>CM061038.1:21618224-22905724 GCA_030763125.1 Hippophae gyantsensis | reverse complement strand
CATATTATTAGAGATTTTTCTTTAACATCTAAGTTTTATTTTTTCAGTATTTCTAAATTTATTAATATTTTTGGTTTTATTATTTTTTTTATTTCTTAAATTTTTTATATATTTCTATAAATTTATTTTGTTCATATATTGAACTATTATGATTGTTTGTTAATAAATATCCTATTATGTATTGTACTAAAAATATATGATTTTCTTCTTTAATTAAATCTCATTTTTCAAATTCATAGGTTAAAGTTAATACTTGGTTTAAGTTATAATAATTAATACTAATAAAAAATTTACGATATGTTGTAAATTTTAATTTCTGATATCTTAGATTTTCATGTATCATTTATAATAAAATATATTTCTCATTTATTATTCTATTATCTAGTAGTGATAATTTTATTAGTGTATTAATTCATTATCTAAAATGTGTTTTTATTAATATTTGATTTCTTCATAAATGAATGTATCCAATCTTCCCTTATCCTTATAAGTGATTTTTGATAGTTTATTCATAATAATTTTTTTGTTAATTAATAGTATATTATACATTCTTTTTACGTCTGTAATATATTCTTTATTACTTATTTTTATAATGAAATATATATTTTATTTATTTTTGAAAAACTTTAAATTCAACTCATTTTTTAAGATTTAATTTTACTTTTTGTATATATTTTAATTTATTTTTTGTTAATTACCATTTATCCTAAGAAATATCTTCTGATGTCATGTCTTTTTATTTTTATCATTATTTGATTTTTTATTATTTTTTAATATAAAATATTATTATTTATTTTAATTAGATTAAATTTTATTAAAATTAAAAGATATTTATGATTTTTTAAAATTTTAAACATAACTGTGATATTATATATATATATATATTATTAAAAAGACGGAGATTTTATTTATTTTTTTGTCTGGTTTCGAATATGGGCCTTCGAACACAAGTCCCGCTCTAATAAACCGCCAATCTTCCTCGACGTATTCCTTTCTATATTTATTCTCTATCATCATCAACTTTGTTCATCGCTTTCGAGCGTTAAATTCCGAAAGGTATGTGTCTGGTTTCTCTAGAAGAATAATTAAAACTGTTCTTGAATATTCAACTGATTAGCCGACTATATATCAAAATCTATAATTGTTGTTTAAGTTATTTTTCGTTGGAAAAAAGAGAGCAAGACCTTTAGTAATTGATCTTTAGGGGTAATTTTATGTTTTTCTAGTTCATGTTCGGTAACATGTTCAATTTTATGTTTTCTAAAATATGAAATAACACAGGAAACTCAAGATGACATTGTGTTCTATATTCTGCTTTCTGTTTTTATTTTTCTATCTAATACTTGTTTCTTTTTTCTTTCTTTGTATTCTAAATTTAACTTTTTGTTGTGACAATAGAAAAAATATAGGGTTGTATTCATCATGAAAAATATGTATTATAGTAGTATTTGAAAAATTAATCATGAAAGTTTTGAAATATGAAAATGAAAAAAAGTTAGGAATTTTTTTCGGTTTCCAAAATTAGGCTTAAAAAGTGTAACTCATTTCCGTTAAAATGAAAAATTGAAAACCAAACTAGTTACCAAATATAAATTAAAAAACTTGAGTTTAAACATATAAAATCAAAAACAGAATGTCCTCCTTTTGGTTTAGGGAAATGATATTTTCATTAACGTAAGAATAATTAAGTATTTTACCTCACAATTTAATACTCTAAAATTTATAAAATAGATTTTTTCTTCAAATTAACAAAATTTACTTTAACAATAGAATCGTATTTTTTACTGAATTTAATTATATAACTTTGAATTTCAATTATCATTTTTTTCTTCTAGTACGAAGAACTTGAAATAGGATAATGGATGATCTTGAGATGTTCTTATTCACAGAGATTGTATAAAACTACTCATATAGTATATTTATTCGAAAAGGTAGATGTTACAAGAAACTTGCAAGAAGTAGATAAACAAGAGAAGTGCAGAAAGAAAACACTGGATCGAGGTAAAATTCTTATTATTCCCTTCTGATTTCCTAAATGGCTTTATATATAGCCTTAGAAATTGTTGAACAAACCCTAACCGAATTGTTGACATTCATAACAGAAAAACAAACCCTAATTATTTGGTGGTCCCTCTTTTTCTAACCGAATTGGTGCGTCTTCCTTTGTCCCTCTCCTTCGTGCGCGATGACCCTCTGATGAGCAGGAGCTGGACGAATTCGTATCATGGGGTTGGGCGCGTTCGTATCATTCCTCCCTCCCTAGAAGAATCCTTGTCCTCAAGGATGAAGTTTGGATATGTTTTCAGAAAACGCCACTCATTTTCCCAAGTGGCTTCTTCGATTGGAATGTCTTTCCATTTGACCAAAATTTCTGTCTTGGGTCGATATTTCCCTTTTTGGGTCACACGTCGGTTGAGGATGGCTTCAGGTTGTGGAAGAATTGTTGCTTGTTCAGAGACTGGAGGAATTGGGTTGGAGCTTGCTGGTATTTCCCCTTCGTGTTTTTTTAACATGCTAACATGAAAGACGTCATGTATTTGAGAAGTGAGTGGGAGTGCCAACTTGTAAGCCACTGGTCCTATTCGAGTGATGATTCTGTATGGGCCAAAAAAACGAGGGGCTAATTTTCTTGACGAACGAAAAGCAACTGATGATTGTCTGTAGGGTTGAAGCCTAAGATATACATAATCTCCCTCTTTGAATGTGACTTCTCGTCGGTGTCTATCAGCTTGGCATTTCATTCGGTTCTGAGCTTGTAGTAGGTGATGCTTTAATTCCCGTAGTAGGTGATCTCTGGTACGTAGGTGTTCATCCACAACTGGTATTTGGGCAGTTTTGGGGATATATGTTAGTATGCAAGGTGGTGGGATGCCGTAAACTGCTTCAAAGGGAGTCATTTGTGTTGCGGAGTGGATTGAGGTGTTGTAGCTGTACTCAGCCCAAGGAATCCAATCACTCCATTTGCGTGGTTGATCCCCAGTGAAGCAGCGCAGATACTGTTCCATTGTGCGGTTGGTCACCTCAGTTTGTCCATCGGTCTGAGGGTGGTAACTAGAGCTCATGCACAATTGGGTTCCTTGTAAATGAAACAACTCTTGCCAGAAGGAACTAATAAACACCTTATCACGATCACTGACAATAGAAGTAGGCATACCATGCAGTCGTAAGATGTTGGACACAAATGTTTTGGCTACTGTGGGAGCTGAAAATGGGTGCTTCATAGGGATGAAATGAGCATATTTACTCAAGCGATCCACGATTACCATTATGACTGTATATCCTCTTGAAGTAGGTAGTCCTTCCACAAAATCCATTGAGATATCAGCCCAAATCTTCTCAGGTATGGGAAGAGGTTGAAGCAATCCTGCTGGTTTCATAGTGTCTGTTTTGAACCGTTGGCAGGTGTCACATTCCCTGAGGACTTTCTTCAACGTTTGGCACAGTTTGGGCCAGGTGAAGCTATTTTTTATTCGTGAGAGGGTCTTGAGGAACCCAAAGTGTCCCCCTATTGGAGAAGAGTGACAATCAGCGATGATCTGAGGTATGAGGGAGGATTTAGGGCTTAGATATATCTTGTTGTTCTTAAACCAGACCCCATCCCTTTGTAACAATTTGTGAGCCATTGTAGGAGTAGAATGGGCTATCAGGTCTGTGTAGAAAGGATCCTGCTGAACTTCCTTCTGTAGATGTGGCCACCAATCTATCTGTGGCTGAGATATACTTAAGAATAAGAATTCCACTACTCGTGAAAGAGAATCAGCCCCTTGGTTTTCATTCCCGCGTTTGTATTCAATCTTATAATCATATCCAAGTAGTTTAGGCAACCATCTTGCCTGTGCTGGGGTGGTGATGCGTTGTTCCAACAGATACTTAAGGCTCCTTTGATCAGTGAGGATGGTGAATGGTTTTCCTAGAAGGTAAGGACGCCATACCCGAATGGCTTTAATGATAGCTAACATTTCTTTCTCATAGGTTGATAGAGTCAATGCTGAACCCATGAAAGCTTGGCTGAAATAAGCTATTGGCCTCCCTGCTTGAGTGAGGATAGCTCCCAACCCGATGCCACTGGCATCACATTCAATTACAAATCTTAGGGAAAAGTTGGGTAGGCTTAAAACTGGTGGGGTTGTTAAGGCCTCCTTCAATTGTTTAAATTAGTTTTCAGCCTCTATGTTCCAGTTAAACCCTTCCTTGCTCAAGAGTCGAGTTAAGGGAGCTACCAAACTACCAAAGTTACGCACAAATTTTCTGTAATAACCAGCTAACCCCAGGAAGCCTCTGACTCCTTTAGATGTGGTTGGGGTTGGCCATCCCTTAACAGCTAGGATCTTTGAAGGATTCACAGAGACCCCTTGATCTGAGACCACATGACCCAAATATTCTATTTGCTTCACCCCGAATTGGCATTTGGTTTCCTTGGCATACAACTTGTTGGTGGCTAGAAGCTGAAGGGCTATCTTCACATGCTCCAAATGGTCATCTCTTGATTGGGAGTAGATTAAAATGTCATCAAAGAATACCAGGATGAATTTTCGAAGGTAAGGTTTAAATAGGTCATTCATGAGACCTTGGAAAGTGGCTGGGGCATTAGTGAGGCCAAATGGCATTACCAAGAATTCATAATGGCCTTCATGGGTTCTAAAGGCCATCTTAGGGATATCTTCCTGATAAACTCGTATTTGATGATATCCTGATCGTAGATCTATCTTGGAGAATATATGAGCTCCGTGGAGCTCATCCAATAGCTCGTCAATTATTGGAATGGGGTATTTGTCTTTAACTGTGCAATCATTCAAAGCTCGATAGTCTACACAGAATCTCCAGCTACCATCAGTTTTTTTTACTAACAACACTGGTGAAGAAAAGGGGCTACTGTTGTGCCTGATTATTCCTGAATGAAGGAGTTCCTTAACCATCTTCTCAATCTCTGTCTTTTGATAATAGGGGTAACGGTAGGGTCTGACATTAACTGGCCCTGCTCCTGGCTTCAGGGGTATTCAATGATCTTGTTGTCGTTTTGGAAGCAGCTCTGAGGGTAGCTTAAATATATGAGAAAATTCTGTTAATAGTTGTCTCATCTCTGGAAAGGAGGACACAGCCTCCTGTGGTTCATGATCCCTTATGGGTAAAATTTGAAGAAACAACCCTATATTTTGCAGCTCACCGCATTCCTTATTGGTTAGGGTTGCACTATTAGTCCTTTGTAAACCTTGGAACGTATGAGTGGCTCTTCCTATCTTGAAGCTGAGGGTGAGTCTTTTATAATCCATTTCTATTGGCCCTAGGGTTTCAAGCCACTGAACCCCAAGCACTAGCTGGCATGCAGCTACTGGTAGCACAAAATAATCTGTTGAGACCGTATACCCTTGAATTGAAAGAGTGAGGTCCTTGCATTGTCCTTGACACTCAATTTTTTCACGATTTGCTATCATAACTTCCAATTTCTGATTCTTAGTGATAGGAAAACCAAGCTGGGAAACCAAGGTTTTATCAATGAAGTTATGTGTACTGCCCCCATCTATCAGAACTAATACTTTCTTATTTCTGAGGTTTCCCATAACTCTAAGTGTTTGAGGATGATTAGTACCTATTATTGCATGAAATGAGATTTCTGGCACCAGCTCCAGCGGTTCTTGTTCAGATTGTTCTTCTTCTGGAGCTATTATAGGGTTCTTAGGCAGGTCCTCTATCATAAACATTTGGGGTCGCGCGCAACGGTGACCTGCTACAAATTTCTCATCACAGTAGTAGCACAAGCCTTTATCTCTTCGTTCTCGTGCCTCCTGATTTGAGATTCGACGAAAGGTATTAGACGAGGCAATTGGTGTCGAGTTGCTTCTTTATTGGGAAAGGGGTCCTAACACCCCAGTAGTAGGATTAGTAGAGGTCCTTGTTGTCACAGAGGATGTTGGGTATCGTGGATATTGAATGACTTTCCTCTGAAGCAGATTCTTTTCTTCAATCAATCTTGCCACTCCTATAGCTTCAGCCAATGTTCGTGGCTTCTTAATTTTAACTTCAATTCTGATCTCATCTCTTAATCCAGCAATGAAACAGCCTATCAAAAATTCTTCTGGAAGACCATCCACTCTGTGAGAGAGTTTCTCAAATGTTTCCTGGTAACTAGCTACACTTGAGGTATGTTTGAGTCGGGTCAGGGCTTCAGAGGGATCTTCATAATCGGTGGGGCCAAATCTCAGCTGCATAGCTTGGATAAATTCCTCCCAATTGAGTGGACCATGGAACTTGGTGATCCATCTATGCCATTGTAAGGCAATACCATCCAAATGAAAAGATGCTAACTGCACTCTTTGTTCTGGTGTAGTATTTGTGAATTCAAAGTATTGCTCGGCCTTGTATATCCACCCAGTGGGATCTTCCCTGGCAAAGGTAGGAAATGATAGCCTAAAGTGGGAACGTGGTGGCTCATTAGGGTTTCTGAACCCACCATTTGGGCGTGGGTTGTCTTCTCGTGCGAACGGGTTTTCTTCGGGTAAATTACGAGCGGCGCGAAGCCCTTGTAATTCGGTTAGCACCGCCTGTAAGGTTGCGCCTATCTGATTGGAGCCTGATTCATGCCTCGCCAGAGTTTCCATTACCTCGCCTCGAAACTCAGCGTTGGATTTACCCCTGGTGTCCATGGCTCTGATACCATTGTTACAAGAAACTTGCAAGAAGCAGATAAACAAGAGAAGTACAGAAAGAAAACACTGGATCGAGGTAAAATTCTTAGTATTCCCTTCTGATTTCCTAAATGGTTTTATATATAGCCTTAGAAATTGTTGAACAAACCCTAACCGAATTGCTGACATTCATAACAGAAAAACAAACCCTAATTATTTGGTGGTCCCTCTTTTTCTAACTGAATTGGTGCGTCTTCTTTTGTTCCTCTCCTTCGTGCGCGATGACCCTCTGGTGAGCAGGAGCTGGACGAATTCGTATCATGGGGTTGGGCGCGTTCGTATCAATAGATTCTAGGGTTTGTTAGTTTAGAAGTATGAATAGCTTTTTAGGGAAAAGAAATTGTACCTTCGATTACACCTTGCTGTTTTGTTTTGTTTTGTTTTTTTTTAATGAATATAAACACAGCACACACACAAAGGGATTCTACACCTTGGTTAGAAGCCGTGAAATGTTACATTTTCTAACTATTTGGAGCATGTAGCAGTTTCATGCGTAGGATACAACTTGTTAGGACAATCACAAGTTCTCGTTGCCTTTCACTCTCATGATCACAGCAACAAAGGATTGATAACACTCACTCAAGAAATAGATGTAAAAGCAATAAAGAACACAAGCAATTTTAATGTGGTTCTTCCTCAAAATGTTAGGCTTACCTCCACGGGAGCCAACTAAGTTCTAATCCAATAGAATCAAAGATGAATGTTTACAACACAATCTCATACACTTCTCGTCCCCAGAATTACCATGAAATGTTTCAAATCAGTATCCCAAACACTCTTACAAGAAGTTCTTGCTCATACATGCAAGTAGTCCTCACTCTCTTTTGATGCAAACATAATACAGTTTTACACTAACTCTACTACTCTATATATAGGGCCCGAGTAGAGAGTTTCATGCACCTCCACACACATCTGATCAAGAATGAATCTTGTACCTTTAACCAAGGTTGTTATTCAAGTCTACTAAAGACTGTTAAGGCAGGTTCTTTGATCTACCTATTTAGTGTCACAATAACAACACAACTTTATTCACCTTCACTCACTGACGCACTTCTTTTAAGTGTTAAATAGATCATGTACTCTTTAGAGGTTGAACTATTATACAATTGTGATTGATTTTTTTTTCTTTAAGCCATTCCTTACTTGGTACGAAGGATTCAAACTAGTTATTTATTTTGTTAAAGGGTTCGGCTCTTAGCCACCTTAAGTAGAGGGAGTTGTTTATTGATATTAATGCTTGATCGTTATTGTTTTGTAGACAATGCATGCTTTTTGAGCATGATTAGCTTTTAGCAATAGCTAGTTTGAATCCTTTTACGCCATATTATGAACATTTTTACGTGGATCGGTCTCCACAATTTTCTTTGCTCTATGGAACTATGTTCTGGCATCTTGATTCATTAATATTTCTAGTGGCTTACTGTCTACAGATTTAAAAGAATCTTGTATTACGAAATTATTCGGCTTTACACTCAGTCAAATGCTGGTTTCTTGAGAAATTTGAGGAGAACTCGGCAATTGGTACATGTTTGATGCAGCAGCTCATAATCATGTGAATAATGACTATGCAAATATCAATTACAAGTATGTGATCCCTTCTTAGGAGGCTGCATATCTTCTATTTGGTTATTAATACCTATTAATTTGCTAAAACAGATCATCTATACTTGTTAATTCAGAATGATGTTAGTTCCAAAATCTATCATTTTTTTTCAGTTGAATGATTAGTATTATGATGGTCCCTGGTTTGGTAGAACATATTGATTCTCATATATTTACTCGGTCACACAGTAGACGAAGTGCAATTATAATTTTTTTTTGCTCTGGTCTATTTGGGCATTTCAGTTAAACTTAAGATGCCTTGCTTTAGTGACTCGTGTTAGAGTTTGTCATTCCCTCTTCTGAAATGAAGATTGTGTAATTTTACAAATACTGATTATACAAGTTTTATCTACTTATAGTGTGACAACATTGGGAAGTGTCACTTCTGTGGATAGTGGTGCAAATAGAGGTGATTTCCTGAAAGAATTTTAAGAGTTGTATTGTAATTGAAAGTTCAATTTTTTACTTTTTCCCCCTTAAGCTTAGAGCTTAGAGGTCTGTTTTGATTTTAAATCTTTTGAGTTCTTATATTATTATGGAAGTGAACCTCTTAGATATTACTAATATTGACTAATCCAAGCACAATAAAAATATCTAAAAGCAAAAAACACCCAAATGAAGATATATAGTAGCAAAAGTCATTCGAATTTTTATTTTATATATGAGAAGAATCTGTTTTGTTATTAATAGATTAGAAAAATTGGATATATAGCTTGAAGACGTAGAACAATTGATTATTTAGATATTCATCAAAAGTATCATTTATTCAATGACCAAAATTAAACGGCGATATATAGCTCGAAGATGTAGAGGCAAAGTTCTTATTTGCATCAAGCTTTTGCGGGATAGGTGGGATTCAAGACCTATTCAAACTATTACTCAACAAAAAATAAGAGTTTTAGTTTTGGTTTATCGGGATCGAGGTAGACAAAAGAGAAATATTCGTCGTTTATAGATCACTTGGATAAATGTAGTATTTCGAAAAAATGAGACACACTATAGTTATAGCAATTTCATACACAATTTGTAAAAGAAGCAGTTGTTTCTAAATCGTAAAATATTTGCACAAATATAATACTTGTGTTAAAGGTCCAGTTGGTGATTTTTCTTACATCTCCCCCACTAAGAGCCCAGATATCATATACACTTTCAAAATAAAAAGCCTTGAACACTAGAAGAAAAACATATATACCTAACAAGATTAAGTGAATACCCAAAATTGTAGTCATTTTATTTCTATCTTTTCATACATAATCGAAAAATGGAAAAGATTATTCAAGAGTCACATGTCCTAGAAATGCATGATAAATACTACCAAAGCCTAATACTGCAGAGGAAATTAAGTGAAGTACTCTAGAAACAAAGTATGAAAAGGTGTCTAGAACTTTCCCTTGAGACCTACCCCCAACCTAAAGTAGTTAGGTGGAGAAGTTAAATTAATCCTTATTCATATATGGGCTTTTAGGTATAAAATGTGTCACTTCAAATTGGTTCATTACTCCGACCCATAATACTATTAATTCGGCATGGGTTACATGAGCCCTTAGCAGTTTTCCAGATAAATTGATAAATCAGGCATTCCCATTGGAAAGATGTTAATAACATATTCTCGAGAGATATGAGTAAAAAGAAATTTCCATCCAAGATTCAACAGTTGGTCCATTCATAGTCTAAACTTTTCCATCTTGTTGTAATAGAAATAAACAAGAACAAATAAGTTTTGGCTAATGTAATAAAGATACAAATTGTTGCTAAAAAAACTCCATAATTTGTGTTTATTTCAAAAAGATCATAAACAAATAGATGTAGATTAGAGAGATTCCAACCCCATAAGTACAAAAATGTTACAAATAATAAAGAAACTAATATGTTTAGATAAGAAGCAATGTAAAATAAACCAAATTTGATACCTAAATATTCGGTTTGATAACCTGCCACTAATTCTTCTTCTACTTTTAGTATAGCAAAAGGTAATCTCTCAAATTCTTCTTGGGAGGAAATAAAAAAATTATAAATCCTATTGGTTGACGCCACAAATTTCATCCTAAAAAACCATATTTTGATTGTGCCTCAACTATATCAATTGTACTTGAACTATTAGATAATCAGTCGGTGATACCATCACTGTTACCATCGTTATTATAGAACCGTACATGAGGTTTTCATCTCATAGCTATCATAATGCTACAATGAATCAATTTATTCAAGGAGATTTGAGGATTTATAGGTTGGAGATGAAGGGGAAGGTTGTCAAGAGGAGAATATCAACCTTTGGCATACAAGATTGGGTCACATTAGTGAGAGAGGATTGCAGGAACTTTCCAAGAGGAAGATTCTTGGTGGCGGTAAGCTTGACAAGATTTTATTTTGTGATCATTGCATCTTTATTAAGATGAAGGAAGTGAAGTTCACATTAGTAAAATTGAAGGGATGTGACATACTTAACTATTTGCATTCGGATTTGTGGAGGCCGGAGAGAACATCATCAATGGGTGAAACAAGGTACATTCTTACCATTACTAATGATTTCTCTAGAAGATTATAGGTTTACTTATCGAAAAGTAAAAACAAAATTTTTAAGAAATTTGTAGAAAGTCAAACTAGTAAGAAGGTCGAGTGTTGAATAACTTATAAATGGTTAGAGTTTTGCAATGATACTTTCACAATCTTTTGTAGGGAGAACGGTCACAAGGTACATGACCATTCCTAAAAATCCTCAACAAAATGGTTTGATTGTCCATCCTTTTGATATAATAGATAGGTAAATAATCTATCTAAATAAGGCATCCTCTGAATAATTCAAATCGAAGCAATTGGATGACTGACTCGGTCCTATATGATCGGTCAATAGAAATACTCTAACAATCCACCCATGTCATAGATTCCATATATCACACTAGATAGATGTCCTATTCATGGAGTATGATTCACTTTTAAGATGCCTTGGTGGTGAAATGGTAGACACGCAGGACTTAAAATCTCGTGCTAAAGAGCGTGGAGGTTCAAGTCCTTTTCAAGGCATAATATTGAATATTGAGAATGCTTATTGAATTGGAACAAGTTTGATAGCGGATCATGAAATCTTCATGATATTCTCTATCTAATGAATTGGGAATTCGCTTTCAAATTGTCTATCGGGTGCTCATAAAAGAGTTGGTTAACTATCCTAACTATGGCGAAATATTTTTGAGATGTTAATGAATAAGATGTACTTTTATTTATTGACAATATATTTTGTTTTGTCCAAGTGGGATCCGAAGTATCCACCTTATTGGGTAGAATGCCTTCTGCTGTGAGTTATTAAACTACCCTTAGTACCAAAATGGGTTCTTTACAAGAAAGAAATACTTCTACAAAAGAAGGGTCTATAACTTCGATTCAAGCAGTTTATGTACCCGCGAATGATTCAACTAACCCTACTCCAGCCACAACACTTGCACATTTAGATGCTACTATAGTACTATCAAGATGATTAGTTGTCAAAGGTATCTATTCAGTAGTAAATCCTTTATATTCAACATCAACTATGCTCCAACCTCAAGTTTGTTTAACTCTTTGTGAAATTTCATAATGTTCTTCACCAACGACACTAGAATTAGGGGTAAAAATTGATTACCGGCATACTCTATCAAACGTGTAATTTTCTTACCAACTACAGATGTCATTCTATCCCGCATAAACTGAAATTCTATAGCTCCAACTTCATTTTCTTCATCTTGCCAAATTTGCAATGATCATAAAATAAAAACTTGTCAAGCTTATCGTCTCCAAGAATCTTCCTCTTGGAATGTTCCTCCAATCTTCTCTCACTAATGCGACCCAACATTCTATGCCAAATGTTGAAATTCTCCTCTTGATGGCTCACCGCGACAACATTTGTCTCTATAGTAGCATATAGTAATAGAACCTATTTCTTACTATACCTTTGTGATAGAGGTGCTTTGGTCTATAATTTCAAGTTCAACGAGCCCACCACCATGACTTGATAATTCAGAGAGACCTCATGGCTTTGCTTTTAAGGAGAAACCTCAAAACATATCATGTCATTTAGAGAATACTTACTCATTATAAGCACATCATCACTTAGCTTCCTAAGAAATGTGAGACATATGTAGGCACACTGTATCATATACCCCCACTTAGGGAGTCTTATGTCCTCATAAGAACACAAGCCCGCATGTTCTTATAGGGTCATGGCTCTTATACCAACTAATACAAGACGGTTAATTTATTCCCTTTAATCCGTAATTGTAAATTCAGTAGGCCTACTACCATAACTTGAAAATTCAGTGGGATCTCACACCTTTACTTCTAGGGAGAAACCCTAAAATGTGTTATGTTATTTAGAGAGTACTCACCTCTTATAAGCACATTACCACTTAGCTTCCTAAGCAATGTAGGACTCTTGTAATATGCACACAAAAATAACTCTAAATAAAGATTTTTAAGTGGGACTATAGTAGTACATAAAAATTAGAACTCTAAACAAAATAAATTATTACTTTAATAGAACTCTAAATAAAAACTCTAAACAAAATAAACTACTTTTTTTTCTAATCTTATCTCGTATTACTTTAAAGTATACCAAAGAACTTTTACACACCTTCAATTGATCATGCTTTCCCTTGTAGCTATATCTCATTCTATCCAATGTACCCAATGAGATCAAGTTTGTCTTCAATGCCAGCACATGCCTTACTCTTTTTATAAATGTTGAACCATCATTGAGGTGAAGCCTCATCGATCCAACTCCAGTCACATTACATGGATCGTTGTTTTCCATATGAACTATATCACCATCCACTTCTTTGTAATCAACAAACCAATCCTTGTAAGGTGTCATGTGAAAAGTACACCTCAAGTCGAAGACCCAAACACCATTACAATTTCTTGAAGAAACTGCCAATGCCTTGACATTATTAGAACCCGTCTTATCCACCACCATAGATACATATCCATTACTAGTATCTCTTTTGGTTTATTTACCTTTCCCTAGACAATCCCTCTTGAAATGCCCTTTCTTGTTACATATGTAGCATCTCATCTTGTCTTTTTCTCCACTTCTATCCTACAAATACATGGCATCACCACCACCTCCACTTCTACCAATGTGAAGCTTCTTTGTTCTCAACTCTAGTTCTCTCATTCTCAAATGAGAGATAACTAGATCCAAAGAGATATCATATCTTCCATACTTAAGATCCATCTTCACTTATTTGTAGGAATCCATTAGGTTATGTAACAATAAGTGGTTGAGATTCTCATCATTCAGACCCTTTCTAATGTTTGACAAGTCATTGGAGATTCTTTAGAACTCTGTCAAGTTAGGCTCTAAGCCCTTTGACATATCCATTCGAAACCCGAACAACTGTTCTTTCAAATGGAACTTCTAAGACATTTTCTTTTGCATATATATCTCGTCCAACTTCCTCCATAATGCCTTTGAAGTCTTTGCACTTTGAACCTCATGAATAACATTATCATGCAAGTGCAAGAAAATTGAGGTGTAAGTTGACAATAACAATTCATTCTTTTAATATTCAATAAAATCATCTGGATATTCCGAAGTCTCATCTAGAGCTTGTTTTAACTTTTGTTGGACCTACAAACTCTTCATTTTACTCTTCCAAATATGCAAGTACTCGGTCCCACCCTACTTCTCTATTTATATTCTACTCATTTTTAACATTCAAAGTTTTTTCTAGACACAATTTCACACCACATTATCAAACATAAAAAATTTACACACAAAAACCACGATACACCTTAGACTATGATACAACTTGTTATAAAAGTGAACCTCCTAGATATTGCTAATATTGATTAATCCAAACACAATAGAAATATCAAAAAGCAAACAACACCCAAATGAAGATGTTTCAATAAACACACTACAAATCCTAGAAATAGAATATCAATGACAATGGTGAGAACTTTTCCCTCTCTTTTCTAGCTCCCTCTAGCACATAGTGAATTATCTCAAGCTTTTAGGGCACACTAAATGTGCTTATACACACCCAAATGGACAATCACAATAATGTAATTAGTGTTCCAAGCTTCCTCCTCCAATTTCATGGCCCTTTTCGTCATTTATTTTGTTAATTTTATGTGCTTAATCGAGCCCTGTCTCGATCCATTGAGTCACTAGTACTAGGAACCAAAAATTTGAGAAGAAACTAGTTTATCGATGCATAATTGATTCCCAATTGATTGACCAAGCTCGATCAATCGATATCCACCAAAAACCATTCTCCATTCCTTACAATACTCATATTCTAATCTTTGATGCTTGATCATTCACAATGATTTTCAAGTATCTTCAAGGATTTGCATCCCAGTATTACATATATCAAATGAAATAAATTTATAGGCTAGGGATAGACTCCCATCTTTGACAAAAGAAATATTAATAACAAGAACAAATAGAGCAACATCTTTGAGTTCTTTCATCTATTTTGTTTTATCAACTTGGTTAGTCTTTTTTTTTTTTTGGAAGTAACTACACTACCCACACCTTAACTAAGAATTAAATCTTAGACTTTTTACATGTTCAAGTGGGCTACATGTCGTTAAACAACATGCTGGCATCAATCTAGTTGGTCTTAAAGCTTGAGTTTTGAGGACTTGCTGAAAGTTTGTGTTCACACATACAACCAACTTGTTAACACATTCTCTTTTGTTTTTAACATATATCTTCATACAATTTTAACAATATGATTATTATTAGGAGTGTCCTTGATCTATATTTTGTCTTGTGACGAGTTGTTTCCATAAAACATATGGTTTAAGGAGTGACTAGGGAGCCTTTTAAGTTGAATGAGATTTTAATTTAATTAGAATAACTTTTTTCAAGCCTTCAACTATGCATCGATTTTAATATAAACATTCTCCAAGTTTCAACCCAAAAGGTTTATTTATTAATTAGAGTAACCCTAATTTAGCTATATATATAATTTTTTTTAATATTTTTGGTTGTAATCTTATGTCCAACAAGTGATACCAGAACTAAGTTTCAGTTTGAATGCTTGGATACATATAAGGTGAATTCTTAAGATGAATGTGAAACCGTATAAACATTACACTTAGTTAAAGTCAGAACAAATGGTATGTTCTTTTTTGGATCGCAACTGAGAAATTCAATGATAGCATTCTAAACTATTGATGGATTCTCGAAGTGTTACTGAGATGATGTAGGTTCTCAACTTCTTCCTACCCGTTGGTAATTAAATTTGGTGGAATATGGATGTGTAATTAACGAGGATGCAACTAAACGTACTTTGGACTAGTCCTTGGTATAGGGGGGACATGATTGGAGTCAAAGGTGTTATATATGTTCTCATTCGCAAGAATTATTAGGTGTGCAAAAGTGATAAATTTGAAGAGCATGGTTGGATAAGCTAGCTAGGCCCAACAAAATATCAATAGTTTCTGCAACTAGTTTTTCTTTGTTTCTTATATCTTTGCAGGAAAAGTATAGGGGTAAACGAGATTTTAAATGACATAATAAGAGCAGCACCGAGGAAGTGCAGAGCTTCCAACGAAGAACTAGAACCGAGTCTGAGGCCATAATGCAGATAGACATTGTAACTCAGTTCTTTACTTACTTAACCCCCTGCCCAGCTGTACAATAGTCATATGCTTAATGTACAAGTGTTTCTGTAAACTAGATTGCTAGCTTACACCTGCACAAACACGTGGAGTAGTGGTTGGGCAGCTTAGACGTTTATCTTTTCAGTTGTGAGTAATGTTATATACCACTAGTGGGGAATAAATACCACGTACAAATCTAATTATTAAATAAAATTTAAAAAATTGTGTGAAACAGTTAGATTATTAACACATAGATGGTATTGAGTAGTTAGAATGATGTTTTTAAATGTTATCTACTAATGTTAACTTATAAACTCATATGTAAAAATACTATATATATTAAAATATAATTATTAAGTATTTTTAATACTAAATATTTTTTTTAGCTACAGATAAATATGAGTCTATTTGAAAAATATATTAACGTCTTATTTTTTTATTATTTTTATTTTAAATTGAATCTTAATTTATTTAAAAAAAAAAGATTTTCATATTAAAATAAAATTAATATTAACTTATATTTCTTGATATTTGTATCTAGACAATTTCAACGTTTAAAAATTTTAGCTGAACAAATTTATGGCCTAACTTCCTCCAAAAGAGCTCTCAAAGAGGAAGGGTTGACATAGACTTATAAGTGCAGCAGAAACCCAATGCTCAATCGATGTGGGACTTCAACACTCCCCCTCACATCGATTTCCGACCAGAGATATGGAGCACCTCCCCCCTCACACCGGCGTAGGGTCCATCCCTTACAACCGGCCGGGTACCGACCGAGTCACTTAGCTCTGATACCATGAACAAATTCATGGCCTAACTTCCTCCAAAAGAGCTCTCAAAGAGGAAGGGTTGTCATAGACTTATAAGTGCAGCAGAAACTCAATGCTCAATCGATGTGGGACTTCAACATTATCCACTAACGAATATAAATTTTTTAGAAGGAAATCTCAACAATGACCTAAAAATTGAAGGTACATTTTATCTGATTTTGAATTGCTGAACAGGGAAGGTTATTTTCCGCTTTGAAAGTGTTGATGTAGACATCTTGCTTGCTTTTATATTAGTGCTGGAATTTGGGAGGTATATTATTTTTGACATGTCCTGTGGTAGAATTATTGTGAAAATTTAGAAATAATTCATTTTTTATAGATAATTTTAATACATTATACAACCTAAATAATTTGTACAAAAATATTTACAAATTTGTGGGAAATTTTGGCCACTTGTCTCCATAATTACTGTCAATTTTACTAAATCCTTGGGTTCATTATAAACTATAATTGTAATCTGGGTCTTTGTACGGGAAAATCTTTGCTTCTTGCTAGCCAAACGTCAGCAGTAAAAATTTTCCCAACACTTAGACAATGAAGACCAACTACATTGAATATTAATGCGTATTTTTACTCTACAAAATACTTGACATTATCCTTTATGTATCTTTCTGATATCTATTCTGATGTGCAGTAAAAAAAGGCAGCGGGATTGATTCCTTGTAACCCGTTCTTTTTATTAAAACTCATAATAGGAGGGCCCCACATCTGTGAAGAATGAATCCAAGTTCTATGAATCTAGTTCTCACTGACTCCCAACAGTTAGTAATCGTCACGTGCTTTGTAATTGTATTGTAATTATATGGCTTACTCTTTTTAAGAAGAAAAAAAAGAAAAATATATTCATTTTTAAAAAAACTTAAATAAATTTATGTTTTTTTAATATACTAAATTTCTTACCTCTCTCTCATAACCCCAAAATTGTGTTTTATTTTCTTGGTCAGGAATTTATCTGTTTTTCACATTTTGTTTTTCTTTTCTGATTGTCAAAAGAGAAAAGAGAAGTGAAACATCTTCCTCTTTGTTGATTGCCACCTGAGCTCGAATGCAAACAAAGGGCAAGGCCATGTGTGTCTAAGAGAAATAAACAGTGAAGTTGGCCATGGACACGATTTGTCCTGTTCATCATGACAAGTATCTGCATGCCCCAACCATAGGCCACGTTTCAGGTACATATCTTTACTTGTACTTGGCTCTTATTCACCTTCTTCTCAAATAAATACCAAACAATCTCATCACAATTTCTCACTACTACACTTGATCAGTTCATTATAGAGACACTAAAACAGCTCTCCCTGCAACAGACATAAATGTTGAGATCAGGCATGTGTTCTGGGGAGAAAAAACAGGTGAGAAAGGCAGCTCAAGCTAGCTCTCGAAAAGGCTGCATGAGAGGTAAAGGTGGTCCTGAAAATTCTAGTTGCACCTACAAAGGTGTTAGACAGAGGACTTGGGGCAAATGGGTTGCTGAAATTCGTGAACCTAACCGTGGTGCTCGACTTTGGCTTGGTACATTCGATACCTCTCATGAAGCTGCCTTGGCATATGATACTGCTGCTCGTAGGCTTTATGGCTCTGATGCCAAGCTTAATTTACCTCAACTATCTGTTCCTGCTAATAATAATAACAACAACCATTCTCCCCAGAGAAACCATGTCCCTGTTACCAATAATGCCCAGATGATCGAAAACCAACCTGATTATCATGATCATGATCATCAACTTTTGCACAACTCCACAGGTAATAACAACAACCTTAACGCCCCACTTGACTCATTGTCGAATACCCAGATGATGATTATGGAAGTTGACTATGTCAGTACTGATCATATTGATTCACTACTACTCTTTGACAACTTATTATCTTTTCCAGCTGTGGAGTACTCTCATGGAAACCCAGTAATGGATTACAACATTGATGAAGCTACGCCTACTGCTGTTGCCACTGCAGAGAGAGAAGAAATCTGGGAAAGTTTGAACCCAGACTTGCCTGTGATAGATGACGATTCTATCTGGGCAGAGGCAGGTCTATCACTGGACTTCCCTCTACTTGTTAATCAAGATCACCATGGACTTTTAGCCAACAATCTTGTCAATGGAATTGATTGGGAAAACCTTCAGTACTGCGCTTAAAAAAAGTCACAGCTTCAGTACTGTGCAACATATAATAATACTTTATACTAATAGCAATAATAAACGTACCTCTAAGTACGGATGCATATATATATACTTAAAAATATTTGGTATATATAAGTGTATGTATTAGTACTGTGCATATAAGCCTCAGGAACCGTACGGATTTTATCTAGAAGGTTGCCTGGAGCTTGGTAGCGTCTGTAAATTACCGGACTCTAGCTAGTGTTTGTTTTCTGTTATATTGGTGGGGGGAGTTTGGAGTTTATTAGAGGAGTTTTAGAATCAGAGAGCTAACTGATACCGAAGCTCTCTTTTATATATGTGCAAATCTTCATACGCCGAGGCTCTTGATGTTTAATCTTGGAATAAAGCTGGTTTTATTTATTTAAAGCTCTTAATGTTTAAATCTTGGAAGCTGGCTTTTATATATAAATAAAAAAGTTTTTTTTTATAATATAAATAAGGTGAATTGATGTTAAAGATGAATATTCTGATCAAGTTTGGTCATAATCGTTGCTCCCTAGCTATTAGTACTTACAGTGTCTTCAGTTATCTTTTAGGTGATGAACTTATGATGTATATGGACATGTATACTGTGTTCAAGTATAACGTATTGATCCTCAGAGGAAGGGAAAAAATACTGTATCGCTCATATGTATATGCAAAATTTTATTATTATTTCTTCCCCTTTTAGTAGTCACATTTTAAAATTGGAGCTCATATTGTTTATATTATGTATAAGAGTTATTTTTAAAATTGAATAAGTAAATAGAAAAAAAAATATATATGAAATTTATAACATGAATTTAAAGTACTCATTTTAAAAAGAAATTAAATTGATACTTTTAAACATGTGTTTCTTAACCACCTTGTATATGTGTATTTATTTATTTAATTATTATATTATTCACTTATTAGTACTCGAATTCCAATTTTTATATGCCTAAATCATGAGTTGTTCAATTTTACATTTTTAAACTATTAAATTTTTATTTTAATTATTCACGGCTTTAATTATAATCAATATCAATGTTCTTGAATTGGTTTGGTATTTTGTTATTTAATCATTGTTTGAGATATGTGGTTGACTTGATAGTAGACGTGGTTTTAATAATTTATAATAAAAATATTTTAATGATATTTTTATTAAATTTGATAACTAGATTTAGTAAAGGGATATTTTAAAATTGGAGCTAAAACTTCTCTATTAAGAACTTATAATTTTACATTTGATTCATATAATTTATATCAATTTATTTTAAAAATTAAAAAAATTATTTATATTTTTATAAAATATTGACTGGTATCATAGTATAAATTATGTAAAAAAATCGATATCGATCAATTCATATATTCTTAATATTTCTTATATATTTTTTTTTGTGTGAAATACAAAAATTTAGTGAATTTTCTTTGTTTTTATATAAAATAATTTGATATGATTTGAGACCCTATATAGAATTATAAACTCAAAATCTATAGAACTCTTAACATGGTGTACGTCATATTTTCGTCACTTCTCTAAAGTGATAAAGTTTTAATTATAATTAATATTAACGATCATGAATTTGTTAAGCACTGTTTGATATATGTGCTTAACTTTAGAATAAGGATGATTTTAGTCTTATAAGTTTGCGATAAGGGTATGTTAGTTACGTTTCTTTTAAATTTGATAGATTTAGTAGAATGATATTCTTATATTATATAATCATGTATTATAATTATTTTAAAAAATTTAAAAATAATATATTAAAAAAAAAAGAATTAACATATAATATGTGTAAAAATTGGTATAAATTTGTTTAAAAAAAATTCCACAAATTTACCAATTAATGATTAATTAACCCAACCACTCAAAACAAGATAACTAATTACACTTAAAATAATTTTTCTCTGCAAAATATCTATTTTGTGTTCCCGTTTAACGTATTGATCCTCAGAAGAATGGAAAAAAGACTTTTGTCTCATATGTATCCGCAAAATTTTATTATTTTTTCCTTTTTAGTAGTAACATTCTAATATTATAGCTTACATTGGTTATATAGTATATCAGAATTATTTTTAAAATTAAATAAGTAATTAAAAAATATTTATAAAATTTATAACATAAATTTAAAAATTATTTTATATTTTTCAAAACTTATTTAAAAAAAATTAAATTGATACTTATAAACTTGTGTTTCTTAACCACCTCGTATGTTTATGTGACGATGTTATATTTATACATTTTTTAATTTACGTAGTATTTCCTTATTAGAACTCCAATGTAACAATTTTGTTAGGCTAAAACGAGTACGTTCAACTTTATATATTTAAATTATTAATATTTTATTTTAATTATTTACGAATCTAAAAGTAATATAACGTTTATTTGATGTATTATACGTCAGAGCTTGTCACTTCTTAATTAATAAGGTTATAATTATAATCAATATCACCCATGTTGGTGAATTTGCTATGGAATTGTGAGTATTGTTTGAGATACGTGGTTAAATTAAAAATAGAGTAACTTTAATAGTATAATTTTATAATAAATACATTTTATTGATACTTTTTTAACATTTGATAGCTTTAGTTGATTTAGACTCTAATATTGAAGTTGAACTTCTTTATTTCAGAAATGTTAATATAGTTTATGATTTTATATTTAACTTATATTAATTATATCATTGTTAGAATTATTTTAAAAATAAAAAAATGATTAATATTTTTAAAAAGTATTAACAGGTGGTACCATATAAATTATGTAAATAAAAATTAACATAAATTTATATATTATTAATATTAAATTGAGACACAATATAGATACCCATCACTCGATGTGGTTATTTTTACCTTAAAAAACTAAAAAATTAAGACATTATTTTGAAACTCATAACATAATAGTTCTAATCTTTAATTTATTGATTTATTTAAAATAAAATAGATTTTCTAAGGTTTAAATCCCTTAGAAAGTTATTGTTATCTTTATTTCTCTTTGAGATTACGTGTAGTATGCTCCTTACGTGTATGTAATGTCCTAAAGAATCTCATGTGTTTTTTTTCTTGGTGTTCTTTGTTTTTTTTTTATTTGCTTCAATCTTCTCTACTAATTGCATGAGTGTTGGGATTATTGCATGATTGTATTTCTTCTCTCCCTCATATAAGGGTATTTCTTTGACTTTTGTGTTAAAAAGGGAAAGAAGTTTATTTGCACAACTCATTGTTTATTGCATTATTGTGTGTTGGATTGGATGTAAGTATAGGTTACATTACATCTTGGTTTCCTATCTTGCATGCACGTAGAGGAAATGTAGCATGAAGTCAGGGGGTTGTGTGAACAAGTGCTTGTCTATTGCATATTTGATGTGCTTATCCTTTCATTATGTACCTGTGTAGAGATAACATGATAGTTTTTCTAGTTAGACTACACGTAGGTCTACATGATTTGTTCATGGGTATGTATTTTTTTGTGTGTGCAAGATACATGTGTGCAATATAGGAATAAGAATTTTTAATGCATCTTACATTATTATATCATGTTGAGATGAGTGTTTTTTTAGTTTTGTAGTATTTTTCCACGAAAATTCAAAGCAAAGGGGGAGATTATAAGTCTCGTAAGTCCTTTGTGTCTTTCTTCATTTTTCAATGTACAAAATATAAAGTCTATATATTTTACGTAGTGTTTTGTATTCTTCTATGTAAGATCAATTACTGATAGTCAATACGACACACATTCATGTAGTTGGGAATATTTTACCATAGGAGTTGGTTCATTAGTATACATGCTAGGTTGTATTTCGTATTTTTTTTTTTGTTGTTATTTTGTGGATATTTGGAAAAAATTACTTGGCAATTTTCATAAACAAAAAACTGAAATTTTTTGTGTGTTCATCCCTTATCACCCTTAGCCAACGAGTGTGTAACAACTATTACCTTCATTAGGTAATGAACCTCATCGCCCTGGGTGGGATGAGGGAAACGAGTGGCTAGCGAGACACCCAAACTGCTTCAAGTTTTCAATAAATACCTTCATCTTCTAAATGTGAGTAATTAAAAAAATGTGGGAAAACTCTGTCGAATGTGAAACTCATAATTTTCAAAAGTATAATTTTTTTCTGATTCTAGATTGCTAATACCTTAAGTGTGTTTTTGATATCAGTGAATATTCTTGAATGTTTTGAGCAAAAAAAAATGTTTTATTGAGGTTGGATAAATTAATAGTGAATTTACACGTGAGACTTAGATTGCTTGTTTAGATCCCTCAACTTTGGATAAGTCATACCCATTGACTTCACTTATACTTACCATTGGTGACTGGTCATACTACCAAATGGTAGTAGGGTTTCGGAAGTGATTTAGTTTTAGCTTGAATCACAATAGTTGTGAACATAGCTAACAAAGGCAGCATAGAAGTAAAGAGGGCTAGTGTCTTGACTAATAAACGTATTAGAGTTATATTTCTATTAAGTTACAAACTAATTTTATTTTGTTAGTTGATTATTTTGTATCGAGTTGTTACCATAAACAACCCGAGAATTTTATCACTTAGGTAAAGGGTCTGTTTGGGTTTATCTTGTTACTTTGCAGTGTTTACGTGCTCGTATATTTAGTTAGTACAATCATAATTCTTTCTAAATATGTACCAACATATGAGATCTTAATATGAGTGAAAAGAATTTAATTCAGTTATCTCTTTCTTAGTTTAAATAAATATATTTACTTATCTAATTAATTTATTAGTGTTACTTTTTTTTTCATATTTTCTTTACCTATATTTCTTCTACTGCTTGCGTATGAGTCTTTAAGAGGTCTTGACTTTTTAAATTGATTGTTTATTAAGCAGTGAACTTTCTCAAAAATAAAAAAAATGAATAATAATAATAAGTTTCAAATATGAGGTTGATCTTACTTCTATAAAAAATAAATAATAAAACAAAGAAAAAAAATATAAAATTAATTAGATATGTAAGGAAAAATTTAAAATGTCAATGTTGATTAAGTTCTCGATATATAATGTTTGTCAAAATATTGAAGATATTGTTGCTATTAATGAAAAATTTGAAAAAAATCATAAAAACTCTATCAAAATTATGAAATTATTTTATAAAACTCTATCAAACATCAATACAATCAAATACTTACTTTTTAACTCATTTTTATTTAATATATGTATTTTTAAATACTTATAATATTTATATTTATTAATAAGTTAACTAATTAATTAAAATTTTGTTAAAATTTTTTTTTTGTTAAACATTATAAATTAAGTAACTAAAAGGTTTGAAATAATTAAGTAGACTATATAATTATATTATTTTATTATAAATAAATATTTTTGTTATGAAACTACGATCAATCAACCTTATCTTACATATACATTCAATATTTGTCAAATTATTTCGATATTTTAATGATATTTTAGTAAAAATATCCACACTATCTAAGATATTTTAGTAAAAAAATGATATTTTTATCACAGTTTAATGATAGAGATAATTTGACACCATCGTCAACAAATTTCACCACAATTTATTCAAAAGAATGGATTTCACATTTTGATGTTGGGGTATTCAAAATAGTGATAATATCCTAATAATGTCGATTTTTTAAACCTTGGTAAAGACAAACTTATTGTTTTCTTTTATACATAACAAACTTGTTTGAACCTAAAGAACAAATACATTTGATAGTTTTAAAGAAGAATGCTTAAGATACATAAATTTGCACCCAATTTTATATCTATATCACTTATATCTTACCACATGTCAAGGTTATCTAAAAAATTTAATCATTTTTTAGTTTTCAAAATAATTATGACTCATGACAAGATATAAAAGGTTATAGGTCAACTTTTGTGTTCACCTCGTTCTTGCTACGTTGATCTTATAAGTCATTATAAAACAATGTTAGAAGGAGCGACACCGTATCTACTCTAATAATTAAGTCAAAGAGGATAAAAATTTGACATTTTACTTATGTGTACTTTTTGAAGATGAAAAGATCTTACTCATAGGGTTAGGCTAATGATAGTTTAGTAAATAGTTTATAATTATTAATTAATATTTAAATTATTTACATTAGTTTAAATATTGAATAAATAATATGTAAATTATTTAATATATTAATGATATTTCATAAATATGTATTTGAGTAATTAATATATTTTTTATGATAAATTTAAAAAACTTACCATAAATGATTTGTTATGAATTTAAAATGAGTGACTGTATGTTAAGTGTATAAATTTAAACTTTTAAAGGTGATTTATCCATCTAATACAAGCTCCTTAGAATCTATGGTAGGGTAGGTGATCTAATTGATCACTTGGGTAGGATAGTATAGAGGCAACTAGTCTTGGAATGTCCTAAATGTGTTGTGTAGCTAGTATCCTAATTTTCTTTGTCCCAGGGTCATAAGGTTCCCAATGCCTATTTTTGTGTGTCAATCAGAGTTTCGATTAAAAAGTTATCATCTTTCAAAGTTTGAAAGAGAAAAGTCAATGTAGATTGTGAATTTGGCTTCTTAAATTTTATATTTTCTTAGCTTAATTATGCTAGATTTCCTATGTATCTAGACCTTGGATTGATAGGGGATAGGATGTTGATATTGAGTCTAGCAATCTATATATAAACTTGGTCAATTTCAACTTCATTCATCTCATTTTTTACAATCAAAAATTAGGGTTTTGTAATGGAGGAATCAGACAAAAGAGTTTTGCAATTGCCAAGTATTAGTAAGTGGATCAAAATCTCTTCTTTTTTATTTTATTCTTCAGATAACTTTGAATGTTTCCATTAATACTAAGAACATGAAGAACACTTGCATCCTTTTTCCATTTTTTTATGGACCCAAACTAGTAGGCCAAGAAAATGTTTGAAAGGATATGCATTTATTTTACAGATATATCATCCTACCATGTGACTTCTGAAAAAAGCTCATACACCAATGCATTTCAATTTGTGTCTCAACACTTGTGTAGTGGCTCCAAGGATAAAAGAAATGGAAGGCACAAGCTAGGAAGGAAAATGGGCATGCTAAGTTGCTACTCGCTAAGCCGAGGCAGACATGGTAGAAGTAGTGCTCAACGTGACCCATGTTATGCCTCCAGTTGAGGACATTATTATGGAAGAGGATGTTACACACTTAAGTCATATTCCTGCGCCAATCCCTGCTACTTTTCCTAACATAAGTGAGATTCGATCATCAAGTGATTGTTCTAACAACCTAGAGGAGAATTCTTAAAATTTCAAAATCGTAGTTAAAGAATTATTTAGTGAAGCATTGGCTTATCTTTAACTCATGGAAGATGCCGTCTTAGTAGTCATGTTCAAAAGAGATTAACCCATATAGTTGATGAATTGGAAACTTAAGTAGAAACGATGAATTACAAATGTCTTGAAAAATGCTAACCTTTTTCAAGTGGACATTGAGAGGGTTCAAAAGGTTACGGAGGCTGCTAGAGACTAACTTGAAGAAGTTGTCGTGTTTAGGATAATACTTACAAATAGTGGTTGTTGTCTCTAAAAGAGAACATAAAAACGTGCAAGTATACACGGTCACAAGTAATAAGATTTGTAAGTAAAGATCGTTCCCACGGAGATTTGTTACTATAGTTTGTTGAGTACTAAAATTGTTTCTTTCTGATTTTATCCAAAACAATCGTTGATTAAGAAAAAAGTAACATAAGAAAATAAAAGAAATCTAGGATTGCAATTTTTCACCAAACTAATCCACTCAAATAATGTTATTTTCTTTTGATTTATATTTTTTGTACATTTAATTTGTCAACCGAAAACTTCTATTTTTATTCATACATCTCTTCCGAGCTCCGTATAAACACACCTCGTTAAATTAATTCACTATATCTCTATGAGAATTAAATTTAATAAGATTCATTAAGTTCTAAGTTTTCAAATGGCCACACATACAATTAGGGTATATTCCTATCCTTCATCATACATGTCATTCTATTTACGAGCAATATACACACAAATGCCTCTTCCAAGTTTATTTATGTGCCACGGATCATTTTGATAAGATTTGTAAATAATCAAAAAACATTAAGCACAAAATAGAACGAACAAATCGAACGTCTTATAAATCTATCAAAAATAATTAAAATCAAAGCTTCATAAATTTAGATCAAATGCAACCCTAGAAAAATTAAATTACTTCATAAATTAAAAATAAAAATTACAACACATAGAGAAAAATAAGATGAAGAAGAAAGAAAATTAAAACATCTCAATACGAAAATATTTGGCACACGTAGAACACAACAAAAGCCAAAAATGGCTTCTGCGTGTTCCACAACCAACACACAAACACCACTAAAAATCCAAAACTCCAAAAAAAACTTCAACACTCTAAAAAACTTTTGAAAACTCAAACTAAAAAAAACTCTAACTAAAAAAAACTCTTTAACTCTATCATCTTATCACCTATTTATAGCTAAAAAATACATCAAAAAAATATTAAAATTTAATACACGCGTAAAATATTTGTATCGAAAATAAAACTTAAAACGCGTGGGAGACAAGCCGTTACAACAAAAATACTATTTTAAAGTGAGTGGGAGACAACGCTGCGCGCTTCATTTTGTTTTCAATACACGCTGCCACGTGTCACGATCTGATTCGCTGAAACAAAATAGTGGGACACGTGGCAGCACCTCATTTGTTACACGCAATGGGCGCACGCAGAAACTGTCGCACAAGATTGGGGTGCGCGAAAAAGTGCGGCAACGGCTGGAACGCGGGCTTGATCCTGCGCTTTAGCGCTCATTGTAACATGCCACGTGGCGGAATATGATTTGCTGCAATAATAAGTGGGAAACGTGGCAGATTCTGGTTCGTGGAATAACCGGGCGCACGTGGATCGGCCACACGGGAAAAGGGGCGCGCGAAGGTGGGGGACAGGGTCTGCACGGCGTCAGACGGGTGGATCCCACTCTGCACGCCGACCTACGCAGAATGTGGGCCCCACTCGGGCACCGAGCCGCGTGATAGAGAATTCCCTGCATCCATTCGCTTTGGTCGGTTGTGATCAACACGCGCCAATCCTAACCGTTTATGCTTTGATCGGACGAACCACGTTGTACGCGTGGATGATGACGCGTGGATTCTTCTCTCCTGCACGAATATTAAACTTTATTTAATTGTATTTTGACCCACAAATATATTTCAAATTACATTTTAAACTTTGTTTAATTGCAATACAACCCTTTTTGTAATTTAAATTAAATTTTAAACTTTTAATAATTGAAATTAAGCCCGATTTTAATTTAAATTATATTTTTTCAACTTTTTGTAAATTGTAATTAATCACTCTTTTATTTAAAATTATATTTTTGGACACAAATTTGCCATTAAGAACGTTTTCGATACAATTTATTTAATTTTCTTAAAATATATAAAAAACAGTAAATACTAATTTATTAAACTAAAATTAACTAAAAATAAAGAGAACGTAGCAATTATAATTAATAAATTAGGTAAAAATAACTATATAAAATACAGTTATCAGTGGTCTACTTCATTCAATTAGATACTTTCATCTTTAGCTAAAAAAATTAAAAAAAAATCTTTATTTTAATTTGTTATCTAACATTACTAACATATTTTTTTAATATCAATTAAAAAAAGATTAAAAATTACTCAAAACATTTTTGAAAAGAAATTAAATTAATATTTTTAAACTTGTTTTCCTTAACCACCTTCTCTTAATTGATAAAGTTTTAAACATAATCAATATCATCAACATTAATGAATTTGTTATGGTCTTGTTATTTGAGCATTGTGTGAGATAAGTGATTTACATGATAATAAATGTGATTTTAATCGTGTAACTTTATAATAAAGATATTTTAGTCATATTTTAAAAAAAAAGATAGATTTAATAGACTGACATTTTAATATTGGAATTGAATTTCTCTATTTAAAATTACTAATATAACGTAAACTTTTGCACTTGATTCATATACTTTATATCATATTACGTATCAGATTTATTTTGAAGATTAAAAAAATTATTCATGTTTTTAAAAAATATAAACACTAGCATCATATAAATTATGTATATAAAAATTGATTTAAATTTATATATTATTAATTTTTTAAATTTTTTTAGTCAAATACAAAAATTTAGTAAATTTTTTAATTTTTAGATTAAATAATTTGATGTGATTTAAAGATGAAGTGAGTGACCCATAATATAGAATTATATTCAAGTTAAGTCAAAACTATAAAATTCTGACCGTTAATATATTTACTTTGCTGTTTGTATACATGGCATTTTTTCACAAAAACTATTCCCCAATTAGTACATCTGGATGCAATATTCATTAAAGATATTTTAATAAAAGAGGTTAGATAATAAGTGGTCGTGGTTTAGTCTTTTTATATATATAAGGATGCAGTCTCGCAAATTTAAAAACAAATACGATGATTACTTTTAAAAAAAAAATTACACTCGGTTAAAATTATATAATTTAGTTCACAAATTAATAAACTTGCAAGCACATTAATTACAAATATTTTTTTTATGTATTATATCAATTTATTTGAATTAATATCTTTGAATTTTAAGATAACATGTTTAAATATAATAATTAAAAATAAAAAAATCTAGATCTAAAAATATGTCAAAAACTAATAAAAAATTATATTAAAAAATAATTAAACATAAAAAAAATAAGAATTTAAGTGGTTTAGAAATAAGTGTCATTAACTACTCAACTGCTGAGGCTGGCACCGAAAAATTCACTTTACTTTTCAAAAAGAATACACCAAGTTTTCCAACAGATTACTTAATTAAACCACTCAAAATTAAAAATCCAATTATACCTCACAAAACATTATTAGTGTAAAAATAATCTTGAATCAAAAGTTAAACATAAATAAATAAATAGTATAACTAATTGATATCTCTCTTTTTACGTAAAAAAATTATAATTATAATATAATTATTATATATAAAAATACTGTTTATTAAAAATATTTAATTATAATTGTTTAATTCTTACCATTAAACTTATTCAATGATACTAATTAGACCTAATCAATGTTATTGAGTTATTAACTTTATTGTTATAAACATTAATAATATTATTTTATGTAATTTTTTAAATTTATTTTATTTCATGATAAAAGTGATTTTAAAAAAAAATATTAAATATGTATTAGCATATGGGACAAAAGTGAATTCGCAAAAGATTGATTTTGGGATAGAAGTGATTTTAAAAATAAAAAAAACTTAGTTTTTATATTACCGCTTATAATTTAAAAGTGATTTCAAAATAAAAAAAATTTAGCAAAAAGTTTTCTTTTGTCTCATTAAACATCAAAATGTGTTAGAAGACGTGATTTAACATGAAAACAAAATCAACATTTTTGTTTGGTCAGAAGGATTGGGTATTGAGTTATTTAGGCTGAGTTATTATCTGATTAATATATTTTATTTTGTAATTTTTAATTGAATATTATTAATTTTATAATTTAAAAATACAATCACTTAAATTAAAAATTTTAAAAATTAAATTTTTTTTCAAAAAATAAAATAAAAATTATATATTTTATTAATAAAAAAAATAAAAAATAAACCATTTTTTATCATATCTCTCTTTCTTTGTCTCTTCTTAACTCTCTCTTCCTTTCACTTTCTTTCTCTTACATAATCTCTTTTTCTTTCTTTCCTTCTTACATAATCTTTCTCTCTTCTCTTTCCCTCTCATATATTCTCTCCCTCTTATTTATTCTTTTTCTCTCTTTTATTTTTTGTTCTCTCCCTCTTATTTACTCTTTCTCTCTTATTTTTTATTAATAAAATAATGATAAGAGAAGTGACAAAAAAATGCGACAAAAAGAAAAGAAAAGGAGAAAATAGTTGTTTTTTTCTTTTTTTTTAATATTTTACATTAATAAAATATATTATTTTCATTTTATTTTTAAAATTTTTTAATTTTTTAAAATTTTTATTTAATTAATTAAATTTTTAAATTATAAAATTAATGAAATTTACTTAAAATTTTACAAAATTAAAATAACAAATCACTTAATTACAAGACTAAAATGATTACACATCTAAAAAAATTATTAAATTTACATTTCAAAAAGGAGTCAAATTAATCTTTTCTTTTTTCATCAAATAATATTTCTATGATTTGAACCTAAAATTTAAAAATAGAAAGAGATGAGTCTTAATATCATACAATTAGACGAATCATATTTTAAAAATGAGTTAAATTATTCTGTTTTAATTTTAGTGTGTCACTTTTAGTCATAAAACATGTGTCATGACTTATATTATATTCAATAAGGGTTTATCTTTTCACACACTTTTGCTTATAACACAAAAAATTGTATCTTAAATCTCACATTTTCTATATGCTTAAATGAGCACGTTTGATTTTATATTTTTAAATTGGTAATTTTTATTTTATCTATTCATAAATCTCAAAGGGTATAATGTTAATTTAGTGTATAAAATACCATGATGATCTTGTCACTTCTTTTTATGTGGCATGGTTTTAATTATACTCAATATTATAAATGTTCATGAATTTGATAGGTCTTTATTACTTGTTTGAGATGTGGCTGATGTGAGAATATTGGTGATTTTAGTCATGTATCTCTTCAATAAAGATATATGTGTAATTTAAAAAAAATTATATAAATTTATTCCTTTAACTTAAAGAAGATAATTAAATCAATTTTTTAAAAAAATATTAATTTTTAAGAATAAAATTAGATTCTTTAAAAAAAAAACTACCTCGTTCGATTCCCAAAAAAATATATCATTTCTCTTTCTAATCTCAATTTATCTCACTCTTTTTCCTTCTCTCAATGTCCTATTAATTTATTTCATTTTATTTTATTTGTATATCTTTAATTTTTTATATAAATTTTATTTTTAACCATGAAGGTTTTTTAATTTATAAATTAAGAGAAAGAAAAACAATATTAGTTCTTAACGAAGAGAAATAGATATGCTCATGGGAAAGAGATTTGGATATGCAAATTATTGTATTTGTGAATAAAAAATAAAAAATGTATTTTTTTTATAGATTTTTTATGTTATTTTTAAGAGTATTTATAAGAAATGAAATTTTTAATAAAAATTTAATTTTATCCTTAAAAATATATTATTTAAAAATTGTACTAATTATATTTAAAATATTATTGAACTAAACCTAATAAATTTAAAAGAAACAAAATTAAAATGTTCCTTACAATGAGTTACAAGATTATTATGACCTTACTTGGTGATTGAGTTAGTCTTATAATGAGTTACAAGATTATTATGACCCTACTTGTGATTGAGTTAGTGTTATGGAATAATATTTATATATAATTTTTTAAGTTATAAGTTTAAATCATATTAAATATTGTTTAATAAAAAAATTATTTTAGATATACTTTTTTTATACATTAAATTTTCTTATATATGTTGAAAATCCCTATAACTACGTGTATGTGTACATATAATACATAAATTTATATATATATATATATAACGATTTCAAACTCAAATACATTAAACAAGTACCACACACACATAGTGAACACGAGTACAAACAATATATTTGATAATCATGAAATTTTTATATTCTTCTATATATAATTTTTTTATTTTAATTAATTATATAAAAAATTATAGATAAATATAATTTGTTTTGATAATATCATCTAAGTTCCTAGTATAGTAAAAATGGTCATTTTATCCGGGAAAAAAATTACATTTATAAAATATAAAATAAAAATCACAAGCTTGCATAAGAGATCAAAACGGATAATAAGAGAGCTTTCATGATTTTCTGCAGTTTTAAAATTTAGGTATATTTAATTAGAATTTTAAAGATCATGAAATTTTAAATGTATTCATTTAATATTTTATAGAAATATCTTCAAATTTTTTGAAGTTTAGGTATATTTAAATAAGATTTTATAAAAATCTTTAAAAATATAGGTGTATAAATTAATAGATTTTTATAAATTTTATTTTACTTTATGATTAAAGCTACAATTAAGAGAATCTCTATTCTCTATTCATTCTTCTCACAACTCCAAAGATAGATTTGTAAGGATTTTAATTTTTATAGTAGATTATTTATATATATATATTATTTGTTATTTCAATAAAAATATGTGAAATAAAATCTACCACAATTTATTAGAAGCTATCAAAATATACAAAAATCGATGGAATTGTCAAAAAAAAAAAAATCAAATTTAGAACTCTCTAAGAATTTATCAAAATCATAAATATATATACCCTTCAGAATGTCATTTTGCAAAATTGATATATTGTATGTTTGTCATGTTTAGGGTAGTACTTACAAGTAGGGGTGTGTGTACTTTATTCACTCTTATGCCATTCGCCATTCGCCATTCGCCATTCGCCATTCGCCATTCGCCATTCGCTTATTCTTTTTAAAAAAATCTTTTTATTTTAATTCATTGTATTATAATAACTTAGATGATAATCATTTATTAGATAAGAGAAAATAAAATTTACTTTTTTTACTAATAATTGACTTCAATATAAAATATTATAAAATAATAAAATAATATAAACATAAATGCTAAATCTCTGGATTTAAAGGATCTAATCAATTAGGGAAAAATTGATTCTAGTCGAACTTATAGTGTTTTCGTTAGTGCGTGAGTACTCGTGTATACTCTATGCAAACAAGAGAAAATAGTGACACCATATATGAAATTTATAAATACCAAAATGGCTTGACTAACATAAATTTAAAAAAAAATCAAAATTATTTATAACGTACATGATATAAAAAATAATATTATTTTATTAAAATTAAAAATACATAAATATATATATTATAAATATAAAATTTAAATAAAGTAAAAAATTGATATCTGTGTATTAAATAGTGTTTTTAAAATAATATTTTTCTCACCGTGGGTGTTAAAGAACTATAAAAACTTATTTTTTAGGATACAATGATTAAATATTTATAAACTTATACTACAATTTTTTATTCTACAAATTTTTAAGTGTCTAAACTATATTGAAAAAATTAATTTTAGATAAAAAAAAAACTATTTTTTTTATCTTTCTGTACTTTGCCTCTTTTTTCTTTTATTTTCTCTTATATTTATTTTCTTTTTCTTCCTTTCTTCTTCTTGTTTTTTTCTTTTTTCCCTCTTTGTTTCTTCATCAATGAACGTGTGTATATATACCCATGAGTAGAGCTTTAAACGAAAGAAACAATTCAGAAAATAATTAAGATAAAAACGAAAAAATTAATTCAAAAATGAATTAAGATAGAAATAGCGAAATGAATTAAGACAGAAACAAAAAACTTCAAAAATAAAAAAGAAAAGAAAACAACATGGTTTTTTATTTTAAAGCAATTTTAATTCATAAAATATTTTCAACAATCTCTCACATTAATAAAAATTGACATAGATTTTAAATCAAATTTTGACACAGAAATAGAGTTCAATAGATTGAAATCTGTATAAGATATGTAGGTGTTACCCTTTGAACCTTTTCCCTATGAAAGTATATTTACTTGACTGACTGGCCAGTAGATGCAATCTCCTTAAACTATTATGATGTTTATGTAAACAATGACATACTTTATACAAGAGTCTTTCCTGACACAATTTAGTTCTCACTGTTATGTTCGTTTTGGCCATGAACATTCTCTAAAGAATTGAGCCCTATACAATTCTCTTTCGAAGTGGTCCCGCTCTTTCCTCACATAGATGATCCTTTATCTTTAAAAGTAATTTCCAAATAGTAACTCACATATTCTGCTCGGTGCTCTCTTCATAAGAATCATTAAAAGGCTTAACTTATCATGTATATTATAGATATCACTATTTTCATCATAGGAATGGACTTGAGGGTAAACCACTACAGTAATCTCACTAAGTCTTTACAATTAGGTTATCCTTTTGAACCTAGATCTTGGGATCTTCAATCAAATAGTTTGGGTTTCCTTTGCAAATCCTTATTTATTCATGGGCTTCAGACTCATTCCTCTCGATGACTTATCAACTAAATCTCGATTTTAACCCTTTAATTAAGGGATCTTCTATGTTATCCTTTGACTTCACACATAGTCAATAAAGATAACCTCAATTGAGAAGTATATATATATATATATATATTTCTCTGTGCCCTACCAATAATAGATTGGATATCACAATGGATGCTTAATGTAAGTATAAGCCTTACCCACTTAAAAATATCCTCTAAAAAATTACCCATTTGGTTCTTTGCTGCATTTATTGAAAGTGATGAACTCAGATTCCATTATCGATCTAGCAATGCACGTATGTTAAGAGAACTTTTATGAAATAGCTGCACTATCTAGTATGAATACATATCCACTGGTAAACTTTGAGTCTTTCATGTTAGATATCCAATTTGCATCATTGTATCCTTTTAATCCAACTAGATATCTTGTGTAGTGTAGCCTATAGCTACCTGTATATTTCAAGTATCTAAGTAGTCTTGTAATATCTTTCCAATGATCAGATCTTGGATTACTAGTATATCTATTTAGTTTGCTTACAATGTAAGCTATGTCTGATCTCGTACAACTCATCAAGTACATAATACTTCCTATTACTCTAGAATATTCTAGTTGAGACACAATCTCACTTTTTATTCTTAGATAGGTGTAGATTTATATCTATTAGTGTTCTCACAATTCCAAAATCTCTCTTGTTTAATTTCTCAAGTATTTTGTCAACGTAATGACAATGACTTAGAATGAGACCACTTGATATCATTGATATCTTAATTTTTTGAATTACAACAGAAGGTCCCATATCTTTCATATCAAATCTTGAATTCAACATAGTCTTAGTAGATTTTATCATTTGATCATTACTACCCATAATTAGTAAGTCATCAATGTAAAGACACAAGATAACATAACCATTTTTTTTGTCCTTGACATATACACATTTGTCATATTCGTTGATTTTAATGTCATTTGTCCTTATGACATTATCAAACTTTTCATGCCACTATTTTGATGTTTATTTCAAGCCATATAAAGACTTCACTAATTTACAGACCTTTCCTTATTTCTCTAGGCATGAAAAACCCTTGGATTGATCCATGTAAATTTCTTCATCTAACTCTCCATTTAGAAAGGCTGTCTTTACATCCATTTGATATATTTCAAGATTTTATAGAGTGAAGATAACAATTATCATCCTTATGGATGTTATTCTTGTCACAGGAGAATAAGTAAGTATCAAACTAATCAAGACCATGTCGTTGTTTGTATCCCTTAATTACAAGCATGGCCTTGTACTTATCAATTGATCCATCTAATTTACAGTTTCTTGTAAAAATCCACTTGGACCCAAGCGTTTTACTACTTGAAGGTAAATCAACTAGTTCTCGAGTGTGATTTTGCAGAATGGACTCAATTTTACTATTAATGGCTTCTTGTCATTGAAGACCTTAAGAATAATTCATAGCCTCTTCATTGGTTTAAGGTTTTCTTTCTAAGAAATAGGTCAAAAATATGGACCATAGGATGTTTCTATCCTAGTCCTTTTACTATGTCTAGGTTCAACCTCAACTTTATCCTTAACCTCTTATTCAGGTTTTTTGATTGGACTATCGTCATTCATAGTCTCATATGTTTGTTTAGATGAACTTGATTCCTTGAGATTTACCTGGAAATACATGTTCAAAGAACAATGCATTTCTTGATTTCATTATCGTGTTCTTGTGTATGTTTGGGATCTTTGACTCATGCACAAGAGATCGATAAACACTATTATTATATGCATATCCAATGAAGATGCAATCTATCATTTTTGGACCTATCTTCACTTTTTTAGGTAAAGGTATGGCTATTTTAGCAAGACACCCCCACACTCGTAAATATTTATTGGAAGGTACCCTTCCTTTAAATAATTCATACGATGTTCTAGGTGTTTTTTTCTTGAGGTACCTTATTTAAAAGTTAGTTAGCTGACAAAACAGCTTCCCCCCTACAAGTTTTATGACAACCCAGAACTTAATAGCATTACATTACATTCATCATTTCTTTTAAGGTACGATTCTTATGTTCAATAACTCTCTTTTGTTAAGGTGAATAAGGCATTGTGGTTTCATGGATAACTCCATGTTATGCACAGAAATCAACAAATGGTGTTTCATATTCACCACCATGATCAATTCCCAATACCTTGATCTTCTTCTTGAGTTGATTCTCAACTTATATTTTAAAAACAATAAATTTCTCTATAGCTTCATCTTTGCTTTTAAGCAAATACACATAACAATATTTCGTGCTATCATCAACAAAAATAATAAAATACTTATTGTCGCCCCTTGTTTAAAGAAATTTCAAATCACATATATCACTATGGATTAAGTCAAGGGGTTCAATGTTCCTTTCAATCGAATGAAACGATGACTTAGTCATTTTTGCCTCATCACAAGTCTCACACTAATGCTTTGAATCTATTTGGAATATTGGTATGTGTTTCATGTTAATTAATACATGCAATGTATCATAATTAACATGACATAATCTACCATGTCATAAGTTGGAGGACTCAAGCAAATAAACATATGAATTAATCTTATTAATATTCTTAGTTTTTATAGTCATTATAATGAGTTTAAATAGCCCATTAGATACATACCTCTTTCTTACAAACATCCCATTTTTGGATACAATAACCTTATCGTATTCAAACACTATCCAAAAACCATGCTTGTTTAGCAATGAGTAAGAAACAAGATTCTTACAGATGTCTCGCACATAGAGTACATTTTTTAATGTAAGCTTCTTTCTAGAGATCATCTTCAGTTTGACCTGGCATTTCCCTTGAATGGATGAATTAGTAGAATTTCTCATAAAAAGCTTCTCTATATCTTTCACTGGTTCAAAAGTAATGAATATCTCCTTATCTGAGCATACATACCTTGTTTCACTAACATCAATCCATTACTCCTTTAGGTTTAATCCCATCAAATTCATCTCGAAAACGATTGCACACAAGTCAATATCAAAGATATCATGAGTTATGTCATCACCCATGTTTGCCTCACGATTCTTGTTTCTTTTAGAAAATTTATAGTAAAATAGAGTAAAGAATTGAGGCATGTGTATCACACAATATCTTTAATATAATTTTTTGTGGGTGTTAGAGAATCATGAAAACTTATCTCCCAAGATACAACAATTAAATAATAATAAACTTACACCACAGTTTATTATTTCACGAATTTTCAAGTGTTTAAACTCTATTAAAAAAACCTAACTCTAGATAAAAAATACAAAAAAAAAATTTGTTGTGTTAGTGCTAAGCCCGCCCCTTTTCCGTTTTTTCACTTTTCTTTTCTCTTGTCTTTCCTTTCTTTTTCTTCCTTTTTTTCTTCTTCTCTACTCTGCTCTGTTTTTTCTTCTTTTTTCTTCTCTGTTTCTTCCTCAATGAACGGATCACGAGCAAAATTTTAAACGAAAGAAATAATTCAAAAATAAATTAAAACTTAAACAAAAAATGAATTAAGACAGGAACCAAAAGATAAATTAAGACAGAAACGGACTGTTGAAAAAACAAGAAATAACTCTACACAAAGAATAACTCTACACAAAAGAGCTCTCTAGTTTGTATTATTTTCTTCATGTTTTCATTACAATTGTATAGTTATATATAAGAAAATTTTACTCATTCAATTACTCTTTAAATTAAACATTCCTTGATTTACTCTTTGAATTAAGGATTCCTTGTTTTACTCCTTGAATTAAGGATTCCTTGTTTACTCCTTGAATTAAGGATTCCTTGTTTTACTCCTTGAATTAAGGATTTCTTGTTTTATTCCTTGAATTAAGGTCCTTGTTTTATTCCTTGAATTAAGGTTCTTGTTTTATTCCTTGAATTAAGGTCCTTGTTTTTTTCCTTGATTAAGGACTAATATCCAATACTCCCCCTCAAGCTGGATCCAAAAGGTTTATGGATCTAAGCTTGGACAAAAGTCGTTGAAACTGATGAGAAGCCAAAGGCTTGGTGAAGATGTCAGCCAGTTGGTTGAAGCTTCTTGTATAATGTGTCTGAATCACATGTGATTGAACTTGTTCACGAACGTAATGACAATCAACTTCAATGTGTTTCGTCCTCTCGTGAAACACTGGATTTGATGCTATATGCATGGCTACCTGATTGTCACAAAATAAGGACATAGGAAGAGTTGTAGGAATACCTAAACCACACAGAAGACAGAAGACCTTTAAGCCATATCACTTCACATATTTCTAGTGATTCACATGGCATCATCAAATGATACAAGTCTTGGATAAGAATCTACAACGTACTAGAACACCCTTGTTGACGATCCTTTACTCTGACATTCCTTGGGGATTCTTGATTAGTTTTGAGTTAACTATAGTGCAAAGTCGTATCTCTTTGGTTAATAAGATCCAAAGGGTTTATCGATCCCAGGGGGTGCAGATCCATAATAGACATATAGAAATTATTGTACGTCAAATAACATAAAAAAAGATCTATCTTTCTATTATGGTATCTTATTTATGGTTTCCATTGGTGCAAATCCAATCATTTTCATTTTTAATTTCAAATAAGAAAGAATTCACATTCGTAGCAAATGGTATCCATTAAGCAGGGAAATCATATTAAAAAAGCATAAAGACTATGCTCTTACCATTTACTCTTATAAGAACGGACTAATAGGGTCAGCTACTCAGCCAATCTTCATAATGAAATATCGTTACTGTATAGGTAGGTCTCATTGTAAAAGACCTATTACTAGAGGACTAATAATGGAGATTGTATAAATTATCCCAAAAGGGATTTTTGCATAATCGCACAATTATAGAAAAAGTACTAATTGCATATCTTTCAGCAGCTATATCGTTCAGATATCTTTCAACAACCAGATCTTTCAGTATAATAGTTATATGACAAGTGAATCTTTTTATTGGATAACCCCGGCCGCGAGCCCGAGGTTTTAATTTTTTCAAAATGGTGCCCTCGTTGACTTCAGCTTGGAATTCTGATAGCCATTCCACCCATTTCATCGAGATAAACAAGACATATTCTATCATAACTCGTTTTTGCCAAGAAAAAAAGTGTAGCTCCAATAAATCCATGAGAAATTATTTGCATTTTCCAATTCGATCCGATCCATTTGTTCATAGAGCTATTTACTCGATCATAGACATTTCTGGAACACTTCTAACAGAGGGACAAATAGTCAATTTTGAAATAAATTATGCAGAATACTCAATTGTTTTATTTAATATTTAAATAAAGTAGCAACATAATCCTGCATTAAGATTTAACACTTTAGGAATACTAATTCAGGAATATGAATACGGAATAGTAACTAAGTCTACATCTACGTACCTCTGGGGGTGTTGAATCTCTCTCATTCTTTTACCCTTAGTGATACTATATGGTTGCTCATATTGTTCTTTTACTATATTATGAGCAGAATCATCTATCTCATCCATAAATGGATTATCTAAAGTGCCCTCTTGCACTTGACAAGGAGCTCCACTCTCAAGATCCACATGCTCACTAACACTGTGGTTTTTACCTGTAACAATACACTCCTTTTTATTTTCCAACATGAAAAACTCATCAAACTTAACATCTCTACTAATCAAAAATTTAGGTGACTTGGGTTCAACACACTATAATCTGTAACCCTTCACCTCAAAAGGATACCCCAAAAATATGCATTTCAATATCCTAAGTTCAAGTTTACCATCATTAACATGAGCATAAGTAGCACAACCATTCAAATCAGAATAATTAGCAGGAGTATCAAAGAATACCTCAAACGGAGTCTTTAACTCAATTGCAATTAATGGAGACTGATTTACCAAATAGCAGGCATGGTTACAAGCTTCAGTCCAAAAGGATTTATCCAAGTCAACTTGAAAAGGCATACAACAAACTCTTTCTAAGAGAGTCCTATTCATATATTCTACTACTCCATTTTGCTGTGGTGTATGACTCACAGTATTGTATCTTACTATGTCATTTCTTTCACAAAACTCATTAAACTGACTTTCACAAAATTCTAAACCATCTTCAGTTCTCAAATGCTTGATTTTCTTGCCTATTTGATTTTCTATACAAGCCATGAATTTTACTAATTTTTAGAACGTATCATTCTTGTTCATTAAAAAATACACCCAAACATGACGAAAAGTCATCAATAAAAGTCAACATATACCAGACACAACCCTTAGACACAACACGAGAAAGACCCTAAAGATCTGAATGAATATAATCAATAGTACATTTTGTTTTATGGATGGTTTTACTGAACTTGACCCTACGATGATTTCCATAGACACAATGCTCACAGAAATCAAGCTTCTTAATTTTCTGACCACTAAGCAAACCCGTTTGCACAAAATAGACATCCTTGCCTCACTCATATACCCTAACTGCATATGCCATAATCAAGTAGTATCTGAATCTTGATCTGATAAGAATGAAACTGGAACACTACCAATAGTAGTGCTACCTTGAAGCATATAGAGACCACACAACAATTACCATCTAATAACAACGAGAGCACCCTTACTAACTCTTACAATTCCACCTTCAACTACATACTTGTAGCCTTGTGAATTAAGAGTATCCAAAGATATCAAGTTCTTTTTCAAATTTGGAACATGGCAAACATCTTTCAAAATCCTAACAATACCATCGTGCATCTTAATTCAGATAGTACCAATACCAATAACCTTGTGGGACATATTGTTTCCCATTAAAACAAAATCTCCATTAATAGATTGATAAGAAGTAGACCAATCCCTACTGGGACACATATGGTAAGTGCAACCTGAATCAAGAATCTAAACATCTCTAGAAAAACCAATAGATACTAATAGGACATTTTCACCATCAGAACCAAAAATATCTTTAACACCAGCAACATCATTAGTACCAGAAGACATTGTGGTAGATTTTCCATTACCTTTGAGTTTCATAAAATTTATTTTTCAGTGCCCTTCTTGACGAAAATAGTTGCATTTATCTTTTCTTTTTCTAGATTTGGATCTAGACTTGCCTTTATTATTACTTGTGTCATTTTCTTGATTTCTACCTCTGACAAATAAACCACTACTATTATCATTGTTGCTTGTAGACACCTTTTTCTTCAACTCTTTGGAATTCAAAGCTGCTTTGACATCCTCCAAAGAAATTGTCTCGCCCATATAGCATGGTATCAACAAAATGTTCAAATGAATGAGGTAAAAAACATAATGGAACTAAGGCCTGATCCTCATCATCAATTTTAACATCATCAATTTTAACACCACCACTTTTTAGATCACGAATAATTTTAGTAAATTTTTCAAGGTGATCGTGTAAAGGTGTACCTTCTAACATTCTGAATGTATACAAACGTTGCTTCAAATATAACCGACTTGTCAAAGACTTGGTCATATACAAATTCTCCAATTTAAGCCATAACCCAACAGGAGATTCCTCATCACCAATCTCATGTAATACCTCATCAGATAAGAATAACTGAATTGAACTGAGAGTATTTTTCATCAATGCATTTTTTTCTTCATCAGTCAACTTTTTTAACAATTTATCCTTGTCTTCAAGCATCTTAACGAACTCTTCTTTAACTAATACAATCCGCATCTTTATTAGCCAGAGACTAAAATCATTCCTACCATTGAATTTCTCAATTTTGTATTTTTTCGCCATGAAAGAAAACCCAATATTAAATAAACATAAGCACAACTTAGGAAATATGAAACCAATCAAATAACCAGAAGCTCAAAATAAAACCAAAAGAGCAAACTTTATCAGTTCCAATAAATAACATAATAACTCAATGCTCTGATAGCAATTTGTTATAAATTAGCACTTACAGAAGCGAAGTTTAGGTCCAATTTTAGTTTCACAAATATATAATAATGGGTAATAGAAAAATAATAAACAGTGAGAAAATATGTCACATAATGATTTAAATGATTCAATTTTTTAACGTAAAAAGTCTATTTTACTAACGATGACACACTGAAAAAAATCCACTAATAATTAAACGGAGATACAAACATCAATCTTCAAAGAACTTTATAAAATATACCAAAAAAATCTAAATACACCCATAAAATATCTTCTTTTAATTTACTAATAATATATATAACAATATAAATTAATAAACTTATTATTTAATCAAATATTATTATACAGATAAAAAATCAGCGACTTATCTCATATTTTCGACCCTCTAAATATCTAAACTGTCGAACAAGTAACAGCTCCGCTACTGATAGACAGTGAAAATGCTGACCAAAAAACAGGGGCGGCGAAGATGGTGGAAGCACACGTTGAGGTTGGTCTAGTGAAAGGTGAGGCGGCTGGCTGATGGCTGCGAATGGAGCTGGAAGGGCTGGCCGGAGATCTACGAGGCTGCGCTGGTGTGATACGCGCAACAGAGATGAATTACAGAGTAGTAGCCTTCTTTTTTTCTTGGCTGTGTCGTTCTCTGTTCTCGCGACTGCTAATCAACTTTTTTCTACAAAGAAAACAATATATATAATAGTAAGGGTTTACATAATATATGATCTTTGACTTATTTTCGGTTTTGGGCCATAAAATTAACACTTGTTATTCATTAGCTTTAAAACGTCACTATTTAATTAAAGCATAAATAGTAATTTTGTATTTTTCTTGCCTGGGCTATTGTGTTTAAGAGCATGCATCTATATATATATATATTTATTCTTTTTGAAGTAGCTGTGGAGATTGCTGTGAATATCAAACCTCGACAGCATTGCATCAAGCACCCACGTCTTTTTTAATACAAAATACCGGCTTTCATTTTTCGTGTATCAAATCATTGATTCAATAAATCAACACTTGGCATTTGTTCTCTTATATGCCTGTGGAGCTTTAATCGGCCAGTTAATTTGCTCTTTCTTCTTTACAGTACAGTAAGAACGTTTTGTGTTCTCTGCCAGATTTGTGAAGTTGTTCTTGCTTTCTAATATTGCATTGGTGTTAATATATTTAGAGATGTATTTTGTGTTTGTTATTTCTTTTGAGTGTATTGTTTTGAATATTGATGTTTATATTTTTAATTTAGTTTTTAATAGTAAATTTTTCTCGATGTATTGTTATAAATGGATTAGACTTTTCACATTAAAAAATTAAATAATTTAAATCTTTTTATGCCATTTTTTTCACTACTTATTATTTTGTTATTATCTATTGTTATTTATTTATCTAATAAATTTTGACACAAATTTCGTTTTTACTAGTGTTAATTTATAACAAATTAGTATCAGAATTTTGGGTTATTCTCTTATTTATTGGAACTGATCAAATTTATTCTTTTGGATTTATTTTGAATTTCTAGTTATCTATTGGTTTCATATTTTATGGATTGTGATTCTGTTTATTTAATATTGGGTTTCTACGATAACGAAAAAATATTAAATTGAGAAATTCAATTGTATGAATGATTTCAGTTTTTTTACGAATGAAAACGTGGGTTATATTATTTAAAGAATGGTTTATTAATACACATGAAGGTAACGACAAATTGTCGAAAAAATGACTAATGAAGAAAAAGATATATTGATAGAAAATGTTCTTAGTTCAATTCAGTTATCCTTGTCTCATGAAATACTACACAAGGTTGGTGATGAGAAATCTCTTGTTGAGTTATGGCTGAAACTGGAGTGTGTATATAATCAAGTCTTTGACAAGTCGATTATATTTGAAGCAGCACTTGTATGTTTTCAAAATATCAAAAGGTACACTTTTACACAATCACCTTGATAATTTACCAAAATTATTCGTGATCTGAGAAAATGATGGTGTTGAAATTGATTACGAGGATCAAACCATAGTTCTATTATGTTCTTTACCTTATTTGTTTGAACATTATATTGATAACATACTATATGGACAAGACGTTATTTTTTTTATGGATGTTAAAGCAATTTTGAATTCCAAAGAGTTAAAGAAAAATATGCACTGGCAACAATGATAATAGTAATGATTTATTTGTCAGAAATAGAAATTAAGAAAAAGGCTCAAGCAACAATAGAGGTAAGTCTATATCCAAATCTAGAAAAAGAAAAGATAAATGACAATACTGTCATCAGGAAGGACACTGGATAGTAAATTTTTGAAACTCAATGGTAAAGGAAAATATGCCACAACGTCTTTTGGTACTAATGATGTCGATGGTGTTGCAGATAGTTTAGGTTTCTATGGTAACAATGTTATATCAGTATCTATTGGTTCTCCTAGAGATATTTGGATTATTCATTCTGGTTGCACTTACCATATGTGCCCCAGTAGAAACTGGTTTTCTTTTTACCAATCTATTGATGGAAGTGTTGCCTTGATGGGAAGCAATGTGTCATGTAAGGATGTTGGTATTGGTACTGTCTAAATAAAATGCATGATGGTATTGTTAGGACTTTGAACGATGTTTGCAATTTTTTATATTTGAAAAGAACCTGATATGTTTGGGTACTCTTGATTCACAAGTCTATAGGTACATAACTGAATGTGGAGTTTTAAAAGTTAGTAAGGATGCTTTAATTTCTATTAAAGGGCAATTATCATATAGTCTCTATGTGCTTTAGGATAGCATTGTCATTAGCAGTATTTCAATTTTGTACTCGTCAGATCAAGATTCAGATACCGCTCGTTTATGACATGTGTGATTAGGGCATGCGAGTAAGATAAGGATGTCTATTTTAAGCAAACAAGGTTTGCTTAGTGATCATAAAATTGGGAAGCTTGATTTCTATGAGTGTTGTATCTATGGAAAGCATTGTAGGGTCAAGTTTAGTATAACCACCTATAAAATGAAAAATGTTTTTGATTATATTCATTTAGATCATTAGGGTCCTTCTATTGTTGTTTTTAAAAGTGGAGCCCAATATATCCTAACTTTTATTGATGACTTACCTCGTCATGTATAGATATATTTCCTGAAAAGCAAGAATGATGTGTTCTCAAAATTTGTAAAGTTTAAGGCTTGTATAGAAAATCAAAAAGGTAATAAGATCAAGCGCTTCAGGACAGACACTAGCTTGGAGTTTTGTGACTATCAATTTAATGAATTTTGTGAAAGAAATGACATGATGAAACTAAACTATGTGTAATACACCACAGCAAAATAGAGTTATAGAAGTACGAATAGAACTCTTTTGGAAAGAGCTCGTTGTATGCTCTTTTAAGCTAGTTTGGATAAATCCTTTTGGATTGAAGCTATGCCTGCTATTTAGTGAATCAGTCTCCATCAACTACAATTGAGTTGAAGACTCCATTTGAGTTATTTTCTAATACTCTTGCTAATTATTCTGATTTGAATTTTTTTGGAAAGAGTACTCCAAATTTCACAGGCAATGGGTCATAATGTTAAGAGATATGGACATCAGAAGCCAGCATTTCACTTTTTGATTTTCAACATACCATTTTTCATATCTAGTGTCCAACACCATAGGTGGAGCGGTTTTGCCCATAATGTAATAGAGTTTTTCTTATTCAACAATATGTGTCTCCATCAATTGAGACCACACATCATAATTTATTTCAGTAAATAAAATTCCCGCATTAAAAGAACCTTTAGACTGGAAAAAGATTGGAACATATTTGGTTTCTATGGATTCAATTTGTTCACTCTTTTTAAAAAAAAATATGATAATACATTACATTAAATATATTAAATACACTAAATGTCTCATATTCAACAAATCAAAATAGAGCTTGTAATACAAACCTTTGTGAGAGAAAGTATGGCTGGTTGGGATTGATGGAGAGGTGTTGGTGAGGCTAGTGTGTAAAGAGGACTAATGTGCGATGGTAATGCTGAGCGTGGTAGGTTTTAGGAGATGGGTTTGTAGTGGCTTAATGATATTGAAATAAAGACCTATTGATGTCACGACAAACGACGACAGAGATGGGAGAAAGGTGAGTGGTTTTCTTTGGGTGGTTTTTTGTGTGAATGGGTTTTGGTAGGTGGTTTTCTATGCTAATGGGTTTTGGTGGTGGTTTTTTGTGTGAATGGGCTATGGTTAGGTAGCAACAAAGGTAGGTATTTTGGTTGAAGATTTGGGTGGTGGCAATGGTTTGGGTGTAAATGGCGAGGGTTTTTTTTAATACAGGATAAATTTGAGTTTATAAAACCATTCTAGGCTCTAACATCATGAAAATGGGAATAATAAATTAAATTTTCTTGTATATTTTGACTAATTAAATACATTGTATATATAGGATTAGAATTACCAATTAACTCCTTAGAACGATGCCTATAAAATATCTATGATTTGTATACATCTACACAATTTGTTATATAAGATAAGGCAATAATTAACTATTTTTACTAGATCACATGTACAATCTTCTACATAGGGCAAGGCAATAATTAACAATCTTGTTTACAAGATTGTTGACTATCTTAACAATCACAAAGATTTGATTCTAGGACCTTAATGCTCTTATACCATATAAGAAATACCATGCATCAATTCTCCCAAAATCTCAAGCTTGTAGAAGATAAACCTAACAATTTATTTATACTCTTTAACACAAGCACTACCTTAAACTAGATTCTGATTCAGCAATGCTTCAATATGCATGTTGAATGATAATATAAATGCCCAAATTACTTCTCATCTACAAATGCATATTATTGACATAATAGTCCCTTGAGTCATGATACTTCAGAATAATTAATTAACCATTCAATGCAATCAAAATCATAGTCATGTAGTCATATGGCTGATGATGGTAAGTTTTCAAATAAAGAGAAGCAGAGCACCTACCTTTTCTTTTCTCTGTTCTCCATGTGGTCAGCATGCTGCTTTATACCTATGCAAAAAATAATTGACTACACAGTTTCTTTATAGCAATTATGCATGAGATATGATAAAACTGTGTTGTGGATGTCATTGTTGTCGATGGTCTGTCATTAAGTCAGAATGAAAATCTCTTTAAAACTAGGAAAGAAGTAATACAAATTTATATGGTACTTACATTTCACTGAGCATGGGGAAACAAGTTCAATGTGGATCCATGATCTTGAACAGAATGCATAAGAAAATTCTAATCGAAACAAACGACAGTCATTGTAACAATCATTCAAGAGTCACTGATGATTCAGATGGAAGGACAAAATGAAGAATAACAAAAATTTTATATACAAAAAGAGCCCATGATGTTTAGTTTTTGTCTTGTATACCAATAAATAACAAAATGCCCTTATAACAAATATACCTGTTATACCAAGAGTGCATGTGGCTTAGTGTGAGCTGATATGTAAAGTAATATTACTAATATAGTTAGAGGTTGTTATATTTAGAGCCTATAATAGTAGTACACGAGGAATGTGTGATGCATGTATTAGTTGAATATAAGTGTAACCTAAGGATTATCGTTTTTAATATATACAAATCAGTTTTCTCTTCTCTGCTTGAGTTCTAGATTTTCCTTCTTCCTCACAGAACCTGGTTCTTGAATGGTATCAGAGCTTTCTATCTAACATGCAGTTGAAGATGAGCAGCCAAGGGAATAGGAAGAGATGAAGAGAAAACAGAATAATCTTTTATTTGATTCAATGAATTATATTTACAATGTGAAGCTTGTAGCTATTTATACTATTCTTGTACGATCAATCAACAGAATTTTTACTCTGAGCTACTTCAATACAATATAACAAAATTTACTTTTCAGTTTTGCACTACCAACAGAATTATTCACAATAATCAGCTACACTACACTCTAGCCACCATGCACTGTACTACACTGTTGCGCCACACCATCTACCTTGGCATCACTTGCTGACACACATAGATCACCAACAACCCTCACACTCAGAGGTAGAATATTGACACTAAGTTTGCCATGCAAGATAAAGAACAGAGAGTGAGAAAGAGGCTCGGTATGTTGTAAAGAGTTATTAGTTTTGATGATTTTTTCATACAAAACGTTTATTTGTAAATTACATTTTAGGCTCTTATCAAGATTATGAAACTAAGTCAAAAAATGCTCGAATTCTAAATAATCGTATTTTAGATCCTTCATAACTATCACATATAATGCTACGTTCATGCAATCACATTGGCACATGTTTTCAACACTTAGAATTACTTTTTTATGTTAAAAATTGTGTTAGTTAATCGATTTACCAAGAGTATCAATCGGTTGATATTGTCGATCAATCGAGCTTCGATCAACTCCTATCGATTCCCTCTTAGGTTTTTTATGCATTTATTCGATTGATCGTCCTTCAATCGACTTTGATCGGGTCAAATTTTTAATCCATCTTGATTGATTGAACCCACCACTTGATCGAGCTAGCGAGCAATTAACGTGATTTAAAAAATCCTTTTTTATCTTGACCTTTGTGTGAAATTACATAATGTTCTTATTTAATTAAGTGCTTTAAGACCTCACGAGGGTTTAATCTTTTTTATTAAGATCTAGATTTAGGGTATCAAAACTCTATATATTTGCAAACTTTGGCTCACTTTAATAAAAGATAGGATTTATATTTTTTGAGATCCATTGTCGTATTCTTCATGTTTCATCACTCTGTAATTATTTTTGTTAGATTTAATTCTAGATATTCTTAATTTCTAGAAATCTTAGTTCCATGCTTGCTAATCTATATTTTAAAGTATGGTTAGGGTTTATTTTTATTGAAATCCATCGAGAACACACATGGATACTTGCATTTTTTATGTTAATCTTGTTTATAGGTTGATCTGTGAACGCCTTTGACTTGTGAGGAGCTAATCAAAAAGTTGGTCAAAATCTACTCGTGTTAATCTCGGAGGCTATATAAATTGAGTTAGAACTCGTAAGTAAAATATATTGGAGCATTATTCTAGAGAGGATAGTATAAAATTGAGTTTATACTTGAACATTAAATTTTCATAGTTGATAGATTAGGTAGTCTAGTGGACAAATTATTTTTTTCTTAAGTTATGATTGTGGCCTAAGTTATTTCCACCTAAAAATTTCATGTATTATTTTTAATTTTTGCACTTTATTATTTACACACGATTGAATATGTTACCATTGTGATTAGGTTATGACTTTATAATTTGATAAGATTAAAAATAACCTATTCATCTCCTTCTAGGTCTATTTAGTCCATTTTAAAACTTTCAAATATATCTACAATTTGCTCAACTGAAGGCAAATGATGTACCACATTCTACCCAAATAATTCATGTTCATGCGCAAAAATACATGTTAAGCTCATCATGCTTGGTATGAGCACAAAGCATTGAGTAACTAACTAAGGCAAAGGCACTAAGGTTGTCACACCAAAGTATAGAAGGAGTTGAGGGACATAAATGTAGTTTAGTAAGAAGAGAACTAACCCAAACCACCTTAAAAGTAGCATTGGCAAGAGCTCTGTACTCTACCTCAATACTTGAGCAAGAAACAATTGCTTATTTTTGTGCATTCTAAAGGATAGGATTGACACTAAGGAAAAGAAAGGATCTAATATGGAGCTCCTATCATTTAGGTAGATGCTCAATCAACATTTGAGAATCTCTGCAACAAAATTTGAGAAGAGGAATTGAAAAACTTCCATGGCGAATCATGTCATGAAGATATCTTAGGATGTATTTCATAGACAACAAATGAGACACTAAAGGGCTAGACATAAATTAAGAGACTTTGTTCACTGAGAATGAAATGTTAGGTCTAATAAATGATGCATAATGAAAAGCAACAACTATACTTCTATATAGTGTTGAATTATCTTAAGGGATACCTTAATGTGTAAAAAGTCACAATTAGATGTCATAGATTTAGGAACATAATTTGCATAATCCATTTTGGCCTTAATAATAACCTCTCTCACATACTTTCTTTTATTCAAAAGCATATCACGGAATGTGTACATCTCAAATCCCAAAAAATAATTGAGCAATCTAAGATACTTCAATGCAAGTCTCCCATTAAGCATAGAAATTATGGACTTAAGCTCAACTTAATCACTCCTAGTAAGAATGATATAATTCACATAAACCAAAAGGTATATGATAGACACAATGTTCATCTTGTAGAACAATGACACATTAGCCTTAGATTACATAAACTAAAATGAGAGAAGAGCATCCTTAAGTGTTCAAAACATACCATGTGGGATTGCTTCAAGCCATAGATGGATTTTTATAATCTACACACATAAGTAGGGTATCCAACATCCTCAAAGTCTTGTGGCGGAGACATATCTACTTCCTCTAATAAGGTATCATTTATAAAAGCATTATTTATATCCAATTAATGAAGAAATCGTTCCTTACTAAGAGCCACAATGATGATAATCATTATATTGATTTGTTTGACCACTCAATTAAATGTCTTAGTGAAGTCAAAGCCTAGTACTTGATCAAACCCCTTAGCTAAAACTTTGGATTTTAGAAAGCCTACCAAATCAGAAGGTAATATTTTACATGCCACAAATATTTACTTCCAATAATTTTCCTATCCTTAGGTCAAGGTATCAGTACTCATATTTGATTTCTAACTAATGCATCAAATTCGGTTTGCATAGACTTCTTCCAACCCTCATGCCTAAGTGCTTACTTAATTGTAGTTGATTTAACAAGCAAAACATTTTCCCGAGGTGCGTCTCCATCACTCACCGTTAGATTAAATTTGAACGGTCCAGATCGTGCGTTTGTCCCACGCTCCACGCGAGTAGAAGCCAGCTATCACGCACAGAGCATCGCACTTATTTCCCGTGCGACGTGGTCCATCTAATCTGTGTGTGCCCTCTCATCCTACCCAATACGAAGCTACCACGTGTCTCGTTATTCTTACAATGAATCAGATTCTGACACGTGGCATGAGTTTTGTAAAATACAAACGCAAAAATGGCGCACGCTGTCCACGGGTTTTGCACGAAATGTCCCAACTTTTTACACTACGTGTCTGAAGAATAATTTTTGTCTCCCATTTGTTACACACGTAATATTTTTATATTTTCTTGAAGCTATAAATATGTGTTTGTTGTGATACAAATGTGGGGTGTAGACGGTGGAACACGCAGAAGCCATTTTTGGCTTCTATTGTGATTCTGCGTAGAGAGAAAAATAGAGAAGCAGACATGAAATATTTCTAATTCTTTTTGTTGTTCTTCATTTTAATGTTCCTTAATTGTTTTAATATTTTCGTATTGTAATTTTAATGTTTGTTATGAACTAATATATTTATTCTAGGGTTGCATTGTAGCTAAATTTATGAAGCTCAAATGAAATATTTTTGAATGATTTATTAGATATTTAATTTGTTTATTCTATTCGTTCTTAATACTTTTGATTGATTAGAAGATTAATCAATTGATCTGTGGCACTTAAATAAACTTGAAAATGATATTTTTGTGGCACTTAAATAAACTTAAAAAAGACATTTTTGTGACACTTAAATAAACTTGAAAAATGTATTTTTGTGATTGTTACTGATGGATAGAATAATATACATGTATAAGGGATAGGAATATATCTTTATTGTACGTGTAGTTATTTGAGAACTTTAAACTTAATGAATCTTGGTGAATTTAATTCTCATAGGAATATAGTGAATTATTTTAGCGAGATATATCTGTATGGAGCTCGAAAGAGATATATGGATAAATTAGGAGTTCTTAGTTGACAAATTAAATTCAAAAACATAAATCAAGAGAAAATAATATGATTCGAGTGTATTAATTTGGTGAAACTACAATCCTAAAATTTTCTTATTTATTGTTATAAAAAAATTAGTTAGTTAAACATCATCAAACTTTCGATTGTTTGGATAAAATCAGATTGAAATAATTTTAGTACTTAACGAACACTAGTAACAAATCTTTGTGATAACGATATCTTATTTATCATTTATTACTTGTAACCATGTATATTTACACGTTCGTGTTCTCTTAAAGAGACAACAAAGTACAAAATTTAGATTACACAATCTAATCATACACCTCATGCCTAAGACCAAAAGAATGAACAAGAGACGGCTGATAAAATTACTAACTTTCTATTCTATATATATTCACATCTTTACATAATCATACATAACTTGAAATAAATTTTCTTTCATATAACAGAAAATTGCTATCAAACACGACCTTTTTTTTTAATCACAAATTGAGACCTACATCTCTTTTAAATTTTATCATCATGTAACTAGCTTAAACACCATAGGGACAAAGACCACGCCACAATGACTATCCAATATCCTAACTGTTTGTTTCATGTGTTAATAAAATTTGAAATCAACATATACGTTATTTATTTTATATAATATATATATATATCTTATTTTTAGTTTTTTTTCGCTATTAATATCTTATTTTTTAACTTGAAATTGTTTTTTTAGAACAAATTTTTCCTTTAATATCTCACTTTAAATATAAAATATGTAGCTTATTTAGTTATTAAAAAAACAATTTAACACGGTGGGTTTTCTAGTATTAAGTTTCTAATAAATATTTATGTTACTCTATTTTTAATTTGTTAGATTAGGTTATTATTAATATTTTATATATAAAACTCAGTATCTACTTCTTACAAATCTAATATATTAATGATTAATTAACATGATATATATATATATATATAGACCTAACTTTTAAATATTAATTTCATAAAATTAAAGATAAGATTTCAGCATTACAAAATAATAATAAAAATAGAAAAGATAAATCTTAAGATAAACAAGTTAAAATAGAACTCTTATCAACGTACATTATTTATACTTATTATTTACAAATTACAATTCCAAACAATTGTATGGTAGTGTGATAAGATTAAAAAAAATCAGGTATTTATCTTCTTTAAAAAACAACGTTGGAATTGTAGAAAGAAATTAAATATATTTTATTTTAAAATTTTAAATTAATAATAATGACAATTACTATAAGGATTGTCAGGTATGTTCATTATATCTTTTATGAATAGATCACTTATTAATTTTTTTTAAACAGTTTAATACCAATTTAAAAAAAATGACAACACAATTCAAATGAATAATTTTTATATTTTTTATTTATTTATTTAATTTTAATTTAAAAATTATCTTAAATAATTATTCATATTAACAATATCTTAAGCATTTATTTATGTTAAAAATTTCTTAAGCAATTATTCATGTTAAAGTTGTCTTAAGTATTATTCATGTTAAAAATTTCTTAAATAATTATTCATGTTAAAATTTTCTTTTTCAAATAAAGTTAAAAAAATTAAAAAAAAATAATTATTTGAACTAAATTATGAATTTTTTAAAACTGATAAACTAACTATAATGAAAAAATTGATAGTACTAAATATTCTAAGTGTAATAAGTAGTAAACCTACTCAACATTTGTCTTGGAAAATAATTACTTAGAAGGATTCGTATTTGCGTTTTAGGAACCATTGAAAAGCCCTAAGATAGAAGTGTTTTTTCATAAGTGCACCTTCTAAAAAAGTATTATTTTTTAAACCGCTTTTATTAGAATAAGTTCTTTGAACATTTTCAAAGATAAACACTTCTTCCAAGACAACTTCTAGAACAGAGAGCTCTTTAATACTTGTCTTGAGATCATTGGTTTTGAAACTAGGGCATCCAAACATATCCTAAACAAACAGTTTATGATTGGCCTCCAGACACAGTAATTCAGATAAAATTCTCTTGCAAAACTAGTTACGTCATATGTCAAATTCAAGGCAGTGATGGAGTACAAAACTTATTAACTACAAGTCTACAACAGTAAAAGCAATGAGACTTTTGCACTAAACTTGAATTTAACCTAAAGTAGCGTGTTTACATTGCAATAACTTATGAGGCACAGTTACATCCCATCCCTCTCCATTCCTTTTCTCCACTTTCGTAACCAAAGAAGACTAAACAAAGTTATTTAAACTTTACAGATGATGCCATCTTTGGATAAACGAAAGGCCAAAAAGTACAAGACCCCAACTATTATATAACCTAGTTCATAAACACATGCTACCAAATGCCCAGAAATTCCACACAATAAATACTTTTAAACAATGCTCTTAGGAAAATAACTCTATCACCTATATCACCTTTCTCTTTAGCTTGTTTCTTCATAGTTGGGACAATATGCCCATGAAGACAACACTATTTTTCAATCTTTCAGTGAGTGCCTGTTTCTTAAACAATCGTTGATACTTTTACCAGAGAAATCTTAGATACATCACCACCAAGTTCCTCGAAAACCACCACTAAATTTCGTGTTGGCTTTAACCATGACCTTGGAATGTGATACCTGTAGAAAAGAAAAGAAAATATATTATTATTTTGGTATTTTTTATATCGATAAATATACATATTTTACATAATTGAATTGATCATAAAATAACATTAATTATACATTACATATGTACATATATAGTTTATGTACACTGTATATAAATAAATGTACATTATCTATGTACAATTGATATGTTATTTTGGGACTAATTCGATTATGTACAACATGTACATGTTATTTAAGTCCTTGACTCTTATTTTCTTGCCAAGTATATATAGTGAAAGACTATCCAAGAGTAATTACCATCTTTGGGTTGGTTGACCACAACCAACTTGACAATTTGCTGATCTGTATGTCCCAGCATAATTACATGAACTGCAGTAACCTTTTGCATATGCCATCCAATATCTTCCTATGCTTTGCCCATTGATCCATACCTGTCCCTTTCCCATGCTTCTTAAGTCCAAAGCTAATGGCTCATTACCTCTTGGTGCATTGAAATATGACTGCAGTTTTCATAAAATATTCTAATTAGCTGTTCATGGGTAATAATTTCACTTATTATCAATTATCCACCTGTTTATTTTCTTACCCTATACCATGTCAAAGGCTGCGGACTATGGCTTGCAAGTGATCCTCGGATCCAGTCTACTGATGAGGCTGTGTCTGGAGACACCAAATTCATTGCCTCTCCTTTAAGCCCAACCTATTCATCGAAAACATTATGAAGCAAAGATTTATAATATGAAAAATAAAGATGCTAAAGGAGAGGTTTCATTGTCTCACCTGGTAGGACCATTTCTGCAATGTTAGGTCTTTCTTTCCCTGCTTTAAACTATTGAGCAAAACTGGACCTAGGATTCCTGTTTTCCACATCTCATAACGAAATCCAACATTCTTCGTGGAAAGGGAAAAAGAAAACTTTGATCAGTAACTCAAATAATATCCGGTGTTTCTTTTGTTTAGAGAATTGTGTATTTTATATTAACACTGAAAGAATATTACTGGTAACCCAACAGCTATGCTAAGCAGTGAGATTTTATTAGTTCCCGGTTGGAGATTGACTGGTCCAGTAAAGGTGAACTGCCTCTGCTCTCTTGTACCAAAGGCTGACCCTGTAACCAAAATGTAACAGAAAATGGCAAATGTTGATCAAGCAACCGTACCTATTTGAACTCCACTGCAAAGTATAGTATGTCTGGTACTACAGCGCACCTGAATATTGTTCATTGATGAAGACATGGAGAGCATGACCTGCTGACTGTATCGTAAGAGTAGGTTTTTGTCCGTTTAAATCCGATGGGCTTATATCAACACTGACAAGCAACCACACCACAAAGAGTATGAATTAAAACTCATCCTACCAAATCATCCAACAAACAGGACTAAACACAGTTCATTAGTTGCCAAAATTCTAGAAAACAACTTCGAACAGATATTTATAAGTAACAAAACTCAGCAACTAACCTGGTCATGTACCATAAGTAATCACTAGAATCTCTAGTGACATTTATCTGCTCTAGGAGTTCAGCAGCTTCTATGCCTGATCTAACATCTAAAGGAGAAACATCTTCATCAAAAATCTCCCACGAAAGCAATCTAGTATTAGTTGGAATCATTTGCGTCTGTGTAGTTCGAGCTCTCAGCTGGATCAAGAGATAAACTTCCTTAGTAAGAGTGGAATGAAAAAGGAACTATAAAGAAAGAAATATTAGCAGAGATTATGTTATTTATCCATCTTAATTGTACAAATCAATCGCACTATGACTTGTTTACCGTTGCAGTGTTAAATGCCACATTTATGCAATCTGGAAGAATGCTAATGGACCAAGGAGGCAAATTGTAGTGCATGTTGTTAAAATTCACCCTAGCAGACAATTTTGGATTGAAATTTGAGAGAAAAGCTGCACATCTTTTCCCTGAAGTGAATTCATGAGCCTGCAACATGATAAGATTGAGTATGCTTGCTACTTTTTATGCAGCATTTTTAAAATAAACTGAAACTAGCCCATTGTTCGCATACGACTAACAACATATATAGTGTGTATATGTGTGTTACAAAGCATTACCTGCTGATAAGTTCCCAATGAAGTAACAGTAGGATCTGAAGAGACTAAGGCATGTTCAGAGAGTTTAATAGCCTGGTGAAGCTCCTTGAGATGACTGTACTTGGGTTCCCTGATCAAACCTGGAAAGAGTTAACTAGTTAGTTACTACTAAAGGGATAGGGAAGGAGAGGGCAAAACAAATAAATAACACTAAGCTTCAATGCATCAATCATATTAGTATTCATCAAAATACCAATTATGTACTTCTTGAATACAGAATGACCATAACTGATACCAATAGATTCATTCATGTTGACAGGTAAGAAACTAGAATATTATTAAAGGCAAGTAGTCCTGGTGTCCTTACCATATTCATCAAGTGGAGCATCGTAATCATAACTAGTAGCAATAAATGGGCCTCCAGCAGTGCGTCCAAAATTGGTTCCTCCATGGTACTGTCATAAACCATAGTTTAGTTTATGCTGGAGGATTCGACTTTCAATCAAATACCACGTTAACATGGTAACTTACCATGTAATAGTTAACATATGAGCCACCCTTTTGTATGAAACGAGCAACTGCATAAGCTAAATCTTCAACTGGTCGTTTGTAAATTGGTCTGCCAAACTCGGTATACCTAGTTTATAGTTAGGAAGATGAGCAAATTGGAGCATCAGAAAAAAAGTAAGACTTTCAGACTAAACTTCCCTGAATGAAAGTATTGAAGTAGTTTATATTTACCAGCCACTCCAAGCCTCAGTCCACATTGTGGGCTTGTAAGGTTTGTTGGGAGAAAAGTAATCACAATAGAAACCATTGCATGAATTTATCTGTTGCCAAGATAAGAAAACATAAAACTCAGAGTGAAACATAGATCAAATTCAAGAAAGTACCATAAATATGCATAATCAAGTGAAACCAACTCTTTGAGACCAATTTGACGGTGAAACTAAAACATGGAGAAAACTGACCACAGGATCCGGAGCATCATCTTCCTTGCACATTACCCATGGAACTCCTGTATCCAGTCCAACAGCCATTTTTGCAGCCCAATTCACATAGTTATGACCAGCAGCTCCAAGTGCCTTGCTTTCTGGTTCATACTCATTTTCAATCTACAGAACAAAAATTTAAAGAAGCAAAACAAGCAATAAATATATGAGTTTGTAATACAAATCTAGCGTCATAAGTGTCTAAAATATCTTGGGCCTTTTCTTTAGGCAAAAACTAACAACTGTTACAACAGGGCACTTTAAGAGTTCATACCTGGGAAAGAATGATGGGTCCACCTTGAGGTTCAAATAGTTTTTCATCTTTCATCATATGAACAATTTTTTGGGTGAACCCTTGCATTGCCCTCTTCAAAACCAAAAGGAGCAATATTTAGTAACAAAAACAATTACAGTTTCTTCTTCTTTTTTTCTTTTTTCCTAATGAAAACAACTACAGCTTTAACATAACCCTCTTAATTCTATCATATTTTTTCTTCCTAAAAGTAAATAAAAAGTGGAAATAGATATACCTTGAAGGGTTCATTATCTGTTCTGAAGCTGATACCAGGAACATATTTCAACCAGACAGGGAAACCTCTGTACAAGAAAAAAAATTGACAGTGAAATTAAGCACACACAGTTAGCTTTTAGCTGTTAGAGGTAGCAAGAAATAAACTGAAAACTAAATCAAAATTTCATATTATACCAGCCATTGATGTTTAACAAACAAAAAAAGATACAGAGATCTGGCAAAATTGAAAGAAGGTAGTGGAAGCGTACCCAAAATTCCACTCTGCACAGATATAAGGACCAATGCGCAGATGGGCATAGAGCCCTGCTTTCTGTATAGTCCTAATGAAGCGTACCAGATCGTACCTTCCCTCAAAATTATACTAAAACCCAGATCGTAAAATTAGTAAAAACAAAGAGAAAAAAAAAGTTAAAAAAAATTAGTAACAAGAGAAACTTCTTTAATTTACTAAGTGTTACAGAATCTGAAGCTATTATAAATTTATAATTTACAACACTAGAGAAATAGAAACAGAGGAAATTCATACATTTCCAGGAGAAGGTTCATGGCCGTTCCAAAAGACATAGGTGTCTATAACATCCAAACCTCCGTCTTTAGCTTTTTGTATAAGATCTTCCCACATCTAAGCGAAACCCATTTTCACAAAACACCCAAAATGTCACGATCAAGGCATACGAGAACCAAACATATGCAGATAAATATAAAGTGAAAGTCAGAGAAAGAGAAGGAAATACTTCAGGGGTGCTTCTTGGGTAGTGAATGGAACCAGAGATGAGGATTTTTCTTTGGCCATTGATGATAATGGCCTTTTTATCATATGTGACTGCGCAATGGGTTAGCTCAATACCCACAGATAAGGATATTAGGAAGAAAACTAAGAGCTTGGAAACTGAGAGAGTTTCCATCTATATCTCTCACTGTCTCACACTATTACTAGCAATGTGGAGGGAAATTTGAAAAGAGGGCTAAGAAGGGTGAAATAAATGGTTGGATGAACAGAGTTAGAGGCAGCTTCTACTGATCTAGGACTCTTCGACGATAGCGACCATTGTGCTAAGTCTGGATAATACAGCAAATGGTGGTGAAAGATGCTCCCTGGTTACCACCATTAAATATGCAAATGTCAGATCATTATACACAAATTTTATTTTATTATTATTTTTTGTTTTTTGCCAACAGCGTAAAAAATTGTTTTTTTTTAATTTCAAACTTGTTTGCACAACCTAATCATAACTTCCTTTTTTATGAAAATAAAAAATTTTAAAAAAAATTACTTCAATTAATACTGTTCAACACAAAAATAATACCTAATCATAGCTTAAAACTTTTCTTTGTAAAAATATATAATTAAGTATAAAATATGTTATTTTAATAGCTATAATTTACAATATTTTTTATTTTATATTTATATTTTCGTGATTTTTTTAGTTAATTATTTTTTAATTAAAGTAACCATATTACTAATATCTGAATTCTTATGGCAAAAATTAATTTTTATTAATAATAATTTTATTTATTAATAGTGATATTATGTAATAAATTTTAAAAATATAATAAATATTTTATGTATTTTAATCATAATAATAATAAAAATAATTATTATATTTTTATCTCTTATTTTTTTATACTTTTAATCAAAAATTTAATATTAAACTTCAATAAAAATAGTGGTGGTGGAGTATGAAAACCCAAAAATAATTTTTTTGTATGTTATAATATTATAAATAAATATAATTATATTTAATAAAAATTAATATGTTAATTATAAATAATACATTTTTACATGATACACGTAGCATGTTATAATATTATCTTTTTGACTTTCTATCATGGATTGGTTAGTGTGCGTGTCAGTCTTCTGTTGTTCGAATTTCGTTACTTTTCGTTGAAATCTTTAAATAATAAAGTAAAAATTATCTTTTATTTTTTAACAATAAAAATAATATTTTTAAAATTTATAATTATAAAAATAATTATATTCATCTAATATATTTTAATTATTAAAAAAATTAATATATTATTTAAATTAAATTATAATTATCTAATCATATTTAATATAATATTATTTATGATAAGTTTTTAAAATATTAGTTTTTATAAATTTTAAAGTAGGTATGGTATTTGAAGCTCATAAAATATAAGGTTAATAATAAACAACTCGTCATAATAAACCATCACACCATTTTTCTCTTCTAAACTTATATAGTTCACCATCTATACCGACTACGAGTAAATATTTGATAGAATTTGTCTAGCAATTTGAATATGATTTGGTTGGAATTAAATTTAAAAAATTTAATCTAAATTTAATTAAATAATATAATTAATTTAAATCAATCTAAATCTATTAATATCATATTTTTTAAATTTTTTAAGTTTATAATTAAATAAAAATTATATATAAAATATAATATTTAAATTTTAAATTAGTACATCTTTAATTTATTATTTATACTCACAATTAAAATAATCAAAATAATCAAAAATATACTTTAACACATTAAATTATTATAGATATTTAATATTTATGTTTGTTTTTAAATTAAAATAATAATTTAATATAATTTTAGTAAAATCTATCCATCAGAATCCAATTCGAATCTAAATCTAACCTGATTATAAAATCTGTGAACCAATCTGATCAAAATTAGAAAAATTTGATTGAATTTTTCAATTTAGATAAATTGATCAAATTATTTTCTCATCACTAATTACCGATCATAAAAATAATATATTATTTGTAAATAATATGTACAAATTAACATATTTAATTTATATCTATTTTATACATAAAATGCATAAATATAAACAAGATGTACATATAAGATATGGACTCGTTTTTTTTATAAATGATATATTATTTTGAAGCTAATTTCATTATATATAATATGTACACGTTATTTAAGTTATTACATGTGTTGTATTGCATTGGAATCTTTTAAGTTATTACATGTGTTATATCGCATTAGAATCTTTTATATATTATGTTATTAAAATATTCTATTTTAATAATTGATATTTTTTTAATCAAAGTTTGTCTGATATATAATAAAATTAGACAAAAAAAAAATTATAAAGATTTAAGAAAAAAAGATAATAGAAAAATTAATGACAAAAATAGATACCAATGAGGTATTAAATAGAAAGTTTTAATAACATGTGGCGGGAAAAACATCAACGATCATATTAAACTTTATATAACAATAAATAAAATAATTCTTATTAATTGTTCATTTTTGTATTTATTAACAATTAGAATAATTCATTTGTGTTCATTTTTGTATGTTAATAACTATTATTATTAATGATCTAAGGTTAAAAAAATTAACAAAAATAATATAAAATTTAAAATTACTTATTTATTATAATTTTAGAGTAATAATATTATCACAATTTAAATATAATTGTCACAAATTTTTATTAATGATGATTTTATTAAAAAGATAAAGGTGAATTATGATTTTCGTACAATAATTTTATCATTTTTAACACTTCGATCCCTTAACAAAACTTTCATAATTTTTCTTCCACTTATTTTTTATATTTAATAATTTAAATTTAAATTTAAAAATAATAAATTAAATATGTTAAATTTTACAAATTAAAAGACTAAATAATTCAAAAATATATATTTTTTAATAAGTTAATTTTGATTGTTACAATGTAATTTATTATAATTTTTAATGTTAGACTAAAATATTAATTATAAAAAATAAATGAACGAAGAGTTACTGGAGTGAAAAAGGGACTACACTGGATCTGCACAAACCTCCTGATAATATCCATAAATGACTTGTTTTTAGTAAGAGATGGACATTACTATATGTAAATTCAGGTGCATGGTATACATCGACACTCCAGTGCATTTCTCCCTCGGCGTCAGAATAAATATGTTGTAACAGAGAAGCGAACGATATATCCATATAGATATGCACTTGAGCGAAAAATGCATGAATTATTAAGAATCTTTTCGTTCTTTCAAAATCAATCGAATAATCAATCTTTTAATGAATAATGAAAAGTTTTTTTTTCTTTATTTTTCTCTGTTCTTCCACCGCGAGAGGGGCGGATTGTGATTGTTTGATTTTGTTAAGGAGTCAAAATATTAAAGATTAAAAAAATAATTCATTCAAAAAATAATGGCATTAAATTATAGGCTAAAAATTCAATTCATATAATTTTATTATTTTGATTATAAATATGTATTATTTCATTTATTAAAATTTTTATATATTATAAAAAAATAGTTAAAATAAGTAGTTATATATATTATTAAATTTTTTCTTCTAGTAGAAAACTTAACTGTAATTTTTTCTATATCTTCTTTCTGTTTTGAATTTTCACAAATATCTTTGTCTAATTTATTATGGATGATATAAGTGATCAAATTTGATAATAAAAAAAAGGGAGAACTATATTCAAAATAACTGAAAAGGATAAATGTTTTTGAATTTAGATATTAAAATAATTTTTTTTAATTACGTGAACGTACAAAGTATTGATGCATAGTTGGAGGTACCACTACCTATTTAAAGCTCCTACTTAAATTTATTTTGGCAGCTATAATATAATTATTTTTGTAAAAAAAAATTAGAATAAATATTTCAATTATTACTAAAATTATATTTTTGGGTGAATTTACTAGTATTTTTTTTTTGCCAGTTTACTACTAAAGTTATTTAATTTTATTTCAATGTAGTATTTTGTTATCTCCAACATCCACACTAACATCAAACTGAAAAGAGTCGATCATGTTACTAGCATGTGATCGCCAATTAAAGGCATTTCATCATTTTTGAATATTTATTGTAAAAAATTTAAAAACTGCAACAACAAAAAAATGAAATAAAACCTCTCATATGAAAAACTTCTTATATACAACATATCGTTAGCACTTAATATAACAAGTTGATTTTAACCCTCTACTTTTATAAAAATAAAAAATATAAAAAGTTATTATAATATTAACTATTAATACTAATAAAAATCATATAACAAATTGTAGCCAATTTGGATGTTGAAAATAACATAATACAAATTTGTAACAAATTTAAATGGTTTTATTAGTAAGTTGACAAAAAATAATTAGTAATTAACACAAAAATGATAATTCTTGTAATGAATGAAACCTTTGCCCAAAGTTTTATATAAAATCCACTTTTTAAAAAAAATCTAACTTTCTAGAGATCAACCTCCATTCTCATAAGGTTCACCTCTCAGCCATCCCCCAATTTTTCTTTGTCTTGGCAAATATGACCTGTTGGAGAGAGTTTTTTCTTCCTATGAAGCTCTCTTCAGTAGGTTTTGGTTCAATATTTGTTTGTTTTGTGTGTTTAATTAAGTAGTATTTTGGAATAATAAGTTTGTTGTATTGTCTTCCTTCATAATAAGGAATACTATGGTTGAATCTCTTACCCCACGTTTGGTTGGAGGGAATGGAATGGAATCAGAATTGATTCCTTCCATTTTGTGTGTTTGGTTGGACGGAATGGAGGGCGGAATGGAATGGAATCCGATTACTAAAAGAGAAGGAATCACAATTCCTTCTCCCACCTTTGGTAATCATTATTCCATTCCCATTTAAACTTTTTTTTTTCCAATTTTACCCTCACTTAAAATATAACCTTAAATTTAAATCTCAAATTCTCAAACCCAAAATTTCAAAACCCTAAATCCTAAATCCTAAATCCAAAATTTCAAAACCCTAAACCCTAAATCCAAATCCTAAAATCCTAAAACCTTAAACCCTAAACCTCAAATCCCTAAACCCTAAACCCTAAAACTTAAAACATAAATCCCAAAACCCTAAAACATAAATGCCAAATCCCTAAACCCTAAACCCTAAACCCTAAATCCCAAATTCCAAATCCTAAAACCCTAAATCCTAAATCCCAAATCCCCAAATCCCTAAACCATAAACCCCAAATCCCAAATCCCTAAACCTTAAAACCCAAAACCCTAAAACATAAATCCCAAAACCCTAAAACATAAATCCCAAAACCATAAATCCTAAACCCCAAATTCCAAATCCTAAAACCCTAAACCCCAAATCCCTAAACCCTAAAACCCTAAACCCCAAATCCCCAAATCTCTAAACCCTAAACCTTAAAACATAAATCCCAAAACCCAAAATCCTAAAACATAAATCCCAAAACCCTAAACCCCAAATTCCAAATCCTAAAACCATAAACCCTAAACCTTAAAACCCTAAAACCCTAAACCCTAAATCCAAAATTCTAAAACCCTAAACCCTAAATCCAAAATTCTAAAACCCTAAACTATTTTTAGAAAAATAATAATTTTAACCCTAAACCTTAACCTACAAATATAACCCCAAATCCTAAATCCCTAAACCCTAAATCACACATCCCAAACCTCAAAATCCTAAACCCTATTTAGAAAAATAATAATTTTAATAATATATTTCTTTTTAATTAAGTAATACTTATTTAAAAAAATAATGATTTCAATAATGTATTTTGTGTGACAAAAAAATAGTACTTAAATGACATTATTTGAACTTTACCGAATGTAACTGTATAAAGGTCATTTACAGCTTTTTTCATTCCATTCCAGTGGCAAACCAAACACTATAATCCTGATTCTGAGCTTGATTCCAGTGGTCAAACCAAACAAAATTGTTTCCTTTCCATTCCATTCCATTCCGATTCCGATTCCGATTCCGATTCCATTCCACGAACCAAACGCCACCTTAGATCTTGATTTATATAGAGTGTTTTTTTTTAATGCTTAGTATTTTGTACATTGTTTTAGGTCATCTTGTTAACTATGGAGGTGTTCTCCAACGTGTGTCTTTGTGTGGATTTTAGATTTGAAACTTTTTTGCAAGATATAATTATTTTGTTTAATTTGGAGTTCCTTAATTTGATATATCTAACCATGATTGTTGATGGAGATTATTAAAAACAGACAACAAGAAGAAGCTTGTAATATTTTGATGTTTCTATTAATATAATCATCTTTTCCCATAGTGTACTTTTTGTGTTTTAGTGATCTTCAATGTTGTATTGATAAACTTCATCTTTGCATATATCTGAAACTTAATGAAACATTCATAATAATAATTAATAATAATAAATTCTAATGAATTTATTTTACATCCTACTACCTATATAAGTTGATAGTTATTGAATTAAACAATGTGCCCAAAGTTTATCATGCATCTTATCCGAGCTTAACCACAAACGCAGAAATGTTTTCAAAGATTTCTCTCTGGATGAGCTCGGAGAGAAGGCTAGGAAAGAGAAATAAAAAAAAAAAAGAGATAGAGGAAATTAAATAAAAAGAGAGTGGAAAATAAAAAATGCTAGAGGAAAAAAGGAAAAAATAAAGGAAAAAATTAATAGAAAAAATTAATGTTATGTTTAAAATAGAAAAAATTGATAAGATATGTTTATGAACTTGATTTTTAAATAATTAATACCATATGATATCACTGTTATGTGACTTCATATTAGTTAAAACTCCTAAAACTTAATATAAAATATAACATAAAATATAACAATAATATTCTTGAACTTTGAACAACATTAATTCAATTTGATTGATCAAAATTGATGAATACATGTCTAAATATTTGAATTTATATTATATCCATTAATAATTATATTGATTGGAATTAAATTAGACACATATATAAATAATTATAAATCAACTAGATAAGTGTCTAATTGTAAGACATTTTAACGGCAGAAGTTAAATGCACAATATCATAACCCAAAATTTATAATAACAAGAAACATAAAACAATGGTCAAGTAAATTTTTTGAATAAATAATATAAAATCATGATTATTACACAATATTAAATACTATATAAAATAAAAGTAAAATCATATTATATAGAATAAAAATTGTATGATTATGTAGAAATTTAATACAAATAATAGATGTGAATTTAAATCGTACTGAATAATTTAATTAATTTGTACAAAATTTATTCTAAAATTATGTGTTGGTTTATATTTGCAACTTGAATTATATATTTATTAAAATGTAAAAATAATTTTAGAGTAAATTTCAAATAAATTAAAAATTAATGAAACTATTTTAATAGTTAGGAAAATTAAATTAAATATTATTTTAAATATAAATTATTTTATTAACATATTTGTCAATTGTATCCATAACTTAAACTTAAATTAATTGTAATGCATGTAAGGATATCAAAACATAAACTTATTAAATTTTTGAAAATATCATTTATATACAATGATAATATCAAGACTCTTAAATTTATACTACTAATTTAAAAAAAATAACTTTTAAATGTAATTCGTATAGTAACAATACTAAAACTTGAACTAATTAGATTTTTAAAGTATCATTTGTAAATAATGATAATATAAGACTCTTTAATTTATACTATGAATTTAAACAAAATTATATTTTTAGATGTAATGCATATAATAATAATAATAAAAATTGAATTTATGATTTTGAATATTTCACTTTATTCTTACCACCTAACTATAAAATTATGACTTTTTATAGTTAATAAATTTAAAAAAATTTAAATCACAATTTGTACAGAATAATAATATCAAAAACTATTAAATTTAAACAATAAATTTATAAAATTAAAGTTTTAATGAAATACGTATAATAAAAATATCGTGACTTAAACTTATAGTTTTGAATGTAACACTCCATATTTACTATTTGATTGTTAAATTTAAACTATGAATTTATAAAATTAGATTTTCAAATGCAATACATATAATAACAATACCTTGAATTAAATTTATGGTTTTGAATATGACCCTTTGTTATATGACTCTTAAATTATGACTAAGTTTTTTATTTTTAAAGTTAATAAATTTAATTTTAAAGTACCATATGTATACAAAATTAGATTTTTAAATGTAATAAATATAATAAAAATATCAAGATATGAACTTATGCTTTTTAATGTGATATTATATACTTATTGCTTCACTATAAAATTATAATTAAACTTATATCATACTCATGTATTAAATTACACTTCGATAGTTTTTTTAATTTCTTGATTGTAAATAAGTTTTAGTTTATTAACTTTGTTTACGTCCTTTTATTTTTTATTTTTCATATACTATTTTTAATTAATAAAATCCTATAATAAGAACATATGTTTTATATATGTAAGACATTATATACTTATCATATCATTATAAAATTATGATTATATTTTTTGTTTACTTCATGTATGAATTAAGTTATATTTAAATAAGATTTTAAAATTAGATTTTTAAAATACCATTTGTATACGATAATATTAAAACTCTTAAATTTATAATATAAACTAAATAATATTTTAAAATTACATTTTTAAAACACTATTTTGTATATGATAATATCAAAATTCTTAAATTTATAATATGAGTTTAAATTTAAAATTTAAAATGTAATGATTTGACTTTGTCATCGTACTCCATTTTTTTAAAATAAATAAATTTAAAAAATTAAATTTTTAAAAAATTATTGTACATAATGATAATATCAAGAATCCTAAATTTATAACATGAATTTAAAAAATTATATTTTTAAATGTAATGTATATAATGATAATACAAAGACTTAATCTCACGCTTTATATAAGATATTTTCTATTTATCATGTCACTATGAAACTATGATTGTATTTTTTATCTAACTTATGTATGAATTAAATTACACTTAAATTTAATTTTATTATATTATTATTTAGGTTAATAGTTATTTTTTTATATTAGTGTTTTAAGTTTTCTAGTATTTCTTTGAACAATTAAATACTTAAATACATACACATACATTTTCTATGTATAATTCTAAAAACATTATATTATAATAACTTGATAATGTTATTTTAAATTTTATATTTGTATCACTTCTATCATTTCTACTAAATGATTGTATAAAAATAAATTATATAAATTAACTTATAATTCCACTTTTCTTTGGATGGTTCATCACGTATAAATTAAAAAAAATTTATTTATCGACTCACAATATATATATATATATTTAAATAGTTTATTTTATTTATAAATATAAAATAGTATAATAACTTTAAATTTTATATATATATATATATATATAAACGGATAAATTGGATGTTAATTATGTACTCAAACATGTTAGAAGAATCTTTTTCCTTCCGTTGGGTGAGTGAACAAACACATCCCAAATGGGCCAAAGACACAATTCTATTTCTAAAATTAATATTTTAATATTATTCTACTAATTAATAATTACATAGGATATAACCCCACCCATAATAACTTAATAAATTATTTTTATTTAACTTATGTTATTATTTTCTAAGTTGATAACAAGATTCAAAATAATTTGAATTCAAAAACACCTTAATAATATATCTATTAATGAATTAATTCAACGTAACTTATTTATTAAAGAATTCTTTTCGTTTCTAATCCCCTTTATATTACTTTTAATTTTGGACCTCTATTCAATTTATACTCAAATTAAATTCATTTAAATGTATATTTAAGAATAATAATTATGGTCCAAAATATTTTAAAAAAAAATTATAATATTTGTTAATGATTTTAAACACATGTTTAAAAATTAAAAAATCTTTTAAAAAGATTATCTTACGAGATTGATAATTAAGATGATCAAATTTACCACCAATGAATCTACCTCCTTTCAAAATATAAAATAAGAAAAAAAATATGATAAAACTTTTTTTGCCTCCACATCTTAATTATTGTAGATATAGTAGGCTAATGTGCAACATCACAACAAATTATAGGAGTATTTTAGTACAGAGTAAATAATTTTTTCTTGAACTTTGGAGATTAATATAAAAATATCATTGATATCTGAATTTTAGCTATCATTACAAGAGAAGAATTAGTGGAGATAGATATGTGCATTTTGTAGTATCAAATGTGTAAAGAATTATTGATACTCTCTTGCTCGCTAGAGTTTTTGAATTCTACCAAATTCTTGGAAGATTTTTCTAGTTTTTCATGATCTTTGCTTTATTTCACCAAATTCATCATTAATTGTTTATTGAATCCTCATCTCGTCTTGTATTTCTCTATATTTTCAATTCCACCATTGATTTCCTTTGACCTAAGAAAATATAGATCTATCAAAGCTTTGCTTTTCTTCAGCTCTACTAGAAACAATCACCATCATAATTCATTTAGTCTTTGGATTGTCTTTTTTCAACTTTTTGTTTATGTGAGTTGTGTTTATTGCACTCATTTTCTAGTTTTGTTCATTGTTTGTTCACACTTTTTTATGATCTTTTGTTGCTTCTTCTTTCCAAGAACATTGATTCTTCAGACATCGTGCTACTAGCTTGCAAGGTAATTTGGGAAGAATTTTCAAGTTATTTGGAATTATCAACAACAAGAGACGTATATGATTTCTCATGTTTTCTTGTGATTTTTCTAAGTAATTGTCTTTGAAATCAAGATTTGGTTCTATTTTATGGAGTCATTTTGATTTTTAGCTTTGTCTCTCCATGCTATGTTTGATCAATTCGATTTATTAGTTTCTTTTATCAGATGTGATTCGATTTTCTATGGATAAGATACTTAATGGATTGGATAACATGGTTCTTACTTTTACAATTGTTATGCTATCTCAATCTTGATACTTTTATTGACTCCAAGGAGAAGCTTGTTCAAGTGAGAAGAAAAGCTTTCTTGTTGGAGTATGAAGATAAAAGGATGTGATACTAAGCTTGTTAAGAAACAATCTTCTTATTGTGATAACAAAGTGTGCAAGGTTCTTACGAGTGTGTTCAACATGTGTGCTATCACTAACACCATGGTTATCCACAAGAGCTCGGGTTATTGTGGTGGTGTGTTGTTGTTGCCTAAGGATTAATATACTTTTGTTTAAGTTTTAGATGTTTCTTTGTTGTTCGTTATGGTGTCTTTTGTTTCCTATGTAGATTTTCCAATGTTGTTTCTAGTCTCGATATGCTATAATTATTTTTGTTGAGTATAGTGAAAGTGCAAAAAATAAGACAAAAAATTTAACGTGGTTTAACAAATTAGTCTAGTCCACATGCAATGTTAAAAATAAATTCACAGATATCACTTATTGATACAATAGTCTTAACATAATACCCAATACATCCTGTATCACAAGAATAATATTAAGAATTCAAAACAATACTCAAACCTGTTTCGAGAGAATTTATGTGTTCAAGATTTTAGTGATTTGTAATAAAAAGTAAAAATTTGAATAACTTAATTGGATCATGTATTCTCCTTATTTAAGGGGTATATATATGAATTATAATTAATGTGGTTAATTGAAATATAGAGCATTACATTGTTTATATAGGAAAGATGAAACTCTAATGCTAGGTTAATGACTTACTACCATTATATCTATTAAATAATTCATATAACAATAATTCATATAACAATAATTAATAGAGACCGTATGATAAAAGAAGAGTATGACTCAAGTAGACAAATATGTTATAAGTTGAAACCCTATTCGATCGATCCAGTTCAAACTTGATTGATTGACCTTGTATTTTTGATTAATTGAAACCCTTTTCACTCGATCCAACAATAATTAAAATAAACTCGAGACCAAGCATATAGAATATGCTTAATTCTCAATCGATCCAATCCTTGATTGATTGAACCCAACATGATCAATTTATCCCAATTTGAATATCAACTCGAGAGGATATAAATTGTACAAGATCGATCATTCATCGATCGACTAAAGAATATACCAAATATACCTAAGTATATAGCATGTATTCTAACTTACATAAGGATGAGTATATACCTAAAACATGTTGACTTGAAGCTTGAAAGTTTTTTCAGCTTTGCATAGCGATCATGAAAATGCATATGAAAATTAGTCTACATCTAAATATTTTGTTCATGAATATCACCAATACTCACATATATCTTATAGATATATCTTCCTAAATTTTCTTTTCCTAATAATCGAGCTTGCTCTTAAATCCTTATTTATAGCAAGACGATCTCCACATGCAAAACTAGTAAGTTTTTTCTTATTATCAATTTTCAAAAGAGTCGTTAACACTTCATCTACCATCAATTTTTATTTCCTTCTATCAATGAAGACACCAATGAACCATATGATTCAAGCAATGAATACAATAAAATCATTAACTACTCTTCTTCTTGTATCTTCACATAAAACTATAGCAATTCAGAAATGCATCGCCTGAATTTATTTACATTACTTTTAATGTCACCACCTTTATGCATCATCTACGTATACAATTGTTTCTTCAAATGTATCTTAAAAGCCCTTTTTGAACCCATGTAACTTTGACATTGTTATTGTCATAATCAAACCTTCTTGTTCTCATATCTTCCATAAACTAAAATCTCATAACCATTAGGTATGATACCACTTGTTGGCACGACGAAAGCCCCAAAAATAAACAAGAAAATAAGATATAATAAATTTAACATGGTTTGATAAATTAACTTAATTTAGGTCAAATCTTAAAAATAAATTTACTAATATCACTTCTTAATACAATAGTCTTAATCAAATACCCAATACATCCGGTATCATAAGAATAATATTAAGAATCTAAAATAATACTCAAATTTAAATCACCATTTATACTTAAATATCACACACAAGTACCCAAAATAAAGAAACTAAAATTACAATAATGTTAAGTACTTTTGATTGCAGATAATCTTAAACACAAATAGCAAACTAATTTTTTTTATCATGGATACTTCTTACATACACAATCATATCATATCATTCCAAACTCTTAATCACCTAAATCATAAGCCACGAACAAAACTTTTCAACTTTCTTCGATTGGGCTCACGTTGTCTAATTAATATTAATTAAACATTTGGCTTGAATTTACGTTTCCAAACTTTTATAAACTTTTGATTTCTTAAAAAAAAAATTAGCTTGAAATTGTGTGTTGGCTTGGTGCTTGGAGTACCAATTAACAAATTACCCACTTACTAGCTATTAATTAAAAAAAATGATTTTTTATATCAAAGAAAAGAATAACTTTATTTCATGAATTATTATTGTAAAACTGCTTGGAGTACAAATTAACGAGTTAGCACTTATTAGCCCTTATAAACATGTAGTATGCAACATCAAAGTATATAATTACTTGTTCAAATGTATTTTAAGAAGCACTTTTTAAACCCAAATAACTTTGACATTGTTATTACCATAATTAAACCTTCTTATTCCCATATCTTCCATAAACTAAAATCTCACTATCATTAGTTATGATAACACTTATTGAACATGAAGAAAGCTCCAAAAATAAACAAAAAAATAAGACATAATAAATTTAACATGAATCGATAAATTAATCTAATTTACGTCTAAGGTAAAAAATAAATTTACTAATATCACTTCTTATTATAATATTAATAATCCAAAATAACATTTAAATTTAAAACCCTATTTACAACTAAATCCCACACATAAAGAACCTAAAAGTACAATAATGTTATTTACTTCTGATTGCACATCATCTCAAACACAAATAACAAACTAATTTTTTCTTCGTGGATACTTCTTACATACACAATCATATTATATCATCACAAACTTTTAATTACCTAAATCCAACGTATATAGCACACCCAAAAAAAAAACCTTTCAACTTTCTTTGGGTTCACATTGTCTAATTAATATTAATTAGACATTTGGCTTGGATTTACGTTTCTAAACTTTTATAAACTTTTGATTTCTTAAAAAAAAAAAAATTTTTGCTCTTGGTTTCTTTGTTTGTATATTTTTTTAAGTCATTAGCTCTAACAGTTTTGTGTATTTTAGCTTGAAATAGTGTGTTGGTTTGGTGCTTGGAGTACCAATTAACGAATTACCACTTACTAGCTCTTAATTAAAAAAAAAATTGATTTTTTATATCAAAGAAAAAAATAACTTTATTTCATGAATTATTATTGTAAAACTGCTTGGAGTACAAATTAACGAGTTAGCACTTATTAGCCCTTAATAAACATGTAGTATGTTACGTGAATTAATAAATTTGGTAGTATCAATGTAGAGTTTAATTATTATTATTTTTCAAAATAATATGCAAATTGTATATATAATATATGTATATCGTATATAATTTAAAAATTATATATAAGTTATTTATGTAATTTATATATAAATTAACATGTTATTTCAAAAAAAATTATATTTAAAATAGGATGATTTGGTTGGCCAAGCTTCTATATTCTAAATAAAATTTTATTATTATAAGAAATTAATTTTAAAATTTGATCTATTGTATTTGGCCCTTAGCAAATAACTGATGACTCCGCACTTTTTCATATAACACGCTAGGAGTAGATATAAAGGATGGAAAAAAGTGCTTTTGCTCCATAATTCAAAAACTAGCTATATATAAATTATAACAATGAAGCAGACGTTGATATCTAACCTGCCAATTGATGACGAACATCAAAACAATTTACACGAGTAAGCTAACTACTCTTTTGCAAATAAAAAATATGGAGTAGGGTGTGAATGGTACATATATAGCTTTTTGAAAAGAAAAAAAATTTGTACTCTAATATTAAAATGATACATTTTAATCTCAAAATACATACATATATATGTTATCATAATTTCGCACATTTTAAACAAAATATATAATTTTTTGAAGTTAATAATTAAAAATAATGATATTAAAATATTCATTTTATAAAAAATATGTATTTAAAAAAACCCTATTATTTCTCTCACTCTTTGAATGAAATGAAAGCTATAATAAAATAAAAAAAGAAAGATCTTATAGTGTACGTATGAATATGATATTATAAATTTTAAAAAATATAAAGTATTATTTATTGGGTGGGCTTGGAACATTGATTATGAGGAAGCAAAGAAATGGGACACCGTTGCTGAGCCGTCGTTTGCTTCTCTTCTAAGTTTGAAAACTTTGAAAAGAAAAAGGAGAAAGGAATAGGATGACAGATTATATCGAATTTGGAGCCGCTAGATCTCCGTTCCGTTTACGTCGGTGCGACCACTTAATTTGTCCGATATCATTGTCTGTGTTTCTCACACCTTTGCCTTGTTCTTTTCCTCTTATTTTTGTTTTACTATTTTTTTAAATCATATTTGGTTACGTAATGGAAACTGTTACTGATAATAACAATTAAATTAAGTAAAAATATTATTATTATTATTATTATTTATTTATTTGAGTAGTGGTAATAAAATAAATAGATAAAATAAAATTATTATTGGAAAAAATTATGGCTTAAAACATAATAACTGATAATATAAATTTGCAATATATATATATAATATTTTAATATATTTTTAAATGATGTAAGATATAATAAATTTTATTATTATTGATAAAATATTTTACATTTAATTTAAATTATTAGACATATTAAATACATAAATATTTTAAATTCTTTTCCATTATACTTTGGATGAAAGTGCTCTCAAAATTATTTTATTTTATAAATGGATCATTTTAATTAATTTTTTAGGATAAGTCGCTCAAGTCATTTTCTTTTTAAAAAATAAAATTTATTTTAATTTATATAATTAAATTTGAATAAAAAAAATAAAAAGGATATTGATTTAACCACTTGCTAGTTTTTGATAACATTATAATAATTTTAGATTATAATATTAAAAAATATTTTAAAAAATGACTAAAAACTAAGGAAAATTAATTGATTTTCAACAAATATTTATGTAAATCTTTTTTATAATTTAATATAAATTAAAATAAATCTCTTTAAAAAAATAATTAAAGTAATTTATTTACAAAATAAATATATATTTTTTAATGAATATTATCTTCATGTTACTTTTTCTTCATATCTATTAATTACGAATATTATTAATTAAATTATTAAAAAATAATAATCAGGTATCACTATACATATATTATGTATCCTATGGATCATACAATCAGGTACAACTCTATGCAAAAAGATACTTTAAATCACTTCTTTCAAACCATTCGTATATTTGTAAATAAGTTAATTAGTTGTAATTGGCTCTGAATTATCCAATCAACGAAGTTGGACTTAACATAAGCTAAGGCCCGATTTTCAGCTAGGACTCTATTCCTAGTGGGCTGAAACTTTGACTGTTAAAGTCATAAATGTTTTTAGATACTTTCGATATGAAAGTAACATTGTAACATTAATTTGTAGTATTGTTGTAGAATATATATATATATATATATATACACGATTACTTGTATAATTTATTATTTCTTAATTTTAATTTTTATTATTTAAACTTTTAAAAAATAAAAATTTATTGAAATCAAATAAAAATAAATGCTTGCTAAAACAAAAGAAAAATTAAAGTAAAAAAAAAAAAAAACGAGAAAAGAGAAAAACGCTGGTGCAGATATACGCAGCGTTGAGGCACTGGAAATTGAAAAAAAAAAAAAAAAGAGAAAAACATGTATGTGTGTGTATATATATATGAAGCGTAGAACAAGAAGGAGAGAAGGAGAATAGGGCGCCGCCAGAGAGCAGAACAGATACAGAAAACGGCATAATAGAAAAAAAGAAATTAAAAAGCAAAAAAAGGAGAGAAAGCGCTGGCGACGCAAAAACAGAAAAAAAGAAAAAAAGAATAGAGCAGTGCAGAAACGGGGAAGGAAAATAGAGAAAGGAAAGGCAACGTTCGGAATAGGAGAAGAAACAGAAAAGAAAAAAAAAACAGATTAGAGCATAAGGAAACTCGAAACCAGATTCTTTTTACGATTCATTCTCCTTTCGATTATTGTAAGAAAAAAACTAACATTAATTAATTTTTCTTTGTTATAGGAAAAATATGTAATATAATTTCTATGTTTAATTTTTCATGTTAATTTAAATTAATTTTTTTTATATTTTTTTGATTTATTCTAAAATTATTGTTTCTAATTAACCGGTCATTAATTAGATAATTTTAATATTATGATTTATTATTAAAAGAGAAAATTCTATGATAAATTTAGAATATTTTAACATAAGTAATATAGAGATCGAAAAACTTGTATAAACTTATGTAGTATTAAAATCATTGATCTTAATATTTTCTTGTTTTACTAAATTGTATACTCTTGTATAAATTGATGAATAAGAATGTTTCCAATTGATTATCGAATAATGTTTTTTGATGTTTTTTTTGAAAATTTTAACAAATAGAGAGAATTAAATTCAATTAGCTAGATGGGTAAAGCACAGTGATGGATCAGGTGAAATCGATTTCCTAAAGGTTTTCTTCTCATTGATTTGATTTTCAAACATCTTTCTTTTCATTTGCGTATTTTTTTAAATTAATTTATTTAAAATTTCAATTACAACTAGTGATTTTTCTAGATAAAATTGAGATTAACATAATTTTGGTATTTGTCAAAAGTAAGTTAACAATCCCTGAGGACGATACTTTTTTTTATCATTTTACTATAAAATTAGATACTGCATACTTACAATTTTGCACCGTTTAATTTTTTGGCATCGTTGACGGGGATTGATTTCTTCTTATTTGTGCCAATATCGATACAAAGTAATCTTGGTTTTAATTTAAAATTTTATTTCATTTATTTATATTTATATTTTTCTCTAGATGTGTTTTTGACGTTGGATGCGTCGTGCTAGAACTCGAAACATTATTTCATTTGATCCAGACATTGAAAGAACATTTAGATCACGAAGAAAGAAGAAAGTACTAGCCATGACTGAAGGAGAATAGAATGCATATAATTTTAGAAGATGTCAGACCATTAATGCCAATAATTTTGAGCTTAAACCGACGTTGATCAACATGGTGCAAAAAGCCCAAATTTAGTGGATCGCCACTTGATGATATCAATATTCATTTGGTGATGTTTTTATAGATTTGTGACACTGTAAAGATGAATGGTGTTATTGAAGACACCATTAGACTAAATTTGTTTCCTTTTTCATTGAAGGACAAGACCAGAGGTTTGCTACAATCTTTACAACCGGGAAGCATCACTAGTTGGCAAGCCATGACAAGAATGTTTCTTGCTAAATTCTTTTCACTTGTAATAACAACGCAACTCAGGAGTGAGATTGGTCAATTCATGCAAAATTATTTTTGAGACACTTTATGAAGCATGGAAAAGGTATAAATATTTCATTCGACATTGCCCTTAACATGAATTTCTAGATTGGTTGCAAGTTCAGATGTTCTATAATGGATTAAATGGGTAAACTAGAACCATAGTTGATGTTACTTCTCGTGAAACTTTAATGTCAAAGATAGCTGAGGTTGCTTCTTCTCTTTGGGAAGAAATGGCCTCAAGCAACTATCAATGACCTACTAAAAGATCTATGACTAAGAAAGTTACTGGGATTCATGAATTGTAGCCATTTTCTACCTTTTCATCTCATATTGCATCTCTATCTCATCATGTTTTAGCATTGACAACCCAAATAATACCACAAAGTGCAGAATAGGTTGCATATTCTAATATGATAGTTTTGGTGAATGAAGCAAGTCAAGAACAGATTCAATACATTAATAATCAAAACTACAACTATCGTGGTAATCTTATGCCAAATTACTATCATCCAGGACTTTGAAATCATAAGAATTTTTCTTATGGAAACACAAAGAATGTGTTGCAATATCCTCCAAGGTTTGATATTTAACCAAGCGAGAAGAAGATTTCACTTAAGGATGCCATGGTTTCCTTTGTTGAAGTGACCAAAGCAAGGTTTAAAAATAGTGATTCACGGTTGGATATCATTGAGACTCATTGTAGTAATATGGGAGCTATTATGAAAAATCTTGAAGTGCAAATTGGGTAACTAGTCACGACCACCAATAACCAACAAAGAGAAACTTTCCTAGCAATACAGAAGTGAATCCAAAGGAACAATGCAAGGCCATTACACTTAGGAGTGGAAGAGAAATTAAGAGGTCACCATCAAAGGAAATCGAGTCCATCCCTACAACTCCAAACAATGGCCAAAGCAATAACAAAGTAGAAGAAGAGAAGATTGTTGATGATACACTAAGAGAGACTAACATGCCTTCATCAATTTCATTTTCTCACAATCCTCCTATTCTCTCTACTCCACTTTCTTATCCTCAACGTTTTTAAAAAAAAATTTAGATAAATTTTTTTCTAAGGTTTTAGATATTTTTAAGAAAATTCATATAAATATTCCTTTTGTAGATACCTTGGAAAAAATTCCAAATTATGTCAAATTCCTGAAGGACATTATTTCTAAGAAGAGAAGTTTAGAGGAGTTCAAAACAGTGAAGGTTTCTAAAGAATGTAGTGCCATTCTTCAAAAGAAATCACCTCAAAAATTAAAAGATCGAGGGAGTTTCACTTTGCCTTGCACTATTGAAAATTTATTTTTTGATAAATTTTTTGAGTGATCTTGGTGCTAGCATTAATCTAATGCCACTTTCTATTTATAGGAAATTGGGAGTTGGAAAGATGAAACAAGCAACCATTTCTTTACAACTAGTAGACCGATCCATCAAGTATCCATGTGGAATCATAGAAGATGTATTGGTAAAGGTGGATAAATATATTTTTCCTATTGATTTTTTGGTGTTAGATATGGATGAAGATCATGATATCCCACTAATTCTTAGCCGACCAGTCTTGGCTATAGTAAGGACTTTAATGGATGTTCAAAAGGATGGGTTAATATTGAGAGTGAACAAGGAAGAGGTTACATTCAACATCTATGATGAGTGCTCAAAAAGCACTAAAATTACCATGACTTTATGCACATTAATTGATTAAAAATATATATATTTATATGTTTTATCATATATTTATATAAATTTATCTTTTTTGGAATCACGGGTATTTTTATTATTTTTCAGGTACTTTCGCTTAAAAACGTAACTTGAAGACTCAAAGAGGAATACTAGAAGCAATACATCACAAATATATTAATAAATAAATAAGGAAAGGTCAACAAATATGGAAAAATTGGACAAAATGGGTCAAAAAGGAGGAAAACACGCACGGAGCCGCCCAGACCGCGCACGCCGTTGCCATCTCGCCCCATTTTCGCGCGCAACCGCCTTCCACGTCATGCTGACGTCAGCAATCACCATTCTACGTTTCCACCATTTTTTAACATTTTTTTCACCCACTTTTTCTCTCCATCCTCACCTATAAATACCCCCCTTCTCTTCACTTCTAAACACACCTCAAAACACATCTTCTCTTCTCTTTCTTTCTCTCATTTCTTAGTTTTTAAGCTTTTCTTAGTTTCTTTCTTAGTTTTTAGTTTTTCTTAGTTAGTTTCTCTTAGTTTTAGAGTTCTTCTCTTTTTGAGAAGAACTAGTTATGTTTTTGTAATTTATTTGCTTTTTGATTCAATAAATGGGAGTGCAAATTCCGTTTGTAGGTTTTCTAGCAACGGGAACAGCATCGAAGTACTCTAAGGATTTTATTTTCTTTATAGTTATTTTTTATGCTTTATTCTTACATGTTATATTTAATTTGTTTGTGATTAAATTTAACTTTGTTGGCTGTTTGTAAACATGATATAATAATAACGTTGTTATGCTTGCAAAATATTAAATAGATAAAAATCTCTAAAATGAATTGATTTTATTTTTATTCAAGATTTTATATTAAGAATATTAGAGAGAAACATATTATTTTTCATTACAAACTTAAATCTAAAAAATTAGATTTTAAGGTTTAGTTATCCGGTCTGATTTAGAGTAGTGCTATTTTATTTGTTGGTACAATCGCCCGGTAGTTAGAGTGAATATCTATTTCAAAAGTTTTTATAAGAATTATTATCTGAAAATGTATTGACAACATGTTTTTAGTAGTGGTTTTAAAACTTGAAAGTTAGTACTCGGATAATTAAATTCTTAGGTTTAATTTGAACATCTTGAATAAAGTTTAAACTATCTAACCCCACCAAAGGTGGCATTTAAATGGTTCATTTTCAATCTCTTAGAAAAAAGAATTAATTTAATTAAACAAATTAGTTATCAACCTCACTCATAGGTGTTAATTGATTTGTTTAGTTAACAAAGAATATCTAACCCCTCCAAAGGTGGTATTCATATAAAAAAAGAGAATCAATAAATATCAATTCATATCTTTAATAACCTAAATAATATGAGCAAACTTATATCCATAAATGCTCTACTATTATAAATGATAAAATTTGCATAAATATTTATTGAATTTGTATCTATGTTTATTTTTATGTTATTAGGTTAGAAACACAAAAACCCAAAATATCGTGACAGGATGTTTAGGATTTAATTTCGTTTTTAAAAGTTTGAATAATAAATTAAAAACCACATATATTCCTTCCTTAGATCGACCTTGAGAGTATATTTATCATTTTCTACGAAATGATAAGTGCACTTGCGAGAGTTTTATAAATACATAAAACCAAATGAACGGCACGATCGGCGATGTCGGTTCTACCCTATCAAGTTTTTGGCGCCGTTGCCGGGGAAAGAATAGCGTTTTTAAATTATTTATCAAAATTTTAAGAACTTTTTTGTGTTGTAAATAATTGTGATTTTTTTTATTTAAAAAAAAACAAAAAAACCAAAAAAAAAACTTAAATAAATTTTAAATAATAATAATAATAATAAAATAAAATAAATTATTTTATTTCTTTATTTAAAAAAAATTAAAAAAAATTAAAAAATTAAAAAAATTATTTTATTTAAAAAATAAAATTTTTTTCAAAAAACAATTAAAAAACTTGATTTTCAATTTTTTTTTCTTTTATCTTTTTCAATTATTTTTTTGTTTTAATTTTTAATTTAATTTTTTTTCTTTTTTATTTTTCTTTACCTTTTTCAATTTTTTTTTATTTTTCTTTTACCTTTTCAATTATTTTATTTTATTTTTGGCTTAATTTTTAAAAAAACAATTTAACTATTTTTTTTATCTTAATTTTCGTTTAACTTAATTAACTTAGGTTTTTACTAAATTTTTGTTTAACTTAATTAACTTAGGTTTTTAGTAACTTAATTTACTAACTTAATTAACTTATATTTTCATTAACTTAATTAACCTATTTTTTTTATTAACTTAATTAACTTAAATTTTAACTTAACTTAACTTAATTAACTTAATTTTAATAGCATGAAAAATAAAGATCTAAGGGAGTTATGTCTAAGAGACTAGTTCTTGGAAACCTTTGTGCCACTAGTCTTTCTTGGGAACATTGCTCTGTCTAAGAGGATGGTTTTTAAGGAGTCTTTGTCACACCATTCTTTCCTGGGAGCACTCTTGGTTAATACTGATTATGTTATTTTAACTTAGATATTATACTTAAAAACAAAACAAAAAACAAAAACAAAAAAAAAACCAAAACCAAAACAAAAACAAAAAACCAAAAAAAAAAAGTGTGAAACTATCTCCAAAATTTTAAAGTTTTAATTACAATCTAAGGAGTTAATTGTTTTGTTTGATCTAGGTACAATTGTGTTTTGATGCCTTTAATTATTTGATTTGTACCTAGACGTGAATTATCTAAAACTCACAAGCATGTCCCTAGTTTGAAGTACAGAAAAATTTAAAAATCCATAGGACATGACTGAAAAAATATAGGTAGACAATCTTGTCTTACTTGCAGGTTTGATTGACTCATTGATGAGGGGACATTGAGTTTACTTAAAATGAAATCCCTAAGTTATGTCTTGCTAAGATGTTAAACTAAGCGTTGGATGAGAGGCAACCCATCATTTTAGGTAATTTTCTTTTATTTGTTTTATTTATTTAATTTTTATTGTTTATTTTAGTTTAATTACATGTGAATAATTTTAAAATTGTTAAAACTAAAAATATTTGTTGAGATGTTAGAAGTTCATAGCGATCTGTCTGTGTGAACTTTATTGATGAATATGATAGATGCACTTGCATTTCTCCATTACTACTTGCACATTCTCAAGAAATAGGTAATATTTTTTCTCTTTTCTCTTTATCTTTAATTTACAGTTGTTACATTGAGGACAATATAAGTTCTAGGTTGGGGTGGTGAAAAGTTACCATGCTTAATTTTAAAAAAAAATTACAATTTTTAAAAAAATAAAAAAATAATAATTTTTTTATGTTCACATTTTTATTTTTATTGTGTTTGGTTTTATTTTCTTTGTGTGATTTAGTAATTTTTGGAATTTAAAAAAAAAATTCTCACAAAAATTTATTATTTCTTTAAATCAAATTTAAGTAAATAGTTAAGTCTTTTGTACTGTTAGATTAATTTTTGAAAACATATCATGAAATATTTTGTAATTATTTTTGATAATTAGTTAGTTTTTGTCATAACTAGTATTTCTTGATAAGATGTAGAAATTATATTAAACCCAAAATCGATGTTTATGAATTTGTTTTAGTGGAGACTACCTTTGTGAGATATAATTTGAGCCTAATTTCCCTTATTCAGAGTGAAATATATATTTTTTCTACTCCAAACACATTTCTTATTTTTTTCAAATTTTTAGATGAACTCTATAGGCATTAGCATTGAATGTATGAATTTTTTCTCATCTTAATAGAGTGTTGTATATTTTTTATTATTATTTTTGCTTAGATTAAATGATTTGAGTAGAAATTGATAGTATATGCTTTTATCTCATTCATGCATGACTGCTACACAAAAAAAGAGATATATCTGGGGTTACCTAAACCAAATTAAACAGAAAAGCCACAAAATTAATCACTCACCAAAATCCTAAAAAAAAATGTACAATCTGTACATGGGTTGACTCTCTAAAAAAATGATATATATTGAAAAGTATCTTCAGAAAAATATAGAGAGATAAAGAATATATAGTATAATCTACATACTATGATCTACATTACCCAAAATCCTAAAAAATGTACAATCTGTACATGGGTTGACTCTCTAAAAAATAATATATATTGAAAAATATCTTCAGAAAAATATAGAGAGATAAAGAATATATAGTATAATCTACATACTATGACCCACAGTGCCTACAAAGTTATGAGTAAAGGTTAATTACAAAAGAAAGATATAGGAAGTAATTCCCTAAAAAGTCATTGCACTTTCTTCATTTGTAAAAGGCATATATCTTGAATTTTTTTCTTAATGAGTTTGATTTATGCATGAAAATAATTTTTATATATGATATCTTTATAATTTATACATTTGATTCCTTTCATGAGATCAATGTCAAAATAACACTATGAGCCTTTATTCTTTATACATATGCAAACATATTAGTTCATTTCTATACATCAACTCTTTCGCATATAAATTAGTATGAGTGTTTGAACCCATAGGATTCAATGCTTTGAGAATATTGACTTGTGAGGAATAGAGTCGAAGCGAATTCGGATTCATGACACTGAAATTGGGGGAAATTAAATTGATACATTTTTTATATGAAATATGAAAATGATTTTCGACTAATTATTATAATAAATCATGATTGTTAAAAGAGATTAAAACAACTTATGCTTGAGATTTTAATTATGATCTTAAAGGAGATTAAAAAGTATGAGACATTTTTGTGATATGTTGTTTTCTTTTATTCTTAAAAGTTAATTTTTGATTTTGTTGTAATTTTAGTTTTTAAGTTGATTGTTTTTATTATTTCTTTTAATTTTTACATTTAGTTCAATGTTTGTGGGTATCATTACTGAAAACCCTCACGAGACTCAAACTCATCCACTAGGGCAACCTAGGGGTTTAAAGGCTTGTTGCATAGGCTAAATGCAACCGTGTCAATCCACGAAAGTGATTTAGGATAATTTAATTTTTAGTTTTTATCGCTTCTCTTGCTAAGGGACTAGCAAGAAGCTGGTTGGGGGTTGTGATGAGTGCTCAAAAAGCACTAAAATTACCATGACTTTATACACATTAATTGATTAAAAATATATATATTTATATGTTTTATCATAGATTTATATATCTTTTTCGGAATCACGGGTATTTTTATTGTTTTTCAGGTATTTTTGCTTAAAAACGTAACTTAAAGACTCAAAGAGGAATACTGGAAGCAATACATCACAAATATATTAATAAATAAATGAGGAAAGGTCAACAAATATGAGAAAATTGGACAAAATGGGTCAAAAAGGAGAAAAACGCGCACGGAGTCGCCCAGCCCACGCACAGACCGCGCACACCTTGCTCCAGTTTCGCGTACGCCCATGCGCGCTGCTCCTACTCCCACGTGCGCCACTATCATCTCGTCCCATTTTCGCGCGGAGCCACTCCCCACATCATGCTGACGTCATCAATGATGTCATCAATCACCACTCTGCGTTTCCACCATTTTTAAACATTTTTTCACCCACTTTTTCTCTCCATCCTCACCTATAAATACCCCCATTCTCTTCACCTCAAAACACATCTTCTCTTCTCTTTATTTTTCTCATTTCTTAGTTTTTAAGCTTTTCTTAGTTTCTTTCTTAGTTTTTAGTTTTTCTTAGTTAGTTTCTCTTAGTTTTAGAGTTCTTCTCTTTTTGAGAAGAACTAGTTATGTTTTTGTAATTTATTTGCTTTTTGATTCAATAAATGGGAGTGCAAATTCCGTTTGGAGGTTTTCCAGCAACGGGAATAGCATCGAAGTACTGTAAGAATTTTATTTTATTTACAATTATTTTTTATTTTTTATTCTTACATGTTGTATTTAATTTGTCAGTGATTAAATTTAACATTACTGGCTGTTTGTAAACATGATATACTAATAACGCTGTTATGCTTGCAAAATATTAAATAGGTAAAAATCTCTCAAATGAATTGATTTTATTTTTATTCAAGATTTTATATTAAGAATGTTAGAGAGAAACATATTATTTTTCATTACAAACTTAAATCTGAAAATTAGATTTTAAGGTTTAGTTATCCGGTCTGATTTAGAGTAGTGCTCTTTTATTTATTGTTACAATCGCCCGGTAGTTAGAGTGAATCTCTATTTCAAAAGTTTTTATAAGAATTATTATCTGAAAATGTATTGACAACATGTTTTTAGTAGTGGTTTTAAAACTTGAAAGTTAGTACTCGGATAATTAAATTCTTAGGTTTAATTTGGACACCTTGAATAAAGTTTAAACTATCTAACCCCACCAAATGTGGCATTTAAATGGTTCATTTTCAATCTCTTAGGAAAAGGAATTAATTTAATTAACCAAATTAGTTATCAACCTCACCCATAGGTGTTAATTGATTTGTTTAGTTAACAAAGAATATCTAACCCTACCAAAGGTGGTATTCATATAAAAAAAAGAGAATCAATAAATATCAATTCATATCTTTAATAACCTAAATAATATGAGCAAGCATAATTAACTTAGTTATTATATCCATAAATACTCCACTATTATAAATGATAAAATTTGCATAAATATTTATTGAATTTGTATCTATGTTTATTTTTATGTTATTAGGTTAGAAACACAAAAACCCAAAATTTCGTGACAGAATGTTTAGGATTTAATTTCGTTTTTAAAAGTTTGAATAATAAATTAAAAACCACGTATATTCCTTCCTTAGATCGACCTTGGGAGTATACTTATCATTTTCTACGAAATGATTCGTGCACTTGCGAGAGTTTTATAAATACATAAAACCAAGTGAACGGCAGGATCAGCGATGTCGGTTCTACCCTATCAATCTACGAAGCTATGAGATTTTCAGAAGATCCAAGCACTTGCTTTCGGGTAGATATCATTGAGCAATGCGGAGTAGAATCTTTTCAAGAAGATATGTTAGTCGATCACCTAGAACGATGTACCATCACTTCATCTCATGCTTATGAGTTTAGTAACTCTACTGTTTGTGAATTTGATTTACATTTTGTTAGTGAAGAATTTTTCCACTATGTATTTACCTTGGAAGCATTACAACAGGTTACATCATTTTGCAAAGAAGTGGAGAGGCTAGAAACAATGGTAGCAAAAATCGATCTCTACAAAAAAAGTGCAGCAAACTACAACTCTAGAGTTGAAGCAATTGCCTCAGCATCTTTGCTAGTATTCTTGGGTGATAGTTACACCTTTCTAATGATTGTTGCAACATCACTTACACCTGAAGAAGAAGAAAAGTCACGGCGTGTGTTAAGGGAGCATAAAACAGGCTTAGGATGGACTATCTCTAACATAAAAGGTATAAGTCCTTCCATTTAAGGTTGATTGAGCTAAAATTGCAACCATAGAAAAACTACCACCTCCAAAGAATGTGAAGGGAATCAAAATATTTTGGAGACATGCGAGATTTTATAGAAGATTTATAAAGGATTTTTCTAAGCTCTCTAAATCTTTATGTAATCTTTTTGAAAAAAAAAATCTGCATTTGATTTTGATGATGTTTGTTTGCAAGCCTTTAATGCAATCAAGGTGAAACTGATTTCAACACCAGTAATGACTGTACTTGATTAGAGTTGACCTTTTTAAGTAATGTGTGATGCAAATGACTTTGCAATTGGAGTAGTGTTAGGACAGAAGCAAGACAAACTGTTTATGGCTATATACTATGCAAGTTGAACATTTAATGAAGCCTAATTGAATTATACAACAACTGAGATGGAGATGCTTGTTGTGGTGTTTGCTTATGAAAATTTTTGGTCTTACTTCATTGGTACAAAGGTGATAGTGTTCACTAATCATACAACATTTCATTATTTTTTTTGGTAAGAAGGATGCTAAGATTAGGCTGATTTGTTGGATCCTTCTTTTTCAATAATTTTATTTGGAAGTTCGAGATAAGAAAGAAAGTGAAAATTTAGTTGCCGACCATCTCTCTCGGATGGAGCAAGAGGAATTAAAACCAAATTTAGTGATCCAAGAAGCATTCTCTAATTAGTAGTTGTTTTCATATGAGATCAAGCTTCCTTGGTATGCTGATATTGTAAACTATCTAGCTTGTAGGGTATTGCCACTAGATCTTACTTACCACCAACGTAAGAAATTTTTGCATGATGTGAAATATTATTTTGGGGATGAGCCTTTTCTTTTCAAAAGATTCCTTTATCAAATCCTCCAAATATGTGTACCTGAATAGGAGATGCAAGCCATTCTCCATCATGGCCATTCCTCATCATATGGATGACATTTTGGAGTAACATGAACAAAAAATAAGGTACTTCAAAGTGGTTTCTTTTGGTAATCTATTTTTCATGATAGTTATACTTTGATGAAAACTTGTGATCGATGCCAATGTATGGGAAATATTTCAAGACGTTAGGAGCTAGCACTGAAAAATATCTTAGAGGTTGAGTAATTTGATGTTTAGGGAATTTATTCTATGGGTCATTTTTCTCCTTCTTTTGACTTTTTTTATATCTTGTTAGTAGTTGATTACATGTCAAAGTGGGTGAAAGCAATTACTACAATAACAAATAATGCAAATGTAGTGCTCAAATTTCTACATAAGAACATATTCACAAGATTTAGCACTTCATGAGCTATTATTAGTGATGAAGGGACCCACTTTTGCAACAAGTTGTTTGACAACATTCTCTCTAAATATGGTGTGAAGCACAAGATAGTACTTGCCTACCATCCTCAAACTAATGGCCAAACTAAAATTCCAAATCGAGATATCAAGAATATCCTTCAGAAGATATTCAACACCGATAGAAAGGATTGGGCAAAAAAGCTTGATGATGCTTTGTGGGCATACCGTACAGCTTTTGAAACACCTATCGAGATGTCTCCTTATCGATTAGTGTTTGGAAAAGCATGTCATCTCCTTGTTGAGTTGAAGCATAAAGCTTATTTTACTGTAAAGATGTTTATTTTTGATTTAGAGGTAACAGGGAAAAAACGACTTCTTCAATTGAATGAGATAGATGAGTTTCAAAATGATGCTTATGAAAATGCAAATATCTACAAAAAACAGATAGAGAAGTGGCATGACAAACATATTTTTAGGCGTGAATTTGCTCTAGGACAATAGGTTTTGCTTTTCAATTCACGACTAAAACTATTCTAGGGTAAGTTGAGATCAAGATGGACATGTCCTTATACAATTGACAAAGTTTCCTCTTTTGGAGCAATAGATTTGAAGGACAAGGCAGGGCTTATATTTAGAGTTAACGGTTAGAGATTAAAGCACTATTATAGAGAACAAATGGAGAGAAATTGTGCATTTATTCATCTTTAAAATCCTAATTGATGAAGATTGAAAAGTCTGGTTATAGACTATAAAATAAGCGTTTATGTGAGGTAGCCCATAAAACTTTCTTTTATTCTTTTATTTTATTCTTTTATTATATATTTGAATAATTTGGATTTTGATGATGGTCTATTTTTTAGAAATAAAGAGCTAAAAATTACAAACTAATGCGAATCCACCATAAAAACAGGGAAGTTCCTTTCATTTCTTTAATTTGTCTCAATTTTGAATTACAATGAGGACATTGTTTGGTTTAATTTTAGGGGTGTCAACTCCTATAATTTTGAGTTGTTGGATTATCTTATCAAGTATGTATTTTAGTATGATTGAATTTTCTATGACTTTGAAATTTGTGATTGAGGATGGTTATGAGAATTTTTTTTCTTCAAAATATGTTATTATGTTGGTTAGAGTTTTGTGGGTAATTTGATTTAAATCTTTGTCCTTGAAAATAATTGAGCATCTAGTCAATTTTTTCTCGACTCTATTTTGCCTATGAAGAGAAGGAGTTGAATTAACTAGGTCAAGAAAGTTCAATCTTGTTTTGCTCTAGAATCTTTTGATGGATCCTTGAGGTGAAATCCTAGTTGATACCAAACATTAGAGAAATTATCTAGACAACTTTTTTGTCACAACTAAAAAGCTTTTCCAATCATCCTAATTATCATGCCATCATTTCATGGTGTATTCCCATAGCCAACCCCTTGAGCCTTATTTTACATAAACATTTATTCATTCTTTTAACTACATAAATCATTCACATTCTAAGCTTGAAAAATCATACATTTACCTTAACATTTGAGAAAATACTTTGGTGAAAATTTTCATTTAAAGAGAAAGTTAGTTCAAATTAAATAATCCACATTATGTTTTCTCTATTTGATTAAAGTGTGAAAAACAAGTGAAAAACAAGAATAAAAAAGGGGTTGAAGTGGTTGAAAATCATAAAAAGCTGTGATTATCAAGGTGGCAAGAAAAAAACACCCCACTTATTGAGTATGGTAACAATATTGTCATTAATATGAGCATATTGTGGAAAAAGAGCTATGGTATGAATCCTGTGGACATTGTTTTTTTCTACAAAGTATTTTCCCAATTTGCTTTAATTTTCTATATCCATTTCTTTCTTAACCCTCACCTTGTGGCCTATCATTATAATCTTGATTAAAGACCTTTTGATCTCTGATTTTGGTATTTGATTACATTAATGGAGAGGATTTCTAAAAATTGGACTTATGGAGTTAAGTTTTTAGAGAATTCTTTTGATTTTAGTTGTTCTACTTTTATCTGAATTTGCTGGTGGTTTGGAGTTAAATTGACTATTTCACACATATACTCAAGGACTTAGCTTTAGGTTGAATGCTTAACTCTTGCTTGAAAAATTGTTGAATTTTTGATTAATATTTCTGCTATCTTTGATGTAAAAAGAGTAAGTTATTAATGATAAAATCTAAATTCAGACAATGGCTTGTTAAGTGATGGTAGTTCTCTATGGGGTCTACTTGATATTATTTATAGGTGTCTTTTATTTTATTTTATTTTTGTTTGATGAAAAACAAAGTTCTAAGTTTGGAGATGTTTGATGACTTGTATAATTTAACATAATTTACTACTTCACAACTTTAACTTTAGTCTAGTTTCATTTAATTTTTATTGATTTTAGACTTCATTAATATTATTTAAATTTTATTATAAATTTGAAGAAAATGAAGATTTATTGAAATCAAATATAAATGAAGACTTGTTGAAACAAAAGGAAGTTAAAGTAAAAAAAAAAAAAGATAAAAATGCTGGTACATATAGATGCAGCATTGAGGCACTGAAAATTAAAAAAAGAAAAGAAAAACGAGGTTGTCAAGCGGTTACATACATACATATATGTGTGTGTAACCACGTGATAACCAAATTTTTATTTTTCTTTTTCAATTTCTAGCACTTATATATATATATATATATGTATGTATGTATGTATGTATGTATATATGTATGTATGGACAAAAAAAATAGAAAAAGAAAAAAAGGAATAGAGTAGTGCAGAAACTGGGAAGGAAAACAAATAAAGGAAAGACAGTGTTGGGAATATGGGAAGAAATAGATGAAAAAAAAGCAGATTGGAACGCAATAGGGAAACGAAAAAGCAAATTATTTTTACGATTCATTCTCCTTTGAATTCTTCTCAGAAAAATTATGGTGAATTCCTTTATGTTAAATTTAATTTTTAGCAAGAACTAATTTTTCTTTATTGTAGAAAAAAATGTAATCTAATTCCAAACTATGCTTGATATTCCACGTCAATTTGAATTATTTTTTTTCATGTTTGTCTCATTTATTCTGAGTTTATTGCTACTAATTAACTGGTCATTAATTAGATTATTTTAATCATTTGATTTACTATCAAAAGAGGGAATGGTATGATAGATCTAAAATATTTTAGCATAGGTAAATATAGAGATCGAAAGACTTGTATAAGCCTGTGTAGTATTAAAATCATTGATCTAAATGATTTCTTACTTTATTAAATTGCATACTCTTGTGTGAATTAAAGAACAAGAATGTTTCCAATTGACTATCGAAAGAAGCTTTTGGATGTTTTTTGGAGATTGCTAACAAATATAGAGAATTAAATTCAATTAGCTAGATTTTTGATAGATCAGGTGAAATCGATTTGCTTGAAGTTTTCTTCTTATTGATTTGATTTTGGAACATCTTTCTTTTCTTTTGCGTATTTTCTTTAATTAATTTATTTAAAATTTCAATTACAAAAATTTTAGTGACTTCTTTAGATAAAATTGAGATTAGTATAATTTTGGTATTTGTCAAAAGTAAGTTACCAATTCAGGAGGACGATACTCTTCTTATCACTTCACTATAAAACTACGATATTATGTGATAACTATATTTTATATCGTTATTTTGTCCATTTTATTAATTATAATGTCTATGTTCTTAATGTTTTTAGTTAATTTTAATTAAATTAATTAATACTTACTGTTAGTTTTTTACAGAATATATTTTTAAGAAAATTTAAGAATTTGAATCGAAAAATGACTTAATTGCAAATAATTAATGCTAAAAATATAATTTTAACTAAAAGTGGGCGTAATTGTAAATATAAAAAGTTTAAAAGTTAATTTGAATTAAATTAGAGGGCCAAAATACAATTAAATAAACTTTTGTTTTTCTGCGCAGGAAAGGAGAACCATGCGCGCCATTCACAACGCGCATTACGCACCGTCCGATCACGGAATCAATGGTGAAGATCAAGTACGTGCGATACATGCACTACCCAGGCGAGTGGAACCTTTCCCAATGGTGCACTGCTCGGTACGTAGAGTATGGCCCAGCTGGCTGCGTAGGCTATCGTGTAGGGTGGGACCCACGTCTCTGGACAAGAAATTTTTCCATGTGATGCGGTCCATACAACCTGAGTGCACCCTCCCATTCCAACCAATGATAAGATGCCATATGTCTCAATTATTCCTTCAGCAAATTAGATGTCGATGCGTGGCATGAGTTGGTTAAAACAAAAATGGAGAATCGGTGCAAGCTTTTCCAACTGGTTCTGTGGGATCCACCTGTCTCGCTTGCAATATTCCTGTGCGGCGCCGATCACATGCATCCTTTCCTCACCATGAATTAAACGCTGCCATGTGTCTCGATTATTCTTTTAGCCAATCATATAGTGACACATGGCATGCATGATTTGAAATAAAAAATCCAGAAATGCGCACACAATGCTCGGTTTTTGATTGCATAATATTCTTTTTGTGTGTTTTCTCCCATTATGTCTCCCACGCTTAATTTTTGTTTTATATTATTTTTTAGCTATAAATAGGGCATTTATTGCGAGAAAATGGGGGTTAGAGAGTTGGATTGTGGTACACACAAAAACCATTTTTTGCTTCTGTTGTGTTTCTACGTGAGCCATAAAATTAGAGAGCAGAGATGATAAAATTCTAATTTTATTTGTGTTGTTCTTTAGCTAATATTCCATAAATTCTGTAATTTTAATTTTTCTAGGGTTGCGTTGTAACTAAATTTATGAAGCTTGAATAAATTATTTTTGAATGATTTATGAGATTTTTAATTTGTATATTTTATTTGTGCTTAATGCTTTTGATTAATTGGAAGATTAATTAATTGATTTGTGACACATAAATAAACTTGAGAAAGACATTTTTGTGACACTTAAATAAACTTAAAAAAAGCATTTTTGTGTAATTGCTCATGGATAGAATAAGATATATATATGAAGCATAGGAATATACCTTTATTGTACGTGTGACCATGTGATAACTTTTAACGTAATGAATCTTGATGAATTTAATTCTCATAGAAATATAGTGAATTAGTTTAGCGAGATGTGTCTATATGGAGCTCGGAAGAGATGTATGGATAAAATTAGAAGTTCTTGGTTGATAAATTAAATTTACAAAAAAATATAAATCAAGACAAAATAATATGATTTGAGTGTATTAATTTGGTGAAACTGCAATCCTAGAAGTTTCTTATTTATTGTTATAAAATCTTAATTTGTTAAACTCATCAATTTTCGTTTGTTTGGATAAAATCAGAGTGAAATAATTTTAGTACTCCACAAACTGTAGTAACAAATCTCCGTGAGAACGATAATTTTCTTATCAATTTTATTACTTGTGATCGTGTATACCTGCACGTTTTTATGTTCTCTTAAAAAGACAACACTGTACACTTATAATTTTACACCGTTCAATATATATATTTTTTTTCCACCAAAAATCAAGCAATTTCATTGATAATGGACCATTATAAAATAAAATTTTAAAAACTAGATTAGAAAGCCTAAGCTAATAAATACATAATATAATCAAATCCAATTTAATAAATTAAAAAACAAACACATCTAACAAGAGAAAGAGATTGTGGCAATTCAACCAATTTAAAGGAATTGATGGCCTGTTGAACCAACAAAGAGAAGATTAAAGTTTTGTCTTTTCCCTCTCCATGAAGATAGTCAAATTGTAACACTGCATACCTTACAAAAAAAAATTATTAAGAGTATTATTTTGTAAAATTATAATTTTACTCTCAATATTATCAAAATGCCTTAACATTTAAAAAATTTCAAGTTATGGAACAAGAACTTTGATCTTTATTTAATTATTATTTTAATCACGAGGTGTCATACCCTTATTCTTAAGAGGACATATGTCATTGTGATCAATCAAAAAAAGAAAGGAAAAAAAATGGTGTTTCTAAGATGTGAGTCATATGCTCATATGTCTTATTCATCTTCTCTTATTTATCTTGTTTATAGAAACTTCTCTAAGAAACTTGGCACAAAATAGGGGAAAAGGAAAGAAGTGGATAGAGATTCTAAGTTAAAGCATAACTAGGTAATTATTTTTGTAGAAAATTAAAATGGAAGCTGAGAAAATGTCATGAATAATTATACTTTGGTTCATATATCTTTATAAAGGTATATATGTCTATTTTATAATAAATTTTACAATTTTTTATTTTGAGTTTTCTACGCAAAGTTACACATGTTTAATTGAAAGGGATTCTATGAAAATCATGCTGAAAATCCTTTTTGGAAATAATATTTATTTTTATTATTTAAAATAGTTTTACATATTAGAATTGGCTGAGTTATATCTTGTTTTAAAGTTTGAGGTGCCTAGTTTTATAAATATTTTACAATTTATCATTTTGAGTTTTTTTGACAAAGTTATAGTGATTTAATTCAGGGTATGTTATGTAAAAGTTATGTTGAAATATCATGTTTTAAAATAAACGGTATTCTATGTTTTGGAAAGGTTTTATATTATGATAATTGAGTGTGTAATACTTTATTTTAAAATTTGAAAGTAAAGTTTTGTAATCCTTTTTATAGAATTATGTTTGGATATTTCTATGAAAAGTTATATCCATTTATGTGACGAGACGTCAGAATTATTTTAAAACTGTTTTATGTGAGATGACACAAAATAAAATTTCATTTTATAAAACATATTTGGTGATACAAAATGAACATCTATTAGCTCTTTAGAAAGATTAAAATGTCTATTATATTGAGTGTTTTGACAAATTATAATTTGAATATTTTCACTTAGAGTTATGTATGTTTGAACGATGAATTTTTTTTGATGATTTCAAAAGATATTTCACTCACATTTATGGCTAAAGAGCTTAATTGAAAGAATGATTTTAAAAGATTATTAATTAGTCTTAGACCTATTTTATTTTTAAGTTTAATGAATTTCAAAGTATATTTTTTTGATTAGGAATTAGGAACGTAAGAATATCAAATCATAAGTAGCAATATGATTTCTACCTAAGTATATATTGAAGAGAGTATGGCTAACACAAGTATGATCATATAGGATGTATTGATCCATAAAACATTTCAATGCAACTAGAGAAATAGCTATGATACATTATTCTGAGTAGATATTTAGTTCTTTTCTTAAGCTTTGAAAATATTATTTTAAATTTCATGTATAATCAAGTAAATTTAGTTAATACAAATTGCATGTCTTTCAAAAAATCATTCACTATTTAACTAGAACTTTGAAGAATAGATTACATGATAGATTTAATGTAATTGCATTATGATAGTACCATAAAAATATATATTATTTTCATTATCAAAACTAACCATTTAAAAGAAAGATAATTTACAAGCAATTTCAACATGAGAGTATAATAATTTTATTACATATACTAGTTTATATACCAACTTTTAAGTTCAGTAAATATTTTAGAATTGTCAGACTACTTTTCCTTCTATATTCAGAGATTGTTAGCTCTACTCAACATTCAAAATATTCAGTTTGATTTGGTAAGACATAATGACCAATAGATTCGATCCAATTTAACTTAGTATGATGATTACCAACTCAATATGATACAAATTCATCTCAGTATGATGTTACAAGTTCAATTTAATATGCATGAATTTAGTTAAGTCAATGCGCATATGAAAAATGTATCATCAGAGCCAACTAAGCCATTTTAATGATTCTATCAAGTTCTTCATATATTTATTTGAGAGCTAGCATCAATGCTAGATATCTCTTTCATGTGCAACCAGATCCTTAAGTGCTTTTGGCATAATAAAATTAAAGTACATTTTTTATGCTTATACCTTTTATTTTCATATTGATCATCCACATATGTAGTTGAGAGCTAATGCCAACGCTAGATATCTCTTCTGTGTGCGACTAGATCCCCAAGTGCTCTTGGCATAACATTCTTAAAGTACATATCTCATAGCTATACTTTTTATTTGCATATTTATAATAGCATGTTATTTCATAATAACTCATAGATAGTACATTATTATATTTTAAAGACCAAACATGTATCATTTTTATAAAAATATTATTTTATGATAACTCATAGATAATATGTTATTATATTTTGAAGATTAGACATATATCATTTTTATTAGTATGTTACTTCATGGTAAGTCATAAGCATTTTCACAATTTTCAAGCTCACAACTATAGATATTTATGAAATTCAATTACTCAATGAGCTTTCAAGCTCATTTTTTTATATTTTCTCCCGCAGGTAGTAGCTTTGAGAAAACATAGTGTGACAATGAGTTAAGGAGCATATGATCATTTTTTTGTTATATAGTTTAAATCTCTTTATCATTTTATACAATAAATTTTTGTTGGTGTGTAAATTGAATAGTAACCAAGACTAAAAAGCCTTATGATTTGATATATATCATATATCTTGATTTATAGCCATATTGATGGGCATGAGTTACTTTATGATTATATAAAAGATTATGATATCTGTTCTTACGTGAAAAAACATTATATGCGACTTGTTGTCATTTTACTATAGGATAGTCTCAATTTAGGAAAACATTTTGCCAAATTTTTTGGTATAACTTTATACATTAATGATTTTGACACAACCTAAAAAAAGAAAAGGAAATAAATTAGTAAGCTAGTACGGTGTTTAGGATGTGTCATCTACTACCTGGATAGATTCATGGTGGTTCTTGACACCAACAAAGTGACAAGGCTACTAGGGATACTCTTAGGAATAGCCCTCATAATGGGGACAACGACCTTCCCTACAGTCTTGTCTATCTCACCTTTAATTTCTCATTTCTCGATCTTTTTCTATGCTCGATTTCTCCTCCATTTCTTTTTCTAAATTCATAAACTTTTATGCCTCATGTACATAGTTTCAATGGATCTTGGTGTCATCTTTGTGAGTTTTGAAAAAAGCCTAGATTTTCTTACAACTCACTTTTAGAATGCTTTTAGGGCTATTGAGTTAGGGTAACTTGAAATCTTCAATTTCCCTACTTTAAACTTTTTCATATAGCTTTGAACAATTTCCTTCTAGCCTTGAACTATGGAAAATAGATGGTATGAATCTTTCTTTAAGGGCTTATTGCTCGCATAATGAGTGACCAAACGTATCTTTCGAATCTACATGCAAACATATTGGTGCCATCAAAAGTTTGAAGGAGAGAACATGGGTTACAGGATCCTTAGTCCCTTAATATGATATGCATCATAATGTAACAATTTTTTATGGAGAAATGATTAATTGGCTACAAACTTCATCAATATCATACAATGACTTTCCCATTCTTTGAGTTCGTATTCCACCTACTTCATTCGAGCTTCCTACTTAGTTATTGTTTCCACGGGTTCTCTAGTTAGAGTTTCTAGCTTGTTGGCAATCTGGGGTAAAGTGGCCTTTGAAATATTATTTTGAACTGGCTAGGGACAATCTTCTAAGATGCTATCCTCATTCTCATCTTGTCTGTCAGTGTCTCCATTCATATTTCAGTCTATGTTTCTATCTGAGGACTATTGGGGCATCGAGCTTCGCCCACGTAGAACTTGTTATGTCAACAACTATCTTAATTCTTAGTTACGCTGCTAGATTTGGAGCATGGCCTACTATAGGAACTTCAATTGTATTTGGATATCTAGGTACTATAGGACCAATAGACACCATTTGTGGTGAAGGTTCCCTATTATAATGATTGTTGGACTCAGATCAATGTTCAGAGTGATCAACTTTAAACTCCATGCCATTTTCTTAATCGGGGTGTCCCAATCATGGATTTTGGTTCTCTAATTGAGCCCTCAATTATAAGCTATTTAGCAAACAAAGTTAAATTTTTAGAAGTATGACTAATATTCTCAAGTAGGGTGGAATATCAACTAGATTGAACTAAAAATTTAACAATTGGTATGAAACTCTCTTATTTTGGACTAACTCTCAGTGTTTTCAAAAACTACGAGTTCTAAACGTGATTCCACAGTAAAAAATGTTAGGAGTCCAATGTGGGTGCCAAAATGTTTAAGAGAGTCTTATTAAGAGAGTTACAATATGTTACGGTCCCAAAGGCCCCAAATAATGTCTGTGAACCTTTTATTTATAGAACATGTAAGGTACATATGACTACATTCAATTATAGAAGTACAAATATTAAAGTTCCTATGGAGTCCTTAGAGTGTAGATGGTGCGTGGCTGACCAATCTTTATCAAGGCCTAAAATTGTTCTGATACACGATCTATCACAAGAGCTAATGTATTATGCATACAAATTGGTTGACCATAGGATGGATGAATTGAACACGAACATAGCACAACGTGATGTATGTCTCAATTATATGCCTGACATAGGCTATATTTAGGTTGTACTCAACCTGAGTGAGTCAGTCATAGTGTAATAAGAACAAACTATGTTTGGGGTATACTCGATCTGTTCTTGGGCATCACTCGGGTTGTTCAGGCTTCATTCAGATTGTGTATTGGATTATGTTCGGGCTTTATTCGAACTATGTTTTTTATGTTGAACACAAGCTGACAAGGCCATACACAAGCTTAGCCAATTGTCTACTAAATGAGGAACCCCCTATACTAGTACTAAGCATTTCCCATAAATGAGGAGACTATATGGATATATCTTCAAAGCTCATAGGTAGAGGTGTAAATTGAGATGATATATTAATAAGATTCATGTGACAATTCATTATTTTTTAAAACTCATCTCATCTTGTCTCACTTAACTTTTAATGAAATGATATGGTAATGAAATAGTATTAATTGAGATATCTCATTTGTTCCTAATGGGCTTAAATGAGACAAGTAAGAATACAAAAATAATAGAAAATATGATAAATGATAGTTATAATTTAAGTTTAATAAGAAAAATGATACAATATATGTTTAAAGATAGATCTATTAGGGTTATAATCTAAATGAGATGAAAGGAGATGATATAGTATTTAAATGAAATGATATAATATTACACCATAAGCCTATTATAGACATTAAATGAGACATGAGATGAGATGAGACAACCCATTTTAGATCTCTATCCATAGGTGAGAAATCTATGTATGAGTCATGTTAGGATTTATTTAAGCCTTAGTGATTGATCACATCACATAGTGATGAAGCTCCTGGACAAGTTAGATCTACTTACATCAAGCGATATGTAAACAATGTGCCAGGTTAGATGTAGTCTAACGAGATATTCTAATTGATAGAGCTATATTTATTTAAAATTTCTAGATTATGAAATATTGATTCATTTTAGGGAACTACTTGTTGTCTATGTTTTCTATGCAACTTCTGGATGTTTGCATATGTGTGGGATCCTATATGGTTTACCATGTTACATTCAGTGTTATATATGCTCGTATACAATTATTATTTACTGAATATGATTATAACTTTCACAGTATGTTTCTCGATTCACATGTTATGTACTTATTGCTTATTCTATTACATGTGTATTTTGTATGCTGAGCATATTTATTCTAAAAATGATCCTTTGTAGGTACAACGTCAAAATGTATGTTGTTAGTGAATAAGATCGTTGTGTTGCATTCATTTATGGTATTCTATTAGCACATGCAATTATCTCAACTTGTCCAACACTTTTATTATCTTTTAACTAGAGTGAGTTTATGTGATTAATTATTATATCTTTTATTGAACTATATATATGAATGGTATGTTAATTTAAGCGGATCATTTGTATTGTTATCCATTGCTTATTTGCTTAACTAACAATTTGAGATCATACTTGATCGAGTTAGAATATAGCTCATGAAATGATTCCATGAGTTAACCTATTCACTTTTATCTAAGTCATGATTACTTATTTAGGATCGACGTTCAATTAACGTATATATAATTTTTCCAACAAATCGAATTTCATGATACATATATGTTTTTTATAACGTAAAAAATATATATTTTTAGGAAATTAATAGTGAAACAACTCAAGTAATTGAATCATATAAAAAATGAATGATTTTTGTTAATAGAACATATACGAATTGAACGTTTATGACTTAACTCAATCCAAACTCATTTAATTAATAAGTCAAATCGAATTGATATATTTATAAATTAAAATAATTTAATTTAACTTTAAAAATTCATAGTTTCAAATCACAAACCAAGTTAAAAATTAAATTAAAATTTTGATTAAATTTATGTAACAAGTCAACAACTCTAATCACAAATGTGATCGTCTTTCTCCTCCTTTCTTCCTCTTATTAAAAAAACTAGTCTTTTCTTTTCATTTCTTACTGGGTGAAAATCTTTTAGTATAAGAGCTTTCTCTAATATATTATCATTTTTATTTAGTTTATTTTAATAAATATAAATTATTTATGCATTGCACCTAAATTTTGATATAATGTGATTTTTTTCATATAAATTTGCATCTAAAGGTATTTTAGGCATGTCTTGTTATATATTGACTTTTTTATTTTTTTAAATTTAGATCTAGATCTTATATTTTTATGTTTTGATATTTATGTAATTAAAAACGTGAAAATCTCGATGCATGAATGGTAAAATTGGATTAAGAATTTGTCATCTTATCAATGTGAAGAATCATAGATGGTTTAAAAACTCAATAAGCCTGTAAAAGCTTGAAAACAATTTGTTCTTGTGTTTCAAATTATTTTATTGATTTTTATAATAATTTGATATATTTTTATTTTATTAATTTAGTTATTTTTATATTTTTTTAATCAAATAAAATTAATTTTTTTAATTTGAAATTATACGTACACTCTATTGATTCTCTAATCTCAAGAAAATAAAAGGAAAAATAAAACTAAAATTTAAATATGCATCCCCATCAAATTAAGTTGGAGTGAAACAAAAAATTCTGAAAAAATAGAGTTTTTTTAAGGAGATATTGTACGATATTTTATAAATGAATTTTTATGATTTGACGTTTAATTACATCAATAGGGCGAGGTTCAAAGAGGAATAGTTTACAATGGATACCTAGGCACCCAGAGACGAGAAAGGGTATAATAAGCGACGAAATGTTTCAAAGAGTTGAAAATAGGCGTAGATTTAGAGATTCCAGAACTGGTTAACCTTTCGAACTGCTGATGAATCCATGGGTAGGCAAGAGACAACCTGACGAATTGAATAACAACTTATTCGATAATTGAAAATAAATTCATAAATAAAATGCGTATTCATTTAAAAATTTAAGATTATAAATTGTAATTCATTTAAAATGTATATTTCATGGAGATAAAGAATAACTATTCATTTTTTTAGAGAAATAGAATTGTAATATACTTAAAACCAAAAAAAAAAAACAAAATCCGAATGAATGATAAAAGTATATATTATTTATGAAGGATATTTTTAAAAAAATAAATAATTTTTTGAAAAAAAAAATATATATTTTAAAATTTATAACTATCAGTAAAATTCATATATTTTTATTATTAAAAAAATTATAACATATTATTTTAACCTATATTTTAATTGTGTAAACCTCGAATATAAAAAGGTCTAAGCAAGTGGGTCCAACGATATCCTCGCCTTTCAATCTGTGGCTCTCTTCAATCTCACCAATGGGTCTTATCTTTCGCAAGTTGCTCTTTGTAGCCATGCATGCTTGTGAAGAAACGGCTGCAGAAGATCTCAACTATACCATGGTACAAATCCAATCACCGTTGCTTCCTCTTCCACACATTTCTGCATTTTCTCAATCCAAACTTCACTAGCTAACATGACGACACTAAACTGAAAATGTAGAATTTCTGTGCCATAACGATAGAGTTTCTATCAATGGAGGTTATCTCGTGGAACTCAAAACCTCCCAATCCAATACCCACAATCCCATCCAAACCTGGTAAGCCATCTGAATTCTCACCAAAACCAATCCAAACCGACATCCCATTTTTCAAAGAAGCCTACCACAAACACCCAGATGCCAATTTGCGCTACCTTTGTAAAAATGGACGATTAAGCGAGGCCGTCATAGCTCTTGAGTCCATTGCCCAACGTGGATCCAAGGTTAAACCCAGTACCTATATTAGTTTGCTTCAATCTTGCATTGATGTGAATTCTATTCAATTGGGTCGGAAGCTCCATTCTTGTATTGGTCTGGTTGAGGATGTCAACCCATTTGTGGAGACTAAACTTGTCAGTATGTATGCTAAATGTGGGTCCTTTAATGACGCTCGCAGAGTGTTTGAGAAAATGCGTGAAAGGAACTTGTTCACTTGGTCAGCTATGATTGGTGCCTGCTGTAGAGAGCAGAGGTGGAGAGAAGTTGTAGAGCTTTTCTTTTTTATGGTGGAAGATGCTGTTATACCTGATTATTTTCTGTTCCCTAAAATCTTGCAAGCTTGTGGAAATTGTGGAGATTTTGAGACGACAAAAGCTATACATTCGATGGTGGTAAAATGTGGTCTTAGTTCTTCCCTCAAGTGTAACAATTCGATATTGGCTGTTTACTCCAAATGTGGGAAATTGAGTTGGGCTAGAAGGTTTTTTGAGAATATGGCAGAGAGGGATATGGTGACTTGGAATGCAATTGTATCTGGGTATTGCGAGAAGGGTCACACCGAAGAAGCTCACAGTCTCTTTAAAGCAATGAGTGAGGAAGGGATTGAACCGGGTTTGATAACTTGGAATATATTAATAGCCAGCTATAACCAAATAGGTCGTAGTGATGTTGCAATGGAGTTGATGAAGAAGATGGAGAATTTTGGGATAATTCCTGATGTTTACACCTGGACTTCTGTTATTTCTGGCTTTGCTCAAAATAACAGGAGAAATCTGGCACTGGATTTGTTCAAAGAGATGCTTGTGTCTGGAGTTAAACCAAGTGGAATTACAATTATAAGTACAGTTTCAGCTTGTGCATCTCTTAAGTCAAATGATAAGGGTAAGGAAATCCATTCTCTTGCAATTAAGATTGGCTTTATTGATGACACACTCGTTGGGAATTCACTCATTGACATGTATTCCAAGTGTGGGGAACTGGAAGCTGCTCAACAGGTCTTTGATATAGTCTCGGAGAAAGATGTCTACACTTGGAACTCAATCATTGGCGGGTATTGCCAAGCTGGTTACTGTGGTAAGGCCTATGAACTCTTCATGAGAATGCAGGAATCAGATGTTCCACCTAATGTGATCACATGGAATGTGATGATCTCTGGTTATATAAAAAATGGAGACGAGGACCGAGCCACTGATCTGTTTCAAAGAATTGAGAAGGACGGCAATATTAAGCGGAATACTGCATCTTGGAATACTCTTATTGCAGGCTATTTGCAACTGAGCGAAAAAGACAAGGCTCTAGGGATATTTAGGCAAATGCAGGCTTGCGGTTTTATCCCCAACTCAGTTACTATTTTGAGCGTTTTACCTGCCTGTGCAAATGTTGTTGCTGCAGAAAAAGTTAAAGAGATACATTGTTGCACACTGCGTAGACACTTGGAGTCAGAAATTCCTGTAGCAAACTCCACGATAGACTCTTATGCAAAGTCTGGAAATATTTTATATTCTAGAATAATATTTAATGGAATGTTATCTAAAGATATCATTACATGGAATTCAGTTATTGCTGGTTACATTTTGCATGGTTTGCCAGCTGCTTCTCTTGATCTTTCTGATCAGATGCAGAAGTTGGGCGTAAAACCAAATAGAGGGACTTTCGCAAGTATTCTTCGCGCATACAGTCTCTCTGGATTAGTGAATGAAGGGAAGTTAGCTTTCTCTAGCATTATGGAAGATTATCATATTGTACCAGGTCTAGAACATTATGCAGCGATGGTAGATTTATATGGTCGTTCAGGCAGGCTTGGAGAAGCATTGGAATTCATTGAAGACATGCCTATAGAACCAGACTCCTCTGTGTGGGGTGTTTTACTTACTGCGTGCAGGAATCATAAAAATGTTGGATTGGCATTGCATGCTGGGGAGTATATACTTGACTTGGAACCGGCTAACTATGTTATTCGCCATTTAATGCATCAAGCATATGCTATATTTGGGAAGTCAGAAGATATCTCAAAATTGAGACAATTTGAAAAAGAAAATGCAATAACAAGATATCTAGGTCAATGTTGGATTGAAATAAATAACAGAGTATACACGTTTGTCGCCGGTGACCAATCTGGATCACATCTGTATCCTTGGATAGAAAACTTGTCGAGACAAGTAAGGAAAGCTCGTTTTAATGATGATCTTTGCATTGAGGAAGAAGAGAATGAAGATATCATTGGCTTCCATAGTGAAAAACTAGCAATAGCATTTGCCCTTGTTGGGTTCACTAGCAAGCCCCAAACTATAAAGATAGTAAAAAACCTTAGAATGTGTTCAAATTGCCACAAGACAGCTAAATATATTTCTAACACATATGGGTGTGACATATACTTGAATGATTCAAAGTGCTTACATCATTTTAGTAATGGACACTGTTCTTGTGGGGATTATTGGTGAGGTTAAACTGCAAACTCTGAGACTTGGTGAGATGTGCTTTCTTTAAAAGAAAAAGGCTCTTGCAATCTTTGTTAACAGGTATTGCTACAGTAAATAAGTTTGCTGATGACCTATGTGATTTCTTGTAAGCCTTGCTGTACATTTTTCTTGTATGCAATTCTTGTAATCGATGCTTTATACAGTAATCCATTTTTATGAACAGAAAATCAAATACTATGAAGGGGCAAACATTGTACATATCCACAGAAACTATATCAGTGCCAGTGATATCTAAGCTTGTTTGGATTTTAATTTTCCAATAAATATTTTATACTATTGTATTACAAGTATGTTAAGTTTACTCTTAGTTACTGCTTTTAAGTTTTGCGTTGTTTGAATATTTATTATTTGATTGAAGGGCCATTTTAAGATTTATAAAGATTAAAAAGAAGTCAGAGAAGAAACATAGGATCAGATAATTGCAGTAATAGCTTCTTCTCCATTCTACAACTTACTATATACCAAGTGCCATTTTAAATACATTCAGTATTAGTTAATTCTCATGCTTGAGTAAATTTCCACTGCAATGGGTGATAGCGGTGGTTTATCTGGAGAATCAAGAAAAGTTGTTTGAAAGTTTTATGATTGATTGTGGTGACAAGATTGAAGAGAAATATCATGGATATTTCCACGAAAAGGTTAAAAGTAGGTGATTATTTTCAAATTCGAGTCAATTTTTACATGAAGCTGTGCAATATTATTAATACGTGTAGTTGTATTCACATAATCTAATGGGAAATTTTTATGTAAGTTATGATTGCAATAGATTTGTGATATATAGTAGTGCTTTTTACCTAAAACAACATTGATTCTTTTTTCAGATATGACCTGCAACAAAATTAAAAAGCTCTGATAGGACATGAAAGCAATTAACAATGATTTTCCCTGTTCACGATGATTCTTTATCATGCCATAAGAAATGCTTCATGCCAAAATAAAGGGTTTTGCACTGATACTTTTTGCACCCGCTTTAAATCTTTTAATTGTTCTTCAAAGACCCAACAAAAGGAAAATGAATAAAATAACATAAGAAATATTTTCCAGCTAGCCTGCAGAGATATGACTCATTTTTTCAGATATCTTTTGGAGGATCTGATGCTTTTCCCTTGAACCCTTTCCCTCCAAAGTGGAGACCGAATTAGCTTCTTTTGCCATCATTTAGCATTAGCACTCTTTTTACTCTCATAAATACGTCTAATGCCTTGGCGTTCATTCATTGCAACATTTGCTCACAGGGTTCTCAAATACTCGCCTTATTCATCTTCTGTCTGTCATCCACTGTTCCAAGATGGTTAGTAGTTACCATATGGCATTTTATATTACTATTCAAACTAAGGGTTTGTTTCTTTCCACTTTGGTGACTGTAAAAGTGCTTCGGACAATAAAAAATTGCTTGATTACCAAACTTAAAAAAAGAACAGTCATAAGCACTTTCAGTGCTCAAAAGGCACACATTTTGTGCTTCCTGAAAGCGCATTCTTCTAAAACCACAGGCCCTCAGTCTGAGAAAAGTAACTGATTATTGAATTAAAAATGGTGTTGCAGAATTTTGAAGATGCAGGGAAGAAGCCAGTAACAGTTGGTCCATGGGGAGGTCAAGACGGTTCTTCTTGGGATGATGGATTTTACTCAACAGTGAGGCAGGTAGTGATATCTTACGGACCAGCTATTGATTCCATTCAATTTGAATATGATGAGAAAGGTAGCTCTGTTTGGTCTGAGAAGCATGGTGGCCGTGGAGGCAAGCACACTGAAAAGGTCAGTCCCAAACTCTTCATTCCTTTCGATAAAGTCTATTTGATTCTATCAGAAGCATTGGAATTCAGTGCAAGTGTTAATTGACAAAACTCATTTCACAAATTATGTCAACCAGGTCAAGCTTGATTACCCAGATGAATTTTTAACTTCAATTTATGGTTATTATGGTAAAACCAATGAATGGGGGCCAATTTTGGTTAGGTCACTTACATTTATAAGCAACAGGAAATCATATGGGCCATATGGTGTTGAACATGGAACATGTTTTTCATTCCCAATAACCGGGGTAAAGATTGTGGGATTTCATGGAAAATCTGGATGGTTTCTTGATTCTATTGGGGTTCATCTGAAGCAACTTCACAAGCAAAACCCCTCAAAACCACTTCTTCAGACTCATAATTACACTGCTAATGGGACAGCTCAAAATGTTTCTGGTTACTCAGTAATACAAGGAAGTGTTGGTCAAAACTATGATATTGTTCTTGCTGTTAGACAAAAGGATGATTTCAGTTCTAAACCTTGCCCTAACAAGCTCTCTATGCAACTGAATTGTGATTCTCGAGAAGTAAACGACACGGAAAAGAAAGAAAAAGTAAACAATTAGCATATATTTGCATCATTTTTAGTTTTATAGTATCTGTTCTACATAACATTCAATAGAAAATTTTCATTTTCAGGTGTCCCGAGAATTCAGTGAGATGGGATTCGTAGGAAACAAAGAAAAGGTGAGGACTTGGCATATATTCACTTTAGTATTTCAGTTATTGAGTAATACTTCTTCGTAAGATTGATAGAAAAGTTTCATTTTCAGGTGACTCGAGAATCCGAAGAGTCATGGAAGAAAGAAAAGGTAATTACTAAAAATAACACATTATTATTACTATTACTGTTATTGATAAGGTGAATAACATTATGGTTCCCCAACTTTGGTTCCTTAAATTTTTAAATTTTACAAATTTGATCAAAATGTAAAAATTATGTTGAAATTTCACTATAACAATCATATTTAATGTACTAACTTTACTTTTTACCTTACAATATAATCCCTTAAATTTTCAAATTTAACACATTTAGTCAATTTTGGATCAAATTTGTGAAAATTAAAGAGCTAGTAACCAAATCTAACGAAAAAAAGTTAAGATCAAAGTCGATAGAGTACCAGCTCTTAACATTGATTTAAAAAAAAAAATTTCAGGCTCCTCAAGAATTCAATGAGAGGGGGAAGAAAGAAAAGGTGAGGACTCAGCACTAACACAGTATTTCTTTCCAGTTATACAGTAACAGTTCATAAAATTGATAGAGAAATTTCATTTATAGGTGCCTGCAGTGAAAAAGGTGCCCTTAAAAGTTGAAGGTGTGGTAACATGTGGTCCTTGGGGTGGCACTGGAGGTAGTACATTTGATGATGGAGCTTATAGTGGCATCAAACAGATAAATGTTTCCCGTAATGTTGGTATTGTGTATATAAAAGTTTTGTATGATCGAGATGGTGAGCCGGTTTGGGGAAGCAGAAATGGTGGTACGGGAGGATTCAAAACTGAAAAGGTACAATAACTGATAAATATTATCAGCTTTGCATGTTTTTAGGGGAATTAGTAATTTATTTGTATATATAATTATATATATACCCCTCGAATATTAGTGTTCGTTCGAGGTGTCAAATGAACTGAGTTGACTTAGATAATTAAGCTAAGCTCAATGAGTTATAACTCATTTAAATTTTATGTAAACTGAGTTCAGCTTGTCAACTTTTAAATGAATTGATTAAACCATCTTGAATTAATTCATTTATTTTAAAAAATATATTTATAATTTTGTTTAAGAACATAAATGATATTATAAAATTATCTTTTGAATATATTTTTGTAAAGGAAGAAAAAATAAAATAAAACATCTTTTAAGTGTGTTTTTTCATAGTGATATTATAATTTATATATATATATTTTTTGCCAAAGATCATTTAAATGCTCATGAGTTATCTCATTTGAACTCATGAGTTAAGTAAGATGGGCTTTTTAGCTCATAAATAGATTAACATTAAATGAGCTGAAGGACACATTATAACTAGTGGTAGTGTTTAATTTGAATAAAATGTCCTGGCAGGTAGTTTTCGATTTTCCAAGTGAAACTTTAACTTATATAACGGGAACATTTGGTCCCCTAATGTACATGGGACCTAATGTAATCAGATCGATCACTTTCTACACAAATAAAGGAAGGCACGGCCCTTATGGCGAAGAACAAGGAACCCCTTTTAGCAGCAAATTGAAAGAGGGTAAAATTATTGGATTTCATGGGAGGAATGGTTTGTTCTTAGATGCTATTGGTGTTCATGTTATAGAAGGTAAAGTACCAAAACATTTGACTTATAATCCTTGTCAAGCAATTGTCCCTTGTGAACCAGCCGGTGCAATTTCTGAAATAGAGCATTCACAGTGGTCTAACAAACTAGTTTTGGCTAAGCGAGGACCAGTAGAAGAGGTAAATGTCACTTAACCCGGTTCTTAAATTATTTACAACTCACAAAGTCACAACACGTTTTTTTTTGGGGGAGGGGGGAAGGGGTGTTATTTTTTTAAATAAATAATTACTTACCTGCACACAGGTGGGGCTCGAATACACACCATCGGTGAGCACAAAATGAGAAAATAGAGTTGCACAAGAAAATTGGTACTAACTTTCAAGTAAAATATATAATATAAAACAAGGAAAAATACTATAGGAGTTTGGTAGGTTAGTTTATTTGGACATTTTAGTGCACTTGCTTAGAATTGATAAACTAGAAGTTCATTAAGTTGGAAAAATGAGAAACTAGAAGTCTGTGGTATACCAATGTCCTATTTTCAAAAATTAACATACTTCTAGTTTTCGAATTGCGGGTATATTAGAGGTTCATTAAATTTAAAAAATGGAACATCATAGTCCATGACGGACATCCAATATGCACCACGGACTATTAGTGTCCTATTTTTCAAACTTAATTGGAAAACATAACTAACTTTTAGTGTACCCTAAGTTAGTGAACTAAATTTTACTTTTGACAACTTACTATATTAAGTCAGCACTGCACCAAAAAAATTACACTGTTTCAAGCAAAAATAAAATAAAATGGCAACATCATATAAATAAGATTTTCTTTTCCTTTGGGTTATGAATTTTGTAGGTTGCATGTGGGGTGGTAAAAGAACCAGCTCCATGTGGAGCAGGACCATGGGGTGGTGAAGGAGGAAGACCATGGGATGATGGTGTATTTTCTGGGATAAAACAGATATATTTGACAAGATCTGCAGAAGGTATTTGCTCTATACAGATTGAGTATGATCGAAATGGACAATGTATTTGGTCAGTTAAACATGGTGGAAATGGAGGGGCTACAACACACAGGGTAATACACTGTCTTTATATATATATTTAGTATAGTAGACCAATATTCTTAACTAATGAATCTGATCCATCATCTTTTACCATTGAATTACTTTAATTTAAAGGTATATATATATATATATATGCTTTTGTGTAAAGTGATTTTTGCCTAGATATTAGGAGTTATGAATAAATTTTAAATTTCAAACTTCAAACTTCAAACTATGATAGCATCAATGCCTTTGATTTAAATTATTCGCTAAAGCATTTACTAAGTAGAATGGCATATATATGTTGGGCAGCTGCAACTGGAATATCCCAATGAGGTATTGACTTGCATATCTGGTTATTACGGAAGTGTTAATAGAGATGAGAGGCATAAGGTTATAAAGGCATTGATATTTCATACAAGTAGAGGGAAGTATGGTCCATTTGGAGAGGAAATTGGAACATTTTTCACTTCAACAACCACAGAAGGTAAGGTGGTGGGTTTCCATGGAAGGAGCAGCTTGTTTCTGGATGCCATTGGAGTTCATATGCAACACTGGCTTGGAAATCAGAGGACTTCCAAGTCTTCTTTATTCAAGATGTTCTGAATTATTTATTTAATATTTTGTTTGGAAAAACAAACCCATCAGTTAGTCTCAACCAAGGGTTTAATAAAACTTGAAATGGGAATAAAGCTTTAACTTCTTTGTATAGGTTTGGGGAGGAAGTCATTGAATCTAATTATGTTTGTTTGATTTAGGGATAGAGGCTGGCTTGTCTGTTGATTAAGTTTTTGTTTCAATAAGGAGTTCGAATTGTATTCAACAGTGGTTTATGTATCACTTTGGAGTCTACTCAATAGCCTAGATCTTAATCTGAAGTGTGCTTTCATGTTTACATTTTTTTTTTAATTTAACTGGTTGGTCAAATGTTTGGTTCAAATCCCCCATCCCTCCCCACACTTAAAATAGGAAAAAAAATTATATAGTAGTGGGACAAACGTGAACTTTTGATTCTTATATTATGTAAAAAAAATTAATTTTTTATTTTTTATTGCAATTGACTAATATTATTACAATCTCTTTCAATTAACTATTTTATTCAAAAATATATAAAAAAAATTATTTCCCTTTTCTCCCCATACTCTCTTTTTCTTTCACCATAACTCAAATCCCAACAACTCTCTAAAGCTCTAAAATCCACCTCTATTAGGAGTTAAATTAGAGTATTAGAGATTTTTTTTTTTTTGAATAAAATGGTTAATTGAAAAATATTGTAATAACATATACAGTCAATTGTAATAAAAAAAATGAAAGTAATAAATTGAAATTTTTTACATAATATAAATATCAAAATAAATGTTTGCCCTACTGTGATGTTATAAAGAAGGTGGTTACATCTCGAGAGAGAGAGAGAGAGACTTATGGTTAATCTATATTGAATTGGTTGACAATTTGGCATTGTGTTTAAGTCCAGTGCATGGACTAATAATTACAATTCTTCCATTAAAAACATCAAACAGATTGGTAAGGCAACATTCAAAATACGAAACTCTATGCAGTGCTTTAATACTGCAAGGTTTTCATAATCTTTCTTTTCTTTTTTTACATATAGTAATGCTTGTTGTGAAAATTGTGAAAATAAGTATAAAATATAAATTACGCTTTGTCGTCGTGGAACCACCATCTGGTCTCCTTTGGAGATCTGCCGTTCCTACAGTTCTTCACATAACGATCATTATCCGTTGGGCGTTGCTGCAAAAATACAGATGCAGAACACATCAGTATACATGGCTTGTGTAAAACATTACAAAAGATAGAGAGTAATTCCTGAAAAGTTCTACCAAACCTTGGCGGTTGAACTTGATAACATGGAGAGAATACTGATGCAGATAGAATTTACAGTCATTGCAGGAGACCATGAATCATATAGAATATCTGCAAGGCAGAAATTTCATGCGTCTTATGCCAATTGGCCATGCATTATCAAGAACAACTAACTTGAAGATGCAAAGAAAGCAAGATAAATGCCAAATAGTTAGGTCAACATTTTTGTTTCCAATCATTTAAGGAATAGGGACCTCTGAAGAAGCAAAATTGTTATTCAAAAAAAATTGTTATTCAAAAACTGGACCAATTATAGAAGAAAAAGGAACCCAAGAAAAAAAGGGGACCCCAAAAACCAGTGACTTAAGTCACCCCCTTCAAGTCAATCTTAATGAACATTAAATACCAAATGTAAATTAAATTCAAAAGAGTACTTAGGTTGTCGAAGCCTAGCTTTCTGAAGTTCTACATGGCATCAAGCACAGCAGGGAAGTAATTTGAAAGATGTTTGGTGTTCATTTTTTCTTAGGTGAAGGACTCTAGAGATCCTATAGCTTTTAAGAAAAGTACACAAAAGTCCTATAGTTATTAAGTAATACATAAAAATCCTATTATTTTCAAAAAAGATACACATTAATCTTATGTTAACCATTAACTTTTTTATTTTGTTGCTAAAGCTAATCATCTTATGGGGAAAAAGAAAGAGCACCCTCATCCCCAAAATCAGCATAATCAACTTCTTTTTTTCTTTTCCTAGTTTCTTTTGTGTTGTGTATACAGAAGCTCAATATTTCATTTCAGATTTGTCCCCCCTTCTGTTTTGAGTACTTTTTTTTTATTTCAATTTTGGTCCCATTTTATTTATTTCCCATTTCGTTTTTCGTTTTTTTCCCCTATTTGACCGAGTTGAGTACAAGTTTTAAAGGTAACGATACCATTTCACTACAATTTTGATTCTATCATTTTTTTGGGTATTGCACTGCATATGTTAATTTAATTAATGTTATTTTTTGTTTATAGAGATATAGAAGAAATGAATGCAATTAACATACTTAGTGTAATACCTAAAAATAATAATAAAACCAAAACTATTGCGAAATAGTAATGCTACGTTTAAAACTTGTACCCAGTACAATCAAATAGGACAAAAAAACAAAAAAATGAAATGGGAAATAAATAAAATGGAACCCAAATAAAAATGGAAAAAAAAGTACTCAAAACAAAAGGAAAAAATAAATTTGAAATGAAGTATCGAGCTTCTATACACAAAACACAAAAGAAACTAAAGAAAAAAAGAGTTTTTAGGGGGGTTTATGATTGATTTGGGGATAAGGGTGCATTTTTTTAATTACAAAAATTCCCCTTAAAATACCTAGTTTTAGCAACCCAAAAAAAGTCAATAGTCAATATAGGACTAATGTGTACATTTTCTTAAAAATAATATGACTTTGTGTGCTATTTAATAACTATAGGAATTTTGTGTACTTTTCTTGAAAGTTATAGGACTTCTAGAGTCCATTTTTTTCTTTAGGTTCTACGTAACAAAGGGATAGTATTGGAAAAAATAGATGGTTGTAAAGAAATAAATTCCACACACTCAGGATAACTTTCCAAACCAAAATATAACAAAAATAACACCAAAATTTTTTACGTGAAAAAACTTTTTAAAATGAAAGTAGCAACCACGGGATCCATAGGTCACTTAAAACTTCCACTATAATAAGATGAGATTATACACTTTACCTTTAGATAGATCTCTCACAAAAATACAATAGATATGTATCTTCAATTTGTGGGTAAAACTTCACAAATTGGCTCTCAATTTTCTTCTCACAGAAAACTCTCTCTGCTAAGGCTCTCTAAATTTCTTTTCTCTCAGCTTGTTCTTTTGTATCTATTGAGATTGAAGCAAAGGCTTTTATAGAACCAAAGCTCCATCCTTCAAATCATTCACGTCGGATTGTATGGAGATAAACGGCATAAGTTTTTGACTTTTTCTTTCTTTCTTCTCCTCCCGACACCATCATTGTTGAATAAGGCTAATCTTTTATTTTTTCTTCTTGTTGCTAGCCCACACAGTTGGACCAACAAATCTCCCACTCCACCTTATGTGAGATAGGGATCTTCCACACCTACAATCTTTCCACAGATAGCAAGCTTTTCTCTAGTCACTGTCTTTGTCATCATATCTGTCCCATTATCATTGGTGTGAATCTTCTCAACTTGCAATGGTTTATGTTCCAACACATCACGAATCCAATGATATCTTACGTCGTATGTTTGGACCTTGAGTGGAAGGTTGGGTTCTTGCTAAGGTGAATTGCACTCTGACTATCGCAATAAAGAACATAGTTTTCTTGGTTCTGATGTAATTCTTGTAAGAATTTTTTCATCCACATGATCTCCTTACAACCTTCAGTGATTGCAATGTACTCTGCTTCTGTGGTACTTAAGGCAATACACTTTTGTAATCGTGATTGCCATGAAACAGCTCCCCCTCCAAATGTTATTAGGTACCCGGATATAGATTTTCTCGTATCTACATCGCCAGCCATATCTGAATCTGTATATTCTTCTAATACAAGTTTATTATTACCAAAACATAAAAAATGACTAGAGGTTCCTCTGAGATACCTGAATATCCATTTGACAGCTATCCAATGTTCCTTTCCAGGATTTGATAGGAATCGGCTCACAACCCCAACAACATGTGCAATGTCTGGTCTGGTGCATACTATAGCGTACATTAGACTACCAACCGCCGATGCATAAGGCACCTTGCTCATCTTCGACTTCTCCTCACTTGAGGCACATTGACTCACATTAAGTTTGAAATGGCTTGCAAGTGGACAACTAACAGGTTTAGCTTTGCTCATGTTGAATCTTTCAAGAACTTTTTCAACATATCGTTTTTAGGAAAGCCAGATTTTTCGCTTTTGTCTATTGCGGGTAATCGTCATGCCAAGAATCTGCTTGGCAGGTCCCAAGTCCTTCATTGCAAAGGACTTGCTCAACTCTTTCTTCAACTTGTTAATCTTGTCAATATTTTGACTTATAATTAACATGTCATCGACATAAAGCAAAAGAATAATAAAATCACCATCAAAGAATTTCTTGATGAAGACGCAATGATCAACCGTCGTTCTGTTGTATTCATTTTTCTCCATGAATGAGTCAAACTTTTTATACCACTACCTTGGTGCTTGCTTCAGATCGTACAAGCTCTTCTTTAGTCTACATACCAATTTATCTTTGCTTTTGACTTGGAAACCTTAGGGCTGCTCCATATAGATTTCCTCATCAAAATCATCATGTAAGAATGCAGTCTTTACGTTAAGTTGTTCAACCTCCAAATTAAGGCTAGTTACCAAACCAAGAACAACTCGGATTGAAGACATTTTAACTGCTGGTGAGAATATTTCATCGAAGTCAACACCCTTCTTCTATTCAAATCCTTTCACAACCAATTTTGCTTTGTAACATGGTTGCGAGCTGCCTTCTTCACTTTTGATTCTATACACCCACTTGTTCTTGAGAGCTTTTCTTCCCTATGGTAGTTTCATCATGTCAAATGTGTGGTTCTTATGCAGAGATTTCATTCCTTCCTGCATGGCTTTTAACCACTCAGTCTTATGCTGATCAGTGATAGCTTTATCATAACTCTCCGGTTTTCCCACTTCAATGAGCATCACATACTCGTTAGGAGAATATCTACGACTTGGTTGTCGTACTCAGGTGGATCTCTTTGTTTGTACTTCTGGTTGGACTTGTTCAGAAACTTGTTCTGGTTCTGAACTACCAGGTGGTGGATTAACATCATCAGTATCTGATGTAACTCCCCCGTCATCAAGATTTGTTGGTGGAGAGATTGGGTCCAGATTAACTAGAATTTCATCTAACCGTGGTTTCTCAGATTTCTCAAAATCCTCGATTGTTTGGTCTTCAAGAAACACCACGTCAAAGCTTCTGACAATCCTTTTGCTAATAGGATCCCAAAGTCTGTAGCTAAATTCTTCATGGGCATACACTGTTTCATTTTTCCATCCAACTTGGACCGTTCATCTCTTGGGATGTGAACAAATGTTCTGTAGTCGAATACTTTCAAGTGTTTGTAAGAAACGTCTTTTCCCGTCCAAACTCTTTCTGGTACATCGTAGTTTAGTGGAACTAATAGAGAAAGGTTGATTAAGTCGACTATTGTCCCCATTGCCTCCCCCCAAAAAGAGTTCGGTAGTTTTGCATTTGAGAGCATACATCTGACTCTTTCACAGATGGTTCTGTTCATCCTCTCTGCGACACTGTTGTGTTGAGGTGTCTTTAGTACTGATTTTTCCAACCTGATGCCAAAGCTTCTACAGTACTCCTCGAATGGTCCACGATACTTACCACCATTATCTGCACGTACACACTTCAAACGTCTGCCAATTTCTCTCTCCACTTTTGCATGAAACTACTTGAAAACTTCATGCACTTGATCTTTAGTTTTCAAAGCAAAAGTCCATACTTTTCTAAAATGATCATCAATAAAGGTCACAAAATAGTGAGCACCTCCTAGTGACTTACAACTCATTGTACAGACATCTGTGTGTATTAAATCTAGAATATTTTCCTTCCTAGATAGTGTGAGACTACGAAATGCAACTCTATGTTGTTTTCCCATAATACAGTCAACACAAGTTCGCAAGGGTGTACCTTTCATTCTTGACAAGAGCTCCTTCTTGGAAAGAATTTTGAGACCTTTTTCACTCATGTGGCCGAGTCGCTTATGCCATAGCTCGGTAAGAACTTCTTTCCTAGTGGTATTTACTTCTCCTCTACACAATCTGGCTTCTGTGATGTAGAGTGATGTATCTTTCTTGCCTTTAGCTACTACCAAATTGCCTTTGGCGAGCTTCCACTTTCCTTCATCAAAATAATTATTATATCCATCATCATCAAGCATACCAGTAGAGATCAAATTGAGGCAGATATTAAGAACATGCCTCACATCTTTCAGAAGTAATTTGCATCCAAGATTAGTCTCTAGATAAATATTGCTAATGCCGACAATTTTTGATACATCATCATTTCCCATCCTCACACATCCAAAATCACCTTGAGTGTAGGTTGAGAAGAATTCCCGTCGTGAGGTGACATGATAGGAGGTGCTTGAGTCAACTACCCAGGTAGTGTCTTGACATGCAAGATTAACATAATCAACATCTCGAACAATGACAACTTCTTCAGTGATAGTTGTGGTGTCATTTGTTCGGGTTTTTGCTTCCTGATTTTTGGATTGTTTCACCTTTAACCTTCTACATTCTCGAATGAAGTGTCCAGGCTTGCCACAGTGATGACACTTCTTGTCATACTTTGATCTAGACTTTGACCGTCCTCTTTGCAGACTTTGGTTACAGAGATTTCTACTTTTACTTCTTCTGTGCCATTCTTGCTTGCCTTGTTTCTGCATGACAAGTGCTTCAGTGTCAGGAGCATATCCTTCATCTTTTCGTCGAGACTCTTCATTTAACATTCTGTCTTTTATAATATCCATGATAAGCTTACCGTCAGCAGCTGAGTTGCTAAGTGACACAACTAGAGTATCCCAACTTTTTGATAGAGAACTCAACATCAACAATGCTTGTAGCTCGTCATCTACGGTCATCTTCATAGAGTTGAGTTGATCTACAATGCCTTGAAACTCTCTCATATGTTCTGATACACTACTTTCGTCCTTATACTTCAAATTGACTAATCGTCGCATCAGATTAGTTTTATTCTGTGCGGTTGTCCTCGCATACATTTTCTCCAACTTTTGCCAAAGAACGTAAGCATCATGTTCATTAGCAAAATTTTGAAAAATGCTCTTATCAATCCATTGTCTGATTTGAGCAGCATACTTTCGGTTCAAAACGGCCCATTCAATGCCTACACTGGTTACTTCTTTCTCCTTCAGTATTATAATTAGCTTCTATAGATCTTTAATGTATAAAAAATCCTCCATCTTCAGCTTCCAAATTACATAATTAAATGCGATCAATTTTATCATATTATCTATGCTCTCCTCCATTTGAATTGTCAGTCAACAAGTTTCGCCGAGCTTGGTACTTTTTTGACAATGAATAGCATCGATGAATAGTACTGTTGAATAGTATGATGTAAATAGTATCTATGAACAGTACTACGAATAGTACTACGTGAATAGCACCGATAAATAGTATTTCCGAATAGTACTATGTGAATAGTACCTCTATGAATAGTACCTATAAATAGTCTTGGCGACAAAACAATACTTTGTGAATAGTACCTATCGACATAATAATACCGTATATGTGAATAGTATCTCTCGATGAATACAACGAAGACTCTGATACCACTTTGTTGGGAAAAAATAGATGGTTGTAATGAAATAAATTTCACACCCTAGAATAACTTTCCAAACCAAAATATAACAAAAATAACATCAAAAGATTTTTGCGTGAAAAAACCTTTCAAAATGAAAGTAACAACTACGGGACTCGTAGGCTACTTAAAATTTTCACTATAATAAGATGAGATTACACACTTTACTTTTAGGTAGATCTCTCACAAAAATACAATAGATATGTATCTTCAATTTATGGATAAAACTTCACAAATTGGCTCTCAATTTTCTTCTCTCAAAAAACTCTCTGTTGAGGCTTATAATTTCTTTTCTCTCAACTTGTTCTGTATCTATTGAGATTGAAGCAAAAGTTTTTATAGAGCCAAAGCTCCATCCTTCAAATCATTCACGTCGGATTGTATGGAGACAAACGACAAAAGTTTTTGATTTTTTTTTCTTTCTTTCTTCTCCTACCGGTGCCATCATTGTTGAATAAGGCTAATCTTTTATTTTTTTCTTCTTGTTGCTAGCCTGGCCCACATAGTTGGACCAACAGATAGATTAGGGCAAACATACTTGCTTGCATATTACAAAATAAGCACTAAGTGTTTCACCTTTTGTTTGTTGACAGTCATCAATAAATAACTGATGTCAAGTGTTTTACCTTTTGTTTGTGTCAAGTCATCAATAAATAGCTGATGTCTTCATTGTTGAGGTTAGATAATTTGGCATGATAATTACATTCCAAAATATGTGGTAAAATAATATGCCTTAAAGTTGAAAATGACCACCAGACTAATTGGCTTCAATTTAAAAGCTCACAGACAGGAACACAAAAATTGAAATGTGCGTTAATTTTTCAGACTAGAATTCAATCAACTGAGGAAAGCCTGAGAGAAACACGACATCATAACATTTACTTTGTTCAAAGGTGACTCATACGCATTCAAACCAATAAAGGACATGTTCATGCATGAGACAATCAAAAAGAGACTTCTGCTCAAAAAAACCTAGAATTCATTGAGTTGATTGTAACCTTTGTTAATAACTATTTTCACTAGTTGGCCTTAAGCTAAGTTGAACAAAGAAATCTTATCAACAGTTAAACTCAGTTTAGCTATCTATATTAATCAGATTCTTAAAGAAAAGAGAAAATAAATTGAGATATTAACTAGAGATGTAAAATGAGTTGTTTTATTTCATCTTATGTCTCACTTAGTGTCTTTTATAGGTTTGTAATACAATCTCATCTCATTTCATTTGAATACCATCTCATTTCATTTGAATACCATCTCATCTCATTTCATCTTATATAAATTGTAACCCTAGTGGGTCTAACTTTAAATACATGTATTATTTATCTTATTAAATTTACATTATAAATAATCATATATCATATTTTCTATTATTTTTATATTCTTACTTATCTCATTTAGGTCCATTAAAAACAAATAAAATATCTCAATTAGTATCATCTCATTACCATCTCATCTCATTAAAAACTAAGTAAGGAGAGATGAGATAGGTTTTGAAAATTATTAAATTATACCATGAATCTCATTAATATCTCATCTTAATTTACACTTCTAATATCAACCACGTATTTGTATTCGTTTGTTCATAGTTATAAGGGCATGTTTACCAAAAGAGAATCAAAATCAAGAAAATGAATTGATTCCCGTTCATAATGTTTACTTCCCAAATTGCATCAATAATAGGAATGAGGTTGTTTCCAACTTACTATTCTCATTTCCTTTTTAGATAAGTTCATTCCCAACTCCAACCTTCCAATCTTTTTATTGATTCCCTTTCTTTATTAAAACTATTTTATTATTCTTTGCATTTCAAAGTTTGAGAAAATTATCCTTATTCAAATTTAACAATTATGAAAATAAGTTATTAATGAATTCTTTTACATATTATATTAAGCACATATATTATTTTTTATTTTTTATTTATATATAATAATTAGTTTAATTATTTACCAATTATTTTCAATTTATATAGTTTATTTATACATTATATACCATTACTTTATTTTATAAAAAAAAATTTAAATAGGAAGGTATTTATATTTTATAAAAAAATCTTATTTTATTTATGTAAATATAATATTCTTAGTTTTTTCAGTATATATATATATATTAAGGGGATTTTGGAAAGATTACTATTTTCATTCTTCTATTCCAATTCATCATGTTTACTTTCTACATAACAAGAATCTATTTCCTGCTAATTACGATTCCAAAAAAGAGTTAGTAAACAGTATCAAAGAATTAGTAAATAGCATCAAAAGTAATCGTATTACTTAATCCGATTCATTCACATTTCAATTTTATTTTATTTCTACTCCAGATTAATAAACACTCTCTAAAAGAAGAAATTGTGGCATTACAAGATGAATAAAAACTCTACTAAATAAATAAAAGTCGAATAGGTGAAGATACCTAAACAGATATGACCGTTGCTATATATGTGAGGATGCATAGGAGCTGGGTGTAAGAAAATCACCTGGCAGACCGTAACAATAGTGTCATGGTCAACTCATAATCATATAGAGAACAAGAAAAGATATACTCAACCATATATCTGTTTAATTAGCAAAAAAAAAAAGTAAAGAAATACACATAATTCACATGACATGCAACGTTTTTCTTCTTCAGTTACTGGAAACATTAACAAGCAAACACTTCCTCTCAACTGAACCAAGATTACAGAAAACACAAAGTTACAAAATCTTTCATCTCGTAACTGTCTTTCTAAAAAATGAAAGAACGTTAAATGAAAATTGATAGCTACCTGTGGAGCCTCCATTGGGTAATGGTCTGGAAAATCAACTTGAAGCTGATACGTCTCATTAGCATACAGAGTCCCTGGTGCTCCGACGACATCGATCACCCATCTTCACAGATTTTAAGAAAAGAACATCAAATAACAGATAAAATCCCCATAATTAAGAAACAAATAAATGCAGTAAAAAAATATAGGAAAAGGAGAGAGAGAGAGAGAGCATAACCTTTGAAGACTATCAGTGGCTTTCTGCTTGAATCGAGCTGGAGGATTCATCTGCCACTCCACAATCTCTTTCTGGAGCCTATTGCAAGCGATTTTGCTTAAAGCCTAAAAAATACAAATCAAGCAACAAACCAATTAACCCCTTTCCTAAAATAAATCAATTTCTACTTTACCTATGGAAACTAAATACGATTTTCTAGTCGCTAAAGAAAATAATAATAATAATAAACAACATATTAACCTTGACTTGAAGAAAAATTCTGAAATCGGGTCTTAAATTCAAAAATTAAGGCTATACATACAAGTTACAATACGACGTATATGGTCTATGTATAAACATAGATAACGGTTGAAGACCAAATACACAAAAAGACCTTGCGTGATTGGGCAGAGGAGCTAGTCATGGTTTCCTATTGAAGAAGAGAAAGAGAAGACGGCACGTCGAGGAAGTTTGGGCGTAGATATATTCTGATAGAAATGCGACGAATCTCAATCTCTGTATTGAATTTGAAGTAGGAGAAATTTGGAGAAGATTGAGAGACTGTTCAAACCCAACCAATAGCATTATACGACAATTTTCTCCTGCGAATCATTGCATAGAATAAATATCACGTGATGTATCGATTATTTTTTACAAATTAACCTTTATTATTTTTGAAATATATTAACACGTATATCCATTATTTTTTTTTATTAAGCATTATAACAAAAGAATGTGACACAAGGTCTCAAAACGAGTAGAATATTTCCTACAATCTCACACCTCTTATTTGGAACAGTTATCCATCTTTGGAAGAGCTTTTGACGAAGAAGAACTATAAAAAAAAATCAACCCTCTTTTCTTTAACACTCTTGATGATATTAAAAAATATATTTAAGAATTAATTGATTAATATCTTGATCGGTAAATTTAAGAATTCAGATTCAATAAAAATAATATTTATAAAAAAGTACAAGATTAATCTAATAAATTTTTATCTTTAATTAGAAGAAAAATTTTCTTCAAATTAATATCATAGATAATTTTAAACTTTTTCATATCATACTTTCTCCTACCAAAAACTTTATGGAAGGAAGTAAGCTCACTTATGACAAAATATTGACGAGTTTGTCAATATCAAGTAAAAGATACACAGAAAAAAAAAACTCCAAAAACCAAAATGAAAAGAGGTGTTGGTTTCAAAGACTTAGAGATTATTTAATTTAACTATGTCAGTTAAACAGGGTTGGGGACTTACCACTCAATCTTCATCTCTTTTATCTCAATTGATGAGACATAAGTATTATAGGAACGGTTCCTTTTTGGAAGTCAACGTGGGAAGCAATGTCTCTCGAATATGATGGGCATTTTGGAAGCAAGAAAAGTGCAATCCCATAGAAAATCCCGTTGAAACCAATTATACTACAAAATACACAAGTTTTTATATGGACTTTGACTAATGAAATATTGACATAATAAAGGTTTGTTTTTATGAATGAGGATGTACAAACCATTACATCAATCGCTTTGCAAAAGAGTTAGATCAGAGATATACTCTTATGACATTACAACAAGAAAGACAACTATACACTGAGCTTGGGTTACAAAAGAGAAAATTTTCTACGAGATGAAAGAGCCTTTGGAGGATTATTAGGAGGCCAATGCACTCATACAACAACTGATGGTGAGTTTTAGAAACTATTATGTTCTCTTAAAATTCCTGATAATCTTAGAAATTTTGCTTGGAGTTGTGCATATGACATCTTAGCTATTAATTACAATATAGTACAAAGAGGTATGTTTATGAACACTTTATACGCTTTATGTGAGGAAGAAACTCAAACTTTGAAACATCTATTATCTGATTGTGACGTTATTAGAGATTTATGTTGAAATGAGATTTATGGATGTGATTAATGTTGAATTATGTTGTCATTAATTATACAAATTTTTATCTTCCTATTTTAAAAAATTACTTTTGATTATAGAAGATTGTAAAAGCTGTAATTAAGAGATTATTGCATTGTATAGCTTGATTTTATGGATTTTTCTAGAACACTATTTATTTGTACTCTATATATATTCAAAGATAAAGGGAACAAAATAATACATCAAAGTGAGGCTTGATTCGTTCATTCCAAAATTTGAAACCGTAAAAATCACACCCATAATCATCATCCAAAACATCACATATTCCTTAAATATATATATACTCCTAAACTATGAAAAAGACTCAATCAAATCCAAAGTCTCAACCAAACAAATTTCAAGCCAGTACTTGTAAGCTAGTTTCTTCATAAAGAAAGCAGCATTAATCTCTAAAACCACCCAACCTCGTCCAGACCTGTCGTCGCTCGTCCTTGAGGAAGACCCATCCCAGCCCATTCTATCATCCCTGATTACTTTTCAAAAAAAAAAGTTATGATAATGGGTGGTTTTGACGACACAAAAAAGAAAAAAATATCGTTAAGGCATCACCATTTTAGGATTGCTTATTTTGGATATCTTAAAAAATTATTTCATATTTATTTAAATAAATTAATGTTTCTATTTTTCAACGTAATGTTCGTGAACTTGTGAAAATTCATTGCATTTTGTTTCCATTATGATTCAATAAAATTCATCTTTCTTTTATGATTATTCATTTTGATATTTGGTATCAATCTAAAGTCATTACTTTGAGTAGGTGACGTTGGTTTGTAACATTTCTTATGATTTCACTAAGATGATATGGTTACGTTTGATAAAATCTATAAAATGATTGAAATTCAATATAATATAAAGATTTAAGTTCTTTATAGTGATGATGGTGAAGAATATCATATTATTAAACTTCAAAATATTTGGAAAAATAATAAACGATTCATCACACAACTTTCTCCAATACACTTCAACATAATAGAGTTATAGAGTCCAATAATTGACACTTGTTGGAAGTGATCCAAGCTTTGTTAATCGAAGCTCATATACCATTATCTTATTGGGAAGAAACACCCATTTTTGTATCTTATTTAATCAATTAGGTCCCGTACATCACCATTAATTTCAAAACACCATTCTAAACTCTTACTAATGTTATTGTTGCCCCAACTATCTCAAATTTAACCCATAGTATCTTTGGTTTGTGTGGTGTTTGTACACCTACACAAACATCAACACACCAAGCTAACTCCTCAAGCATTACAATGTGTTTTTGTAGGGCATGTCACTCGTCAAAAAAGATATCGATGTTATCATCCCTCATCACGTTGATTATTTATCACATTGGATGTTGTCTTCCATGAAGATACAATGTACTTTTTTAAGCCTATATTTAAGGGAGAGTACCAGAAGAAAATTCAAACTTTAGATTATGATGAAGATGATAACCAAAATATAGGCAACATGGATATAGGTGGTATAATACTATATTATAGTGTTGACGACTCAAAGATTGAATAGAACAAAGAAATAAATGAATTAGATTTAAGTAATATAACATTAGATTAAAATGTCAATGAAAATGGTATAACGAAAGAAATAAGTGATGAACACCCAATTGAAGAAGCAAGCGCTTCTCAACCTGGAATGGAGTTTCTGAATAATATGACTTCATCTCTTGTCAATATATCACAACAATCACTTACCAAAGATGCTCTTGAGCCATACAGAATATAGTTATCGTGGCATCGTACAAAAGGTACTTCTAAACCCATATATGAACTTGAACTTTCTAGTAAAATAAAGTATCATCTAACTATCGTTTGTCAAAATCAAACATGTCATTTATGAATCCATTATATATGATATATATTCCTAACAATGTGCATGAAGTCTTAGGTGATATTGGGTGGAAAATATCAATGAACGAAGAGATGAAATCTTTGAAAAAAATACAACGTGTGAATAAGTTCATCCTCCACCATTGAAGAAATGAGTTGGATATCAACGGATTTTTATTGTGAAGCACAATGATGATGGCACAATCGAATACTTTAAGGCAAAATTAGTAGTAAAAAAATATACTTAAACATATGGGATTAATTATACAAAATATTTTCACTTGTAGTCAAAATGAACACAATTCGTATTCTATTATCTTTAATTACAAGCTTCGACCGACCATTATAATAATTTGATATGAAAAATTTGAACCATTTGAAATATTTTCTTAGGATTGAAGTATTCGATCTAATAAAAGAATAATTTTATCTCAAAGAAAATATACCTTAAATCTATTACAAGAAACTAGTATGTTAGCATGTCAATCAATTGATGCACCAGTAGAAGAAGGTGTCAAATTGTGTACTGAATCTAACCATGCAGTTGACAAAGTATAATATCAAAGATTTATAGGAAGAGTATTGTTAGCTAGTTTATGCATAATCCTAACATATAGATACAATTACTCACATTTTAAGGTATTTGAAGTCTTTTCCTCAAAAAATGAGAATTATTCACTAAAAATATAGATTATCAAAGTATAAAAATATATATTTATGCCGATTAAACAAGTGATAAAAATAACAAACGATATACTTTTGATTACTTTACCTCTATGGGAGGTAATCTTGTAACGTGAGAAAACAAGAAATAAAATATTATAGTTTGGTTTAAGTAGTGAAACATAATTCAAAGGTTTAACATTTGTATTTTGTTAAGTATTATGGTTAAGTTTGTATAAATGTTTTGTTATATTAAAATAACATATGATATTATATTTGATTTAATTTAATATAATCGTACAAAACACGTTAAGATAGATAAATTTTTAATTGGAAAAAAATAAACCTAAGATTTGTTCATATTATTAGTTGAATAGGCAACATTAACACAAACATGAACAACACGGACGCACACAACTTAGATGAATTACCATCTAATTTTATAGTTATTAAAAAAAACCTTTTACTTTTGGAATTATTAAAAAAAAAATACTATTGAGACGTTATGTGCATATTGCCCTGAGAGATTTGGGACGCCTTCAAACCGTTAAATACCCGCTAGAAAATTAGAAAGAATAAAAGAAAGAAAACGTGAATGAGCCCGGAGCTTCAAACTTATCTTATAGCCACTAGAAGCAAATTCTGCGATGAGTACTTGCTTTTGTTGTTCTCTGATTCGTCCCTCTTCTCCAGCTTACGAACCCTATCTTTCATGGCCTTTGACTAGCCCTAATTTCACAGCATTTAATGTCGTTCTCAGAAAAATTCCTAAAATTTCACCTAGAATATTCGCCAAAGCTCTTGAGCAAGGTCTTGGTATTGCATCCCCTGACGACGTGTCGCTTCGAGACCCTTCGATTGAATTCGATTCTAAAGATGAAGAGAATGAAGAGGTTCTTAGAGTCTTCGACGAAGTTGAAGAAACTAAAGCCGAAGATGCGTTCCCGAGTTCCTCAAATAGAATTAAAAAGAAGAGAGAGGACAAGGATGGGGACGAATCCGACGATAGGTTTAAGCTGCGAAATGGAAGAGAGGTTCGTCTAACTTTTGCAAGTTTCAAATTTTTTAGTGATCAAATTGGTTACCGAGAAATACTAAGACAAAAGAACAACATAAACATCTGAGATTTTGAACACACTTAACTTACTCAGCTTTTAAACGATAACAAATAACAACCGTTTAATCTCGAACCAAATAACAGTCTTGGTTTTGTTTTTTTAAATTTTTTTTATTTCACATTTTCGTTTTTTTTTGGACAATACTCTAATTTGAAGGGAAGTAAATAGCAACGAGTTTACTTTCAGGTTTTTGAAGAAAAAGCCTACCTTGTTGGTGTTGAGCGCAAAGGGTATACGGAGAACTTGTTTGGAATAGAAGAATCACTGAAGGAATTGGCACAGCTTGCTGACACTGCTGGGCTGTTGGTCGTTGGTTCCACTTGCCAAAAGTATGTGCAACTTCTTTATTTCCCCTTTTTATGGTATAGAATTATTTTTAATCTAACTTAATTCTTAAAAAATTTCATTCATGGTATGGATATTTGTTCTATAAGTATGACATCTGCCCATTAATTTCTTTTGGAAATTGTTGATCCCTGCATTCAATTTCTCATTCTATGCATAGTACAGATTAGCTTCTCCAAACCCAAGGACATACATTGGATCTGGAAAGGTGGCTGAAATCAAGAGTACTATTCGTGCACTTGATGTTGAAACTGTAATATTTGATGACGAGCTCTCACCAGGGTAAGAATTGGTTCCTTTCATATACATATCATATATGTATTGTGATCCTTCTAATCCATGTTTAACAATTTTATGTGATTGAATCTTTTTTGGCCTTGATGCATGACATACTTTGACTCTTAATTAGTTTAGTATTCAATCTCCCAAAAGTTATTACCACCATGATTTTAAAAGGTTTATCTAAATGATATGTCACTTGGTTACATTACCTGCTTTGAGGCCTACGAAATGGATTTTCTCTGATTATTCCATCTAAAAGGTATTTTATATTATGGATTAGGTGTATAATAACATGGAATTTTAAATGTTGTTATTCTAGGCAATTGCGCAATCTGGAAAAGGCTTTTGGTGGAGATGTTAGAGTGTGTGACCGCACTGCCCTCATCCTAGATATCTTTAACCAGCGGGCTGCAACACATGAAGCAGCTTTACAGGCATATTTATTACTTTGTTTTTTCAGTAATAGAAATCGTTAGACTAGTATCACTTGCAATATAGTTAGTCAGTTATGATTTTATGTGTGTTCACACTTATGTAGTTATGATTTTATGTTCCCATTTTCATTATCTCTTCATGTTCACACTTTAGTTATCTATCTAGATTAGTTTTCCTTGTTGATCAAGCAATGCTCTAGCCTATATAAGTGGCTGTGTTGCTGTGCTAGAAACGCATGAAATGATAAGAATTTTCAGCAGCTTTTTAGTCATTTGCTAGTAGAAATAACTTTTAATAGTTGTCAAGATCACAGAAAAACATTCTGGTATGAAGCAGCTTTACAGGAAAATTTATTACCTTGTTATTCAGTAATAGAAATGACTTTTAATAGTTGTCAAGATCACAGGAACACATAATGGTTTGATTGGAGATTTTTCCACATTTTTTGTGCTTCTGCTTCTAGTCTCCTGCTACGAGAAAAGAAAGAGGTGTGTCTTCTTATTGGCAATTGTTGTTGCTAGGTTTCATTGGCACAAATGGAATACCAATTGCCCCGACTAACAAAAATGTGGACTCATCTTGAGCGTCAAGCAGGAGGCCAGGTGAAGGGGATGGGAGAGAAACAAATCGAAGTTGACAAGCGTATCTTACGTAATCAAGTAAGCATATTGTATCTGTTTCATAGGGAAGGATACACAAATTATTTATACGATATTGCCCTTGTCTCTGCATTTATAGACAGGAGCCATTTCAGATTGGGTTCTTGTTACTGTATCCATTTTATTTTTGTTTCAATTGATGTATCTGGGAATTAAATTTGACTATATACAAACTTGTGCTGTTAGATTGGTGTTCTCAAAAAGGAGCTGGAATCTGTAAGGAAACACAGAAAGCAATACAGAAACCGCAGATTTTCTGTACCTATTCCTGTGGTTTCTTTGGTATGCTAGTTTTTAATTTGTCTGTTAGTGTTTGGGCACGTGTGTGTTTAGAAGTTAAAGAAAAGTGCATGCATCTGGTGTTCTTTTTAGACATTTTAGGGCATCTTTGGTGCACCGTATTGGATAAGTTAATTATATCTATATTGAATTGAATTATATTGAATTGTATTATATTTAATCTGTATAGTATTTGGTGACAAACTATATAATATAATCGGACATAATTCATTATAAACATTTTAATAAAATAATTTATATTTAAAATATTTTTTATTATAAAATTTATTTAAATCAATATTTAATTTATTTTTATTACATTTCAAAATATAAAAAAATCAAGGCATGTAATTTTATAATTGAAAATTAAGACAGATTAAATTAAGTATCCAAAACGATTTAGACTTGTGTCCTCTAGTCGTAATAATTTTTTACATATCCGTATTATTTTTATATTGTATGATACGGTTTGATTTTATGGCCAAAGGTATGGCTGTACAAAAATTATACAGTTAGGGTCTTTGGTATCGTGTAACAAATATGTTGTTAACACTTAGTAAAAAATTTCAGGTTGGTTACACAAATGCCGGAAAAAGTACACTTCTAAATCAATTGACAGGAGCTAGCGTGCTTGCAGAAGATCGATTATTTGCTACTCTTGATCCAACTACAAGAAGGGTTCAGGTCAGTCAATCATATCTAGGGAAATATTTTTTTGACAGTGTTATAATGTGTTACATAATCGTAAATAATTAAGAGTGAACTTTGATTTCCATACTTTATCAAATTGGCTTTGGAACAGGCCATCCCTAGTTCCACTATGGCAGCAAATATATGTTGTAGGGCCTTAACCTATAAAAGAACTATACAGCATATACATTTTATGTGCTTCGAGCATTCCATTGAATTTACAGATTGATTTCATCAAATGAGTTTGTTCAATTGGACTTGTTGCTTTAGTGGTAAAATGAAATATTTGTTTATTTTTTTGCTTTCTAGATAAAGAACGGGAAAGAATTTCTTCTCACAGATACAGTTGGTTTCATTCAAAAGTTACCTACTACATTGGTAAGATACTTACCAACTTTGCGTGAATAATATGTTTACTTTTTTTTTCATGATTGTTCTAGTGAATGGTTATCTTTTTTGTTTCCATTTGCTTATAAATTAACTGATAAAGCTTTAAAAAAATAAAGATTTTAACAAACATTTATCAAATTGAAGGATAAAAGAATGTGAGTTTGAAAAAAAAAATTGTGTTACTTAAGTTCAATGGCTGAATGTTGTAGGTTGCTGCCTTCAGAGCAACATTGGAGGAGATAGCAGAATCATCATTATTGGTGCATGTGGTAGACATCAGGTATTTCAAAAACTTGTCTAATTATTATGTTGTAGATGATGAAATTTTATATCTTATTAGATGTTGCTATCAACTTCAGCCATCCTTTTGGCCAGCAGCAGATAGATGCTGTGGACAAAGTTCTATCAGAGCTAGACGTCTCATCAATTCCCAGGCTGATGGTCTGGAACAAGGTACATTAAAGCTTTTTTGTTCCTTACATTATTTTATATTTGACTCTGACCGTAATAGCATTTTAGAGGCCTTTCTCCTCTTCTTTTGCTTCTTTATTACCTAGTCCATGCCATTTTTACTCTCACTGGTTGGTCATAGTTACAATCTCCCCTCCTCTTCTTGTACCCTTTTCTTTGTTTCTATGTTGCATTGAAGACAGTATCTATAGATTGTCATAGTTCGAAATAAATAAGTTTGTTGCCTAACTAACCATAATGAACAATGTTTCAATGTGCACATATAGCATGTCTTTATCAACTTAATAACGATTCTGATGATGTCCTGGCAGTTAATCATTGATAATTTGATATGGAACTTTAAAAATTCTCCTTTGGAATCCCCATAAAATTTGTTGGATTTTGGTGCTACAATTGAAGATTTGTATGTGTAGGCATGAATAATGATTATGTAAATTTTTAACTTTTTCTCCCCTTGCTTTTACTCTGCAACTTGAAGGTAAGGTAGATAATGTACTGTTTCCTATGGCAGGTTGACAAGGTCAGTGACCCATTAAGAACCAAGATAGAAGCAGACAAGAGAACCGATGTTGTTTGTGTATCTGCTTTGACTGGAGATGGCTTGCTCGATTTTTGCATTGCGGTTCAGGAAAAATTAAAGGTGCTCAAAGAACATTAATCTTTGTGGTTCTTGAAAACTTACATCTTCAGAATGTTCATGCTGAGATTGTAGATTTCATTTGATCTTTGAAAAAGTGAATTGATAAATTTTTTCTTTTTTAAAATTAAATTTCTGGTAAACTAACTGTTTTTTGGGTCAGGATTCGATGGTATGGGTGGAAGCTTTGATCCCTTTTGAGAAAGGGGAACTCCTTAATACTGTTCATCAAGTTGGAATGGTGGAGAGTACGGTAAGTGTTCAAAAGTAATGCTGGTTTGGCCCTTTGCTTCCATTATTAATTACCTTCTATGTTTTATTGCACTGTTTCATAAACTTAATCCTTTGGCAGTCTCTCCCTCCATTGTAGCTATTACTTTTTAGTGCATGTGAGGGAATTTAATGTCTGTTGAATGATTACTAGATACATGGAAATATTACAAATAGTCTGGTTCATTCTTGTTCGGACTACTATATAACTTGCAGTTCCTGTAGATTATGAAGAATTAAGCATCCTTAAGATGGTTTATGTAAAACAAATTGGTTATCTTAGGTTGATTTGCACGATAATGATATATGTTTGGTTTCTTTCCTGTTCTTTTAAAATTTCAGGAATACACAGAAAATGGAACATTGGTTAAGGCACATGTCCCTCTTCGGTTTGCAAGGCTGCTCACACCGATGAGGCAAATGTGTGTAACATAATTACAATTTTCTTCAGTGAGATCATCTCACTGAGATGAAGGACCCTTCCCATAGTCCATCAACACACAACGGCACATGTTTATACCTACTCTTGTAAAAAAATTGTCATTTCACTGAGCGCAGGGGCCTGGTTAGTGTTATAGTTCTGTACATACAAAGCTGTGTCAGGAAATGGATAAAGCTTTAAAGCTTTAAACTAGCCATTGATGGTCAGATGTACATAATTTAATTTATAAAATAATGTTTTCCACCATTTTTTGTTGTAATTTATCTGCATTTCATTCTTGGAATATATTTCTTGTCAATTAATTTCAGGATTCACTTTGACAGCAAAATATGTAAGTAGGCATAAGATTGGAGTGGCAAGGTGGGTGACACTCAGGCTGAGACAATAAAACCTTACCGGGGAGCAGCCAAACAGTTGTGGCTTTAGAGATGAACTATGGAAAAATTAACATGTTGCCTTAGAGGTAGTATTTGTGCCTCGAGACAAGGTACACAAAAGAAGTATCGAGGTTATAGTTAGGCATGTAAATTCGAGCGGATTGGGCTGACCCAAGCCTGAAATTTTAAGTTTGATTCGAACTCGGGTCATGTATATTTTTGGGTCAGATTGAATTTTTTCAAATAAAATGCAAGTTCAAAGCATGGACCTAAAATATTCGGGTAGGTTTGGACTCGACTTTTTTAACTTTTAGTTAACATAAGTAAATGTTCAGATTTAAAGTATGCAAGATATTATAAAATAATGAATAATAATACTCAAAGTTGCATATATTTTATAAAATTTTAATTTTACTTGACTTTGGACTGTATTCGTGTCAAGTTTATAGTATAAATATTTGGGCTTTGAATTTGGTTGGATTAGATTAGGTCAATTGGGCTTTAATTGGATAAAATTAAGTTTATATTATAATTTATGATTAACGCTGAAATTTGAGACTTATGTCTCTTTCTTATGAGACGCAAACCTTGAGAAGTAGTTTAGCTTTGAGATGGTTGAGGGTTGAGGCTTAAATTTTTTAATTTTTTTAAAGTTTATTCACAGATAAACTCATTAGAATCTCACGTGATTTTGTTAAATAAATTAAAAAGTCATAAATTTAAAAAATAAGTAAAAAAATTAAAAATTCAAGTCATATGAACCAAATTTGGATAATTTTTTTAATTCTTTCAATATTGTTTTGAATTCACAATTTTCTTTGTTATTTTTTTTTCATATTAATTAATTTGAAATAATTGTATCACTTTTACAAACTATAGATTCCTAACTCTCCTTATTATTTTAAGGATATCTTTGTCATGTTGAAATTGCACAAATATTTAAAAATAAAATAAATGTTCTTACAAAAAAGGGCTCGTCACCAACTTTGACAAAGTAACGATGAAGTGTAGGAAAAAAAATATAAAATGTCAATACAAATGAACCTTTTTCTTCACTCTAGTCTAACTTAAAAAAAGGCTCGTAAGGGGATCGTCACCCATCCCGAGTGAGGTCCCTACAAAGCTTGCCACCCACTCATGATAAGGCCCTAACAAGGGGGCGATGAGGTGCAAAAATTATATTATAAAATGGGTGTGATTGCACAATTTTCTTTGCTCCATTCCAAATCTCCCCTCTCTCTATTTTCAAAATATTGTTTCCTAAGTGTCTCATGCATTTTTACGAAATTCTAGAAGGCTCAATTCAAAATTTAATATTTTCTTTGCATTTTTCTTTGTTACATATTCAAATATGTAGATCTTAAATTTTTTTTACTAGTGTAGTTTTATGTATATATTTTATGATTATGTGAATGCATATATGATTATCTTTTATGTCCATAAAATTATTAAACATATCTTAAATGCATGAAATAAGTCACGTGTAATTGGATTGAAGAAAGTGAATTGTAATAAAAAAGTTTAAATTGAATGTTTAAGTGTTTTGTGTATATATGTCTTGAAGGTTGAATGAACAAGGAACATGGGAGGGATCCATGAACTCACCAATATTAAATGAATGATTGATTGTACGTAAGGAGGTTCTTTTTATGGAACCACAGGAGACAATATACTCTTTTTTGGGACCACCATGTGTGTGATAACTGAACAAATTCATGGCCTAATTTCCTCCAAAAGAGCTCTCAAAGAGGAAGGGTTGTCATAGACTTATAAGTGCAGCAGAAACTCAATGCTCAATCGATGTGGGACTTCAATACTCTCCCTCACATCGATTTCCGACCGGGAATATGAAGCGCCTCCCTCTCACACCGACACAGGGTCCATCCCCTACAACCGGGCGGGTACTGACCGAGTCACCTGGCTCTGATACCATGGACAAATTCATGGCCTAACTATCTCCAAAAGAGTTCTCAAAGAGAAAGGGTTGTCATAGACTTATAAATGCAGCAGAAACTCAATGCTCAATCGATGTGCGACTTCAACAATAACTTGGTTATACCACACTCATATCGTGTCCTAAATATGATACTTTTGTAAATCTCGTAGTCAGAATAGGTTTTTAAAATCATTACTCATTTGGTATTGATAACATAAGTATCATATAAGAGTTATGAAAATGATAAGTTAATTATGGGATGATAACTTAAAACATGAAAGAAGACATCTAAATGTAAAAAAATAATTATTTGCATAATATCTATGTTAATTCATCATAGAGCATTTTATATGCTAATTTACTTAACGAGCATTAGTTCGTTCATTGGTTCATGTATGTTTTTTAACGGACATATATAGTGACGTGGTTATTAAGTATTTTTCAAACAATAAAACTTCAAAAAATTTAATTTTTTTCCTTGTAATTAATTTTATGAATGTTTAATTTTTTATTGAATCTATTTGTTATGAGTCAATTATTTTATGGTAAAACAATAAATTATTCCTTTAAAATTATTAAATAAATAAATAAAACTTTTTATTTTATTTTCGTGCCGAGGACGTTACACCAAATAATTTTTAAAATATCCATTTATTTATTTATTTTATTTTATTTCTTTAATATAAAAAGTACACGTCTACTTATGTGCCGTAAGAAGCACATATTCTTTCCTGCGTAGTCGATAAATGCTTTTAAAGAAGCACCACAACAATAACTCTGCTAAAGAAGGTTCTTTTTATTTTTTTTGGTCAAGTAAAGAAGGTTCTTTCTGAACTTGCTTTACTTCATGTTTAATTTTTCGCTCTCTTTATTCTTTTCTTAATTAGCTTTAGTAATTTCTTTTCTGATTAATCTCTATTTTTCGTTAGCAATTTGAAAGATGTTACTTTTAGACAATAACAAAGTTTTCAGCACGGTATCGTTTAAGTTCACGTTCAAATTTAAGTGAGAACTTAACACGACACACAAATAACACGATTAAAAACATAATTATGACACGATAATATCACAAATTATTATTATAAATTTAAAATTCATTAAATTAATTCATTATTAATAATAAATTTAATTTATGTATGTTATCTTTAATTTAATTTTTAATATTTTAATTCATAAAATTCACACAATTGTTCCTACACAAATCGAAAAAATGAACATTTACAAACACAACACTAATACGAAATAATTATCACTCTAGTTAAAAATAAAGTAATTTCCTTTTTTTTTTTGGTTCACTTGTAATTGAATTGAAACATGATTTTGCTTGGGCTGAAGAGGATACTTTCATACGATCACTTTGGAACCATGATTTTAAAAAAATTAAAACAAATATCTCGCATACATAATTTCTGTAACATTTACTTAATGCAAATAAAATTATATATAATTCCTTTACTATTTACAAAATAATCTTAAAACATAAAAATATTAATATCTAATAATATTTTTAATTTAAAACTCATATATTTTAAAATTTATTTACTTAAAGTTTACTTATATTTTACAAATTTGATAGTTATTTATTTTAAAATAAATTTTAGAATAAATATTATAATTTAAATATTTTTCATATAAATTAATATAAATTATCTATATATCTTAGATATTTACATACAAGTTATATAATAATATTTCTGTAAAATTCACGTATTTATTTACCATTTCTATACATCTTACAAAATAATTCAAAAAGAGGACAACAATATTTGAATTCCTTTACTCAGTTTAAAGAAAACAAAACTATAATAAAAAAATCATCTCCTATAAATTACATACTTCAACTAAAATATAGTGAATTCAAAAATTGCAACTACAAAAAGCAGATTTCAAAAATCTAAGAGTTCAGACTTGGAATTTGAGGGAAGAAAGAGTTCACATACCTCATAAATAGAGTTGGAAAAGTATGATGGTTGATAAACAATCGTTGAAGATCGTCATCAGTATTCTTTTGATATCATCAAAGATTTGGAAACAAGAACTCGCTTTAGTAAAAAAAAAAAAAAACTTCATGAACCTTCCAGCGATTGTTTGTGTTGGTGCCGAAATTGACCCACGGTAGGAGATAATGTGTATATATATATATATATATATATATATATGTTCGGGATTGGGGGAGATGAGATAGTTAAAAAGATCATATATGAACAGTTGGGGATAAAATGGTAAAATATGTTATCATTAATCGACAAAAGGGCGGCAAATTGAGATATTCATAAAAAGTGTCAGATGTTAATGTTACTTACTTTTTAAAAAGTTTTGTTTTAATATTATAAATTTAGATATCGGTACTCTTTTTTTTTTTATTTTTTTTAAATAATAATTAATTTTTTATTCAAAATCTTTAATTTTTTTTAAATTATTAAAGTTGAAAAAAAGTAAAAAAAATTATTAATTTTCAAATTTTTTTATTTCCTACAAACATTATCAATATAAATAGTCTCTTTTATCAACTAAGGTATATAATATAGATATCATTAGTTTACTATTACTTTATATTTAATTGGTTGTAACATTTTTATTCTAAAGATTATGTTTTTACATTTTCTACTAAAAAATTAAAGAATTTTATATAACTTTTATTAAATCAAAATAATAAATAAAAATTATAACGTTTATATAATTTTTTAATTTATTATTATTAAACTATTCATGAAAAATATTTTCATTACGTCTTAATACAATTGTTAGAAGGTTATAATTTTTTAATACTTATTTATAGTATTTGTTTTTTAAAGACATAAAGTTAATATTTTTTTTAACTTTTAATAAGAAGCGTCAAATCCTAATTTTATAAAATATTTTTTTCAACTCTAATTAATATCTAAAATGAAAAAAACCTTAGTTAAAATTTGATAAAAAAAATTAATTCCTATTTAAAAATGATAGAAAGGTTATTAATATTTGAATTACAATATTAAAGTAAAAATTTTTAATAATAAAAGATATAAAAAAATATTAATACATTAACTATAATATTTTTAAAATATTAATATATTAACTGAATTATCTCTTGAATATCACCCATAAAATACTACCATATTATGTCTTTAATTTTCATTTTGAGAGACAATGTATGTCTTTTCGACGCTTTTTAACTTGTATATATTTTCTCTAAAATTGCCTATAATGTATTATTAAAAGTTATTAAATTAATCCTATATATATATTAATTTTTTTTTATTTAATCTTAATATCCTTTCTTTTTATTTATAATTTTATTTTTTTACTTTTTAATTTAAAATCGATTTAAAATTAAACTTCAAAAGTATAAGAAACTAATCGAACTAAAGTATAAAATTAAAGAATAAAAAAACAAAATTATAAGAATAAAAAGTAAGGAAATAAAAATGTGAAAATTAAAAAATAAAGAGATAAAATTATTAAAAAAATAAAAGAATCAAAATGTAAAATGTATAAACATATGGGATTATTTGTATAATTTTTCCATGTTTTATTAGACTGAAGTATCCAAAATGTAAAAAGAAAAAAAGAAAAGAAAAGAAAAGTGTGATATTTAAGAGCATTTGAACTAAGATGACACTGTGAGCAAAATAAGAGAATTTATATGAGATTTTGAGTTGAAATGATATAAAGTAATTTTAGATAAAGTTACATATTAGTTTTTTAATATTTAAAGTGGATTAATTTAATTTATAATTTAAAAAAATGTTCTATAAATTTTAAAAAGTTGAGATTTTTTAAAAGATAAAATAAAAAAATATTAAAAAATAAAAAATAAATTAATTAAAAAACTCTCTATTTCATTCACTCTCCTGTTCTACTAAGATCATATTTTTTCTTTTTTTAGTGGGGTTTTTTTTGTTTGAAAAAATTTAAATAAAAAATTTATTTTAAGGAAACAAAATGGCAAAATAAGAGATGAATTAAGATTAAGGATTTATATGAATAAAAAATGAGAGAAATATTGTATAATTAAAATATTTAATATTTTATTTAATTCATTTTAATTTGTAAAATAAGTAAAATAATAGGTTTTATTTATAGAAGTAAATAATAAAATTACATAATTAAAAATTAAAAAAATGGAGGAGAACATGATAGAAAGTTTTTTTAATTAGTTTTTATTTTATTTTAAAAAAAATTCTTATTCTACTTTAAAATATCTCAAATTTTTAAAATTTATATTAGAATGATTTTTTTTAAATTATCAGATTAAATTAATCCATAAAAATCAAGAAACTAATATGTAATTTATATGAAATTAGTGGATCATTTCAACACAAAACTTCGTTATAAATGTGATGCTATATATTTGATACTACAATAATTTTACAATCTAGCATGAAAATACTATATTTCACGATATAAAATTTATAATTCAATTACACACTTTAATTGAATTATTTGAATCTTCGTACCTATGTTAATTTATTTTTATTAGAATTAAGTTAAATGTTATATTGTTAAATATATATAAAAGTGAAGTTAAAGTATAAATATTATTATTAATTTTTAATAGAAAAGTCCAAAGTATTCTTGAGTACTTAATATAAAAATACAACACATTTCTTTACATCATAAATTATAATACATTTATAAATGATTTATGAAATAATTATTAATTAAAATCATATAATATTTTTTTTAAGAACTATAATTAACTCTAACTCTAACGTAAAAAGTAAATAGATTTTTTCTAATATAAAAGCCCAGAACAGGTGTGTTCATTTTCCTTGAAGCCCAGATTGATATTACAGTCTGTACAACCGCAACTCTCTGATTCTCCCACGTCAATCAGTCACGACTTACAACTGTAAATGTATGTTTCGACTACGAGATTTGATCTTAAACATCCTTGTTACCGCTACAGATCGGAAATTCGAACATTAGAAATTCCAAAGAAAATCAGGCCTTTTGATTTCTGTATAGCTTTGTGAACGAAAACTACAAGAATTAGTTAAAACCAATTATGTCTAAACAAAACAATCCTTGGATGGGGATGCAGAAGAAGAGATGGGCTTTGATGGTTTTGGCTTTGTTTTCGCTTTCTACAGCAATGGTTTTCTTCATGAGAACAACATTTGATTCATGTAGCTCCAGGTCGAGCAATGGTTTTGAAGGAAGAGATAGAGAAGAAGTCGAACTTCGTTCCACTTCTCGATTCCATAGTTCACAACCGAATCCTTTGGAATTCATCAAGTCTAAGCTCGTTCTTTTGGTTTCACACGAGTTATCTCTCTCTGGTACTCTTTTTTTTTTAATCTAATTTTTATTTGCTTTTCTTTTCTTTTCGTGTTCTTCTTGGAAAGGAATAAGAAAAGTGGATAAAAGTAAAGGAATATGAAAGTGCCTATGTTTGGAGCTTCTTTCTCTCTTCTAACTTTTATTTTCTTTTAATTTCTTTTTTTTTATTATTGTTCCTTGAAATTTCTTTTTGTAAAAAAAGGAGGACCATTGCTGTTAATGGAATTGGCGTTTTTATTAAGAGAAGTTGGTTCGGAGGTTGTTTGGATTACGTATCAGAAACCGACGGGACCTGACGAGGTGATATACAGCTTGGAGCACAAGATGATGAGCAGAGGAGTTCAGGTTATTTTCATCTTCGTATTTTTCTTGTTTTTTTATTTTTTCTCTCAAATAAAATTCATTGTATGAAATAATTTTGAATTTACTTTGTCTTTGATATTGATTTAGTATTTTATCAGAATAATTTTGGGAATACTCATTTGACCTAATTTTGATTGAATCAAACTCTGTCTTCTTCCTGATTTTGATGACAACCTGGAGAAGATTTTTCCTTCTTGCTATGCTTTGGCTCTGTCATGAAAACATTTTTATTTTATTTTAAGTTGTTTTTTTAATAATATTTTTAAGAAAAGCTTCCTGGAAAATGTTCTTGAATGTAAAGATCTTGATGATGGTTAAAGTGGTATGGCAATACATCTTTCCTTTTAGCTGTATATTACATACTGGATCGAGTCACACCAAGTATTGTAAAAAAAAAAAGAATGCAGAGAAATGAGGATATCTCTAAGGTCATGTTTGGTTGACAGGAGTGATAATAGGAATTATATATGGTATTCTTGTGTGTTGGTTTGACAGTTAATCTAGCATGAAAGCATGGAATGTAAATCATTCTAAGAGTAATAGGAATCGTCATTCTTCTCACAACTCTCAGGAATACGTTGGAATATTTTCCTCACATATTTATATAATTATTTATTATTTTTTAATCATTTTATCTCATTTAAAAAATCAAAATGCTTATTTTTAATTTTTCTTTATTTATAATTATTTTAATTACACTGTTAAAACAAACATAGTAATAATAATAATAATAATAATAATAGTAATATTGTTTCCATTGAATTCAGTTTCTATTATCATTCTTATTCCCATTACATTTCCATTCTGTAAACCAAACATGACCTAATAATATTTATGCTTCCTGTTGTAGTGAATTAGATTTTATGTATATCACGTGTGCCTGGATTGTGCTAGAATAATAGTTCAAAAATATCCCTCAAAGCAATACATCGGACATGCACATGTCCTTTTAATGAAAAAACCTCACGTTCTTTTTTAAATTGACTCAAACCTGAAATTATTGAATTAAATTGATCTATCCTAGTGATTATAGGACTGAAGTTTCAACTGTCACTTCGACCCAAAACCCAAACTTTTTTCTTTTTTCTCTAAGTATTTATGTATTCTCAGCATAATTCAAAGCTTTTTTAGAATTAAGTTGTTAATGTCTTCTCTATATGCTTGCTACATCTAGAAGCTTGTCTTGTTTGGGGTTGCCTTCATGAGATTTTCGCTCTTGAAACTTTATATCTGCTTGTGAATTAATAGAACATAAAACCTTGACAAGACGGCAAATAATGATGTGCTATCGTGGCTTTTCCAGACCTTCCTCTTATTTTGCTGAGAACATCTCTTTAAACTTCACTATTTGCTATCTAGATAATTTATGAGGAATTATTTAGTTTCTCTCTATATGCTTCATTTTGTGGCATGTTCATCTATTGGCATAACATTTTCTGGGGGGTGCTTTTTGTGATCAGAGAACAATATGGCATATTCTTTTCTATACCACTTTTCAGCTTCGTAATTGCAAGTGTTCCAACTCTGTTAGGTCTTCTCCGCAAAGGGTCAAGAAGCTTTAGATACTGCTCTTAAAGCTGATTTAGTGATTCTAAATACTGCTGTTGCTGGGAAATGGCTAGATGTTGTTCTAAAGGAGAATGTTACCCTCATTCTTCCCAAGGTTTTATGGTGGATTCATGAGATGCGAGGGCATTATTTCAAACTGGAATTTGTTAAGCACCTCCCTTATGTTGCAGGTGCCATGATTGATTCACATGTAACTACTGAATACTGGAAGAACAGGACTAGAGAACGTCTGGGGTATGTTTCTGAGATGTCACTACATTCTATTAAATGCTTCTTTTCTTCCCCATATGAAGAGATAGTTATAACTAATTTAATTGCCAGAATATCTAGGATTATTCCAGCAACTTTTGTTATTTATATTCTTACTTATTCAGGAAAATATGAACCAATTTGTTCTTGTGTAGGATTCAAATGCCTAAAACCCATGCTGTACATCTTGGTAACAGCAAGGAACTAATGGAAGTTGCTGAAGATAGTGTATCCAGGAGGATTCTTCGTGAGCATGTTCGAGAGTCTCTTGGAGTGCGGAGTGAAGATCTTCTCTTTGGCATCATAAATAGTATGGTATTCTTGTCAACATGTTAAAAAAATTAATTTTCTTACGTCAACCTTTATTTCATGATCTTCAGTTTTTTATGTTTAATTCAAACATCAATAAACACTTTTATTATCACTAACCTAGTCACTATAACTTTTCTTCAGTTTATGTGGCATTGCCCCTTGGCGGTTGCTAGTTGATTAAACTAAATATAGCTTTAGCTATTTCTACAACTTCAATTTTATTTATCATCCAATGTGACTACAGAATCACAATAGAAAAGGAAAAAAAAAAATAAAGCAAAAAACAAAACAAAAGAAATGTGGCTGCTGCATTCAATGACTGGTTTTTATGTTCTAATATTTTTTCCATATACAAGGAACTATGGTGTAATTATCATCTTTTCCTCTTATTTCTATTCACTTTCATTTGCACCTATTAGATTTTGAAATATAATGTTCCCTTCTAAGCATGCACCACTAAATTGTAGGTGTCTCGCGCGGAAAAGGCCAAGACCTATTTCTTCGTTCCTTTTATGAAAGTTTGCAAATAGTTAAACAGAAGAAATTGCAGGTGCCATCAATGCATGCTGTAATTGTGGGAAGTGATATGAATGCTCAGACAAAGTTTGAAACAGAGCTGCGTAACTTTGTAATAGAAAAAAAAATTCAGGACAGAGTTCACTTTGTCAATAAGACCTTGACAGTGGCTCCTTACATTGCTGCAATTGATGTTTTAGTCCAGAACTCTCAGGTGCGTCATTTCCTTCTTTTTTATGATGTAAATTTCTCGGTGCTTTACTTCCCTACAACAAGAAGCTTGGTTGTAGACAATACTTGTGCATGATCATCTATAGCCCAGGTTTGTGTATGAGATATAGAGAGAAAAATTTCCTAGTTATCTGAACTTTTATAAGAAAGCCATATCAAAGTATGGAATATCGTGTGTTGAAGCCTAACTTTGTATTCTCCATGTTCTTCGCTCCTGATCTTGCAAAACCCAAAGATCTTGACACCGGTGTGGTGTCTGCCAAAGACTACAATGTCTGTCAGTTTTCTGTAAATGAGGGCAAAAATTGACTTTGGCACTAGGATGCCTTTGGCAGAAACCACACCAGTGTCTAGATCTTTGGGTTTCTAGTATCATGAGTGAATAACACAGAGAATACAAAAATAAACTTCAACATGTTTTCTACTCGTCTTTTCTTTTCCTTTTTATGTCTTGCCTTAGAGCACATTTAATGACTTGAACATGATCTATATTGGTACTGGTCAATTGTAGGGTGTGATTAAGCAGGTGAATATTTACTATTTTGCAATGTACATACAAAATTGACATTAATTGTCCATGCCCTATTCCCCTTAATGGGTAAGGGGCCCATATGCATGTTGCCATATGGGACTTTGTTATGTCGATATATGAGAGTTTGGCATGTCCGAACAGTCTTTAGAGCATTTCTAACAATCTCGTTGATATCCAAATATGAATGATGTAAATGTGAGTGTCAACTATGTAAATGTGGGTAAGGCTTCTTGATTATGTTCGTACCCCTGTTTGTGATACAGGGAATGTTCAGATTAAAATTTCTTTTTGGGACTGTTCAGATTTTATTAGACATAGCTATTACGTACCTTCCTAAGTTGCATTTTTTCTATCGTTTTGTGCCTTTGCCTTTTTTATTGGACTTTATTGGGCAAATAGCTTTTGTTGTTTGTAACTCAAGTGAAGCTTAAATTTCTTGCAGGGCCGGGGAGAGTGTTTTGGAAGGATAACAATAGAAGCAATGGCATTTCAGTTACCTGTACTGGTATATATTTTGCAACATATCTCCCAAGAGTTATTCACATCTTTAGTGGTTAGCATCAAAGTAAACGTATAGTCTCGGGGAATAATAACTTGTACTTGATAGTCCTATCTGTTATATAATCTCAGACATTTTATGTTTGGGAGTCTGATTCCTTTGTTCCTTTCCTCAATTGACCCAAATTGTTTATTCCAGGGAACAGCAGCTGGGGGTACTACAGAGATTGTAGTAAATGGCACTACAGGCTATTTGCATCCTGCTGGTAAAGAAGGTGTGACACCGCTTGCCAATAACATCGTGAATTTGGCCACACATGTTGAAAGGAGACTGAGAATGGGTAAAAAGGGTTATGAAAGGGTGAAAGAGAACTTTTTGGAACACCACATGGCTAGAAGAATTGCTTTAGTATTGGATGACGTGTTGAGGCATTCAAAGAAGCACATCAATTCTTAACTTGCAGAAGAGTGTTTTTTTGCCCACTTGGCGGCATTATGTTGAAGATTGATACAGTATACAGCTTTATGCAAATAGAGAGACCCCATAGCTGAGTGAGCAAACTGTACCAGTGTACCATATGTAGGAATAATATTTGTAAAATAAGACAAGTTAGTCTCATGGTAATAATTTTTGCCCATAGCTTTGAAAATATGAGTTTTTGTAAAGATCTCGTCTTTTTTGAAAATATGATTTTTTTCCTTTAATATGTTGTGAAAATAATAAATTATATTTTATGTTTTTTTAACTTATTAAACTGATTTGAAATTTACCTCTAACTTTCAATTTGTTAAAAAATATCTCAATGAAAAAATTGGGGTTGTATTTAAAGGCTTTTTAATTTTTACTCATTATGTTAATAAAGATAATAAAATATGTAATACATACAATTAGATGCCACATAGTAAAGGATATTTTAAATATCCTTTACTAACATAACTTTTTCTGATGCATGATTTATGAAGCATTATGATTATTTTATCTTAATTTTAAATAATATAAATAATTAATTTTCTTTTTATCGTTAATTATCTTGATTAGTATGATTTTTGAAGAATCAAGTAATCAACCTTCATATATTTTAGCTAATATAAATATTTTATTTAAGCTTGTTAAATATTCAAAATTATTTATATTAAGTTTTAAAACTGGCTTTACGGTAAAAAATATATAATATAACAAATCAAAACTTTTGTTTATATCAATGGTCTATCACATATAATTTGCATGTATTCTAGACTAGTATATATAAAAGGTTGAATCACCTTTAATATATTTTTGAACAAAATTATCATATTGTCTTCTATTTTATGATTCTATTATTACATTCATTAAGTAAGGAACATATCTAATAAGAACCTAATCTGACCGCATGAAAATCACATCCAATAAAAATTATAAATTAATCTATTTATCTATATCTATAAACTAATTTCAATAACACTATATTGTGATTTAAATTTTTTATTATTTTAAAGTTATATAATATTTAATTTTTAATTAATTATGTATTATATAAATGTATTTTAAAATAGAAAAAGTTTAAAAAAACAATTACCTTATAATCAAAAGTTTTTAATATAACAAAAGTTAAAGTACGTTAAGTATAAATAAAATGGGTAAAAGGTAAGGTAGTTCTTTACTTTATATCATATTAATACGAGAGATGCATATTAAGTTATATAACTTTTAAACGATTTGGTTTTTAATTTATGGGTTATTTTTTATTAATCTTAAATTTATAAAAAATAAATATTTTTAATACATCAATAATATTAAAATTGAGTATTTATAGTTCTATAATTTTTACATTATAATAAGTAATTTTAATAAATAATGAGAATATATATATTTAGTTTAAATATTATAGAATTAAAATAATTATTTACACGTAATAATATATTTATTTTAATTTTTTTCTTAATTTTGTGATACCTTGATATTTAATAAAATAACATAGCAGTAAATCACTTAAATTCTTCTAAATAAAAAGAACCGGAAAACTTTTCCAAAACTAAACTCGGATCCCCATCTAGCAAGTTGGGTTGAACCGTAGAAGTGGTTTACTTTACAAAGGACGAAACCTAATCGATTTGGCTAGAAGTAGTTTGTGAAGTGATCTCTTGTTTTCTTGCTTGGAAAGATATCTCAGTTCGAGTTTTGTGGCGAGCCATGAGTGAAGAGGAAGCTGTTCGACGTCGTGCTGCGGTAGCCGATTACCGCAAGAAACTTCTCCACCACAAAGAGCTCGAGTCCAGAGTTCGATCCGGTCAGTCACTTTTTCCAACATTCATTTTAGGATTTTGAGACACTTTTAATTAATTTTCATTAGCTTTCCCCCATTTTATCGACACTTTAGGATTTCAAATTACATCAAATTTAGGGTTTCCGGGTCCTTATATTATTTATCTTATTGGGAACTTTAAGGCTTATGGTTATGTTCTATTTGACATTATTCATTTTGAATTGTTAATTTGAAAATCTCACTATAATTTTTTATTTTGTTTTGTAGAATGCTAAACGATATGAGTCTGTGATTTGATTGGACTATGTGATAGGCCTTGCTATATGCTATAGAACTCTTCCTCTTGACATTAAAGCTTTATATTTTATTTAAAGATGATGAAAATTTGTAATTTCTTTCTCCAGTGAGAGAGAACTTGAGAGCTTCAAAGAAAGAGTTCAACAAAACAGAGGATGATTTGAAGTCTCTCCAAAGTGTTGGGCAGATCATTGGGGAAGTCCTCAGGCCTCTTGACAATGAACGCTGTAATTACCTTCCAGATTTTGTTTGCTGAGAAATTGTATATAAATTCAAAATTCTTTAAATTTATGCAATTTCATTAGCCAGATGCTCTGTGTAGCTCATGATTTCAAGTAGCTTGATCATTCATTATGCATTTTGGCAAATACAGCATTTGTTTGAGAGCATGTAAATTGTTATTGCTCTGGTTATATACATCATATAGTCATGTTAGAGTGTAATCGCTCTTGTACTTTCAGTGATTGTAAAAGCAAGCAGCGGCCCCAGGTATGTGGTTGGCTGCCGCAGCAAGGTGGATAAGGAAAAACTCACTGCTGGAACAAGAGTGGTTCTTGACATGACAACACTTACAATTATGCGAGCTCTTCCAAGGGAAGTAAGTTGTTTTGAATGTTGATCTGTTGCTCATATCACAACTCTATCAATGTCAATTGCAATTATGAGAGGGGATTGTTTCATCTTTAATGATTTATGTTCTTTCTTCAATTGCTAGGTTGATCCGGTTGTTTACAATATGCTTCATGAAGATCCTGGTAATGTTAGCTATTCTGCTGTGGGTGGACTATCTGATCAGATCAGAGAACTGAGAGAATCGATTGAGCTACCTCTCATGAATCCTGAGCTGTTCCTCAGAGTTGGAATCAAACCCCCCAAGGTTCTGTCTCTCTCTTTCCCTTAGTATTTTTATTCTCTATTTTGCTTTAAATTGGGGAAGATTGGAATGTATGACTTGTGCACTGTACTGTATCCCATTGTTCAAGTAAGTTTATCACTTTGTGGTATAACAACTCATGACTGGCTGCAGTTGCAGATTCAAGATTTGTATTGAAGAGGGAAACTATATATATAGTAAAATAAAGTGCTAATTACTTCTCAGTTACTACTTGTTTTTAATTGAAAAAAGGATGTTATATGTATCTCTAGTGAAAATATGTTTAAATTATTGAGTTAGTAGTGAGTTATTAAGTGTTAAAAGTTTAAAATTTAAAATTCAGGTGGAATAGTTCTATCTTATTCATGTAATTTGTCTATAATTTCATAAATATTACACCTAAATTTTTATTTGTTGAGAGTTAAGGTGAGGTATTGGCCCCTTCTCACCCCTATATACATCTGTCCTGATTGGTTGTTCCTTCATTTTCCTTATAAAGGGTGTTCTTCTATACGGACCTCCTGGTACAGGCAAAACATTGCTGGCAAGAGCAATTGCAAGTAACATTGATGCTAATTTTTTGAAGGTTAGCATCCCTTTTGAATGGCTAGGGTGTGAGGATTTTCAATCACACACATGTACACACATACACATTTATTTCTTTATTTTCTTTTAGATGCTTACACTATTTCTTTTGACTCATCTAATATAGGTTGTTTCAAGTGCCATAATTGATAAGTATATTGGAGAAAGTGCACGGTTGATTCGTGAAATGTTTGGGTATGCTCGTGACCATCAGGTATGATCACATGTTATTATATTATCGGTTATCCATTCTTATCAGGATTAACTTTGATGTTTTGCTTCTTATTTACAGCCATGCATTATATTCATGGATGAAATTGATGCCATTGGTGGTCGTCGTTTTAGTGAGGGTACAAGTGCTGATCGAGAAATTCAAAGAACACTGATGGAGTTGCTCAATCAGCTTGATGGATTCGATCAGCTTGGAAAGGTATGATCCACTTTGAATTATGATTTAAAGTTTTGCAACATGCATCTAACCACACTAGCATTCATATATGGAAGAATGACAATATGTTAACATTCAACGAATATTGATACTGGAAAGGGGTTGGGTCAGATTGTAAGACTTTATCACTATTATCTTGTGTGCTTTTTCAGTAGGAGCTTGAGTTTCTGATAGAGTTTGCTGATATCCTTCATAGGAGTTCATTAGCCGATAATTTAGTGGATGATGTTAATGATGCATTACTCTGTACTTATTGTTATAGTGGTAGTTAATTCTTCTCCTTAAGTTCAGAAATGTGGTGATGTTGATCTCTGTTCTATCCAGAGTTCCACAAAAGTGACTTGTCAGATATGGTGAGAATGAGAACATTATTGTTGCATTGGTGTTTCAGGTCAAAATGATAATGGCAACAAATCGACCTGATGTTCTAGATCCTGCACTTCTCCGTCCTGGTCGATTGGATAGGAAAATAGAGATTCCATTGCCAAATGAGCAATCAAGAACAGAAATTCTCAAGATTCATGCTGCTGGAATTGCCAAACATGGGGAGATTGATTATGAAGCTGTTGTAAAGCTGGCTGAGGTGAGTAGAGCATAAAAATGCTTATAAGTTGCGTACCATTTAGTTATTCGTTTTGACCAATTATTCGTTCCTTGTATTTAACTTCACATGATTATCTTGTTTTCCCTTTATATTGTTTCAGGGTTTCAATGGTGCTGACCTTCGAAATATTTGTACGGAAGCGGGAATGTTTGCCATCCGGGCAGAACGTGACTATGTCATACAGGAAGATTTCATGAAGGTAAAGGCTTTAGCCGTTGTATATGAATCATCCACTGCTTAAAATGGTGACATATATTGTGTAATATGGGTTTTTATGTAGACTATGTGAGCTATTTAAGATTTTTAACCTCCAAACTTTTCATCTTACTGTATTAATCAGGCTGTTCGGAAACTAAATGATGCAAAGAAACTTGAATCAAGCGCACACTACAATACAGATTTTGGGAAAGACTAGTTGTTGCCTTTGAGAGTCACGGATGTATGGAGTTGGACTGCGATATCTTCAGCTTTCTCAGCACTCTTCCATTGGGTACTGGGAAGAATTTGAATATTTCACCCTATTTATATCCGTTTGCAACTGTTTGTATCTTGACTCACCATCTTTTAATATGTTATGCTTATTACTTTTTTAAGAAGTGATATGGTCGTATTCATGGTGTTGTTTAAATTAACTTCAATTTGCTTGTACACACATTCTTCTAGACTTTCCTTGAATAGCTATTGCAATTAGGAAATTCACTCTTATGAAAATAGAGCTAATATGTTGCTTATGTCACTCGACATGCTGGTTGTTATTACATCTGGTTCCACAAAATGATAAGGATGGTGTGATGGTCATATACAAAGATGACAAGGATGGTGTGCAAACAAGATTTGTCAATTAATGAGCAACCTAAAGAAATTCATTAGGTGGCTATTAAGTGCATTTTACATTATCTAAAGGGCACAATTAACCATGGCATACTTTTTCAAAAGGCTTATCTTTTGCTGTTGAATGCCTTTTTAGATGTAGATTGGGCATCTGATTAAGATGATAAAAGATCTACATCTGACATCTATTTGTTTCTTGGTCCTAATCCTGTGTTTTGGTCAGCCAAGAAGCAGCCGACCATTTTCAGGTCCATTATTGAAGCTGAATGCAGAAGTATCGCTAGTACTATCTTTGAAACTTTGTGGGTTCAGGCCTTACTCAATGAGCTTCAAGAACCTTTATTTAAACCACTAATTGTGTGGTGTTATAATCTTAGTTCCATGGCCCTTACTGCTAACCCCATCCTTCATGCAAGAATTAAATATATAGAATTGGATTTGTATTTTCTTGGTAAGAATGTTATGAGAAAGACACTCTCAGTTCATCATCTTCCAACCTCTATTCAGATAGCTTATATTCTTACCAAGGTGAAGTAGTCATTGGTACATTTTTCTATTTAATATTTTTTTGTTTTATTCAATAAGTAGTATTTTTAGAGTTAAAAATATTAAAATATGAATTTTTTAATGAAAATAGGTGAAAATATAATTTTTGAAATTTTTTTGGGATTTTTTTAAATTTTTAACACATGATCAATCGAAAGTTACCACACAAGCATGTGAGCTGATGGGAAAGCCACATGGATACCACATAAGTATAGAGTGTGAATCACGTAACGTCACGTCTTTTCAATGATGTAGCGTCATGTCACTTGTTAGCACGACATTCATTTTAAGTTGGTCGTACAATCAAAAGTTTTGTCACATATCGTAAATCGATTTGTCCATTCTTTCAACATTGTGCCACGTCATTTGTAACAATGAATCATTTTGTGCTATATGACACTGACTTAACATACGTTGACCTGACTAGTCTTCTTGTGTCACGTGTCGTGCATTGATTCGCCTAGTAAAACTCACGTGTTATATATTATACTCCTATTGGTTAGTGTTATTAATTTTTCTCCTTTTTATCTCAATTTTTGATTTGAAGTTGATTTGATAGTTCATATTTTACCCGAGTTTATTTTAACCCTTAATTGTCTCGTAAACTCTAATAAATATAAGTTAACATAATTTTTATCAGTTTTTAGAGTCAAGAAGAGTGAAAAATATAGAAAAATCTAAAAGGATGTACAATTTTGGTGAAGATGAAAGAGGAGAATGGTACTACAATTAAAAAGATTGAATGTATTTTTTCTTCTTCTCTTTTTTTTTATTAATTTTTGTTTTTTTATAAAAAATATGGGTTTTATGAACAAAATTATGTTTAATTAATTTATGAATCTAGGGTCTTATAAACCCAATTTTCAACATGTGATGATATAATATTTTACCTCAATTATGATTTTAATTTAATTATAGTATTTAATTTGATATTTATTCTATTAATTATTTGACAAAAAATTTATCTATAGAGTCAATTAAATAAATTTAAGAGAATTATTTAATTATTTGTCTTGATTAAATAACATGCATAGTTTTTTGACATAAATGTATAATTCTTATGTATGTGATCCATAATTGATTGTTTGTTTTGATTAAATGAGTAGTATGCAATTTAATTGATATGAGAATGTAATTAGGTTAATAATTATATGATGTGTAGTTTAATTGAGAGAGGAGTACATGTTAGGTTAGATTCAATTGATCATGTAATTAATTGATCATTTCATTGGCTTACATGTTTAAAAAATTGAGAGATTAAATATTCTTAGATATTTTCTCATATATTTTCTTAATTTTAAAACTTGAGATAATTAATTATTGTTATTTATTTTTAATATATTTGTATATTTATTAAATATAATTCGTAACCAATGATGAACTTCAAGCCAAACTTGGGACATTGCTTTGGCTCATGAGTTTGAGGAGGATGAAGAGAATGATACTACCAATAGTAATGCCTCAGTCATTAAGCAAAATGTGAAAGTTAAGTCAAGTTAGTTAGCATGAGATAAATATTTGTTAATGATCATTGACAGCTAAGCAAGTTAGTTAAAATTAGATATTTTGTTATTGAGCAATTCGGTTGTTTTACATTCATTAGAAAGATGAGTAATACAACTAGTATAAATAAATGTAGATACTGAATTTTGCATATATATGAAAAATACAAGAGGTTATATAGAATTCTAAATGTCTTTCCCTCTATTCTCTGATCTTGATTGCTTCTTGAAGTCTTCATCTTCTCACAACAAAGGTTTAAATGTGAAATCAAGACTAGTCTTCCGAAGAAAAAATTGAAAACCTGGGAAAGAATACACTTCAGTCATCTAAGTTTGTTCTGTATTACTCATCACTTCACCTTAATGTATGATTATGAAAAATTAAACCAAGATGCAACTGCAACAAGAAGGAACCAACATTTCCTTGAATCATAAACAATCTAAGTCCTTTAAATACTTGCTTATAAAGGTTGGCATGATAGTAAATCTTACACCAAAACGAACAAAAGACCAACAACAAAATATAACATGACAAAGATTTTGAAAACTTTAGAATAACTCCATAACAAATAAAGTGATTCAAAACTAGATTATTTCTTACTAAGAAAAATAAACAAAACCCCCAAATTTATTTTTCCACAAAAAAAAGAAAGAAAAAAGATAAACACCCCCACACACAATATACCGGAGAAAGCTTTGTTTAAAGAAAACACTATCTCTAGTAGGTTATATATATATATATATATGTTAGAAAACTTGAATAAAAATTTTAATTTTCAATTTCTTTTCTTTTAATTTTTCGTTTATTTTCATCAAATTATCAGCTTTCGTTTCTCTACTCAAGTTTTTAATTTTTCGTTTCTCTGCGTTTTCTCTACATATTTATTAATTCCTTCTGTCATATATTTAATATTAAATTACTTGTTTTTTATTTACTTGATTTTATCGTTTTTTATATTATTGTTATTATTAATTGTTTTATATAATTGTAATATTTTTTTAATATTGATATTTTATATTAAGTATTTTATTTTCTTTATTTATTTTGTGTTATTATTTCTCATATTCTTATTTTATATTTACCGTATATATACATTACTTTATATATATTATAATTTTATAAATAAATAAATTGTTTTATTTTAAAATTATTTAATTATTATAATTAATAAAATTATAAATATATAAAATTAGCATATTTCTATCATTTATTTATTATATATATATATATATATATATAAATTTTTTAATCTATAAACTTTATTTGATAATTTTTAAAACTTGAATTGCTATTTGTATATTAAACATAAAATATAAAGAAAAGATTATGTAATATGAAATGACAACTTCAATGTCCTAAACTGAAAACCTAATTGTAAATGTTATTGACTTTATTGTGGGTGGTTCTACTGTGAACCAAATGATGAAGCCTTCTATGGCTTATGAGGTCGCCCCAATGTTACCGGTTTCTGTTCCTATGAACCATGCTATGGTGGAGCGACCAGAGATGCTTAATGACTTGAACTTTAAGATATGAAAGAGTAAGATGATGTTCTATCTCACCATCTTGAATTTAGCAATGTTCTTGACTGAAGAAACTTCTGATAAACCTGAGGGTGAACAAGATTTTTAGTTTGCTAGTGCTATTGAAGCATGGAAGCATTCTAATTATCTATGTCGAAACTATATTATGAATAGTTTAACTGATTCCTTGTACAATGATTACAATAAGAAAAAGATGACCACAAACTTGTGGGAATCATTGGACCAAAAGTATGAAATTGAAAATGCTGATGCCAAGAAATTTTTGGTTGGTTGCTTTCTTGATTATAAGATGGTAAACTCTAAATTAGTATGCAGTCAAGCACGTGAAATCCAAGATATCATAACAGAGATGTATGATGAAGGGATGGTACTTAGTGAAGTCGTCCAAGTTTCAACTATTATTGAAAAGTTGCCCCCTTCATGGATAGAGTTCAAGGCCTACCTTAAGCACAAGCGAAAGGAAGTGCCTTTGAAAGACTTGCTGATAAGATTCAAAATGGAAGAAGATAACAAGGCTTCTTCTAAAAAAAGGTTATATCCCATTAGCACTCAAGGCTAATGTGATGGAATATGGTCAAAGTTCCAAACATAATAAGAATAAGGGCAAGGGCAAGCTGGGTAAAAGGTCTAAATTGGGACCTAGAGAAGAAAATTTTAAGAAGTCAAGCTTTAGAGGTATTTCTTTAACTGTCAGAGGATAGGGCATAAAGCCCCAGACTGTAGGTTTCCAAAAAGAAACAAAAACCATGAGGCAAATATAGTTAATGACATCACTCATGATATCTCCAACATTGGCTTATGTACAGTCATTTCTGAGGTAATTTTGGTAGGATCAAACCCAAAGGAGTGATGGATTGACACTGGTGCAACAAGGCACATATGCTCAAATAAAGGGCTATTTACTACTTTTGAAGCAGTGAAAGATGGAGAGAAGCTCTTCATCATAAATTTTGCCACATCAGTCATTCAAGGGCAAGGCCAGGTTAAACTGAAGATGACCTCTAGGAATGAGCTTACATTAAACAATGTACTCTATATTTTAGACATCTATAAGAATCTTATTTCTGGCTCATTTTTAAACAAGCATGGCTTTCGGATGGTGTTTGAATCTGATAAGGTCGTTGTGACAAAAAATGGGATGTTTATGGGAAAGAGATATGTATCTGATGGGCTATTTAAGCTCAATGTAATGACTGTAAAAGCTAAGAATATTAATAAGATTAATTCTTCTGCTTATTTTCTTGATTCTTCCAACTTGTGGCATGATAGACTAGGTCATGTTAATTACAATACATTGCATAGAATAATTAACACGAAACACATACCCACATTCCAAATAGATTCAAAGCATAAGTGTGAGACTTGTGTCGAGGAAAAAATGACTAGGTCATCATTTCATTCTATTGAAAGGAACACTGAACCCCTTGACTTAATCCATAATGATCTATGTAATTTGAAATTTCTTCAAACAAGGGGTGACAATAAGTATTTTATTACTTTTGTTGATGATAACACAAAATATTGCTTTATGTATTTGCTTAAAAGTAAAGATGAAGCTATAGATAAATTTATTCTTTATAAAACAGAAGTTAAGAATCAACTCAACAAGAAGATCAAGGTACTTGTAGTGATCGTGATGGTGAATATGAGGCATCATTTTGTGAATTCTGTGCACAATACAGAATTATTCATGAAACCACAATGCCTTATTCACCTCAGTAAAATAGAGTTGTTGAACGTAAGAATTGTACCTTGAAAGAAATGATGAATGCAATGATATTAAGTTCTGGGTTGCCACAAAATTTGTAGGGGGAAGCTATTTTGTCAACTAACTACCTTTTAATTAAGGTATCCTAGAAAAAGACACATAAGACACCGTATGAATTTTTTAAAGAAATGATACCTTCCTATAAAAATTTATAAGTGTGAGGGTGTCTTGAAAAAGTGGTTATACCTATACTTAAGAAGGTCAAGATAGGTCCAAAAACAATATATTCCATCGTCATTGGATATATACATAATAGTAGTGATTATCAGTTTCTTGTGCATGAGTCAAAGATCTCAGACATACACAAGAACACGATAATGGAATCAAGGAATGCATCATTCTTTGAACATGTATTTCCAGGTAAATCTAAAGGAGAATCAAGTTTTTCTAAACAAACGTACGAGATTATGAATGAAGATAATAAAAAAAGAACATGAATAAGAGGTTGAGGTTGAACTTAGACGTAGCAAGAGGGCTAGGATAGAAACGTCTTATGGTCCAAATTTTTGACCTATTTGCTAGAAAGTGAACCTCAAACCTATGAAGAGGTTGTAAATTCTTCTGAATGACCTCAATGACAAAAAGCCATTAATAGTGAAATTGATCCCATTCAACAAAATCACACTTGGGAACTAGTTGATTTACCTACAAGTAGTAAAACACTAAGGTCTAAGTAGATTTTCACAAGAAAACATAAATTAGATGGATAAATTGATAAGTAAAAGGCCAGGCTTGTAATTAAGGGATACAAATAGTTATATGGCCTTGATTACTTTTATACTTATTCTCCTATGATGAGAATAATATATATAAGGATGATAATTGCTATCGCAGCTCTACGAAATCTTGAAATACATCAAATGGATGTAAAGACAACCTTTTTAAATGGAGAGTTAGATGAAGAAATCTGCATGGACCAACCCAAGGGTTTTTCATGCCTAGGGAAAGAAGGAAAGGTCTTTAAATTGGTGAAGTCTTTATATGACTTGAAATAAGCACCAAAACAATGATATGAAAAGTTTGATAATGTCATGAAGACAAATGGCTTTAAAATCAATGAATGTGATAAATGTGTATATGTCAAGGAAAAAGAAGATGATTATGTTATGCTATGTCTTTACGTTGATGACATACTAATTATGGGTAGTAAAGACAAATGATCAAATATACTAAGTCTATGTTGAATTCAAGGTTTGATATGAAAGACATGGGTCCTATTGATGTAAATTTAGGAATTAAGATATTAAGGATATCAAGCGGTCTCATTCTAAGTCAATGTCATTATGTTGATATAATACTTGAGAAATTCAACAAGGGTGATTCTATAATTGTGAGAACACCAATAGATGTAAATCTACACCTATATAAGAATAAAGGTGAGAGTGTATCTCAACTAGAATATTCTAGAGTGATAGGAAGTCTTATGTAGTTAATGAGTTATACGAGACCAAACATAGCTTACACTATAAGTTTACTAAGTAGATATACTAGTAATCCAGGATCTAATCATTGGAAATGTATTACAAAAATACTTAGATACTTAAGATATATAGGTAGCTATGGACTGCACTACACAAGATATCTAGCTGTATTAGAAGGATACAGTGTCGTAAATTGGATATCTGATATGAAAGACCTATAGTCCACCAGTGGATATGTATTCATACTAGGTGGTGCAACTAATTTATAGAAGTCCTTTAAACATATGTGTATTGCTAGATCCACGATGGAATCTGAGTTCATCACTTTGGATAAATGTGGCGAAGAAGCCAAATGGCTATGTAATTTTGTAGAAGATATTCCTAAGTGGGTGAGGCATGTACCTGAAATATGTATTCATTATGATAGTCAATCTGCTATTTCCAGGGCACAGAACAATATGTATAATGGTAAGTCTCGACATATACGTCGTAGAAATAATACCATTGGACAACTACTCTTAACTGGGGTTATCTATATTGGCTATGTGAAGTCAAAGGATAACATAACCGATCCCTTAACTAAAGGATTAAATTGAGAGTTAGTTGACAAGTCATCGAGAGGAATGAGACTGAAGCCCATGAATGAATAAGGATTTGCAAAGGAAACCCAACCTATTTGATTGGAGATCCCAAGATCTAGATTCAAAGGGATAACCTAATTGTAAAGACTTAGTGAGATCATCATGAGGGTTTACCCTCAAGTCTATTCCTATGATGAAAACAATGATACCCATAAGATACATGATAAGTTAAGGCTTTTAATGATTCTTATGAAAAGAATATAGAATGGAGTGTGTGGGTTACTCTTTATGGATTACTTTTAAAGATAAGAGATCAATTATGTGAGGTAGGAATGGGGCCACTTCGAAATATAATTGTATAGAGGTCAATTCTTTAGAGATTCTCACAGAACCATACATATGTTCATGGCCAAAATGAATATAATAGCGAGAACTAAATTGTGTTAGGTAAGTTTATTGTGTGAAGTATGTCATCGCTTATGATAAGAGTCAAATTATTGCATTTTTTGTTATGATTTAAATGTTGATATTTGTGTGAAAATTGTGTTTATTTGATTATTTAATCCACAAATGTCATTTCACGGGTATTTCGTGTTTAAAGTACAATTTCAGGTAAAATCATAATTTTGGAGAAGTTTGGGACAAATTTCAATGATCAAGATTGAGTGCAAATAAAAAGAAAACAAAATTTCAAAATTTGGAATTTTGACGCCGGTGAAAACCTTACAGAGAATACGTTGAAAATGATGCAGGGAGCACGGGTTTTGGCAAAGCAATCTCGCCGCCGGCCAAGTGCATCTCGTCACCGGCGAGATTTAGCGTAACCAAAATCGTAACTTTTCCAGAAATCTCGCCGTGGCGAGAATAATGTCGCCGCTGGCGAGTTTCATCCGAAAACACATTTTTTATATTGTTTTGTTCCAAAATTTCCCCCAAACCCCTAGATCTATATATACAATATGATGGAGAAAGAGGGGGATGACAGAAAGAGGAGTTCAAAGACATTTTTGGAGGAAAGAAGGAAATTTTGGAGAGAAAGTTTGGAGAAGCTTGAAGGATCTTCACCATTGTTTCTACCAAGTCTTCATCTTCTAGAGTTTTTCATCTCTTCTCCTTAGCTTTTATATTCTGCAGTTTATTCAAATTTGTTATTCATAGATTCAATTGAAATAATGGTTGTTCTTATTTCCATTATGAACTAATTCATTTTTGCTAAGGCTATGATGTAGTTGAATAAAGGAAATCTGATTTCTTTTGTTATTGTTATATGAGTTCATTGTTTTCAAGTTGAGTATTTATTTCCATGTTTAATGCTTTTAAATTTCTGGCCAAGATTTAGATGATTAGTTGCATTATATTGAGACCGAGAGGAGATATGTAATGAATGCTTCTTGTGATAAATACTATATGTTGAATGCGAGTGTGAGAGCTAATATATGATGTATGTGGTTATTCTAGAAATTCCATAAATCGTAATGTGCTTGTTTGTGATTAAATATTCATAGAAATATAGTTGGTTTTCATAGATAAGTAATTTTAATATAACTCGAGAGAGAGTATTAGGTAAATTTGGGTTTTTTAACCATCACTTTTAGCTTTGATTCTCATATAACATGACTTGAAATCGGATTGAATTGATTTAGCAAAATCAAATGCCTTAGCGTTTTTAATCATTTGTGAACAACATTAAATTTTGTTATTTGTGTTTAGTTTTATGTTAATTTGCTTTTAAAACAATTTCAACAATTCGGTTTTCAAATAAAATTAGGGTTAGTCAATTTCGGTACTTAGTAACGTCATTCCTTGTGGGTTCGATATCCATACTTTTATACACTTTATTACTTGAACGATTCGTACACTTGCGAAAATAAGCATTAAGTTTTTGGTGCCGTTGCCGGGGAATGGTTTGATTTTATTAATATCGATACTACCTAATCTTAGTTTTAATTTGAAGTTAATTTGCTTTATCATTATTTCATTTTTAATTTTTTTAATTTTGCTATTTTATTTTATTTATCATAAAAAAGTAACTTTGTGTTGTTTTTGTGCTAGTTGATTTTCTGGTTGTAGGATTTTTTGTATGAGACGTACAAGAAGCCTAAACCTTCTTCCATTTGATTCGGAGATTGATAGAACATATAGGCATCTAAACCGAGAGAGAAGGCATTCAACCTCAGCTTCTAATAGACAATCAGCCATGGATCCACCATTTGTTGAGGGAGGTAGAAATCGTAGAGCTTTGAAGGATTATGCTGCACCTAATGTTGCTGGAACTACTTCGGGTATAAGGAGGCCAACTGTTCAAGCCAATAACTTTGAGATAAAACCATCCTTTATCCAAATGGTTCAAACAAATCAGTTTGGAGGAATGTCAAAGGATGATCCAAATGCAAATATTGCTTACTTTCTGGTGGTGTGTGATCTTTACAAGATAAATGGTGTGTCAGGGATCTTTGTAAGATTGAGGTTTTTCCTTTTCAGCCGGGATAAAGCCAAGAGGGTAGCTAAACTCATTACCACCAGGATCAATTACAACATGGAATGAATTGGTTTAGAAATTCTTGTCCAAGTTCTTTCCTCACTACTAAAAGACGGAAAAATTGAGGAATGAAATCACATCTTTTACAGTATGACAAGAATCATTGTATGAAGCTTGGGAAAGATTCAAAGAAATGTTGAGGAAGTGCCTGCGTCATGGTATACCAATTTGGCTGCAAGTCTACACATTTTATAATGGGTTGGTTTCAAACTATCGTGCAATGATTGATCTTTATGTTGGAGGGTCTTTAATGGGAAAAACAGGAGGATGCTCGCTGAGTTGTTAGAGATTATGGCGAAAACAACAATCGGTGGCATTCGGAGCGGGTAATTGCAAAAATACCAAAGACGGTGCATGAAATTGATTCGGTGAATGCTTTGTTGGCTCGATTCTTCCATTCTTTCAAGAAAGATGGATTCTTTGTCATCCAAATTCGAATCTAAACCAACTGCACAATGTGATTTATGTGGTGGAAATCATGCTAGTATCGTGTGCCAAGTTGGAAATCCATTTGCTTCACCAAATGCTGAGCAAGCAAATTATGTTTCAAATTTCCAAAAACCTCAACATAACCCATATTCGAACACCTACAATCCAGGTTGGAGAAATCATCCAAATTTGTCATGGGGAAATAACCAAGGGGGATTCAAACAGTCATCATCTTCCTACCAACCCAAGAGAAAAAACAAACAAATTTGGAAGAAATTTTGGGAAAGTTCATTGAGAAGACAAGAGCAAATTTCAGAAATCAAGAGACAATCAACAGGGACATCCAAAACCAACTGGGGCAGCTTTCAAAGTAGATTGCAGAAAGGTCTCAAGGATCGCTGCCTAGTGACACAATAAATCCCACAGAGCATGCAAAGGCTATCACATTGAGAAGTGGTAAAGAACTTGAATGGTAGAGGAGATCGGAGAAAAATATGGAAGAATCTAAAGAAAATCCATCAAGATCCCAAGATATTCAACCTTCCCCATATGCGAAATATGAGCCTCCTATCCCATATCCTCAAAGATTGAATAAGAAAAAGCTTGATAATCAATTTGATAAATTTCTGGATATTTTTAAGAAATTGCATATTAACATTCCTTTTGCAGAGATGTTGGAACAAATGCCCAAGTATGCAAAATTTATGAAGGAAATTCTATCAAAGAAGAGGAAGCTGGGAGATTATGAAACTGTCATGCTAAATGAGGAGTGCAGTACAGTTCTTCAAAGAAAACTGCCATAGAAATTGAAAGACCTAAGGAGTTTTACTATACCTTGTACTATAAGAAGTTGGAATTTTGATAAAATCCTATGTGATTTAGGAGCAAGCATTAATTTGATGCCACTTTTTGTTTTCAGGAAACTAGGCCTGGGAGAAGTGAAGCCCACTTCAATCTCTTTACAATTAGCATATCGATCAGTGAAATATACTCTAGGGGTAATTGAGGATGTTTTAATTAAAGTCGACAAATTTATTTTCCCTGTAGATTTCGTGGTGCTTGACATGGAGGAAGATAGAGAGATACCGTTGATATTGGGGAGATCGTTACTTGCAACTGGAAGAACATTGATTGATGTTCAGCAAGGAAAGCTCATTCTATAGGTGCAAGATGAACAAGTGACTTTTGATGTTTTTGAAGAAATAAAATTTCCAAGTGACGTACATTATTGTTTTCAAATTAACACTCTTGATGGGTTAATCTCGGAAAATTTTGAGGAGAGAACTCCATTGCTACCACTAGAAGCTTGCCTTGTGAAATCTGCAACAATTGAGGAGGAAGATGAAGGGATGAGACAATGTTCCGAATTACTGGCAACACCTGATGAATATTGGTACAGTGATGAAACATTTAAGGAGTTGGGAACAAATGAAACTCCAACCTCAGTGGTAAAGAATAGAGCCAACAAGATTGAGCTAAAGCCAATGCCATCCCATCTAAGAAAAAAAAATCTTACATTCACCGCCGGCAGAAAGGAGATCTCTTTTTCCTTTCTTACATTGAGGACAATGTAAGGTTTTGGTTGGGGGTGCGGTAAACGGTAAATCTTTTCTTCCCTTCATTTTTAGTAGTTTTGTTTGTGTATTTAGTTGTGCTTAATTTTGATTTTTCATTTATTTTTCTGTATTTTGATTTAATTTCCTTTATTTCTTTATTGTCTTATTTTTATTTTTATTTTTTCATTTACATTTTACTTATTTTAATTTGCACGTTGATGATAATAATGTGATTGTGGTAACAAGTAGCTTTTAGAAGACATTAAATTTTGCTTCGGTTTAAAGATAATTTCAAATATTGATTTTACCTAGTTGGCGACTCTTTTGATATGTGGTATGATTTGGTTGATTAGTCTAAATACTTAGAGAAGTCTTATGTGCGAATTTTTCATGGACATTTTTGTGATCTCAACAAACTCTAGAACTCATTTGAAAACCTCTTGAGGCGAAATAATTTGGAATTACACTGTTTAGGATATGATGTAGGCCATTTTTGGATCGATTGTGCCATTTTAAGCCTACCTTGTTATCCTTATATCACTAGTTACCTCTTTGAGCCTATTTAAATATATTATTAGCCTTACTTTTCTTTCTTTTTGCCTTCTATAACCTACCTTTTATTGAGCCAAAAATATATATATATATATATAATTCCTACCTTATTTGTTAAGAGCACTTAATTTTGAACACAAACTTTTCAAGAGCAATTGGAGAAATCTTCCACATAAATTGGAAGAAATTGGTTAGGGGTTATATCTTTTCAAGAGAAATTGGAGAAATCTTCCACATATATTGGAAGAAAGTGGTGGGATTTTCAAGATCAATTGGAGTAAGGATGAAAAAAAAATCCACATATATTGGAAGAAAGTGGTTGGCTTTTCAAGAGCAATTGAGTAAAAAAAAGAAGAAGAAGAAGAAGAAAGCCTTCACATTTTAATAAATAAAAGAGTGTTAGTGATGGATGTACTAAGGAGAATGATTGAGGAAGAATTTTGTTTATCTTTGGAAAAATGGGTTATGATCGGAAGAAACAATTTGGGTTAAATGGTGTTACTCTTTTACTTAATTGGTTGTGTTTAATCTAATAAGTGCCCTTATTTATATTTTGACACCTCCCGTTCTTTCTTAACCAAATACCTAAGCCTAACATTACAAGCCTCACAAAGTCCTATTGATCCGAAGTGGTGTATTTTCCTTCATTAGTGGAGAGAGGTTTGAAAAGTGAGCCTATGGAGTTTGAGATTTCACCTTTTTTGTTTGTGGATGTTATGCATAATATTATCCAGGCATTATGGCTATTGGTTTGTGGTTTGATGGATGTTTAAGATTCAATAACAAAAGTGAAATTGGCATTTGAGATTTCTTAAAGCTTAAGTGACATTTAATTATTCTATGCGTTGTGTGTTATTTACAATTTTTGAGACATTTGTGCAAATTAATTGTTGTGTGATTTTATTGTTTTGAGTTAGGATAGTTATAGGTAAGATGTTTGTGGGTATCATCACTGGAAGCCCTCACGAGACTATAACTCATCCTACTAGGGCCGCCTAGGGGTTTAAAGACTTATTGCATACGCTTAATGTAATGTTGTAAATAGAATAAATTTCCTTTGAATTTTTCTTTTAATGTCTCCTTTGAAATTATTCATAGATCGCTTTTCTTGCTAGATACTAGCAAGAAGCTGGTTGGGGGTTGTTGATAAGAGTCAAATTATTGCATTTTTTGTTATGATTTAAATGTTGATATTGTGTGAAAATTGTGTTTATTTGATTATTTAATCCACAAATGTCATTTCACGGGTATTTCGTGTTTAAAGTACAATTTCAGGTAAAATCATAATTTTGGAGAAGTTTAGGACAAATTTCAATGATCGGGATTGAGTGCAAATAAAAAGAAAACAAAATTTCAAAATTTGGAATTTCACCGCCAACGAGAATATTCTCGCCACCAGCGACAACCTTACAGAGAATACGTTGAAAATCATGTAGGAAGCACGGGTTTTGGCAAAGCAACCTTGCCGCCGGCCAAGTGCATCTCACCGTCGGCCACATTAATCTCGCCGCCGGCAAGATTTAGCGGAACCAAAATCGTAACTTTTCTAGAAATCTCACCACAGTGAGTTTCATCCGAAAACACATTTTTTATGTTGTTTTGTTCAAAATTGCCCCCAAAACCCTAGATCTATATATACAATATGATGGAGAAAGAGGGGGATGACAGAAAGAGCAGTTCAAAGACATTTTTGGAGGAAAGAAGGAAATTTTGGAGAGAAAGTTTGGAGAAGCTTGAAGGATCTTCACCATTGTTACTACCAAGTCTTCATCTTCTAGAGTTTTTCATCTCTTCTCCTTAGCTTTTATATTCTGCAGTTTATTCAAATTTGTTATTCATGGATTCAATTGAAATAATGGTTTTTCTTATTTCCGTTATGAACTAATTCGTTTTTGCTAAGGCTATGATGTAGTTGAATCAAGGAAATCTGATTTCTTTTGTTATTGTTATATGAGTTCATTGTTTTCAAGTTGAGTATTTATTTCCATGCTTAATGCTTTTAAATTTCTGGCCAAGATTTAGACGATTAGTTGCATTATATTGAGACCGAGAGTAGATATGTAATGAATGTTTCTTGTGATAAATACCGTATGTTGAATGCGAGTGTGAGAACTAATGCATGATGTATGTGGTTATTCTAGAAATTTCATAAATCGTAATGTGCTTGTTTGTGATTAAATCTTCATAGAAATATAGTTGGTTTTCATAGATAAGTAATTCTAATATAACTCGAGAGAGAGTATTAGGTAAATTTGGGTTTTTCAACCATCACTTTTAGCTTTGATTCTCATATAACATGACTTGAAATCGGATTAAATTGATTTAGTGAAATCAAATGCCTTAGCGTTTTTAATCATTTGTGAACAACATTAAATTTTGTTATTTGCGTTTAGTTTTATGTTAATTTGCTTTTAAAACAATTTCAACAATTCGGTTTTCAAATAAAATTAGGGTTAGTCAATTTCGGTACTTAGTAATACCATTCCTTATGGGTTCGATATCCGTACTTTTGTACACTTAATTACTTGAACGATTTGTACACTTGCGAAAATAAGCATCAACTTACATAAATGGTAGAAAAGTTTAAGGACATCACGTCTATTGGTTAGTTCGTTGAATTCTATTTCTGTGTCAAAAAATTGATTTAAAATCTATATCAATTTTTATTCATGTGGGGGATTGTTAGAAAACTTGAATAAAAATTTTAATTTTTAGTTTCTTTTCTTCAATTTTCGGTTTCTTTTCATCAAATTATCTACTTGCATTTCTATGCTCAAGTTTTTAATTTTTTTATATCTCTACGTTTTTTTCTGCATATTTTCCATTTCTATATTTATTTGGGTTATCTTCCATTCTATATAACTTCTATATAAGGAGAAGAAAAAATGAGAAGGAAGAAAGAAGAAAATTAAGGAAAAAACCAAAAGGAAAAAAGAAAGAAAAATAGAGAGAATAAGGAAGAGAAGGAGCTAGGAAGAAGAAAGAGAAAAAGAAAAGAAGGAAGGGAGAAAAAGGAACCACATGAAGGTATATATATATTATTTGATATTATTATTATTATTATTTTAGTTGTATATTTTTTATGTAGAGTTAGGTTCTTTCGATAGAGTTCAAACACTTTAAAGTTCGTAGAATTATAAATTATGGTGTAAATTTATTATTATTTAATCAATGTATCTTGGGAGATAAATTTCTATTATTCTCAAATACCCACAGTGATCGAAAAAATTATCTTAAGGACACTATGTAATACATAAACCTCGATTATTATTTTTTGTTTATTTAATTTATATATATTTCTAATTTTTAATAAAATAATTTTATTTTTAAATTGTTTATCCGTGTATTATTTCTAACAATATAAGTTGAAGAGAATCATGAAAAATCATAGACCGGGAAGAAAAAAGAAAAAAAAGTTGGTAGAAAGATCTAGGTGACTTGAGTTTCATACTTCATAATTCATATGATGGCAATAACATTTTTTTTTACTCAGGATGATGAATTAAAAAGAAAAACAAAAAAGAAGAAAGTATTCCTTTTATTGTTAAACTTAGATTGTTTAACTTGTATGGATTAAAAGCATTTTCTCACTTCATAATTGTTGGAAATGAATTTAAATAAAAATAAATTGACGAGAATAAGTACTAAATTTTACTTTCTTAAAATTGTCCCACATTGTTAGTTTACATCTCTTAGGAAACGTTTAAGTAGAGAAAAAATTATGATTGAGCCTTAAGGGGAACCCATTTTAATAGAAGGGGAGAAGACTTAGGCAATTGTGATTTTACATGCACACGTGCTGTCGCTCGGTAGTGCCAAGTAGAGTACGTGTGTGTGTGACACTTTAGTTTTTGGAAAAAAATTTCATTATTAAAACTATTTTTTTCCAACGGACATGACTGTTATTGCACATCTTTTTCAACTATAAATATAGGGCAATAGCTCTCAGTTTTTGGAAATAACTAAAAAAACAGTTCTATTGTTCTTCATAGCAAAACCAAAGAAAATAAAATTCAAAATTGTTTTCTTTTCAATTTTTTGAGCAAAATAAATATTTTAGAGGTGTAGAATTTCAGACTTCATTAGTGTAGTGAAGCTCTGAGATAGAAAAAAAAATATTTTAGGTTATTTTATCTTGGGGACAACGAGGTTGTGTTTGTTTGCACAAATTTGAATAGAGTAGTATATTTCAGTATATTGGTAACACTATTCTTATCTTGTATTTACAAACCTGAATCAATAATTTTAAGACATTTTCCATCTACTATGTCTATTGGAATGTTAACTGTTATGCTCAACAAATATCTAGTCTATAGGACTCAGTCTTCAGTCCTTTACTAATGGCTCTTTAAAATCACTCAACTTTCTAGTTATTTACAACTAATTCCATCGACTCATTCTTCTCCTCCACTACCAGTAATTTCATCACCATAGAGAAAAAAACCACCATCATATCCACTTAAACCATTGAATTTTACTTCCACGAATTGCCGGAATCTTAACGATAATGGTCATTAGAATCCTCATTCTCATTATCTTCCTCTATCGCAACTCTCCTATAATCGTAAGATGTTATTTGATCAAAATCAACAGAGTAGTGGAACCCAACGATTCTCCTACTCACTTCTATGGTGAGCTATCAGTGCATTTTTGACTTTGAATCAGCTTGGATATGGTGGGTTTGGTTTTGTTTACAAGGCTATGCTACTTGTTAGCCAGTCTTTAGCCGTTAAGGTCATGGATTCTCAGGGCTCGATTCAAGGTGAGCATGAGGTTTGCAATGAGCTTTTATTAGCTTCGAATATCAATCATCCTTACATTTTAGCTCTGTTTGGGTTTTCTACGGATCGGTATGGGAAAAAGCTGATACTAGTGTATGATTTAATGCCCAATCGAAGCCTCCAAGATGCATTTCTTGATCGAAAGTGTATTGAGTTGATGGAATGGAAGAGAAGGTTTAGCATTATGCTTAAAATTTCAAAAGGTCTTGAGTATCTTCATTGTTTTTGTAATTTGCCTATGATTTATGTGGATATTAAGCCCAGTAATGTGTTGTTGGATTCTAATTTCACTATTGGAGATTTTGGCCTTGAACGGATGAAAATAGAGGACCTAGAACAGATTGGTCTGTTATATTAGAGGTTGAAGAATAGATGGAGGAGATAAAGGGAAACCATAAGAAGAAAAATGAGAGAGATGAGAGTATTAAAATTGGAGAGGTAAATGCTTCGATCATGGAAGAAATGGAGAGTGCAAGTTTGAGTGTGAGTGTAATGATTGGTGGATTTGAAGATGGATGTATGGGTCTTGATCAATCTCTATAGAGCAGTATAGCTAGGGCTTTGGATTCTGAGGCCTCACCTAAGAATATGGAGGCTTTGTCTATGTTACCAGAGACAATAGGTGATAAGCTAAGAAAATTTGGGATGCACTTCAAAAGAAGTATGACATTGAGAAAGCTAGAACAAAGAAGTATGTTGTTAGTAGCTACATGCAATACCAAATGGATGACATATATGTGGAAGCTCAATCATATGAACTTTAGAAGATAACATATGAAATAACTTCTGAAGGTATGTATGGCTTTAGATGAACCAATTCAACTTATTGGGTTAGAGATAAATTACCCCCATATAAAAATATTTCGATATGATAGAGACATGATGACTCTATGAAAATAGAGTTATTAGCGTACTTTTTCACTTAATATTTACTTGTTTTATTTAATAAATAGTATTTTTGTGGCTAAAAAAAATTAAAATATAAACTTTTGGAGAAAAGGGGTGAAAATATAATTTTTAGAATTTTTTGAGATTTTTTTGGAATTTTTATGAATTTTTAACACAGGACCAATAAGAAGCTACCACGTGGCATGTCACACAAGCATAAGAGCTGACTGAGCAAGCCACATGAACGCCACATAAGCACAAAGAGGAATCACGTTACACCTCATGTGAGGAGGAGAAACACGCGACACGTGTCAACATAGCGTTCAATCCAAGTTCGGAAATCAGTCAACGTGCTATGACACGTGTCACCACGCTATTGCTCGAAGCATTCCACCCGTGCACCACACCATCTGTTCCCACGAATCACGTCGTGCCACGTGGTGTTGACTCGGCGAAGGTTGACTCTGACCCGTCTCCCCTGCCACGCGTCTCTCTCTGATTCCCCTAATAAACTTCTGATGCCACGTGTCACGTTGTGATTGGCTGAAACTGTTAGTTTTGCTTGTTTTGATTGTAGCCCTTGATTTGAAGCTGATCGGACGGTCCAAATCGCACCTGAGCTTTATTTAAGCCCCTAATCACTCCATAAACCCTAATTGGCCTCCATTAGCATAATTTTGGTCAATTTTTAGAGCTAAAAAGAGATAAAAATACAAAAAAATTCAAGAAACGACAATTTTGGTGGAGATTTCAAGAGGAAATTAATTCTACAATTCAAGGGATTGATTGTATTTCTTTTTCTACTATTTTCTTTATTAATTTTATGTCTTTCTTTATGAAAAATATGAGCTTTATGAACACAATTATGTGTAATTAATTTATTAATCTAGGGATCTTATGAACTCAATTTTCACCATGTGATGATCTAATATTTTTTCCCAATTATAATATTAATTTAATTATATTATTTAATCTGATTTTTATGCTATTAATTGTTTGGCTAACAATTTATCTATAGAGACAATTAAATAGATTTGAGAAAATTATTTAATTGTTTGTCTTGATTAAATAACATACATAGTTTCTAGGGAGAGATGTATGATTCTTATGTGTGTGATCCATAATTGATGAACTTAATGAGTAGTATGCAATTTAATTGGCATGAGAGTGTGATTAAATTAATTATTATATGATGTGTAATTTACTTGAGAGAGGAATACGTATTAGGTTAGATTCAATTGATCATGTAATTAATTGATAATTATATTGAGAAAATTTTAGCGACTAATATGTTTAGAAAATTAGGGTATTAAGTATTCTTAGATATTTTCTCATATATCTTTTTAGTCACAAAATCTGATTTAATTAATTATTTCTATTTACTTTTAATAATTTTAATTTTGTTTTCTTAAGATATAAAAATACCAAAAAATTGATTTTTATTATTTTTAGTTTTAAAAATTAGTTTCTAAAAAAAATAATCTCTGTGGGAACGATATTTATTTATCCTTATATTACTTGTTACGATACATATACTTGCGTATTTATTGCACACACAATTTGTGTGGCGATCAAGTTTTTGGCGCCGTTGCCGAGGATTATTAATTTTAGAAATTAATATTTTTTTTAATTATTAATTTTATTTTTTTCTTTTAAAAAAAATCTTAATTTATTTTTCTTTACTTTAATTTTAATCTAAATTTATTTATAATTTTTTAGGGACTTGTTTATTTATTTATTCTAGTTAATTTTAATTTTAATTTTTTTTCTTTACTTATTTATTTATTTTTACTTTAATTAATTTATTTATTTTTACTTTAATTTATTTATTTAGTTGTTAATTTTTTTAGTTTTTATTTAGACATCTCCTTTAGTATTGTAGAAACATAGTTGAGTCTATTGTATGAGTAGAGTTCGTGAGGGAAAAATCTTACCTTTAGATCTTGAAATTGAGTGTACTTTGAGATCAATTAGAAAACAACAAGTCACCCTAGAGGAAGAAATGGCTAATCCATTAGAAATAAACAATAATGAGTTAAACTTGAATAATCAAATGTTTTTGATAGATGATAGAGATAGAGCTATGAATGAATATGCAATACCTACATTGGAAAGGCTGAATCCAAGTATTACAAGGCCAAACATCCAAGCTAATAAGTTTGAATTAAAGCCAGTGATGTTTCAAATGCTACAAATAGTTGGACAATTCAGTAGATTACCGATAGAGAATCCTCATCTTCATCTCAGATTGTTTATTGAAGTTGTAGATTCATTTAAGTTCAATGGTGTGATAGAAGAGACATTTAGGCTTAAATTATTCCCTTATTCTTGGCGAGATCGTGCTCGAGCTTGGCTAAACTTTTTGCCACCTGATTCCATTACAACTTAAAATAGTTTGGCAGAGAAATTCTTGATGAAATACTTCCCACCAACAAAGAATGCTAAGCTTAGGAATGACATTACCTCCTACCAACAATATGAAGGAGAATCTCTATATGAAGCATTGATCGGGGCAGAACCGACATCGCCGATCCTGCCCGTTACTTTGGTTTTATCTATTTATAAAACTCTCGCAAGTGCACGAATCATTTCGTAGAAAATGATAAGTATACTCCCAAGGTCGATCTAAGGAAGGAATGTATGTGGTTTTTAATTTATTATTCAAACTTTTAAAAACGAAATTAAATCCTAAACATCCTGTCACGATATTTTGGGGTTTTGTGTTTTTAATCTAATTACATAAAAATAAACATAGATTCAATAAACATTTATGCAAATTTTATCATTTATAATGGTGGAGTATTTATGGATATAATAATTAAGTTAATTATGCTTGCTCGTATTAATTAGGTTATTAAAGATATGAATTGATATTTATTGATTCTCTCTTTTTTATATGAATACCACCTTTGGTGGGGTTAGATATTCTTTGTTAACTAAACAAATCAATTAACACCTATGGGTGGGGTTGATAACTAATTTGGTTAATTAAATTAATTCCTTTTTCTAAGAGATTGAAAATGAACCATTTAAATGCCACCTTTGGTGAGGTTAGACGATTTAAACTTTATTCAAGGTGTCCAAATTAAACCTAAGAATTTAGTTATCCAGTACTAACTTTCAAGTTTTAAAACCACTCGAAAACATGTTGTCAATACATTTTCAGATAATAATTCTTATAAAAACTTTTGAAATAGAGCTTCACTCTAACTAGAGGCGATTGTACCAACAAATAAAGAGCACTACTCTAAATCGAATAGGATAACTAAACCTTAAAATCTAATTTTTGATTTAAGTTTGTAATGAAAAATAATATATTTCTCTCTAACATTCTTAATATAAAATCTTGAATAAAAATAAAATCAATTCATTTTAGAGATTTTTACCTATTTAATATTTCATAAACATAACAACGTTATTATTATATCATGTTTACAAATAGCCAACACGATTAAATTTAATCACGGACAAATTAAATATAACATGTAAGAATAAAGCATAAAAAATAAGCGTAAAGAAAATAAAATCCTTCTGAGAACTTCGATGCTATTCCGTTCTTTGGAAAACCTCAATGGAATTTGCACTCCCATTTATTGAATCAAAAGCTAATATATTACAAAAACATAACTAGTTCTTCCCAAAAAGGGAAGAACTCTAAAACTAAGAGAAATTAACTAAAAACTAAGAAAAACTAAAAAAACCTAAAAATCTAATAAAAGAGAGAAAGAAAGAAAAGAGAAGTGTGTTTTGAAGGTGTATTTGAAGTGAAGGGAAGGGGGGTATTTATAGGTGAGGATGGAGAGAAAAAAATGAGTAAAAAAATGTTAAAAAATATTAAAAAAATGTAAAAACGCGTATTGGAATTGCTGATGTCATTAATGACGTCAACATGGCGTCCGCAGTAATTTACGCGTGAAAAATGGGGCGAAAAGGCGTTGAAATTTCAGCGGGTGGTGGTAGCGATTTCCGTCTTTTTGACATTTTTGACCTTTTCGACCCATTTTGTCCAATTTTTCCATGTTTGTTGACCTTTTCCCACTTATTTATTAATATATTTGTGATGTATTGCTTCAAGTATTCCTCTTTGAGTCTTTAAATTGCGTTTTTAAGCCAAAATACACGAAAAACAATAAAAATACCCTGATTAGAAAAAGACAAATTTATATAAATATATGATAAAACATATAAATATATGTATTTTTAATCAATTAATGTACATAAAATCATGGTTATTTTAGTGCTTTTTGGGCACTCATCAAGCATGGGAAAGATTCAAGGATTTGCTAAGGAAATGCCCTCATCATGGTATTTCTTCTTGGATTCAAATGGAAACTTTTTACAATGGTCTCAATGCTCAAACAAGGACTATCGTTGATGAATCAACTAATGGAGCTTTGCTAGCCAAATCTTACAATCAAGCTTATGATTTACTTGAGAAAATGGCTAGCAATAATTATCAATGGCCAATGGATAGAATGACAGCCATAAGAAAAGTAGCTGGAATGCATGAGGTAAATGATATCATAGCACTTACAGCTCAAGTGTCATCTTTGGTTAATCTTTTGAAGGTACAAAACTCGCTAGCGAGTATAAACCAAGTCCAAAATTCAGGAGTGTCATGTGTGTTTTGTGGAGGAGCTCATTTGTTTGATAATTGTCCAAATAATCTTGAATCCATTTGCTATGTGGGTAATGTGAATCGAAACAATAATCCATACTCAAACACATATAACCTAGGATGGAGACAACATCCAAATTTTTCTTGGAACAATAACAACATTCAAGGTGGTAGTCAATTCAACCATCAATCATTTCCACCACCTGGTTTTCAACAACCACAACAATCACAAGCCTAAGAGAAGAAGCCACCTACTGAGGACAATACAAGTGATTTAATGGGGATGACGAAAGAATTCATCCAATCAGTGAATACAAAAGTGTCAACTCAAGAGGCTTCAATTCAAAATTTGGAGAACCAAATGGGGCAACTTGCTCAGGCTATAAGTCAAAGGCCTTAAGGGAACCTTCCAAGTGATACAATTGTAAACCCAAGAAGAGAAGGTAAGGACCAATGCAATGCCATAGCCTTGAGGAGTGGTAAAACTTTAGAATAAGAACATAAGACAGAAAAGGATGAGGAGAAACAGGAAATTAAAAAGGATAAAGGGGACTATCAAACTAAAAAGGATAAGGAGGAACCAGAAACTAAAAAGGAGGAGGAGGACTTAGTGGATAAAGAGAGTAATGAAAATGAAATAATTCAATCAAAAAAGAGCAACCTTTACAAGCCCACTATTCCTTTCCCTCAAAGACTGCAAAATCAAAAGTCAGATACGCAATTTTCAAAATTTATAAAAGTCTTCAAGAAGCTACACATAAATAAACCATTTGCAGAGGCACTTGAACAAATGACATCTTATTCCAAATTCATGAAGGATATACTATTAAAGAAAAGAAGGCTTGAAGATCATGAAACAATAACCTTGACTGAAGGTTGTAGTGCCATCCTTAATAGAAAACTACCTCAAAAACTAAAAGATCCAGGTAGTTTTGACATCCCTTGCACTATTGGGAACATCCGTTTTGGCAAGGCACTATGTGACTTGGGTTCTAGTATTAACCTCATGCCATTATCTATCTTCAAGAGATTGGGGATTGGTAAAGCAAAACCTACTTCGGTAACATTACAAATGGTAGATAGATCGATTAAGAGACCTCAAGGTGTGGTAGAAGATTTGTTAGTAAAAGTAAACAAATTCATCTTTCCAGCGGACTTCATTGTGCTAGACATGGAAGAGGACCGTGACATTCCTATCATACTTGGTCGTCCATTCTTAGCAACCGGAAGGGCACTCATTGATGTACAAAAAGGTGAACTTACAATGAGAGTGCAAGATGAACAAGTAATATTTAAAGTTTTTAAAGAATCTAAACCCCCTGATATTGATAATGCTAATGAATGTTTAAGGATAAATGTTACTGATTGTGGGAATGGCTTAAAAGAATCTGCGGTGTCACCCAAACTTAAGACTTTAACACATACTGCAGTAACCAAGGATATAAACTCACCAGAAAATAACTCAATCTATTATAACTTTGAAAGTATGGCATTGAAGGTTGATATTGTAGACTGTGTGAAATTTTTGGAGGACACATCTCTCATGTATGTATCAAAGGCAATAATGAAAAATTTTGAGATAGGATCTAAACTCAAACCATCAATTAAAGAGCCACCAAGTTTAGACCCCGCACTTTTGCCCCCTATCCTCAACCAAGTATGAAAGTGAAAGAGTCCAATGGAGAGGTGAAAAAGCTATTAAAAATATATAAATTGGATGAGTTACGGTGGAGTGCTTATAAGAATGCCAAGAAGTTCAAAAGGAAAACAAAAATATGGCATGAAAAGAGAATTGAGCACCATGTTTGTGAGCCAAGACATAAAATATTATTGAACAAATCAAGACTCAAGTTGTTTCTAGGAAAACTCAAGAGTAAATGGATACAAAGGGATGTGCCTTAGGACTTAATTAGACCATCTAGTCAAGGACGTTAAACATGACGCTGGTTGGGAGGCAACCCAACGTTATTTTACTTATATTTTCATTGTTTTTGTTTTGTAGGTGAATAAATGGGTAGAGTAATGACACAACAAGAATGAGCATTTCAGTGACAAATGTGGTGTGCCATGACTAAGAGAGTTTTCTTTTCTTTGACCTTTTCATATTTATATGTGCACATTGGGGACAATGTGTAATTTAAGTTTGGGGGAGGGAACTTCATTCTCTACATTAGTATTTAGTATGCATTTTAAATTTTTAGGGGTGTTTTTTTTTAATTTTTAGGCTGTTTTTAATCATGATTTGGATAGAAATTGATCAATATATGGAAAGTAAATGAACACATGCTTGATATAAAACATATGAACTCCATGATAAAAATTGGTTGTCATGATTAGGATAAGGAATGTAACATATTTGTTAAGATCTTTACATTAATCATGTGATATGCTTATTAGTTTTGATTGAATTGATTCAACTTTTATGCACATATTCATGATTGAATTTTGGTGTGCTTATTGAGAGAAAATTTATAGTGAGTTATGTGAGTTAATTAGATCTACCAAGTTTTAGAATCTATTTGATCATCTCTTGAGGCAAAATCCTAAATAGTATTTAGCAAGAGAAATGATTTAGGCCTTATTTGGATCAATTGAGCCTTTCAAGCTAACCATTGTTAATATCTTTAGTCACCCATTTGAGCCTAACAAAGAACCTTTCATATCTGTAAGCCACATTTAATGCCTAACTAATATGTATTACCTCTACCCTTGCACCTTTAGCTTGTATGAAAAGAAAAAGAGATGTAATCATGTGTATGCTTTAGAGTAAGGTGAAATGTAATGCACCCCGTAAAAAAAAGCAAAACTCACAACACAAGTATCCCTCTAAAGAAAAAGAAAATAGAATTGAAAATAAGTTTGGGGGTGTTGTGAAATAACAAAACAAAAGAGAAAAAAAAGAAGAGAAAAGTGATATGGAATAAAAAAAATGAAAAGAATGTGAAAATATGGTGCACTAAAATATCAAGTAAAAGCTCAATTGTAGTTAAAAAGTACATGATGAAAAAAAAACTAAAGTGTGGAAAGACCCTAAAATGTCTGCATCTATCGACCCCCCACCTAAGCCTTACATTACAACCATATAAAGTCCTTATTGATCTTGAGCTAAATGCATATTTATATTAGTGGAGAGGGATGTGAAAAATTGACTTATGAGACTTGTTCTAAGATTTAATTGATTATCATGCTCATATAAGTTGATTTCATGAGTGCATTGGATGATATCATGTGCAACACACACACACGAATTAATTTTTCAAAAACCTTGGATATCCTTGTATTGATGGAACATTGATTGATGAATATGAGAACCTCTTTATTATAGACTTGTATGACTTTTGAAAGGGAAAGTTTTTGTGAAATATGTATGTACTAATAGAAATATATTTATGAATATACTACCCAAGTTATTTTATTTAGTTATACTTAGCTTTACTTGAGGACAAGCAAAAATTTAAGTTTGGGGGTGTGATGACTCTATGAAAATAGAGTCATTAGCACACTTTTTCACTTAATATTTACTTGTTTTATTTAATAAATAGTATTTTTGTGGCTAAAAAAATTAAAATATAAACTTTTTGGTGAAAATATAATTTTTAGAATATATTTATGAGCAAGCCACGTGGACGCCACGCAAGCATGGAGAGGAATCACGTTGCGCCGCGTGTGAGGAGGAGAAACACGTAACACGTGTCAGCACGTCGTTCAATCCGAGTTCGGAAATCAGTCAACGTGCTATGACACGTGTCACCACGCTATTGCTTGAAGCGTTCCACTCGTGTGCCACGCCATATGTTCCCACGAATCACGTCGTGCCACGTGGTGTTGACTCGGTGAAGGTTGACTCTGACCCGTCTCCCCTGCCACGCGTCTCTCTCTGATTCGCCTAATAAACTTCTGATACCACGTGTCACGCTGTGATTGGCTAAAACTGTCAGTTTTGCTTATTTTGATCGTAGCCCTTGATTTGAAGCTGATCAAATGGTCCAAATTGTACCTCAGCTTTATTTAAGCCCCTAATCACTCCATAAACCCTAATTGGCCTCTGATAACTGTATTTTATATAGTTATTTTCACCTATTTTATTAATTATAATTTCTAGATTCTCTCTGTATTTAGTTAATTTTAGTTTAATAAATTAGTATTTACTGTTTTTTATATATTTTAATAAAAGTAAATAATTTGTATCGAAAATGTACTTAATGCCACATTTATGTCCACAAATATAATTTCAAATAATATAGGTCTTAATTACAATTTTTAAAAATCAAAAATATAATTTAAATTAAATTTGGGCTTCATTTTAATTATTAAAAGTTTAAAAATTTAATTTAAAATTAGCAAAGGGCTTAACTGTAATTAAAGAAAGTTGAAAATGTAATTTGAAATATATTTGTGGGTAAAAATGGAATTAATAAAGTTTAATTTTCTGCGCAGGTGAGAAGAATCTACGCGCCAATCCAGGGCCTTGCACGATCGTGGGCCGTCCGATCCAGATAAGAAATGGGCCGAGATTCGCGCGTGCTTATCACCCCCGACCGAGAGTGGGTGCGTTGTGTCTCAAATTTTCACGCGGCTCGGCACGCCGAGTGGGGCCCACCTGCCGCACAGGCCGGTGTGCAAGTGGGACCCACGTGTCGGCGCGTCCAGCCTTGCCCCCGGCTTACGTGCGCCTCTGATCCCGTGCGCTGATCTCCACGTGAGCCCTGTTATTCCACCAACCAGAATCTGCCACGTATCCCACTTAATCTACTAGCCAATCATGTTAGGACACGTGGCATGTTTCGGTGAACGCAAAAGCGCGGAATCCTGGGCACGTCTCAGGAGCTGTCCCCCACGTTTCTCGCGCTGCAATCCGGTGCGGCAGTTCTCCGTGAGCCCGTCCTTTCCATCCTATTATATGTCGCCACGTGTCCCACCATTTTCTTGCAGCGAATCAAACGTTGACACGTGGCATGCATAAAGAATTTAAAAAATGCAGAATCGGTGCCCCTGGCTCACGCGTGATTTAATTAATAAAATCGATACGCGTAATTTTTGTTTTTTCGATACAAATTATTACGCATTTTTATAAAAAAAATAAAATAAAAAATGTAATATTTTAGATGTATTTTTTTGCTATAAATAGGAGATAGTTTTTAGTTGTAAAAAAGTTTGGGTGGAGTAGTTTTTGGAGTAGAATTTTAGTTTTAGTTTTCGAAAGTTTTTAGAGTGTTTTAGTTTTTTCAGTTTGTAATTTTTATTGTGTTTGTGTGTTGGTTCATGAACACTTGAAGCCATTTTGGCTTTTGTGTGTTACTGCGTGCCGTATAAATATTTGTTTTAAGCGATGTTTTAATTTTATTTCTGCTTCTTCTAATTTTTCTGTAGTTGTTATAATTTTTATTTTAATTTTATGAAGTAATTTAATTTTTCTAGGGTTGCATTTAATCTAAATTTATGAAGCTTTAATTTTAATTATTTTTGTTAGATTTATAAGACGTTCGATTTGTTCGTTCTATTTTGTTCTTAATGCTTTTTGATTATTTACGAATCTTATCAAAAAACGTCTTTTGGCACATGAATAAACTTGAGAAAGGCATTTGTGTGTATATTGCTCGTAAATAGAATGACATGTATGATGAAGGATGAGATATACCCTAATTGTAATGTGTGGCCATTTGAAAACTTAGAAACGTAATGAATCTCGGTAAATTTAATTTTCATAGTAGATATAGTAAATTAATTTAACGAGGTGTGTTTTATACGGAGTTCAAAGAGATGTATGAATAATAAAAAGAAGTTTTCGGTTGACAAATTAAATGTACTAAAAAATATAAATCAAAAGAAAATAACATGATTTGAGTGGATTAGTTTGGTGAAAATTGCAATCCTAGATTTCTTTTCTTTTCTTATTTTACTTTTTTATTAATCAACGATTATTTTGGATAAAATCAGAGAGATACAATTTTAGTACTCGACAAAATATAGTAACAAATCCTCGTGGGATCGATCTTTACTTACAAATCTTTATTACTTGTGACCGTGTATGCTTGCACGAGTTCGTGTGTTGAAAAACACACCAACAGCCTGCATTAGCATAATTTTGGTTAGTTTTTAGAGCTAAAAAGAGAGAAAAATACAGAAAAATTCAAGAAACGACACAATTTTGGTGGAGATTTCAAGAGGAAATTAATTCTACAATTCAAGGGATTGATTGTATTTCTTTTTCTACTCTTTTCTTTATTAATTTTATGTCTTTTTTTATGAAAAATATGAGCTTTATAAACACAATTATGTGTAATTAATTTATTAATCTAGGGATCTTATGAACCCAATTTTCACCATGTGATGATCTAATATTTTTTCCCAATTATAATATTAATTTAATTATATTATTTAATCTGATTTTTATGCTATTAATTGTTTGGCCAACAATTTATCTATAGAAGCAATTAAATAGATTTGAGAAAATTATTTAATTGTTTGTCTTGATTAAATAACATGCATAGTTTCTAGGCAAAGATGTATGATTCTTATATGTGTGATCCATAATTGATGAACTTAATGAGTAGTATGCAATTTAATTGGCATGAGAGTGTGATTAAATTAATTACTATATGGTATATAGTTTACTTGAGAGAGGAATACATGCTAAGTTAGATTCAATTGATCGTGTAATTAATTGATATTATATTGGGGGGATTTTAGTGATTCGGATGTTTAAAAAATTGGGGGATTAAGTATTCCTAAATATTTTCTCATATATCTTTTTAGTCACAAAATCTGATTTAATTAATTATTGCTATTTACTTTTAATTATTTTAATTTTGCTTTCTTAAGATATAAAAACACCAAAAAATTGATTTTTATTATTTTTAGTTTTAAAAATTAATTTCTAAAAAAAATAATCTCCTTGGGAATGATCTTTATTTATCCTTATATTACTTGTTACGATACGTATACTTGCGTATTTATTGCACACACAATTTGTGTGGCGATCAAGACACTGAATATCATTCTAATATTTTCAATATTTTTTATAAAAACTCATGGAATCATACATGAAAAAACTGTACCTTATTCTCCTTAAATGAATGGTAAAACTGAAAGAAAAAAAAACTTTTACTATATCATTTGTTGCAATTTTATTAAATTTTGTTACTACTTCCCATTGGTGGGGAGAAATTTTATTAACTATGCCTAAATTTATTAGTAAAATTTCACCATATGAAATTTTGAAAAAATAAGAAACCCAAACTTATTTTAAAACTTAGGGTAGTTTAGCCTATGTTAGGATCCCTTATCATAAAAGAAAGAAACCTTCTAGTAGAGCATATGAATGTGTGTTCATAGGATATGTTGTGAATAGTAAAGCATATAAATTCTATGTAGTTATAGAATCAAATGATGTTGACTTCTATGAACATATATTTCCCTTTAAATTAAAGAATAGTGGAGACTCGTCTTATAGTAGTTTACCCATAACTAGAACTAGTGAATAAAATGAGGAATTAAACACTAGAATTAGGAGAAGTAAACGAGCTTGAACCTCTAAGGATTTTGGGTCATTTTTATGCTTATACCTTGGAGGAAAATCCCAAAACTCTTCAAAAAAGTCTTATTTTATTTTGATGCCTACTTATGGAAAGAAGCTATAAATAATAAAATGGACTCTCTTGAGTATAATAGAACTTGGCATTTAATTGACTTACTGCATGGTTGCAAAACCATAGGATGTAAAAGCATACTAAAGAAGAAATTAAAACCCAATGGTACTATTGAAAAGTACAAAGCTCATCTTAAAATCAAAGGGTATAAGGAAAGAGAAAATGTAGATTCCTTTGATACCTTTTCACTAATTACATGAATAACTTTCATATGTGTGTTTTTCTCTCTTGCTGCTATCCATGATTTAATAGTGCACCAAATGGATGTTAAAATTTCCTTCTTAAATTGTGACTGAGAAGAAGAGATTTATATGGATCAACTCGAGGGCTTTGTTTTCCCAGGTCAAGAAAATAAAGTTTGTGAACTAAATAAATCCCTTCATGGTTTAAAACAAACACCTAATCAATGGCATGAAAAATTTGATAATCTAATTATCTCACATGGATTCAAAATGAATGAAAGTGAAAAATGTATTTATTAAAAATCAGAAAATGATATTTGCACTATTATATGTTTATATGTGGATGACATGCTTATTTTTGGGTCAAATATTCATGTTGTGAATAATGTGAAAACTTTGTATGAAAGATCTCGAAAAAGCGAGTGTAATCCTTGGTACAAATATTACTAGGTCTGAAAAGACTTTTTCTAGATCAATCTCATTATATTGAAAAGATTTTAAAGAAATATAATTACTTTAACTGCAACCTGTATGTACTCCTTATGATCCTAGTGTAAAGTTGTTCAAGAACCCTAGAGACGTTGTTTGACAAACATAGCTTATGTTGTGGGACTACTATGTAGGTTTACTAGTAGATTTAGTATAGAGCATTGAAATACAATTGAAAGGGTCATAAGATACCTTAAGAGAACTATGAACCTTGGATTACATTATAAGAAGTTTCCCACTATTCTAAAAGGATATATCAATGTTGATTGGAATACTTTATTAGAAGACTCCAAAGCAACTTCCGGCTATATATTTAGCATTGTTGGTGGAGATGTTTCTTATAAGTCTAAGAAATAGACAATATTGGCTCAATCTATGATGGAGTCTAAAATTATAGTACTAGCTATTGATAGTAAAGAAATAGATTGGTTAATAAGTTTGTTAGCTGAGATCCCTTTATGGGAAAAACTGATACCAGCTATCTTAATCCACTACGATAGTACCGCAACTATTGCTAAGATTTAGAACCATTATTATAATGAAAAGAGATGAAATACATGATAAGCATAATACTATTAGAGAATTTCTCTCTATAGGAGATGTAAGGGTGGATCATATACGTACTTATGAAAATTTGGTTGATCTTTTAACGAAAGGATTAACAAGAGAGAAGGTTTTCAAAACCTCGAAAGGAATGAGACTGATGCCATTAGAATGAAGAGTCACTTATGATGGTAACCCAACATATAGATTGGAGATTCCAAGAAATAAGTTCAATGGATAATAACAAGTCATGAAGTGATATGAGATGAATCATGCTATTATAAAATCCCATTCTATATTGTTAGAAGCATGAAGTCTTGAAGCAACATAAATGATGAGTTAATTCTTAATTCTTAATTCTTAATTCTTAATGAGTTCTATACTCTATATGGGTGGAATACATAGCTACATGAGTACTCTTGATAAACTCATCTATATGAATATGGAAGTGTGGCCGCTTCCTATGAAATTTTTGGGCAAAATTTAGTAGATCATTCACTATACTGGGATACATGTGCATGACTGTGTAAAATGGGATTTTCGAATGATACTTTGGAAATATTGTGTGTGTAATGTTGTTAGAGATAGAGTTCAAAAGTACAAGCTACTCTAGTATATTCTAAAGCATCATCAATACTATGCAAAGGTTCAAGTCGATAGACACCTTTTGTTGATGCACAATCTTATATATTTAATTGATCAGTTGCTCAATGAGAACTATTTTTATATAAAATTCAAGTAGGGGATTGTTGGAAATGAATTTAAATAAAAAAATTGATGATAATAAGTGTTAAGTTTTACTCTCTTAAAACTTTGTCCTATATTGCTAGTTTACATCTCTTAGGAGATATTTAAATAGAGAAAGATTTACAATTGAGATTGGTCCTTAAGGGCCCTAGGCAATTGTGATTCCACACACATGTGCACGCATGCTACCGCCGCAATCGTCTGTTCGATAGGCCGGTCGTGCCATGCCAAGCCAAGTTTGAGTGCGTATGTGTAAGGTGAGGTGACATTTTATTTTGTGGAAAAATTTTCATTATTAAAACTATTTTTTCCAACAAACATGATTGTTATTTTATGTCCATTATTTTGTGACTGTTCTTTTATAACCGTTATTTAGTGACTGTTATTTTCATAATTGTGTGAACATTGCTCATCTTTTTCAACTATAAATAAAGGAAAACAACTCTCAATTTTTGAAAATAACTCAAAAAAAGGGTTCTATGGTTCTTCATAGCAAAACCAAAGAAAACAAAATTCAAAATTGTTTTCTTTTTAGTTTTCCGAGCAACAAAAATTTTAAAGGTCTAGCATTTTGGATTTCATTAATGTAGTGAATCTTCAAGATAGGAAAAAATATTTTTGGCTGTTTTATTTTGGGACGACGAGATTGTGTTTGTTTGTTCAAATTTGAATAGAGTCGCGAAATGTCTTAAAGAGAATGAACTAGTCCGCGACTCAATCCAAACAATATGTTTTCAATATATCGATAATATTATTCTTATCTTGTATTTACAAACTTGAATCAACAATAATTCTAGTAAAGAAAATACAAAATTAGACACTCTTGACTTCTAAGCTAGCTTCAAATAACTGGATGTACAGTAGAAGCAGTTTTAATCAAACACGGTTTTTATAAGAAGTGTTTTTTCTGTTATTAAAATAAAGAAGTTCTTTTAATTAGAATTGATTTTAGAGAGGAATAATTATGTGTTTGGAAAAATAAAAGGAGGTTTTAATATCTATATAAAAGCTCCTTAGGCCTTTGATAATATATCTTAGAAATTACCTTTAACTTAGTAAAAATTCTAATTGGTTTATAGTAATAGGATGGATAGTGAGAAATTTTTTGAAATTATTTTATTTGATTTAACTGTAAATTTAAAATAAAATGTAAAATACTTAACTAAAAATAATAAAACTCATTCATTCCCTACGGAATAACAAGTTAAAATGTTAATTATATTGCCTTCGTATATTTGGATAATAATATTTTTCTTCTTATTTATCCTCGTTTAGAAGTCAAAGTTTATTTCTAATTTTATCATTATTTTAATTTTCTATTCAAACAAATATAATATTAATAATAATAATAATAATATTTTTATTAAATTTAATTCTTATTCCTATTATCATTCATATTATGTTTTTTTAAGGAAACATGACCTAAATAAAAAATAAAGAAGTATTTTTAAAAGTGGACCCCATTTATTTTTAAAGAAGTATTTTTAAAAGGTGTTATATATATTTCTTAGAAATATATTTTGTCTTTAATAACCGGTGATAAAGGTGGTGTTATATATTCTGAAGAAGGTAGATTCGAGTTTTTTTTTCCTTAGTTTAAAATAATTAATGGATGAGTGTATATTCAAAGTGGATTGTACCGATGGAACCAAAAAAATATAGCTCAATATTTAATTAAGATAATTTTATTTTATCCGAAATACTACATGACGCTCATTTTATTTCTTTCTTCTTGTAATCTTCATATGTTGATAGGAATTTTATTGATTCTTAACTGTCAGCTGAAGTTGTTTTTATCCTTGTAAAAATCCATATGAAATGGTTTTCAAATGAGCGAGAGTAACTTCATTAAAATTCATACTTAACTTTCTTTTTTTTAATTAAGGGTTTATTACATTTTATACCTAAAATATTTGACTTGTTGCAAACCTTATAACTTTATAAAGTCGTCCCCATTTAAAATTCTAAAAGTCTATACATATTTAGTATAAATATATTAAAGTTTATAAACTTTAATATACTTTTTAAGTTTTAAATATGTTTTAAGTATTTTTGTAATTTTATAAACATCATGGATATATTTGTAACAATTTGGAGAGAATTTAATGTGTCAAATTTTTTAATGATTTTATAAAAAATATAAAATATTGTTAATGATTAGATCTTATATTCTTTTATTAAAGATATATATATATATATATAATATTTACTAAATAGATGTAAAGGTTACATAGATGGGTCTATAGGTGAGTATTGTTTTACAACTCCATCCATGTCTTTATGGGTAGGTAGTGTGTGATACACATCCTTCCCTTTGGAGGATGATTATCCAATATCAATAAACCAAGAGTATGGAATGACCTCTGAATATTTCACATGTTTTAAATTGGACCTACCTTTGAGACTCAGTGAAGACTTACTACAACTCATTTATTTGTCTTTAAAGACTCTTCATCATAGTGTCTTTTTTGAGAGAAGTACTTTTAGAACTATAATTTAATGAACATGTAAAGTGTTGAGTTGTTCGTGTTGGTTTGGTCATATCATGATGAGATGAAATTTGGACATCTTTATTGACTAGGGGTGAGCACTACTTGCATTTGTAATGACCTGATGGTGATGAATGATGTGTATGATCATTGAGATCAAATTCTTAAACTGGACGGACAAGACTATTAGCCTGTTTTATATGTAATATAGTATTGTTCATTTTACGCAGAGTATATGTTCCCAAAAAGTTAATTCTCTTAGGGATAAGATATAAAATCTCAAATGTTAATTATAGATTAAAAAGATTTAAATTCACACAGATGATGTGGATTTTTTGAATGAAATTTATTGTATTAAAGATTCTAGTGATTTTAGAGAAAAATAGAAAATATTGATAATAATCAAATCTTGCATTCTCTTCGTTAAAGAAATATATATAACACCTATTAAATAATTGTTAAAAGTGGATTCCATTTATTTTTAAAGAAGTATTTTTTAGAAATATTGTAAAAGCATTTTTATTTTTTAGGTCTTTTATTTTTGATAAAAGAGAGTAAATATATTATTAATTCTCACACTTTTAAATAAAAAATAACATCATTCTATCTATATGAAACTCATTAATACATAATCAAAGACTAAATAAAGATAAATCACATAAAAAGAAGAATGACTCAGCTAGCTACGAAGACCGCCAAATTATTATAAATTTCCTCATTGTTCATCTTTGAGTAATTTTACCACTAATCATAATTTCTTATATATATGTATCAATGTAAGTTTCTGCATATATATATATATATATATATATATGAGAGGCATAAAAAGACATAAACACTTGCTTATTATAAAACACCATAACCAAAAAACTGAGATCAAAACATAAAATAAAAAGAGTAGATCTATGATTATAACCTCAAGAAGTTTGAAGACAATCTATTAAAACATTGATAGATTATTTAATGATATCTCTATTTAAAAAAAATATCAATTTAATATAATTTATAATATAATTTAAATTTTTTCACATAGTGGTGATACATATGCTAGCGAGAATAAGAAAGCATTTTTGTCAATTTAATTAAATAAATAATTTATTAAAAAATAGAAAAAACGTAACTCATTACTGTCCCAAACAATCAAACATGTATATATTGAGAGTATCTAACCAAATAGATGTTTAAACAATAGTGTTTTTATTCTTTTTTATTCAGTTTTTATATTTCAATATGCAGTTTCTGTTTTTTAAACTTTTTAAACATTTTAAACTGTTTTTTTAAACTTAAACAATTTAAACATAAATTTATATGTAGTAACTTTTATCTATATGTAGTTTATAATTTTTAGACAGTCTAAACTATTTTTTTTTCAATAATTTTTTAACCTTAAAAAGTTTTAAGTATAGATTGTACAACATTAAAGATATTAAAAGTGGAGTTATTTTGTTACCATAATTAGTATTGACTTATACAATATTAAAGACGGTGAAGAAATAGTCCGATGTGCATTAAGGAGAACAAAACGAACAAAAATATAGTTATTAGCAGTTAATGGTTGAAAAAGTCAAATATTTCAGAAACATCTTGCATTAAAAGCATGTGTTAATTATCAGTCAAAATTACATCAAATTAATATTTTTTTTAAATGAATCTATCGTTAAAATACTACTTAAAAATATGGATAAAAAATGATACAAAAAATAAAATCATGTAATTATTAAGGTATCAAACACCTACTTTGTATTTATTTATATATTAAAAGCCATGGTATTTGATGGGTTTTCTTGTACATGTGAGGATAATATTGCTCCTGCCTTTCCATTTTTTTTTGGCTTAGTTTATTTTGTTTTGATTGTTTATTTTGTTGGTTTTTTTTAAATAAATAAATATCAAAATTTTATATTATAAATATATCATAATTTTATAAATAATTATATTTTGTAGTTTTGTTACTTATAAATTTTTTATAAATATATCATAATTTTATAAATAATTATATTTTGTAGTTTTGTTACTTATAAAAATCATGAATATGGTTGAGTAGTCGTCATTGTGGGTTTTGTTTGGTTTTTGTTATTTTTTTTTGTACATTAATAAATACTTTTTGGTATATAAATTATTTAATTATTTAAAGTTTTTTTTTACATTAATAAATATTTTTTGGTATATAAATGACTTAATTATTTAACATGAATTTACTTTTAACCTCGTTACTATAAAAAATGTGTTTGTTTTTGTTTAACACTAAAAAACATATGTTTATTTAAATTGTAAAAAAAATGAACACATTTTTTAAGGAGAGTTAAAAATAAAACTCTATATTAAAAAAAATTATATCATGTAATTAAATATTATAAATATCAAAATTTTCTTATAATAATTGGTAGTTTTTTTTACAATGTCCTTACAATATTACCATTCAATCATTATCATCATTTATGTTATTCAAAATTATTTATTTAATCAATTTTAGTTAATTAATTTATAAATTTATCATATTTACTTGAAATAATTATTAATTAAAAAATAATTAAGTAATATACATTAAGTAAAACAATTATTAAGTTCAGTAAAGTATTTTTTTTTTACTAAGAATTTTCACATTTTTTATAATGAAAACATCATAAAAGAAAAATAATTTAAACGGAATTAATTAATATATTTATTAGCAAAGTTTATTTATGTTAAATTAATCATTGATTTTTATTGTGGGTACTGTTCCCTTCTCTAAGTCCAATTTTATTCCTCCGTCAAGAGCTATTATTGATTACATTCCTCACAGGATGTGGCTGATATTTTTATTTTATCAATAAATTTCATACTTGAATTTTGTAAAACTAATGTTTTCATTTCTGCTTGCTGGGATATGACAGTTTCCCTCACTTTTTATATAATCTTTTAAGTTTTTTATCTCAACGATTGAAATTTAATCTTAGATTAAATTTCTCAATTAACTCCTTTATAAATCTCAATTATTTCAACTATTGAAATTTAAAAGATTAAATTTCTCTCTTAACTCCTTTATAAATCTCAACCGTAAACATAAGAGAATGTAATAAATTATATAATAAAATGAGTCCATTGGTCCGGTCTAAGCTTTTTTACTTCAGCTAACAAAGGCAACTGTTTCTATCCTAATGCGATTACAGGGGGGGAAAATAAATAAGAAAAAGAAAAGGACGACTTAGTAAAAAACATCAAATGCATCTATTCTAATTGATCTTCAATCTGATTACATTAAATTTGTTTTTTATTCTCAATTAGTAAATGCGTCTTAGTATAAGAATGAGACTTAGAACCTAATTTAACAACTTCAAAAGAGGAAATGAGCTATTTTCAATATTCGTAAGTATCATATAGAATAGCCTAATTTGAATGGGATTTTATCTCATCAGAAAAGGCAATTCAAAACTGGACTCTAGATACTTCTAAGGGAAAATCATACTGCATGAAATCCCAAATATACATAATCAAATTAACCTTAAAATAACATATACATATATACATATCTAATTTACGTACATAAATAAACATACATTACAATGTGTAAATATAACATATGCATATTCTATGTACCATTGAAATATTTTGAAGTAAATTCGATTATCTATAATCTATACATGATATTTAAGTAAGGAAACAACCACAGATATGCTCCTGCTGACAGCTACAATTGGATGCTGATCTAGAAGTTTGAGTGTTAAACTACGGAAGAGAAATGAAAATGAGAAAAGCTTGAATTCTCAAAAGTACTACTGTTTACTGAATACAATCAAACCCAAAACTCAGTTTATTAAGAAAAGGTAATTTACAAGAAGAAAAACTTTGCGTTACTTTATGTCCGGAAAGCAATGGCAACTGATCTTAAAAAGTAGGCGTCCACATGAGCTTTATAGCAATGAATTGGAAAAATGGCTAACGTAGTGAGGCAGTGGATTAGCTAGTATGATAACATGTGAAGAAAAGAGTGCCTGAAATTCAATCATATAGTACTAGCTTTTCATACACGCACCATGCATTTAACAAATAAAAGAGTTAATCCAGTGCCAGAGGAAATTATGGCACTATAAAAATTTATGTTCGAGGTCCAAACCATCTCCACTTTTGCATCCTATGCAATGCCATTCATTACTTAGTTATGCAGCATGTGTGTCAAGCAGCATGTGCGCCAACATCTTCTGTGCCTGTACATCTCAGATAGACTTGGAAAAATGCTCATAAGGAATTCAAAATGAAGCTAAATTTATTAGTGGAGATAGGCCAAAACAAATTTACTAAAAATACCAATGTAGTAACATCTATAACTTGAATGCACTAGCTTCTTGCTCAATCTTTGCTCAATCTTGCCCAAAATCCCTTTTTCCTGGCTGTATCATTTTCAGTATGGAATCTACTCCACTTTGACCCAAGTGAGAAGTGCCGTTTCAAAAAGGGCTTTGCAAAAGAGCTCCTTGTGCTGGAACTTGGTTCCATCTTGGGGCGTTTTCCTTTTCTGTCATCATACTTTTGGGGATCAGAAATATTGAAATCACCACCAAGGTAGCTGTCCCCAACTCTATTTTTGGATATTTTGTGAATTTTACTCTTCAGGTCTGCTTCTGCCTTTGAAACTTTTCTAGAAAACTTTGAGAATTGCTTCTCCCCAACCATACAAATTGGGCATGCAGGGTCAAACTTGTCGGCGTCTGGTGTCATTGTCTCTAAGCACTCAGCATGATAAACATGACCGCAGACCAACACAGAAACTACTGAGAGCTCAGGACCAGCAATAATTTTCTGGCTGCTCCATGAAGATCTCTCTGTTAATAGCTTGGAGCAAGCCCCACAAGTCTGCAAATCTATGGAAGGGGAATATGAGAACCTGCTACTACATTCACTTATCTTCCCATGAATGGATCCAAAGTGCTCACTGTCAAAAGACCACCGCTCTCTATGAGAAGAGGCCACAAGCTCAGAAAAGGTGCGCATAGACCAGCCATCAGAAGACCAACAATGGGATCCATTTGCCAAGTCATTGCTACAGGTGGAGAGTACAAAAGATGGTCTTCCTTCAGAAACTGAGTTGTTAGTTGGTGATTTTAATCCCAATATTCGACTATCAGAAACTTGCCTCAAAAGCTGGTGACCTGGTGATCGACGGGCCTGTCTTGATGGGGTCGAATTCTGAAACATTGGATATGTATGAGGAGCTAAAGAATCTGAATTTGGTGTTGATAACGTGGAAGGTATTAGAAATGGAAGATTTTGAGTAGAGGAATCTGCAATCCCAGGTGGTTCTGCTAAGTTCTTCGCCTGCAATAAAACAAAATAGAGGCTCATTAATTCGATAATGAGCAGCATGCCTCAGCAGCCAAAAAGTAAAGACAAAGCATAATGCCCAAATTACTAAAAGAGCTACAGGTCTAACTCACCTCTGGAGAATAATTGCCTGCCAAGGATAGATCTGAAACGACCACATTTAGAACATCAATATAAAACAAGGAATATAACCTTAGTATAATACAAAATGAAGTTACAAAGAAAATACGCCTAGGAATGATGTCCAGAGTTGCTCTGGGTTTAAAATGATGAGAATATGAATTGAAAATACAGAAGATACCATAATTAAGCACAAGGTCAAGATATTTGCTAAGTGCAACATATCTATAATCACTTTGAATAATAGAAATTCTGACAATAAATTCTTGAAACGGAGATAATTATTCATTCAAGTCTAAAACCTTTGCTATTGAATATTTTTTTCTACTTTTTTCCATTCTTTTTTTATCTTTGGGAGATGGTCCAATGCTCACTTCTTTTAAAAATAACATCAAAGGTTATATTTAGAAAAGTGCACTTGGATGCATCTAACTCACTTTAAGACAACAGTATATTAGATGGCACTGCAATGTTCACCTGAAGGGGAAGTCACAAGGTGTGTAACTGTTCCTCTATGAACCAGAGACTTCTGAGAGGTGGGTGATTCATAATTCTCTAGTGGGCTTCCTGCCTCCGAAATATTGCTTCTTTCTGAAGCCAGTGTCCCCTTCAACTCCATACTAGCATTCCTGCTGATCCCATGAGAAACTTGACTAGGAGTCTCTGTTTCACCAGCAACCCGCCCTCGATTATCCCACCGGAAGCTCCATGATGGTGAATATACGACATTCCTGTGAATAATTTCAGTTCTACTACTGGGGTGGTTTCTTTCTTTTGCAGCAACACAGCAAACTGATCCCATAATGGCTTTGGATAATGGCAGTTTCTTCTAATGGTATCCAGTTCGCAAAATCATACAAGAAAGATAACACCAAACTCCTGTTTTGGAAGGGAAAAAAGATATTGAAGAAAAACAAATAATGCATAACGCCATTACATACGAAGATTTTCACAGAAGAAATTTCAAAACCCACCTCAAACCATTTCTTTGTGAACAGTAGTGCTATACCCTGAATGATACAAGAAACAAAAATTTGGTGAGGAAAGAATATAAACATATGATCACTAAATTGAAACTTCAAATAGAGACCAATGGAAAATGCTCTTCTAAAGAAAAGACAGAAAATGTATAGCAAAGATTTCTCAAATCACAACACCTCCCAAATTTTCCTTCAATTTCTTTAACACATAATAGAGACTAGCAGAAAAGAAAAGAGAATTTATATCAAAGATCACTCATATCAAAACTCATTTTAATTTGCCATTTATTTTTTAACACACATTACATTAGGACTTAAATAAAGCAAATGCGAACAATGAAAAGTGTGATAGACCAAGGATTGTTCTGTTTACAGGGTAGAGTAGTAGATGACCAGAAGTCACCAATCTCTCTCTAACTAGTTCAACATCCGTATCTATCCAACAGATCACAGTCTATTTCCTAATCATTACTATAGGTTTAATCTATCCAACTGAAGACCAGAAAAGATTTTCCGATCCCAAAGAACACTTCCTTCTTCCCAATAGAATAAATCCAACAAGTATAATTTATTTAGACATATCTGACAATGAAATGCACAACATACAACATTAAAGTTAGTTAGCTACTAGGATTCTTCCCAGGAAACTCATCTGATATATATATATATATATATTATCATGTTTGGATCTCAAACTATGGATTTGTGACATTTGATACTATTCAACATGAAGATGAGAGAATTAAGGGTATCTAATACTAAAACAATCCCCATTTCTTCACCAATAAGTCTTCTTAAATTATGGTTCACCTAGTAGTCAGGCAGTAAGACTCAATTCATAGCTTTGAACCATACCACGTATCATTTGATCTAAAATAAAATCTTCCTAAATTAGCAAAAAATGATACTATCAGAAAAGGTAACCTATTCATTTATAGTTTTTTGTGTTGAAACTTCATTTAAACTAAAACAGATGTAAATCGAAACAAGATCAACAAGGCTGATATCAAAATATGGTGCACAATAAATATTTCCAATAAAACAATTATGTTAATGATTTCCATCCAAATAAAAAAAGGCAAGTATATAATTCATCTTAAACATAACCCTAATACATAGGTATTCCTTTAACTACAGGCATACATTTCCCTGACCAAATCCAATCTGCCTTAGGCTGAGACCATTATATAATTAATTTCATATATTTTCATAAATAGTAAACTTCACTTAAGTAAGAACAATCCCCTTAAGCAAACCAACGACCCACATCTAAGAGTGAAAGCATAAATTTCCATTCGCTAAAAAGTCCTGAGAACACCACAGGCGTCGAGAGTACACAACAGTATGCACATCTACAGTATGAAACAAAATCTGAAAAGCATTTACCTAGAGCAATTAATCCTTGTTCTATACTCAATCGAAAAACATAAATTTTTTGCCAAAAATCAAAACCACTATCAATTGAAGAAATCCGGAACTCATGTGAGCCAAATTAAAGAAAATCAGAGAAATCAATAAAGTAAATACAGCTAGGGTTTACAAACTGTTGAAAATTTTGCCGCCCAGAAAGAAAGAAAAAAAGCCAAAGAGATCGACAGACGAGAAAGTGGCGTGTTCTCACCGTTCTGTTAGCTGTAAGGCTTCAGAAAGCCAGAGATGTTTTACTTCATCATTAGGAATGGGCATTTCATAGTGAGAACGTAGACGGTGTTAACAAAGTAGGCGAGTTGAAGTCTTATTTTGCTGCAGAAAAAGACACCGTTCTGTTATGACGGAGTTACGCAAAGGTAGAGCGTAGTGGAAGTGATGTTTGTATTTGTGCAATTTGTGTCTTCGGAAAATTGTGATAACGGTAAAAAACAATTATTAAAAATAGTATTTAAAATTTATAATTATAAAAAATAACATATTTCATATTTAATTTATATATTTTAATTATTAAAAAAATTTAAAAAATAATTTTATTTTAAACTACATTCAATTATTGAATTATGATTTATTTAATATCAAATATTATTCAATTTAACATTATACGATATTATTAAAATATATTTTTATTATTATAAATTTTAAAAATTTATTTTTTTAATTTTTCAAAAAACTTTTCTTTTAAAAATGACCATAAATGAATGATGATGACATTAATGCAATATAAATTATTATTATTCTAAAAATATTTTATTAATAATAATTTTATTCAATAATAATTATATAAAAATTTAATTAATATTAAGTATAAAATAAAATTTTAATTTATTTTATTGTAAAGATAAAAAAATTATTATCCTTTAAGATAATAAAAATAATTTAAATAATAATATAATATAATTAATAATAATGATAATATAAATATTTTATTTAAAGATATTATCATCCCAATATTATTACATCATTTTTATTATCATTTTACTATTCTCGTTCATCTCGTATGTAATAGTCACTAATAAGTGGTTATTCTTGTGATAAAATTTATTATTTTTTTAAATTATTGATTTAAATTATAAGGTTTGATATATAAAAAATTATCACTAAAAGTATGTTTTCAAAAAAACTAATTAAAAGTAGTTAAAAAAATGAAATTGAATTAAATATAGATAATGTAACTAAATTTACACCTAGGTTATTAAATTTTTAAACGTATGATTTAATATTTAAATTTTATAATTTTATATATAGAACCTTCGATTTTTAAATCTTAAAATTTAATTTTCAAACTTTTAAAATTTTATACATAAATCTTAACTTGATTACTAAATTATATATTTATAAATAAAAAATTAAGATATATATGAAATTTTAAAGTTTGTGGACTAAATTTTATGACTTGAAAGTTTATAAATCTATATGTGAAGTTTTAAAATTTTGTGGATCAAATCATGCTTTTAATTTTTTTTAAAATTATATAAATTTAATTAAAATTTAAGAACCAATATTATACTTAAACATTAAAAATATTACTAAAACCAAGTTGTTATAAAATCAAATTATATGATATTGGCAATAAACTTTACTAGAACTTATATAGGACTTATTTTAGAGGGGAATGTTCTCCAAATCTTTAGATTAGGTTTTCATTAATTATTAATTATTTAAAATAACTTTTTTGTCATATTATTAATTCAAAAAGTATATAAAATGTTAAAAAGTTAGATTTTAGTAAAATTTACTATAAGATATTATTATTTGAAATATATAATTAAAATATTATTATAAAATATAAATTAAAAATAATAATAAACCAGATAGAGAATGATACACTTAGTTATTAAAGTTATTGTTAAAAGATAATAATTAATGATTAAAATAATAACTCTATTTTTATTAATAAAGTTATATATAAGTTATATAATAAATTAAAAATATTTAAAAATTTATTTTTTTCATTCTTTGATCATTCTCTGATAAAAAAATAATATTTTTAAACTATAAGATTAAACAATCTAAATGGTCATACTAAAAGTAACACAAAAATTATTAAAAGTATTAGATTATTAATTTTTTGAGTAGAGTTTCTTTAAATCATTTTATTTTTATTAGATGGATATTTTATTCGCTTTATTTTTATAAAAAAATATAAGTCACTTATTAAAAAAAAGATAATTTAAACAATGATATAATATTTTGTTATTAAAACTAGAGATAAAGTGTTCAATATCTATTGTTTCTCTGTTACCAACTTTCATGCTATCATTTCCCTGTTGTTACCTTTTTCTTTTATCTTCTTTTTCTCTTTAAATTATCTACTTTGTTTATTTGACGAATAATTTATTTTAAATTTATAGTTTATAGTTTAAACATCTCTTAAGTTACTTAATAGTCATTATTCTATGGCTATACAAATTTTAAAAATTACAAGATAAATTATATATATATATGTGTTATTATTTTTGAAAAAAATTAAATATATCTTTGAATATATTGCGCATTTATTAAAAATCTATGATTTGTTTAGTGTCTCTTAAAAGAACTTGTGCTTTAATTAGTAAGAAGAAAAAAAAGAAATAACATAATTTCTAATAATAAAAAAATAAAAAATGTAAAATAGCAGTAATAAATTATAAAAAAATGATATAAGTTAGAAAAATAGTGGGATGAAAGATGATAATAAAAACCTCATTATTTAAATAATAATTAAAATATTATATTTTTAATAATTAAGTGACTTACTTATTTATTGTGAAAGTAAAATAACTTGGTTTTTTTTCCTTAAAGGTGTAATTTTTTTCCCTCTCTCTCTCTCTATAACTTTTGGGCTTAGACCTTGGTTTGAAATCTTTAATAGCCTCAAAGAGGAAGGCTCCAAATGGGGTGGTGGTGGTGTTGGTTTTGTTTTCTTCTCAACTACAATTTGTAGTACTACTACACTACTAATCTACTACTACTGCTGCCACTTGCTAAACGGTACAATTTCAGTAAGTTTTTAAACAGCCATTAACTTCAACTTTTCTTTTGATTCTTTGCCTTAGGGTGGTCAACCTGGTCCTCAAATACTTGAGCTTTGACCACATACTATTCTTAATCAAATCAATACTCATATATAAAGTCATTATTTGACCAAAAACAATTATATAGTCATATTAGGCCTGCTAGCCTCATCCGCGTAAAAAGAATTAAAAAATATATAATGTATTTGTCCGTTAAAGTTTTGAAAAATTAAAATAAAAATAACATTTTTAAAATATAATATTACATTAATTTATTTAAATATCAATTAATATTAAACGGATCGAAATCACTATAGTTTAGTTTGAACGATATCTAATTAGATAATATTTAAAATAAAATATATGATAGAATTTTTTTAATAATAAAATATATTAGATAATAATGTTATTTTTATGATTATAAATTTTAAAATTATTTTTATTTTTATTTTTTATTTATCTTATGTTTTTAGATATAACGTTTGTTTTATAACCTAATTTTAGAAAAATAAAAAGTCATATATCTATAAAAATATTATTATACTAAAGTTTGTAGATAATATGTACATCGAATTAACCTTATTGTTGGAAATATTTTGAATGAAATTTGGAAAAAGAAAAAAGAAAATGAAACCGTTGATCTCTCACGGAGAGAAATGGACAAACGTTTTGAGCTCTGTACTCCTTTATTTTAGTTTTATGTCGTTTGGGCTGTTCATTTTCTTTTGAGCTTTTGCCATTTCGTTTATGAGCTCTATTATACTACAAGAGAAATCGCACTTCATTTGGATACGGAACAATGAAAAAGAAAAAAATATATAAAATTTTGTATTTTCAAACTAAAATTATATATTTTTTTATAGAGTTCGAATACTTGATATTTTGTTGGAACGATCTGTATAAATTTATTATTAATTATTCGTTATATTTTAAAACATATTTTTTTAAAAATTCTCATATATCTAATGCAAACGAAAAAATTATCTTATAAAAATAGACTTAATAATTTTTCTTTACTCAATTTATATCATATATCATCTAAATTTTATACTTACATTTTTCATGTATTTATTTTAATATAATTATAATATAGCATTGTATAATTTTATTTTTAACTTATTTATTTATACAATATTTTCTACTATTAAAAGAGCCATGATTTTTATGAACATAGTATCAAAACTTTATTCGATTCATGGGACAAGAAAAAATAGGCATTCTCACAAAAATATTAATGGGTCTTGTAAAATAAATAAATAAATAAATAAAAGACAAGTAATATACATGTAAAAATAATAATAAAATAAGTTTATATTACAAATTGTTAGGATAAATGATGTTGGTTCGGATTTAAACTCAAACTTGAACCGAACAAATAATGTCGGTTCTTAAAAAGTAAGAATAAATTCGATCTAATAAAATTTATAAAACCAAACCGAACTCTTCGAATTGGGTGGATCAAATTTTATATCTTAGTGTATTTTTAGTTTTTGTTAGTTTTTGATTTTATAATCGGTAAATTTTTATAAAAAATACTTATTATTAATAACTAAAAAATTATTATATTAAATTTTATACATTAATAATAAATTAAAATTAAAACATAAAAGGATTTTGATTTTTTTAAATAATAAATAAATAAAAATTATGTAATTAATTCTAAATTTTAAATACACATAAATTAATATAAGTATTTACTATTTATTTATTTTATCAACTTATACATAAATTAAATTCATAAACAAGCGATTAATTTAAATAATAGAAATGTGATTCAATGAATAATAACACGTTCATTGTTAATTTAACCAATTCATATTTGACATTTATCGGAGCATTTGAAGAATATTAATCTATCTATTTATATATAAGTTATTTATATTAAAAAATAAAAAAAAAGTATACGTAAGCATCATCAAATACCATAGAAAGATGAAATTAATAATATAGGTCATAAGGTTTATAAGTGTTGGTGATATTCATGAATAATATATTCAAATATAATTTTAATTTGTAGGTAAGTTTTTTAAAAAACATTTTCAAGCCAAATAAATTATCAAGCTCTAATAAACACATATCATGTATATATATGTTTTTATGAACATTAGATGTTATATTAGACACACAGGAAATTTTTGCATATAAGTCACTCGATTGATCAAAACATGTCTAGATCAATCAAGGTGAGTAGATCAATCTAAGGATTAATGTTTGATCGATTGAGCACTAGATCAAACAAAAATTGAGTAGATCAATCCAAGTATTTTAGAATTTATGTTTTATTACCATATATTGATTGAGGATTGGTTAGATCAATCGATCGAGCTAGACTTAGATAGATCAAGTGGCCAGTTTTAAACTTTAACCTAATTTTTATTTGAGTCATATGTTTCAATTGCTATTTTGTCCCTATTATTTATTACTCTATGAATTGTTTAATAGAAATAATTATAATTGGACTTTAACTTAGGGCTTCAATCTTTCCTATATAAATAACCTAATGCTCCATATTTTATTCAACCACAATTGAGTCAACTTTTGCACTTTAAGCTTTATCTCTAAATCTATTTTGTAAAAAACTATTATGGTAGGTTTTTTCATTAGTTAATTTATCAAACATTTTGTGGTTGTTTTTTATTGATTAATAAGCCTACAATATTTGAGTTATCGTGCTTAAACATCTATTCTAGTGTTGCTAGTGATTTTGATTTATTTGTTATTCTATTAAATCATCTAGCAAGGGGTTTTCATTATTTAATCCACTCTAGGAGACGCATTACACTTTTATTTTTATGCTAACTTTTTAGGTGTCAGCTGAATGGGTTCGATAACTTATGTGACTCAAGTTTATCGAAACATTGGTCTGGATTGAATACCTTTCTTGTAGATATTGTGAAAGAAAGCGGAGGCTTGTAAGTATGTTACTTAGGGGCATTACCTTGGAAGGTAGTTTGAGTCCTAGCCTTGTAATCGAATATTATTTTCATAGTGGATTAGATCATTGTTATGGCTTGGGTTGTTTCAACCTAAAAATCGCATGTTATTTTATTTACACATGATTGCATGTTTGGATGTCTGTGAAATATTTAACTTGTATTATTTTCGATAATTATCTATTCACCCCTTCTAGTTAATTAGATATGTAACTAAATAAACTTTTAATTGGTATCAAAGTAGATCATTAGATACAGTTATTGTTTCCTAAGACTTTGTTATGGATTAGGGGATTTTCTACAATCTGTGCACCTTGTTTTGATAGGTTTATTACCCATATTGGAAGGATTGTATAAGAGCCTTACTACTGTCTATATATGAGAGTAATTGAAACTCTGTGCTTTATGGTTAGGAACCACATAAAGTTACTATAGATAATTTATTCACTCCTAAGCTTAGGAAAGATTGGACCACTGAAGATAAAATTGGTAATAATTGGAATTATAAATGAATTAATGCTATCTTTAGTGTTGAGTCTGCTGACAAGTTCTATCGCATTTCTCATATTGATACTACTAAGCATGCTTGAGATATTTTAGAGGTCACCTATGAGAGCAACACACAAATTTAATGAACTAAATTTCACATGCTTGGTACTCAATTCGAAAATCTTAGGATGAAAGAATATGAAACCTTTTTTTGAATTCTATGCTAAATTAAATGATATTGCTAACTCTTCTAGTAATATTGGTGAGAAAATTAAGAAATTTAGGTTAGTTAGAAAAATACTGTGCTTCTTTCCAGATCACTTCCACGCAAAAATCTCCGCAATAGATGAAAGCAAAGATATGGAAACCATCAAAATTAAAGAGCTAGTTGGTTCACTTCTCACTCTTGAGATGAGCTTTCGAACTCCTAAAAAGAATGAAGGTGTTTCTTTCAAAATAGCAATGATTGAGAATGGTGACAATGATGATGAAGAACTAGTACTTATAGCTTGAAGATTGAAGAAAATATTCAACAAAAATAATCCTCAAAGCAAAAGACAATCAAGTCATCAAAATGATGAGAATATGAAAGAACTCAAAGAAGCCATTGATTGGTGCAAAACTGTAAGTGTAGAGTATCAAAATTTTATAATAAATTGATAAGAAGAGTATCGTTCTCAAGGATTGATAACTTACTTTTTACAAATACCAAGTTGTTGTAATTGGAATTTAAAATAAAATCAATTGAAAGAAAATACACAAAAGAAAATAAAGATGTTTCTTGAACATCCAATTAATGGGAAGAAAACTTCTAGGAAATCGATTTCACCTAATCCCCCAATATACTTTACTCATCTAGCTAATTGAATTTAATTCTCTTTGTTTGTTAGCAATTTCAAAAAATAAAATCCAAAAGTCTCTTTCGATAGTTAATTGAAAATATTCGTGTTCATCAATTTACCCAAGAGTATGAATTTAACAAAGCAAAAAAGCATTAAGACCAATGATTTTAATACTACACAAGTTCATACAAGTTTTTCGATCTCTATATTTGCATATGTCGAAATATTTTAGATATGTTTTATAATTCCCTCTTTTAATAGTAAATTACAAGATTAAAATCATCTAATTAATGGCCAGTTAATTAGAAGCAATAAACTAAGAATAAATGAGACAAACATAAAGAGAGATAATTTAAATTAACATAGAAAATCAAGGATAGTTTGAAATTAAATTACATCTTTTTCTTAGAATAAAGAAAAATTAGTTCATGCTAAAAATTAAATTTAACATAAACAAATTTACCATAATGTTTCCTAGAAGAATTGAAAGGAAACTGAATCATAAAAAGAATATGCTTTCACGTTTCCTTGTTACGCCCCAATATGCTTTTCTTTTCTGTTTTTTGTTTTCCTTTTCCACCTCTTTATTTCTCCCTGTTTCATTTAGCCCATGTTCCTTTTCACTGGTATATATATATAAACCTAACGGCTCTTTTTTTTATTTTTTTTTGTTTTTTCTATTTTTTCTATTGCCTTCTTCTCTTTGGTTTATATATATATTAACCTTACACGTATTTTGTTTCACAGTCTCTTATATATATATCAAACTTATTCTTTCGTTATGCTTCTAAAATTTTAGATCTTTATTTTCTTCAAATCTGTAATAAAATTTAAATAATAATAATGTCTAAAATCAATAAAATTATACTAAAACTAAAGTTGAGAAGTGATAAATTATGTCAAATTATGCAAGTCATCAAACACGCCCAAACTTAGAACTTTGTTTGTCCTCAAACAAAAAGAAAATAAAATAAAAACACCTATAGATAATATTAACTAGACCCCATAAAGAACTACCATCACTCACTAAGCCATGATCTGAATTTAGATTTCATCACTAATAACTTACTCTTTTTACATCAAAAATAGTAGGAAAATCAATCAAAAATTCATCAAATTTTCAAGCAAGAGTTAAGCATTTAATTCAACCTAAAGCCAAGTTCTTAAGTGTATGTGTGTGTAAAATAGTCAATTTAACTCCAAACCACCAACAAATTTAGATAAAAGTAGAACAATTGAAATCTGAAGAATTCTCTCAAAACTTAACTCTATAAGTCCAATTTTTAGAATTCCTCTCCACTAATGTAATCAAATACCAAAATTAGAGATCAAAATATCTTTAATCAAAGTTGTAATGATAGGATATAGGGTAAGGGCGAAGAAAGAAATGGATATGAAAAATCAAAGCAAACTGGGAAAATACTTGGTAGAAAAAACATTAAAAAGAATATCCACGGGATTCACACCATAGCTCTTTCTCGACAATATGTTCATACTGATGACAATATTGTTGGCATACTCAATAAGTGGAGTGCTCTATTTTTTTTTATTTTTTTTCACCTTGATACTCATAGCCTTTTCTGATTTACAACCACTTTAACCCTTTTTTTGATTCTTGCCTTTCACTTTTTTCTTTTTTTCATACTTTGATCAAATAGAGTAAACATAATGTGGATTATTTAATTTGAACTAACTTTCTCTTTAAATACAAAATTTCACCAAAGTATTTTCTCAAAATTTAAGGTAAATTCATGGTTTTTTAGGCTTAGAATGGAAATAGTTTATGTGGGTAAAAGAACAAATAAAGGCTTATGTAAAATAAGGCTCAAGGGGGTTAATTATGGAAATACACCATGCAATGATGGTGTGATAATTAGGACGACTGGGAAAGCTTTTTGGTAGTGAAAAAAGCATTACCTAGATCATTTCTCTAATATTTGGTATTAACTAGTATTTTGCCTCAAGGATCCATCAATGGATTCTAGAGTAAAGTAAGATTGAACTTTCTTGACCTAGTTAATTTAACTTCTTCTCTTCATAGGAAAAATGGAATAGAGAAAAAATTTACTATGTGCTCAATTATTTTTAAGGACAAATATTTAAATCAAAGTATCCACAAAACTCTGCCTAACATAATAGCAGATTTTGAATAAAAATTCTCAAAACCATCCTCAATCACAAATCTTAATCATAGAGAATTCAATCATACTCAAATACATGCTTGATAAGATAATTCAAAAACTTAAGACTATAGGAGTTAACACCCTAAACTTAAACTAAACAATGTCTTCATTGTAATTCAAAAGTGAGACAGATAGCCAAGAATTTAGTTTCATAGTTAAGGTCATGATTTAGTCTACTAATTGATACGAGATTGCAGTCAAAATTAGGCACAAATAACACAGATTTGAGAGTGAGATTGTTTGAGAGACAAATGCCAAAATTATAGTAATCTTAGTTTTATTTAGAAAAATCACTAAGGTTGTTGTAATTGGAATTTAAAATAAAATAAATTTAAAGAAAATACACAAAAGAAAATAAAGATGTTGCTCAAAGATCAAATTAATGGGAAGAAAACTTCTAGGAAATCGATTTCACCTAATCCCTCACCATGTTTTACTCATCTAGTTAATTGAATTTAATTCTCTCTGTTTGTTAGCAATCTAAAAAAAATATCCAAAAACCTCTTTCGATAGTCAATTGACAATATTCTTGTTCATCAATCTATACAAGAGTATGCAATTTAACAAAGCAATAAAGCGTTAAGACCAATGATTTTAATACTACATAGGTTCATACAAGTTTTTCGATCTCTATATTTACCTATGCCAAAATATTTTAGATCTATCCTATAAATCTCTCTTTCGATAGTAAATCAAAAGATTAAAATCATCCAATTAATGGTTAGTTAATTAGAAGCAATAAATGAGACAAACATGAAGAGAAATAATTTAAATTAACATAAAAAATCAAGCATGGTTTGAAATTAAATTACATATTTTTTCTAGAATAAAAAAATTAGTTCATACTAAAAATAAAATTTAACATAAAAGAATTCACCATAATTTTCTCAAAAAATTGAAAGGAAATTGAATCGTAAAAAGAATATACTTTCGCGTTTCCCTATTGCGCTCAAATTTACTTTTCTTCTCTACTTTCTATTTTCTCTTTTTTTTTCCTTTACTGCCTCTCTATTTCTCCCTATTTCGTTCGACCCTTGTTCCTTTTTGCTTATATATATATATAATCTTCTTTTAAATTTTAGAGTCGATATGCTTCTAAAATTTTGTATCTTTATTTTATTCAAATATGTAATAAAATTTAAATAATAATAATGAAGTCTAAATTCCATAAAAATTAAATAAAATTAGACTAAAGTTAAAGTTGAGAAGTAATAAATTATGTCAAATTATGTAATTCATCAGCCATCAAAAGGCTATATAGATGAGCACATTATGCCATTTTCTTCAAAAACAACATAGTTTGTCAAACCTTCAAACATGTCCTATTTACATATACATCTTTAGTATCAAGAACTGATTTGGTAAGGGCTTCTAACTCTACTCGTATTGTATCATACTATACACAAAGAACAATTGCACTTGTGATTAAAAAACATGTTAAATTTATGCCTGTTTGTCATAACTTTGGTAGGAAAGGTCATATTAGATGTAATTGTAGATTTCTTGTGACGTGTCTATATTTTAACAATGCCTCTCATGCTTGATATTTTGGAATTAATTTTCATCATCCATACATTAATGTTGCATATCCATTAATGATGTAAAAGAAAAGTAAAGGCAAAAATAAAGGTAAATCCAATAACATGCAAAAAATAACTAAGTCAATTGAATTTCAACCTAAAGATATTGTGAGACTAAAATTCAAGAAAATTAGGGTTAGTAAAGATTACCTTTTTAAAATCAACTAACCTTTCTCTCTTTCATCCATGAATTTTTATTTTATGGTTGATTGGCCCTAAGGGAGCATGTTAATTTGACTAGTTTAATTATTTATTTCTAAGTTTAAATTTAGTTATTTGATTCTTAATTTTGTGTTAGTTTATTTAAAATTTTATTTTAAAAAAGAACTTTCAAGGGAGTAGAATTTTTCTAACATTGAAATAAACTTTAAATTTTATTTTGGATCAAGAAAATATATAATTTACATGGCCTGATTTATTTTGATTAATTATTCATTATATAATTGAGTATCTTGTTATGTGCATTTATATTTTTCCTTACATCTGGTGATCGATGTCAATAAAAAACTCACTCACGCACTCATTGGACACATAAGTATGTCATGCTTGAAGTTCATAATTAATTATGTGAAATTTTAGGGCTTGCAATAATCTTAAGTGTAAAAATTGTGTTTGAACTATTTCACTTTATAAAATGCTACTATAGAGAGACACCTAGTTTTGAGAGGGCTACCTAATGTGATGTGTGAAACTACCATAGTGAGCAAAAATGGCTACCTCACAACTAGTGTGAAAGTTATCATACTAAGTTTTTGGCTTGTGCATAATTCCTTTGCAAAAAAATATAAAGAAAAAACAAAAAATATATACAAAAGTAATTACATGCACAAAAATAAAGAGTCACAAATGGTTACGTAAAAAAATAAATAAATAACCAATCATTCATATAAAAAATGATTATAAATAATAAGAGGTGATTTAAGAAAAAATAATTAATTAAGCTTTCTCTTAGTAAATAAAATTTTATTTTGTGTAAGTTTGAATTTAACCACAATTCTTTCATGATAGGTGATACCCATTTCCTTTAAATCTCTCATAACTAATCATGACTTAACTAATTGGCATACAGTTACAATTTCAATATTTTTAATACTTTGAACAATTTTTAATATATCACCATATGTGTTGATGAATGTATGTATGCTTTATCAGAATACATATGTATACTTTAAATAATTCAATTTTGTTAAAAAATGTTTTTTATTTCAAAATTGATTATTTGAGTGAAGTTCATGTTTGAATAAACCTATCGTCGATCAATCGACATTATTATCGATTGATTGAAATATGAATTTTGGTTTTCCCCCCTTTTCATGCCCCCTTTCGGTTTTCACTCAAAAGTCCACAAATCCACATATGTTTGACTCCTATTTCACTTAAAATTGATTCCTAATCACATTTCTAGCATCAATCTCACAAAAATCACATTCAAGTAGAAATCATTTCAATCCATTTTTATCTATTTTTCGTCATTTTCTCTCCAAACAAACACATTTTTTGTTTCAATAATTGTCATATATTACCTTCCTATACCTTAACAATAGTTTTTTTTACTTTGATTATGCAATTTTTTTGGGAAAATTCCATTAGTTTGGGTATTTTTCAGTTCAAGGGATATTTTTATCTTTTTAGGTTTGTGCTCGATTATCTGATGGTTGTGAAGTGAGGCGATGTGAACTTCCTCATGGTGCTGCTGCTCCACATTCATCTCAATAGTGGGACGATGAATCTAAATTAAGGTATCAAACTACTTTGTAAAAATGTTCAATTTTGTATAAGCGTGGAATAACTTGGATTGAGTTTCACGAAATAGGAATCACATATGTCATTAGAGCTCTAGTTTGGAAATCATAGTTCACACCCACAAAATTATGTTTCCTTACCCTAGTTTATGAATTTTATGCCAATATTGATCCAAAAATTGGTCACCCTGAGCCAATGAGTTATAGGGTTTTGGTTCAAAATAAAATAGTTGACATCTTGGCCCAGAGACTTAACATATTCTTATCTATCATGAACACCGAAGATTTAGGTTTTCACCTAGAATAGTATAGCATTGCCAATGAGGATTTTTTTATCCAACTTTCTTGTTCACCCAACATTGATCTTATGTTCAACAACTATACATTTCAGGTGAATTCACTTCTTTCTATTACGTTTTGAATAAAATGATCTGATGCTATCAAAGCTCTCCTCTAAGATTATCTACCTATATGCGAAGATATTATAATGTATTGAAAAATTAATTGCATTCAATGTAGGTACAGTCATTCAGGATGAAATCATAAACCAATCTCAGATTGTTAACATGAGGATCGATCTTCCTTATAGTTGTCTCATTATCCAATTGATTCTAGATATGGGTGTTCCATCAACAAGGGATTGTAATTTCATACACCTGATGGGTGACATTGCAAAGTCAACCATCTTAAGATCATCTACCTGAACATCAAAGAGACACAGACCCACTGATGTTGGTACTAGGAGGAGGATTCATTGATATTATAGCGAGTGGTAGAGCTGCAAATGATATTTTTAGGGGGATGAAGATATGGAAAATATGCCTTCTTTTGAACCTTCTCGTTAGGATTTGTTTGAAAATGAAGTAAGTACAAGAATGGAAGCACTGTCAATAAAAGTGGTTGGTATGGAACAAAGGATGATTGCCATGGATGAACCATAAGAGAAAATGTATTCCATGATCAAGGACATTCACTCACAGTAAGGGTTTCAACCTCTAGAACAATGATTTATCTTTATCTTATTTTATTATTTTGTACTATTCCATTGGTTATTTTGAAGCCATTTTGTTTTTGACTTTTCATGGTTTGAAGTGTATTTGATATTTGCTTGCTGATGTACAAGGATCATATCAAGTAATATACTACATTTGCTTCACCTATTAGTGTGTACTTCTTCTGTATGTTGCTTATTTTCTTGTAATCATTTTTAGATTTCACATTCATCTTAAAAGAAAATGCAACATTCATGCATGTATTTTTTTGAGTTTTTTTATTCGTATGATAAAAAGTAGGAGAAAAATTGAAACTTTACTTGAAAAATCTACAAAAAGAGGAGAATTATTTTAGAAGGGTAATTACTTTGAGAATGGAGAAATAATATTTTTGAATTTGTTTTGAAGATTTACACATAGGGGAAGTTTTTTTTAATTTCTATCTGTTGACTACTCACTCTTATAAACATTCTTTATTTTTTGTTTATATATATATTGAACTAGTGAACAATGAGTCTTTCAGGAAAAAATGTGTGGTTGTTTATGTTTTTGTCTTTTAGTGCAAATATGAGCTGTCAAGATTCAAGCGAAAATGGTTTCACCAGATCATAGGATAGTTCCACTCTATATGATCTGGTGAGAGAGAGGTTTTATCACATGAATATGCCAAAGGGGGGATCGTAAGGTTTAAGAGTATTGGCAATATTCATGAACAAAACATCCAAATGTAATTTTAGTTTTTTAGGTGAGTCTTTCAAGAATATTTTCCAAACCAACGAATCTATCGACCTCTAACAAACACATCTCAGGTATATATCTGTTCTTATGCAAATTAAATTTCATATTTGATACATAGAAATATTTTACATAAAATTTACTCAATCGATTGAGACATATCTAGATCAATCAAGGTGAGTAGATTGATCGAGAATCAATCTACCATGATTAAAAAGTCCCTAAATTAATTTTCATTTGATATAGATCAATCGAGGGATTAATGTTTGGTCAATCGAGCACTAGATCGATCAAAACTTTAGTAGATTGATCTACCTAGTTTAGAATTTATTTTTTATTACCCTAAATCGATCAAGAATTGGTTAGATCGATTGACCTTTTTGACTCGATCCATTGAGCTTGACTTATCGATCGAGTAGCCAGCTTTGAAATTTTAACCTAATTTTTATTCGAGCCAAATATTTTAATTACTATTTTGTTTCTATTATTTTATGATCATCAAAGATATGACATTTTTTTAAGTTAATTTATAAAGGAAAACCTAGACCTACAATTTTTTTTCTTTCAAAAAATGCAAGTCTAGCCTCTCGCTTTACACTTGCTATATGTAAATATCTTAATGAAAGCATGTGGTCTGTTTAGATCATCATTATAGATTCTGTATATGTGAAAGTAAAGTTCGCTGTGGTGGCTACCTTTGTTTTGTGTGCATCTCTAGACTCATGGTGAGTTTTATGGTTCTTCATACACAGGAAGAGTTGAAACACAATGTACTTAAAACTTGTAAATAATATTTCATATTTTTGATCGAGGAAAAGTTAAAAAAAACAATCTAAACCGTGAAGATAATTTGTATCTTGAATTAAGAAAGATTTTAAATATGTGATATTTTATACAAGGAAAGATTTTTGGATATAAGTGAACATTAACACATTGATTAGACTTAGGTGGGACTTGAATTACTTTATTTGATAGTTTAACATTTTGAGTTGCACTCCAAAATTCCTCAAAAATATTTATAAAAAAAACATTAAACAAAAGTGTCAATAGTTATGCCATAATAAATTTTCTTCTAATATATTTATGTATAAAAAGAGTCAATCTTTGGTCGTTATTATTCTATTTTTTTAGTTTATGTTTTTATTCTAAATTAATAAATATTAAAATTTTCATATAGTAAATATTCGTGCATTTTCGTATCAATATCATTTCATATCTAATTAAATTAAAAAAAATTATTAACTAACATACATTAATTTTTAAGTAAAATATTCTTAGAAACCTTTATTAAATTTGATTTTATTATTTAATTTATTTATTAAATAAAATTATACAAATTTTATCAATATTGAATTAAATCATACATATTTACATCTTAAATTATTGTCACAAATTATCACCCATTACTTATAAAATAGTTTTACGTGTGTATATATATATTTGCTAAAAGTGTATAGACAAATGTTTATTCAGGTTATCCCCTAGGAAGAGAAATTTGTAATGTTAAAAGGTAGTAGATTAATAACTATGTCTCTCTCCCAACTTCTTTTACTATCCCATTGAATCAACTCTTGTGTTCTATAGTTCAATTCTCTTGGTATCCATCTTATAGAGATTATGTTGAATATATGTAGCTCCTTATTTATTTTGTTTAAAAGTATTGTAGTGTGATTGGAAACTGCTTGCTAATTTTCTTCAAGAAAAATGTATATAATCACTTTGTTATCTCCTTCCCAATTCACAGATTGATTGTTATACTAGAGAAAATATTTAAACGCTTCTAAAAAATCTGTAACTTCTGCTTCTTCAATGGAAGTAGTGAGTTGATATCCACTTCTTGAGGTAGGAAGGTGCCAGGTTGAATGATCTTGTGAGGTTCCTCTTTTGATAAGAAGTCTGGTTTTTTCTGATAGCTTAATCAATAGAACGTGCCTCTTTTTAAGGCAACCTCTTACTTGGGTGCTTTGAAGAGTGTCTTGCAAGGATCTTCCTATTTTCTTTCGAATCCCAAAGTTTGAAGAACCACCAAAACCCTAAGTATCACCACCATAAATCATTGTGCTAGGCATATATCTTAAAACCCAAAAATCCTAGATTTTCCTACTTGAATGGAAATTCTAGAAATTATCGAAGGCTCTGACAACTAAGTGCATATTGCAAATCAAATTCCTTAACCACATATATCACCAACCACTACCCAATACAACTTGTTTTTTTCTCAAGCATTGCCTTGAATGTGTCAAACTACATCATATGGGCCCTTCTCATGCGGATGTGAATTGGAGCATGAGGAAAAGTTGGCTATTTGATTGGAATCAAGGTTGGGAAATAGACAATGAAGAAATAAAATGCTGGTTCATTGATTCCATGAAGCCATCCCTTATGAATCAGTACATATTTCTTCCTATCGTAAAGGATGTTTGGGATACTATTGAGAAGAGATTCTATAATGTTTCAGTTAAGACTCATATTTTTGAATTACATAAGAAGTTATTTGGAGAAAATTATAATGTTCAGTCTCTTTCTACCTACGACAATGAACTTGTGGGTACGTTTTAGGAGATTGATCAACTCATGGCCTCTCAGACCAAGACCATTGTTGTAATGATTCAAGAGGCATCAACAATGGCTCAAATGTGAATCTATATGTTTCTGAGTGGGATCAACTCAAATATATGATCAAGTGCAGAGTGAGATTCTATTCAAGGACCCAAAATTTGATTTACAATGGAGTTATGCCTATGTTAGAAAGGTGTAATTTGACAAAAAAGCTATGGGTCACTCCACCGAGTCTTTTGTTATGGCTATTCAACATAGGCCAAGTCCTCCTCCTATTTTTTCTGGTCTTCCTCCTTGTCGACCCATAAGAAAACCATATAGATCGATGGTTCACAAATGTACTCATTATAGAGACATTAGCCACTCCACAAAATGATACTATGAAGTCATTGACTATCTAGATTGATGGGATTTCACCAAGAAACCTCAAAAGAACTTGGACAAAGTTACAGGTGCTGCTACAGAGGAAGAAAACCTACCAATTTCCTTTTGTTAATGTAGCACAATCAGGTATGAAGTGTAAGACATCTATGAGGATAATTGATACATATGTATCAAATCACATGACTAATGACTAGCCTCTTGAAAACATTTAGCTCTTCCTCTCAAAGTATTGTGTCAATAGCTAATGGTACTCCAACTTTGGTTACTAGAGAAGGTTCTATATTTTTTATCTAATATACTGACACTTGATTATGTGTTAGTTATTCCATCTTTGGCATATAATGTTTCATCTGTGAGCCAAATTATTTTGGATCTTGAATGTATTATGACCTTCCATCCATCTTTCTATGTGTTTTAGGACATTCTGAATTGGTGGATTCTTGGTTATAGTATTAGATGGGGAAAACTCTACTATCTGGATTTGACAGATAGTAGAGAGCATAAATTATGTTATTCGAGTCAAGACAATCAAACCAGTGGAGTAGAAAGTGCTAAGGTAGTTGTATGGTTATGACATCATCATTTAGGACATTTATCTTTCAATTATCTTAAAAAGTTGAAACCTTATTTGTTTTTGATTGTGAATGAGTCCATTTTTCATTGTAGTGTTTGTGAACTAGCTAAGAGCCATTTTATTTCATATTCTCCAAGTCTTAATACATTTAGGAAGATTACATTTAGGAAGATTGACTCTGATGTTTGGGAGCCTGCCAAGGTTATGTGACTTTTATTGATGAATGTAATCAAATGATTTGGGTTTTATTGTTAAAAAAACATGAGTAATGTGTTTGCTATGTTTAAGGAGTTTCAAAAAATTGTTACTACTCATTATCAACAATCCATCAAAGTCTTAGTCTGAAAATGGTAGAGAATTTGTTAATGATCCCATGATAGATTTTCTATGTTCTTATGGAATTCATCATCAGACCTTTTACCGATATACTCGTTAACAAAATATATTCACATAATGGAATAATAGATAGTTGTTGGAAGTTGTTCTTACCTTTTTGTTTGGCATAAATGAGCCTTATTTTTATTAGGGAGAAGCAGTTAAGTCAACAATATATCTCATAAGTTGTACTCTTTTCTAGTAATTGAGTTTCAAAATCCCCAATAGAAACTCCAATAATTTTTATCTGCTCTTTCTATGCCTAATTTGGAGCCCCCGAGTATTTGGATGCATAGTTTATGTCCATATTCCCAACATTAATGTAGTAAGCGTGATTAGTGTTCTAAGAACTGTATTTTTTTATTATATGGAGTTCCAAAAGGGTTACATTGTTATGATCTGCTCACAAATAAAATTCATGTTCCTTTTTATGTTTCCTTAATCCGAGTCTTATTACTCAGAGGGAGTTTCCCAGTCTTCCTTTCTGAGGAAGAGAGATGATGTCAAGGGAATCCTCAACCTATCTTTATGTTTGAAGAATTTTAAGAAATAGAGATTTTGAAGGCTTATTTTGAAGGATAGTACAACGGAGATCAATCTCAACCAAAAGTGAGACCATTCTTAACATTGATGGATGAGCCTAAAAGGGTTGTTATCAATTACAATGAAGTTATTATATTAGGGGATGATCTGTATCAATAAATAATAAGACTACTCTCAGACACTGAAGATGCTAAAATTCCTATGTCTAATGAAGACCATACAACTTAGGATGTGAGATTTTTTCAATGCATCTAAAGATGGTACACAAGACATTCTCCCTTCTACATCACCAATAGAATAATTTTCTCAAAATGATCCACTTCAGGTATGTCCCAATTTAGATAAGCCTTTTGTAGTAGAAATTGTAGAACCTAGGAGGTCACATAAGGATACCAAAGGTCTTCCAAAAAATTAATATGAACCAGAAATAAAAGCCAAACCTATATTCATAGTAATGTACATGATTCTTTCAAGGATCTGAATTGGACAAAAACAATGAATGAAGAGTTGGAAGCTTTACAAAATAACCAAAGTAGGATATTGTGTCCATGCCTAAGGAAAAAAATACTGTAGGATGTCGATGGTTGTTCACATTGAAGCTCAAGGTTGATAGGAGCATTGATAGATAAAAATCCAGACTGGTTGCTAAGGGTTATATTTAGATCTATGGGATTGGTTTTGAAGAAACCTTTTGCATCATTAGCAAAATCAATACTATTCAAATTCTTATTTTACTTGTTGGAATACAGATTGGCCCTTACACCAGTTTGATGTAAAGAATTTTTTTCTTAATGAAAATTTGGAGGAAGAAAGTATATATAGATGTTCTCCTATGAGTTAAGTGTAAACAATGCGATGTTGGAAAAGTGTATAAATTAAAGAAGTCTTTATATGGATTGAAATAGTCATTGAGAGCTTGGTTTGAAAGATTATCCAAAGCAATGAGAGTTTTTGAATATAGATAGAGTAACAATGATCATACCTTATTTATCAAGCGTAATAATGATAAGATTATAGCTTTGATAGTGTACGTTGGTGATATAATTGTCACTAGAGATTATTTGAGGGATTTAATTGAACATCTACAAAGATATCTTTTAAAAGAGTTTGAATTGAAGGACTTAAATAGTTGAAATACTTTTAGGTATTAAATTCGCAAGATCAAAGAGAAGAATCTCATTGTCACAAAAGAAGAATATTCTATATTTATTAATTGAAATTGGGACGCTCAAGTGCAAACCAATTGAGAAACTAATTGAGATGAACCAAAAGTTTTCCATTTACCCTAATCAAGTATTGATTGATAAATGAAGATACCAACATTTAGTAGAAATATTAATTTATCTCTCTCATATTAGACTTGACATTGCTTATGCTATTATTATGTTCAGTCTGTTCATGCATTGTCTTAGCAAAAAACATATGGTTATAGTGTATCATATTCTAAGATATTTGAAGATGGCACCAAGTAAAGGCTTGATGTTTATGGAAAAGAATGAACTGAAAGTTACAGGATACACTGACGTAGATTGGGCAGGTGATAAGACTGGTTGAAGATCTATATTTGGATATTTCACCTTTGTTAAGAAGAACCTTGTTACTTGGCGGATTAAGAAGAAAAATATTGTTACAAGGTCAAGTGCAGAGGTAGAATATTGAGGTATGGAACATGGAGTATGTGAAATATTATGGATCCCTCGTGTTATGAAAGAACTAGGTTTTAAACTCTAAAAGCCTATAAACTTGCATTGTGATAATATAGTTGCTATTGAGATTGCTCATATTTCAATTTAACATAACAAAACTAAGCATGTGAAAGTTGATCGCTACTTCATTAAAGAGAATCGGGATAGGAGGATTATTTTTTTTCCATTTGTATCCTCAAAAGAACAATCAACATATTGATATCTATGTTTTAAATTGAGGGGGAGTATTGAATCATTGTAAAGATTATTTTCTAATTCATCACTTATTATTTCCTTATTTATATAGTTGATCTATTAACTATAATCATTTACCATGAAGATCTTTTTCTTATATGTATAGTTGATATGTTATATATTTATGGTATTTTATACCCTATAATTAGTAAGAATATATTTTTTTATTTAAAATATCACTTTTATCGATATATGTACCTTCAATTAGAGAAGAATAATATATGGAAGTATTTTCAAATCCTTTATTGTCTTATTCTTTTATTTTTCCCAAGATAAGGTAAATGAATGTCTGCCTAATATAATATAAATGAGACTCTCACTTCTGCAGACAAGCTGTTCATGGTTATAGGCTTATAGCATCGAATAAAAAATAGAGTTTCAGTTTTTTCCTCTTTTTTAAATTAACTAACTGAAGTTGAATCTTCAAAAAACAGAACATTACTGGTTTTTCTTTTGTGATGTTTTTCTTTCTTTCAATTTACATTATACCTTTGGGGAGCAACTTGACACAGAGTCAAAGACACAACAGTGTAAAGGTTTAGCTTTAATTGTAAGTAAAGCCTTGAAAAGAAAACATAATAATAACCAATTGATGAAGTAATGATCATAACAATTATAACCAGCATTTACCAGAGGAAAACAGAACCTCTTGATTGAGTTCATGATTAATGTAGTTGTTCATATTATAAAGCATATACGAGCTTTCATTTTTACTTTTTTTTTTCCTACGTATAAGAATAGAAAGTTGTTCTTTTCTAGTTTGTGTAATTCAGTTATAAAGGTTCCCAAGGAATAAAAAGGAATGTTGCTGGCCAAACTTTGAGAACTTGCCTATTGGATCATATTATGTACTTGCATGTTTAAATCTCTTGGGATCTATTTAATAGAAAATATGGAGAATTCACTGAGATGCTTGAGTGATTCGTTGAGTATATTTTAAGAGTTTAGATTGAGTAGAGATCATTTTTCTTGATTAAATGCATTAATTATCATTTTTGCATCTCCCTCTATGTAAATTGCCTTAATTTTCTACTTTAAAGCATATTGAATGATTTTGTTTAAAGCTTTGCTTCTTTGCTAGATAAAGTTGTAGAGTAACCAATCTACTAAAAGATTATTCTTCCATAATGATTAGTTATTATAGATCTTAGTCCTACTTTCTTTGTGTCTATCCAATGTCAAAATTTATTTTAATAACATTTTTAGAGAAAAGTTGTAATGAATTTGATATAATATAATTTTATCTGTTTATTTCGATCTTACTCTTTTCTTCTTTTCTTTTTAGCATTCGTGAAAATTCGTCAATTCTCTTAACATTTTGTTTATTTGGAACTAATTGTCAATTATTTTGTTTTTTAAAGTTATTTTATTTCTTAACCATCATAATTGATCTATTATGATCATTGTCATGAACGTAAACTTGTCTTTAGTTATTTCTTTGGTAACTATTTATTTGAAAAAGTCAAAAATAAAATTAATATACGATTTAATCTTCAATTTTTCTATAAAGTTTCAAATAATACCCCATTTATAACTAACCATAAGATTAAAGTATTTCACATTTTATAAAAAGATTTTCAAATCCTTCACTTTCTTACCACAAATCATTCAAATCTTCAAATGTCACGAAAACAATGAATGTTTTCTTTATATTTAAATAGTTATTTGCAATTTTTTAAAATATAAATTTGTGTCATTCATGGATAAAGTTTTCCAAATCTTTCTCCAAAAAATTTTGATTTGAATTTGGAAATCCATGATGGATTAAAACTTCATAAACATCTTTGATTGTGAACTTTGGCTTTTCCATACCTTACCAAATGAGTTTATCAGAAACAAAAGGATCTGGTAGTCTTAGTTTCACGATGAGCAAAGTGATGCCTCCTCTAAGTAAAGTATGTAATTTTTATTAGTCTCAATTCCAGTAATTAGTCCAATTACACAGGTCAAAGATTGAAATTACGTGTACTTAACTTCCAATAAATTAATCAGGCTCTTGGTCCAAAGTAGACCTTTCCAAACACTTGAACCGCTTGCTTTTTTGTTGAATCTAGGAATGAAGGGATAAATGGTCTCTTTGTATTAATCCCCTTTGAAGACAAAATCTGCCATAAGGGGATCCATTTAACAGAAAATAAAAAGCCACAACAGTAATGCATTGATGGATTAAAGTGCATACCCTTTTGGAGAAGCCCATGCAGTTTAAGACTTCATTGAAAAATTCCCTTCAACCATATTATAGGCTTCCTTCATGTCTATTTTGATCCCCATTTACCTCTAATTTTCTTCCATATAATCATGCTAGTTTCCTAAGCAATCAATGTTTTTTCTATTATCAATCTTCCTGAAATAAAAGCTACTTGAAAAGGAGATATATGATCTTTTAAATAAGCTCTCAATCTTTTGAAAGTAATATAGCTATAATTTTATAGATAACATTACACAGACTTATTAATCTCTAGTCAGAAACACCTTGAAGAATATTAACTTTTAAAATCAGTGTAATATAAGTTTGATTTAAAGTGAGCTGTAATTCCTCTTTTATGATAAAATTTCGAACCTCTGAGCTTACTTGGCCACCAATTATATTCCAGTATTTTTTTATAGAAAAATACAAGATACATATCAGATCCTGGAGCTTTTAATGGATACATATACTAAAGTGCTTTCTTTATATCTGAGGGTAAAGGTATACTTACAATATGGGAATTTTGTGCCTCAGTGATTACTGAAGGAAACCAATCTTATATTTTTGAATCTTTTATTGGATAGTAGGATGAGAAGTGGTCCTGATAAAAATCTAAGAAAACTCTCGTTATGCTTTCTCTATCCCAAATTGTATTTCCATATTCAAGTTTTAAAAAAAGGATAAAATCTTGGCTTCTTTTGATAAGAGTTTAGGTATAATTTTATTTTTTTTTGTATTTTTGTCATCCTCATTGATACACAATTTGTTAAAAATAGTGTGAATTTAAATAAAAAATTGATGAGAAAAATGCTAAATTATGTGACCGTTATTTTATGACTGTTATTTTCATAATTATGTTACCATTATTTTCATAATTATATCATCGTTATTTTTATAATTATGTGACTGTTATTTTTATAATTGTGTAAACATTGGACATCTTTTTTCAACTATAAATAGAGGACAATAACTCTCAATTTTAAGATATAACTCAACAACTTAAAAACTCCTCTTGGTAACAAACCAAAGAAAAAGATTCTGAACTGTTTTATCTTGAGATGACAAGGTTGTATTTGCTTCACAAATTTAAGCAAAATCGCGAAACATCTTAAAGAAAGCGACCTAGTCCGCGACTCAACTCAAACAGTATATTTTTATATATCGATAATATTATTCTTATATTGTTTTCATTGTTACAACATAATTCTCTTCCACATTAACTCTTGCTGTTCAAGTTCATTAATTTATCCCTATAACAATTTTTCTAATTGTATCTATTCATGGATTTGATTATAGGATTTAACGAATTTCAATTGTGATTGTAAGCTCTTTAATTTCTTATTGATATAGCCAAATTGCTTTTACTCCAAGAAGCAAGTTGATTAGAAAGGTAAATAAGGTTTCTATTAAGTTGTTAACTTATTCTTGCTGTCTATTTTTCCAGTTCGACTTGACTAGTTCCAAGCAAGTTTTGTGTATGAAACACATGTGCATAAACCTGAATGGCCTTTTCCTGTAAGGCTCTCAAGTTCCCATGGTTTGTAAAAGAATCGGATTGTGATCAGAAGTAAATTTTGGCAGATTAAAAACAAGAGCTTTTGGGAATGAAGATATCCTATTGGGAGACGTAATTGTTCTATCCAGTCTTTGATATATTATATCAGCCTATGTCATGGGTAAATTTGGTGCCAAAGCAACCAATATCTACAGCTCCTAGATGAGTCATAAAGTTAACAAGCATATTTTTGTTGGAATAATATAGATCAAAATTCTCAAAACTCGAGAACAACTTTCTAGAAACATTCAGAAACTCTCAAACTTTTGTTTCTAATTTCTTTTAATTTGATTATTATATTGTTACTGAAAAATATTTATAAAAACAACTAATAAATCTAAATCATACAACATAAACCTACCAAAACAATCTAAATCATACACCTATCTCCTTACCTAACCCATTTCTTTTCTTCTTTCTGCCCACTAATCATAAGTTGTATCATTATCAATCCAGATGATCATCATAGAAGCTTCTATGAGCTGGACTTCAAATGGACTAAAATATTTTAAAGAATTTGAACTTGTAAACAAGTTTACAAAACAATTTTTTTTTCATCACACCATTGAGAAATGATGTCATCTAGCTCTCCAATTAAAGCTCCGAGATGTCGATGAACTCTGTTTAGGAAAGAAGACAATTTGTTCGATATTCAAATTTTTTCAGTATGGTAGGGTTGTTGGGAAAAATAGATGGTTGTAAAGAAATAAATTACACACACCTAGGATAACTTCTCAAACTAAAATAGAACAAAAATAACACCAAAACTTTTTTTTACGTGAAAAAAATTTCCTAAATGAAACTAACAAATACGGGACCCATAGGCCACTTAAAACTTCCACTATAATAAGATAAGATTACACACTTCACTTTTAGGTGAATCTCTCACAAAAATATAACAAATATGTATCTTCAATTTGTGGGTTTTAACTTCACAAATTGGCTCTCTCAAAATTCTTCTCTAAGAAATTTTTTCTACTAGAGTTTTCTTTTCCTCTCAGCTTCTGTTCAGTAAATATTGAGATTGAAGCAAAGGCTTTTATAAAGCCAAAAGCTCCATCTTTCACGCAGGATTATATGGAGACATTTGTGACTCTTTTTTTCTTTTTTTTTTCTTCTTCTTTCGGTGCCATCTTTGTTGACTAATCCTCTTTTTTTTCTTTGATGTTGGCCCACATAGTTGGACCAACAAATCTCCCCCTCCTCCTTATGTGGGACATGGCTCTTCCACACCTGCAATCTTTCTACAGATAGCAAGTTTTTCTCTAGTCACGATCTTTGTCATCATATCTGCTCTGTTATCATTGGTGTAGACCTTCTCAACTTGCAGTAGTTTATGTTCCAACACATCACGAATCCAATGATACCTTACGTCGATGTGTTTAGACCTTGAGTGGAAGGTTGGGTTCTTGCTAAGGTGAATTGCACTCTGACTGTCGCAATAAAGAACATAGTTTTCTTGGTTCTGATGCAATTCTTGTAGGAACTTTTTTCATCCATAAGATCTCCTTACAACCTTCAGTGATTGCAATGTACTCTGCTTCTGTGGTACTTAAGGCAATACACTTTTGTAATCATGATTTCCATGAAACAACTCCCCCTCCAAATGTTATTAGGTACCCGGATATAGATTTCCTCGTATCTACGTCGCCAGCCATATCTGAATTTGTATATCCTTCTAATATAGGTTTATTATTACCAAAACATAAAAAATGATTGGAGGTTCCTCTGAGATACTTGAGTATCTATTTGATAGCTGCCCAATGTTCCTTTCCAAGATTTGATAGGAATCGACTCACAATGCCAACAACATGTGCAATATATGGTCTGGTGCTTACCATAGCGTACATTAGACTACCAACCGCCGATGCATAAGGCACCTTACTCATCTCCAATTTATTCTCCTCACTTGAGGGACTTTGACTCACATTAAGCTTGAAATGGCCTGCAAGTGGACAACTAACAGGTTTAGCTTTACTCATGTTGAATCTTTCGAGAAATTTTTCAACATACCATTTTTGGGAGAGCCAGATCCTTTGCTTTTGCCTGTTGCGAGTAATCGTCATGCCAAGAATCTGCTTGGTAGGTCCTAAGTCCTTCATTACAAAGGACTTTCTTAACTCCTCCTTCAACTTGTTAATCTTGTCAATATTTTGACCTACAATTAACATGTCATCAACATAAAGCAAAAGAATAATAAAATCACCATTAGAGAATTTCTTGATGAAGACGCAGTGATCAGTCATCATTTTGTGTAATTCATTTTTCTCCATGAATGAGTCAAACTTTTTATACCATTGCCTTGGTGCTTATTTCAGACCATATAAGCTCTTCTTTAGTCTACATACCAACTTCTCTTTGCTTTTGACTTGGAAACCTTCGGGCTACTCCATATAGATTTCCTCATCAAGATCACCATGTAAGAATACAGTCTTTACGTCAAGTTGTTCAACCTCCAAATTAAGGCTAGCTGCCAAACCAAGAACAACTCGGATTGAATACATTTTAACTATTGGTGAGAATATTTCATCGAAGTCAACACCCTTCTTCTGCTCGAATCCTTTCACAACCAATCTTTCTTTGTAACGTGGTTGTGAGCTACCTTCTTCATTTTTGATTATGTACACCCACTTGTTCTTGAAAGTTTTTGTTCCCTTTGGTAGTTTCATCAGGTCAAATGTGTGGTTCTCATGTAGAAATTTCATTTCTTCCTACATGGCTTTTAACCACTCAGTCTTATGTTGATCAGTGATAGCTTCGTCATAACTCTCCGGTTCTCCCCTTTCAGTGAGCATCACATACTCGTTAGGAGAATATATACGACTTGGTTATCATACTCGGATGAATATCCTTGTATGTACTTCTTGTTGAACATGTTCAGAAACTTGTTCTGGTTCTAAACTGCCAGCTGGTGGATTAACATCATCAGTATCTGGTGCAACTCCCCCGTCATCAGGATTTATTGGTGGAGAGATTGGGTCTAAATTAACTAGAATTTCATCTGACTGTGGTTTCTTGGATTTCTCAAAATCCTCAATTGTTTGGTCTTCAAGAAACACCACGTCTCTACTTCTGACAATCTTTTTGCTAATAGGATCCCAAAGTCTGTAACCAAATTCTTCATGCGTATATCCCATAAAGATACACTGCTTCTCTTTTCCATCCAACTTGGACCGCTCATTTCTTGGGATGTGAACAAATGTTCTACAGCCGAATACTTTCAAGTGTTTGTAAGAAACGTCTTTCCCCGTCCAAACTCTTTCTAGTACGTCGTAGTTCAGTGGAATTGATGGAGAAAGGTTGATTAAATCAAATGTTGTCCTCATTACCTCCCCTCAAAAAGAGTTTGGCAGTTTTGCATTTGAGAGCATACATCTAGCTCTTTCACAGATGGTTATGTTCATCTTCTCAACGACACTGTTGTGTTGAGGTGTCTTTGGTACTTATTTTTCTAGTCTGATGCCAAAACTTCTGCAATACTCCTCGAATGGTCCACGATACTCACCACCATTATCTGCACGTACACACTTCAAACATCTGCTAGTTTCTCTCTCCACTTTTACATGAAACTGCTTGAAAACTTCATACACTTGATTTTTAGTTTTCAAAGCAAAAGTCCATACTTTTCTAGAATGGTCACCAATAAAGGTTACAAAATAGTGAGCACCTCCTAGTGACTTACAACTCATTGTATAAACATCTGTGTGTATTAAATCTAGAATATTTTCCTTTTTAGATGGTGTGAGACTACGAAATGCAACTCTATGTTGTTATTCTCATAATACAGTCAACACAATTTTGCAAGGGTGTACCTTTCATTCCTATCAAGAACTCATTTTTGGAAAGAATTTTAAGACCTTTTTCACTCATGTGGTCGAGTCGCTTATGCCATAGCTCGGTAGGAACTTCTTTCCTAGTAGTATTTACTTCTCCTCTACACAGCCTGACTTCTGTGATGTAGAGTGATGTATCTTTCTTGCCTTTCGCTACTACCAAATTGCCTTTAGTGAGCTTCCATTTTCCTTCACCAAAATAATTATTGTAACCATCATCATCAAGCATACCGATAAAGATCAAATTGAGGCGGATATCAGGAACATGCCTCACATCTTTCAGAAGTAATTTGCATCCAAGATTAGTCTCTAGATAAATATTACCAATGCCGACAATTTTCAATGCATCATCATTTCCCATCCTCACACGTCCAAAATCACCTTGAGTATAGGCTGAGAAGAATTCTTGTCGTGAGGTGACATGATAGGAAGCGCCTGAGTCAACTACCCAAGTAGTGTCTTGACATGTAAGATTGACATAATCAGCATCTTAAACAATGACAACTTCTTCAGTGAAAATTGTGGTGTCATTTGTTCGGGTTTCTACTTCCTGCTTTCTGGATTTTTTTGCCTTTAACCTTATACATTCTCGAATGAAGTGTCCAGGCTTGCCGTAGTGATAACACCTCTTATCATGCCTTGATCTTGACTTCGACCATCCTCTTTGTTGACTTTGGTTACGAGGATTTCTACTTTTATTTCTCCCGTGCCATTCTTGCTTGCCTTGTTTCTACATGACAAGCACTTCAGTGTCAAGAATATATCCTTCATCTTTTCGTCGAGACTCTTCATTTAGCATTCTGTCTTTTACCATATCCATGGTAAGCTTGCCATCAGGAGTTGAGTTGCTAACTGACACAACAAGAGTATTCCAACTTTTTGGTAGAGAGCTCAGCATCAACAACGCTTGTAGCTCGCCATCTACAATCATCTTTATAGATTTGAGTTGATCTATAATGCCTTGAAACTCACTCATATGTTCTGATACGTTGCTTCCGTCTTTATACTTCAAATTGACTAATTGTCGCATCAGATTAGCTTTATTCTGTGTGATTGTCCTCGCATACATTTTTCTCCAACTTTTGCCAAAGAACGTAAGCATCATGTTCATTAGCAAAATTTTGAAAAATGTTCTTGTCGATCCATTGTCTGATTTGAGCAGCACACTTTCGGTTCAGAACGGCCCATTCAATATCTATACTGGTTACTTCTTTCTCCTTCGGCATTATAATTGACATCCATAGATCTTTAATGTATAAAAGATCCTCCATCTTCGGCTTTTAAATTGTATAATTAAATGCAGTCAACTTAATCATATTACATGTGCTCTCTTCCATTCTAATCGTGAAGCAACAGATTTTGCCAAATTTGGTACTTTTCTGACGATGAATAGTACCCACCAAATAGTATCGATGAATAGTACCCGCCGACATTACAATATATATGAATAGTACTATATATATAAACAATACTCTCACTAAAAACAATCAAAAGCTCTGATACCACTTTGTTGGAAAAAATAGATGGTTGTAAAGAAATAAATTTCACACATTCAAAATAACTTCCCAAACTAAAATAGAACAAAAATAACACCAAAGATTTTTTTTGCGTGAAAAAACTTTCCTAAATGAAAGTAACAACCACGGGATCCGTAGGTCACTTAAAACTTCCAATATAATAAGATGAGATTACACACTTCACCTTTAGGTAGATCTCTCACAAAAATATAACAAATATGTATCTTCAATTTGTGTGTTTTAACTTCACAAATTAACTCTCTCAAAATTCTTCTCTAAGAAATTTTTTCTGCTGAGTTTTCTTTTCCTCTGTTAAGTGAATATTGAGATTGAAGCAAAAATTTTTATAAAGACAAAAACTCTATCTTTACGCAAGATTATATAAAGAAATTTGTGATTTTTTTTTCTTCTTTTGGTGCCAATCTTTGTTGACTAATCTTTCTTTTTTTCTTTTTTTTTTTACCGTTAGTCCACGTAGTTGGACCAACAAGGGTAATATATAAACACAATCCAAAATGATTTTTTCATTAAAGATAATGGAGTGTTTCACAACAAACAAAGCTTTCACCAACTAACTCTACTTTAAAATATAAATTATCATTCCAATACAAACAAAAACCACCACCATGGTTTACTACAGGTAGAAAGCAAGCATTAGCAAATCCTAATTTTTTTTTTCTTTTGCAGATTTTGAGAGCTGATTGCACTTAATTTAGTCTCCATAAGCCACGCTGCATGAGGTCTATTTCTTCTCACCAAATAGCGCAGAGCCATCTTGGCTCGAGGTCTAGCCAGACCTCGGCCATTCCAGCTTAGAAAAAATCATGATGCCAGAGCTTAGAACAATCATGATACGAGCTTTCATGTAGACACTAAAAAGTGGAGGATTCTGTTTTCTTCTAAAGATGCTAACCAAGAAAGAATGATTACCAATTATTTGTATTACATTCCGGTATATTTATAGGTAGGCAATCAATCTGGATTACTCCTCCTAAAAGAAAGAGTTTTTTACGTCCATCAATAACATGGAGATCGAATAATTATATTCAATATTCTACATATTTGTACGTAAAGGGTACGTTTTTTTCTCAATTATTATGAATATATTGTATTGAAAATATTAAGATGAAATATATGGTTTAATTAATTAGTCATAATTTAATTAGTCAAATTTTAAATAATACTACATAAATGATTGTGTTGAATTATTTTTTATAATAAAAATGTATGAATTAAATATAAAAATATTTAATTAAAATTTTCGAGTATTAATATATGAATATATGATCTAGTTATTTACGTATCTTTAATTTTAAATCATAAAAATATATATTTTTATCTTATAAGAAATAAAAAATATATATATTTACATATTATTTTTAGATATGTAAAAACAAAATTTATGTTATATAAAAATACGTATACCATGTGAATATTTACAAAAACGATTATAGTGTGTAATTAAAAAAAATAGAAAGCAATTAGGGAGAAGGAAATAGCATGTGAAATTTTGGACGAAATTACCATAGGCTTTCTTTCGAGAATAACCGATAACTTCGGTCAACACACATCCCAAAAACATGTTTTTCTTAAGGAGTATTTCCGATAGAAATGAGGCAGTGTGAGAAATTATTTTCTAGAAGACCGAAGAATATAATATATTAGGTAAAAGAAAAAAAGTGAAAGAAATAATTTACAATTGTACATGTGTAATTATACATTAAAATTTTCTTAGTAGTATATAAAAAGTAACCACAAAAAAGTTAAGTAATGTATAAATGGTAGGACATACCAAAAACATGTGTTGCATTATAATTACATTAGTTAAATTTTATTTATTTATAAAAAAAATTTATTGCAATAAAAAGATAAATATCTATTTTATGTTTATAAAATATTTAAAAATATAAAATTTAATTAAATATAATTACATAAATTTATTTAGTTAGGAGGTCGCAGCTCACCTATTTCCCTCCATGACACTCATACCATGAGTCTTGATTGTCGTGGTAGGCTATAACTATGGAATGCTAATTAATACTTTTAAAATAAATATAATAACCCATTAAATATTAATTAAAAACAATTGAGTATAAGTACCTAAAATCTATTCCATAAAACATTAATTTAATACATAATTTATCTTTAACACAATATATATATATATAGTTACAAGAAAAAAAAACTAATAATGTCATAATTAATTAATCGATTATAAAAGATATTTATATTAAAGAAAGTGTCACTTAAACGAAATAACACTAGTCTCTTCTATTTAATTTATTATTAACTCAACTTATATTTTTGAAGTACTTATTAAAATATATTTAAACATGCCTAAGTAGATGTATCATGTTTGAGTGACCATTATTTATTTAATGTAGCTATAATTCAGCTACTGAGTTACCCAATTTGCTTGAGATGGCCTTTTTTTTCTTTCACCAAATTTATCAGTTGATATGTCATTTTGTTTGCATTCCTTACCACTAAAAACCCTTTTTGTACAGATTACGGTACAAAGTAAGCATATTTAATTTTAAAGAAAGGTGAGCAACCCCGTCATATTCAAAATTATGTTATTTAATTTATTAATTATAAAAAAATTGATTAATAACAAATTTTATTATTTTTTATCAAATAATAAAAATAATTGAAACATTAATCATAAATAATAATAAATTAACAATTAATATAAAATATTTTCAAAAATATTTAGTTGACAATTATCAATGTTTTATTGTTATTTAATTTTTATTAATAATTAAAATATATATTTAAATAATTTTATGTTTGAATATTATTATTGTTGATTTTTTTTCTTAAATAATTTCATATTAAGTTTTATTTTTATCTTTGTAAAAGATTAGTAATTTAATTGTATTTTTATCATTTAACGAAAAAATAAAAAAAATTATTAAAATAATATAATATATTTTTATAATTAATAAATTAAATAATATTATTTTATTTGAAGTTACGATATAATACACATGATTTGGTTACTCAAAATTAACATATTTTTTTTATATCAGAATAAAAATATTTCATTAACTTTCAAATAAGTATACTTAAAAGACACGAGATACCAATCCTAAAAAACCTAAAATATGAAAAATATAAATTGATAATATAATAAGCAACAACTTAAAATATGTGCCATCTAGACACCAATCCTAAAAAACCTAAAATATGAGGCATCTAAATTGGTAACATAATAAGTATCATACATCCTGGAGAATAAAATATAATACTAGGTAGGTATAACACATAATGAGCTTGTAAATTAAACAGTATAAGAAAAACTCTTTATACATAACAAAATACATCAAACAACTAAAAATAGACAACAAATATATATACTAACAAGACTTAAACTTAACACTAAGTTTTGAGATATAAGAAAAAGTATTAGTATGTAAGTGTTAATTAACTTGAGTGTTATTCTAACCCACCAGCATACTCCCTTAAAACGTACTTTCATGAAAGGGGCACAAATCAAAAACTTGAAAGTGCAAATCAAAGATGTAATTTCCGTCACAAAGAGAAACTATCAATAGAAATAATAAGTGGAAGAAGAAGAAGAAGAAGATAAGAAAAGCTATTTGAACCCCCTATCTTGTAGGAGGGAGAGATGAGGAGATAAATAAAAAAAGATGGGAAGAAGAAGAAGAAGAAATGGAGGGGTGACTGCTAAAAACAGAAAGAGTTGGGATTTTTTTCCTTTCTCTATTTTGCCTTCACCTTCGAGAAAGAGGTTTGCTTTTTTAAATTATTCTCCATTTGCTCTTCAACTAAAATTGCTTTTGCTTTTGCTTTTGCTTTTGCTTTTGCTTTTTCTTTTCCAATAGTTTTTTTTTTTTTTAGGTTTCCCTTTTATGGTACATTAACTGGAAGCTTTAGAATGAAAGTTAAAAGCCAACTTAAGTCTTAAGGTCCTTCAAGATGTTGATATCCAATACATATGAAAATACCTACTTAACCTAATTTAACTCATTTATTATTAAATCTTATAATTTAATTCATTTAACTCTATAGCTTAAATCAACATCTCAATAATTCATTTAATAAACGATTTTTAATTTTTATATGTCAAAATTAAAATTATAAATTACTTAAAATGAATTTTATTTTTTTTCAAAATATTTTGAAGTTAGAAAATTTTATTTTAAAACTCATGAATTAAAAATTAAAAATCAAAAATTAAAAATGATTTCAATTCAACTTAATTTATTTAAAAATTAAATAAATTAATCTAAAATATAATTTACTTAAAATAAATTAAACTTAAACAAACTAATCATACAAAACCCATAATGTGAAACTCACAAAGGTTGGTAGATATAAATGTATAATATTTTTCCTTTTAATTTTATTTTCTCCTTATTCTATTAATGATACAACTGTATATTTATTACTTTTTATTATAAATTATAGATTCAAATCATTCAAAAATATTATTTATTAAAAAAATATATATTTAAATCCTTCACACATACTCTCTTTCATTTTAAGTTACAAATTTAAATAATCATATAAAATTAATATATTATAGAATTATTAATAATTAGTAAGTATATAAGTTATACTCTTTTCTTTTAAATTATAAATTTAAATAATCATATAAAATTAATATATTATAAACTTATTAATAATCAGTAAGTATATAAGTTATACCAAAGTAGATGAAATAAAATATTATTAATATAGATTTTACATCACATAACCATAGCGACTTTGTTACATGACAAGGACCCAGACCTACTAGTTTACTCCATCAGATATTTAACACATAATTTGAAAGCCTTTCAAATTTTACCAGGTGTTGCGATAAAAAACTAATTGTTCTACTTTCAAAAGAGAACAATAAAAAAGGACAATGTTAACACACATCACCGACAAAACAAGACAAAAACATATTGAACCCATTTCAGGCTTTGAGTCAACATACAAGTTGTGACTAATAATTATGATAATTATTAATACTGAAACATATCTGGAGATGCCATGATGGGTTGGTTAACACAGATAAAATTCCATGGGTTCATGAAACTATCAGCACTATTTTGAATATTGGTTTCACATTGATCAAAAACTTCATTGATATTGATAAAGCTCAACATGTCATTAAGAGATTCTAGTCTTTGGCTTAGTTCCATCATCTGAGCTCTCAAAACTGAATTCTCAGACTCAATATTCATCAAAAGTTGAGTAATCATGTTTATGCTTGAGAGTATTCGGCTATTTTCTTTACTCAGTTGTGTCACTTGACCCATAAGATCATCTACATGCTGTTGTTTTTTCATCCTTGATCTTCTTGCTGATTCTCGATTTGATTGCATTCTTTTCCTTTTTCTTTCGTTCATCGCAAGCTGTAAGTCTTCATCTGAACCTGAGTTGTTCTGTAGCTGAGTCGAAACAGAGGAATTTCCACTAGAACAAGCCATAGTTCCTCAAACAAACCAAAGATAGTTATTAACTTAAATTTACAACTACTTTTAACACACACGACCCAATAGATAGTGAATTTTGTTGTTTAGATTTTTGACATATAAAATTATTTATAAGGCTTAGTGATATACGGTTTATATTAATAATAAGTCAGGAATTATGAGAGCTGATTTATGAGAAAACATAAAACCAATAGAGAAATACAACAGAGAAAGATTGAACTAAATGGGTCCTGCGTCTGAGTGAGGAATCTACCATAAACCCAGAACGGAGAATTTCACTGAGAACTGGAGACATGAATCTCAAACATCAAGAACAAGATATTCAGCATCCAGATTATCGAAGGTTAAAAAAGAAATAACAAAAAGAACAAACCACAGATCTTTCGAAAAGATCAGAACTTTTGTATCAAGATGAAGACTTTCAAGGGATTCAACAGCAAAAACCCAGAAATCAGAAGGAAAATAAACAATGAATCTGCAGAACCCTGTAAAGAAAAAAACAGGGGAAAATAGAGCAATACACCAGAATGAAAGAAAATGAACAAAGCAAGAAATGAGGATGCTTTAGATCTAAAGGAAGGTGGAGAAAGGAAGAGGAAGAGGAAGAGGAAGAGGTTATGGATGGTGGTGATGGGTGATTTTATAGAACAAAAAGGTAAAAATCTGAAAATGACATAATATATAAGAAAATAAAGTGAAAAATATAATTGAGAAGAAATAGGGGAAAAAAACCTAAAAAAATGGGTGATTTAGTTATATGAGTTACAGTAATTCTTGTTATTTTTTTTAATAATTTAGTTTTTTATTATGAATAAGTGATAATATAAAAATAAATAATTAAATTTAAAGTTTTTATATTTATATTTTTTATTAAATTTATAATAATAATAATTTATTTATTTTAAAAAACGATGTATAAAATTGATAATTTTACCTTATCGTGTCATTTTAAAATTAATAACAAATCAACTAAATTATTTTTTCTCAATGTTAGTGAAAATTTTTTACTGTCACCCAACAAAAAAAGTTAGAGATTGTTGGAATCTCCTCAAACTCCCTATAGGACATGAGTGTTAGGTGGATGTGAATTTTCCACGAATATTCAATTTCCTGGTGAGCAATAAATTATAAGTTGATTTTTTTAAAATAAATTCACATATCATTTTGTGACTATAAAAAGATTAAAATTATTTATTTTATTATTATAATTAATTAAAAAAATTATTTATAAAATATAACAGTAAATAATATTTTGAATTATCACCTGTTAAATTATTATTCAAAATTGTAATTTTAAACTAAGATTAATAGATTGAAGTTTAATTTCAAACAAAATTTAATTGAGTTAAATATAAATAACATCTAATGTATAGTATCCCAAAAAAATAGATACACTAAATAGTAGGAATAGATTTTAAATTATACTTAAAAAATTAATTTTTAAAATTAATAAAAAACCAATTTTATAAATAGATACATTTTAAAAAAATTCTATTCAAAATATAAAATACATAAATTAAATTTTATCAAAATAATCTTAGCCTATGTTATTATAAATTATAATAAACAATAAATAAAATAAAAATTCAGGTCAAACTTGATAACGTTTGAACTTTCCATATAAAACCTTCATGTTTTCGCTACGATTATTTTGAATAATCTATCTGAAAGGTAGAAAAAGAGTAGATGTAAGTTATACATAACTCATTAAGAGTTTATTTTAAATTATTATTTAAAAAAATAATTATTCATTATGCATGTTATTTATAATAAAAATTTTGAACGATAATAATTATCATAATTATTATTATACAATGTGAGGAGATTTTAGTCATAAAACCATGATATATTTGTACTTCCCCACTTTCGTAGAAAACGAAAGAGTGTACATTTTAGGTAACCCAAAACATATTTATTCAGTATAATTTATACTATGCAATATAAATCCAAGGTATGATATACAACTACATATCCATTGGTCATCTAAATACATAGGCACATGCATGACCCAACTTCAAGATGCATATGGGTCCATCTCTAACCTATATACGATCACAATACATATGGTACATGTATCAATCAAACCAATATTATATAGGCCCTTGTCTTCCCAAACACAATGGAATTTCCAACTCCAAGGCCCATATACAATCAACAAAAACCACAATAGACGATAAGCTCCAAACACAATGAGAGATCCAACTCCAAGGCTCGTGTGCGAGCAACTCTAAACACAATGGGGGTTGAAATCCAAAGCCAGTGTGCGAGCAACAAATCTACAGTTAACAATCCACAATAATATTCCATAGTCATAATCCACGATCACAATAATATGCGATCGCATATAGACCCAAAGATGAAATAACTCTAAAGATACAAGTGTATATAATGTGTACCCGTAGTTTGTCGAAAATAGTCTGTTGCAAACAGTAGCCCATGGGTACCATACTCTATAAGATAACATACAAGTATACTCCTCACGTATAAAACCATTCTCATAATGCATGTATAAAATTCTCGGATATCATATCACATTTTTAATGTTCATTTCATATCAATTTTTGATACTCATATATATATATATACAACTTTTCCAATGTATGCTCAATAAAATATTTATAATCAATATCTTATTTTAAACAAGATTTATAACATTATAACATTACTTATAAAACTATGGCATCTAGTTTTTCACTTCAATTCAAAACGTATGATGCATGGCATTCTATTTATAAAAACAATATATGGATTTAAAAAATTAAAGTAAGAACCCCTACCTAGAAATATATTATGCTGTTGAGTTTTTGAATTCGAACTCCTTAATATTTATCCTTGAGATGTCCTCCAAAATGTGCTAAAAACCTGAACAATATAAAAAGAGAGTTTTAGAAAGAGAGGGAGGAAAGGGAAAGAAATTATGTGAAAGAAACGGGAAGATTTGACCCTTTTAATAGAAATTTCATAGAGCTTGTCAACCACCTCGCCAAAGGTTGGTGGTGAGTGTTGGCGATAATGGTGGCGAGGTATGCAAATTTTTCCCATATGATCTGATTTCTCACACGAATTTTTTTCGAAATATCTCTACATTTTAATATATTGTCCAATATTCTTCTTAAGGTAGTTTAAATACTTAATAGTAAATTTACGAGGTTTTACACAATTAATCCGAGTTCATTATAAATGCTTAGATTGTACTTTTTTATGGTAATATATATAAATCGAACATAAATAGTATTTTTTTATAATTATAAGTTCTAAGGGTATAAACATTATTTCCTTTTATTTTTTTAATTAAAGTATTAACCTAATTTGTTTAAAATGATATTGACACAATTACTATGATATTTACGTATTAATATTTATGCAATTAATTACACTTGAGTGTTATTATTATTATATAAAGTTGTCATTAATAAAAAAATAAACTTACAAAAACATCATTAAATTATTGTATTTATTTCGTTCATAACGTCAAAATATTTTTTATCACATTTATGCCACTCAATTCTTATATTTTTTTATTTATATCATTTTGTTAGTCTTCGTCTAATAGTGTCATACATTAGATAGTAAATTTATAAATTTTAAACAACTTAGATAGTTAAGTAATATATTTGGAACAATATTACTTAATTATTTGAATTGTTTTAGATCTATCACTAAATTATCTGAGTTGTTTTATTACTTAATATATTCCCCAAAAGGATAGAATGATAAGGATGTGTGTTGATAACAAGGCTATTAACAAGATCAATGTCAAGTACAGTTCTCTATTCCTAAGATGGAAGACATGCTTGAAAAATTACAAGGCTCCTCTGTATTATCTAGGCTTAATCTTCGTAGTGGGTATCATCAAATTCTAATTAGAAAGGGAGATGAGTGGAAGACACCTTTTTTAGTCAAAGGAAGGCCTATATGAATGGCTTGTTATGCCATTCGGCTTGTGTAATGCTCTCAACACCTTCGTAAGATTGATGCATCAAACTTTGAAGCCTTTCAATGGTACTTGTGTGGTAGTATATTTTGATGACATCCTAATCTAGCAAAGGCCCTCAATTGCACCTAGAACACTTACAGGTTATCCTAGAAACATTGAGATAACACAAGCTCTTTCTCAACCTTAAGAAGTGCGAGTTTATGAATACTAGGCTCATTATCTTAGGATACATTATCAATTCCAAAGGCATCTCAGTGGACACAAAAAAATTGATGTTATTCAATCATAGCCTACCACTACTGTCAATGCATAAAGTTAGGAGTTTTCATGGCTTAGTAACATTCTATAGGAGGTTTGTGAAGGACTTCAGCTCTATTGTATCACCTATAACAAACTATCTCAACAAAGGACAGTTCACTTGGAGTAAGGAACAAGAAGATAGTTTTGCATTCATCAAAGAGAAGTTGTGCACAGCTCTAGCTCTATCTTTGTCAGATTTTGACAAAGTATACTAAGTTAAAACAAATGCATCCATGGTGAGTATTAGAGCAGTATTATCTCAGGGTGGAAAACCTATTGAATTTTTTAGCGAGAAACTGAGTGAAGCATGCTAGAAATGGTCCACTTATGACCAAGAGTTCTACGTTGTCATTTGAGCTCTTAAACACTAGGAGTATTATCTCATTTCAAAAGAATTCATCCTTCACAGTGATTACTCAACACTCAAGCAGATTAACTCCCAAAAAGACATCTCTAGAGAACATACGAGTTGGATCATCTATCTGCAAAGGTTCACTATATGTCATAAAGAAGGGCATATGAACAAGGTAGTTGATGCACTTAGTAGAAGACAGACTCTACTAACTACCCTCTAAGTTGGGATTACCATTTTTGACACCCTCCTTGAGTTGTATACCACAAATGATGAATTTTCCACTGTATGGGCCCAATGCATCAACCATGAACCTGGGCATGGTTTCTACTTGCAAGAAATCTATTTCTTTAAAGACAACAGACTATACATCCCTAAAACCAGCTTAAGAGACTACCTGATGTAGGAACTTTATGCTGAGGGACTCAATAATCATTCTAGTAGGGACAAAACCATACTTATGGTTGAAAAGATATACTACTGGCTTCCTTATGAAGGGATGTGACTATATTTGTGCAAAAATGCTCTATTTGTCAAAGAGCTAAGTGAGGCAGCCAAAACACTAGTATCTACTCTCCTCTGCCAGTTTCTGCCACAATTTGGGAGGATCTTAGTATGGATTTCATACTGAGGCTACTAGTTAGCAAGAAAAGAGTAGACTCTATCCTTGTATTAGTGGATAGGTTCTTTAAAATGTCCCAGTTGATTTCATGCAAAAAGATTCATGATACCAACAATATAACAACTATTTTCTTTCATGACATTATCAAGCTGCATGGTATTCCTAAAACCTCACTTCTAATCGTGATGTGAAATTCATAAGATATTTTTGGAAAGAATAATGGTGAAGGTTTGATACTACATTGAACTTCAACAACACTTATCATCCCCAAACTGATGGGAAAATCGAAGTTCTCAATAGAACCATAGGTAGCATGTTAAGGTGCTTGACTCATGAAAGGCCTCGAGAGTGGAATATATATCTTCCTCAAAACAAGTTTGCTTTCAATAGCATCATTAACCAAACCACTAACCATTCACCATTCTCGGTTGTCTACGCCTAAGTGCCCAACTTTAGTGTTGATTTACAAGCAATACCTAACCCAAAGAGTAAAGTTACAGGTGTATGGGTTACTGATTATGCTCAATTCCACCAAGAAATTAAGGAACATATTGAAAATATGAATACATAGTACAAAATGCAAGCTGATCAGCATCACAGGCTTGCACAATTCCAAGTTGGGGAGCTAGTCATGGTGCATCTCAACAAACACCAACTATTACAAGGTATACGCATCAAACTTCAGCTCAAGAACTATGGCTCTTTTCGAATTATCAAGAAAATCAACGAAAATATTTACGTCATTGATCTTCTTGAGGACTGTTCCATTTCTAATATGTTCAATGCAATAGATCTTTGTAAGTACTACCCCATATATGTAGCTGATGTGATAACTAAGAGGACTATGATGCAAATAGAAGGGGAAGATGAATAGTAGGATTAAAATTATTTTTCTTTTATTTTTCTTTGTAATTGAAATAACAACTTTTAGTGTCAAAACTCGAGTTGCATTTTTGTGAGCTGCGTGCACATGAGTGGTCGTTAGGCTTTGGAAAAACCTAGCGCACATGGTTGTGTGAGTGCCTAACACACATAGGTAGCGTTTAGGTCCCTAGGCCGTATACATGCGTGAATGCATGTTACCTTATGCACATGGCGGCAGTTAGGCGTAGTGCCTATAAGACTTATACGGGACATCGACTAGCAGCACTTGTTTTGTGCCATTTTTGTTTTCTTTTTCGCAAAGCTTATTCTGTGAATTTCTTTAAGTTCAATCGACAAGTTATTCATTTATTCAATCTAAATACAATTCTAGTTCTAGTACTAGACGTGTTGCATTAAGTATCCACTCTGATAATACATAATAATGTATGTCACCACTTTGTTTTTCAAAAAACTTGGAAGTGTCTTTGCTTTGTATTAAGCATGGAATATGAATGTACTATTTGATATTAATTTTGGGTTGAATAATACCTATGATTCTTAATTTTCAAGATTTTTATATTTTGGTTCCTTAATTTTTTTATTTTTATAAATTTAATTAAAATGTAGAAATTATATTGAAATATCATTATAATAATCCTATTTGATATGTTAGAATTAAGTTTTTTTATATAATTTAATTCTTAATTTTTAAAATTTAACACTTTTAATCTATTTTCAATCAATATTGTGAAAATTAAAATGTTAGTAGACCAAATATAACAATAAAAAAAAATTAGATAAGGGAAGTGTAAAATTGATAAAAATTAAACAAGCTTAGGTATTGCTTAGTCATAATTTCAATTAAAAAAATTCTTAATTTATACAAATGCTTAAGTTAATTATCAATGCTCTGCTAGACTCAACTATGTTAATTTAAGAGCTCATGGAAGATGCTCAATCAGCGTTATCATCTTAGTTGTGGTTCTACTAAACAATAGAATAAAGAGATGTAAAGAATCAATACCATTGCTTATACATATGAGATTTTCTTTTTCTTCAAGAAAAGTTTTGAATCCAAAAATGGAAAGTGGAAGGACAGTTATGAACTGTAACAAAAAAGAATGTCTATATACACATCAGAGAGGTTGGTACCATAATAACATTGGACTAACTTTATATTTTATTATGATATTTTTTTTATTTTTATTTTTAATTTCGATATATGAAATATATTTATTTAAATTATTTATATTTATTTTGGTTAATTTTAATAATAATTATTATCATTAAAAAATATACTAATAATTTAAATAAAAATATTTTGTATATCTTAATTAAAAATATAAGTAAAATAAAAAATAATATAATTCAAATATATCAATTCCCAAATCAGAGTACCAACATTTAGCTTTAGCTTTTAAACGTGTTTGTTTTCTTTATGAAGCATAGGAAAGGGACAAAGCACACAACGCAACTACACAAAGTACTAATAGTCGGTTTGTAGGGACATTTATACAAAGTCCATTCGAGCTTGAGCTCTAGTTTCCACATTAAAAAATTTTATAAAATAATAATAATAAAAAGTCTTTTTCCATCAGTAGCCCAATGAAAATGGCAATAGTTTAATTTTTATTTTCACTTTTTGAGCCATCAATATTTTCCACGTGCTAGCTTTTCTTATCAAACTTAGTAATCTATTTTTTTTTTATTTTTTTGGAATATATTGATGGTGTTTCAAATTTACTGATATTTCTTTTATTTTGGAAAAAAATGTATAAATATGTCGACCCATTTAGAAGGCTTTATTTATCTTACTTCCCTTAATTTTTCCCCTTAGTTCAAATTCAGACTTTTTTTTTTTTAATAAAACTTTGTTCATAGATCACTTGAATCCTATGAGCGTATTTCGAGAGAATATTGGTAAAGCTTTAGATCATGTTGTTGTCAAAAATATTAAAAATAAAAAAAAACAGTAAAATTAATATCTTTATAATTTATAACTATAAAAATAACACAATTTTTTGTTTATATTTTTTATTATTAAAAAAAATTCTAATATATGTTTCATATCAAACATAATCTAATTAGATATTCTTTAAATTAAACTACGGTCATTTAAATTTGTTTAATATTTAAAAATTATTTAATTAAATCTCGTTTAATATTATTAAAATATTTTTTTATTATAAATTTTTATAAGTTTATTTTTTTAATTTTGTAAAATAAAATAAAAATAAATTCTCTCAAAATATCTTTGAGTTGTAACTTATAGTAGTGCAGTTATCTTTTATTTTTGCTTGATGTTGTTTAATTGTATGGGTAACTTTATATATATATATATATATATATTGTTTTTTAAATGGGAATTTTTTTTATTTTCTTATATTATAAATGAGTATATATTTTTTAATATTATAAGAAAATAATATTTATTTTTATTAAAAACTTCTTATATTATAAATGAGTATATTTTTTTTTAATATTATAATAAAATAAATATTTATTTTTTTATTAAAAACAAATAAATAAATTAAATAATTATGTTATTTGTTCACCTGTAATTTTATTTACTACCACGAAGAATTAGATGAAAAAAGGAACGAAATTGGGTTTAAATTCATTTTGGGTAGTAATCATTTCATTGCTTCATATAACTAGATGAGTTATTATAAATGTTTTTTAAATTAGATCAATTATACCGTTTAATTTTTTATATTAAAAATATTTTTATCTAATAAAAGTAGATAATTAAAAATAAATTATATTATTTTATGTTAAGTAATTAAAATACAATTAAAATATGAGTTCTTAAACATAATAAAAATAAAATATAATTTGAATAATTTAAAGAAAAATAAAGAATAATAAATTTAAATGAAGAGTTATTTAAATATATATTTTAATTTTTAATAAAAATTATAAAATATTAAAATAAAATAATAACAATTAACAAATATTAAAAAAATAAATATTTTGTGAATTTTTGTATATTAACTTTATCATTGTTAAAGACTCATTTTTTAATTGCGTTTAATCTTTTGAAAGAAAAATAATATTTTTTAATAAAAAAATCATTAAAATAATATAATTTATTTTTAATTAATTTTTTTTATAAAGGTAATGGATTAAATGAGATAGATTCTAATTCAAAGCATTAAACAATATAAATAATATAATCTAAAAAATTTACGTGGCATTTCTCTCTCTCTATATATGTGTATATATCAAGTCATTAACTTTTCTGTCTTTAATTAAAGCCTTTTTTTTCATTTTGAAAATAAAAAATAAAATTTTTAATCATAACAATAATAATTTTATATCCAAATTATATATTTTTATTATTTTAAAAAAATATGACATATTATTTGATATTAAAATAATTTTAATTGAATATTATTTAAATTAAACTACTATTATTTTAATCTGTTTAATTTTAAATGATCTGTTTAATATATGTATAGAATTATTTTTAGGACACAAAAATATTGTTTTCAAGTTTACTATTGCCATTTTTAAGTCTAATATAGCTATTTTTAAGTAAAGGTATTATATTAAATAGTAAAATTTTGAATAGTAATTCACTTTTACCTTGTAATGGTTTTTTGTATATGGTAATAAATTTATCTTATTTTTATTATTATAAATTTTAATATTGTTATTTTTTATAATTTTTTCTTTTGTCAAGAGAAAAAAAGAGATACTTTATTTCATTTACGTGAATATATATACAAATGTTAATATGTGTGGAAACAATTATCCAAAATCAACTAATTTTGAATAATATTTTTTTTTATTAAAATCACTTCGAGATAAAGCTTACCACAACATGAGTAAGCTTTACTTCGGAGAAATTTTGGTAAAAAAATAGAATTTATGGTAAGACATTAACTTGGAGTGAGAAATCATTTGGCCAGTATAAGAAAACTTACCATTGACATCTAGTGTCCTAATAAAACTTATCATAATAAAACAATATCTTACTATAACAGTATTAATCCTTATCTTGGGAGCGATTTTGATAAAAAAAAATGAAATCTAACCCAAAAACTCAAATAATTTGACAAATTATCTATCATTATATCTTATATTTTAGAATAATTACATATATTATCATTTTTATTTTATTTAAAATTTTAGAAAATTCCTTAAATACAAAGTGTTTTATAATATAATGGATTTTAATGTTCACATAGATTCTTATTATTTTAACTTAGTAGGAAAATAGATATTTACATGTTATTTAATAACATTTTTAAAATTCAACAAGTTTAATTGTCATATATGCTTATTAAATCTATTTTGGACATGCATATATACTTTTTAGTAATTAAGTTTTTACAATAATGGATCACTCAAAAACTTATAGTTAAATTTTTAATCTTTATATATTTGTCATTTTATCAAATAAATTTTAAAAATTAAATAATTTTTTTAAAATAAATATAACAATTCATATACAAGAAACGTGACTTTAACTATATATAAAATCTACAAATGATCTAATAGTGATGTCGAGAATATTATTGTCACCGGAGAGATAGTTAGACAATCATCATTATAATAAAATTGAGTTATATATATGTGCAGACGAATTACACCTTGGTCAAGAATGAATGTTACTAACCAATAGTATGACATTATATAGATGAGAGATAATAAATAATTAAAAGTCACCCACTTTTACCATTCAAATTTGCAATAAAATTTATTTATTAATCTTAATCACCGTATTAGTATTCGTCAAGCACCAATAAATAATTTATCATTTGTCCAACTAGATGTTTGATGTGATATCATACCCGACGTTAGATACTAAATTAGTGCTCATATAAATTTATTTTCTTTTCAAAAGTAGCATAGCTCATTTCTAGCACACATAATTATAGATACTAGATATAATATGTCGCGTGTCATGGTAATTTTAAAAATATTAAAAAGTTATTTATTTTTCTAAATGAATTTTGTATGTGTTGCACAACAATAACTATTATGGATACAAAATATGTGTTCAATTTATATTAATACTTGTCACGTTACAAGAGATGACTGATGACTGATCTCAAATAACACTCATAAATTAACCTAGTTAACACTAATTCATCCTATGAGTAAATAAGTTAGATAATCATTTAGTGTTATAACAATTTACATATCTCTAATTATTCAAAAGATATAATTATAAAAAAATAATCATGATGCTATAAGTAATACACATTAGGTAGATACTAATGGATATATACTCATATTTTACACTTTATACAAATAACTTAGAACTCATAATTAAGAACAATCACTAAAACACTCTTTTCCTTTAATTAGAGTGATACTTTAAACAACTCCATTTCTTTATGATATCACATATTGATTTAAGTATCATATTACCTTTGGAAAGATACGATATGGGTGTTCCATTATTTGAATAATTTTATCTAATATTGATAAAAATCAACATTAACATCTGGCATGATTTGTGGAAAAAAAATGTGTTATATTATTTGAATCAAAAATTATTTTCAAAATGACATAAAGATGTTCTCCATACGTTCACCTAAAAATTCACAAGTCTTTAGAAAAATATAGTAAGTTTGTCTAACTAGTGTTTTAAAAGTCTTTATAAAATGACCATCCATCCACCTATTATGCAAACTTAAGACTTCAGTTCATAAATTAAGAAGTTGAATTTCATTTAGAGTAATAGATTTTGTGACATAAACTAGTGACAAAGGAATTTATCCTATGGGGTTTTTTAGTAGTTTTGAGGGCCCATAGGACCATACAGAGATTTTATACCCCAGGTTATTTTTGTTGAGGAGAGCTTCTTAATGAGTATGTCAAGTATCGACTTGTTTGTAGCTTCTGCTTGTCCATTACTTTAGGGGTGTCTAGGAGCTAAGATTTGAAGTCTAATCTTCCATTCCTCACAGTATTCTCTGACTTTTCTTCCAGACAAGTTGGTTCTATTGTTAATGATTATCACCCTTAGGACTCCACATCTACCGATAACTTATATCTATAGGAACTTGATCAAGTCATCCTGTTTGGTTTCATAGTATTTTAAACTTCCACCAATTTGGAGAAGTAGTTAGTAGCTACTAGGATGATTTTCAATTGGGATCTTACTATAGGAAAATTTCCTACTATGTTAATACCATATTACATGAAGGGCCAAGAGCTCTATAGGGTGGTCAGTTTCTAATACTCCTAAATATAAGAACATCTCATTTCCTTGATATGGCTTGATCAGAACTGAAGATGTTATGTAGGATTTTAGTTGTTGGACGGCTTGCTCACAAGATTGATCCCACTTAAAGTTTATAGCTTCTTTCACCATTCGAAGAAAGGTTGGCATTTATCTGAGCATCTAGAGATGAACTTGTTGAGAGCTGCAACTCTTCATATAAGTCTTTGAACCTCTTTCTTTGTTTTTAGAGAGGGCATTTCAACTAATGCCTTCATTTGATCTGGGTTAGATTCAATATCTCTTTGAGTGACTAGGTAGCCTAGGAACCTACATGCTTGGACTTCAAATGCATACTTCTTGGGATTGAACTTCATTTGGTACTATCTGATGATGCTAAAATAGCTTCTTAGATCATCGAGCTAGATATGTGTTTGCTCTTTTTGACTTGATGAGCATGTTTCTTATGTGTGCTTCCATTGTCACTACCAGGAACCTTTACACATCATGTTTATCAGTCTTTGGTACATGGTACTTTATTCTTTTGCTCAAAAGACATTATGCTATAGCAATAAGTACCCTTTTCTATAATGAATGATATTTTTGTTTGTCCTTAGGGTGCATTCGAATCTGATTATAATATGAGAATACATGCATGAAGTTTGAGGAGCTTATGTCCAGCTGTTGCATAGACTAGTTGGTCTATCTTAGGTAGTGGGAGGCTATCCTTAGGAGTTTATCTTTAACCTTAACTAGTTGTCTTCATAATAGCCTTTTACGCAAGGTCCTTCTTCCTAATTCTTCGTTAGGGTGTTGAGGAAGATGATACTTAAGGCACTTCCATTAACAATCAATAAATGTTTTACAATAAGGTTAAAGATCATGATGGAAATGACCATAGGATCCTTATATGGGTTTAGGATTACTGCTTAATCATCTTCGTTGAAGTTGATTGGAGCTCCTTGTTTTGATGTAGATTCTACTTAGAGTATCATGGTGGTAGGAGCTTTTGTTTGTTTTGCATAGGTGTTTTGATCTGAGTTGGAGATCCCTGAGAGGCTATATGATGACTCTATGAAAGTAGAGTCATCAATGTACTTTTTGATTGAATATTTACTCATTTTATTCAATAAGTAGTATTTTTTGGATTAAAAATATTAAAATATGAAATTTCTCTTGAAAATGGGTGAAAGTATAATTTTTGAATTTTTATAGATTTTTTATGAATTTTTAAAATAGGACCAATTAGAAGATACCAAATGGATACTATGCAAGCAAAGAAGCTGACTGGGCAAGTCACACGAAAGCCACGTAAGTAAAGAGGCCCAATTGTAGATTTCTGGGTGTGCAGTATGATGTAGAAACTATGCCATGTGTCAGCACAACATTCATTCCGAGTTCGGCACTTGGTCAACGCTATCACCACGTGGCTTCAAGTGATTCATCAATTGATTCCACCCGTGTGTTACTTCATTCTTAACCGTAAATCATGTTACGCCATGAGGTGCTGACTTAGTGTACATTGACTAAGATTAGTCCTCCCACCACGCATCACACTCTAATTCACCCAAGAAACCCCATGTGCCATATGTCACTCTCTTATTAGCAAACGTTGTTAATTTTCCTCTTTTTCATCTCAGCCTTGATCTGAAGTTGATCTAACGGTCTAGGTTCCACCTGAGCTATATTTAACCCCTTAATTATCCTATAAATCCTAATGAACTAAAATTAACATAATATTTATCAGTTTTTGGAGACAAGAAAAAAAAACACAGAAAAATTCAGAAGGAGATACAACTTTAATAGAGATTTAAGAGAAGATTGGTGCTACTATTTAAGAGATTGATTGTATTTTTTCTTCTTCTTCTCATTTCTTTATCAATTTTTGTCTTTTTTTTATGAAAAATATAAGCTTTATGAAAAAAGTTATGTATAGTTAATTTATTAATCTAGGATTGTTTTGAACTCAATTTTCACCATGCGATGATCTAATGTATTACCCTAATTATGAATTCAATTTAATTATATTATTTAATTTGATTTTTATGCCATTAATTGTTTGGCCAACAATTAATCTATAGAGATAATTAAATAAATTTGAGAAAATTATTTAATTATTTGTCTTGATAAAATAACATGCCTAGTTTCTAGGCAGAGAAGTATGATTCTTCTGTATGTGATTCATAATAGATTAACTTAATGAGTAGTATGCAATTTAATTGACATAAGAGTGTAATTAGATTAATTAGTATATATTGTGTAGTTTACTTAAGAGAAGAATACATGGAAGATTAGATTCAATTGGTCATGTAATTGGTTGATAAATATATATTAGGAAATTTTGGGGATTCACATGTTTAGAAAATTGGGAGATTAAGTATTCCCTGATATTTTCTCATATATCTTCTTAGTTTTCAAATATGATTTAATTAATTATTGTTATTTATTTTTAGTTCTTTTAATTTTGCTTTCTTAAAACATAAAAACATATCAAAATTAATTTTTTTTAGTTTTAAAAATTAATTTCTAATAACATAATCTACATGGGAACAATTTTTTCTTATCATTATATTACTTGTTGCGATGTGTACACTTGTGCATTCATTGAATACAATTTCCTGTGTCAATCAATTTTTTGCACCGTTGTTGGGAATTATAAATACTAGAAATTGATTTTTTATTTTAGTTATTTTTCTTAATTTTAATTTATTTAGTTATTTATTTATTTGTTTTAGTTATTTATTTATTTTAATTTAAACACATCCTTTAGTGCTATTAAAAGGATATTTGAGTCTATTGCATGAGTAAAATTCATAAAAAAGAAGTTTTACCTTTAGATCTTGAAATTGAGCTACTTTGTGGTATGCCTGGCCAATAAGGCATGCTTTGATTGTAGTATGGTGACATGCCTAGAATGTGATGTGATGCCCTAGCTTGGTCACTCTGAAAACTCTTAAATTGTTTTAAAGTGACAATCTCACTTAACATTGTGGCCTTAAAGGAGTTTAATTCTTCTTCAATTTTATTTAACTTCTCCTTACTGACCATCTCAAGCCTTTGTTTTGAAATATTGAAAAACTCCAAATAATTATCATATTGGCTTCCCCCTAACACGACCAAGATGATTGGTTCCAGATGCATACTATATTACATCTTTCATTGGTTGTTCGATTATTTCACTCCTGTTTATTTGTTCTTGAACTGTTCTCTACAAATAATAAAGTAAGAAAGTATATCATACATTATTACATCAATATGCAAAAATCATAACAAATACTTTATATCAAGTTAAATTACTAACCAACTTATTGAGTTATTCTTCTCTTATTTTATTCATTGGTTTTGACTTCTTTGTTTCTATATACAATTCAGCTTAGGTAATTGGTCTACCCAATTTATCTTTCAACATAAATTAAATAAATTTATTAACTTAAATTAGAGGAAAATAAATATTAAAATAATTATAAATTAACAACTTAATATTACCATTCTTTGTCTAATTTCAGGATTTGATGACCTCTCAGTACAGTTAGGAAGAATGTTATGCATTTGTATATTTTGATGTTCTTCTCTAATGATTTGAAATTCGTCCGTACGTCTATATTTTATGAAGTCTTTCCATACTTGGTGTTCAATCTAGGGGTGATCTTCAGGGATTTTGTACAATTCTCCTTCATTAAGTGGTTTCAAGTATTGAAACACATAATTTCTAGTAAATTTGGAAGTTTTGTATTCCTTCCATGCCTTATTTATAATTTTGTAATATTTTTTCATCCAATTATCAGGGACATTAAAACGATTTTGTAAAAAAACACATTTTAAAGGAGATATAATATAAAAATGATATAATATGTAATTAATTATAAAACAAAAGAGACTTACATAAATGGTTTTTCATATATTGTACTTTTCAACATCTTTAGCCTTAATCCAATCATTTATATTGATTGGTATACTTAACTTCACAAGTCTACCAATAGAAAATTTCAATTGTTAGCCATTTTCTCCTAATGGATTACTAGTTGCATCGAATTGAACATGTATTCTATCATCTGGATTAAGTAGAGTATCAAGTATATTAGCCCAGCCCCTTCTTTTGAAATTCTCTAATAATCATTTGGATCTACAATCTCTGGCACCCTAGGATCGGTGAAATATCTGCAAACAATGATGAAATAGAAATTAATTCACAATTTTAAGTCTAAACATATAAACAAGAGTTATTAGAATAATATAGAACATACATTATGTTTAATTAGGTTGTTGATCATATATATATATATATATATATATATATATATATATATATATATATATATATATTCCTTCACAATCACTTTGAGTCCATAACGAAGAATCATCATCATCAGCTAGATCATCACATACATTAGGCCATTTGTTTGAGAAATGACTAATATTGGATGACGTATCAAGCATGTCATCATCTTCTAAAGCATCACAATGATATAACTCTTTTTTTGGAGGCGTTAACACAACAGACCATCTTGTGTCAATTTGATTGCTCGTGTAAAATACTTGTTTTTCATGGAGTGCTAACATGAAAGAATCATCAGTGTGGCCTATCTTGGATAATTTTATAAGGATAAATCCAAAATAATATATTTTATATCTAACATTGATAGCATCCTTGACCCAATCACACAAGAATACTATTTTAATGGAAGACCTCATAATTGAGTTCCCAAATTTCCTGAATTATACCATAATATGTTCTATGAGAAAATACATGATTACCCTCTTTTGAACTAGCAAATTGCCTAGTTTATGCAATCATCTTCACACTACTATTCTGGTTTACTCTGACTTTGTTCCATACTTGTGTCGTAAACCTCGAACCATTAAGTGTAAAACTAAAATATGATTTGACATCAAATTTTGGACCATGTGCAAGCTATTCTAAAGTTTATGTTATTTTATGATTGAGTTTGTTGAGTTCAACTAAAATCTATGCATATAAAAACATGAAATGTGTTTAAAATATTATATAGAACTACTAATAAATTCTTGTATGTGGCACTTACATAGTTGCAAAACCAATTAATAAGCTCTCGCTTATGCTAATCATACAACCATTTTTCTCCTCTCTTTTTTTATAATGAAGACCAGTCTTCAGTAAGTTTAAATGCATTCTGTGATATTATGCAAGATATATCAGTTACATTTTATTAATACTTAAATAAATAATAATTTTATTTTATATGAAAAGGTTGAACCTGTCATTACTTACTCTATATACAATTGTGCCTCGTTATTATTTACTAAAATGATTCGGTGTGCTTTTTCCCATCTAGTGCGATCAATGAACAATTTGTTACTTCCACCGAGTATAGGGTTAACTACTTGGATCATGTCATGTTATAAGAATAACTTGTGCATAGGATTCCTGATTTCAGTGCAACCACTAAAGTGTTCAGAAAAAAATTCAATGGCCTCTTCAACAATGTAACTTTCCACCATGCATCATTTAGGATGATTTCTATTATATGCATATCCTTTAAGGACTTGCATGTATCTTTTAAAAGGATACATCCACCTTAAGTAAGTAGGACCACATAATAAAACATCTCGAACTAAATGAACACATAAGTGAATCATTATATCAAAAAAATGTGAAAAATATTTGTAAAGTAGACACAAATTCTCCACAACATCTTTTTATAAAAAACTTTAACTCACCAATTGATATAGATTTCTTGAATATTGTATTGAGAATGAACAAAGATGAATTATTGATAATTGAACATGTTTTAGAAGAATTGACATAATATCAACTAACAGTAACTGTTACATTAAGATATGGCAGTCATGTGATTTCAATCCATAAATTTCTTATCTGTCATAGACACAAAATTTCTTAAGTTGGATAAGTAACCATTAGGAACTTTTTACTAATACAAAATGTGGTATTTAAGTCGAGATTTAAAGTCAATTCGCTAAAAACCAATGCGTTTTTATCATCGGTTGACATGTTGAACCGACGCTACACATAGGACGTAGCATCGGTTCAACATGTCAACCGACGCTATGTAAAATTACTTGTTAATTTTTTTATTTTAATAGTTTTTAAAATTGAAATTACACAATACAATTTTTATTTTTTATTTTTTAATTAATTATTATTTTATTTTAATTGTTTAAAAATTGAATTTGGATAGTATAATTTCTTCTTCTTTTTTTAATCAATTGGTTTTTAAAATTTTATAATTTAGAGAATTTTTGTGTATTTTTTTGGATACTTTTATGTACATGTTTTTCATACTTAGTTATCGAATTTGAATTGCATGAAAAACATAATTCAGAAAAGTTTTCAAAAAAATATAAAACGTCTATAGTTAAAATCTTAAAAAATAATTGATCAAAAAAATAAAAAAAATTGTATTGTTTAATTTTAATTTTAAACTGTAAAAAAAATAAATTAACGAGTAATTTTAGGTAGTGTCGTTTGACGTGTTGAACCAACTTTACACGTAGGAAGTAGCATCGGTTCTATATGTCAACCAATTCTATCCACGTGTGTAGCGCTGGTTGACCCATAGAACCGACACTATGTCCTACGTGTAGCGTCGGTTCTACACGTCAACCGATGCTACACACGTGGATATTTTCCTTTTCTCCTCTTTCTTTCCCATCAAACAACATATTTTATTTGTAGTGCCACCAAAACCCTAAACGATCGACACTCCTCCTCTACTATTTTTTATTTTCTGGCCATCTACGACCACTAATTCGAGTGTCGTTTAGTGAGTTTTCTTCCTCTCCAAATTATCTTCCTGATTACTTATTTTTTTGAGCAAAATACTCAAAAATTTTATACCCATTTTCTTACTTACAAACACCATTTTCTTCTTCATTTTATTCATTTTGTTACTTCATTTACTCTTGTAAGTATTTCTATTAATCCTACGCACTTATTATTCACTTTGTATTATTTTTTGTATAAATTTTTGTATTATGTATGTTATTATTTGTTTGGCTGATTTTCTAGGTGGGTTAGGAGAAATAATATCTGGATCTTGTGGGTTTGAGGGACTAAAATAGTTACTGTACATTATGAAGATAAAGGAAAAGCTACCAAAACTAGACACCCTACTTCTTATGTAGCTAATCTTTGTGATGAATGACAAAAACTTTCATAATTGTTGTCTCTACTTTAAAGAGTGGATTTTTTAGGCAATTTTGCTCCAATATAAATAATAATGTGTTTTTCTTGCCTTTTGGAAGAAGAGAGAGACTTTTATATTAGCTAGTTTCAATAATGTCGTGCATATTTTTTTTAATTATCGTACGTGGATAAATTTATTTACATATAAATAATTATATTTTATTTAGTAAAAGTAATACAATTTTAAAATGATTAATTTTTGTATCATGTATGTTTTGGTACATATTTTAATAATTAGGGAATTCATATGTATTAATAGATGAAATATATTGATTGGATACATATTTAATATGCTTAATTAATGTTATTAATAGAAAATGGACAAATCTTGGATATCAAAGTGTAAAATTGAGAATGATTACATTTATGGAGTTGAAAATTTCTTAGAATTTGCTTGTAGAAATAGTAATAATGAAATTAGTATGATTCGATGTCCATGTGTTAAATGTAAAAATGAGCAATTTCATGATGTTGACGAGGTTAAGTATCACATTATCCATAGTGGTATTATTTTGAGTTATAAATGTTGGTATTATCATGGAGAAAATATTTATAACACTCATGGGGAAGAGATAAATAAGAATGTGAGTGGATTATATACATCTTATCATAATGTACAGACAGAAAAATATGATTCATGGTTTTTCCATCTTCAATGTATGAAATCAAGAAATCTCTTAGTCGATTTGGCATGAAATATCATAAGATTCATGCTTGTCCAAATGATTGCATTCTTTATAGAAAATAATATGAGACATTAGATGATTGTTCGATTATCCGATGATTATCCGATGGAAGCATGCTACAAATGAGATAACACCTAAGAAAGGCGTTCCCGCAAAGGTTCTTTGGTACTTTCCTCCGATTCCTCGCTTTCAAAGGTTGTTCAAAAGTAAAGAGACATCAAAGATGTTGACTTGGCATTCAGATAATCAATCTGATGATGGGGTGCTACATCATCCTTGTGATTCTACAAATTGGAAAGTAGTAGATAATTTATCCCCTCAATTTGCATCTGATCAGCACAATCTTCATCTTTCCATTACTGTTGATAGAATTAATCCACACAATTCCTTTAGTAGTAGATATAGCTATTGGTCAGTAATTATGGTAACATACAACCTTCCTCCCTAGTTGTGTATGAAAATAAAATTCATGATGTTAACATTATTGATCTCAGGACCAAAACAACTTGGTGTTGATATTGATGTATATTTGAAGCCTCTGATAGATGATTTAAATACGTTGTGGAATGATGGTATAAATGTTTACGATGCACATAAAGAAGAACACTTTAACTTGAGGTGGGTCCTTTTATAGATAAGTAATGATTTTCCTACCTATGAGAACTTATCAGGACATGCAACAAAAAGGTCATATGGGATACCCTATATGTAGTGATGGCACTTCTGCAAATTATCTTTTTCACGGATGAAAGATGTCTTATAGAATCCATAGAATATTTTTTCCATCTGCACACAAGTTTAGATACCAAAAGAAACCGTTCGATGGTGAAGAAGATCATGATCATGCACCAAGAGCTTTGCGAGGTGTTGAGATATTAAGGTGATTGAATGGTATGACATTCAAACAATATGGAAAGATGAAAAAAAGAATATTCACTAAGGTAAGGGGACGAAATAGGTCAACTAATAAAAGGGGTGAAAATGAAAATGTTTCTGAATTAGTAGACCATGGTTGTTGGAATAAAAAAATCAATATTTTGGGAATTACCTTATTGGAAAGACCTACAAATTCGTCATATCTTAGATGTCATGCATATTGAGAAAAATGTATGTGAGAACTTGATTGGTACATTACTTAATATACTTGAAAAAAAAGGATGGATTTAATGTAAGACTGGATTTAAAGAAACTAGGCATATGACCTGAATTGGCACCAAGGGTGGAAAATGATAAGAATCGAACATACTTGCTAGCAGCATCATACACAATGTCAACAAAAGAGAATGATGTGTTTTGTAAATGTTTGGCTGGTGTGAAAGTTCCTGATGGTTACTCATCCAACTTAAGAAATTTTATGTCTATCACCGAATAAGAAACTTTATGGATTGAAATCACACGACTGTCATATCTTAATGAAATAGTTATTACCCGTTGCTATTAGATCAATTCTTCCAAAACATGTTCGATTATCAATAATTCATCTTTGTTCATTCTTCAATACAATATGCAAGAAATCTATATCAACTAGTGAGTTAAACTCTTTACAAAAATATGTTGTAGAGACTTTGTGTCTAATTGAAAATATTTTCCTCCTTCTTTCTTCTATATAATGATTCACTTGTGTGTTCATTTAGTTCAAGAGGTTCAATTGTGTGGTCCTAATTACTTAAGGTGGATGTATCCTTTTGGAGATACATGCAAGTCCTTAAAGGATATGTAAATAATAGAAATTGACCTAAAGGATGCATGGTGGAATGTTACATTGCTGAAGAGGCCATTGAGTTTTGTTTTGAATACTTTAGTGGTTGCATTGAAAGTTTGAATCCTACACACAAGTTTTTCTTAGAATGCCACATGATCTAAGTAGGTAACCCTATGCTTGGTGGAAGTAAGAAATTGTTTATTGATCGCACTCTATGGGAAAAAGCACACCGAATCATTTTGGTAAATAATAATGAGGCACAACCATACATAGAGTAAGTGATGAGAGATTCAACCTTTCCATTTATGCAAAAATTATTTTTTATTTAACTATTAATGATGGTATCTACTTGATATATTTTTAATAACACTACAGAATGCATTTAAACTTATTGAAGATCGATCCTTGTTATAAAAAAAGGAGAAAAATGGTTGTATGATGAACATAAGTGAGATCTTATTAATCGATTTCACAACCATGTAAGTGTCATATACAAGAATTCATTAGTACTTCTATGTAATGTTTTAAAACTTTGCTTTAAACACATTTCATATTTTTGTATGCATAGATTCGAGTTGAACTCAACAAAATCAATCACAAAATAACAAAAAGTTTAGAATGACTTACACATGGTCCAAAATTCGATATCAAATCATTTTCTAGTTTCATAATTAATTGATCGAGGTTTACAACTCAAGCAAGAGACAAAGTCTGAGTAAATCAGAATAGTGGTGTGAAGATGATTGCACAAACTATGAAATTTTCCAGTTTAAAAGATGATAATCCTGTACTTTCTGATAGAACATATTATGGTATAATTTAAGAAATTTGGGAACTTGATTATTACGTCTTCCATGAAACAATATTCTTGTGTGATTGGGTCAAAGATGTTATCAATTTTGGATATAAAATAGATGATTTTGGATTTACTCTTGTAAATTTATCCAAGATAAGTCACACTAATGATTCTTTCACGTTAGCACTTCATACAAAACAAGTATTTTACATTAGCGATCAAATTGACACAAAGATGGTCTGTAGTGTTAATGCCTTCACAAAAAGAGTTATACCATTATGATGCTTTAGAAGATGATGACCCTATGCTTGATACATTATCCAATATTAGTCATTTCTCAAAAAAATTGCCTAATTTTTGTGATGATCTAGTTAATGACGATGATTCTTCATCATGGACTCGAAGTGATTGTGAAGGAATATATGTATACGATCAACAATCTAATTAAACATAATGTATGTTCTATATTGTTCTAATAACTCTTGGATGTTTATATGTATGGACTTAAAATTATCAATTAATTTATATTTCAACATTATTTACAGATATTTCATGGATCCTAGGATCCAGAGCTTGTAGATCTAAATGATCCATTAGTGCACTTAACCCAGATGATAGAGTACCTATTTTATTTGATGCTACTCGTAATCCAATAGGGGAAAATGGCCAACAATTGAAATTCTCTATTGGTAGACTTGTGAAGTCAAGTATACCAATCAATATAAATGATTGGACTCAGGTTGACGATACTAAAATGTACAAAATTTGGAAAAACATTCGTGTAAGTCTCTTATATTTTATAACTAATTACATATATTATATCTTTTTTGTATTATATCTCATTTTTGTAGTGTATTTTTACATAATCGTTATAAAGTCGATGACACTTGGAAGAGCAAGTGTTATAAGATTGCAAATAAGGCGTGGAAGGAATAAAAACTTCCAGATTGGCCAGAAATGATGTGTTTTCATATTTGGAACCACTTGATGAAGTAGAGTTCTACAAAATTCCTGAAGGACACCCCTGGATTACACCTCAAGTTTGGAAAGACTTCGTGGATTATAGACGTACGAATGAATTTCAAATTATTAGGAAAGAACATCAAAATATACAAATGGATAATATTCTTCCTAACCGTATTGGGAGGTCTTCAAATCTTGAAGTTAGATAAAGAATGATATTATTAATTTGTATTAATTTATAAATATTTTTATAAATATTTCCTCAAATTTAAATTGATGTAATGGTTAATAAATTTATTTAATTTATGTAAGAAGCTAAATTGGGTAGACCAATTACTCGAGCAAGTTGCGTTTCTTACTACACATGCCACAACAAGTATAAAACAATGTGGTGTGTGCAGTACTTTGAGATATGATGCAGATATTTGTCTCTATCAAGTAAAAGCTAGTATTAGACCCGAGCAAGTCAATGTACTAGGGGGATACCAACCAAGATCTAGGTATGACCACAATGGTACTACGTACAATCCTAGACATAGAAATTATCCTAATTTCTCATGGAGGTAGAACAACTCTCCATTTGCCCAAAGCTCAAACCCACCAGGCTATAAATTCTACCAACAAATGCCCTAAAATCCTTTTAATAAGCCAAATTTAGAGAACAATTTGAATTCATTCATTCAAGTTAGCAAAGGTAACCAATCACGAACTAATCAAACGTTGGACTCTGTGAAAATTTTCATTAAAAAGATGGAAGTACATATGTAGCAATTAACCAAGCACTTGCAGAAGCAAGGCACGCAATAGCTATAAGGTGAGGAAATAAAATAACTCAATAATGAGGATATATTAAGTTTACAAAATATGACGTCATTCAATGTAACATCTCATTAAAGATGATAAAAATAATCTTATAGTCCTGGATGAGAGATAACACATTATTATTTATTATTGGTTTAATTTATTTATTTTTATTTTTTGATAATTAATTAATTTGTTATTTATTTTGTGTGATTTTTAACTTATGTATGGTTATAAACTTTAGATTTTTATTTAATTTAATATAAAAATAAGTGGTAACGTGAAAACAAGTGTAAAATGCAGCTTAAGATGTACCATGCCATGCTTTTATTCATGCCACGACATGAGGCAATAAATGTTCAAGTGGTTGGAATACAAAGAGGCTCACGCCACGTCATGAAAAACATTGCATCGTGGCCCATGTACACATTTTTGGCCGAAATACCTTTTTCCTACACAAAAATTCTAATTTTTTTTTCTCATTTTGTCACTCTTTCTCACAAAAACCTAAATTTTTCTCCATCCAAACACCACCATAATCCTCAAAAATCATACCTTCAATTTTTCTTCAAAACCTTTTTCAGTAATCACTTTCCTAACAATTTTATATTTATCCCACAAAGAAATTTCCAATTTCTTCAACAAATTCAAGAATCTTCATTTTCAAGTGTTTCTTCATTTTTACAACAATATAAGTTTTTATAATTTTTAGAATTTAAGCTTTTAAATTAAATTCTCTAAAATTTGTTAAATTATTGTGATTTTTGTCCAAAACTCTAATTAGGATAAAGAGAGGCTAGAAAATTATTGAATTATTGGATTATTTGTGTTGTTGTCTTGAATTACTTGGGTTTGGCATTCAGTATTTAGAGTCTAGGGGGATGGGAAAATATCATAGGGAAAAGAAAAATTGATTAGGCCGGCCTCATTAATTTGATTGGGTTTTAATGGAATTTTAATAAATTAAGTACTGGGTTGGTTCTTTAAAAACCTACGAACAATTTGGGCCCATTTTTTAAAAAATTGGCAAACATTTGGGTTGTTAATTGAAACTAGCAAAATATGTTATATAAATAAAGGGCCTCTTTTCTGAAACACGAAGGAAATTGTTTGACCCAATTTTAAAACAATTAAACTTAAGTGGCCGAATAGAATAGTTTTGTGGGAGTAAGAAAAAATAGTTTTCATGCAAAACTAATATATAGTCATATTTCTCAATCTTGTAGCACCATTATTATAAACAATATTAATATTACAAAGATTATTAAACAAATGTTTTGTTTGAAATTTGAATGAGCTTTAACATTATTTTTATTATTATTAGAATCATAAAAATTGCTTAAAAGTAAAAGAATAATGGGAGAAAAAAATCTTAATTTAATTTGGTTAATAAATAAAAACTTAATATAAATGAAGTTGTTGAGTTTTTAAGTGATAAGGAAATAAGACCGATAGAAGAGAATATGAAATGAGTCAAAATAATATTAAAATATTTATTTAAGGATTAAAAAATGGTAGGAGAAAAGCTATAAATGCATGTATAGTGGAGGAAATAGTATTAAAAAATACCTCAAATGCCCTTCATTCAATACATATGTGTTGCACATATATGAAAAATCCTTTATAAAATTAAAAATTGCATCAAATTGGTATTTTTATTAAATATGAATATTATTAAAATATTTTCCCAAAAATAAGAACCAAAAATATACTTAAAATGAAATTATGATCCTAATATATTGTTTAGACAATAAAATATCAAGGGGAAAAATAAAAGTTGCTCCTTAACTATTAATATTGTCCTATTTCTTTAATTTTGATTTTTTATCAAGATAGATCCAAGGTATATACTGACTCGATTTCATCTAGTAAAAATGATCGATTATTGAGAATATTGACACTTTTAGAGTACTCTTATTTTGATCAATTTTCAAAGTAATAGTACTTAAAAATTATCTTAGTTCTTTGAGATTACTGTTTAATTTAACTAAAATAGGTGCCAATAATTTAAATAAGGGTATTTGATGTGTTATAAAGTTAAAAATATGAGTAAAAACAAAATATCAAAAATAAGAATAATAGATACTCTAAATGTACCAACTATTGAGTATTAAATAAATACTTTTTTGAATGAACGTTGTCCTTTTTATGCTCTAATTTGCATTATTTGAAGTGATAGCTCAAAATCCTTAAAAATAAAAATAAAAAAACTAAATTGAGATGCTAGCGTTTGATGATAATTTATTATCACTTTTTTTAATATAAACCGAGAATAAAAAGTGAATATCTGAAACATTGTATTCTTTAGAAAAAATACAAGATATATCATTTTAATTTATTATCGTTATTTTAATTTATTAGTAAAGAGGATTTTCTCTTAGATTTTCAAATGTAATGTTTTTTTTCAAGAGATTTATCTCTTGAACTTTGAATTGTAATGTTTGATTTGCATAATAATATCCATTTATTCACAGTAATATAAATGGCATTACATAACTTCAAATGTCCTATATCTATTTTAAGTTTATTTCATCCTGAAATGGTTACTTTCTAAATGATAAAGAGAGAGAGAGGCATCCGGTCAAATTTCTATATATCCTAATAAAACTTTAACCCAAAAGGGGAAAAAAATAAAAAAATAAAGATATGATTTACTTAGTAGTGATCTTACATAAAATATTCACTCTTTAAATTATATTAAATATTATTTTAAATAAAAAAATTAATAATAATAGTATATATGTACTCATCAGTGACAAAGCAAAGAAAAACTGTCAAACATTTGTATCCCATAAAGAATAAGTTAATTACATGTTTGTAATCTCAAAGGCAGCAAAAATAATGAAAACACTTTTAGCTGTGTAAGCTTCCCCGTAACTTTCAACGCTGGGAGAAAATATGCTACAAGGGGGTGATTCTTCAATAAACTCGAAAAAATCCTTTTATCAATCAAAGTAAACATCTAAATCATAATAATTAGAAATTCAGAACACAAGTTATATTACTTAAATGAATTATGAGCATTATAGTATCATCGTAGCAACTAAAAAGTACACGTTTAATGTCAATTATTTCTAAAATATTGAGGGACTCTTTTCTAACCAATTTCATTTTCATGTTATAATTTTTCTATCTCTAGTTTTCAAAATAATCATTGTTTGATAATTAATTATATTTTGTTAAAGAACTTGAGATCTAACGGGTGACAATCAACATACGAGCTGAAAACAACCACCAACAGCTTGGTGGGAAAGGATAGACTGTCCAATAATATGACTCTTCATAATTATGTTTATTTTTAATTATTACAATTTTGTTTTTTTTTTGTATAAATAGGTTGTAAACATTCGTTTATTCATCATCAATAAAACCATTTCTTACATGGTATCAGAGCTTAGGAAAAAATTCCCAAAAAATTTAGCTCACAGAAATTTTTTCTTTTTTTCCTCATTCTGTCTTTTTTCCAAAATTAATTTTGATTCACAAAATAATTTCAATTTCATCCCATCATATTATACAGAAGAATTCGAGCAATCTGCAATTAATTTCAAGCCAAAATACCCATCCACGCGCTCACACGTGCCTTGCTTGAGATCACCGGCGTTCCACGCACTTCATCGGAGTCACACACGCCAACACGCACCAACTGCTGAGGAAGACTAATCCAATGACACGTCGTTCACGCGCCGTTGAAGCAAACGATGCGTCGTTCACCCGGTTTGGTCCTCCATCCGGTCCGGTTCGGTCTTCATCCGGTTCAGTGCTCTACCGTTGTAGCCGTCGTTCCAGCCACTCCAGACGCCGGTTCACCCACTTTCTGATCGGTTTTGGGGCTAAAATTTCCAGTTTTGTAATCCTTGACTCATTTTCTATAAGATAAAGTATATTTCAGTCTATTATTTATTTCATAAATAGTCATTATTGTCTAAAACACACTTAAACCTATCCCGTTCTTTCGATTTATTTTACTTAACAATAATGTCTATAACTACCAATACCAACCCTACTTTACCAAAGTGGTATGATGACCCTAGCCATTCATTATATCTACACCACTCAGACCAACCAAAAATGGTTCTAGTAGCTCAATCCTTAAATCAAGAAAATTATCACATTTGGAGTCATGCAATGCTTATGGCTCTAATAACCAAAAAAAAAAAGGATTCATTGACGACACAATCAAAAGGCCATCAACAAACCTTGAAGTAGAAATCAAACAATGGACTCGCTGCAACATTCTTATCAAAGGATGGATCCTCAACACCATATCACCCAAAATTGCAGAAAGTGTCATGTATAATGATACTGCATATGAGCTATGGGAAGAATTAAAGGAACGCTTTTTGCACACCAACATCGTGCACCTATTCCACATTGAGCAATAGATCCATGATTGCATACAAGAAGGTGTAAGCATTGGAGAATACTATACCAAATTGAAAAGCTTATGGGATAGTCGCGATGCACTATGTCCTCTTACACATTGTGGAGGAAATGCTGAAAGGGAACTACAAGAATATCAACAAAAGCAGCGAACCATAAAGTTTCTCATGGGGCTTAACATAGTTTACACATCAGTACATGGACAAATCTTGCTCATGGAACCATTACCTACAGTAAATAAGGTATATTCACTTATTGTTCAAGATGAAAAGTAGAGAGATGTCTCCATGCAAAGCATAGGAATGATGCTAGAAGCTATCGCACTTGTTGCCAGAGATAATCATCCACAATATCCTTACAAAAATTACCCACCAAGGAACCCACATCTCAAGTGCAATCGATGCAACAATATAGGCCATAATTCTGAGAATTGCCGAAGTCAGCTCAAATGTGATTTTTGTGGTCTTAATGGACACAATTTTGAAAACTACCGAAAGCGTCTCAAATGTAATTTTTGTGGTTTGAATGGACATGATATCAATATGTGTCAGAAGAAAGGAGCAATTCAAGATAAGAGAAATACAAGTTATGGGTTCCCCTCTAAAGCTCATCATACTTACTTTCAGGAAAGCTGCTCCGACACAAAGACACCATCCCACAACCTTACATCTGCCCAATATCAAGAGCTCCTTACACTTCTCAATCAATGCAAATCAGGTAGCATGACAAGTCAAATGACTACTTCTTCAGGTAACACATTATGTGCAACTATTTTCCATTCAGAAACTCGTTGGATTTTTGATACAGGGGCAACTGATCACATGGTCTGTTCCCAAAACCTTATGAGCTCTAGCATTCCAGTCACTAATCGACATGTGCATTTACCTGATCATTCTCTTGCCCATGTCACACATATTGGCACTGTACATTTCTCAAATAATTTCATACTCTATATTGTCTTGTGTGTTCCCTCCTTCAAATTAAACTTAGTTTCAGTAGCCAAACTAACTCAAACTACATTTTGCCATGTCACATTCACTAATAATATGTGCTTTGTTCAGGACAAATGCTCAGAGAAGACGATTGGGATGAGAACTGAGAAAACAGGACTCTACTACCTGACTATTTCTGAAAAGGCTGGATGTTTCTCCGTTTCAAATACTGCTTCCACCAACTCTCATTTATGGCATCAACAACTTGGTCATTTATCTAATAACAGTTTGCATGTAATTTCTCTTTCCATCAACACACCTTTTTGTTCCATTAATGATTCTTCTATTTGTCCATTAGCTAAGCAAACATGTAATCCATTTCCTTTAAGTTCCATTAATACAAAAGCACCTTTTGAAATTATTCATGTCTATATTTGGGGTGGCTATCACATTTCAGCACTTAATGGAGCACGTTATTTCCTCACTATTTTTGATGACTACTCAAGATGCACATGGGTCTATCTCTTACATGCTAAATTTGATATACACACATTTCTTACCACCTTCATTAATCTTGTTGAAACACAATTTTTATCTAGAGTTAAAATCATTCGTAGTGACAATGGACCAGAATTCTCTATGACCCAGTTGTTTTCTACCAAAGGAATTCTTCATCAAACCAGTTGTGTCTCTACCCTTCAACAAAATGGTGTTGCTGAATGCAAACATCGTCATATTCTCAATGTCGCTCGATCATTGCTCTTCCAAGCCAATCTTCCTAAACAATTCTGAGGAGATGCCATTCTTCCAGCCACATACCTCATAAATTGTACTCCAATACCTATTCTCAAGGGTAAAACACCATTTGAAGTCCTTTTTCACAAAATTCCTAGGTATGAACATCTTCGTGTTTTTGGTTCCCTTTGTTTTGTGTCTGCACATCATGATCGACTCATCAAGTTTGATGCTAGATCATATAGATGCATATTCATTGGGTATCCATATGGGATAAAAGGTTATCGTGTCTACAATCTGGGAACAAGCAAGACTTTAGTGTCTCGCAATGTTATCTTTCATGAACATGTATTTCCTTATTTCACTTCCGCTGTTAACACTCCAACTCTATTCCCTCCATCATCATACTATTTATGATGACATACCTAACATTCGTCAATCAACTAATCCAAATACATCACTTGATCATACACCATTTGTCCTTCCAATAATCAACACAGACACTCTTCATCTTCAAAATTCATCTCCAAAAACATCATCATCAACTTCTCCACCACACATGACTCCTCCAACACAAGTCACACATAGGCTTCGTCGAGCCACCAATGTTCCTAGCTACCTTCAAAAATATCATGTAGAAGCTTCCTTGTCTTCTCGGTCCTTCCCTTCGTCTCACTCAGTATCGTCCAAAGACAAAGATACTTCTCATTCTTTATCTCATGTACTTACCTATGACCAATTATCACTTGCACATCGTGCCTTTGCTACTTCTATTTCCATTCTCAGGGAACCAACCACATTTTCTGAAGCTTTCAACGATCCAAAATGGCAGCTTGCCATGAAACAAGAACTGGATGCTCTTGAAACTAATGACACTTGGACACTTCAACAGCTTCCTCCAAACAAGAAACTAGTTGGTTGTAAATGGGTCTACAAAATCAAGTATAATGCTGATGGCTCTGTGGAACGATACAAGGCTCGGTTAGTGGCCAAAGGATATAGTCAGATTAAAGGTTTTGACTACCAAGAAACTTTTGCACCAGTAGCCAAACTTGTCACTGTTCGGCTTCTCCTTACCATTGCTGCTATTCAAAATTGGCATCTTCGACAACTCGATGTCAACAATGCTTTTCTCTATGGTGATCTTTATGAAGATGTCTACATGTACCTTCCACTTGGATTCGGACGAAAGGGGGAATCACGAGTATGTAAGCTACATAAATCTTTGTATGGACTCAAACAAGCCTCACGACAATGGTTCATCAAGCTATCAACAACACTTAAGCTAGCTGGTTTTAACCAATCCAAGTATGATCACTCATTATTCGTCTAAACCCGTGGTAATTCCTTCTCTACTCTTCTTGTCTATGTAGATGATATAATCATAACAGGAAACAATGTACAAGACACTGAAGAAACTAAGAATCATCTCATAAGACAATTCAAGCTTAAAGATCTCAATGAATTAAAGTATTTTTTGGGCATAGAAGTTTCATGTTCCAGGAAGGGAATTGTTCTATCACAACGCAAGTATGCACTTGAAATATTGGAGGATATGGGTTATCTTGGTGCCAAATCTTTCAATTCACCTATGGAACAAAATTTATCCCTCAGTAAGGTTGAAGGGGAATTCATCAGTAATCCCACATTCTATCGAAGACTTGTTGGGAGATTAATATACTTAACCATCACAAGGCCCGACTTAGTGTATGCCGTACACATTCTCAGTCAATATATGGATAAACCACGTCAACCACATTTGGAAGCAGCTCAACGAATGCTAAGATATGTCAAGAACACACCAGGGTAAGGTCTCTTTTTCTCAGCAACTAGTTCATTACAACTAAATGCTTTATGTGACGCAGATTGGGCAAAATGCACAAATACACGATGATCAACCACATGATATTGTATGTGTCTTAGAAACTCACTAATTTCTTGGAAGACTAAGAAACAAAATATGGTCTCACGATCAAGTGTAAAAGCAGAATACCGCTCTATGGCAGCAACATGTTGCGAAGTAACCTAGTTACGATACATTTTGGATGATTTGGGTATCAAAAACTCCCAACCAACCAAGTTATATTGTGACAGTCAAGCAGCCCTTCACATTGCATCAAATTTAGTGTTTCATGAGCGAACCAAACACATAGAGATCGATTGCCATCTAGTAAGAGAAAAGATTCAAGTTGGAATGATCAAAACTTATCATATCTCTACATTAGAGCAACCAACAGATATATTTACCAAATCCTTGAGTTTTCCACAGTTCTCAAACTTACTTAATAAGTTAAGAATAATTAACATATATTCTAACTTGAGGGGGAATGTTAAAGAACTTGAGGGGGAATGTTAAAGAACTTGAGATCTAGTTGGTGACAACCAACACAACAACTGGAAGCAGCCACTAACAGTTTGGTGGGGAATGATAGGCTGTCCAAGAACATGCCTCTCTATAATTGTGTTTATTTTTAATTATTATAATTTTACTTTTCTTTTGTATAAATAGGTTGTAAACATTCGTTTATTCATCATCAATAAAACCATTTCTTACATATTTTCATGTTTAACATTAACTTGAAACTAAATTTCATTTTTAAAATTTTTATTACTTTTGAAACTTAGAAAAAAATTTAAAACCATATTTCAGGTTTATTTTTCATTTCATTAATTAACTATACATTTATTTGTTGAGATTAAAGAGGTAATAAAACAAGAAAACATAATCTTTTATTAAATTTTTTAATAAATTAGAAAACCAATAAGTATTAAATTGTTTTTTTACAAAATGAATCCTAAAGAATTAGCCACAAATAAAATAGTATATTATGTGTTCTAAATTATTTATGAAAAATTGAGTTATGTAGAGACAATAAAAGACGACTATGTACAACTTAAAGAGGCTAATTACCATGGTAGTCTCAGTCTCCTCACAAACCAATTGACGTAACATTGTAGAGAGGAAGTATTACAATTTAGAGAAGAGTTAGCTTCCAACTCCTATGCAATTAGGAAGTAAACACCGTGATCACACGTATGAATGTAATGGAGTATTTGTTGGAAATGGGATACAGATATATATATATATATATATACACCCATAATGATGTATCATTTTGGACATTAATATAGGTGAAATACACTTGATAAAATATTTTAATGTTCAAAATGACATTGGAGTGAATGAAAAATTAAGTCTTAAAGATCACTTATTGAAGTGTAAGAATAAATGTTTTAATTCTCCACTAACACAAAATTTTAGTTACTTTTGTAGTAGTTATAGTTATTTTCTCATTTATGTCTACATTATTACATAATGATTATAATATTTATTTCTATATTAAGACAAAATGTTTATAATATTTATGTTTATATTATAACAAAAATGCTTATAAGCGTTATGACAAAACGGTTATGACATTTATGTCTATATTATAAAAACCTCAACCTTATTTTTTTCATTTTTAGAATCATAAAAAATACCTAAAAGTGAAAAAAAAATAAAAAAAATATCAATTTAAGCTCATTAATAGAAAAAAAAACATAATATAGGTGAAATAGTTGAGTTCTTAAGTGATATAGAAATAAGAGAGGCAAAAGAGAGTATAAATTGAGTCAAAATAATATTAAAATATGTATTCAAAGACTCAAAAATGATAGGAAAAAAAGTCATAAATGTTATAGTAAAGTAAATAGTTTAAAAATACCATAAATACCCTTCATTCAACACACATATGTGAAAAATCCCTAATAAAATTCAAAATTACATAAAATTGATATTTTTAATTAAGTGTAAATATTATTAAAATATTATCTGAAAAATAAAAACAAAAAATATATTAAAATGAAATTATGACGTAAACAATATAATATCAAGAGGAAAAAACAAAGTTGTTTATTAAATATTAATATCTCTCTATTCTTTTATTTTTTTTATCAAGATTAAGTCAGTTTCATCCAGTAAAAACGACCAAAAATGTTGGTACATTTAGAGCACATTTGTTCTTGTTTTAGTACCTTTTTGACTTGTAATCTCAATTAAGACATATCAAATATCTTTATTTAAATTATTAATATGTATTTTGAATAATTTTAATAATAATTGATACTTTTGAGATATCATATTTTTTTGAGATTATTGTTTAATTTTATCAAAATAGATATTAGTAACTTAAATAAAAATATTTGATATCTCATAATTGAAAATATCTATCAAAAAGAATATAAAAATAAAAATAAATGTACTCCAAATTTATCAAACTATTGAGTATTAAATAATTCCTATTTTGAAAAAATATATCCTTTTAATACTTAATTTAATTTTTAGTGTTAAAAATGATAAGCTCAAAATCCTTAAAAAATAAAAATAAATAAAAATTAATTAAATTGAGACAGGTGTTCCATGATAATTTATTATCACTTTTTAAATAAATACATGAATCACCAATTTTATACAGAGAATTTATACGGTACAGTAGTTCAACTTACATAACATCTCCCTTCAATAAATGATATTTACGAGATATCCTAATTCCTTGAAGTTACTGGTTAATTTAACAAAATGGATATAATTAATTAGATTGAGACGCTAGTGTTCGATGATAATTTGTTATCACTTTTTATTTTATTTTTAAGTATAAAACGATAATTGAAGGTGGAGATATGCAACGTTGTATTCTTTAGAGAAAATACTAAGATTATACCATTTTAATTTTTAATAAAGGGTACTTAATTGATGATTCATTATTAATTATCCTAGTTTATTTTATCATTAAAGAATCATGCCCCTGGTTGTTTGTTTAAGAGATTTTTCTCTTAGATTTTCAAATGTAATTAATGTTATGTCTTCTTGTTTTTCAAGAGATTTATTTCTTGATCTTTGAATTATAATGTTTATTTACTTAATAATATCCATTTATTTTACTATAAAATAAATGACATCACATAGCTTCAAATGTCTTTATGAACACCTGATTGTCAACAACTGTATCTGTTTTACATTTATTTCATCGTCAATCAAATGGTCCCTTTGTAAATGAAGAGAGAGAAGACCATAGTTGAACTTTTATATATCCTACCAAGACTTTGACCCAAAAGAGCAAAAATAATAATAATAATAATAATAAATAAATAAACATATGGTGTACATAATAACCACTTTTCTTTCTATTTAAGTTAGAACTTTAAAGCATATTAAATATAAAAAAATAGTAATAATAATATGTAGAAAGAAAAACTCTCACATAGATAACAAATTACTTACAAGTTTGAAATATCAAAAGGAGCAAAAACTTAAACCAATTAAATTAACTTAAATTAAATTGAATTAAACTTAGTTTTATATTTTATAAATCTAAATAAATTAGTTTTTTGTTTTGATAATGCAAAAATCATATATCGAGTTGATTAAGATTTTAAAATTTACAAACAAATATTTAACTGACTAACATGTTATTAATATAAATTTATAATATAACTATGATATATGTTTACAATCATTTAATTTTAATTAAATTTTTATATCATTTGAGAATGTGAAATAACAAATTATTATTCTTTTATGTTAACTTTTAAAAAAATTTGTTACAATTAATGAAAAAATCTAAATTACTAGCTCCTCTCATTCATTTACTCTTTTTCAAAAGCTATTTTGTACTTAAAAATAGAGTCACAATTATAGTTTAAATATTAATTTATAATTTTTTTAATTAAATGATAAATATTATATATTAATTTAACATTAACATTTAAACTGATCAAACTTAAATAAATAAATTGATTAAATATTTTCTAAGTGATATTTTATTGGTTGGTTTTAATTTTTAATTTAATAAATCAATATATGTTGATTCGATTAATATTTTTGATTAAAATTTATCAAAATCGATACGCGTTCACCCTTAACAAAAACAATGAAAGCATTTTTAGTTGTGTAAGCTTCCCGATAAATTTCAACGTTAGGGGAAAATATGCTACAAGGGGTGATTCTTCAATAAGCTCAAAGTAATTTTTTTCTCAATCAAAGAAACATCTAAATCTTAGTAATCAGAAGTTCAGAACACAAGTTATTTTACTTAAATGAACTATAAGAATTATAGTATCATTGTAGCAACTAGAATTACACATTTAATGTCAATTCATAAACAGTATTGAGGAAATCCTTTCTAACCAATATTGTTTTCGTATTATAACTTTTTAACTTAAATTTTGAAAATAAATAATGTTTGATAATTAATAACATTTTCATGTTTAACATCAGATCGAAACTAAATTTCATTTTTATATTTTTTATTATTTTTAAAACTTGAAAAAATATTTAAACATATTTCAAGTTTACTTTTTCTTTCATTAATTAATTTTATATTTATTTGTTGAGATTAAAGAGAAAATGAAATTAAAAAAATAAAACTTTTTATCAATTTTTTAATAAATTAGAAAAGCAAAAAGTATTTAAAAAAAATTGTTCTAAAATTGTTGTATATGTGTTCTAAATTATTAAAGAAAAATTGAGGTCTACGGAGACAATAAAAGATGACGTTGACATCACATTGTAGAGAGGAAGTATCACAATTTAGAGAAGAGTCAGCTTCCAACTCGCATGCAACTAGGAAGTAAACACCGTGATGATATGCATGAATTTCTAACTTCATGATAGTAATGGAGTATTTCCTTCCACATCGTCTTTTTTTGCTTTTCTTCCACTAGGTCTTCTTTCATGTCTGCATCAATTGGTACCTGAGTGGGAGTGTTGCAACTTGGGTCATAAAGTTTGGATAGTAAGGGTGTTGTAGTGCTTTAATGATGATAATTCTCTATGATGAATCCAAGAGAATCATCTTTTGGGGCAAATTTATTGCCAAAGGATGACACGGGGATAAAGCTGAGAGAAAGGGATCCCTGGCATATATGGAAGTGATTTAATAAAAGTTTTAGCCTTTGGATTGTCTATAAATTCTACATTCTCCTCCCTCAGGCTACCTAGTATGTTGAGGATCAGTTTAAGCTAAATGAGGCAGTCTTTTCCAGGGAAGATAGGTTTTCGACAAAGAAGCTCGATAAAGATGCATGCAACAAACCACACATCAACATTGCAAAAATTGAGTATATTTATCCTATTTTAAATATTTACTATTCACTTATAATTTAAATAAATAGAATTTAAATTAGTTCGACAAAACAATACTATTGGAAATATAATTCTAAAAGAAATTAAAGCAAAAAAATAAAAAAAACATTAAAATTTAACGAGGTTTGGTATACATGTTACCTATATCCTCAGGCGTTGTTGACTATTTTCACTATCTCTAAATTGATGAACTTTAAAATTACAACTAATTGAGTAAAATTAAGCTAATCAATTACCCTTACAAAATAGAAGAAGATATACAAATTTTGGGATGTTTTAGAAGTAAAGAAGGGGGTTTATTTATAGCCCAAAATACAACACCTATCTTCATTCCTAATCAATGTAGGAATTTTTCAATTTGCTCACTAAGGAGATATACAAAAAATATCCACCTTAGTGACTCAGTTATTATTCAATGATTTCTTCAATCTCTAGATCAACGATGTCATTACCAATTCAAATTTTTAGGATGTTAATAAAGTCTAGACAATGTTTGAACTTGATTGCTGTTACCACCTTGGTCATAATATCTGCTTGATTTTTTGAATTATTACTTCATCTTCTTCAATAATCTTTCACACGAAATTGTAACGAACGTCAATGTACTTTGTACGTGTATAGTATACTTGGTTCTTTGCTAAACTCTTCTCGAGAAGTCATTAACAAAAGTGACATAATAATGTTTTCCACTCATGGATGGAGTTCTTATTAGCCCCTACACATTCGTATGATTGTAATCTAAGTTGCCTTTGGCACTTTGGAGTGCAGTGCTAAAGCTTACTCTTTTCTGCTTTCTCAATACACAATGCTTATAGAATTCCAACTTGCCAGTTCTCGTGCCTTTTAATAGGTCTTACTTTACAAGAATTTGTAAATATTTTTCACCAGCATGTGCCAAACACATATGTCATAGCTTAGTAGTTTCTGAATATCTTTCATCTTCCAAAACTACTGCTGATGTTGTCACAATAACCGTACTACTAATGTAGTAATACAAGTTATTCTACTGAATACCCTTCATCGTCACAAGTGCCCAAGAAGTAACCTTCAATTCCTCATTTTGTATAATCATGATAAGTGCATAAAGAGCACTAAAATTATCATGATTTAATATACTTTAATTGATTAAATATATTTATATCTTATGATTTTATCATATATTTGACATAAATTTGTTTTTTTGGAATCACAAGTATTTTCGTTCAAAAATACTTTAAAGACTCGAAGAAAAATAATAATAAATACAATACATCAAAAATATGTTAAAAAATGGAGAAAAAGATAAAGTTGCTCAAATCCCATGTTAGAGTCGTCTATGCTGTGTCAACGCTTATGCACGCCATACCATGTCAATGCATGCGTGCTCTCATATCACCCACGCCCCTATGCGTACCATACCTCCCATACCATGTGCACACTATACCGCCCAGTCCTCTACACGTGTCGATGTCGTGTCAGTGCATGTCTCTGTATGCGTTATTGTGAGGGCCCTCACACGCGTGTCATTTTTTCCCAAACCCATCCAAGACCAATTTTTTAGATACTTTTCCATTTTTTAACCTTTTTCTCACCTATAAAAAGACTCTCTCCTCCATTGTAAAAAATACACACACAATTAGCTCTTTTCTCTCTCTAGCTTTCTCTCTCTAGAAAACTTTTTAAGTTTTAAAGTTCTTCTCTTTTTTGAGAAAAAGTAGTAATATTTTGGTAAATTTCAAGCTCTTGATTTAATAAACAAAAATAAAAATCCCTTTGGAGGCTTTCCAGAAATGAAATTAGCATCAAAATTCTGTAAGAATTCTTTTGAGGTATAATTTTAAAATAAATTCTTTATAGTTATTTTTATGTTTTATTCTTATATGTTATATTTAATTTTTTTGTGATTAAATTTAACATGTCTGGTTGTTTGTGAACATGGTATAATAATGATGTGTTATGCTTACAAAATATTAAATAGGTAAAACAAATGTATAAAATAAATTAATTTTATTTTTATTCAAGATTTTATATTAAGGATGTTAGAGAGAAATATATTATTTTTTTTATAAACTTAAATCTGAAAATTAGATTTTAAGTTTTAATTATTCGATCTGATTTAGAATAATGCTCTTTTATTTGTTGGTACAATCGTCCGGTATTTAGAGTGAAGTTCTATTTTAAAAGTTTTTATAAGAACTATTATTCAAAAATATATTGACAACATATTTTTAATAATGGTTTTAAAACTTAAAAGTTAGTACTTAGATAATTAAATTCTTAGGCTTAATTTGGACACTTTGAATAAAGTTTAAAATATCTAACCCACCAAATGTGGCATTTAAATGGTTCATTTTCAATCTCTTTCTTTCTTTCTCTTATATTCTTTTTTTATAAGAGAATCCATTTTTTTAGAGAACGGACCCATGTACATATTGTACATTTTTTATATGATAAGGTGAGTGGTTAGAATTTAGCTTTTCTGTTTGTATCTGTATAGATAACCCTAGATTTATCTCTTTTTTAATAGAAGTCGTGCATAAATGAAGAAAGACATAAACTATTAATTTCTACTTAAATAATTTAGTCTAAGCAAATGAAAAATAAATATATAAGACTTCACTAAGATGTAAAATTCCATACATTCAATGATAAATCCTATAGAGATCATCTAATAATGCTAAAAAAATAAGAAAAGTGTTTAGAGTATAAAAAATAATATTTATCACTTAGAATAAAAGGATAATAGGATCAAAATATTTTTTACAAATGTAGTCTCGACTATTTGATTCATAAACACGAATTTTGAGTTTAATATAATTTTCACACCTTATCAAGAAATACTAGTTATGACAAAAACTAATTAATTATCGTACACTCCATGATATGTTTTCAAAAATTAATCTAAAAGGTATTTTCCACTATTTGATTCTTAAATACTAATTTTGGGTTTAATATAATTTCCACACTTTATCAAGAAATACTAGTTATGACAAAAACTAACTAATTATCATATACTCAATGATATGTTTTTAAAAATTATTCTAACAATGCAAAAGACTTAACTATGTACTTAAATTTGATTTAAAGAAATGATAATTTTTTGTGAGAAATTTTTAAAAACTAATCCTAAAATTCTAAAAATCACTAAACCACACAAAGAAAATAAAATCAAACACAATAAAAATAAAAAGATGAATATAATTTTTTTAAAATTGTTAATTTTTTTGAAATTAAGCATGGTAACTTTTCACAATCCCCAATCGAGAACTTACATTATCCTCAATGTAACAACTATAAATTAAAAATAAAGAGAAAAGAGAAAAAATTTACCTATTTCCTGAGAATGTGCTAGTAGTGATGGAGAAATACAGTTGCATCCATCATGTTTATCTTAATGTTCACATAGGCATATCGATGTAAACTTCTAATATTTCAACAAATATTTTTAGTTTTAACAATTCTAAAATTATTCACATGTAATTAAACTAAAATGAACAAAATAAACAAAATAAATAAAAGAAATAAAAGAAAATTACCTAAAATGATGTGTTGTATTCCATCCAGTACTTAGTTTAACATCTTAGTAAGACGTAATTGGGGGATTTTATTTTAGGTAAACTCAATATCCCTACATCTTTGAGTCAATCAAACCTACAGGTTGGACAAATTTATCTACCTATACTTTTTAAGTCATGCTCTTTGGATTTTCAAAATTTTATTTACTTAAAACTAAGGACATGATTGTGAGTTTTAGATAACCCACATCTAAATACAAGTCAAATAACTAAGGCATAAAAACACATTTGTACCTAGATCTAACAAAGTAACTACCATATTTTATCACAAATTGTAATAAAAAACTTTAAAATTTGACGATAACTTTAGTAATTTTTTTATATTGTAAATTCTAAGTTAAATAACAATTAACCAAGAGTACTCACAGGAAAAAATGGTAGGGCAAAGCCTCCTTAAAACCATCTTCCTAGACAGAACAATGTTCCCAAGAAAGATTAGTGATACAAAGGCTTCCAAGAATTAGTCTCCTATGTAGAACTCCTTTAGATCTTTACTTTTTATGCTAATAAAAACTAATTTAATTAAGTTAAGTAAAAATCTAACTTAATTAAGTGAAGTAAAAATTTAAATTAATTAAGTTAATAAATTAAGTTAAGTGAAAATCTAAGTTAATCAAGTTAAGTGAAAATATAAGTTAATTAAGTTATTAAATTAAGTTAAGTAAAAATTAATTTTTTTACATTAAAATTAAAATTAAAAGTGAAAGTTAAAAATTAATAAATATTTTTTTTTGTTTTCTAATTTGTTTTAAAAATAAATTAAAAATTAAAAGAAAATTAAGTTAAAAAGTTTTTCTTTGTAAAGTTCATAATTTTTATTTTTATTTTTTTAACTCTAAATAAATAAAAAAAAATCACAATTATTTGTGGAACAAAAAGTTTTCAAAATTTTGATAAGTAATTTAAAATCGTTATTCCTTTCCCGACAATAATGTCATAAACGTGATGAGCATAAGACCAGCATAACAATACCAATCTTGCGGATAGTTTTGTTTTGTATTTGTAAAACTCTCATAAGTGCACGAATCATTTTATAGCAAATGATAAGTATACTTCCAAGGTCGATCTAAGGAAGAAATATATGAAGTTTTTAATTTATTATTCAAAATATTAAAAACGAAATTAAATCTTAAACATTCTGTCACGATATTTTGATTTGTTTCTTTCCTAATATATTAACATAAAAAAATAAACATAGATATAGATTCAATAAATAATAATGCAAATTTTTATCATTCATAAAAGTGGAGTATTTAAGGATATAATAATTAAGTTAATTATACTTACTCATATTATTTAGGTTATTAAAGATATGAATTGATATTTATTGATTATCTCTTTTTTATATGAATACCACCTTTGGTGAGGTTAGATATTCTTTGTTAACTAAACAAATCAATTAACACCTATGGGTGGGGTTGATAACTAATTTGGTTAATTAAATTAATTCCTTTTTCGAAGAGATTGAAAATGAACCATTTAAATGACACCTTTGGTGGGGTTAGACAGTTTAAACTTTATTCAAGGTGTCCAAATTAAACCTAAGAATTTAGTTATTCGAGTACTAACTTTCAAGTTTTAGAACCACTACTGAAAACATGTTGTCAATACATTTTTAGATAATAATTCTTATAAAAACTTTTGAAATAGAGCTTCACTCTAACTACCGGGCGATTGTACCAACAAATAAAAGAGCACTACTCTAAATCAGACCGGATAACTAAACCTTAAAATCTAATTTTCAGATTTAAGTTTGTAATGAAAAATAATATATTTCTCTCTAACATTCTTAATATAAAATCTTGAATAAAAATAAAATCAATTCATTTGAGAGATTTTTACCTATTTAATATTTCGCAAGCATAACAACGTTATTATTATATCATCTTTACAAACAGCCAGCAAAGTTAAATTTAATCACAGACAAATTAAATATAACATGTAAGAATAAAGCATAAAAAATAATTGTAAAGAAAATAAAATCTTTACAGTACTTCGATGCTATTCCCGTTGCTGGAAAACCTCCAAACGGAATTTGTACTCCCATTTATTGAATCAAAAAGCAAATAAATTACAAAAACATAGTCAATTCTTCCCAAAAAGAGAAGAACTCTAAAACTAAGAAAAACTAAAAACTAAGAAATGGAGAGAAAGAAAGAGGAGAGAAGTGTGTTTTTGAGGTGTGTTTAGAAGTGAAGAGAAGGGAATATTTATAGGTGAGGATGGAGAGAAAAAGTGGGTGAAAAAATGTTAAAAAATGGTGGAAACGCGGAGTGGTGATTGCTGATGTCATTGATGATGTCAGCGTGACGTGTGGGTGGTTGCGCGTGAAAATGAGGCGAGATGGCAACGGCGCGCGCAGGCGCTCGCGGAACTGGAGCAAGGCGCGCGCGGGCTGGGTGGCTCCGTGCGCGTTTTTTTCCTTTTTGACATTTTTGACCCATTTTAATTGTCTAATATTTCCATATTTGTTGACCTTTACTCATTTATTTATTAATATATTTGTGATGTATTGTTTCTAGTATTCCTCTTTGAGTCTTTAAGTTACGTTTTTAAGCGAAAATACTTGAAAAACAATAAAAATACCCGTGATTCCAAAAAAGATAAATTTATATAAATATATATATTTTTAATTAATTAATGTGCATAAAATCATGGTAATTTTAGTGCTTTTTAAGCACTCGTCAAGACACCTTCTCAAATCCATCATCATCCAAAGGTTGAAAGATGTGAAATGGTGTCTTCTTGTCTTTCTTTCTTAAATCCTTGAGAACATCTTTTTTTACTTGAGAAAAAGTAGACTCATCTTGTAATTCAACATACCCATTCCCTACAATGTTTCAAATATCATTGGCACCTCATAATGCATTCATCTTAGTGCTCCAATTATCATATTTTTCTTTTGTGAGAAATAGAACTCGGAAAGGAGTCATGCCACTGTTTGCCATCTTCTTAAACTAAACTCTTTACTACATAAGCTTTGATATCAGTTTGTTGTATTGTAGGCTTTTGAAAGAGAGGATTTTAGGAGGAAAATATATGAATAAACTAAAGAGGAAAAGATTTAGAATAAGAGATACTCAATTTATTTTTCTTAAATATTATGTACGTACATAAATAAATATTTATTTAATATATGATTGAAACAAACTTGTGGTTTAACGACATGAAGTTTAGTTAAATAAGTTGAAAGTTTTAAATTGGAATCCTAATTATGAATATATAACCTGTGTCGTACTAAAAATTTAATAAAGATTTGGCTTTATCTGATGAAATTTTCTAAAAATTATTTCTTTGTACAAATTAAATCTTATTTGATATTAGTTATTGATAAGTTATTTGAAACTTGAAGTAATTATGTTTGTTGCACAGAATGTGAGGTGATGTATGATGGATTGATACATTTACATATTCACATAATTCTTCCTAGAGGTTTCACTCCCCAAAGCAAATGAAATTGCATCATTATTCTTCCACGAGATAAAAAATATAAAGAAATACAAATTTTACCGAATAAAAAGTTAAAAATAACTATTGAATTTAATATTTTCTAAGTGAATGAGTTCTTTTTTCTAGAGCTTTATCCTCGTGTATGTGTAAGTTTCTTTGAAAAATAAGAAGATTCAAATTTTAAGAACATAGAGAATATTCTACGTATAAATAATGAGTAAGAATAAAAATATGTTGAAATGATTTGAACTTGTATGTCTTGTAAATTGATGTGAAATATCAATGTGAATGATATGACAATTTGGGAAATGTTAGGAACAGTTTGAATTGGTGTCTTTAACAAGAAGATAGTGTGTTTCACAAATCAAAAGTTTTATAAAGATTCTAAGTAGTTGATTAGAAGAAAGAAAGTTTAAGTTTGAAATACTTCTCACTAATTACCTCAAAAAGGAAAGCATGTACAAATATATATAGCCAAGTTTGTTAGAGCATAGCCAATCACATGGGTGTGCCTAACCACTTGGTTTAGAACTCATAATTATGTGTAGTCTAGCACACTACATTACGATGCATCTAATGCATATGATGCCTATTACTAACAGAAAACTTATGGAGATGGAACCACCATAAGTTTGGTTATAATGGAACAAAACTACTGCTCAAGAAGCGGTTTAGTGAAGATGTCTGCCAACTGCTCAATGGTGGAGGTATATCACAAATCCATTTTCTTGTTCTCTACTTGATCTTTAATGAAATACCAATCTATCTCAACATGCTTCATCCTACTATGTATTACAAGATTAGAGGTAAGATATTTATCACTCATATTATCACACAAAATAATTGGTGTGTGAGGCATGGTTACATGTAAATTTGTGAGCAAATATCTCAATCATATCACCTTTTAAATAGCCATAGAAAGGGCCTTGTACTCAACCTCAACATTACTACAAGTCACTACCTTCTACTTTCCATCCATCCAAGACACAAAAGAATACCCAAAGAAGAAGCCACAAATACTTATCCTATCATCACTAAAGCTAGCTCAGTCTGAATTAGAGAAGCTAACTAGACCAAGAAAGAAGGATTTATATAAGACAATACCATGATGTGATGAACTAGCTAGATATCTCAATAACCTCTTGAAAGATTTCCAATTGATGGTGGTTAGTGCTTGAAGAAATTGGCATAATTTTCCAATAGTGAAGGCAATTTCAGGATGAGTAAGTACGCGGTATTTCAAACCTTCTACAAGCTACCTATAAGTAAGTGGATCATCTAACAATTCATCATTAAAATTAGGCAACCTGTAGTGGAGGATATAGGGGTGGGAAAAGGCTTAAAATAATTAAGACATATCTTGTTCACAAGATCCATGACATATTTATACTGGTTAACACGAATAGCATCTGCAACTAAAGTGACCTGAATGCTCAAGAAGTAACTAAGATCACCCTAGTTCTTGAGATTAAAATTAGCACGTAACTCACCAATTAGTTGTTGAAAATAAGAACCACTACTTCTAGTGATGATAATGTCATCAATGTCTATAAGGATTAAAATTGAATGAGAGTAGAGGAAAGTATTTGGAACTAAGCCCATGGGATTTGTTTAAGGCCATATAGAACTTTTATAAGCTTGCATACAAACTAAGGATATTAAGAGTCATGAAATCTGAGGCTAATCAATGTAAAAGTCATCAACAAGTTCACCATTAAGGAACATAGTGTTGACATGAATATGCCTCATTACCCAATCAAATATGAGAGACAGAGTAAGAGCAAAACGCATTGTTTGAGGCTGAACCACGAAAGAGAAGGTATTTGAGTAGTCAATGTCATACCCATATTTGTAACCCTTCACAACCATATCTGACTTATATTTTTTCCAGAGAGTAGTCACTTATGAGTTTCACCCTAAACAACTATTTATAACCAATGGTTTTTTTGCCAAGTGAAAGAGAAACCAACATCCATGTCTTGTTGTCTAAAAGAGCCTTATACTTTTTTTGCATAGCTTCTTCCCATTTAGGGATCCTTTTAGCTTCTTCATAACAAGTAGGCTCTAGTAAAATGAAGGAAGAGGTACAAGTAAGCTTATTAGGCTTATGTATACCAGACTTGCCTCAAGTTTGCATAAGATGAGTATTAATGACTGATAGTGATGGTTCTGCGTCAATTAGTAAGTAAACATATAGTTCAATGGGTATATAGAAACCTATAATGCTTATAGTCTAAGATGATAGGCTCTGATGTAGTGTCAAAAAGTGATTGAGCATCATTAGGCATTGGTAATGGTGAGGAATGAGACAAAATAGGACTAGTTGAAAGGGATAGGGTTAGGGTGTGAAAGGTAGGCTGAGTATTGTCACAAGTCATATGATCAGTGCTAGACACAGGTTAGACAATAGGTACATTTAGCTTAGAGTCATTGAGAGGCATAGGAGGCTCAAACTCAAGATTGATTGATGTTTGGCTAGTGGAATAAGAAGAAAATAGTAAATGTGTAGAGTCCAAAATTATGTAGTAGCTATCAATATTATCAAACTAAGAAATGAGATAAGGAAAAGATTTCTTATTAAACAAAACATGCTTATTGGTATATAATTTTCCAGTAGATGGTTCTAAGCATAGGTATCCTCTCTGTTAAGGAGCATATCTAAGACTACGTTGCTAAGTAACTTGGGTTTGAGTTTATGAGAATTAAAAGTTATAAGACAAGGAAAACATTGGGAACCAAATACACGTAAGAAAGCATAGTTAGGCTATTTGGAGTACAATATTTCATGTAGAGATGCAAACTCAAGGGTCTTAGATGGTTGCCTATTAGACACAATGATAGTAGTTATACAAGCATGCACCTAATACTTCACATGGAGACTAGCTTGAAACAATAAATCAAGTCCCTTCTCCATAACCCCCCTTAATCGAGACTTATGATGAGTGCTCAAAAAGCACTAAAATAACCATGATTTTATGCACATTAATTGATTAAAAATATATATATTTATATGTTTTGTCATATATTTATATAAATTTGTATTTTTCGGAATCACGGGTATTTTTATTGTTTTTCAGGTATTTTGGCTTAAAAACGCAACTTAAAAATTCAAAGAGGAATACTGGAAGCAATACATCACAAATATATTAATAAATAAATGGGGAAAGGTCAACAAATATGGAAAAATTGGACAAAATGGGTCAAAAAGGACAAAATGTCGAAAGGGAGAAAAATCATACCGCCCGTCAATTGACATTTGCTGGCCCCAAATCATTCCAGCACTGTTCATCCGCGGGCACTGTTCATCCGTGCACTACTGTTCATCCGTGCACTACTGTTCATCCGTGCACTACTGTTCATCCGCGCGCACTGTTCATCCGCGCCGACTGTTCATCCGCGCCGACTGTTCATCCGCGCCGACTGTTCATCCGCGGGCACTGTTCATCCGCGGGCACTGTTCATCCGCGGGCACAGTGCAGCCGCCCCGTCATGCTGACGTCATCAAATGACGTCAGCAATCACTAATCCGCGTTTTTACATTTTTTTTACATTTTTTTTTCTACTTTTTCTCTCCATCCTCACCTATAAATACCCTCCTTCCATTCACTTCAAAACACACCTTCAAAACACACTTCTCTCTTCTTTCTTTCTCTCTTTTCTTAGATTTTTAGGTTTTTTTAGTTTTTCTTAGTTTTTAGTTTTTTTTAGTTAATTTCTCTTATTTTTAGAGTGCTTCCCTTTTTGGGAAGAACTAGGTATGTTTTTGTAATATATTAGTTTTCGATTCAATAAATGGGAGTGCAAATTCCGCTTTGGAGGCTTTCCAAAGAACGGAATAGCATCGAAGTTCTGTAAGGATTTTATTTTCTTTACGCTTATTTTTTATGCTTTATTCTTACATGTTATATTTAATTTGTCTGTGATTAAATTTAACTTTGCTTATTTATAAACATGATGTAATAATAACGTTGTTATGCTTTACAAATATTAAATAGGTAAAAATCTCTAAAATGAATTGATTTTGTTTTTATTCAAGATTTTATATTAAGAATGTTGAGAGAAATATATTATTTTTCATTACAAACTTAAACCTGAAAATTAGATTTTAAGGTTTAGTTATCCTGGCCTCGATTTAGTAGTGCTCTTTTATTTGATGGTACAATCGCCTCAGAGTTGTGAGTGAAGCTCTCATTTCAAAAGTTTTTTATAAGAATTATTATTTGAAAAATGTATTGACAACATGTTTTCAAAAGTGGTTTTAAAACTTGAAAGTTAGTACTCTGATAACTAAATTCTTAGGTTTAATTTGGACACCTTGAATAAAGTTTAAACTGCCTAACCCTACCAAAGGTGGCATTTAAATGGTTCATTTTCAATCTCTTAGAAAAAAGAATTAATTTAATTAACCAAATTAAGTTATCAACCCCACCCATAGGTGTTAATTGATTTGTTTAGTTAACAAAGAATATCTAACCCCACCAAAGGTGGTATTCATATAAAAAAGAGAGAATCAATAAATATCAATTCATATCTTTAATAACCTAATTAATATGAGCAAGCATAATTAACTTAATTATTATATCCATAAATACTCCACCATTATAAATGATAAAATTTGCATAAATGTTTATTGAATCTATGTTTATTTTTATGTAAGTAGATTAAAAACACAAAACCCCAAAATATCGTGACAGGATGTTTAGGATTTAATTTCGTTTTTAAAAGTTTGAATAATAAATTAAAACCCACATACATTCCTTCCTTAGATCGACCTTGGGAGTATACTTATCATTTTCTACGAAATGATTCGTGCACTTGCGAGAGTTTTATAAATAGATAAAACCAAAGTAACGGGCAGGATCGGCGATGTCGGTTCTGCCCCGATCAACTTAACAACCATATTTTTTTCCAGATGAGTGAGGGCATGTAGTTCTATGAATGAGACTTAAATGTGAAAGCTTTGTATCCAAAAACGTAAACTTACCACCATTATCAGCTTGGATAGATTTCAAATTAGTTGTGAAGTTTCTCTAAATTAGGGTCATAAACAAACTAAATGCATATTGTGCTTGATCTTTGGAATTAAAAAAATAAATCCACATGTATTTACTAAAATCATCAATGATAAACAAGACATATTTGGCACCAATGTTAGCAAGCAATGGTGATGTCCAAAGATACATGTAGATGAGATCAAAAGGTTGAGATGGTTTTGTGTGATGAGACATAAATGATAGCTTATAAGATTTAGCCATAGGACAAACTGAATAGAAATTTTTATTATTATTTTTTACAAGAAGGCAACAAAGTAGGATATACAAGTTTGCATATGGTCAAATTAGAAGTGTGAGCTAACCTTCAATACCAATAATTAACACCTATAGGTTATAGAAAACATAATGTATACCAAAAAAAGTACTACCTGGTTGTTTAGCACCAATCAAGCAGTATAAGCCATACAAAGGCTTACCTTGAGCCAAAACCTCATGTGCCTTTTTGACACAAAGGATTTATCATTAAACTCCACACTAGCATCATTATTAGAACATATATGATAAGCAACGATAAGGTTACTAGAAACATTAGGTGTGTACAGAACATTGGATAGATGTAGGCTGTGATAATGAACATTTATATTGCTATGAACACGATAAAGAATAGATAAGGAAGATCCACTACCTACTATGACTATATCATGTTCAGTGTATGTCTTAAGTTGTTCAATATTATTAGCCTCACTAGTACGGTGATGTGTTACACTAGAATCCAATTGCCATGGTGTAGACTTTGGTGTAGAGGTGTTTGTTGTGGAGGTTAAGGCAAAATTGACTGAGGCATTCTATGTTTAGCCATGAAGAATATCTCTCAACTTGAAGAATATTTTGGCTAGATGACTAGACTTGTTGCAGATTTAACAAGTAACCTTAAGTGCATTAGGATTGCTAGGTGCATATTTCTTTCCCTTATAACCTCTAACCTTAGCACCACTCAAATGAGTGATCTGATTGAACTGACTTTGTTTGAGAAAGTCATGAATGTTCCAACCAAGCCTTGAGGTATTAGAGTTATTCTACTTGGAATTTTAAAATGAATTCTTTAGTTGTAAACCAGAAATGGCTACACCATTAGCATAAAACAATGCTTGGTCCTTCAACTGTCGGGATTGATGCTCAAGCATCCTCTCATATGAAAATAATGAACCTTATTAAATGTCATAGGGCTAGATTACATAGACATTGATGAAATGAAAGAGTTGAATATGGAATCCATACCACACATAACACAAAAGATTAGATATCTCCCATAAACAAATTCACATATAACATTTAGATGATTTGATACATTCTTTATACATAGAAGATAATCTTCAACTATTAAACCTTCCTTGTGAAAAGTCTATAACTAAAGCTTTAGATCTATAATTTGAGCATGGGAAGGAGTATAAAATTATTTATCCATGGCAGACAAGAACTCAACAGTTGTGGATCTATATATCATATGAGGTGAGACATTCTGGGTGATGGATCCAAGAATCCAAGATTTAATACTTCCATTCAATTGAGACCATTTAGAATGATCTAGATTTGGTAAAATTATTCTAGGAAGAATAGATGATGAACATGATGAGAAAGATTGATGATCCTCTAAAGACTATAGACAGTAACAATTTCCACGAAGCGCTCAAGCCATAGTAGGTAATTTCCACTATCTAGTCTGATAAAAAAATTAAGGTTAACTGGAACTACATATGAAGGCTTGGAGCATTACGGAAGCACACTTGTAGATATTGTATTTTTAGAATCATTGATCACCATTTTTGTAGTTTCTTGAAGAGTGTTGGACAAGACTTGGTCGGATACCATTGTTGATCAAAAGAGAGAAAATTTAATATTAAAATACTTTTCAATAATCACCTCAAAGAGGAAAACATATAAAGTATAAATAGGTAATTTTTTTATGGTATAATTAACCAATGTCTAACCACTTGGCCTAGAGCTCATAATCATGTGTAGTAGTACATTACAATGCATATAATGCATATGATGTCTATAATTAAGTACGATTTAACGAGTAAAACAAATGCCTCATATATTTATTTATCATGATCGAGTGTTTAACCTCTTTATTTTATCGATCATGTTTAATATTGAGCTATTTCAATTAACTAAGGTAAGTTGTAGCATTTATCTCTTCACGACAAGTGATAGCACAAAAGAATAGTAGTTTATTTTTTGGTTATTTTTTTAATAATTTAATAATTATATTTTGAAAAAAAAACAATACAATAACAAATTACATTTTTTTTTTAAATTATTCTCATATTTTTTCAACTATTATTAAGATATAAATTTATTATTATAAAAATAACGACATGAGTAAATAGTCAAACTAACGTAACTAAAATAATAGTCTCTTCTAATAAACACTAATGTTCAGGGAATAATATCCTCTCTTTTTTCTTCTTTTATTTGTCAAATCTAAGCCACGTACTCTTAATCTAAGGGTTAAATTATTATTATTTATTAATAGTTTTAAATCATTACATGTGTTTGATGTAAAATGAAGGGTTGGAATTTAAAAATAAATATAAATAAATGAAAAGAAAACACGCAGATGATCCTAGTGCAATATTGAGGGGTAGTTTTTTTCGAACTTGGATCCTTTCCTTGGCAATGTTCCTATTTGTGTATACTTGATTTTTAATCTAAATCATTAATATATAGATGTCAACGATCTATTCACTTATCACTTACATAATAACATATTTTATATATACATACATATATATATATAAGATAATTAATACATAAAAATGATAATTATTTATGATATTTATAATAAATAATTTTATATAAAAAATAATGAATAATTATAATCTAGATAATTATCAATATTTTAACTACTAGTAATTTAATACTTGATTTATATTACATAGTTGATAAAAAATAAATTAATTAAAAAAATATAATATTTTATGTTATTTAAGATAAATAACCTTGTATAAAAAATAATTTTATTCTAAATAATTATTAATATTTATCTATTAATAAATTAATAATTAATTGATAAAAAATATAAATCTTAATTAAATTATATAAAACTATTGAAATTTTTTTGAGGTATTTTATATATATATATATATATATATATATAACGCTTTGATGACAAATGATTTACAAATGATTAAAGGTATAGATGTTAATAAAAATATAAAAACTTAAATTAACATGTAATTCTTAAAATTAAGGAAAAATATTTAATAATAATTAAAAATATATTTGTTATTATATTATATTTATTTAAATATTAAGATTATTTAAAATTATTTGTCTATATTATTTATATTGTGAAGTATCACATATATATTATGTTACAGTATATTATGAGGTATATAGGTTGTTAGATATAGTATATACATGTAAAGCACTTGCACGTGCTAAGCATCATTTTTGTTAGTTTGTTAGTATATCATGGAAAAGTTGGTTAGAAGGTTATTAGTGTAATACACATATGCTACTATATAAAGTATACAGAGTGTGCTTATGTGATGTAACTTTTACTTTAATGAATATATAGATTTCAATTCCTTCCTAAAACTTAAACTACTATATAAAGTATACAGAGTGTGATTATGTGATGTAACTTTTACTTTAACGAATATATAGATTTCAATCCCTTTCTAAACTTAAAGGTGGTTCACGGAATGAAATAAGAATTAAAATGGGAATAGAGAATGAGAAGGAAATAATTTTGTTTGATTTAATCACTGGAATCAAAGAATGAATCAATATTACATTGTTTGGTTTACAATTGAAATGAAATGAAAAATACTATATATTATCTTAATACTCCTATATTCAATAAAGTTTGAATAATATTATTTAATTATTATTTTTTCATCACACAAAATACATTATTAAAATCATTATTTTTCTAAATAATTATTACTTAAAAATAAAATATATTATTAAAATTATTATTTTTCTAAATAGGGTTTAGGGTTTTAAGGTTTAGGATTTAAGGATTTGTAGTTTAGAGTTTTGGGATTTGGGATTTGGAGTTTAGGGTTTGGGTTTATATTTGTGGGTTAAGGTTTAGGGTTAATTTTTTTTTCTTCTAAATAGGATTTAGGGTTTTGAGATTTGGGGTTTAAGGTTTAGGATTAAAATTATTATTGTTCTAAATAGGGTTTTGGGTTTTGAAATATTGGATTTGGGATTTAGGCTTAAGGGTTTAAGATTATATTTGTGGGTTAAGGTTTAGGGTTAAAATTATTATTTTTTCAAATAGAGTTTAGGGTTTTGGGATTTGGGATTTAGGGTTATATTTGTGGGTTAAGGTTAAGGTTTAGGATTAAAATTATTATTTTTCTAAATATAGTTTAGGGTTATATTTGTGGGTTAAGGTTTAGGGTTAAAATTATTATTTTTCTAAATAGGGTTTAGGGTTTTGAGATTTAGGATTTGAGATTTAGGATTTAGGGTTTTGGGATTTGGAATTTGGGATTTAGGATTTAGGGTTTAGGATTTAGGGATTAAGGTTTAGGGTTATATTTGGGGTTGGGATAAAATTGGAAAAAATTGAGATATGAATGGAATCATGATTCCTTAAGGGGAAGAAGGAATTCTAATTACTTCTCTTTTAGGAATCAATTTCATTCTATTCCCACTTTTCAACCTAACCAAACATAAAATTGAAAGGAATCAATTTTGATTCCATTCCATTCTAATCAACCAAACATAAGAAAAGAGTTCTTTTATGGTATTAGACCTAAGTTAAGAATTGGCTATGGATCTAATGATCATGTATAGAGATGTGCTTCCGCCTTTACCAATTGTTAATCCAGCAAAAGATCTTCGTGCTACTAGTGGAAGATTGCATGGGATAAATGAAGATAATTCAACTCCTGGAAATGTGAATAGAGAAACATCAAGATTGATCAATCCTTCTTCTGGTAGTTCCATTCTTGATAATGTTGCTCTCAATTCTTCATCCTTTACTCCACATATTGTCTCATTATTAGGGAAGTTAGATAAGAATAATTACCTTGTCAAATATGAACAATTGCTATATTTTCTAATGACATATTAGTTGGAAGGCTGTATAAGTGGCATGTTGCCTAAACCTACACCATTTCTTGATATTAATTGTTCAAAGCCTAATCCACATTTTAGCAATTGCGGGATATATGAATCTCTTGTAAAAATTTGAATTTACTGTTTAGTGTCAAATAGTTAATGATGTGCTTGTGGGTCATTTGATTGCAAGAGATCAGTAGGTTGCATTGGCCTTGGCTATGAATGGATTATCTATTGTTGTGTATACGTGTAGAACTAAACCTTTAGCAAACTATCCTGCTGCAGCTGGAGAGATTATTCATGAATGCGAAATGGTTCTTTACATCTCGAAAGAGTTAGGACATCGATATCTCACATTTTTTATCATATTCAATATGACACAAGTAAGATCCTCAATGGGTGTGTTGCACAATCAACTTGAGAATTTTGAGAGGATGCTTCTTGCATCAGAAGGTGTTACTCACGAATCTATTTTTCAAGCTAATATGGCCAAGGGAAGTATCAATAATCAATCTAGATATCACAATGAGTTTTTTTAATAAGCAATATAGTCAGTCTAAGACTTCACATTAAAATTTTCATCAATTATTGAAAGAAGGGGGTCATGTTCAAAAGAGCCAAGGGCTTGGAGCCAACACTAACTTCATAAATGTCAAGAAAACTTCCTTAAAGAAACCAGTGTTCTAGATTGGTGAGAATCAAAGGCATGTTTCCTAGAAAGCATGCTACTAGACCAGCTGTTATGAATGCATTTTCAAATGAGGGACATGGATCTAATGAATCTTTTGCTATGAATCCTTTTAAGAAGCATGCTACTAGACTCCATATGTTTCTTACACCATGTTCTTGGATTCAGGGGCTGGTCATCATCTAAATTCTAGTGTGGATCAAGTGCCAAATCCCTCTCTCTATCATGGCTCAGGAGGTATTATAGTTAGTTATGGCAATACTTTACCAATATCATATGTTAGATCTAGTTTTATGAACACTAGTGATAATTCCTTTCTCATTATGAATAACTTATTCCATATTGTTACTAATTTTCCTTCTATACAAAATTTGTGTACTAATAAAAATATTTTTGTTGAATTCCATTTTGGTTCATTCTATGTTAAGGATCACAACGCCAAGTAGATAGCACTTCGAGTTTGAGTGATAATAGACAAGGTGTATGGTGATATCTTGGGCTTATTTGTTGGCACTACTATTCAAAGTGTTCCTAAAGATAATACTGGTAAGGCATTGATTGCTTGCAATGGTTCTGGTGATTTAGGCATGCAATCATTTCAAATGTGGCCTAAGAAATTAGGACATTCTTATTTTAGAACTACTCAGAATATTCTCAAGTGTAATGGCATTCCAATGCTTTCTATGAATAAGGAGGTGCACATGTCCTCACACCTCAAAACAAATGAGATTGTTGAGTCATGTCATAGGAATATTATGGAAAGATGGTCAGTTTTTTTTTATTTCATTCTCATGTTCCTATCATATTTTGGGTGCTTTTCTCTCTCAAGATAGTTATCTATTTGCTCAATAGAACCTCAACTAAGGTTTTGAATGGTAAGTCACCATTTGAAATCCTTTACAAAAAGCCTTGTGATCTTACTACTCTAAGAAGTTTTGGGAGCTAGTGCTTTCGTTTTGTGAGGCCCTTTGTTCGTAATAATTGGAAGCTAGATCAGTTGAGTGTATTTTCTTAAGGAATGGTGCCAAGCAAAAAGGTTATATGTGCTTTGAGTGAAAAGTTGATAAGTTCTATCTTAACTAACATGTTGCTTTTAATGAATTTTGCTATCCATATAAAGTTGGTTTTGATTTTCCTATTTTGTCCACTAGATCTACACAGGTCAGTTCTCTTCTACATGTTCTCGTATGGCTTGGCTTGCCTAATGTACCCTTTAACCTTATATCTTTTATCCTATATGAGTCTATGCCTTATACTTTACCTATTATACCATCTGTGAGCAATTCTAGCCGTTTTATTACACATGAAATTGATGTATCTTCTACTATCTCAGTTCCTATACCTGACACTATTTTGGATTCTAGTGCTTCGTTGGACACTAGCTAGTTCTTCAATGTCTCTTATTCCAACAACATTTATTCTTCCATCTTCAAATTCGTTATAGTTTACTTTAGATTTACCTCTTTTTGCACCTATAGACAACAATATTGTCTCACATATGTCATCGATTTAGCTAGTTAATGAGCCTTCTAGTTTACTAATGTCACAACACTTTAATACTTATGGCAAGGTCATTAGGTCTACGGCAGATGTCGTCAAGCTAAATGTGTACGCCTTTACTCTACATGGTATTTCAATTCTACTAGAACCTCATTCTTATAAGAAGGCACCTAAAATACTTGAGTGGTTTCAAGCTATGCAGTTAGAGCTTCAAGCACTAATTGGCAATGATACATGGGAGTTAGTTGAGATTCCTCAAGGCAAGCTTGCTATTGGTTGCGAATGAGATTCCTCAATGTGTACACCTTTACTCTATAGGTTTGTTGCTTATTGTTTTCTTCAAGTTAAGGGTGCTAATTTCTTTGTAACTTTCTCTTCTGTTATCAAGCCTACTCGATGTCAATATGGTGATATCACTGAAAATATATACTCCCAAGGTCGGTCTTTAGAGGAATTGTAGTGGTTTTAAACAATTCTTCAATTTTCTTGAAAATTTAAATGAATAAGGAAAATAAAACCTAAACACCCTATCATATTAATTAAATACCTAAATATAGATTTGATTAAATCAAAATCTAGACAGATATAAAATTAATAATCAACGGAGAATTTATATGAATATTTAGTTAGTTAATCATTTTTGTTTATAAATATTTAGGTTAATTAAAATATAAAATCGTATTAGTGATTTTTCATTTTAAATATGAAAAAGTCCTTTGAAAGAGATCAATTTCTTTGTTAATCAAACCAATTAATGTCTTACGGTGGGGATAGTTAACTGATTGATTAAATTATGTATTATGCTTAAGGAAATAGAAAACCATTTAAACCAATTCTTTTGGAAAATTCACCGATTTAAACTCTTATTCAAGTTGTCAAAATTAGATCTAGATGAAATATATGAAACATAATTCTCAAACTTTAAATCTATTATGAAGAATAAATAGCTAATAAATTATTCATAAATAAATATTATAACAAATTTTGAATCAAGAAATAGTCTTCATTTATTTTATTATAAACTTTTTCACCTAAATAGTATACACAAACATAACAACAAAGCTAAATTTCTCTAGTTAAATTTAGTGAGACATGTTCATATTAAAATTCATGATCAGTGGTTTAAAATTATCATTCATTTAAGAAATTACAAAAATATTAATTTGAAAATAAAATACTACAAATTAGATCTAAATACCAATAAAGGATGGATGATGTGTCTTGCTTTGAAATTAAGATCTTTATTTTCAAAGTGTTCTTAAATCTTATAGAAATATTTTCTTCTTTTCTTAATCTAAAAAAACTTCTATAGAAATTGCTTCTGATATGTTATAAATCTAATCTATGTTGTGTTTATGAAAATAAAAATTATTCTAAAAAAACTAAACTGATGGTTGGAAAAATATAATGTAAAGCTATCTAACCTAACACATAAGGTTTGTATTTATAAGAAAATATTGTGTATAGGTGTTCAAAATTATAGAAAAGGAATGCATACCATAGCACACATTATTCCTTGCCACGGTATAGAGTTCGATCAACCTTGGATAGAACTACCTAAGAAGGCCTTATCATAACACACTTTGTTTCATGCCATGCCACAAAAAGTTTAACATGCCCAGAATAATTTTTGAGAGGTGTGCGTCATGACACACAAATCCTTCACCGTGGCACAAAATGCTTTCATTAAATTTTGCATTGTACCCTTTACACATTGGTTAGTTCTTCATGTAGCCTTTTAAGCTCTTAGGGTGCTATTTGAGTGCTCTAATTGTTATTATTTGTGTGTTAACATGTTATGTCTTTTGAAGCTAAAAACACCTTAAATATAATAAAATATACTCGTGATTTCAAACAAATAGATTTGTATAAAATCAAATAAAATGCTATAATCAAACCTATTCATTCTAGTTGAGACCAAGTCTAATGCAAGTGTTGTCAAGCTAAAAGCGTATGCCTTTTGTCTACATGGTATTCCAATTCTACTAGAAACCCAATCTTATAATGAGGCACTTAAAATACTTGAGCGGTTTTAGGATATGTAGTTAGGGATTCAAGCACTAATTGCCAATGATATAGGAGAAGTTAGTTAAGCTTCCTCAAGGCAAGCTTTCCATTGGTTGTAAATGGGCATTTAAAGTGAAATTGAAGGTTAATAGCACCATAGACAAGTATAAGGCTAGGTTTATTACTAAAGGTTTTCTTCAAGTTGAGGATGTTGATTTCTTTGAAACTTACTCTCATGTTGTCAAGCCTACAACAATTAGGGTCATTTTGACACAAGCCTTATCTAAAGGTTGGAAATTAAGGCAAATGGATGTCAATAATGTTTTTTTTAATGGTGATCTTACGGAAGATGTATCTATGGCTCAACCATCTGGCTTTGAGAAATGATATAGATTACTTTATAAACTAAGAAAGGCTCTTCATAGGTTGAAATAAGTTCCTAGAGCTTGGCCACGTTGAGTAGTGCTTGTAAGTCTTGTAAGTTATTTGAGTCTTTATTGGCATTTTTATGTACAAAATATGGAGTATGTTTTATTTTACTTACTGTATTATCTTCCTCTATGAAGGTTGGTTATTGACTATCATAATGTTCACACATATATTATTAGATACACTTTATATATGAGCATGTTTACACATACCACATGAATTTTTTTATAGTGTCCATGCAAGGTTGAGTGTTTGGGATTTTGTTTAATTTTTATTTACGAGTAATTGTGAAAAATTACATGACAATTTTTGAAAACAAATCACATTATTTTGGCTAATCTACCATGGTTGGCAAGTCTCTAATGACTATTATTCTCTTTAGGGTAGTGTTTTACCCTCATCAATGTAGGATCGAAGAGAAGATTGACAAGGCCCTTGGATAGTTGAGAAGTTTCCATAAAGTTAAGCACACTTCTATGAATTTTTATCACATTTGTGATTCCACTTCATTAATTACCATGATTATTATTTGGTGTTTGTGCTACCTGTTTGTGAAAGTAAAAATAGTGTTCTTATATGATAAGTACTTAAAACATTTTTACTAGTGGGTTGTGATTTAGATGGGTACCTCATTATGTTCACATTTTGATTATTGGTGATTGATATCATTGTTGTGTAAGTTGTTGGCTTCAAAGGAGAGTCAACTTTGTGTGTCGATTCAAGTTATTATATAGGCGATAGGCAAGGGTAGCAATGGGTAGTTAGGGTAGGGTGGTTCCAATTGATAAAGGTATTTATGTTTATACTTTTATCGAGTTGTATTTTTTATTATACTTTTAGTAATTTGCTACCGAATGGTTTCCATAAGCAACTTGATGATTTTACAACTTAGGTAAGGGTTTTATGTCGGTTTACCTCGTTATGTCATAGTGCTATACATGATCAGCTTTGTGTTAGTACAATCTATGTCTTTATTGTGTATGTTACAACATATGAGATTTGGACTCTGATTGGAAAGATTTTCTGCCTTCTGTTGTTGTATGGTTTATTATCTTCTTGTGTAACATGCCTATAGTATTTTGGTATTTGTATCTGTTGGGTTAAATTAATCTTTTTGTTGCTTGGTTGATTTAATACTTATAGTTTTTATTTTCTATTGGTTTATTTTTACTGCTTGCAAGTTTGGTGTAAGTTTCTATGGTGTCAACATCTCCTTGTCCTGCTTTTTTATTGGGTGTTGGACTTATTCAATTGGTATCAGAGTGGTTTCACCCTATTGGGCTTGACCACTTCGATATCGATTATATTTAAACTATCTTTTTACACACACACACACATACTTCTATCTAAAGAACTTGGGAGAATGAAGCAATGTAAGGAGGCCTTAACTATTCAATGGGCTAAACTAGGCCTATTGGGAGTTCCAGATGGAGGCTTTCTTGTAGTCACTTGGAGACCACGTTTAGTTTTTGATTGCAAATAACTGGACACATCCAACCAAAACCTCCTAGAAAACATGGTTATCCCAAAGCCAATGATCTAATGGACAAAAGAAGTGAGTAAAGAATCTGAATGGAACAACAAAGGTCTCTATATCATCATCAAATTTGTTATATCTGACGAGTACAATAGAATTCAAAGCTACACCATATCCAAGGGGCATGATATTCTTAAGACTACATATGATGGTACCTATGGGGTGAAAAGGTCTAGAATTTTGAAGTATAATAGAGATTTTGAGCTATGTATCATGGAAGAAGACTAAACATATGATAAGTTCTATGCTTTCTTCTCCAATATTGTTAACAGCTCCTACAATCTAAGGAGACCTATAAGTGAGGAAGAATAGATTGAAAAGATTATTGCAACTCTCCCAAACCATTTCCAAGTAAAATTCATGGTTATTGAATCCATATACAAGCCAAGAGAACTCAATATCACCTAGTTGGTAAGTTATTTCCAAATCTTTGAAATTCATCACCTTTTTTCCAAAAAAATCAAAATATTGCTAGTAAAAGAAAAAAACATTGTGCTCAAAACCACTAGAAGTAGTGGTTCCAACAAGGAAGTCAGTGCCTTCGGTTGTCAATGATGAAAGTTCATGTCTTGGTGAAGAAGAAATGGCTTTTCTTCCCAAGAAGTTTACAAGATTCTTTCGAAATAAGAAGAATTCTTTTGGTAGAGTCAGAAGAGAGAGCTCAAACAAAAAGGACTCAAGATCACTAAAGAACAATGAAAACTCTGAGGACAATCAAAAAAATAATAAGGAAGAAGCTATGTTAATAAGATTAAGTACTTCGAGTGTGGAAAGCTAGGTCACATTGTGGAAAACTGCTTCTCCAAGTAGAAATGCATGAATAAGCCTACTATGGAGGTTGATGTTATTATTTTAAATAGTAAAAGCCGTGCTAATTAGGATGATACTAACTTCTTAGCCTTCAATGCTTCGAGAACTATTGAAGATCTTCTCATTACAACCTCAGAGGACCAAGAAGTTTTTACAAACGATAATGATGATTAAGATGAGTGAATAGATACTTACAATGAGCTCTTAAAAGAGCACATCAAGTTTGAGAAAGCCAAGAAAAAGGCATTAGAAACCCTTGAAGAAATAGAGTGTGAGTTAAGCATGTTGAAGGTCGCTTTTAAGTAAAAGAAGTTATCAATCAACAATGATCAAAGTAATCTCACAAACAAGTGTGAGATTATACAGAAAAAATATTCTGATGTGCAATAAAAGTTTAATGCAAATCATGCTAAGTTGAAGAGTCTTGAGGATGACTTGAAGAAATCTAAGACATGCAAAGCTACTCCTTTTTAGGTTAATTTTGATCCTTTTCTAATTAGACTACTAAAATTCGTCTTACCTGTTATATAGTTAATAAGATGATAACTCATTTTCTAAAAACTCGACGAGATCATGAGCAATACTAAGTCTTTTGTTGATAAGAGAGAAATCTAGTTTGAAGAAAAGGTGTCTACTTCTGAGGGTGTTGGTCCCAAGTTTGTCCAATCAACTACTCAAGACCCCAAGATGAAGTCTATTGTTGCGATCCCAAATGGTAAATTGATTGTTGTGTCCTAGCCTCCCTCCTCTAGCAAGGTGAACATTTCACCTACTACTAGTTCTTCATATCGTACCACTTGTTGTCTCTTGCCTTTACCTACTATTTTTCTTACTATGTGTCACCATTGTGGTAAACATAGGTAGCTGAGACCCAACTATGGGAAATTAACTTCTCATCCTCCCATGAGAGTTAATATGAGTACTTATTCCTCTTCTTCTCCTCCGTGTATTACTCCTTGGAGTTAGAGACCCAGATTCTCTCACTCGTTTGTACATGTGTACCATCTATGTAGTACTAATGGCCATATTTCTAGGTTGTGTTCTATATATGCTCAGAGTACATCTCAGAGTTCTCTTCCTCGCTCTCCCCCTATATCCCCTCAATTTGTAGCTACTGTGGCTCACCTGAGTATGTTCCAGTAGGATGTATTATGCATCTATGAGATAGTACAAATAGGACTAAAACTTCTTCTAGTAGTCCATCTAGCCATATGTATATGGATCACTCAATTGGTTTTTCAAGATTTTCAAAACAAAATATTCCTTGAGTGCCTTATACACCTCATTCTTATATGAACCAAAGACTGCATATCAACATTATTTCCCCTTATAAATTTTTTAAATGGAAGGATGCAATTTGATCCCTTTTTCTTGTGATTAGTACGGGTTATGTAGGTTATTTATTTTCTCTCTATTTTCTTGTAGTCTTTTTGTACTTATTTTGTGTGCTTTACTATGTTTGTCTAATGTTTATTTGTGTTACTTTTCTTCCTTTATTGTTTGAAAAATAAAAAAATATCTATTTTTTTGGTTTAACGCTATCTTTCTCTCTCCTCTCAGGTGGTTTTGCGTTAACTTGTGGAACTTTTCCACCCTCTCATCGAGGGTGTATTTTTACACACTTATCGAGAACCTAGGCAAGATGGTAGATGAGGGGTCGATGAGCATCAAGATTTCCTATGTAAATCCCCTTCCACTATTCATTTCTTTATACCTCAAACTTGTTAGCCCTCTCTTCTCTCTAAACAATTACCTCTTTTACCAAAATGGCCCTAAACATTCTCAAAGAGTGAGAAACACCTTCGAGCAATCAAAGCCTACTGAGTCTCCTCATTGTTAGGGACTCTATTTTTTGTGTGCAACCTATGGTTATTAGTCATTTCCCGCTTATTAGAAAAAGGTTTGCTTACTTTTCTTGGATCTCTCTTTGCAACCTTTCTTATTCATAATCATGTGTTTCTTAGGGAGTTTTATGCTTCCTTGTCCTCTTTTAATCTTGTTGACTTTTCTACCATTCTCTTCCTTAGAGGACGAAGTACCACTTTCTCTATAGATGATGTTCTTAAAATATTATCTATTCTTGATGTTAGGGATTCATCTTTCCTTATCATAGCCTTCGAGTTTAGGAACCTTGCTTCTCTAGAACCTTGTTCTAAATTCTCTTTGATTATTGAGCATAATATCTCTTGACCAGTTGGTTAAGCTTGGCCATACCCATGGTGTTGGGGCCCTTATAATAAATAAATATGCATATGATTGTCATCCCAATGATATTGTGAGCGTAGTTATCCATCTTCATACCTATATTTCTACTACCACTTGGTGTAGAGGACACTTTTTCTGTGCTATTCTTAATAGTGAGGCTATAAATCATGTTGGCATAATTTATAGGACTATAAATTTTGTCTTTCTAACCTTTCTCTTTCCTTTATTTATTTTCCTTCTTTGATCACTTGGTGAGGCAATTCCTTATTCCCTGATATTTCTTTCTCTGTGTAGAGTTGTATTACTGTTCAATTCTTACACTTTCTTCTAGTAGAGATTCACAACATTCTACCCCTTCCTCTTCTCCTTCTCAGAATGCTACTTAGTCTTGTCACTATACTTCTACTTCTATTTTTCCTTGTTCTCTTTCTACTTCCTCATCTACTTATCATGATTCCCTTTTCTCTGCTCTCCATTAGAAATCTATATTCTCACTATTGAGATGCATACTTTCTTCTAAATTTTTTGGATATTCAAAGGGCCTAGGCTATGGTTGCACCTTATGACCACTCTTGATGAGACAGACTCGACATCGGGTTAGCAATACCAATTTTGAAGATACTTTGGTTTTATATTTGTAAAACTTTCGTAGTTCACAAATCATTTTATATAAAATGACAAGTATTCTTTTAAGGTCAATGTAAGAAATGAACATATATGGTTTTTAACTTATTATTCAAACTTTTAAAAATGAAATTAAATCCTAAACATCTTGTTATGATATTTTGATTTTTTTTGTATTTCCTAATCTAATAACATAAAAAAATAAACATAGATATAGATTCAATAAATAATTATACAAATTTGTATAATTCATAATAGTGGAGTATTTATGGATATAATAATTAAGTTAATTATACTTACTCATATTATTTAGGTTATTAAATATATAAATTGATATTTATTGATTCTGTATTTTTTATATAAATACCAACTTTCATAGGGTTAGATATTTTTTGTTAATTAAACAAATCAATTAACACCTATGAGTGGAGTCGATAATTAATTTGGCTAATTAAATTAAGTCTTTTTTATAAAAGATTGAAAATAAACCATTTAAATGCCACCTTTGGTAGGGTTAGACATTTTAAACTTTATTCAAGGTTTTCAAATTAAATCTAAGAATTTAATTATCCAAATACTAACTTTCAAGTTTTACGTTTGTAATGAAAAATAATATATTTCTCTCTAATATCCTTAATATAAAATCTTGAATAAAAAAATTAATTTATTTTATAGAAATGTTTTACTTATTTAATATTTGCAAGCATAACAACATTATTATTATATCATATTTACAAATAGCCAATCATGTTAAATTTAATCATAAACAAATTAAATATAACATATAAGAATAAAACATAAAAATAACTATAAAAAAATCATTTTTAAATTATATATCAAAAGAATCCTTTCAGAACTTTGATGCTAATTCTATTTCTGGGAAACCTCCAAACGGATTTTTATTTCCGTTTATTGAATAAAATACTAGAAATTTATAAAATCATAACTAGTTTTTCTAAAAAAGAGAAGAAGTCTAAATCTAAAAAAACTAAGAAAGCTTCCTAGAGAGAAATATGTATATATATATATATATTTAACTTAACTTCATGACTCAATTTCATGACTTATACTTTGTATCTTACTTGTTATTAATAGACTGCAATTTATCTATTAAGAATCATATTTATCATGTTACTTATATTATATTGATGATTAGTTTTCCCATATTTGTTTTACATTTAATTTACTTTAAATTTAACTTAAACAAACATGTCAACAAAAAGCTTTTCAGCATCATCAAAATTATTACATAAAACATCATCATCTTCTACAAAGAAGTCATATATTACCAATAGTAACGAAGTTACTATTGAAAATTTTGATAAATCTATTGATCGTTGGAAGGTTCTAAAGATCAATAAAAATCAATTCTAGCAGTCTTAAGAGATGCTAGATTAACAGATTTTAAGGAATCATTATTAGGAACGGTAGAAACAAGTTTATGTTTAGGACCTATATCCTTTAACTGCTTTCCAAATATAGTAGTATCTCTAGGAGATCCCCAAATATTAAAAACATTTACTCTTCAAATCCAAACTCATAATACTAATGTTTTACCAAGAACAATTACGGTAGCTTTATTATAAAGAGTTCATTATAAGATTATGATGTCCACTTGGGACATTAAAAACATTCATAACTTTACTAAAGGAGAAACCTTATTATTACAGACAGACTTGTCTAGATCCAACATTACAATCCCTAGACCGATACATTGGGATGGTGTAGTATACCTAGATAGGTGGCTATTAAAAGGAATTTCCTAGTCAATATCTGCAACTCATCAACCGGAAGTAGCTAAACAAAATACAGAACTTACGGAAATAATAAAATATAAAATGGAAATATTGAAATAGGTTTCAATAGATCTTCATCAATGAGATGCTCTTCAAGCACCTCAGATTTCTCATCAATGGATTTACCATTTAAAACAAACCCTAGGTTATCAACCTCTGATTTACTTAGGAAAACAAAACTAAAAGGAGTAGATTGTAGTACACAAGTACCCAGACCAGTCTACACCAGAGAAGACTCTGAGATAAGCAATTCACCTCAGTTATCATCTATGTTTCCCTTATAACCAACTCAGTCATTCACACCCATCCAGGAGGTTAGGATAAATGAACTGAACATATTAACTATAGATAATGAAGAACCTTGGGATACAGATGTCCTTAGATAGATCTAAACCTACCACATAACAAAAAAATCAAAAATTGGTTCTATAGTACACACTCGATTAGTACTAGGGCAAGCTGCTTTAGGAAACATGAGCGTTATATTAAAGAACATAACAAAAATATAGACTTCATAGATTGGTTTAAAATCTATAGAGAATCAAAGGAACCATCTTCTATAACCATAGATATGGTCAGAGCTTCTTTTGTTAATAAAACTAACAAAAAGAAAAAAATCAAAGGATAGCATTGTTGACCTAACCTAGGAAAACATAACATCATCATCCTCACCAGTAGTTAACCCTAAACCAGTTAGCTCATTAGCATCACCAATGGTACAACCATTAGAAACATTACCAGATCACATTGTTACCCAAACCTAGGATAACATAGTTAGATCATCATTAATAGTTAACCCTAAACATATTAGCATAGAACCATTAGTCGACCTTAAGTATAATAAAATAGTAAAACCTGCCGACTTAGTCAAATCATCAACGATCTTAATAGGTAACCTATCAGTTACTATTCAAGATTCATTACCAGAACTAATAGTCAAACCTATAGTTCAAATTGACCCTAAACCAGTCAACATTACAGTAGAACCAATAGCTTTCACTCCACAACTCAAAACCTTATCTGAAATTAAATCTAGCGAAATCACATTAGCAGACTTCGATAGATTTTTAGAAGAAACGGATGACCTAATTAACGAAGTTAACATGGTTAAAACCAAAACCAAAAGGGTACCCGTATGGGAAACTCCAGATGGTTCAGTTGAAGCTAAACATCCTTCATTAAGACCCATTACTATCCCTTACCAGAATAGTTAGGCATAAGCTTTCCCTCTTAAGAACCCTCAAGAGAACCAGGCAACCAACCTTAAAAACATAGTTACCCAAAATAACTATACAAACATTAGCCTAAATACTTTAGGTAAACAACTTACAAGGATAAAGAAGAATCTAAAAGTAGACATCCCCTCTACCTCATATCAATCAACAGATAGGATAATTAAAAACCCTATCTTCAAACCTTTCCTGGTCTCCAAACCAGCCTAGGAAGAAATAATATCAAAATTTGAAAAACTTCAAAATTGGAATAATACCCTTAGGTTTCAATTAGAAGATCAGTTTTCAAATAAAATAGGATTAGTTGTTCCTGAGTCACTAGTGACTTCAAACACAACCCATAAACCATTACAGGATCATAGTATTCTTAGTAAACTAGGATCTGATATATCATCTAAGGATAGTTCCCAGGAAAACATTCCATCATCAACTCCTCACCTTTAAAAATTAGCTTGGCAAGAACCTAGCCCAGTTAGGTATCCTCACACCATAGGAACCCAACCTAGTCAGGTTATCCAAACTAAATACAACGCGTCTTCAATCTATGTTTGGAACATAGATATGGTATTACTAATCATGAAATACTAAATATCTTACAACAAATGACCATGGCATCAAATGCTTATAAAACCCAAATTGGTACAACTGATAAAATAGTTGTTGAATTATTAATAGCTGGCTTTCAGGCCAACTAAAAGGATGGTTGGATCATCATCTTTCAAAACAACAACAGTCAGATATCTACAATGTGATATTGATTTATGGGTGTGGCATACCCATACTTTCCCATCAAGGTGCTCCTATACAGGATGCAATCTCCACATTGTTATTTACCATATCACATCATTTTATGGAGGAACCATCCCATTTAAAAGATAAAAACACTGATCTTCTTTCCAACATAAAATGTAGGAAGATGAGTGATTTTTAAAACTATAAAATTACATTTCTGTCTACAGTTATGTTAAGAGATGACTCTATTCAATCCTTCTGGACGGAGAAATTCCTAGCAAGACTTCCTCCGCTCTTAGGTGAGAAAACCATAAACAAAATATGTGAAACCTATGGGAATCATATCATCACATATGATCAGCTAACATACAGACAATTGATCAGTTTTGCTCAAAACCAGGGTCTTCAAATTCGTCAAGATTTGAAAATCCAAAAATAAATGAAATTGGAACTAAGAGTTTTCAAAAGAGAAATTGGATCATTCTGCAAACAGTTTGATAACAATCTCTCTATTGACAAAACCTGTGAGGGAACTTGCAGTAAGACCAAATCAAAACCTTATAAGGAATCACATAAACCTTATAAAAAATTCTCAAAATCAAGAAAATCATTCTTGGAAAAAAGAATGAATTTTTACAACAAACCTTATAAAAAGAAATTTAATAAGGAATCAAAACAACATGGAAAACCCTTTAAAAATTTTAAAGAGTTTAAATGTTATAAATGTGGCAAGAAAGGTCACACTGCAAATTATTGCAAAATGTCTAAAAAACTTCACAAATTAAAATGTCTACCTAGGATCTGGGGTGTTATCAATAGAGGCTATCATATCATATTAAAAACACATGCTTAACAAACATTCATATTATATTGATAGATTAGGTGGCTTAGCCGGCCATATTAATATTACAAACTAATTTGAATACTTAATTTAAAATAAAACTTTAAACAAACAAACAAACTATCTTAAATTAAACCTTACTTATAAATAAACTAAATTGATGATTATAAAACAATATCAGAGTAGGAGAGTAGAAGGTTAGGGTCTAGAGAGAAAACTAGAAAATTTGGAACTCCACCAGCTTAAAGAAAAATTAAAAGAAATTATATTAAGTCCCAACTACTTAATAATGGAGATAAAATATCAACTTATGTAAGTGATTCTGACAATGATCTTACTCAGAACAATCAAGGAATACAAAACTTGATAAAAATCACCACCATGAAATATAAAATTAAAATAACTTTAGTATTCCCTGATGATTCAAAATTAGAAACCATTACCCTTTTTGACATAGGAGTTAATCTAAATTGCATTACACCATCAATAGTTCCCAGAAGGTTTTACAAACCAACTGAAGAACGAATAAATCTCAAATGAGTATTATTGGAAAAACAGAGGTGTCTATTCTAAAAGAATCATACCTTATCAAAACTCCATTTGTCATAGTATCTGATATAGGCTACAAGGTCATATTAGGGATTTCTTTTATGGATATCATCACCCCATATTCTGTCAAGAATGATAGGATTTCTTTTAAGTTTGAAAAAGAAGCCTTTAACTTTCCTTTCATTGAAGAACCAAAAACCAGAGATCTTAATCTCATAAAAACTTATTCAATCTCCCCCAAAGATATTTATGTTCTCATAAATCATAGAGAAAAGGACCTTCTCTATCTTAAAACCAAGGTTCAATCTCATACTGTTGAGAAAGACCTTCAAATCCTAGAGATCAAACAAAAAATCTCTAAATTACAAACCTCTTTTGAAAAAGAAGTTTGCTCTGAATTACCCAGTGCTTTCTAGGAAAGAAAAGAACATATGGTAGATTTACCATACGAATCATCCTTTCAAGAAAAGGATATTCCAACAAAGCAAGGCCTATTCAGATGAATGGCGACCTTGAGCTATTTTGTAGAAAAGAGATCAAAGACCTCTTATCTAAGAATCTAATTTCAAAATCTAGATCGTCATGGAGTTGTGCGGCTTTCTATGTCAATAAATCTGATGAGATTGAAAAAGGAACTCCTCGGCTAGTCATCAACTATAAACATTTGAACCAAGCGTTAAAATGGATTAGGTACCCTATCCCCAATAAAAAAGACTTGCTTCAAAAATTATATTCATCATCCATATTTTCAAAGTTTGATATGAAATCAAGCTTTTGGAAAATTCAAATCAAGCCTCAACATAGGTACAAAACTGCATTCATTGTTCCTTTCGGACAGTTTGAGTGGAATGTTATGCCATTTGGGCTCAAAAATGGACCTTTTGAGTTTCAAAGGATAATGAATGACATATTCAATCCCTTTTCAAAATTCTGTATTGTGTACATAGACGATGTATTCATATTCTCAAAAGATGTTAGACAACACATCAGACATCTCAAAACTTTCTTCCATATCATTAAGAGAAATGGATTGGCTTTATCAGCCAAGAAAATGACTCTTTTTCAAACCTATATCAGGTTTCTTAGACACAACGTATCCAATGGAACAATAATTCCAATCAATAGATCCCTTGAATTTACAACTAAGTTCCCTGATAGGATCATTGACAAAACCCAGCTACAAAGATTCCTAGGTAGCTTAAATTACGTATTAAGTTTCTGCCCTAATATCAACAAGTTAGCAAAACCTTTACATAATAGTAGAAACCGATGCCAGTGAGCTAGGCTACGGTGGGATTTTAAAACAAGTCCAAAATAATAATGAACAAATTGTTCAATTTGTCTCTGGCCATTGGAATGATTGCCAAAAGAATTAGTCCACTATCAAAAAAGAAGTACTCTTCATGGTACTTTGTATTTCTAAATTTCAATCGGATTTATTAAAACAAAATTTTTTACTAAAAATTGATTGTAAATCTGCAAAAGAAATTTTATTAAAAGATGTCAAAAACATTGCATCAAAAACTTTTTTACCAGATGGCAAGCATTATTAAGCATTTTTTATTTTGATATTGAATTTATCAGAGGAGAAAATAATTCATTACCAGATTTTCTAACCAGATAATTTCTCCAAAATAGGTATCAAGATGAGCAAGAAAAAGAAAGGGAAAGAGAAGAGTGAACCTCCTACCCTTACCATTACCAGCCTCTTATCGGCTAAACCCATCATGACCTGGTCTCAGGCCACCCATAACCAACCATCATCCTCCCAATCAATATTGGAAGAATCATCACCTCAATTAACCCCTGAGGATTTAGAATTAAATAATCGCATCCAACATTGGTTGCAAAATATGGATTCTGAGAAAATCAGAACTGCGTTTCGTTGTATCCCAAAAATTGGGGGTTCCAAATTTTCTAGTTTTCTCTCTAGACCCTAACCTTATACTCTCCTACTCTAATATTGTTTTATAATCATCAATTTAGTTTATTTATAAGTTTTAATTTAAGATAGTTTGTTTGTTTGTTTAAAGTTTTATTTTAAATTAAGTATTCAAATTAGTTTGTAATATAAATATGGCTGGCTAAGCTGCCTAATCTCTCAATATAATATGAATGTTTGTTAAGCATGTGTTCTTAATATGATATGATAGCCTCTATTGATAACAAAAGGCTAAAAAAGTGGGAAAATATCTCAAAAATTAGCCTTGGACGCGTTTGGATAGGTTGGCATGCATATAGGGGCAATATTTGCTACAAAAGAGCGTTGATGCAGGCAGCTCGGCAGACGAGTACTGGCTCTCAGCGTGACATACGTGTAGTGCTCGCGTGATAGGCACGAGTATGTGCTGGCTGGGCATTTTTGTCCATTTTTTTACTTCATTTTTTTCTCACGTATTTGTATAATAAATGAATACTGCACTTAAAATATTGTGATGTATTGCTTTCAATATTTTTCTTCGAGTCTTTAAATTATTTTTGAATGAAAATACCTGAAAAACAATAAAAATACTTCCGAAAAGACAAATTTATATAAAAATATGATAAAAATCATATAAATATAAATATATTTAATCAATTAAAGTACATTAAATCATTTTAATTTTAGTGTTTTTTAAGCACTCATCAGCTTTCCTTGCTCTTTTGCCTTTGTCAAACTTTCTCCTGTTAGTTATAAAGGTCTTTCTCACCCTTCTGTAAGAAATGTAGTTAAAGTTGAACTTGAATAATAAATGTTGTGTTGAAGTTGAACTTAACATCACTTGCTTATATACTTTCATATGACTCAAAATATTGTGCATACATATAGCATGCAGTGGCTAGCACAAAATAATGAAATGCTTCACATATGTGTGCATCCTCATGAACTCAAATAGGCTATGTTACTTGGGCATATGCATACACACTTACTGATTTTGGCAGATTGTGTCATTGGAATAGATTATGCTATACTGGTTTTGATTGTTTATCAATCATGCCAAATTGATTAGTTGTCAAGAATAGTCACGGATGAGAATTTTCAATTGTAGATCTTATTTAACAATAGAAGGCCAATATTAGCTGGTGTGAAACTAACTTATAACATATTTTTATTTTCCCTGTATTGTTTCTACATAAATAGCAAAAAATGAACATTTTTTAAAAGAGTGAAAACTACCAAAAATGCAATGACATGGAAAAGTATTATTCAGAATTGTTCTTGTTGATTTCAATTAGGAAATAATAATCTCTACATGGTATTAGAGCCTCTTAAAAGCTAACGTTGTAATGGAGCAGAAAAGAGAATTAAGAAAAAAAATTACAGAGAAGAAAATCCAGGAATATTCGAGCAAGAAAAACTAGAGAATGATGAACAACAAAATTGTAGAACAAACCAAAATCATTTCCTTCCATAGCCAAGTGACATTCATAAAATTGAGCAAAGGAAATTACAACATATGGTAGAAATAAGTTCTCAAAATCTTGAAAAGCTATGATCTTAAAGGTTTTGCAACTAGAACAGCAAAATGTCTACTAAGAATAACACGAGATGATGCTATAAATGTTCAACGAAAACTATAGGCTAGATAGGACTAAATGATAGGATTGTGGCTAATTAGCATTGTGGATAAGGAATTTGTGAAGAAGGTATCTGATTGTGAAACAAGTATAGAGATATGGGTATGTCTAAAGACTTATTTCTAGTCACATTAATGTGCAAGAATAATGCAATACAAGGTGGAAATGAGTGTTACCAAGAAGTATGCTCAAATTGTAAGTGAATATGTGTAGAAGGTGCAATCTTTGGCATCTCAATTGATTTCAATAGAATGTATAGTATCAAAAGAAGACAAGATCATGACAATCCTAAATGGATTAGATGTTGAGTATGACTCTGTTGTGGCTAGTGTTCAAGAAGCTTATATAATTCTACAAGAAGTGTTGTACAAACTACTCAATCATGAAAGTACATTAGAAAGAAGTAATTTAGTAATCACTTTACTTCCCACAGTAAAACTTGCTAACCTACGGGCCAATCTTGGAATATAGATGAATCCTAATTTTATAGACAATGTTAATATTGTTGGTAGATCCCAAATTTTTAATCAATCTATTTAGTTCTTACCTTTGATGAGTAATATTGATCCAATGAACCTAAACAGTTACATGAACCCAACCTACAATGAACTATCATCAACCATCAAACCAAGTGTATGGCATGTTTAACTCTTTGCAAAATTACCACAACCATCAAGATTTCCATAGAAGAAGAGGTAGAAACCTTAATCTTCAAGACCATAGTGTTTTGTGAAAAAACTGGACACTTTGCAACAAAATATTGGCATCAATTTAACAACTTTGTACCTTTCAATCATAAAAACCAATTATCCCAACAACCCTTCTCACATCATGAAAATCAAGGTTTTTCTCTTAATATTCCTAACCTAAATCGATTCAACAATTCCAACCCAACATAGGTCAATAATCGTTTGAATCCAAATACCATCTCAAACTTTCAAGTAACACCATAGGCAAACCATCCTAACATAAACATGAATACACTACAATACACACACCAAAAACAAATGGATTTAATGAAACTATTGATGGATATGTCTCATCAAGAATCAATTCATCAACACAATGCCAAAATGTTGCTGGTAACCAATGTACAACTAACATTTTGAGTCAAATTGGTTACACTCAATCTCCAACAACTATGCAAGTCCAAAGTAATTACTCAGAAAGTCCAATGGCTTATGGAACACAAAATACATCCCCGACCATCATGTATGAATCTCCAAACAAAATAGGTGACCCAACTTAGTTTCTTGATAGTAGTGCCTCACACCATGTAACATCTGATCCATTGAATCTTACCATAAGCACTAAATTTGTTAAAAATGAGCAACTTCAAATAGGGAATGGAATTGGACTGCTATTATGCATATTTGTATGTCATCTTTCACTTCTTCTATTTCTAGTGACACGAAGTTTGCATTAAACAATCTACTACATGTACCTAGAATTGCTATAAATCTTCTTAGTGTATCCCAATTTACAATGGATAATGATGTGTACATATAATTTCACCCTAACTTTTGCTATGCAAAGGATAAGAGAACAAGTTTGAAGTTGGTTTAAGGGAATGTTAGGAATGGTCTCTACGTGTTCTACTTGCATCTGGACAGAAGGCTTGGAATTCTTTTGGTGTCATCTTGCCACCCATAATCCTTATAAACTCTATCATAGTATAGTAATGTGGGTGGGTTTTTGTCTTTTACAAAGCCCATCACTTTGTATTTTTAACCTATTTATTATATTCTATTATATATGGATCACTTATCTCTTTTTATTTTTGCAAAGCCCATTTTATTTTTTCTTTTGTGAGGTAAGGCCTAAATGTTTTGGCCCAATCGACTGAAGCTTTGATATCATTTAAAAGTTTATAAGAACTATGGGTCTGTATATCTCAAAAGGTTAACCCAATGATTGGAGACACTCATAATCCTTAGAAATTATATCATAGTATAGTACTTAATCAATGTAAGACATTACTCTTAACACATTCATGCTCTGGTGCCTTTTCCATTGGCTCTCTTGCCACCATTTTCAGAAACTTTGATGGAGAAACACCTGACCCAACCTTGAACTAGTTTATTTTGGCCTACTTTCACCATCAATCTTCTAATTCACCCCAGATTATAGAGATCCTAGTGATTCTTCATATAGTGCATCCCAAGATGATGATGATGATAATGGAGAGAGCCGTAGAGAGTGTTGAGTTGCTATTTTATAGTACTATTTTTCCTTACAAAAAAACTTATAATCAAAAGTTGTTGTTTCTTTACTAACCTCTGATTGTGTTCTTTTATCTTTACATGTGTTGCTTGGTGCTTCATTTTTGATCTAATCTTGTCTGCTACGTTGCATGAGTGATATGATTATTGCATTGTAGTATGTCTCATCTCCCTCATATAGGGGTATTCCTTTGAATTTTTGTGTCAATAAGGGGGACTAGTTTATGTGCACAAGTCAATATTTGTTAACATGAAATGTGTTGCATGGGATGTGAGTGTATAATTTCACTACATTTTGTTGCTTGACTTGCATTTACTTAGGGAGAGTGTTGTACGAAGTCAGATAAAGGTGTAAACTTTGTATGTTTTAATGTTGTATGTTTGGTTGTGCTTAGAACATTGGTATGTAGCTTTGTAGGGATGACATGATAGTATCTGGATAGACTACATGGTGTTTCTATATGATATATTCATGTGTATGCCATATGTGTTAGTTATAAGTGTAGATTGAGACCATTGAGTTTCAAATTTGTAGAGTATGGATGTGTTGATCCTATAGATGGATGGATGCACTTTATGTACGTGTATTCTAGGTGTTGGGTGTGTCGATGATCTATTCGTGAGAACATACATCTTTAGGTCATCTTCGTTATCGTCTTATGGTTGAAGTGTATTTGTACTTAGTTATGCAGTGTTTTGTCATGAAAAGCCAATGGGGGAGAATGTAAGTCTTGTAAGTCTTTTGTTCCTCTGTTGGCATTTTTATGTTCAAAACATGGAGTCTATTTCATTTTACTTAGTATATTAGCTTTCATTGTGTAAGGTTGGTTACTGAAGATCATTAATGCACGCATGTACGTAGTTAAATATACTTTGTATATGAGCATGTTTACATACACTACGGGGATAGTTTTCATAGTATGCATATTAGATTGAGTATTTGTGTTTTTTTCGTTTTTGTTTACAGGTAAATATGGAAAATTACTAGGTAATTTTTGAAAACAAAAAAAATCACATTTTTGTTGACTCGCTTACCCGTCGCTTACACTAGCTAGTAATGCTCTTATGAGTATCATTCTCACTGGACTAGTGCTTTATCCTCGCCAAGATGGGGTCAATGAGAGGATCAAAAAGGCCCCTAAGTAGTTGGAAATTTTCCATAAATATTCTCTCTCTTATTATTGAGTTAATTAGAAAAATTAAGAAAAGCTTTATTGAATTTTTATCGCATTTGTTATTCCATTTCAAAAATTACCTTGAGTATTATTCAGTGTTTATGTTACGTGTTTGTGAGAGTAAAAATAGCGTTCTTAAGTGGTAAGTGCTTAAGACGCTTTTATTAGTGGGTTGTGATTGAAGTGGGTACCTCATTATGTTTGTGTTGCTGATCATTAGTGATTGATCACATTGTTATGTGCAGTGTTGGCTCTAAAGAAGAGTTAGATTAGTGTGTTGAATCAAGTTATTATGGAAGCAATAGGAAAGGGTAGCAATAAGTAATTAGGTTAGTATAGTCTCGACTGATAGAGATATTTACATTTATACTTTTATCAATTTGTATCTATTTATTCTATTTTTAGTAAATTATTTGTTGTCGAGTGATTTTCATAAACAACCTGAGGATTTTACTAAATAGGTAGGGGTTTTATGTGGGTTTATCTTGTTATATCGTTGTGTTATGCATGATCAGCCTTTATGTTTGTTCAACCTGAGTCTCTATCATGAATGTTGCAACATATGAAATTTGGACTCCAATTAGAAAGCTTTTATGCTTTCTGTTGTTGTATGCTTTCTTTTCTTCCTGTGTAGCATGCTTATAGTATTATGATATTTGTATATGTTGTATTAAATTAATTTGTCCATTGCCTGATTGATTTACTATTTCTACTTTTTATCTTCTATTTGTTTATTTTTATTGCTTGTAAGTTTGGTGTGAGTCTCTAAAGAGTCTGTATCACGTTGCCTTGGTTGTTCACCAAGTATTGGACTTATTTAGTGCTTTACTTGATTTTGGTTTCATTGCTTCCATATTAGAAATCTCTCTCTTTGTGTTAGACTATGATGAAGTGTATGTGGTGGTCTTGGTTTGTGCCAATGATATTATCATAACTGGCAGCTCCACTATTAATACTTGTTGCTCTTATTGCTTCTCTTCATTCTCGGTTTTCTCTCAAGGACTTTGGTATCCCTAATTACATCCTTGGTTCGGAGTTATTATTTAGATGGATGTGCAATGTCTCAATCATCAAAAGTATATTATTGAGTTACTACTTAGGTGTGACATAGGGTCTGCAAGTGTTTATGTAAGTAGGATAACACTTTGTTAAAGGATGGGAGCATGTATAGAAGCATTGTTGGTGGACTGCAGTATTACACATTAACAAGGCTTGATATATCCTTTAGTGTCAAGAAGCTATATCAGCTCGTGTTATGCCTTATTGATATGCATTGAATTGTTATTAAAAGCTTGCTTCGTTATCTTAAGGGTACCATTCATCATGGTCTTTTTTAAGCCTACCTCCTTGCCTCTCACTACATTTTGTGATGTAAATTGGATATTTAATTTGACGACAAACATTCTACTAGAGTATATTGTGTCTTTTTTGGGCATAATCTCATCTCTTGACATACTTCAAAGCGAAGGATTGTTCCTAGATTTAACACCGAGTCAAAATATCATGCTATGGCTAGTACATCTGTAGAATTACTCTAGTTACCATCTCTATTTTTTTAGCTTCACTTGCCAATTGCAACACTATCAACCTTGGTTTGTGACAATCCCAATATAATCAGCTTGGTCAAGAATCCAATGTTGCATTTTAGGACCAGGCACGTTGAATTGGATGAGTATTTTGTGAGAGATCAAATACTTTAAAATCTGTACTTTTTAGAGCATGTTCTCTCCTTTTATCAACTCGCTAATATCCTCACTAAATCTCTTGATTCTCTCAGTTTCACTCTTAAGACCAAATTGTTGGTTTTCCAAAACCTTTAATTTGACAAGGGGGGTTGTTAGATACTATAAAGTATACTGTGATGTAGATAGGTTATTAGATGCAGTATGTACATATAAAGCACTTGAACGTGTTATGCATCATTTCTTTTAGTTTATTAATATACCAGCCAAGAGTTGGTTAGAAGGTTATTAGTTTAATACACATATGCTACCATATAAGTATGCTGAGTGTGCTTATGTGATGTAACTTTCACTTTGATGAATATACATATTTCATTCATTTTAGAACTTTGAGTTCTTTTATTATTATTATTATTATATATATATAGGACTACCATATTTAATTTTTTTGGTACCAAATTCGAAGAGTTGATTTTATATATATTTGTCTTTGTATGGAATTCAATTATGATAAATGATAAAAATGGGAGAGATCTAGAATAGCGTGGATCATAATAGAAAAGAAAGAGGAAAGGGGCATAGCCAAATTTTAGGGAGAATAAAGAAAATATTTGTTTGTATTTAATGATGTGTTACAAAATTACAATCTAAGTCGTTAGATTGTGTTTAAATGAATCTATGGCTGAAATTAAAAGTCAAGCATGGACAAGTTTAAAGTTTGCCCACAAAAGAATCCAAGTCTTTGATGATAAACTTTTCATCGTTACCATTAATTGCTAACCGCTTGCATTCAAGGTTATTTAACATGCATATTTATATATTTTTTAATTAAAAAAATCACTTATTTTTTTATTAAATAAAAAAATTACAAGACAAAAATTTGAGATTAAATCCGTAATAATTGAGTAAAAAATTATACTATTTAAGCTACAAGTTAAATAAAAAACTAAAATTTATTTAAATAATATGTAACATCATAACTTGTCATTTATTTGTATTAATTATTTATTAAGTTAAATATTTATTCGATATAATATTTATTATTTTTAGATATATTTTTCATATTATTTACTTCTCGTATATTTATTTTTTTTCAAAAATAAATTTATATTAATCATTAATTTTATTGGGTTGAATTCACGGTGAATAATTTGTCTACATTCAATGCTATATATTGATCATTAATAGCCATGTGCAAAATCATGGTAGCTTTCATATATTTTAGTGGGTATAAATATTTTTTAAACCAACTTGTTCCTCATACTATTCATAATGTAGATCCAAAATCAGATATTTTTAAAAAAAAACCAATATCATCAAACTTAAGTCAATTTTTTTGTTTTGTTTTTAAATGATGCAATAATAAAAAGCCACCAAAGTCTCTTTTTGTGCCAATATTTATGCTACTTTTTACAAAATCAAAACGGAAGAAACTTGATTTGTTTTAGATCACAAACACCAATTAACTTAAGCGAATTATTTTTTAAAAGAAAATTATGAAAAGAATATCAAATTCACTAAATTTATTTTGCGTCCTTTTTTCAATGAATGTGATATCTAGATTTAAAAAAGGTAAAAATTAAAAAAAAATCTTAGCCATAAAATGAAATAATACAATTTTTTTTTAAAATAAAATCTTTTTAACTTTAAGGAAATAAGGAAAGACTTAGAAACTAAAGGGTATATCCAATTCTTTCCTTAAAACTATTAATTTTTTCTTCTTCATATTTTGGAGGGAATAAAAAGGTGGTGCTTTGATGATGTATGTTTGTATAATCAATTTTAATAAAGTGTCAATTTGTAAAAACGAAATTAGCAAAAATGGGTACAAAAATAGTGTTTGAGGATTTTATATTATGGAAAGCTAAAAATATAAGGTTGAGTTTTGTGAAAATTTAAGTTTAAGTTAAATTTATTTTGTAATTAAAGTTTTTTAAATCATTTACACATATATGTCATCACATTACACATATATGTAACACGTTTATACATACGTATAAATGATTTAAAAAATCTTTATTATAAAATAAATCTAATTCAAATTATATTATGAAAACTCATTCGATACTATATTATATGTTTAGAGTTTATATGATTATAATTCTTTTCTTTTCTATAAACTATTGACTTATTTCAAGTGGTATTGGATTTTCTAAAGATAAATGATTTTGGACAAAATTAGACATAATAATAATAGTTTGGTGATCAAATTAATGAAAAAGTTTTTAAAAAATTGTAAAAAAAAATACCGCTAAGATTTATAATAACAAAAATAACATTCTAATGATATCAAACGATGATCAATTGAATGATATTTAATATTGAATGAGTTTAAATGATCATAGTTTTATTTAAACGGATTTTAATATAAAATGATATATTATATTTTTTTAATAGTAAAAATATATAAATCTTTTATAGATGTATTATTTTTATAATTTTAAGCTTTAAGTACGTTATTTTGATTATTTTTTCAAGTTTTTATTTGGATCAAATTAAACAAAGATAAATAATATGATGAATAATTGTTCATTTTATCCTAGCTTATTAGTGAATGTGAGGGAAAAAAAAGTATTAAGCAGTTGTTTCCGCTTCACTGCTCTTACAAAAATGTTCATGCAAACACTTTAATTAATAGGCATATATACTTCGGTCCTTTTTGCTTTTATAAAACCAAACATAATCTTTTAATAATAAAAGTAGATAAATATAATTGCAATTAAAGAAACATTTAATATATCTTTAAAACCCAATTAATTAACGTCAATGGAAAGGTTATTGAAAAGGCCTATACCGCATAAATTAGTCATAATACATTCGTGTGGTTGGCTAAAAGTTAATAACGAACCATATCATATCTTCCAAAGTCATTTTCCTTTAATATGATGAAGATCGCATCAGCTTTCAAGTTGAAGTAGCGTTGTTTAGTAAATCAAGAGCTGTCTAAATATTTGTTGAAAATAACGTAAAAAGACTTTAAAATTTAAAACTATATTCTTATATTATTTTAAATATTAACAAAAATTTGATATATTATTTTATTTTAAATATAATCTAATTGAATATAGTTAAAATTTAATTACGTTTAATATTAAACGTGTGTAATTATATCCTATTTATATTATTAGATGTTATGTTTATTTTATAATTTTTTTAATTTCATTTGTCAAACAGAATTAAAAATTAAAATAAAATAAATATGATCAGTTAATTAATATAATTATTTTGTTTATGTGTTCTCATTTTTTTTAAGATAGATGTCTCAATTTAATTTATACGAATTAAAAAACCTTTAAAAATTAATTAAAATTCATAGATTTAAATCCAAAAATATTTCATTTAAAACCAAAGGAAAACACCAATACAAAATTCATTCAATATTCCAATCTAATTCTTCTTAGCTAAACTCTCTTCCTTTATATACAACAAACAACTCTACTACAAGAAAAATTAACCACAATAAATACTTTAATAGATATGATCCTAAAATTCCTTAAAGAGCCATTAAAATAATTAAAGGGAAACTATATGATTAATACTAATTAAATAACTTATTAATAATATTCTTGTACATCATTTTCAAAACAAGTTAACTAAATTCCACTCATCCTAATTCCTAACAACAACTGGAATAGTAGAAATAAAGCAGGAATAATGCAATCAATTTAATAATTTATAGCCACAAAATGATATCTAGCTTATTTCTTATTATTTACACTAATTTAAAATTAAAAATAAGATTAAAAAAAATACCAAAATAAAAATAATAGTCGGCAGCCATTGGAATATCTGACTGTCTAAATTACATAAAATACATGTGACCATTATTTATCCAATATTATGATACACAGAGTTTACTAGTCACATAATAGAACAGTAATTGTAGCTATAGTCAGGAATGACATACCAAACCTCACATCTCTTACAACAACAACTACTTGATGTGTAAGAAGTGGTATCTTTTTTCTCTTCCTTTTTCTCTTCTTTTTGAGGACCTATGCTCTTAAGTTTAGCAGTTTTCCTAAACTTTCTCGCCATCTTAATGATCTTCGTTGGATCAGCATCACCTACAACAGTCACTATGTTTTTTTCCAGGTCAACCACAATTGAAGTTATTCCATCTATCTTCGCAATTGACTTCATCACCTTCTGTCTGCACTTTGAACATAACATTGCTACTGACACCACCGTTTTCTGCAACAAAAAATGTTGGAATATTCTTCAGTACTTGTGTCAGTGAAATTATTGAAGGGTTAACAGATGTCAGAAATATAAAAACAACATTAGGAGACATAGGACTGAATGCAAGTTCTGAGAACCTGGGACATTATCTTCACAAGCTATATATATATATTATAATAATAACAACAACAACAGCAATAATACTGGAAATTAGATGAAATTAACTTGATCTATCTTCAAATGGGCCAAAAGTTCCTATATATATATATGAAATATGACCATGTCTCAGTTGCATTAGAGCTCAGGAAAGTACCTAAATATCCTTACTTCATATGTTCCTAAGTAGAAGTTGGTTGAGAAGGCCACACAAACTGATGGAGGTAGTAGGTGGTCTGAAATAAATGCCACTCAGAACGTTTAATTGGATCGTACATGCTCTCATCCATGAAAATTAATGCACTTTCTTTATACCCTAGAGCATGGTTTCTTGATATATATCAAATCAAATCATCAAGTGAAAAAGTCTTCTACTACAATAAGAGCTATAAAATTTTCTAACTGTGGCATACAAAACATGCATCATTGCAAACAAATGACCGGAAGAAAACTTTTCCACGGTGATATACAATTTTGACAAATAAAACGGGGACATATGGATAATTTTTATTTGTTGCCCCAAATTAGCATCCATGTATTGCACATAAATGAATTTACTCCAATTTAAGATGTTATAAGCTTGTATATAACGAGTATATATGCATACTTTGACTTAGAAACTCAGGTCTAATTCTGAACCCAAAAATCAGCTTGTGAGTTAGAGGGTTGCTCAGACTTATAAGCGGCACTGCTGCCTTACTCTTAGCCAATGTGGGACTTAACATCCCCCCTCCACATCGGCTAGAGTCTGGATTTACGACACGAGGGCCGATGAGAGTACAAAGAAGCCAAGAATCACAGGCCTAATTCTGAACTCAAAAACCAACTTGTGAGTTAGAAGGTTATTCAGATTTATAAGCAACACTATTACCTTACTCTTAACCAATATTAGACTTAATACTCTGCATAAATGAATATATATTACGTAATATATATATATATATATATATCTAACATTTTATTTTAGAATTAATTCTACTATGTATAATTTATACATGCTATTTAGAGCCCAAACTCGATAATATTTATGATGACATGGTGCAATTTAGCATTTCATCTATGGTCAAGTGGTTACTTTGTTTCTTCACATTCAGGTCAGTTACCATGGTTTAAAAAGTTAAGCAAATAAATAAATAAGCCATGTGAGCTTGGGATGGAATCAGACACGTTGTTGATACATCATTGTCCGGTAGAAGCGAGCCCAAACAAAGAGTCCTGCCACTATCTTCATTTATTTCATTTATAAGTCCTCTAACCAAAATGAAAATGAATACCAACGTAGGCTCCATGCTTAATGAGGAACAATGCAGCACGTTCACCATATACTACCAGTACCTTTACAAAGTCTAGAGGTCAAACAAATACCATCAAAATGTTAAAAATGGACAATGATTTTGTTCACTGATTAGAGCGGATTTACCATACCCTTTTGTGTTTACCAAAGCTTTTAGCATGAATAAAGTGTTCTTGCATGCATACACTTTATATTCCGAGGACAACAGAAAACGGATTGAAAATACCTTGATGATTAAGTAAAATCTACCCTTTTAACTTCATATACAAAATTTAGACTCTTTATTTCTTGGGAAGTATCCGTGATCAAGCAATTATGGAATAATATTTGAACACTGCAATTTGATAAAAATTTATAAAAATTGAGAAAAATGAGTGTGTCCTATATATGTAATAAATATGATAATAAACAAATAGAAGTTGAACTTTGTACAAAAAATGAAAAGGATTAAAATTAAATAAATATAAATTACAATGAAAATAAACAAATGAAAACTAAAAAGAAATCGAACCACGATGCTCTTAAGATAAAATTTTCCTTCAATTAGATGTTTAAAAATAAGGAAAAAATATTTCCTAACATACAACGATCAAATAACAGTTGATGAACATCACTAAGAACTGTTCCGCAAATTAAATTCATACATGTTCTCTATCACACTAAAAATTAGCTATAAAAAAAAATTTCTTAAAGTGAAACAAAATTTGATAAAGAGGAAAAAATTCAAGAAGAACCGATGCTTTTTCTATGTTTTCACTTAGCTGTAGAGCCAATTATATAGCATTCAAAAATAAGAATGTTGAAAGTCCAAAACTATTGCACCAAAAGCCATTCAATAGCTACTGAAACTGTTGTAGCAAAAGTTGAATTGATGTCGAGGCTACTGTTGTAACTCTCTTCAACAACCACAGGACGTGCGAGAACGTGGTTGGAGTTTCAAATTTTTGAGTTTATCATTTAAAGATTTGTAGCCCCATGCACGTTCACATAAAGAGAGCCTTCTTACTATACTAACTTATCACTCTTTGAAAGCCAAATCCTATATGAAACCTTTAATATGTTGTTATTTTTTCTAAGTGGGACAAACATAAAACAACACCATTTCTCTTCTCAAGAAGTGAATTTTGAGATTCAATTTCTTATTCATCCCAATATCATTTTTGAATATGTAAATAAATGATTTCAAAACCCTTGTGGAGGAGAACCTAAATCAATCAAGACCATACCTTCGTACCAAGTGATTCCCACTCAAAATGATACCTCAATATGACATTTCACTATGGGTTTAAAACACAATTTTCCAACAATCACCAACATGGATGACAATTGAAGTTAATACAAAAGAGACCACCTAAAATCAATTTGACACATAATGAAAGAGTTCAATGGTCTAAGACCTGTATAGGATAACTAGGTATTACCCTTTGAACCTCTCATTTTGAAAATATGTTTACTTTACTAGATGATAGTAGACACGATGGCCTTGAATTTTTTTATCATTTATGTAAACAAGGACGTACTTCACACATGAATATTTTTTGATATAATTCATTTTTTATTATTATGTTTGTTTTAACCATGAATATACACTTGTTTTTACGAGAATTTCTAAATAATATGGAACACGACACAATTCTTTTTCGAAGTGGCCTCACTTGTCTCTCACATAAGTGACCTATTATCTATACGAGTAATCCACAAAGAGTAATTTGCAATACTACGCTTGATATTTTCTCAATAAGAATCATTAAAAGCTTTAGATTAAGATTTAATCTATAAGTATCACTATTTTTCATCATAGAAATGGACTTGAGAGTAAACCCCCACAATGATAATACAAAGTATTTACAACTAGATTATCTCTTTGAACTTAGATCTTGGGATATCAAGTCAACTAGGTTGGGTTTCTTTTGCAAATCCTTATTCTTGCATAGGGTTTAGTTCCATTTCCTTTGATTACATCTCAACTAACTCTCTACTTAACCATTTGGTTTACAAATCTATTATGTTATCCTTTGACTTCACATAGTCAATAGAGATAACTCCACTTGAGAGTAGTTGTCTTATGATATTATGCCTATGGTGTATGTGTCATGGCTTACCTTTTATACATATTACTTTGTACCATGCCAATAGCTAATTGACAATCGCAATTAATGCAAATGCAAGCATAGGATTGTCTCTTTATATTTTTGAAAATTCTTTTTATGTAAAATCAAATTTTTAACAACAAAAATTGTGCAAGCGATTAATGTTGGGTAAGAAAACTTTTTCCAACAAAGATATTTTGATATTAAAATTTAATTATAATAAAGAAGAACAAGATACATACTTTGTAGCATGTAAAAAAATGATTGGAACTTTCAGGCTTCCAAGCCTTATCTTCTAACAAGCAAGAACGAGATAACTCCAAGTTGATCAAAACTTATTTCTACTTTTCCAAATAGAACCCCTTATTGCATGAAGCCTATCATTGAAGAACAATAATTTTCTATTAAGAAGTCTTTCTTGAATTACTATGGTTTTGCATTGAATTTTGTTCCTACAAAATTCTTTCAATTGAGTGTATAAAAATTCTCTAATATTTCTTTAGCTTGGCCGGCCATGACTGAAAAAGAGAGGGTAATTAAATAGTCTCTAGTTTAGCTAGGAGTTGGTGTAAAATATAACTTGTAATTTTTCTCCTACTCTTCATGAATTCCACACAAAATCAAATTGTGTGACACAATTTAGAACATATAATTATACGTGATCATATACAAGTGATAGGTAATTTTAAGAATTAAGACTGTTGTACTCGCGAGAATTGGTGATAATTTTCAACCACTATTTATTAGTGAGTTAATTAAATTAACAAATAGGGGTTTTGAATTGTTTTTGATAAAAATAACATAAACCAATAAAGTAAGTTGAAAAAAGATTATGAGGGATATGTGATTATGGGACTGTCCTCACCACTAGCCTACAATTTTATTAAACATGTCATGCATGTAGATTAATTTAGTAAATTCTAAATTACTTTCATAATTTAAGATCATTCTTAATTTCTTTAGCTTTAGAAATTTAGGTCTTTTTAAGATTTTCTATCTTTTTTATCATGTAATTGATTAAAGGTTTACTTATTAACCAACCTAAATCCTAAACAACCTAGATATGTGCTTACTACTTTTAATTAATTCATTCCATTAAGATATGAAAAGATGATAACTAGGAAATATTAGAACAATCATTTAACCTTTAGTAAAGGTATTCAATCCTTCTTATGACAACAGTCACAAGGTACCACTTCGAACAAAAATATTAACTATTACGTACTAACATCTTAGACTAGATATAAACATATTTATGCAATAAAGTAGTTGATAACTCTAATTCATATATGTATAATCATGACCTTCAAACATAGAATCAAACACATCAAGAATCAAGAATTGAAATTAAAATTGTTCATGACATTAAATTAATTAAATCATAGTTTTGGACTTGAAATTTCCTATAATCACATTATAAATTTAACTAGATATGGATTCTTAATGAATCAACATTATAATAATGGAAACTAAGAAAAGATGAAATAATAAGAAAAGCTTAGGAATTATAGATGATGAAGCCAAAGCATCCACACTCTCTAATCTTTAATCCTTTCTTATAAATCTCCTTCAAAGGTTTACCTTAGATGTACTCTTGATCTCTCTTATTCCTTATACCAATTGTGTGTAATTAATTAGTCATTTTCCTACTTATATTATGTATTTTTTTTATCTTGAGTTGATTAGGGCTTGTTAGGATTGATCCAATGGCTAGGATTAGAAGTTGGTGATGAAAAATAATTAAATTTGCACACTGATTGCACTTCTTGGTCGATCGATGCCTTTGTTTGATCAATCGACTAAGTGTTGCACAAACCCTAGAGCACTTGAGTAATGCTTGATCAATCCTCGATAGATCTGACTATCTCAATTGATCGATACCTTGTCGATCGATCAATCATCTTTTTTGTTATTTCCATGCACACTTGATCTATCTCGAGTGAAGCTCGATCAATCGACTTCTTAGTTTTAATTTTTAACCGAAGGGTGCTTAATCGATCTAGATCAAAGATTAATCTATCTAGTCCTTTTTTTTCAGCTCCTAACACATTATTATTTCTCTTTTTGCTCAATTCGACCTTAAGTACATGTACAACACAAAATAAATAGATAAAATTCATAAGGGATATTAATTAATTATTTATATATATATATATAATAACATTGATCAAACTCCTTACACTTACTCTTTTCTAGTCCTTGAGCAAAGGAAAAAATAATAATCCTACTGGCATTATCTCTAGTGTTTTACAACACTATGATATCAAAGGTTAATGTTCAACTAGTATAATATTTATTCATTATTTAGTTTTAGGTGTCTTACAACAACTATGCTCAAAATGTGTGTGATTTCACGTTCATTAGCAATAGTTGAATCTTGTAACTTGAACTAGCTTATTATATCATTTAACCTTATAGATCACTACTATTCTTCTTAGACTTGACTTGAAAACCATAGGTTTTTTCTTAGAATTTTCTCTCAAATCACCAAAAGAATTTTCTAAAATCAAAAGGTCTTTCATTTGATTGTATTGTGGCTAGACTTTGTTGATCCAATAAAATGAAAGGGAACAAAAAAACAAAAGTTCAAAATCCAAGGTCCTAATACCAATTATATCAAGAACTTAGGGTCAAATTTCACTATTTTAGACCCAAGCATCATTGCCTTTTCTTTTCTTTTCTCTTTGGCATTCTTTTTCAACACTTACAACTTTCTTGTATTTTTCTTTACAACTTCTCCCCTTATATTCTCGTTTTTGTTATATTTATTTTCCCTTTTTTTCTTTTATAGAAGTACACATTATAGATAGAGTTATTTTATGTATGTGTTGGAAAATTAAGCATTTATAACACAATTGGCACTTTTAAGTCCTATTCTAGCATTATCATAAAACTATTCTCTTTTTATGTAACTCCACTTGTTCTTGAACTATTGGTATGACCAATGTGTTTGGTTCAAATGGTAAGGAATGAGTACAAATAATTATCTCATATATGCTCAAATTGATTCACTAAAAGGGTTGCCACTTAAAGGAAAACAACATTAAGGGTTGAAAAATTTAGTACCTTAATCATTTTTTAAGAAATATATTTAGCATTCGTCTTGATAGATCTAAAGAATAGTTCTAACATCTTCATATTCTTCCTTCAAAACAAAGCAAAGTTCTAAGAGACTCATAATGTTTTTTACAAGTTTAAACACATAAAGTTTTCCAATTATTATCTTAGCTATTGTTCATGCAAGTTTTGAGCGAATTATCATAAAGTTTCCTTCACCTAGGACCAATGTCAAGATTTTACTAACATCCATCATTTTTTCAACCTAGCATTGTTTTAGCTAATTTCATCATCATAATTACTCTAAAATAAAGAGATCATGATTGTTTCCAAGCTAGTCTATTACTTCTACTATCCTAAGTAATGCAACAAATAAAGACTAAAAACAAAAAAAAATTGAAAAAATGTACTACCTAGAGCAACTAATTATAAAACATATTAAATAAAAACAATAAAAATAGAGATATGTTAACACTCATCCACACCTAATTCTTAAATTATCCTCAATATAAGTACACACATATTTCTAATGTAAAAATAAGTAAAAAGAAGTAGAAAATAAATATAGTGAGTTTCCTCTCATAAAGTGCTTGGCTTAACATCGCTAACCTAACTTAGCCAAAGCTTAGTTGTCCATGTTGATTGGTTCACAAAATTGGATGTCCTCTATGTGGTCTTTATGCAATGTCTTATCATAGGGCTTCAACCTATGCCTATTGCAATTAAATTCCTTTTTCATTTTCTTACTTTGGGTTTCCACTACATCATGAGCAAACACTTTATTAAGAATAAAGGGCCAATCCAACAAGAACAAAACTTAACTGGAAATAACTTGAGGTGAGATTCAAAGAAGAGTACTTTTTTTTCAAACTTCAAAGTTTTTCTTGATATTATCTTATCATGTGCTGCCTTAGTTTTCTAGTTGTAAATTTGTGCATTATCATAGGCTTCGTTACGGATTTATTCTAGCTAATTTAGATGCAACCTTCTATGATATCGTACTTCTTCTAAGTCCATATTGCATTTTTTGATTGCACAAGATACCCTATGTTCCAATTCAACTATAATATGAGATGGTTTACCATACACCAACCCGAATAGAGACATCCCAATAGGTGTTTTGTATATATTTTCCCAAATTTTTATTCACTTGCAAAATGAAAAAATGTCGTCGAAGTAGCAAAATTCTTAAATAATTATAAAATAATGCCTAAAAATATAACAAAATATTAGGATAAATATTGGTTTTTTAGTAAGTTTGGTTTGGTATTAGATTTAGCTGGTTTGATAGTTTTTTAAAAACTGCTTACTCTTAGATTATGCTATGTAATTAAATCCAAAAAGTTATCATATTGTTTTCTACTTTCTAACTCTACTTTTCCTCCTCATAGAGAAATCATGTCATTTGTCTCCATTTTTGGAAAATGAGTGCTACACCACTCGCATTTTTAGATAATATATATTAAAAAAAACTTAAAATGGATAAAATGAAAAATATGCATTGTGGGAAAGGCTAGTAGGGAGGTAAGGCAAGGACCCCCTCCCTATTTTATGTCCTTGATCTGAAGCTTATCTGAAAATCCAGATTGGACCTGAGCTATATTTAAACCCTTAATTATCCAATAAACCCTAATGAGCTGCCATTAGCATAATTTTGGTTAGTTTTTAGAGCTAAGAAGAGAGAAAAATACAAAAAAATTCAAAAGGAGATACAATTTTGTTAGGGATTCAAGAAGAGATTAGTACTACAAGAGATTGATTGTATTTCTTCTTCTACTCTTTTCTTTATCAATTTTTATGTTTTTCTTTTATGAAAACTATGAGCTTTATGAACACAATTATATATAATTAATTTATTAATTTAGGGATCTTATGAACTCATTTGTCACAATGTGATTATCTAATATTTGACCCCAATTATAATTATAATTTAATTATATTATTTAATATTATTTTTATACTATTAATTGTTTGGTCAACAATTTATCTATATAGGCAATTAAATATATTTGAGAGAATTATTTAATTATTTATCTTGATTAAATAACATGCATAGTTTGTAGGTAGTTATGTATGATTCTTATTTATGTGATCCATAATTGATGAACTTAATAAGTAATATACAATTTAATTGGCATGAGAGTGTGATTAAATTAATTATTATATGGTGTGTAATTTACTTGAGAGAGGAATACGTGTTAAGTTAGATTCAATTGATCATGTAATTAATTGATAATTATATTGGGAAAATTTTAGCGACTAATATGTTTAGAAAATTAGGGTATTAAGTATTCCTAAATATTTTTTCATATATCTTCTTAGTTACCAAATTTTATTTAATTAATTATTGTTATTTACTTTTAGATATTTTAATGTTGTTTCTTTAAAATATAACTTTAAAATATAAAAAACAAAAAAAATTGATTTTTATTTTTTAAAAATTAGTTTCTAAGAAAATAATCTCTGTATAAATGATCTTTTCTTATCATTATATTACTAGGGATTATAAATATTAGAAATTTATTTTTTTATTTTTTTATTATTTTGGTTATTTTTTTAATTTAATTTTAATTTACTTATTTTTTTTATTGACTTCTTTATTAATTTATTTTATTTTTTTAACTTTAATTAATTTATTTAGTTGTTTATTTTTAATTTATACACATCCCCTAGTGCTATTTGAAACATATAGTAGAAAATGGTTAGCAATAATTATCAATGGTCAATAGACAAAATGACATCCATAAGAAGAGTAGCTAGAGTGCATAAGGTAAATGATATCATAACACTTATAGCTCAAGTGTCATCTTTGGTTAATTTTTTGAAGGCTCAAAACTTGCCAACGAGTATAAACCAGGTCCAAGATTCAAGAGTGTCATGTGTGTTTTGTGGAGGAACTCATTTGTTTGATAATTATCCAAATAATCTTAAATTTGTATGCTATGTGGTTAATGTGAATCGAAATAATAATCCATGCTCGAACACATATAACCCAAGATGGAGACAACATCCAAATTTCTCTTGGAGTAATAACAATAGTCAAGGTGGTAATCAATTGAACCATTAATCATTTGCACCACCTGGTTTTTCAACAACTATAGCAATCACAAGCCTAAGAGAAGAAGCCACCTACTAAGGACAATACAAATTCTTTAATGGGGATGATGAAAGACTTCATCTAATTAGTAAATACAAAAGTTTCCACTCAAGAGGCTTCAATTCGAAGTTTGGAAAACCAAATGGGGTAACTTGCTCAAGCTATAAGTAAAAGGCCTCAAGGTAACCTTCCAAGTACGATTGTAAACCCATGAAGAGAAGATAAGGACTAGTGCAATTCCATAGACTTGAGAAGTGGTAAAAGTTTAGAACAAGAATATAAGACAGAAAATGATGAAGAGAAATAGAAAATTAACAAGGATGAGGATGGAATAGTGGATAAAGAAAGCACTGAAAAGGAAATAATTCATCCACAAAAAAAAACCTTTACAAACCCACTATTCCTTTTCCTCAAATACTGTAAAAGTAAAATTTAGATACACAGTTTTCAAAATTTCTAGAAGTTTTTAAGAAGCTGCACATTAACATATCATTTGTAGAGGCAGTTGAAAAAATGCCATCTTATGCCAAATTCATGAAGGATATACAATCAAAGAAAAAAAGGCTTGGAGATCATGAAACATTAACCTTGACTGATGGTTGTAGTGCCATCCTTGATAAAAAACTATCACAAAAACTGAAATATCCAAGTAGTTTTGACATCCCTTGCACTATTGGGAACTTCTGTTTTGGCAAGGCACTATGTGATTTGGGTTCTAGCATTAACCTCATGCCATTATTAGTCTTCAAGAGATTGGGGGTTGGTAAAGTTAAACCCACTTCAGTAACCGGGGTGTGGTAAAAGATGTGCTACTAAAATTAGACAAATTCATCTTTCTGGTAGACTTCATTATGCTAGACATGGAAGAAGACCACAAAATTCCTATTATACTTGATCATCCATTCTTAGCAACCGGAAGAGCACTCATTGATGTACAAAAAGGTGAACTTTACAATAAGAATGCTAGATGAACAAGTAATGTTTAAAGTGTTGAAAGCATTTGAACCCCATAATATTGAGAATGTTGATGAATGCTTAAGGATAAATGTCACTGATTATGGAGACAACGTAAAAGAATCTGTTTAGTCGCCCACACTTAAGAATATTACACATAATGCTATGAAAAAGGACATAAACTCACCAAAAAACAACTTAAGTTGTTTTAACTTTGAAAGTATGGAATCAAAGGTTGATATTGTGTACTATGTGAACTTTTTGGAAGACGTGCCTCTCTTGTGTGTATCAAAGGTAATTATGGAAAATTTTGAGATATGATCTAAGCTCAAACCATCAATTGAAGGGCCACCAAGTTTAGACTTTACACTTTTACTCTCCCATCCCTAGTCATGTATGAAAGTGAAAGAGTCCAATATAGAGGTGAAAAAGATGTTAGAAATACATAAATTGGATGAGTTACGATAGAGTGTTTATAAAAATTCCAAAAAGTTCAAAAAGAAAACAAAAATATGGCATGAGAAGATAATTGAGCACCGTGTTCACGAGCTAGAATATAAAGTATTATTGAACAAATCAAGACTCAAACTATTTCTAGGCAAATTTAAAGGTAAATAGACATAAAGGGATGTGCCTTAGGACTTGAGATGATCGTTTAGTCAAGGATGTTAAAAATGATGCTGGCTAGGAGGAAACCCAACATTATTTTACTTATATTTTCATTGTTTTTGTTTTATAGATGAATAAATATGGAGAGCAATGACACAACAAGATTGAGCATTTCAACGACAGATGTGGTGTGCCAAGACTAAGAGAGTTTTCTTTCCTTTTACTTTTTCATATTTATATGTGCACATTAGGGACAATGTGTAATTAAAGTTTAGGGGAGGAAACTTTATTCTCTACATTAGTATTTACCATACATTTTAAATTTTTTAGGGAATTTTTTTTTAATTCTTAGGATGTTTTTAATCATGATTTGAGTAAAAATTAACGAATATATGGAAACTAAATACATGCATGCTTGATATGAAACATATGAATTTAATGATAAAAAATGGTTGTCATGACTAGGATAAGGAATGTTACATATTTGTTAAGATATTTAGATATTTAATCATGTGATATGCTTGCTAGTTTTGATTCAATTGATTCAAATTTTTATGCACATGTTCATGATTGATTTTGGTGTGCTTATTGAGAGAAAATTTGTAGTGAGTTATGTGAGTTGATGAAATCTACTAGGTTTTAGAATCTATTTGATCATCTCTTGAGACAAAATTCTATATAGTATTTATCAAGAGAAATGACTTAGATCTTATTTAGATTGATTTAGCCTTTCAAGCTAATCATTGTTAATATCTGTAGTCACCCATTTGAGCCTAATAAAGAACCTTTCATATCTTTAAGCCACATTTTATGCCTAACTAATAAACATTACCTTTATCCTTGCACCTTTAGCTTGTATGAAAAGAAAAAAATGCAATCATGTGTTATGCTATACAGTAAGGTAAAATGTAATGTAGCATATAAAAAAAGAGAGAGAGAAAAAAAGAAGAAGAAGCAAAACTCACAACACAATTATCCTTCTAAAGAAAAAAAATAGAATTAAAAATAAGTTTGGGAATGTTGTGAAGTTACAATAAAAAAAAAAGAGAAAAGAGATGTGGAATAAAAGAGTATGAAAAGAATGACAAAAGAGGGTGCATTGAAATATCAAGTTAAAGCTCAATTATAGTTAAAAAGTCTATGATGAACAAAAAGAAAGCTAAGGTGTGAAAAAAGCTTAAATGTCTTCATTTGTCAACTCCCCACCTAAGCCTTACATTACCACCATGTAAAGTTCTTACTGATCTTTAGTTAAGTACATATTTATATTAGTGGATAAGGATGTGAAAAATAGACTTATGAGACTTGTTCTAAGATTGAATTGATTAACATACTCGTATAGGTTGATTTTAGGAGTGTATTGGATGATATCATGTGCAACAAACACACACGAATTAATTTTTCAAAAACATTGCATATCCTTGTATTGATGGAACGTTGATTGATGAATATGTGAACCTTCTTATCATAAGATTGTACGACTTTTGAAGGAAATAGTTTTCGTGAAATATGTATATACTAATAGAAGTATATTTATGAATATAATACCCATATCACTTTATTTAGTTATACTTGGTTTTACTTGAGGACAAGCAAAAAATTTAGTTTAGGGGTGTGATGATTCAATAAAAGCTGAGTCATTATAGCACTTTTTACTTAATATTTACATATTTTATTCAATAAATAGTATTTTTGGGGCTAAAAATATTAAAATATAAACTTTTTTTTAGACCACACCATGGCATGAGTTATTGTGCATCGTGGCATACACATACACTTAAATTTTGTTTTCTCATACTAATGAGTTGTTTAAACATGTTATTTCTTTTTCTATAGGTTTTTCATAGTATTTTTAGTTCTATATAAACTATAGCCATCACACCTTGTAAATTAACTTGGTTCATATATGATATTTGGTTTTTAATCAAAGTTGAGAGCTTTTAACATCAGTGTCTTTAAAAATAGACTTATTATAGAATTTAAAACTCTTGTGGCATCTTATCACCTTTGGATCTTTGGTGCGTAATATTCATAGAATCAAGGTGTTGCTCCAATCTGATTATTAGATTTCTGGGATAGTTAGCAATTTGTCGGTGGGTCTTTGGCCATTTCTCTTGGAGTTCTCAAACCACTTCATGTTCATGGGTTTCAAGGTTTAAATTCACGAGTTCATATCAGCTCCAAATCATCTGCTATATAGACTTCAGGATGAGCAACATCATCATGGATTTTTTATCCAGCTCCTTGTGATCATTGTGAGTTAGAGGTGTTCAAATTGGCTCCAAATTAAAACAAACTTTAGTTGAGGATTGATGCTTACTAGCTCCATCAACACTAGCTATCTAAACTTCAAGGAAAACCACATCTATACTCCTCATCACTTTTATGCAAACTGGATCCCATAATCTGTATCCAAACTCTTCATGTGAATATCCCAAGAAGATACACTTTGTGGTCTTGTCATCCAATTTGGATCATATGTCTCACGTGCGCCAAATGCCTGTTTGTCAAAAATTTTGCTCCCTACACACGTGCTAGGCTGTGCAAACGTGCCTAAAATAAATTTTTGAAATATTTTCCCACCTTTTTTGTCCTTTTCCTCACATATAAAAATGCCATCTCACTCTATTGTAAAACATACAATTATTTTTTATGTTTTATTCTTATATGTTATATTTAATTTATCTGTGATTAAATTTAACGTGATTGACTATTTGTAAATATGATATAATAATAATATTGTTATGCTTGCGAAATATTAAATAGGTAAAACATATCTATAAAATAAATTGATTTTGTTTTTATTTAAGATTTTATATTAAGAATGTTAGTGAGAAATATATTATTTTTCATTACAAACTTAAATCTGAAAATTAGATTTTAAGGTTTAATTATCCAGTTTGATTTAGAGTAATGCTCTTTTATTTTATGGTAAAATCGCTCGGTAGTTATAGTGAAACTCTATTTCAAAATTTTTTTATAAGAACTATTATTCGAAAATTTATTGACAACATATTTTAAGTCATGGTTTTAAAACTTGAAAATTAGTGTTTGAATAATTAAATTCTTAGGTTTAATTTGGATACCTTGAATAATGTTTAAAATGTTTAACCCTACCAAATGTAGCATTTAAATGGTTCATTTTCAATCTCTTAGAAAATGAATTAATTAAATTAATTATCGACCACTCTCATACGTGTTAATTGATTTGTTTAATTAACAAAGAATATCTAACCCTACCATACGTAGTATTCATATAAAAGAGAGAATCAATAAATATCAATTTATATCTTTAATAACCTAAATAATATGAGTAAGTATAATTAACTTAATTATTATATCCTTAAATACTCCACTTTTATTAATGATAAAAATTTGCATTATTATTTATTGAATCTATATCTATGTTTATTTTTTTATGTTAATATATTAGGAAAGAAACAAATCAAAATATCGTGACAGAATGTTTAAGATTTAATTTCGTTTTTAAGAGTTTGAATAATAAATTAAAAACTACATATATTTCTTCCTTAGATCGACCTTGGGAGTATACTTATCATTTGCTATAAAATGATTCGTGCACTTGTGAGAGTTTTACAAATACAAAACAAAACTATCCGCAAGATTGGTATTGTTATGCTGGTCTTGTGCTCATCACGTTTATGACATTATTGTCGGGAAAGGAATAACGCTTTTAAATTACTTATCAAAATTTTGAAAACTTTTCGTTCCACAAATAATTGTGATTTTTTTTATTTATTTAGAGTTAAAAAAATATGGTTGTTAAGTCTCGATTAAGGGGGGTTATGGAGAAGGGACTTGATTTATTGTTTCAAGCTAGTCTCCATGTGAAGTATTAGGTGCATGCTTGTATAACTACTATCATTGTGTCTAATAGGCAACCATCTAAGACCCTTGAGTTTGCATCTCTGCATGAAATATTGTACTCCAAATAGCCTAACTATGCTTTCTTACGTGTATTTGGTTCCCAATGTTTTCCTTGTCTTATAACTTTTAATTCTCATAAACTCAAACCCAAGTTACTTAGCAACATAGTCTTAGATATGCTCCTTAACAAAGAGGATACCTATGCTTAGAACCATCTACTGGAAAATTATATACCAATAAGCATGTTTTGTTTAATAAGAAATCTTTTCCTTATCTCATTTCTTAGTATGATAATATTGATAGCTACTACATAATTTTGGACTCCACACATTTACTATTTTCTTCTTATTCCACTAGCCAAACATCAATCAATCCTGAGTTTGAGCCTCCTATGCCTCTCAATGATTCTGAGCTAAATGTACCTAGTGTCTAACCTGTGTCTAGCACTGATCATATGACTTGTGACAATACTCAGCCTACCTTTCACACCCTAACCCTATCCCTTTCAAATAGTCCTATTTTGTCTCATTCCTCACCATTACCAATGCCTAATGATGCTCAGTCACTTTTTGACACTACATCAGAGCCTATCATCTTAGACTATAAGCAATCACCATCTGGTGTTCAATCTCAAATTGCATTTGATTCCCCTTATCTTAACATTATAGGTTTCTATATACCCATTGAACTATATGTTTACTTACTAATTGACGCAGAACCATCACTATTAGTCATTAATACTCATCTTATGCAAACTTGAGGCAAGTCTGGTATACATAAGCCTAATAAGATTTATCTTGCTAGTACCTCTTCCTTCATTTTACTAAAGCCTACTTGTTATGAAGAAGCTAAAAGGATCCCTAAATGGGAAGAAGCTATGCAAAAAGAGTATAAGGCTCTTTTAGACAACAAGACATGGATGTTGGTTGCTCTTTCACTTGGCAAAAAAACCATTGGTTATAAATAATTGTTTAGGGTGAAACTCATAAGTGACTACTCTCTGGAAAAAATATAAGTCAGATATGGTTGTGAAGGGTTACAAATATAGGCATGGCATTGACTACTCAAATACCTTCTCTCCCGTGGTTCAGCCTCAAACAATACATTTTGCTCTTACTCTGTCTCTCATATTTGATTGGGTAATGAGGCATATTCATGTCAACACTATGTTCCTTAATGGTGAACTTGTTGATGACTTTTACATTGATTAGCCTCAAATTTCATGACTCTTAACATCCTCAGTTTGTATGCAAGCTTATAAAAGTTCTATATGGCCTTAAACAAATCCCATGGGCTTAGTTCCAAATACTTTCCTCTACTCTCATTCAATTTTAATCCTTATAGACATTGATGACATTATCATCACTAGAAGTAGTGGTTCTTATTTTCAACAACTAATTGGTGAGTTACGTGCTAATTTTAATCTCAAGAACTAGGGTGATCTTAGTTACTTCTTGAGCATTCAGGTCATTTTAGTTGCAAATGCTATTCGTGTTAACCAGTATAAATATGTCATGGATCTTGTGAACAAGATATGTCTTAATTCTTTTAAGCCTCTTCCCACCCCTATATCCTCCACTACAGGTTGCCTAAATTTAATGGTGAATTGTTAGATGATCCACTTACTTATAGGTAGCTTGTAGAAGGTTTGAAATACTGCGTACTTACTCATCCTGAAATTGCCTTCACTATTGGAAAATTATGCCAATTTCTTCAAGCACCAACCACCGTCAATTGGAAATATTTCAAGAGGTTATTGAGATATCTAGCTAGTTCATCACATCATGGTATTGTCTTATATACATCCTTATTTCTTGGTCTAGTTAGCTTCTCTAATTCAGACTGAGCTAGCTTTAGTGATGATAGGATAAGTATTTGTGGCTTCTTCTTTGGGTATTCTTTTGTGTCTTGGATGGATGGAAAGTAGAAGGTAGTGACTTGTAGTAATGTTGAGGTTGAGTACAAGGCCCTTTCTATGGCTATTTAAAAGGTGATATGATTGAGATATTTGCTCACAAATTTACATGTAACCATGCCTCACACACCAATTCTTTTGTGTGATAATATGAGTGATAAATATCTTGCCTCTAATCTTGTGATACATAGTAGGATGAAGCATGTTAAGATAGATTGGCACTTCATTAAAGAACATGTAGAGAACAAGAAAATGGATTTGTGATATACCTCCACCATTGAGCAGTTGGCAGACATCTTCACTAAACCTCTTCTTGAGCAGTAGTTTTGTTCCATTATAACGGAAAACTTATGGTGGTTTCACCTCCATAAGTTTTCCGTTAGTAATAGACATCATATGCATTAGATGCATCGTAATATAGTGTGCTAGACTACACATAATTATGAGTTCTAAACCAAGTGGTTAGGCACACCCATATGGTTGGCTATGCTCTAACAAACTTGGCTATATATATTTGTACATGATTTCTTTTTTGAGGTAATTAGTGAGAAGTATTTCAAACTTAAACTTTCTTTCTTCTAATCAACTACTTAGAATCTTTATAAAACTTTTGATTTCTGAAACACACTATCTTCTTGTTAAAGACACCAATTCAAATTGTTCCTAACATTTCTCAAATTGTCGTATCATTCACATTAATATTTCACATCAATTTACAAGACATACAAGTTCAAATCATTTCAACATATTTTTATTCTTACTCATTATTTATATGTAGAATATTCTCTATGCTCTTAAAATTTGAATCTTCCTATTTTTCAAAGAAACTTACACATACATGAGGATAAAGCTCTAGAAAAAAAACTCATTCACTTCGAAAATATTAAATTCAATAGTTATTTTTAACTTTTTATTCGGTAAAATTTGTATTTCTTTATATTTTTTTATCTCGTGGAAGAATAATGATGCAATTTCATTCGCTTTGGGGAGTGAAACCTCTATGTAAATTCAATATCATAGGAAGAATTATGTGAATATGTAAATGTATCAATCCATCATACATCACCTCACATTCTGTGCAACAAACATAATTACTTCAAGTTTCAAATAACTTATCGATAACTAATATCAAATAAGATTTTATTTTGTACAAAGAAATAATTTTTAGAAAATTTCATCAGATAAAGCTAAATCTTTATTAAATTTTTAGTACGACACAGGTTATATATTCATAATTAGGATTCCAATTTAAAACTTTCAACTTATTTAACTAAACTTCATGTCGTTAAACCACAAGTTTGTTTCAATCATATATTAAATAAATATTTATTTATGTACGTGCATAATATTTGAGAAAAATAAATCGAGTATCTCTTATTCTAAATCTTTTCCTCTTTAGTTTATTCATATATTTTCCTCCTAAAATCCTCTCTTTCAAAAGCCTACAATACAACAAACTGATATCAAAGCTTATGTAGTGAAGAGTTTAGTTTAAGAAGATGGTAAACAGTGACATGACTCCTTTCTAAGTTCTATTTCTCACAAAAGAAAATATGATAATTGGAGCACTAAGATGAATGCATTATGAGGTGCCAATGATATTTGAAACATTGTAGGGAATGGGTATGTTGAATTACAAGATGAGTCTATTTTTTCTCAAGTAAAAAAAGATGTTCTCAAGGATTTAAGAAAGAAAGACAAGAAGACACCATTTCACATCTTTCAAGCTTTGGATGATGATGGATTTGAGAAGGTGTCTTGATGAGTGCTCAAAAAGCACTAAAATTACCATGATTTTATGCACATTAATTAATTAAAAATATATATATTTATATGTTTTATCATATATTTATATAAATTTGTCTTTTTCGGAATCACGGTTATTTTTATTATTTTTCAGGTATTTTCGCTTAAAAATGTAACTTAAAAACTCAAGGAGGAATACTGGAAGCAATACACCACAAATATATTAATAAATAAATGAGTAAAGGTCAACAAATATAGAAATATTGGACAAAATGGGTAAAAAATGTCAAAAATGTCAAAAAGGAGGAAAACGTGCACGGAGCCGCCCAGCCCGTGCGCGCCGCTGTCATCTCGCCCCATTTTCGCGCGCAGCCACCCCCACGACACGCTGACATCATCAATGATGTCAGCAATCACCATTCTGCGTTTTCACCATTTTTTCACCCATTTTTTCTCTCCATCCTCACCTATAAATACCTCATTTTCTTCACTTCTAAACACACTTCAAAAACACACTTCTCTCCTCTTTCTTTCTCTCCATTTCTTAGTTTTTAGTTTTTCTTAGTTTTAGAGTTCTTCTCTTTTTGAGAAGAATTGGCTATGTTTTTGTAATTTATTTGCTTTTTGATTCAATAAATGGGAGTACAAATTCCGTTTGGAGGTTTTCCAGCAACGAGAATAGCATCGAAGTACTGTAAGGATTTTATTTTCTTTACAATTATTTTTTATGCTTTATTCTTACATGTTATATTTAATTTGTCTGTGATTAAATTTAACTTTGCTGCCTGTTTGTAAATATGATATAATAATAACGTTGTTATGCTTACGAAATATTAAATAGATAAAAATCTCTAAAATGAAATGATTTTATTTTTATTCAAGATTTTATATTAAGAATGTTAGAGAGAAATATATTATTTTTCATTACAAACTTAAATCTGAAAATTAGATTTTAAGGTTTAGTTATCCGGTCTGATTTAGAGTAGTGCTCTTTTATTTGTTGGTACAATCGCCCGGTAGTTAGAGTGAAGCTCTATTTCAAAAGTTTTTATAAGAATTATTATCTAAAAATGTATTGACAACATGTTTTCAGTAATGGTTTTAAAACTTGAAAGTTAGTACTCGGATAACTAAATTCTTAGGTTTAATTTGGACACCTTGAATAAAGTTTAAACTGTCTAACCCCACCAAAGGTGTCATTTAAATGGTTCATTTTCAATCTCTTAGAAAAATGAATTAATTTAATTAACCAAATTAGTTATCAACCCTACCCATAGGTGTTAATTGATTTGTTTAGTTAACAAAGAATATCTAACCCCACCAAAGGTGGTATTCATATAAAAAAAAGAGAATCAATAAATATCAATTCATATCTTTAATAACCTAAATAATATGAGTAAGTATAATTAACTTAATTATTATATCCTTAAATACTTCACTTTTATGAATGATAAAAATTTTCATTATTATTTATTGAATCTATATCTATGTTTATTTTTTTATGTTAATATATTAGGAAAGAAACAAATCAAAATATCGTGATAAAATGTTTAAGATTTAATTTCGTTTTTAAGATTTTGAATAATAAATTAAAAACTACATATATTTCTTCCTTAGATTGACCTTGGGAGTACACTTATCATTTGCTATAAAATGATTCGTGCACTTGTAAAAATTTTACAAATACAAAACAAAACTATCCGCAAGATTGGTATTGTTGTGCTGGTCTTGTGCTCATCACGTTTATGACATTATTGTCGAAAAAGGAATAACGCTTTTAAATTACTTATCAAAATTTTGAAAACTTTTTGTCCACAAATAATTGTGATTTTTTTTATTTATTTAGAGTTAAAAAAATTAAAATTAAAATTATGAACTTTACAAAGAAAAACTTTTTAACTTAATTTTCTTTTAATTTTTAATTTATTTTTAAAACAAATTAGAAAACAAAAAAAAATATTTATTAATTTTTAACTTTCACTTTTAATTTTAATTTTAATGTAAAAAACTTAATTTTTACTTAACTTAATTTAATAACTTAATTAACTTATATTTTCACTTAACTTAATTAACTTAGATTTTCACTTAACCTAATTTATTAACTTAATTAATTTAAATTTTTACTTTACTTAATTTAATAACTTAATTAACTTAGATTTTTACTTAACTTAATTAAATTAGTTTTTATTAGCATAAAAAGTAAAGATCTAAGGGAGTTCTACATAGGAGACTAATTCTTGGATGCCTTTGTGCCACTAGTCTTTCTTGGGAACATTGCTCTGTCTAGGAAGATGGTTTTAAGGAGGCTTTGCCCTACCATTTTTTCTTGTGAGTACTCTTGGTTAATTTTTATTTAACTTAGAATTTACAATATAAAAAAATTACTGAAGTTATCCTCAAATTTTAAAGTTTTTAATTACAATTTGTGATAAAATAAGGTAGTTACTTTGTTAGATCTAGGTACAAATGTGTTTTTATGCCTTAGTTATTTGACTTGTACTTAGAAGTGGGTTATCTAAAACTCACAATCATGTCCTTAGTTTTAAGTAAATAAAATTTTGAAAATCCAAAAAGCATGACTTAAAAAGTATAGGTAGATAAATTTGTCCAACCTGTAGGTTTGATTGACTCAAAGATATAGGGATATTGAGTTTACCTAAAATAAAATCCCCCAATTACGTCTTACTAAAATGTTAAACTAAGTACTGGATGGAAGACAACACATCATTTTAGGTAATTTTCTTTTATTTATTTTGTTTATTTTGTTTATTTTGTTCATTTTAGTTTAATTACATGTGAATAATTTTAGAATTGTTAAAACTAAAAATATTTGTTGAGATATTAGAAGTTCACATCGATATGCCTATGTGAACATTAAGATAAACATGATGGATGCAACTGCATTTCTCCATCACTACTAGCACATTCTCAGGAAATAGGTAAACATGATGGAAGGTATGATCTCCAAATTTAATGAGGTAGTTGGTCCCCCAATTTTTGGGATGCAACGAAATGCTGTTCTGATTTTTTCAGAATCCATGTTTTGTAGCCATTGATGAATGCAATTATTTAATTCAGAATCCTCAGGGGTTAATTGAGGTGATGATTTTTCCAATGTTTGGTTGGAGGATGATGATTGGTTATGAGTAACCTGAGACCAGGTCATGATTGGTTTAACCGATGAGAGGCTGGTAATGGTGAGGTTTGGAGGTTCACTCTTCTCCTTCCCTTTCTTTTTCTTGCTCATCTTTATACCTGTTTTGGAGAAATTCTCCGGTTAGAAAATATGGTAATGAATTATTCTCTCCTCTGATAAATTCAATATCAAAATCAAAAATACTTAATAATGTTTGCCATCTGGCAAAAATTTGTTTTGATGCAATGTTTTTAACATCTTTTAATAAAATTTCTTTTACAGATTTGCAATCAATTCTTAGTAAAAAAATTTGATTTAATAAATCGGATTGAAATTTAGAAATACAAAGTACTATGGATAGTACTTCTTTTTTGACAGTAGAATAATTCTTTTGACAATCATTCCAATAGCCAGAGGCAAATTGAACAATTTGCTCATTGTTATTCTGGACTTGTTTTAAAATTCCGCCATAGCCAATATCACTGGCATTGGTTTCTACTATCTTAGGGAGTATAGGATCCATAAGATGTAAACAAGGAATGTTTTGAACTTGTGCTTTTATCTTTTGCACGATTTTTGTTTGTTCTTCTGTCCATGGCTCAGGGATTTTCTTAAGCCTATTGTGTAGCAGTTTTGCTAACCTATTAATATTCGGGCAGACACTTAATACATAATTTAAGCTACCTAGAAATCTTTGTAGCTGGGTTTTGTCAATAATCCTATCAGGAAATTTAGTTGTGAACTGTAAGGATCTATTGATTGGAATAACTGTTCCATTGGAAATGTTGTGTCCAAGAAACCTAATGTTGGTTTGAAAAAGAGTCATTTTCTTGGTTGATAGGGCCAATCCATTCCTCTTGATGATATGGAAAAAAGTTTTGAGATGCCTGATATGTTGTCTGACATCTTTTGAAAATATAAGTACATCATCGATGTACACAATACAGAACTCTGAGTAAGGATTGAATATGTCATTCATAATCCTTTGAAACTCAGAAGGTGCATTTTTGAGTCCAAAAGGCATAACATTCCACTCGAACTGTCCAAATGGAACAATGAATGCAGTTTTGTACCTATGTTGGGGCTCGATTTGAATCTACCAAAAGCCTAATTTCATATCAAACTTGGAGAATATTGATGATGAATATAATTTTTAAAGCAAGTCTTTTTTGGTGGGGATAGGGTACCTAATCCATTTTAAGGCTTGGTTCAAAGGTTTATAATTGATGACTAGCCGAGGAGTTCCTCTTTCAATCTCGGCTGATTTGTTGACATAGAAAGCCGCACAGCTCCACGGTGATCTGGATTTTGAGATTAAATTATTTGATAGGAGATCTTCGATCTCTTTTCTACAGAATTATTCAAGGTCACCATTCATTTGAATAGGCCTTGCTTTTGTAGGGATATCCTTTTCTTTAAAGGATGATTCATATGGTAAATCTACCATATGTTGTTTTCTTTCCCAAAATGCACTGGGTAATTCAGAACACACTTCTTTTTCAAAAGTGGTTTGTAATTTAGAGATTTTATCCTTAATCTCTGGGATCAGAAGCTCTTTCTCAACAGTATGAGATTGAACTTTGGTTTTGAGATAGAGAAGGTCCTTTTCTCTATGATTAATCAGAACAAAAATCTCTTTTGGAGAGATTGAATAGGTTTTGATAAGATTAATATCTCTTGTTTTTAGTTCTTCAATGAAAGGGAAAATGAAAGCTTTTGCTCCCATTTTGAAAGAAATTCTGTCATGTTGAACAGAATATGGAATAATGATATCCATGAATGGAGTGCCTAATATGACCGAATAGCCTATATCAGATACTATGACAAATGGAGTTTTGATTAGGTATAGTCCTTTTAGGATTGATACCTCAGTTTTTCCAATAATACTCATTCGAGATTTATTGGCCGAATTAAGACGTTCTTCAGTTGGTTTGTGAAACCTTCTGGGAACAATTGATGGGGAAATACAATTGAGATCGGCTCCTGTGTCAAACAGAGCAATGGTCTCAAGTTTTGAATCATCTGGAAATATTAAATTTATTTTAATTTTATATTTCCTGGTAGTAATTTTTCTCAAGTTTTGGATATCTTGATTATTTTGAGTAAGATCTTCATGAAAATCACTTACATAGGTTGATATTTTATCTCCATTATTAAGTAGTTTGAACTTAATATCATATTCTTTTAATTTTTCTTTAAGCTGGTGGAGTTCCAGTTTAATAGTTTTGATTTCTAGTTTTAAGTCTTGAATTTGACTTTCTGGTGTTATAGTTTTATTCTTTCTTTCCAGAATAACAGTGAGGTTGTAATAGCCTTTGCTGGTATTTGGAAGTTCAGAATTTTTTAATGGTTTTTTTTTATCCAAAGATGTAGTTAAGTATTCTACATATAGTTTGGTTAATGATGGATCATTTAACTTAAGGATTTTTTCTTGGAGTTGTTCATCTTCTTCCTTAGTTAATACATTAATGTTACTAGCTGAGGAATCTGAATTGCTTGTTGCAAATTCATCAACCTGGGGATGGGATTCTTCGTCTGTCCATTGTTCAGACTCAGATGATGAGGATGTATCTACCAATAAGGCGGATATTTTGGCAAAGGTGTCTTCTTCAAGTTTTAATTCGTGAAGTTTTTTAGACATTTTGTAGTAATTTGCAGTATGACCTTTCTTGCCACATTTATAGCATTTAAACTCTTTAAAGTTTTTAAAAGGTTTATGATGTTTTGAATCCTTATTAAAGTTTCTTTTATAAGGTTTTTTTATAAAAATTCATTCTTTTTTCAAAGAATGGTTTTCTTGATTTTGAAAACTTATTATAAGTTTTATTAGATTCTTTATAAGGTTTTGTTTGGGTTTTACTGCAAGTTCCTTCGCAGGTTTTATCATTAGAGAAGTTGTCATCAAACTGTTTGCAGAATGATCCAATTTCTCTCTTTGAAACTTTAAGTTCCAGTTTCATTTGTTTCTGGATTTTCAAATCTTGACAAATTTGAAGACCTTGGTTTTGAGCAAAACTGATTAACTGACCATAGGTTAGTTGATCATATAGGATAATATGATTCCCATAAGTCTCATGGATTTTGTTTCTGGTTTTCTCACCTAAGAGGGGAGGAAGTCCTGCTAGGAATTTCTCCTTCCAGAATGGTTGAATAGAGTCATCTCTTAACATAACTCTAGATAGGAATGTAGTTTTATAATTTTGAAAATCACTCATCTTCCTACATTTTATGTTGGAAAGAAGATAAGTGTTTTTATCTTTTAAATGGGATGAGTCCCCCATAAAATGATGTGATATGGTGAAGGGTAATGTTGAAACTGCATCCTGTATAGGAGCACCTTGATGGGAAAGTATGGGTGTACCATATTCATCAGTCAGTATTGAATTGCAGATTTCTGACTGTTGTTGTTTTGATAGATGATGATCACACCATCCTTTTAGTTGACTTGAAAAGCCAGCTATTAATAATTCAACAACTATTTTATCAGTTGTACCAATTTGAGTTTTGTAAGCATTTGACGCCATGGTCATTTGCTGTAAGATATTTAATATCTCATGATCAGTCATACCATCTATGTTCCAAACATAGATAGAAGACGTGTTATACTTAGTTTGGATGACCTGGCTGGGTTGGGTTCCTATGGTATGAGGATACCTCACTGGGCTAGGTTCTTGCCAAGCTAATTTTTAGATATGAGGAATTGGTTCATAAAGGGTTTCCTGGGAACTATCCTTAGATGATATTTCAGATCCTAGTTTGCTAAGAATACTAAGATCTTGTAATGGTTTCTAGGTTTGTTTTGAAGTCACTGGTGACTCAGGAACAATTAATCCTATGTTATTTAAAAATTGTCCTTCTAATTGGGCCCTAAGGGTATTATTCCAATTTTGAAGTTTTTCAAATTTTGATATTATTTCTTCCTGGGCTGGTTTGGAGACCTGGAATGGTTTGAAGATAGGGTTCTTAATTATCCTATCTGTTGTTTGATAAGAGGTAGATGGGATATCTATTTTTAGATTTTTCTCTATCCTAATCAATTGTTTACCTAAACTATTTAGGCTGATGTTTGTATAGTTATTTTGTGTAACTATGTTTTTGAGGTTGGCTGCCTGGTTCTCTTAAGGATTCTTAAGAGGAAAGGCTTCTACCTGACTATCCTGGTAAGGGATGGTAATAGGTCTTAATGGAGGATGTTCAGCTTCAACTGAACCATCTGGAGTTTCCCATACGGGTAACTTCTTTTTTGTTTTGATCATATTAACTTCGTTAAATAGATCATCCGTTTCTTCTAAAAACCTATCGAAGTCAGCTAATGTGATTTCTTTAGTTTTAATTTTTGAAAAGGTTTTGAGTTGTGGAGTTAAAGCTACTGGTGTGCTAGCTAAAGACTCTACTGGTTCAATTTCTAGAAGTATATCGAAGTCAGGTTTTGTGACATCCGAGACACTGATTGATGGAAATGACTTATATTGTGGAACTATAGCTAAAGGTTCTACGACTATTGGTTCTACTGTAATGTTGACTGGTTTAGGGTCAATTTGAACTAGAGATTTGACTATTAGTTCTGGTAATGGATCCTGAATAGTAACCGGTAGGTTACCTACTAAGACTGTTGATGATTTGACTAAGTCAACTAGTTCTACTGTTTTTTCTGACTTATGGTCATTTGGTGATAATTTGCTATCCTGGGTAAGGGTAACAATGTGATCTGGTAACTTTTCTACAGATTTAGGGTTTATCTTATCTGCATGTTTTGATTGATGTATAAATTAGGAGTCTAATCCTTTGGTTGCCCTATAGATTTCTAACCATTCGAAAAATTTAATATTTTTATTATTATGTTCTTTAATATAACATTCATGCTTCCTAAAGCAGCTAGCCCTAGAATGTTCTGAATGATTTTTAAAGAACTAATGTTTAATTTTTTTATTATGTGGTAGGTTTAGATCTGTTCTAAGGATTTTTTTCTTCCCAAGATTCTTCTAAGTCTACTGTTAATACATTTAACTCATTAATTCTAACATCCTGACTGGGTGTTAAAGATTGAGTTGGTGATAATGGAAATATGGGTGATAACTGAGGTGATTCGCTCATCTCAGATGGTTCAACTGTGTAAACCGGTCTGGGTATTTGGTTACTACAGTCTACTTCTTTAAGTTTTGTTTTCCTAAGTAGATCAGAGGTTAATAACCTAGGGTTTGTTTTGAATGGTAAATCCATTGATGAGAATTCTGAGGTACTCGAAGAGCATCTCATTAATGAAGATCTATTGAATCCTATTTCAATATTTCCATTTTTATGTTCTATTATTTTAGAAAGTTCTGTGTGTTGTTCAGCTACTTCCTGTTGATTATTTTCAGACATAGGTTGGGAAATTCCTTTTAGAAGCCAACTATCTGGATATACTACACTATCCCAACTAATTGGTCTAGGTATGGTAATATTGGATCTAGAAAAATCTGTCTGTAATAGTAAGGTTTCTCCTTTAGTAGAGTTATGAATGTTTTTTATATCCCAAGTGGACACCATAATTTTATAATGGACTCTATATATTAAAGCTACCGTAATAGTTCCTGGTAAAACCTTAACATTATGAGTTTGGATTTGAAGAGTTAATGTTTTTAATATTTGGGGATCAGTAATTGATACCACTATATTTGGAAAGCAGTTAAAGGATATAGGTCCTAAACCTAAACCTGTTTCTACCGTTCCTAATAAAGATTCCTTAAAATCTGTTAGTCTAGCATCTCGTAAGACTGCTAGTATTGATGAGCTTAACCCTAATCGGGTTAAAGGTCTTAATTCGATTTGGACTAGGCCTATATGGACATACTGGAACTTTTTATCAAAGTGCCTCTGTAATGATTATTTTGAAAGAAGTTGGATTGATTCAAAAGGTAATGAAAGTTGAAGATTTCTTTCTTCAGTTTTAATAATGTAATCTGTTTTAAAAAGATTATTCATTTTGATTTGATAAATTTGATTCTTACTGATCTTTGGAACTTTTCAACGATCAATAGATTTTTCAAAATTTTCAATAGTAACCTCGTTACTATTGGTAATATAGGACTTCTTTGAAGAAGATGATGAAGTTTTATGTAATAAAGGTGATGTTGCTGAGAAGTTTTTTGTTGACATATTTAAAGAAAATTTAAATTCAAACTGTAAAGAAATATGGATAAACTAATCATCAATATAATATGCATAGCATGGTAAACATGATTCTTAACAGATAAATTGCAGTCTATTCATAACAAACAAGATACAGAGTAAAAGTCATGAAATTTGAGTCATAGAATTATTTTAAATAATCAATGCATGAAGTATTTAACATTTAAGTTCTTGTTCTATCTCTTATAAGAATACTTATAACTTATAACACTTACCTAATAGAATTGGTTGTTTACCCTTAGATTTTTGTCTATCTTAATCAATTGTTTATCCTAATCAATTGGTTGTATAAGAATACTTATAACTTATAACGCATAATATGTATGATTGTTTTAAGAGTTTTTAAATGATATGTTTCTAAAACTTTGTATCTTCATTATCTTCAAATATGTAATAAAATATAAATAATAAAAATGAAGTCTAAAATCAATAAAAATTAAATAAAATTATATTAAAGTTCAAAGTTGAGAACTGATAAATTATGTCAAATTATGCAAGTCATTACAGTCAACCAACTTTTACTATTTGTTGCAGTACAATTTAAAACTATATTTTTTACTAAATATGTAGTTAGGTCACCACAAACTCATTTGTAGTACTAATCCCTTTTCCTAATTGCCACTAACACTAGCTCATTCCCTTTTATTTCATTGATCATTTTATCATTTTTTATAACATTATATTCGATCAAACCTAAGATAAAAGTAGTTTTAATCAAACATAAGATGGTCAAAAAATAATAAGGGTGTCAAGAAGATTGGAAGGAATGAGTTAACAATAATCACGATCATTGGAAGAGATAATACATCAAATGGATTGGTGGTTTCCTAATTTTAGTTTCAATAAAAATTACATTTTTAGATTATTTTGCAACAAACAATAAATGATAGTTGGTGAGCGAAAGAGTATGATGATGTCAAGAGTAGGACAAAGAGAATAATGGAAATGGATATGGTTGTTAGGATGTATATTGTTTTTTTGGTAATAAAATGGATAAAAAGATGAAAAAATACATGAAATAGTAAATATTTTTATAAATGTAAAATTTTTCTTCTATAAATTAGTTTTCTTTCAAAATTGAATTATCGTTATACATTTTGTTAAATGAAGAATAAATAGTATACTAGTTTGATAAAATGAGTCTAAATGTTACCTTTTGCTTAATAAAGATGTAATTTTAGTAAGGATGAAGGATAACAATATTCCATTAAATATGATTTTAATATACAAAATTTTATTAAGAGATATCTGAAGTCATTGTTATTTACTTTATCTTATTTTTCGTTGAAATTTGTTAAAGTTTTTCAACAATACAACATTTGAATCTTTTTTAATAATCAATGAGACAATAATGAAAACTTCTTATTTATTGTTATTTATATTTAAATCTTTTATTAAGAATATTAATCATAAAACTCTTACAAATGAATTTTTTTAGTATCTATTATTTGTTTAGACGAAAAGAAATAATAATATAAAGAAGAAAAACATGTTTTATTTATACTATTAAATTAATTTAAATAAAAATCTATGATATAATATTATCTTTTATATTAAGTATAAATTTTATACGTCAAAGATATAATTTAGATACTATCTCTCAATATTATGGTATAATTTTACATCTCAAAAATTAAATATATCACATAATGTTGGCTTTAAAGTATAAATTTTACATGTCAAAGATAATTTTAAAAATTAATAAAAATTTAATTGATATAAAATAAATGTATTAAAGATAGGATAAATCTATTATGGAAGCAATAAAGATAAATGAAAGAATAAAATTTTATTCTTAAAAATATCTTATTATTAAATTGTAAGGAATTTTTTAAAATTATTTTAATGTTAATTTTTATTATTTTTGAAAATATAATTTTTTTAAAATAAAATACTATTTTTATTAATTTAAAATATTAATATTAAATATATTATGATAATAAGAAGAAGAGAGATGGTAATTACTTTAGCATTCACTTAGCATTCGAAACGCATCTGTAAACAATACAAAATTACATAAATAAATTTAAAAGAAATAATTATCGATGATTTTTAGAATATGTAATAATAAGTTAATATAATTTTTTTTTTAAATAAATTTAAGAAGAAAAAACAATTTTAAATATTGAATAACACGTTAAAAAAGTTGAGGGATCAATTGACGGTGACAGAGATATTTAATTGACACTCGGAGCCAAACTTCACCTCACAAAATATCAACCGTTCATTTCTTTGCGGTTCCTTTTTTTTCCCAATTAAAAATGGCATTGTAAACGCGTCGTTTCATTTTAAAAGCTACTTATCTCCACGTGGTATCTTAGTCTTTCGCTAATTTAAATAACTCCACTGAACTGACGTCACCCAATCATGTACAAATGACGCAGTGACACTTTCGATATTCACTCTCGACCGTACGTTTTATTATTGCTCTTAACTATGCTTGATGCTACTAAGTTCAACAAATACCATAATTTCGTTTCAAGTGATGGTAGATGGTCACCAATTATTTATAAACTTCAATCAATTTCATAATACGATAAAAACTATGGATATAAATTAAAATAAAAAATATTTGGATTTTATAACACAATAAGATTAAAATATAAATAAAAATGTGATTTATTTAATAATTTATTAATAAAATATATCATTTTTTATTTTAAAAAATATTATTTGATAAAAAATAAATATAAATATAAAACTATCAATTAAATATAAATTCTTAATTCTTATATGCCTGCATAAAATTAATTATATTAAGTATTAAAAATAAGATATTATTTTATTTTAAAAGGTAAAATAAATAATTATAGAATCATTTATAAATAAAAATTAATTATATTATAATATATAACTTAATGTATAATTAGTCGATAAAAAATAAAATTTTTTGGGCAAATTGTATCTTATTTTAAGGTTGTAAATTTATCACTATTTTATAATTTGTAAAGAAATTATTTCTTAACCAAATCAATAAGTTGGAAAAAATATTTTTACATAATTTAAATTTATGATTTAAGATAAAAGATATTAAGTATTCTAACCAAATTACTAACTCAATTTCAATGCATATACTTAAATAAAAAGTAAGCTTATCGTTGAATTTGAAAAAGGGGGAAGTTATTTCAAGTAATACTCAAAACTTATAATAGAGTCGTAAGGATTGGGGTTAGAGGTTGATTTAAAAAAAAATTAGAGGTTTTATATATTTGTTATTTAAAAAACAACTACAAAAGTGAAAGTTTAGTTTTAAGTTAAAAATAAACTTATTATTTACTAAATAAAATTTAAATATGTTTTTTGGAAGGAAATTTAAATATATTTTAGATGAAAATTTTAAACATGTCTATCTTTAAAATTTAGTTTGAATCTTTTTAAATGAAAAAAAATTAACAAAAGTAATGTGTATTTGCTTGATCCTTTAAATAAATCTAAAGGTTATAAATAAAGATGGCAAAGTAGCGTTATATAATTTTACATTATAAAATAAATTATATAAACAACATCTAATATTTACTTGAATGATTAAAATGTTTATTTATAATAGATATATTAAGTATTAAAAAATATAATAATAAATGAAACATCATCCTAAAAAGGCAGATTATATACTAAAACAATAAAAAAATTATTCCCATAAAAAAAGGAAAAAAGAATCTCTTTTAGTTACTTATGGAAGGAGGGGAACAGACGTAATTTTCAATGCAAAAGTAACGTAATAGATAACCACTTGGGGGCTTTTAATTTTTAAAAATAAACTAATATTATTTATTTTATTATTTTTATTTTAAAATGATCCTCGTAAATCACATGTACAAAAATTATAAATAAAACGTCTATATATTAAAATAAAATTAATGAGTGTAAATCACACGTTGAGATTTTAAATTAAGCATAAATTTATTACGAAAAAAGTAAAATTTTACATAAAAATATATTTTAATTATGATATTATTAAGTTAGATATTTTTAATCTCATTATAAAAACTTTAATTTAAAATTAGTTAATTTTAATTTTTTATTTGATTTAAAAATATTATTTTAATAATAATTAATATATTATTAAAAGTGTTAATTCTAATTAAAAATGAAAGTATTGATAGAAATGAAAATTTACTTTTTATGTTCAAGTGCCACCTAATTTAGAATTTTGTAGGCTGAATGTGAAAATATTAAGAGAAACTATGCTAAAAAATTAATAAAATTAATATTTAAAAATATAAAATTTAATTAAATTAAATAATTTTTAATTAAATAAATTTAATATGAATGATAAGTTGAATTATTTAAAGTAAAAATATATGAAATATAATTAAAAATATTATTTATATAGTATAAATTTTAAGTAGGTTATTTTTATTATTTTATAAATATTGATGATAAAATAAATACAAATTAATCTTATTATTAAAATAATAATTGTTTTATTTATTTAAGAAATTGATTTTTGTCATATTTATTTTTAAAATTGTTAATTTTTTAAAAAGGAGATGAAAGAGAAAGAAGGTTCCACTTAAGCATGACTTTTTCAAAACCCTTTGAATCTCTGCAAAGTATTTTTACCTTGGGATCACAGTTTTGAAAAAGCTTGGGTGTGAGGGAGAGAAAGCAGTTCAACATTAAAACCCAGATTTTGATCATCCCCGTGACGGCTCACGAGCCATTAAAACTAATGAATCTTCTTTTCAAGTTCACGGAAAGTGCCCCTTAGATCACATTGCTTCACTGACTTCTTAACAGACTTAGAATAAAGCTCTATCAAAGTTTTGATCTTTTGGACACTTGGGCTTCATTGATTCATTGTGTTGTAAGTTGGGTATTGCTATTTTTTTCAAAAGACGGAAAAATTCAAGAAAAGTAAGTCTGGGTTTTCGATTTCTTGTTCGTTCAACCATGGATTCCTTCTGTACGACCTTGAAGGCCAATGTTAACCCAGTCAAGGTGAGCAAAAGGGCTCAAATGAACCAAGGCTCTGTATTTTGGGGTGAAAGTACTAGGGGGAGTTTTGAAAACAGAGATTTAAGTAACAAAGTGTTGAAGACTCTCAAAACGGAGAGGATAAATAAAAAGATTAACCCTGCTGTCAGATGCTCTGTTCTTACATCAGATGTAAACAAGGAGATTGTGGTAAGTATATAAACAATGCTCCTCAAATTTTCAATATATTTGTATATTAATGCACTTGGATCCTTATTCTTTGATCAAGGTCATCATAATATCGCATTTTAATTTGATTTCAGACATTTCCAACACCAGTGTTTGAAACTCCAAAGGCAGACCCAAAAAATATAGCTTCAATCATTTTGGGTGGCGGTGCTGGAACTCGCTTGTTTCCTCTTACAAGCAGAAGAGCCAAACCGGCGGTAAGATAAGAATAACGGTCCTTTTCTGTTCTTGAGATCCTCTAAAAGCGCTTTTGACTAATAAAAAGTGATTCATATCCGAATATGAAAATAAATATCAGAGGCGCTTTAAAGGCTTAAACAGTACATTTTGCTTGCTAGTTGCTAACAGCAGCACATATCCCAAGATCGCTTCGTAAGAAACCACTTTTAATAGAAATACAAACAAACAGACATGAATACATAAAAATCCATCCCTCAAAAATTCAATCTTTTTGAAATTTTTGTTTTTGGTTTAACTGGAAACAAAATGATCTTCCTATTTGGAGGAATTACAAGCATCTATTATTATTTGCAGGTTCCAATCGGAGGGTGTTACAGGCTGATTGATATCCCAATGAGTAACTGCATAAACAGTGGCATAAGAAAGATATTTATATTGACGCAGTTCAACTCTTTTTCCCTCAATAGTCATCTCGCTCGTACCTATAATTTTGGTAATGGGGTCAATTTTGATGATGGGTTTGTGGAGGTAAGTTGATTTTTCTTATATGACATGTATGTTAGGCCTATAAAAGTAGTATCCTTTGGTTAGTTCGTGAGTTGCTCCATATTCAAGCGACATGATAGACATAGATGTGGGTATTTGGACTCTCATTTGGTGCAAATTTACATAAAGTTCAGAAGAATTGGTGTGTCTGATACGTGATACGTATCCAAAAAAATTTAACTCTGGATGTCCTAAATGATTGTAACATGGATTAAAAGTCTTTTAAATTTTGTGACAATTACTTCACCAAACAGGTTCTGGCTGCCACTCAAACACCTGGAGAAGCTGGCAAGAGATGGTTTCAAGGTACTGCTGATGCTGTGAGGCAATTTATATGGGTCTTTGAGGTAGGTGATTATGATTTTTCAGTTCAGCTATAAGTGTAGTTTTGAGAATATTAAGTTCTGATTTAGCTGTTAATACTATTGACAGGATGCCAAGAACAAAAATGTTGAGAACATTGTAATATTGTCCGGTGATCATCTTTACCGGATGGACTATATGGACTTTGTTCAGGTAGTTAATTTATATCTCCTAAAATTGTTGTTATTTCCATTTTACAAGTTAGTATAATCCTCACTATCATTGTACATTTTCCTTGCAGAAGCATATTGATACAAATGCTGATATTACAGTTTCTTGTGTCCCCATGGACGACAGGTATTTACATAGTGTACTTTAATATAGCCTGCAAAAGTTCAACGGACTTCTTTTCTCTCTTATGTTATTGGTTCAGCATCAATACAATCATGACTTTGCATTCCGTTTTTCGTTTACATTTTCCACCAACTTATTGATTTGGTTATGATGGTGGTGGGAGTTATGAGGACATTTATATAGAACCAACATAAAATAAGCTAGTGGGTTCTCAAGTTTCATCCTCTTAGTTCAGCATATCACTCTTTACATATTTGTTTTGTGCATGCATTGTGCTTTTTTGCATCCAGATACGAAATTGGAATATTTATGTTGATTTGAATTCAATTTGCAGTCGGGCATCAGACTATGGACTTATGAAAATTGATAATTCAGGACGCATAGTCCAGTTTTCTGAGAAACCAAAGGGTCATGACCTAAAAGCTATGGTAATTAAATCTCTTGCACGTTGTATCTAGCAGTTGGTGCACCCTTTTCTTTTTCTAAGAGTACTTTTTACACTTGTTGCTGCAGCAAGTTGATACTACTCTTCTAGGGCTTTCTATGGCTGATGCTGTGCAGTACCCTTACATTGCATCAATGGGTGTTTACGTGTTTAGAACTGATGTCCTACTAAAGCTACTGCGATGGAACTATCCTTTCTCTAACGATTTTGGCTCTGAAATCATTCCTTCAGCTGTGAGAGAGTATAATGTCCAAGTATGGCATCATTTTCAGAAATTTCTTCCTCCTTGTTCCTATTTTTGTGTACTTAGTATTCCCATAGAATGGTGATTTCCTTTTCATTGTTTCTATGAACAAGTGGTTTTTAGTTATTGATTTGCTGAGTTTATGAGTACTAATGTAATTGCAGGCATTTTTGTTTAATGACTACTGGGAGGACATTGGAACTATAAAGTCGTTCTTCGATGCAAACATGGCCCTGGCAGAGCAGGTAACAACATTGTGTCTCAATTTATTTGATACCTCAACTCAGCTCAACAGTGTCTCAAGTCATTGTGACTTTCAACATGGGCCCTAAGCGGGTTAAGCCAGCTAAGCTCATTTGATATATCTAGTCTCAACCAACCTTTATCCTTTCTTGACTGTCATGTCATCTTAGTGATTTAAAAGCCCATGTAGTTACTGGGCAGTCATAGTCATCTAGAATTTTGGTGATTACTTGTGGAAAAACTCCTATAATTTGAGGTAGGGAAAAGGCATTATGCACCGACTGAAGAACTTAAACTTTGCTTCATAGTAGTAAACTTGTCTGGAGTATAAACTAAGATGCAAGTTTTTCCGTTGCAATTAAAGATTGCTACCTGAGCTGAACATATCGTTTGTTCCATACAGAATCCGAAGTTTGAATTCTATGATCCAAAGACACCTTTCTTCACATCTCCTAGATTTCTGCCCCCAATTAAAGTCGAAAAATGCAGGGTATGTTATTGTTATGGTCACTATGTGCTTGTGTGGCTGTTTTGCCTTTTATTATCATCACTCATGGTTAAGTGGTTCCTACAGATTGTGGATGCAATTATTTCGCATGGTTGCTTCTTGAATGAATGTAGCATTCAACACTCTATAGTTGGTGTGCGATCACGTTTAGAATATGGTGTAGAACTCAAGGTGAGCTAACAAAATCATTTTTAATTTCATGAATTATATGATACAAAAAAAGTGAGGTTTTTGTTTGAACTGAACATGGAGTATACACAATCTATACATGTTTTACAGGACACAATGATGATGGGGGCAGATAACTACCAAACTGAAGCTGAGATTGCATCTCTGTTGGCAGAAGGAAAGGTTCCAATTGGTGTGGGAGAGAATACTAAAATAAGGTAAAATTTGACGTTCAATTTAGTTCACTTTGATCAATAATGAAAAAGTTCTATGAAGTTTAATAATCATATCAATAAATGCGTGGATATACACTAATTTATCTATTTACTTAAGATAGCCCCTTTCATAATTAGAGTTTTAATTTTAACCTTCCCATATATTTATAATGTATGTTCATAAATGCATTAAATATATATGTTTTCTTGAACATTTTGAACATGTGTTCCCGTTTATAATATGAATATTTCTTAATCTTTATATATACAAAAACATATATACATCAAATATTTCTCGTGTAAAATATCTCTGGATTAGTATTACATCATCATTCCTATAAATTTTCTTTTTTCTAATATTTCATTTCAAACTACTTTTTTCTTGAAGGAACTGTATAATTGACAAGAATGCCAAGATAGGGAAAAACGTGGTGATTACAAATCGCGATGTAAGTAAAGTTTACTATTGCTTAAAATGGTTTACAAATTTTGAGTGCTGTTAAATTAGCCCACATTATTGTTAAGTTAGCCTACATCTGTAGTGTATTATTATACTTGGGCAAAATTAGTGGCACTCAAATTTTTCATTAACTCGAATTTATATGGCATTTCTCTATTTACTGACATATTTACTACTCAATGATTTAATCGCTTAGGGAGTTCAAGAAGCAGAGAGACCAAAGGATGGATTCTACATTAGGTCAGGTATTACAGTCATATTGAAGAATGCAACAATTAAAGATGAAACAGTTATATGAGACTGAGTGAGCTCACTCTTAACTCAAATTAGGACTCTACTGTTATATGTAAATTACATGTTTTCTTCTTGTATGTACGTAACAAGTTTTGACTTGTTCTTTTTAGTTCAATAAATAAAAGATTTTTAATTTCTTTGTTTATGTTTGATTTTCATTACACTGTTCAAAAGGTATATCGATCTACTTTCTCGGATGCTCAAAATTCTCATCTCTAAGAAACTATCCAAATGTCAACGGACTTATTGATCCATTTCAGCTTGTATGGTACGACCATTTTTTATACATAAACTTCTCAATGTCTCAGCTTGACATAAATCTTTCTAATCTGATTGAGCTTTTGAGATTCCTGGGAATTAAGATTCACTGTTGAGGAACTCTCACTCAATACTAGCCCATACCCGTCATTGAAAGAGTCCATTCCTTGTGCCAAAAGCTGCCAGAACAAGCCACCAGTAGCAGCACCTTTACCACTTGCCGATGGGTAGATAGCCGAATAAATGGTGTTGAAATCTTGGTCGCGCTGATAGATATTATAGCCTGCTTCTTTTATGGACCTTACAAACTCTGCAAAGATTCTTTTGTAGAACATTTTGTGCATCTTGAATGTAATCATTGACCCAATTGTTGAGGAATGATAGTTGGGTCTCATAGCTGGAGCCAATTAACCTGCTCATCAAAGAAAATTAACCCATTTCAGTAATTCCTATCCTACTATTGCTATTGAACTACTTTCTTCTTTTTTTCTTTTTTTCTTTTTTTTAATATTAAGAAAAAATTACTTAGTTTTTACCATTGATCAGGGTATGAACGAACCGAAGCAAAGTCAATACCATAAATCTGATTGTTAGCTATGAAATCAGTTCCTTCTAGAAAGTTTGGATTATCTGGTGACTTAGATTGCCCATAAAACTCTTCAAGACCAGCTTCTAGCAAGTGATTTCCATCTATAGATTTAACGTAAGCTGCCATCTCTGTGACCCAATCCTATGAACCAAACAGATAACTTGTCAACTCATTTTGATCAAACGTAGAACTCTTATGGAAAAACTATGAAGCACATGTGTTCAAGGGATATGATTGAAACCAAGGTATACATGTCAGACCCGTAATGCATATCCAAAATGAGAACTTGGAATGAGCTACAAACGTATATAGGAGTTTGGAATTGAACTTTGCAGGTTAAGGGCACAGGCACAACAGTCTATGAATGGGTGTGTATCGTTATATTAATAATTATAATTATCTTATACGGCCAGTAGTAATATTTTACAATTTAATTGTGCTTTTTATTTTTTAATATTAATTTAACATAATTCTTACTTTAATATATTATTTAAAATATTAATTTTTATTTTATTTTTTTAATTATTTAGAATAAAAAAATATAGAAGTATCAATTGAAAGATGTCGAGAATGAAGGATGAAAATTAGTGATCAAAAAAGGTCAACAGATTAAATCAATTAGCCCCAAATTTCGACCTGTGATGTTTACACCCTTTTACGGGATCTTTAGACAATAACTCATCATAATAGTTCTTTACTAGACTGCATAGGAATCTCGAATATGAATGCCCAGTTTACTCTACGAAACCTCTATAGAAAGGAGCAACCTAATTTTTTATGTATAGTAGAGCCTATGTTAGATCTTAGCTCTCTAGATGATCGCTACTAGTGAAATCTTGGCCACACTTTTATTCATGCTAACTCTATGTTAGTAAATAAGCTCTGTCTTTTCTCAATAGATAATACTACGATTGTTTTACAACATTAACAACATATAACTGTTACTTACATTACAAATGTGAAAATCCATCTTTTAACTCTTTTTATGGTAGCAGTACCTATGTTAAGTGAAGAGACCTCTGGGATTCTGTGAGGTCCATTTTGGATATGTAATCAATTTGTTAGTGATAGGGATTTTAATACAGTTCTTTGATCTCATGAAACTATGTACTTGTCTCATAATACGATCTCAATATAGGAATTCAGTATTATAATTTCTTATAATGATTTGGTTGAGATTGATGCTAAAAAGGCTTTTTATACTTACTCCAAAGGTAGGATCTCTTTTATTTAGTCACGACTAGACAATGGGTTGTGTTCCGTGTCCTTTCTTGATTCCTTATCCATTGTTTCTTGCTACACTCTTCTATGACATCACTCCGACCACCACTCCCTCTTACTCTTCACCTCTATGGATAGACCGAGGGTGAGGCCCTTTTGGTTTCATGGTATGTGGTTTGAACATCCTAGTTTTATTGAATTAGTACATGCCACCTAATCAACTTCTATCCATGATAGTCCTATGGGAATTGTTATTGGAAAGCTTAAGGTTTTGATGTTGGCTCTTAAGTTTTGGAATAACAAAGTCTTTAGTAATTTAGACTAGAATATTGCAACAACCTTGGAGTCCCTTACAGACATTCAAAAATGGTATGATGATGACTCCTTTTTGAAGAGCTTCTCTAATTGGGTTTGATGCCCGTGTTGACTTGGATGAGGGAAAATACCTAATTAAAATGGTTGAAGGGTGGTGATAAAAACTATTCTTTTTTTTACTCACTCTTTCAATATTTAAATTTTCAAAAACCCTTAATTCACTTGGAAATTAATAGAGAGATTACACAAGACCCTGAAGTAATAGCTAGCCATATTTTGGGATATTACGAGCAACGTTTCTCAACTCAGGTGGGTAAAGCTATGCATTTGACTCTTATTGAGTTGGTCATCCCTCCTTGGTCACATCTATAGATAATGCAAATGTATGAAGTGTACTATCACCAATGGCCATACGTGCCACGTTATTCTACATGGACTCTACGAGTTCTCTTGGTCCAAATAGTTTTAGAGGTAAATTCTTTCAATATTATTGGGACATCATTGGTACAGATATAATACGAGAAATTCAAGACTATTTTAAAATAGGTCAGATGCATCTAAGACTAAATTCAAATTTTTTAATCCTTGTATCCAAAAACCATAAGCAAACACTATTAATCAATATATGTCAATTTTGCTAGGAAACTTTATGTTCAAGTTAATAACAAAGATTATCATTAGGCATCTAGAAGAAATATATTCTCACATTTTGTCACATAATTAGATTGGTTTCAGTCTTGGCTGCAACATTAGCAACTATATATGTGGTGCTTCTAAGTGTTTTAATACGATGTAACTCCCTAATGATAGGGTTAATGTTGTTCTTAAAATTGATACTCATAAAGCTTTTATACCATTCATTGAGATTTTATTTTAAAAGTGATGCAATACTTTCGTTTTGATGATATCTTTTTGGGTTGAATCCAAAATATTTTCTCATTTGCAAGAATCTCAATCTTGGTTAATGTTTCGCTTAATGGTTACTTCTCTTATTATAGAGGCATTTGTTAGGGAACCCTTTGTCTCTACTTTTTTTTGTATTGTCGAGGATTTTCTTAATAGATACCTTCCGTTGTTAGGTGATAATGGGTACCTCTTCTTAATTTCTTTACCTAGAGGTAACCTTGTACCGATCCACTTTTTATGTATGGATGATCTTTTCATCTTGAATCATGCTACTTATCAAACCTTTAGGTTTTATTCGAGGCTTTCCAATTGTATGGACATCTTTCAATTCAAGTAATCAATTTGGATAAATCTTTTGTTTACTTTGATAAAGGGGTATCTTAGGACAATGTCTCATCACTTCGAGAAATAACTTGGATGCATACAAGGGGCTTATTTATGTCTTACTTAAGTATCACCATTTTTTAGAGAGCTTCAAGAAAGTGTTGGTTTCAAGGATTGAATGATAAAATCTGTGTAAGGATCGAAGCGTGGAAATGGATCACACTCTTCTTAATGGGGCATAGATGATTGATTTCTTTGGTCATTTAGAGTAAGTTTTTTCACTTCTTTTAGATATATGAATGGCCAAAATTAGTCTTAGGCGGTCTAACAACTTCCATTTGTAATTTCTTTTGACCAGGTGATAAATGCTTGAAATGCACTAATATTTATTGATTTTATTATGCTTAAATGTGATAAGTAGATTTAATTATAACATATTAATGTGATAATTTATATCAATCTCGATGTTTGAAATTATAGGTATGCTTTATTGTTTCAGGTATTTTTAGCTTTAGAATGAATAAAAATTTATCAACACTTAAACACTCAATTTACATCTTAGGAGCTTTAAAGAATAATACATACAACTCTTACATGAAGAACTAACCATTTTGTAAGGTGTATATGAAAATTTTCAATAAAAATTAGGCCATGGCCCGCCTTCATTTATTCGACCTGAAGCCCTTTTACACCAACCTTACCTATAAATACAACATTATATTTAAGTTTTAATTAGCTTTCATTTTTTAAAATAACAATAGCTGTAGGTTATTTTAATTGTAGAAGTTAGGTTAGTTGTTCCATCATTTATTGGTACAAAAAGATAACCTCTTAATTATGAAGAAGATCTAAAAGATTTGGAGATGCCAATGACAACTTGTTTAGAGATCTAGAATTGTCTTCAATAAGGAGTATTTTTAATTGTTATATATTTTATCTCTTTTTGTATATTGATGCCTTTTATAGTTAAATTGATTTGGTTAATTTAGCTGTGATTGGCTAAATCTGTAATGTGAGATTTTAGTCTTTACTTCCAATGATTGGAAGAACATTTTTGTGATTTAAATAAATAAAAGTTTTAAATTTATTTTTTATTTATAATCTTTATATCTTTAATCATAAATTTATGATAGGCCAAGTCTTGATTTATGATTAAAAAAATATTTTAGAATTAAGCATTATTAAACATGACATCTGTGCTTAGTTATGCAAAATAAATAAGAGTTTATTTTAATTTCATTGATCTATCTTAAATTAAATAGTTGAAAAATAAATTTAATTAGAAATTAAAGATGGGTCAAATCTTGATTTATAATTAAATAATATATTTACCTTAGGTTTATCTACTTTTAATTTCAAGCTCTACTAAAAGAAGTTATTAACTAAAAGATTTTGGCGCATTTATATTTCTTTAGTTTACCAATTAGTCAATTTCAACTCCGGTTAAGGAATACTTGATTAATTGAATATAATTAAGAACTCATTATGATTATAAGGGATTTTATTTAAAAAGAAAAAATTAATAAATCTAACTTATATTTAAATCACTTAATTCGTTTTGTTCATGAAGAATTATACTCGTTAAAATTCTATATACATTTATCATCCTAAATTTGACTATATTTTAATTTATTGATTTCATTTATTTGCTTTAATTTACTGGCTTTCGTTAGATATAATTTAATTTAAAGTTTATAGTTTTTTTCTATTAAATCAACAAATTTTTAGAATATTTAAGACTTATTTTTCTTAACTAAATTAGAAAATAAATTAACTTTTTAAAACTACCATTGTTCATTTAGAGACGATATTGGGAGTATTACTATCGCTTATTATAAGTGATTGTGATTTTTCTTGAATGTATGAACTTTTATTAAGAAAACTATACTTGAATGAAAGACTTTGGATGAAAAATACCTCAAGAACTTTATTGAATTGCTATTGAATTACTAATGTAGTTTTGTTTTCTTTTTTAGCTTAGCTTTCACATAAAGCATACATTTAGTTTTTATACTATCCATTCGATTATAAAAGAAAAGAGAAAGGTAAAATTCAGTGTAAGAATTAAACTCGTAGCCAAGTGAGATTGTTACAAGTGTCTAACTGCTAATGGTTTACTTCTATAGTTTTATAATTGCACTCATACTCTACACATACATCTTTACCTACTCAATGCAATTGACAATATTGCACTTTCATGAATCACCCTTCCTTCGACACCTTTATACGTGCAGTTGATAATACAATATTTCTTTTAACATTTTGAACTTTTGCATAACACCATATTCCTCACCATCATATTCTTCCGCAAGCATAACCTCAGTTATGGTCTCTATACCACCTTAAACTTAATTGCACTTTGATGACACTAAGTTTGCCTCTAAGAAACTGAAAAGGCTTACGTGACAAGTTTTATCAATATATTAGCAGTTTGGTCATATGATTGCACATGTTGCACACTTAATTTTTGTTGTGCAATTCTATCTTGAATAAAATGATAATCCAAATCAATATGAATTATTTTAGAGTGAAAGATAGGGTTAGCTATTAATACAAAAGAACTTATGTTGTCAATCTATAACACTGGTATTGCTGGCATAGGAATTCTCATTTAATTCATAAGAGATTGAAGCCATATAACCTCATTAGTGGCCCTTAGAAGGCACTTATATTCAGTTTCAACACTTAACCTAGGCATAGTGGTTTTTTTTCTAGCACACCAAATAACAAGATTTACACTAGTAAGGAATATGCATAAGCCAAAAGTAGATCTTCTAGTGACCAAGTAAGAATCCCAATCAGAATCAACAAAGCCAATAATAAACAGGGTTGTAGATGATTGAAATTCCAAGCCATGATTAATGGTACCATACAAATACCACAAAAGCAATGTTAGTGCTAGTAATGGTAACATCCTAATGTATTTTTTTTTTGGGTTGAATAATGTAATGAGATTCCTTATTTACCATAAAAGCAATGTTAGTGCTAGTAATGGTAACATATTGTAGAGCCTCCACTATGCTTCTATGTAATGTAGGGTTGTCAAAATCATTTCTCTTAATTAGTTCTTAATTTCAAGATGGACATCATAGGTGTAATGATTGGTTTAGCATTATTCATTTGAGTTTTATCAAGAATGTTATTTATATACTTTGACTACTTGAGCAAGCAATAATGGCTAGGAAGAGAGGATACCTCGATATCCAGAAAATAGTACATAACTCCCATATTGTTTAGAGTAAATCTAGCATGTAACAATTTAATAAATTCATCTACTTTGTGATAATCAGAACTAGTGATTATCATATCATCAACATACACAATAACATATATCTTGGAGGAAGACATCACCATAAGAAACAATGAATTAACTGCCTTTACTTTAGTGAATCCTAACTAAATTAAAGCTTCATAAAAGATATCAAACCAAGTATATGGAGCTTGTTTAAGTTCATACAATGACTTCTTAAGTTTACAGTCATAATCAAGGCAAGACTTGTCAACAAATCCAGTTGATTTCCTTATAAACATTTTTTCATAAAGTGTATTATTGAGAAAAAACATTATTTTTAACTATCTCAATACCCATTTATTAATCAGAGCTATGAAGATAAGAACTTTGATTGTGGCATGTTTAACCACATGGTGAAGTGTTTCAAGAAAATCATAGCCTGTAACTTGTAGATAGCCTTTAGCAACAAGTTTAGATTTAAGTTTTTTAAGTGAACCATCCGCTAGTTCTTTGATTATGAATAACCATTTGTTCTCAATCACCTTTTTGTCTTTGGGTCAGGGAACTAAATCCCATATGTTGTTTGTGATAAGGGCATCATATTCATCTTTCATATATTGAAACTAGGCTTCATTGGCCAACACTTGTTTGACAATTTTGGGCAAGGTAAAATTGTGAGCAACATGGAATACCTTTAACATTAAAGAAATGGCCTTAGTTTGAGTTATCATTGCATGTGTATTGGCCTTGGGTAAAGGGTGCTTTACAAATGTCTCTAGTGGGTCATATGGAGTATTGTTTTGAAATATTGGATTAGAAGAGGAAATAATTTTTGTGGGAGATGCTAACTGATTATTGGATAAAGTAGGATTAATGGGAAACATAGACATAGGAATGGAAGTGTTGTGTCAAAGATTTTCATAACTAGGTTGACCAGTATTAGACAATACAATTTTTGAGGTATGTGATGGGCTCTTAATAGGATTTGGAGAAATGAGTCTAGAAAGTGACATTTCATTGGTATAGGCGGTGTATCAGATTGAGAGTGAGCAAAGATAGAAACAATTTTCTTGGATACAGTGGGTAAGCTTGTCCTATTATGTGAATGTTGAATAGTGGTGTCCTTTGTGCTAGAAAATAAGAAACAAAGCCTCATCAAAGACAACATGTCTAGAGATGATAATTTCCCTTCACAAATAAGGCATTTATACCCTTTGTGACGTGGACTATACCCAAAAAGGACATAAAGAATAGATTTAAAATCAAACTTATGTTGATTATAAGCTCTGGTTAAAGGAAAGTGTTTGCACCCAAAGGTTCTTAGAAAATGATAATCTGATTTGGTTAGAAATAATATCTCTAGATGACTTCTCTAATTAAGCATTGTACTAGGTAATCGATTTAATAGAAAGATTGTTGCATAAAATGCTTCATCCTAATATTTTAGTGGCATAGAAGATTGAGCTAGCATGCTTAGGCCTATTTCAACTATTTGCCTATGGCATCTCTCAACCAAGCCATTTTGCTCAGCTGTGTAAGGATAGGAAATTTATCTCGAAATACCAACTACTTCCAACAAGGGGTTCATGACATCATACTCATCCATTCCATCAAATTGATAGCATTTAATTTTGTAACCAATCATTGACTCTGCTTTGGCTTTAAATAGTACAAAAGCTTTTTTACAATTAGACTTTTCTTTCAAAAAATAGATCCAATTGAACCTCGAGAATTCATCAGTGAAATGCATATACCATCGATATCTAAGACTAGACATATAAGGTGAGTGTCCTCACACATCAAAATGCACAACTTCTAAAAGTGTTTTAGGTTTATTCAAAGATGATATGAAAGGTAACTTGTGACTCTTGCCTATTTGACAAGTACTACAAATAGATTTGGTACTATTAGTACTTAAATCAACTCCTCTATGTTACAACTCTTCATTACATTCTTTATAGTATGAAAGGAAGGATGTCCTAACCTTTTGTGCCATAGGTCTATACTGTAAATGTTATTACAAGTGTTATTATTAAAATCAGAGTCAACACTAATGTTACCTTGTGTTTCACTAATACATGTATGTGGTTTTCTTGATTGATACTAATGATGTAGCTGAAGAGGCTTGTGAATTGCAACATCAAATACATAAAGCTCATTTTTAAGACTTTTTTTTAGTAACCTTTAGCTCGTAGCATTGTCCTTCACATACACACAATCATCATTAAACTCCATGCATACATTGTTATCCTTTGTGAACTAATATATACTTAGAAGATTCTTGGTAATAAATGGTACGTGTAGCATGTTTTTCAAAATCAACTGTGTATCTTGATTACATGTAGGAGAAATGGATGATATATCAATGTTAGCAATCTGAATTCTAGTGCCATTGCCCCATTGGAGTTGTTCATTTCTAGCAAACTTAGATTTTACAACAAGATTCAAAGGGTTAGTAGTGACATGGTGAGTGGCACCACTATTAGGAAACCATGTTGGATCACACAGTAGATTAACATATGTCATATGTGCAGTAGATGATATTCCATGTATTTGATCTGGCATGGAACCTTATGAATAACACATTGATTGAGAAGTAACTTGAGAGTTTTATGCATAACAATCTTTATGGAGCTACCTAAGTGTCTTGCATTTGAGTCATTGTAGCATTTTTGCACAAGTTGAGTATATGAATTTATAATAGCCAACTGTGCTTGAGGTTGAGGCTATTTGACATTAGGATATACATTGTTATGATAAAGTTGAGAAATATGTATAGCATTTTGAAAATTCATAGGTCTCGGTTGATGAATTGGTGTTTGTTGAACCATTTGTTGAGGCTGGTTTTGAATGGCTAATAGTATTGGTTATTTGGTTGACTGAAGGTAGATAAGTTGTTATCAAAATTATGCTAACACTTGTTTACATAATGGTCTAACCTCGCACATATCTAACATTGAGGTCTTGTATTTGAAAATTTTATTTATTTTCCTCATACATAAGTGATGAAGGATATGGTGCTTGAGAAATATACAATGGTTGTATAGTATTTTGATAGACTCAAGGCTATTATTCATACGAGGGACTACTAGGTGAGTTATATTCTATAAATTCAAGGTTATTATTCATACGAGGGATTACCATCTGAGTTCTATTCTACATATACTCACTAAAGGTTAATCCATCTTTTTTCATAGAACTCATCTCAGCCTTGAACTGCATCATTCTAGCTCTCAAATGAGCAAAAAATAACCCTCAAAGCATAGCCAAATATCACAACTATTGTCATAGTTTGAAACCTTCTTTATGAACTCATTTTCCATTGCACTCACCAACCAAAATCCAATCATTTGATCTTGGCATAACTAGAATTTGTTTTTAGGATTTATAATGTCATTTGCATAAAATTTCTTAGGATACTTGATAGTGCCATCTACATAGCCCTCTAAGTCATAACTTTTAAGAATTCTCATAATGTGTTTCTTCCATACATTATAATTATCTTTATCTAATTTAATAGTTGATATCTAATTCTAAAAAGTTATCAATTTGAAGTCACCAAGTCTTTGATTAATCAACCATTGATTGTGATTTATTTCTTCATCAACATTTCTTTTGTTTACATTTGCTTCTTGAAATTCCGTTATTTTTCAACTTTCATTAGCGAATGACTGTGATATCATGTGATTTTTCTTGAGTATATGAACTTTTGTTAAGAAAACTAAACTTGAATGAGCGACTTTGGATGAAAAATACCTTAAGAACTTTATTAAATTGCTACTGTATTGCTAATGTAGTTTTGTTTTCTTTTCAGCTTAGCTTTGACACAAAGCATACATTTAGTTTTATATACTATCCATTTGGTTATAACAGATAACAAAAAAGGCAAAGGTAAAATTTAGTGTAAAAACTCAAAACCATATGAGATTGTTACAAGTGTCTAACTGTTAATGGTTTACTTCTATAGTTTTATAATTATATTTATACTCTACACATATATCTTTGTCAACTTAATACACTTGACAACATTACACTTTCATACACGTTTATATGTGCAGCTGATAATGGAATATTTCTTCTGATAGTTTGAACTTGTGTAGGACACCTTATTCTTCACTATTACATTCTATCTCAAGCATAACCTCAGTTATGGTCTCTATAGTGATTCGTGCATTTATAAGCTTTTTATAAATATAAAATTTGACTATTAATTTTTTGTGCACCACTAGTGAAGCCTATGATTCATTACGTGCGGTTTGGCATCTAAAGAGTTAGGGCAAGGTCATCTAGGCCTTTTCATATCACCTTCATAGTCTATTCTACTCTAGCATGTTATTCAGAATAAACTCCCCATGAATTTCCAGCTAAAGAATAGAGGACATTTATTCCATTCTAGATACTCCTTGCGTGCCTTAACGGAGGAAAATATATCTCACATTTTTTGAGCTGTCATTTTGCAGGTTCATTCTAGGATCTATTATGATCTTTTTTTGGCAAGAGATCGTGTACATATTCTACCATTTTTTTATCTTTGGACAACCGCAATAGAAATTGATTTTAGGTCACAATAATCAATTTATGGAAAAAAAATTGTTTCTGTTATCTGGGTGATACGAATAACCATAAATTATTGTCAATTTGAGAATAGATACACAACTCTAATTTTTTCATTTGTCATAATTTGATAATTTATTCGTGACTTAGGTTTATTACAACATGGATCCATGTAAAATATAGTGGATGAACTTCAAATGTTGAAATGTATGTGAATACACGGTATTGCATAATGGGATCCTCATATTATAGAAGTTATTTGGAGAAAGTCACCTTGGGGATAGATAAAGGACAATATAGATGGTGCTACATTTAGATTTATAGGTCTATTTGAGTGGTGGGTATTTTTCAGACATTAAGATCATTTGTTAAGAGTTGTTTTTGTATCCCACTTGAGATCTCATATACTTTTGAAGTAGAACTTATAGTGGCAATACATAAGGTTATGTATGCTGCTAACTTTGTATGGAGGTAACTTTGGCCGGAGTCGGACTTAGTTTATGATGTTACTCTTTTTTGGATTGCATCACTCTTAGTGCTATGGGGTAGGTATTCTACTTGGGCTGATTGCTTAGAGAAAGTTGCTTGTGTAGAGTTTCATTGCACTAGTCATTCATCTAATGTATTTTTTCTATCCCTAATACAATCTAGGTCTAGAAGGTCATTTTTATTATTAATTTTGTAAAGTTTGAATTTTGGTGGTATAAATCCTCTAATATCTTAGTGTAATCCTTCTTTTATATTTAGTTGTTGCCTTTTCCTATCTAAAGGATCAGATTCTTTTGGTCTTTGCCTATTCTTTTCATTTTTGTGATGATAAAAAGTTTCTCTATGGATAATGGGGTGGGGTGGGGCATTATTGTGTTTCTTTTTATAGTAATTTTGAAATTTTTTTAGTTCAAAATCTATTTCATTGATTATTGTTATATAATATTCTTCTCTATTAAATCATATTTTATCTTCATATTATTTTCTTAATTCATCATCTGTTAATGTTAACAGACTTACTAATGTTCTAATATTTTTATTTTCAATATTCATGAATTATTATTCTAATTATTTTTTTATTCCATTAAGTTATAACTATAAATTTTTTCTTTATTTATTTATTTTTTTATTACGAGGAATCATTTCATAAGATGTTCTTGGTGGTTATTCTTTCAATAATTCTAATGGATCTTAAAGTGTTTGATTGGAATATCTTATTACAACTATTTTTCCTTATTTCTTTAATGATTTGTTCTTAGGTTTCATTTATATTTTGTAAAGATAATTAAGACTTTTATTATAGATTTCTAGTTATTTGATAGGCTTATTATGATATCATTATTTTCTAATTCTTCTTCTTGTAATATGTCTTTTGACATTTTGAAGCGATTTTTACTCAATAGTTTATCAAATTTCTTATTATTCTCTTATTATTTCATGAATAAGATTTTTGATTTCTTTAATTTATTGTTTTAATGTTTTAATTCTTCTTTTATTCCCGTTCATGTTTACTAATTTTTACTTGATCATTTGTAATTTTGATTTGTGATACATTACTCTTTCTTATTTGAACAAGAAGTTTTGCGTTGATGTTAAGATTCCATATTTTTAGTATCTCAAAATTTATTAGAATTTTTGGTTTTATAGGATGTCCTAATTTATGAAATATCTTATCCATTTTTATAAATTCATTATGTCCATATATTGAATTATTATGACTATTTGATAATGAATATGTGATGTACTAAAAATAGATGGTTTCCATCTTTTATTAAAGTTTCTCTTTCAAATTCACATGCTAAGCTTAGTACTTGGTTTAAATTTTTATCATTAATATTAACGACAAACCTAAGATATAATGCAAGTTATAATTTTTGATATCTTAAATTTCTATGGATCATTCATAATAAGATAACTTTTTCAATTTATTATTCTATTATCTAATAATTCTAATTTTAATAGTATGTTGATTCATTCTCTAATATATATTTTTATTAATATTTAGAATCATTTTAAATGAATGTATTCAATCTTTTTTTTTATATCTTTTTGAAAAAATTTGGACAATTTTTTCATAATATTTTCTTTATCGATTAATGGTATGTTATACTATTTTCTTATTACTTATTTCATAATAAACTATATATTTTTTTGTAAATATTTTTTTTTTTTGAATTTTTTTGTTAAGTATAATTGTTTTTTAAGAAATATTCTAAAATATCTCATGTTTTTATTTTTATTATATCTTGATTTTTTTATTATTTATATTATTTTTAGATATGTATAAAATATTATTATTAATTTTTATTATCTTTAATTTTCATTAATATTAGATATTTGTGATATTTTTAAAAACTTTAAAGAATATTTATGATAAATATTAAACTTTAAGGTATGGTATTATCCCATTTAGGAAATTGAACTCGAAACGAAGTGGGAGTGCACAACAACTGAAAAAGAACATGAGTCACCTGAGTAGTAAGTAGTGACTACGTATTCAGGGCCTTTCTAAACAAGCAAGGGCAATCTTGTAACTTTAGACCCTATAACCCTAAATCTAATATACTTTTTACGCTTTTGTCTGATTGTCTCGTTACGGTAACACCCTGAAAAAACACTGAACTACACGGTTCTCTTCTTCAAGAGAGAATGGCGGTGATTTCATCTCATTGTTCAATCCGAGCTGATAAAACCTCTCTATCCTCTCCATTTTCCTCTATATACGGTCAGGATCTACGTCGTTCAGCTCTAATTTCTATCAATTTCTCCAGCATTTCCTTTTCTTCTCTGGTGCATAATCGAAGAATCGCATGCCAGACCTCCTCGGCTACCTCCAACTCCGTCAATGGAAAAGGTTATTGTTAAATTTTAGACTTTAATCTGTGTTATTCTTTAAAGTATGGTACGATCTTACTATTTCAGCAATTTTCTGTAGACTAGGGTTTAGGGGTTTTGGTATCGAGATAGATCAGAAATGTAGTCGATTGGGAGTATCTTCTATTTCTTGTTGGATGCTTTGGAATTTGGTTCGGTTATTAAGAGTTCATTTATGTGGTTTATCGTATCGGATAAATTAAATATAGTTGTGCTATCAACTGAAACGTATTGAATTGTATTATAATTAGTTATTTTGGTAACAAATGTATATTATAGTCTTGTAAAATTAATGATAAATATTTTAATGAAATAGTTTTATATTTAAAATAGTATGTAATTTGATTTATGTAGTTTTTTACACATCAAAATAATTTTATTGAAATCAGTATTTAATTTTTTAAGTAAAAATATATATTTTTAAATTTAAGATGAAAGAAAAAGTCCACTACGATTTATCTGCACCGCTGGTTATAATTTTTATTATGTGCAACAATCTGACTTCAAACCAAATGCTGTGCAGAAATTATAGAGTCAGGTTTTTAATAGTGTGTAACAATCATGCCATTAATAGGCAGAGAAATTATGGATCAAAGAAACTAATCAAAATCTATATATGATAGGTGGAATTCTTCTGCAGATTGATCGGGAAATTAGATGCACCTGTTGATAGATCAAGGAGTTATATGGAAATTTAGTGATTAGCTGTTGGAACGGTGTTCTGGCATTATTGTGATTTTACTTTTAAACTTGATGATTTAGCCGTTCAAAGCAGATTATATTTTCAGAAAATTAGATCATCTGCATGGAAGTGGCTAAACTAAAGTTGCCAAGAGAGTTGCGCTAGGACAATGTAGGCTCATGTAGGTTCATATCATGCATTTTAGAGTCCATTATCATTGTCATCATGACGCAGGAAGAAAATGAAACAATCTGAGCCAAAGCAGCTGCAGATGCTAGGGTGCAATTCTTTGATTGCAAACCAAGTTTTATTCACTGGTTAATGTCCAAAAATGGAATTACTAAGCAAGAAGAAGATGATGAACCACACATGTTTATGCATGGTATAGATGCTGCCCATAACAGAATCATCATTAGAGGCTAATCGTGCAAAGGCTCAATGCCAACTTGGCGCAAGAGGACAAATTCTGTTATAGTTAGCTCCTATGATTGGGTAAGGAAAAACGATACTAATAATGTAAAAACGACAATTGTAATTATCCTTAATAAATATTAGGATTTTAACTATTAGGTGATCACTACATCAGTCATCCCCTTCAAAAGATTTCGACCTTGAATTCATGTTAATAACCTCAACATTCTTTGGTGGGTAAAAAGGCCGAATGTTAGCAACATTAAATGTAGATAAAATGTGCCACCCGTTAGGAATATCAATGATTTAAGAGTTATCATTAATTTTCTTGAAAACTTGAAAAGGACCATAATTCCTAGGTTTTAACTTAACACAATGCCTAAGTGGTAACCTCTGCTTGCTTGTTCAAATGTATCATGACAGGCTCACCTTGTTCAAATGTTTCATGACTGGTTCACCTTGTTCAAATAGTTTGGTACACTTATGCTTATCAACCTGCTGCTTGTATTGTTCATTCATCTTTTGAATGTGCTCTCTAATCTCTTGATGGAACTGGACATAATCTACTCTTTACTCCATGCATTAGCACTTGGGCTCTTGGGATTAGGAATAGATAGAAGATCAACACTAAAACTCAGAACTTTAGTGTACCCAATGGAGAATGGGGAGACACTTGTGGATCTATTTATCACACTATTCAAGGAAAACTCTCCTTGAGGAAGAATGAAATCCCATTGTTTAGGTTCACTTACCAAGAAATGTAGCATGCATCCCATCGATCTATTTATAACTTCAGTTTGGCCATCTAATTGTGGATGATATGCGTTGCTGAAGTTAAGAGTATTATCAAACCTCTTCCAAAACTCTTTCCAAAAATGACTTGAAAATTTAACATCCCTGTTTGATGTTATGCAAGGAATAAGGTGGCACATCTTTGAAAATCTGTCCACCACAACTAGGATTGAGTCCACTCTTCTTTCAGTCATAAGAAGGCCTAAAGCAAAATCCATACTAAGATCCTCTCAAATGGTTTGAGGAACAGACAGAGGATGTGTTCTGGACACATCCTTTGGCACTTTGACACGCTAAACACCTTTAAACTAGCTCACACCACATCTGAGGTGTGGCCTATAATATCTCTCTTCAATTAGTTGAATTTTTTTGTCTCCCCTTGACTGGGTAGCTAGAACCCAGCGTGAAGCTCTTGGTGGGGAAGTCTCTAAGAGTTATTTTAGGAATGCACAATTGGTTTCATTTGAACAAACAGCCACTTTATAAATGATACTCTCCACAGTTTTCTTTCTGTTGACATTTTTCCCAAATGATGCTAAAGTCTTCATCATTTGGATATAAATTGGGTTAGGAATCAAAGCTAGTAAGTTATGTCTTCTGCTTAATACATTAGTGACATTGTTGTTGGCCTGAACGATGCTTAAACACATATGTAAACCTTTGTAGGTAAATGACCCCCTTAGAAGTGAACCCTCGAAGTATCCCTTTGTGAGTTAATTCATTTGAGAGTTTGATGATCACCGTGGAGAACAAATTCCTTAGAAATCTGTTAGTACTCCCAATGTTCAAAGGCTCTTACAATAATAAAGAATTCTTGATCATAGGTCGACCATTTTCGTTGAGAGACACGTAGCTTTTCACTAAAGAACTCAATAGGCTTGCCATTTTGTGACACACTGCCCCAATGCCCACCATTGATGCATTGGTTTCAATCTCAAAAACCCTATCGAAACCTGGTAATGAGAAAACTAGTGTAGAACTGAGCTTTTGTTTAATCAATTGGAAATATTCTTCTTGTTTCTGTCCCCAGTTATGCTACCCCTTTTTTAAGCAATTGGTAATAGGTCTCACTATGGAGCTAAAGGCTTTTACAAACCTCCTGTAAAATGTAGCAAGACTATGAAAGCTTCTGATCTCTTGAATTGACTTAGGAGTTGGCCTTGAGTTAGTTGCCTCTACCTTCTTATCATCCACAGAAACACCCTCTAAGCTAATGATAAATCCTAAGAACAATAGCCTTTCAGACATGAAATCACATTTTTTACGTTAAGGAAAAGTTTATTCTTTTTCAATGTGTGGATAACTGCTTCTAGGTGTAACAAATGATCGTCCTTTTTTCAAGTTAAGTAAAAGTTTATTCTCTTTCAATGCGTGGAGAATTGCTTCTAGGTGTAACAAATGATCTTCCTTGAAGTTACTGTAAATCAAAATTTCATCAAAATATACAACCACACATGTGCCATTAAATGGTTTGAGTACCTAAATCATGAGGTGCATGAAGGTGCTAGGGGCATTACCATCCACTCATAGAGGCCTTCCCTAGTTTTGAATGCAGCTTTCCATTCATCTCCACTTCTAATCCTTATTTGATGGTAGCTACTCCTTAAGTCAAGCTTGGTATACACATTTGAACCTTGGAGTTTATCTAGCATGTCTTTGAGTCGTGGAATTGGAAATCTATACTTGATTGTGATTTCGTCGATAGCTTGACTATCAACTCATACCCTCATAGAACCATCTTTCTTTAGAGCCAACAAAGTTAGAATTGCACATGGACTTTTATTCTCTTGGATAATTGTTGCTCTATAGGTCCTCAACCAGTTCTTGGACAGTAGCATGATCTTTGGGGCTCATCCTGCAGTGGGGAAGGTTGGGTAAGCTACTACCTGGTATAAAGTCAAGGGTGAGAGTTCACTATAAGTCTCAAGCAATTCCTTGACCTCAATAGGTAGTTTAGTTTCAACTATAGTTTGTTCTTTGAGCATGAGAGCTAAAACCACTTTAGCATGCTTAAATTCCCTTACAAATTCAGCAACAGATTGACTAATAAGCATTTTTTGCTTAGGTGGATTTTGTGTGCTGGACTCACTAGTAGGAAGAAAAGCAATTTTCTTCCCTTTCCATGATGTAAACATTTGTTCTACCCCTGTGTACTGCATCCACATCATATTGCCATGGTCTTCCAAGCAAAACTTGACATGTATTCATGCACTTTGACCTCACTTCCCTTTGATCCATCCAATCTTCTAAGGGTTTGGATGTTGATTGGTAATCAATCCCAAGGCCTTAACTAGTGCCTTAGACTCAATTTCTCTGTGCTACCACTATCTATAACATCACAAATCTTCTTTTGGACAGCATACCTAGTCTTGGAAAGTGCATGCCTTTGTGATAGAGTTGGTTGTTTAGGAGCCAAAAGAACATTCTGCACAATGCAATTTAGAGCCCTTTCACCTTCATCTCCCATCACTGGTTCTGCATCTTTAAGTTCAATTTAGAGCCCTTTCACCTTCATCTCCCACCACTGGTTCTGCATCTTTAAGTTCTTCAAGGGCCAAAGATCAAAGTCATCATTAGAGTGTTTAAACTCATCAACTAGATTAGCTGCTCTACATTCAGGACAGGACATTCATTAGAAGGATGTCCTTGTTGGTAGCACCCAACACATTTTATGGGAGATGGTTTGGCATAGGGGTTGGCTTTCTGAATAGGTATGTTGGGTTTAACAGGAAGGGTATTGCATAAGGTTTGGCATTGTTGGTGTAATCTGATGTCTTATTAGGAGCTGTTTTTGGGGTGAAAGAGGTACGGGGTGGTTTTCCATAGGAAATGTCATTAGAGATATCACTATATCGAGGTTTTGGAGGGATTGATTTCCAAGCTCGAGTAAATTGAATTTCTTCCTTTTAAAGCTGTACTATTAGCTTGGTTAACAGTCCACAGAGTATGATTTAGCTCTAATCTGTCTTTGATAGGTGAAATCAGACCCAAAACATAACTGGAAACTTTCTGGACCAGTCAAATGTTTTTGTGGTTCACACTTCACACCTAGCGGTACAGTTGTAAGGCCCACTCTCCATCCATTTCAAGTTACAGGATTAAACAACATCAAGTTCCGTTGGATCACAAAAAAGAGTATTTAAGTTTCTACTTGCTGGAACTGATCTGACATCTTATTTTGCTTTAATTTTGCAGCACAATCGGGGAAGAATGATTTTCTGCACATCAATGATTTTGATAAAGCTACCATTTGGAAGATATTAGATCGAGCTGCAGAGGTCAAGGCTCTAATAAAGTCAGGAGAGAAGACATATCTTCCTTTTAAGGGGAAGACAATGGCTATGATATTTGCTAAACCATCCATGAGAACAAGAGTTTCATTTGAGACTGGGTTTTTTTTGCTAGGAGGTCATGCCATATATTTAGGACCAGATGATATCCAGATGGGTAAGCGGGAGGAAACCAGGGATGTTGCCCGTGTCTTGTCCCGCTATAATCACATTCTAATGGCACGTGTATTTTCTCATCAGGTATGATGATGGGTTCTCATGTTTGTTATTACTTCTATGTTAGAGTTGTCATATTTTCAAATTATGACAGCAGATCATGTACGTTGTTGTTAAAGGTATACATGAAATGGATATTGCTTCTTGTGCATGAGATTTTAACATATTATGAAGCACTGCAACTATCAAAATAGCAATCTCCCATAGAAGCTCATTAACAAATAAGTATTAGCAAAAAAATTATAATTTATAGTTGAAAAAAAGAAAGAAACAGAAGAGTGATTGCTAAATGCTAACCATCCATCTCTATGCCTAGTTTTAAGTGGCCATGTATGGGTTCCTTTTTATCCCTTGCATGTACTAGGATTATCCCTGATGGTGAATAAATATAACTTATAATTGAAGATTGAATTAACTCAAACTGGAATAATGCGGTTTTTCTACCTCCATAGAGAGTCTTTCCAGTTTCCAGATCTTTCACAGTAAGTTCAATACTATATAAATGATTGCCTTTGGAGGTGAAAACATTTCGAATGCTTATTTTTTTCTTTCTACTCTTATGGTAATAGGAGTGAAAATTCAATTATTCCTGTGATGCATTGGGATGGCATCTGGGAAGATAGTGCGGGCACTTATTGAATTTGACTCCATGAACTATTGAGAGATATCCTTATTTCTCATTTCATTGTTTATTATTATACTATGTTACTACTGGTATTAAGACTTCGGTTCTAGGTCATAAATATATAAAATGCTGATCATACATTTTGTACCTGGCCTACTGCAGGACATTCTGGATCTGGCTAAATATGCAAGTGTCCCTGTTGTCAATGGCCTGACAGATTACAACCATCCTTGCCAAATTATGGCAGATGCCCTCACTATGATTGAGCACATTGGGCAATTAGAAGGAACTAAGGTCCACTGTGCTATAAGCTGGGTATAGTTATTATTAATTTTATTCCAATCTGGACAATTTATGACAATTTATTTCCTGTCCAATCCGTTTTAAAATTTAGGTGGTCTATGTTGGAGATGGGAACAACATTGTGCACTCATGGCTGTTGCTGGCATCAGTAATACCTTTCCATTTTGTTTGTGCTTGTCCTAAAGGCTTTGAACCTGATGCAAAAACGGTTGAGAAGGCACAGCTAGCTGGTATCAGCAAAATTGAGATTACAAATGATCCCAAGGAGGCTGTGAAAGGAGCTGATGTTGTTTATTCCGATGTGTGGGCTAGCATGGGGCAAAAGGAGGAAGCTGCATATCGCCATCAAGCCTTTCAGGGATTTCAGGTATGGCTTCTTACAGAACTTTCTAGTAAAGCTTGGAAGTCCAAAACTTTCATCATAGGGAACACTGGATCTTCAAAATAATTTTTTTTGTCAGATCCAATTTTTATTATTTTATTATTTTTTAAATAAAGTACTTTCTTAAAAACATTGTATAGATATTAATATTATAACTCTTAGTGTAATATTCAAGTTTATGGTAGTCATACATCCATTTGATGATCCTCTGTCAATACTACGCAAGTGTAGTGTCGTGAAGTTCAGACTTGGCAAATGCTAAAAGGTAATATTGTTTTTGCATGTTTTGCAGGTGAATGAAAATCTTATGAAGTTAGCTGGTCCTAAAGCTTATTTCATGCATTGTTTACCGGCTGAAAGAGGAGTTGAAGTGACTGATGGAGTCATCGAGGCTCCAAATTCTATCGTCTTCCCACAAGCTGAGAATCGCATGCATGCCCAGAATGCTATCATGCTTCATCTGCTTGGCGTGTGATTGCATACTAGCTCTTTTGTTCAAGGAGCCGCCCACATGATGAACTTGTACACTTTTGTTTCACTTGATATATGTAGTCTTGTAAGCTGTGTTTCTTTTTCGTTTTATTGAGAGATCATTGAAATTGAGATTTTGTTTTGTGCTTAGCTGCTGTACTCCTTTAAACAGAGTTCCCGAGGCTGGATCATAAGCCTTTAAGGTTGACTTTTGAGCATTGACTCTTCCAATGAAGCCTGATCAACTGTCCTAACCGAAACTTTGTGGCCTTGCAGCTGAGGTTTTTTCTGGAGTGAAACAAAATTTGAAATCTTATTGGTGTCCCACCTCGACTATAAAAATGAAAGATCTTAATAGATATGAGATTGAAACATGATTGTTCTTCATTCTTCTTTTTATTTGTCCGAGAATTCTAAGAATGTTCTGATAATTATGTAGAGTCCACAATCAAAATGACCCTGGGCTCTAGGAAAAATATCTGCTGCTGTTAAATCTATCCGAAACCTTTTGAAGTACACAATTAAAATTACTTTCTATATAGTAAATTTACTAATGAAATGATAAAGTTTTATATTTTGTAGATTTTCCAAATTTTTACAATTGATATATTGTTTAAAAATAATACTAGCTTAATATTTATAAATATCACGAGTTTTTACTTATAAACTTTATATAAAATTTACACTATATATTATTGCAAAAAAGAAAAAAAAAATACAAGGGACTTACAAAAAGAATATAAAACGAATTACTCAATAGAATTAGAATATATTAGAGTGCTATTAAATTTAGTTAGTCCACTCGTAGGCATTCAAACACTATAAATGTGTGCTAATTTAGTAGCACTCTATGATAAAATATGTTTAGAAAATGACTACAACAGCAGGGGGGAGCGAGGATGACTGGGGTGTATCATGCCCCCTTTTGCTTTGATAAAAGTTGACTACTATAGGTAACTAATTTTACGCTATTAGATATTTTGATGAAAAAATATTTGGTCCCCTGTTACTATAAAATTATTCATGAAAGTATAAAAAAAAACTTATCATGTGATTTGTTTTTGTCTTTTTGGAACATTTTACAATTCTTTAATCCCTCTTTGCTATTTTTCTACTACATAATTTAACATTCTATATATAATTAAGATTATATAATTTATTTATGCTATATCACTCTCTCTCTCTCTCTTTATGTATAAAACCAGAAAAATGATAACATTCACAAATTTAAACTCTAATTATACTTATCTATAATTTTAACTTTTATATTTTTTTGCACCCATTATTACGTAATACTCGGCCCCTAGATAAATCTTTTAACTCTGCTCATATAAATAATATTTGTAAGTATCATCGATTTTACCTTTTGAAGTTAAGATTTTGATATTTGAAGGCATATGGGTGCATATGAACTCTATAAAAAATTTACAGTGCACATATTAGACATTTTTTTTTCTTTCCCTTCTTAATTTGAGCATATTTAATTACATCTTTTTCATCGTGATAAAAGTATTAAATAAGGTACAATAATTTCACATACCAAAAAATTAAGATAAAAAATTAAATATATTTCAGAATTAAATTACACCTTCTATTTAGAATAAAAAAAAATTAATATAAACGAATTCACGTGAAAAAAAACAGTGAATCGAAAAAAGTATGTGCTTTTATGTTTTCCTGTTGCGCTCCGATATATTTTCTCTCATCTACGTCTTTCTTCTTGATTAGTCCGAGCCCTTTTTTCTTTCTCTTTTTCTACTCACCCTTCTGTGTTTTTTTTTCCGTCTTGCGCAGTTCGTGGTGGCTGTTTTTGTTTCTTCTCCTTCTTCTCCCCTATTCCTTATTCGTTTTTTCTCTTCTGCTGCCCCTTGTTTCTCTTTTTTGTTTTGTTGGCTTTTGATTTATATATATATAAATCCTTCTTAACCTAAATCTCCACCGTCTATGCGTACTTTCTTTCCTTTTCACACACGTATATATGCAGTGAAATCTTAATTTAAATTTGATTTAAATAGATTTTCATTTAAATTATAAGAATTCTTATACAATATGTTTCTAAATTTTAAAACTTTATTTTCTTCGAATCTACAATAAAATTTAAATTATAATAATAAAGTCTAAAATTATTAAAAATTAAATAAAATTAGACTAAAATTTAAAATTAAGAAGTGATAAATTATGTTAAATTATATAAGTCATTAAACAACTATAAACTTAAAACTTTGTTTGTTCTCGAACAAAAAGAAAATAAAAGAAAAGATAATTATAGACAACATCAATTAGACCTCGTAGAGAACTACCATCACTTACCAAGTCATGATCTAAATTTTAGATTTTATCGCTAATAATTTACTCTTTTTACATTGAAAATAACAAAAATATCAATCGAAAATTCAACAATTTGTCAAGCAAGCGTTAAGGATTTTCTTCAACCTAAAGTTAAGTCCTTGAATGTGTATGTAAAATAGTCAATTTAACTTCAAACCATCAAAAAATTCAGATAAAAGTAAAACAACTGAAATCACAAGAATTCTCTTGGAACTTAACTTCATAAATCCAATTTTTTAGAAATCTTCTCCTCTAATATAATAAAATACTAAAATTAGATATCAAAAGGTCTTTAATTAAGGTTGTAATGACAGACCACATGATGAGGGCTAAGAAAGAAATAAATATAGAAAATCAAAGCAAATTGAAAAAATACTTGGTAGAAAAAAACAATAAAAAGAATATTCACAGGATTTACACCATAGCTCTTTCTCGACAATATGCTCATATTTATGACAATATTGTTTTCATACTCAATAAGTAGAGTACTTTTTTTTCTTTTTTTTTTCTTTTGAGCATCTTGATACTCATAGCCTTTTCTAATTTTCAATCACCTTAACCATTTTTCGATTCTTGCCTTTTACTTTCTTTTCTTTTCACACTTTGATAAAATAGAGCAAACATAATGTGAATTGTTTAATTTGAATTAACTTTATCTTTAAATGCAAATTTTCACCAAGGTATTTTCTCAAAATTTAAGATAAATTTATAGTTTTCAAGCTTAGAATGAGAATGATTTATGTAGTTAAAAGAACAAATAAAGATTTATGTAAAATAAGGCTCAAAGGGGTTGACTATGAGAATACATCATGTGATGATGGCGTGATAATTAGGATTGTTGGGAAAGCTTTTGGTTATGACAAAAAATATTCCTAGATCATTTCTCTAATATTTGGTATCAACTAGGATTTCGCTTCAAGGATCCATCAATGGATCCTAGGGCAAAGCAAGATTAAACTTTTCCTAACCCAATTAATTCAACTCCTTCTCTTCATAGGCAAAATGTAGTAGAAAAAAATTAACATGTGCTCAATTATTTTCAAGGACAAGGATTTAATAAGTGTACCCACAAAACTACATAATATCAGATTTTGAAATTTTTTTCTCAAAACCATCGTCAATCACAAATTTTAGAATCATAGCGAATTCAATCATACTCAAATACATGCTTGATAAGATAAATCAATAACTCAAGACTATAAGAGTTAACACCCCCAAACTTAAACTAAACAATGTCCTCGTTGTAATTCAAAAGTGAGACAAATAGAAGAAATGAAAGGAACTTCCCTGATTTTATGGTGGATCCACATTAGTTTGTAATTTCTAGCTTTTTATTCTTACAAAATAAACAAGCATCAAAATCTAAATTATTCAAATAATAAAATAATAAAATAAAATAAAAATAAAGTTTTATGGGATGCCTTCCATAGGCGCTTGTTTTATGGCTACAACCAGACTTTTCAATCTTCATCAATTATGATTTCGAAGAGAAATAAATGCATAATTCCTCTCCACTTGTTCTCCATAATAGTGGTTCAATTTTTGACCGTTAACTTCGAATATATTCCCTACCTTATCCTTTAAGTTTATTGCTCCAAAAGTGGAAACTTTGTCAATTGTATAAGGACTTGTCCATCTCGATCTTAACGACTGATGAGTGCTTAAAAACACTAAAATTACTATGATTTAATGTACTTTAATTGATTAACAAGATTTATATTTATATGATTTTATCATATTTTTATATAAATTTTTCTTTTCAAAATCATAGGTATTTTTATTGTTTTTCAGGTATTTTTGCTTCAAAAATAATTTAAGGACTCAAAGAATAATATTGGAGGCAATACATCACAAATATGTTGAGAAAAAATGAGGAAAAGTAAAAAAAAAAGAAAAAAAGGAAAAATGGACAAAACTGGCTAGCCACGCCCATTCACACCCTAATTCCGCACTCAATTGCGCGCGCATCATGTCGAAATCCTGTGCGTGTCAACGTTTGGATCATCCATCCACTCCGCGAATCTCGAGCGCATAAGCACATTTTTAGCTACAAATCCCACCTAATCGCGCGCATCTACGCCCCACATGCTTGCTAGCTAGTCCAATACATGTCTATCATAATTTTTGAAGATATTTTCCCCCATTTTTATCCTTTTTTCTCACCTATAAAAAGCCCCTCTCTCCCATTGTAAAAAACACACCTTAAGACACAATTTTCTTAGCTCTTTTTCTCTCTCTAGAAAGTTTTTTTTAGTTTTAAAGTTCTTCTCTTTTTGAGAAGAACTAGCTATATTTTTATAGATTTTTAGTTTTGATTCAATAAACGGAAAAGCAAATCCGTTTGGAGGTTTTTCAGCAACAGAATTAGCATCTAAGTGATGTAAGGATTCTTTTAAGGTATAATTTTAAAATGTATTATTTACAGTTATTTTTTTAATGTTTTATTCTTATATGTTATATTTAATTTGTCTATGATTAAATTTAACATGACTGACTGTTTGTAAATATGATATAATAATAACGTTATTATGCTTGTGAAATATTAAATCAGTAAAACATTTCTATAAAATAAATTGATTTTGTTTTTATTCAAAATTTTATATTAAGGATGTTAGAGAAAAATGTATTATTTTTCATTACAAACTTAAACCTAAAAATTAGATTTTAAGGTTTAATTATCCGGTCTAATTTAAAATAGTATTTTTTTATTTGTTGGTACAATAGCCCAGTAGTTAGAGTGAAGTTTTATTTAAAAAGTTTTTATAAGAACTATTATTCGAAAATGTATTGATAACATATTTTTAGTTATGGTTTTAAAACTTGAATGTTAGTACTCAGATAATTAAATTGTTAGATTTAATTTGGATATCTTGAATAAAGTCTAATTAACTGACTCCGCCTAAAGTTGTAATTAGATGATTTTTTATTTTCTTAGAAATAAAGCTGAAATTTAATACTTAATTAATTAATAGGCACCGCCTAAGGATATTAGTTAATTAATATTAAACAACAGAATTTGGACCCCACCTAAGAACACTTTCATACCAAAAAGAGAAAATCAATAAATATCAATTTATACCTTTAATAACTTAAATAATATGAGCAAGTATAATTTACTTAATTATTATATCCTTAAATACTCCATTGTTATGAATAATAAAAATTTGCCTTATTGTTTATTGAATCCATATCTATGTTTATTTTTTATGTTATTAGATTAGAAAACACAAACTAAAATATCGTGACAAAATATTTAGGATTTAATTTCATATTTAAAAGTTTGAATAATAAATTAAAAACCACATATATTTCTTCTTTAGGACCTTGGGAGTATACTTGTCATTTTCTATAAAATAATTTGTGCACTTGCAAGAGTTTTACAAATATAAAACCAAAGTATTTGCAGGATCAATATTGCTAATTCAATGCCGATCCTGCTTACCTTGGAAGAGTTTTAGTTGTGAATTGAAAAGAAAAACATGTTGTCCTGGAGCAAACTCACGCCTAAGAATTTGTTTTTCATGCCACTTCTTTGTCCATTCTTTGTAGATCTTTTCATTTTCATAATCATCATTCCAGAACTCATCCATCTCATTCAATTGAAAAGTCGCTTTTCCCCTACTACTTTCAAATCAAAATTAAAATTCTTTACAACCAAATAAGCTTTATGTTCCAAATCAACAAGGAGATGACATGCTTTTCCAAACATTAATCGATAAGGAGCCATCCCGATAGGTGTTTTAAAAGTTATACAGTATGCCCACAAAGCATCATCAAGCTTATTTTCCCATTTTTTCTATTGTTGTTGACCGTCTTCTCAAGGATATTCTTGATTTCTCAATTTGAAATTTAAGCTTGGCCATTAGTTTTAGGATGGTAGGCAAGTGCTATCTTGTGCTTCACACAATATTTAGAGAAAAGGTTGTCCAATAACTTGTTGCAAAAGTGGGTCCCTTTATCACTAATAATAGCTCATGGAGTGCCAAATATTGTGAATATGTTCTTATGTAGAAATTTAAGTACTACCTTTGCATCATTTGTTGTTGTGGAAATTGCCTCCATCCACTTTGACACATAATCAACTGCTGACAAGATATAACCAAAGCCAAAAGAGGGAGGAAAAGGACCCATAAATCAATTCCCCAAACATCAAATAATTCAACCTCTAAGATATTTTTCAATGGTAGCTCCTAACACCTTGAAATATTTCCCATACGTTGGCAACGATCATAAGTTTTCACCAAAGTATAACTATCACAAAAAATAGAGGGCCAAAAGAAACCATTTTGAAGTACCTTAGCTATTGTTCATGTTACTCCAAAATTTCCTCCATATGATGAGGAATGACAATGATAGAGAATTGCTTGCATCTCCTCTTCAGACACACAACTTCAAATGATTTGATCAAGGCATCTTTTGAAAAGCAAAGGCTCATCTCAAAAATAATATTTCACATTATGAAAAAACTTCTTACGTTGATGGTAAGTAAGATCTGGTGGAAATACCCTACAAGCTAGGTAGTTTACAATATCAGCATACCAAGGAAGCTTGTTCTCATATGCACACAACTGCTTATTAGGGAATGCTTCTTGGATCAATAAATCTGGTTTTATTTCCTCTTGCTCCAACTAAGAGAGATGGTCAGTAACTAAATTTTCACTTCCTTTCTTATCTCGAACTTCCAAATCAAATTCTTGAAGAAGAAGAATCCAATAATCAATCTAGGCTTAGCATCCTTCTTGTTAAACAAATAATGAAGTGCTGCATGATCAATGAACACTATCATCTTGGTACCAATGACGTAAGACCAAAATATTTCACACACAAACACCATAGCAAGCATCTCCTTCTTAGTTGTTGTATAATTCAATTGAGCTTCATTCAATGTCTGGCTTGCATAATGTATGGCCCTAAATAGTTTGTCTCGCTTCTGTCCTAACACTGCTCCAATTGCAAAGTCACTTGCATCACACATGACTTTAAAAGGTTGACTCCAATTAGGTACAGTCATTACTAATGCTATAATTAGTTTCTCCTTAATTACATTAAAGGCATGCATATAAACATCATCAAAGTCAAATGCAGAATTTTTTTTAAGAAGATTTCATAAAGGTTTAGAGAGTTTAGAAAAATCCTTTATACATCTTCTATAAAATCCTACATGTCCTAAAAAGCATCTGATTCCCTTCACATTCTTTAGAAGTAGTATTTTTTCTATGGTTGCAATTTTAGGTCGATCAACCTCAATTCCTTTATATGACACTCTATGGCCAAGCACGATCCCTTATTGAACCATGAAATTACACTTCTTCCAGTTTAGGAAAAGATTTTTATATTCACATCTCTGCAAAACAAGAGCTAAATCATATAAACAATGATCAAAAGATGTACAAAAATCTAAAAATTTGTCCATGAAAATTACCATTATATCTTCCACCATACTAGAAAAGATAGCCATCATTCAACATTGAAATGTTGTTGGGGCATTGCACAGTCCAAATGGAATCCTTTTAAAAGAAAATATTCCATAGAGGCATGTGAATGTAGTTTTCACATGATATTTGAGGGCTATGACAATATAGTTATACCTCGAATAACCATCTAAGAAGCAATAATAAGGATATCTAGTCAATCGATCTAACATTTGATCATTGAATGGAAGTGGAAAATGATCCTTCCTTGTTGCTTTGTTCAGCTTGCGGTAATGTATACATACACACCAACCTGTGAATTTTCTTGTAGGAATAAGCTCATTGTTGTCATTTTTTGCCACCGTCATTCCACCCTTTTTTGGTACAACATGCACTGGACTTACTCATGAGCTGTCTGAAATAACATAAACAATTCCAGCATTGAAGACCTTCAAAACTTCAGCTCTCACAACTTCCTTCATTGCTAGATTTAATCTTCTTTGGGGCTCAATTGATGGTTTCTAAGGTTCCCCCATTAGAATCTTATGCATGCAAATGGATGGACTTATACCTTTTATGTCAAAGATAGTCCATCCCAAGGATGTTCTAGTTCTTCCAATTATATGGTCATCCTTTTTAACATGCATTATCAAATTATTAGTCAGATTTAATATGATGCTTATGTAGGCTTTCTAAAGTAACTTTTCTTGTTTAGTTCTGGGTAATTCTCAAGATAATCAAGATTTTCAGTTATTCACTCAAACACATCTTGTTGTACAAGTAGTGAATACATTTTCTATTTCTAGACTCCATAATCTCATGTTCCTTCGTGCTTGTCAATCTTATATTTGATGTATCCCATATTCTTTGATTTGATTTGCCAAACCCCAAGATCCTGGTTTGAATATGTTCAAGAATCTGATTTGAATTGATTAGGCTTAAGATAATAAAAAAACAATTCAATTTTAGTCAATACAAGTCCCTTGCACTCTAATACTAATTTTTTTAGAACAAACCATCAAATGCAAGTATGAAATCAATGAAAGTTTACTAAACCTTGTAAGGAACAGATTAACAACTAGCGACAGATAAGTATACCAAGAAATTTTACATGGTTATGTACATAATTTGTGACCTTACTAGATGGGAATGTCTCATCCTACCAATTCATTAAGAACAACAGATAATTACACACTCAGTCACCTTCTCAATCTCAACTGTTAAACACAACCTCACGTACATCAATGGCATTCATCAGGTTCAAAATAGCCTCATAGAAAATTAATATCAGCAATAAGAACACTCACAATCTCGTTTATCTCTAAAATGTGAGTCTAGTGCTCTTGATACACATATATATAGGCATCAAGATTGCGCCTAACATAAATCTTGATCCTCTACAACATAACTACAAGTCTCTATCTACCACACGAGATAAGTAAGTTATCTTTGTTGAGCTGTCAAAACATCATTGGTTGCAATTGATTTGAATCACAAGTCACATAATTATCCACCTTGATTCAAAGCTATTTCATAGGGGTTTGGTATGGTTTACTCTACCTAGCTCCACCTTGCTTAGCCTTCTCCTACTCGAAGCAATTACAAACATAACTTAAACTTGTTGAGAGGGATGGGTTTTGCCAACATACGAACAAGGATTTCATGTGCATGAGTCAAACCTATCCAATGGGTTCACCTTTAGGGATGAGAACTAATTATCCTGTGAAAGTCCAAGGAAACTATTGAACCTACGACAAAAGCTTGTTACTCAAAGTAATTACCACTTGGGTAGTTGTAGTAAAGGTAAACTTCATGCTTATGCATCCCATCCATAAGTAGCACAACACCATATGGCCATTTTCATGAAGTGTTGGTGCAAACCTACCAAAAAATGACAATGAAATGGCGTTTACAATAATATTGATAAATTATCCCTTATAAAAAAAGAAAAAATTATATGAAATAATACCCCTAAAATTTATAAAAAAAAATAATATTATAATAATATTAAATGTGATCTAATTAATTTGAATTCAACTTGAACGGTGTCTAACTAGATGACGTTTAATATGAAATTTTTAGGTTGGTAGTTTTTTTAAAGTAAAAATATATTAGATAGACTTAAGAGGTGTAATTTTCGTAGTTACAAATTTTAAGGGGTGTTATAAATATTGTTTAAAAATACATAAATAAAAAAATACAACATTTACTACACATTACGATTATTAATTGGTGTCATTTTCTACAAATATTTGTACACTAATTCCCACATGGTTAATGAATTATTGTTTCCCATACGTTTTAAGTATTTATTTTGTAATTAAAAAAATATGAGAAATATTTATTAAAAAAAGTATAAATAGGGAGAGAAGTGCCTAAAAAGCTATTTTAATAGAAAGAGAAAGAAAGACTAATACAAAAAGGTTTGCAAGAACAAAAACTTTGGAAAACTCTATTGTATTTCATTTTTGGTGGAAAAGCTAATCTTTTTTTATACATGTCTTCAAAAGTAGCTCGGGTGGTCGCTTCTTGCTCCTAGTTGAGCTTAAGAATACGAACCTGAACCAGCCTTATAAGTATACATTGGTACGTAGTTCTAGCATTTTTACAGTGTCATACCTTATGCTTAAACAAACACTGTTTGTATTTAAGTGCTATTTTTACAACTTAATAAAGGTAGATAATTTTTTGTAACTTTCTTAATAGTTTGTTTGTATATTTGATAGTTTTCCCTATTCTTAAAAAAACAAAAAGAGAGAAAGAAGAAGAAGAAGAAGAAAGAAATTAAGAAAGAAACAATGGAAGGAAAAATAGAGACCAAAATAGGGAGAAATATTTATAAACAAGTATAAATAGAGAGAGGAGTGCCGATAAAAAAGATGTTTAAATAGAAAGAGTGAGGGAGGAAGAGGGTTTGCAAGAACAAAAACTTTCTACATGTTAAGTCAAGCATTATTATTAAATTAAAATTATTTTATTTGTGTAACTATATAAATGAAAGTATTGATTATATAATATTGTTTAAATAGCTTTATATTTTATGTAGCAAAAAAAATGTTTTATATTTAGGGAAAATAAAACCTAAAATAAAATGGATGTAAATTTTCTTTTCTCTTTTTTCTAAAATATGTGTTTTTGTTAATTGATCTTCATGTTTGGGATATATTAAATAATAAATCTTTATGCTCTATTAAAAACTTGAAAAGTTTAAGATAATAAATTGATGACTCGTATAATTTAACATAATTTATCAATTCTCAGGAACATCTGCCAGGGACTGAGCAGAACTAAAAATAAACACAGAGGGGTGTGTAGAAAAGAGAAAGAAAAAATGATTGGGACTAATCAAGAAGAAAGACAAAAATTAGAGAAAAATATATTGGAGCACAACAAGAAAACACAAAAACATATTCTTTTTGCGATTCAATTTTCTTTCAATTCCACTCAGAAAATTATGGTGAATTCATTTATATTAAATATATTTTTAGCATCAACTAAAATTTCTTTATTTTAGGAAAAAGATGTAATTTAATTCTAAACTATGTTGATTTTCTTCATGTTTGTCTCATTTATTCTGAATTTATTGTTTCTAATTAACTGATCATTAATTAGATGATTTTAGTCTTGTGATTTACTATTGAATGAGGGAATTATAGGATAGATCTAAAATATTTTGGTATAGATAAATATAGAGATCGAAAGACTTGTATGAACTTGTGTAGTATTAAAATCATTGATCTTAATGCTTTCTTACTTTTTTAAATTGCATATTCTTGTGTAAATTAATGAACAAGAATATTTCCAATTGAATGTCAAAAGAGGTTTTTGGATGTTTTTTAGAGATTACTATCAAACAGAGAGAATTACATTCAATTAACTAGTTGAGTAAAACATAGTGAGGGATTAGATGAAATCGATTTCCTAGAAGTTTTATTCCTATTGATTTGATTTCCGAACATCTTTATTTTCTTTTGCATATTTTCTTTAAATTGATTTTATTTTAAATTTCAATTACGACAACCTTAGTGAATTCTCTAGAAAAAAATTGAGATTAATATAATTTTGGTATTTGTCAAAAGTAAGTTACCAATATCTAAGAAAGACACTCTTCTTATCATTTTACTATAAAACTACGATACTATGTAATTGTAGTTTTACATCGATCAAATTTTTGGCACCGTTTTCGGGGATTAAAATTTTCTTATATTTTCTAATATCAATACAAAATAATCTTGATTTTAATTTAGAATTATATTATATTTTTATTATTTATTATTTATTTTTCTATAGGTGTGTTTTTGACATTGGATACGCCATGCTAGAACTCGAAACATTATTCCTTTTGATCTAGAGATTGAAAGACTTTAGATCACAGAGAAAAAAGAAATTACTAGCTATGGCTAAAGGATAACAGAATACATAGCCACACATCTTGAAGGATTATGTAAGGCCAATTGTGAATGACAACTATTTAGGTGTAAGACTCTAGACCATTAATGTCAATAATTTTAAGCTCAAACCTGCGTTGATCAGCTTGGTGCAACAAGCCCAATTTAGTAGATTTCGACTTGATTATCCCAATATTTGTTTGGTGATGTTCTTAGAGATTTGTGACACTGTAAAGATGAATGGTGTTACTAAAGACACCAATAGAATGAGATTGTTTCCTTTTTCATTGAGGGACAAGGCGAGAGGTTGGCTACAATCTCTACAACTGGGAAGCATCACTAGTTGGCAGGACATACCAGAAAAGTTTCTTACTAAATTCTTTCCACTTTCAAAAATAGCCCAACTCAGGAGTAAGATTGGTCAATTCAAGCAAAGTCATTTTGAGACACTCTATGAAGCATTTGAAAGGTATAAAGATTTGATTCTACGTTGCCATCAACATGTATTTCCATATTGGTTGCAAGTTCAGATATTGTATAATGGGTTAAATGGGAAAACTAGAACCATAGTTGATGAAACTTCTGGTGGAACTTTGATGTTGAAGACAACTGAGGGGCTACTTCTCTTTTGGAAGAAATAACTTCAAACAACTATCAATGGCCAACTGAAAGATCTATGGCTAAGAAAGTTGCTGGGATTCATGAATTGGAGCCATTTGTTGCCTTTTTAGCTCAAGTTGCTTCTTTATCTCATTAAGTTTAAGCCTTGACAACCCAAAGAACACCACAAAGTGTAGAATATGTTGCAGCTTCAAGTATGAAAGTTACAATGAATGAAGCAAGTCACGAATAGGTTCAATACATCAACAATCAGAACTACAATTATCGTGGTAATCCCATGCCAAATTACTACCATCCAAGGCTTCAAAATCATGAGAGTTTTTCTTATGGAAACACAAAGAATGTGCTACAACCTACTTTAGGGTTTGATAGTCAACCAAGTGAGAAGAAGATTTCACTTAAGGATGCCATGGTTTCCTTTGTTGAGGAGACCAAAGTAAGGTTTAAAAAGATTGATTCATGAATGGATAACATTGAGACTCATTGTAGCAATATGGGAGCCACTATGAAAAATCTTGAAGTGTAAATTGGGAAACTAGCCACAACCATCAATGCTTAACAAAGAGGAACTTTTCCTAACAATACAAAAGTGAATCCAAAGGAACAATTCAAGGCCATTACACTTAGGAGTGTAAGAGAAATTGAAAGGTCACCATCAAAGGAAACCGAGTCCACCCCTACAACTCCAAACAATGGCCAAAGTAATAATATAGTAGAAGTACAAGAGATTGTTAAAGATACACTAAGAGAGACTAACATGCCTTCATCAATTTCATTTCTTGACAATCCTCCTATTCTCCCTACTCCACTTCTTTATCCTCAATGCCTTCAAAAAAAAAATTAAATTAGAAAATTTCTAAGTTTTTGGATATTTTTAAGAAAATTCACATAAATATTACTTTTGGAGATGCCTTGGAACAAATTCCAAATTATGCCAAATTCTTGAAGGACATCATTTCCAAGAAGAGAAGGTTGGAGGATTTCGAAATAGTGAAGTTTTCTGAAGAATGTAGTGTCATTCTTCAAAATAAATTACCTCAAAAATTAAAAGATCTAGGGAGTTTCACTTTGCCTTGCACTATTGGAAATTAGTTTTTTGATAAAGTTTTATATGATCTTGGTGCTAGAATTAATCTTATGCCAATGTTTTTTTGTAGGAAATTGGGACTTGGAGTGATGAAACAAACAACAATTTCTTTGCAACTAGTAGATCGATTCATCAAATATCCACGTGGAATCATAGAAGATGTATTGGTAAAGGTGGATAAATTTATTTTTTCAATTGATTTTGTGGTGCTAGATATGTGTGAAGATCAATAGGGTAAGTTAACATTGATATTGAACAAGGAAGCCATGATATTTCTAGAAGATCCAAGCACTTGCTTTCGAGTAGATATCATTGAAAAATGTGAAGTAGAATCCTTTCAAGAAGATATGTCGGCCGATCACCTAGAACGATGTATCACCACTTCATCTCATGCTTATGATTTCAATAACTCTATTGTTTATGAATTTGATTTACCTTTTTTTAGTGAAGAATTTCTCCACTATGTATTTGTCTTGGAAGCATTGCAACAGGTTACATCATTTAGAAAAGAAGTGGAAAGGGTGGAGCTAATAATAGCAAAGACATATTTTGTAATCTCTATAGAGAAAGTGCAGCAAACTACAACTCTAGAGTTGAAGAACTTGCCTGAGCATCTTTGTAATGCATTGTGTGTTAAGAGAGCATATAATAGCCTTGGGATGGACTATCTCTAACATAAAAGGTATAATTCCTTCCATTTTCATGCACAAGATTCTAATGCAAGAACTTTACAAACCATCACTTGAGCTCCAAAGAAGATCCAACAATGAAGGAAGTTATGAGAACTGAAATTTTGAAGCTCTTCAATGATGGAATTATTTATACTGTTTTAGACAGCTCATGGGTAAGTTCAGTTCAAGTTGTACCAAAAAAGGGTGGAATAACAGAGGTGAAAAATGATAGAAATGAGCTTATTCCTACAAGAATAGTCACGAGTTGGCATGTCTGTATGGATTGTCGCAAGTTGAACAAAGCAACAAGGAAGGATCATTTTACACTTCCATTCATTGATCAAATGTTAGATCAATTGGCCGTATATTCATATTATTGCTTCTTAGATGGTTATTTGGGGTATAACCAGATTGCCATAGCCCCCAAAGATCAAGAGAAAACTACATTCATATGCCCCTATATAACATTTGCTTTTAGAAGGATGCCCTTTGGATTATGCAATGTCTTAACAATATTTCAACGTTGCATGATGGGTTTCTTTTCTGATATGATGGAAGATACAACAAAAATTTTCATGGATGACTTTTTGTTTTTTGGAACATCTTTTGATCATTGTTTGCATAATTTAGCTCTTTTTTTTGCAGAGATGTGAAGATAAAAATATTTTCCTAAATTGGGAGAAATGTAATTTCATGGTTCAAGAAGGGATTGTGCATGGCCATAAAGGGAATTGAGGTTGATCAAACTAAAATTACAACCATAGAAAAACTACTACCTCCAAAAAATGTGAAGGGAATCAAAAGCTTTTTGGGACATGTGGGATTTTATAGAAGATTTATAAAGGTTTTTTCTAAACTCTTTAAACTTTTATGTAATCTTCTTAAAAAAATTATGCATTTGACTTTGATGATGTTTATTTATAGGCCTTTAATGCAATCAAGGAAAAATTGATTTCAGCATGAGTAATGACTGTACTTGATTAGAGTCAACCTTTTGAAGCCACGTGTGATGCAAGTGACTTTACAATTGGAGCAGTGTTAGGAAAAAATCAAGATATTCTTTAGGGATATATACTATGCAAGCGCACATTGAATGAAGCCCAATTGAATTATACAACAACAGAGAAGGAGATTCTTACTATGGTGTTTCCTTGTGAAAATTTTGGTCTTACCTCATTGGTACAAAGATGATAATGTTCACTGATTATGTAGTACTTCGTTATTTGTTTAGCAAGAAGGATACTAAGCCTAGGCTAATTCGTTGGATCCTTCCTTTTAGGAAATTGATTTGGAAGTTTGAGATAAGAAAGGAAGTGAAAATTCAGTTGTTGACCATCTTTCTCGATTGGAGCAAGATGAAGTAAAACTAGATTTAGTGATCCATGAAGAATTCCCTAATGAGAAGTTGTTTGCATGTGAGATCAAGCTTCCTTGGTATGCCAATATTGTAAACTACCTAACTTGTAGGGTATTTCCACCAGATCTTACTTACCACCAATGTAAGAATTTTTTGCATGATGTGAAATATTATTTTTGGGATGAGCCTCTGCTTTTGAAAAGATGCCCTGATCAAATCATTCGAAGATGTGTACCTGAAGAGGAGATGCAAGCCATTCTCTATCATTGTCATTCCTTATCATATGGAGAGAATTTTGGAGTAACATAAATAGAAGATAAGGTATTTCAAAGTGGTTTCTTTTGGATCTCTATTTTTCATGACAGTTATACTTTGGTGAAAACTTGTGATTGGTGCCAACGTATGGGAAATATTTCAAGGCATTAGAAGCTACCATTGAAAAATATCTTAGAGGTTGAGTTATTTTATGTATAGGGAATTGATTAGTGTTTGAAAAAGCATGTCATCTCCCTGTTGAGTTAGAGCATAAATCTTATTGGGCTATAAAGAAGTTTAATTTTGATTTGAAGGTAGTAGGGGAAAAAATACTTCTTCAATTGAATGAGATGGATGAGTTCCATAATGATGCTTATGGAAAATAAAAAATCTAAAATGAACGGAAAAAGAAGTGGCATGACAAATAGATTCTTAGGCATGAGTTTTCTCTATGGTAGTAGGTTTTTCTCTTCAATTCATGACTAAAACTCTTCCTGGGTAAGATAAGAACATGATGAGCAGGTCCTTATACAATTGACAAAGTTTAACCTTTTGGAGAAATAGACTTGAAAGACAAGGTAGGGAATATATTCAAAGTTAACGACCAAAGATTGATGCACTATTATGGAGAACAATTGGAGAGAAATTGTGCATTTATTCCTCTTTGAAACTAAATTGATAAAGATTGAAAAGTCCGGCTGTTGACTATAAGACAAGTACTTATGGAAGGAAGCCTATAAAAATTTATTTTATTTATTACTTATTTGAATAATTTGGATTTTGATGCTGGTTTATTTTGTAGGAATAAAGAGCTTAAAATTACAAACTAATGCGAATCCACCATAAAACCAAGGAAATTCCTTTCATTTCTTCAATTTGTTTCACTTTTGGATTACAATGTGGACATTTTTTTATTTGAGTTTGGAGGTGTCAACTCCTATAATCTTGAGTTTTTAGATTCTCTTATCAAGCATGTATTTGAGTATGATTAATTGAATTCACTATGACTTTGAAATTTGTGATTGAGGATGGTTTTGAGAAAAAAAATTCAAAATATGCTATTATGTTAGGCAGAGTTTTGTGGGTACATTGATTTAAATCTTTGTCCTTGAAAATAATTGTGGGCATAGTCAATTTTTCTTTACTCTATTTTGCCTATGAAGAGAAGGAGTTGAATTAATTGGGACAAGAAAGTTCAATCTGGCTTTGCTCTAGAATCTATTGATGGATCCTTGAGGTGAAATCCTATTTTATACCAAACATTAAAGAAAGGATCTAGGAAATTTTTTGTCCCAACCAAAAAACTTTCTCAACCATCCTGATTATCACGCCATCATTGCATGGTGTATTCTCATAATCGACCCCTTTGAGCCTTATTTTACATAAGCTTTATTTGCTATTTTAACTACATAAACCATTCCCATTATAAGCATAAAAACCATGAATTTATCTTAAATTTTGACAAAATACTTTGATTGAAATTTTCATTTAAAGAGAAAGTTAGTTGAAATTAAATAATCTACATTATGTTTGTTCTATTTCATCAAGTGTGAAAAGAAAAGAAAGTGAAAGGTAAGAATTGAAAAAAGGATTAAAGTGGTTGAAAATCAGGAAAGGCTTTCACTATCAAAGTGGCTGAAAAAAATTTTTCATCCCTCCACTTATTGAGTATAGCAACAATATTATCATTAGTATAAACATATTGTAAAAAAAGAGCTATGGTGTGAATCCTGTGAATATTTTTTTTGTTCTTTGTACCAAGTATTTTCTCAATTTTCTTTGATATTCCATATCCATTTCTTTCTTAGCCCTCACCTTGTGGCTTATAATTACAACCTTGATTAAAGACATTTGATCTCTGATTTTGATGTTTGATTACATTAGTGGAGAGGATTTATGAAAATTGGACTTATGGGGTGAAGTTTTGAGAGAAATCTTCTGATTTTAGTTATTCTACTTTTATTTGAATTTGTTGGTGGTTTGAAGTTAAATTGACTATTTAATACACACACTCAAGGACTTAAATTTAGGTTGAAGTAAATGCTTAACTCATGCTTGACAAATTGTTGAATATTTTGCTTGACTTTCCTGCTATCTTCGATGTCGAAAGAGTTGGTTACTAGTGATGAAATCTAAATTCAGATCATGGCTTGGTGAGTAATGGTAGGTCTCTATGGAGTCTAGTTGATATTGTCTATTGTTGTCTTTTATTTTATTTTCTTTTTGTTTGAGTACAAACAAAGTTCTAAGTTTGGGAGTATTTGATAACTTGCATAATTTGACTTCATCTATTTAATAAAGGCATTGGGGAAAAAAGACAAAAAAATGAAGGCTGAGAAATAGAAAGTGGAAAAGGTTGAAACTAAAAAAGAGAGGAGAAAATAGAAAAATATAGAGATCGAAAGACTTGTATAAACCTGTGTAGTATTAAAATCATTGGTCTTAATGCTTTCTTGCTTCATTAAATTACATACTCTTATGTAAATTGATGAACAAGAATGTTTCCAATTGATTCTCGAAAGAGGTTTTTGAATGTTTTTTTTAGATTGCTAAAAAATAGAGAGAATTAAATTAAATTTGCTAGATTAGTAAAGAATAGTGAGGGATTAGGTGAAATCGATTTCCTAGAATTTTTCTTCCCATTAATTTGATCTTCGAACATCTTTCTTATCTTTTGCGCATTTTCTTTAAATTGATTTTATTTTAAATTCCAATTAGAGCAATCTTAGTGACTCCTCTAGATAAAATTGAGATTAGCATGATTTTGGTATTTTTCAAAAGTAAGTTACCAATTCATGAGTACAATACTCTTCTCATCACTTTACTATGAAATTATGATACTGTGCACTTGCAGTTTTGCACTGATCACAGCTAGCCAAGTAATTGCTTCAATGGACATATAAGGACTCTAGAGGCAAGTTTTTTCATGTGTATTTCAATATGGGACAAAGGAAGATAAATTTTATTGCTCGAATTCTCTATCGAAAATTCCTTTCTTTTAATTGATTGGAATCACACAACCATTGTCAGTGCCAAAATTTTTAATGGTTTCCAATGGCACCGTCTTGGTGTTGATCTTCATTTATCTTTGCTTCATGTGAGTTTTACTTCTTATTCTCTAAACTTTGTTAAATTAAAACATTAGCTATATTTTCACGTCTGTGTTTCTTCAAATTAGTTTTATTAGTTTTGGTGCATATGGGCTATGATTGAATTTGGTTACTCAACATTGGATGTTCTTTTCTCAATTGTTTGATGCTCTGTAATGAAACGTGTTTGTGATTTGAGTGCAAGGTGCACTGGCATTGAATTGAAGAATTATGGAAATGAATAAATCAATGAGCTGACAAAACATGTATTAACATTTCTCTTTGTTAATGTTGTTCAAGTCACAATTCATATACGAGTTTCATCGTTTCTTCGTTGTGTTTATCACTCTCTCCATCCATATTTTCCTTTAAAACCTATTTGATCCAATAAATCATAAAATGAGTTCTTAACATGTTCTTTACAACGTCTCACTTTCCTAGCAAGTTGGTGAACTAACTAGCCCTAGGACCAACAATCCACTCTTGACGTGCTTCTAGAGAATGAGAAAACTCATAAAGAGTCTATTTTTCCCTACTATGGGTTACAATTAGTAAGCACCCAGATCATTGTCAAGTGAGAAACCCCTAATGAGAAACCTTATGAAGCACCTAAAAAGAAACTAGATCCTAAGTTTGGCTACACTCCAATCACTCAACCAGCTAAGGAAACCATTTATCATCTCGTTAGAATAGGAACCACACAAGACTATCAGGGTTAATTAGCACTTCTTATGCAAGACTGTTAAGATGATATGGCCACCTAGGAGGAGCTTAAACAACCTACCTTGGTAGGTGCCACCAAATATAGGCATCTAGTCATCCACTTAGAAGATGTCCTTCAGCATGCAGTATAATATAATAGCTAGCTAGGTAGGCCAATCAAGTAGAATTCATAGGAAGAGAAAATAGATAGAGCATCTAGGTTCACCAACGAGGTAGATCATCCTAGTCTACTAGACATAAACTATTATTGAGCTTCTATGACCCTAGAATGTGAAGGTTCCAACCACCCCCCAATCATTACCATATGTGAAAGCACATTTAATCAATCTAAACCAAACTTTTCTAGCTTGTCTTGAGGAACCATTCAAAGACTAGACGAGTGGTGAAATCAAGCAAGGGAAGCCATGTTAACTATACCATTGTTCTTATAGTCGAAGTCCATAACTACAAGTTAGAAAAACATCTATCTAAGAGAGTAGAGATTCTTATATAAAAAAATATTAGACCTTAGAAGGATAGGTCACACCTTAGAAAGATACATTATCTAGAATGCTACCTCTAAGGTTATGCTTTTTATAATGCTACCATTAGTGTAGTGTAGGACACTGCCACCTAGGCCGCTCTAGACTTAATGAATTTTTACATCGCCTACCTTTCCATTATCTAAACTTTGGATCCAAGCTATACCTAATGATTTATATCCAGACAATATTGAGTGATTTTTAATCCATGGATGGGTCAAAGAATTGGACTGAAAAAATAAATATGGAGGATGAGCCTAAGAACCTAGAAATCAAGAAGTTAAAGGCAGAGTCCAAGGTATTCAAAAGGGATTGCAACTCCCAATCTGAGATTGAATTCAAAAATTTTGTCCTTCTAAACACACCTTGAGAAAAAAAATACTAATTTAGGTCCAAAACTTTGGACTCTTCAGAGCTCTTAGAAGGATGAAAAGGTCTCCACTTGACTAAAACCAGAGCTCCATAAGTTGCATCGTGACCTTAGCTAGAACACCAAAGATTGCTAAGAATGAAAAAGGGAGATAGAATAGTTTATTTAAAAAGAGATACTAAAGAACTATGTGCTAGCCAATATGGGCACTCTATAGAAGCATGTCTAAGGTGGTTCTTGAAAATGATGATGATGAAATCTAACCATACATAGCATGTATAAATAATGTATACTACGAGATGTAAATATGCTCTATGGTGCTACATTGTGGTCAGTTGTGTGCTTGATGATTGTGTGTGCAACATATGTAGCATACCAATATATATGTGCAACAGATGCAACAATTGCATGCCCACTTCCTATATAGATCGTACACATGAAAACCCTGATATTGTGCATATGCAGCACAAATAGTCATATGAATGTGTATGTGTGTGTGCAAGTTGCCTATACTAGCTATGCATATAATAAAATCGTTAATGCAGTACATGTGCAACATATATGGTATATAGTCAATTGTGTGTGTGCTACATATTTGTAGTATATGCCACATATACATTGCATTTTAAAATGCTATAATCACCCAAAAAAAGATATGTAGTAAGCATTAACACCTATACTAACACATTCTAAAGTTGTTATAACTGTGATGGTTGTGATGACTGACCAACATCTATTAGGATTGTTACAAAGGCAACTGCTGATCTAACAATGATGTGCACCTTTGTTCTAGTAAATGCACATCACAATGCCAGGATAAAAGTAGTAGGCCATAGTTTGTATACTTGAAGAAAAATAGCCAAGGAAAATAATAGTTTAATAAAACAGTTCTATGAAGGAATTATTCAAAAAATCTTCTTCAATATGTTTTATTTCTTAGTTTATAATTGTTAACGCATAGCTCAAGAAAGCTATGGAAATAAAAATGAGGATATAAAAAGGAATTTCTAGATGGTATTAGAGCATCCTTCATAGGCATAAAGAAATTTTTTTCAAGAATCAATCAAAGTGAAAGCATTTAAAGACAAGGAAAGCAGTAATGGTGATTCCATAAGAAACAAAATATGAGATCATTTCTTTCGATGATCAGGTACTTAGCACAAAATTAGATAAAGAAAATTCCATTGTATGGAGAAAAAAATATTGCTCATGCTAATATGATTTAGAAAACTTTGTGAATGGTGTCTACAAATGCCCTAAATTTTTTGTGTAATTGGAATTGTGAATGCTAAATACAAGTTTTGGGTTCGTCAAGATCAAATGATCAATTCTTATTTGGTAGGATCTTTGGATAATGAGTTTATAAATAAAGTATAATACTGACACAAGTTGTGAAACATGGTTGTGTCTTAAGGGATATTTCCTCTCGCACTCAAGGGCCAGAATTATGCAGTACAAGGCTGAAATAAGTGCTATCAAGAAGGGAGGCATGTCTATTAGTGAATATGTTCACCTTGTGCAATCCTTGGCATCATATGACAATGACTATGATTCAGTTGTGGCTAATGTCCAAGAAGGGTGTGTGAAATTGCAAGAAGTGTTATACAAATTGTTGAGCCATGAAAGCATATTGGAAAGGAGGAACATGCTTATATCTTTATTACCTATAGCTAATATTGCAAAAATGACACCCTTACCAAATGTGAATCTTATCCAGTAACAGCCAATGACACCTTTCCCAATGCCCAATCAAACACAAATTGCTACTCCCATCAATTTGATAAACCAAGTAGACAAAGTGTAAGGTGATTATAGTAAAGAACAAGTATATCATGTCCATTTCTCACAAAATCCTCAACCCATCTACTTTTCTTCTCAAAATATTTCATTCAATGGAAATCCACTAGACAATGGCATGCCAATTTTTCAAAACTTTAACAATTTTAACAAAGGTAGAGGAAAAAAACTATAACACAAACAGGCCACATCACCAAATTTATGGTAAGTTGAGCCACTTTGCTAACAAATGCTGGCATCGATTTGATGCTAAGTGACACCAAATCAAACCAATCAAAACATATTTCCACCCAATCCTTTTGTTCCACCAATTCAGCAATTCTATAATAATAATGCTCCTCAAATAATGTTTCCCTACAAGTTCTCCCTAACTAATCAACCTATCTTTTCTGCATGCCTAATAGCAAATCTACCATATGCAAATGCTTCTCTCAGTAGGAAAAATGTTCTCCAAGCTCAAGTTGCTATGTTTAGCCATGTTACACAAACTACATTGAAGAATGCAAAACTAGTAACACAAAACCAAACACAAATGACTACCCTATGCAATAAGTCATTGAATACCATTTCCATAACTACATTGATGCAACCACCTATCTATTACACTCATTCATGTCAATCAACTACTTCTATGATCAATCAACCTACTACTACTTTTCTTGCCAACCAGAATTTTGTTTGTGATCCAAGTTGGTTCACTAATAATGGTACTACTCATCACATCATAGCTGATCCATTCAACTTGGCTATCAAAACTGAGTTTATAAGGAATGAACAACTATAAGTAGGAAATGAGGTTGGAATACAAATTGCTAACCTTGGTATGTCTTCCATCTCTTCTCCTCATAACTTAGATAAGAAATTCATTTTGTCAAGCATGTTCCATGTTCCATCCATCATTAAGATAGTTTACTAAAGACAACAATGTTCTTATGGAATTTCATACTGATTGTGTATATGTGAAGGACAAGAACACAGGGAAGAGGCTCATGCAAGGGAAACTTAGGAATGGACTGTATGCATTTGATGTGGCTATTTGTATACAATTACCATTTCAGTGACATTCTATAATTAGTTCACAAGCCCACATCAATTCTTCATAAGGCAATAGTTGTCAAAACATAGCCAATAAGGAAGTCTCTTTCAATGGATCTAATCTAATGTGGCACAATAGATTGCGTCATCCATCTCTCAAAGTTACTAAAGCTATAATGAATAAGTGTAATGTTAGATGTGAATTTTTCTTCGAACAATAATCAGTCCATTTATGATGCTTGTCAATTAGGAAAATTACACAAATTACCATTTATTTCTATTATAAATAAAGCTATAGCTCCTTTGGATTTTATCCATTATGATGTTTGGGGACTCTCACCTATACTACTATCTAGTCTTAGTTCTAGGTGGTATGTATATTTCATTGATGAATTTTTGCATTTCTATTGGATTTAGTTTTTAAAGAAAAATCTAACTGCAAGAAAGCACTTTTGCTTTATAAAGTAAAAGTTGAGTTGCTTACTGGTAGACACATTAAAGTTCTTCAATCTGATAAAGGTGGAGAATATGATAGCCTTAATAATGCACTTGGCTCAGCTGGTATAACAAGATAGATATCATGTCCATACACATTTTAGCATAATGGACTAGTGGAAAGAAAACATCAACATATTATTAAAATAGAGTTAATCATTTAGCCCAAGCCTCTATACTACAACATTCTTGATCAATATATTACCAAGTTCAATATTGGATTAGAAAACCCTTTGGAGACTCTTTTCAGTTTTACATGATTATAGTTTCTTGAAGATATTAGGGTGTAGGTGTTTCCCTTTGACAAATCCATTCCATCAACATAAGTTTGCCTTCAAATCTATAGCATATACCTTTCTTGAGTATAGTCCTTGTCATAAAGGCTACAAATTTCTTACAAATGAAGGTAAGCTTTTAATCTCATGTCATGTCATTTTTGAAGAATATAACTTTCCTTTCTCTAACAAAATTGTAACTTAATTAGCTAGCCCAATTCCAAAACATTGCCTCCCTTTTGTAACTAAATTCATCCTTTCACAACCTGTGTTGACCATGTTACATACAGACACCAACCCATCTCTTTACATTACACAAAATAATCCCACCAATTCCCATAAGTTTTCATTTAAGCAACCACCTAATGCTATACACAACTCATCTGTAACTCTACAACCCAACTTACCTGATGGTTCTTGTTCATAATCCATCTATACAGATTTCCCATTACATTTTTCATTACTTGTCAATACAGCTAATACTCATGACATGCTTACTCATTCCAAAACTATCTCTTCTCCATCAAGAAAGCTACCTAATACTCACAGCATGATAACCAAATCAAAAGCTATTTCAGTCACACCAAGAGCCTTTCTTTCCATACATAATACTGCCTTACCATAAATCATCATGAAAGATGAATATGATGCATTTATGTGAAACAATACATGTGAATTGGTTTCATATCCTACTAACAGAAAGATAACTAACAACTAGTGGCTTTTCAGAATTAAGGAACGAGTTGATGGCTTACTAGAAAAGTTAAAAGCTAGGCTAGTTGCCAAAGGTTACTTACAAGTAGTTCTTTTATTCATTACCTTAAGTAATCATTAGGTACTTCGACAATTAGACAACAGTAATGTCTTTCTCAATGGAAATCTACAAGAAGAAGTATATACTAGACAACATGTTGGTTTTGTAGACAAATAATAACCTAACTATGTTTGCCATCTGAAAAAATCTTTGTATGGATAAAGCAAGCTCCACAGGCATGGTTTGACACATTATCAATAACTCTAACATAGTTTGGCTTCACAAGGGAAAGGTATGATGACTCACTATTCTGCATGACTTGTACTACGTACTCCATCTATGTCATTATGTATGTTAATGATATGATCATCACTAGGTTTGATACAACCAATATGAATACCTTTATTCAGCTCCTTAATGACAAATTTTCTTTGAAAGACATGGCCAACCTACATTACTTTCTGGGAATTGAATTTTCTCAACTTGCAAATGGTTATTTTCTACTTAAATAAACGAAATACATCAGGTTTATACTTAAAAAGGCTTAACTTCTTCATTCCAAACCTGTTATCACTCCCATGATTTTGGGTTCCACTTTAAGGGATGAGGATGGTGGAAACTACAACAATACAACTTTATACAAGAGTACTATTGGTATTTCATTCTCTATCAAAAAGGTATGTCGATACATAGGTCTCCCTAAAGATCCACAATAGACAATAGTAATGAGAATCCTTCGTTTTCTCAATGGCATTATAGATCATGGGTTAGAATTCAAAGCTTCAATAACATTCCACATTAATGGTTTTGTTGACTCAAATTGGGCATCATGCTTAGATACAAGATGATCTACATCTCATATTTTCATCTTCCTTATTGCCAACCCAATTATTTGGTCAACTAAGAAACAAGCCACTATCTCTCAGTTTATTGCCGAGGTTGAATATAGATGTCTTACCAGTGTAGCTACTAAAGTCTCCTGGTTACAAGCTCTTCTGCATAAATGGGTACACTTGCTTCATCTCTTCCTATTATCCGGTATGATAACACTAGTGTAGTTTCTTTAACAACTAACCCATTCTCCATTCCAAGACTAAACACATCGAGCTAGATTGCCATTTTATTCAGGAAAAAGTGATTCAAAATTAGCTAAGTGTCCAATACATCCAATCCTATGACCAAATAGTAGACATCTTGACAAAACCCCTTCCTCTAGATCCTTTTTTAGTTTCTTAAAGGCAAACTCAGTGTTACGTACTAAAGTACTACTAAGTTTGAGGGAGGGTGTAAAAGACATATCTGAGGTGGTTCTTGAAATGATGATGATCAAATCTTACCATGCATAGAAATTATGAATAATGTACAGTACATAAAGTAAATATGCACGATAGTATTACACTATGGTCATCCGTGTGCCTGATGACTGTGTGTAACGTGTGTAGTATACCAGTATATATGTGCAACAAATGCAGCATATGCATGTAATTGCCTATACAGATCATGTATATGACAAGCCTGATATTATGTTTCATATACAGCACATATAGTCATATAAATGTGTGTATGTGTAAGCTGCCTATATTAGCTATGCGTATGATAGACTCATTATTGCATTCCATGTGCAGCGGATGTAGCACTTAGTCATTTCATGTGTGTTACGTGATTACAATATATAAAGCATATACATTACATTGTAAAATGTTATAGTCACCCAACAAAAGATAGGTGGTGAGCATTAACACTTATACTAACACAAGCTAAAGTTATTATAACTGTGATGATTGTGATAACCGTGACCAAAATCTGTTAGAATTGTTACAAAGGTAATTGCTAATCTAACAGTGATGTGCACCTTTGTTCAAGTAAGTTCACATCCCCATACCAGTATAAAAGTAGCAAACATAGTCTATAAACCTGAAGAAAAGGAGTCAAGGAAAGTAGCAGTTCAATAAAATAGTTCTATGAAGGAATTATTCCAAAAAATCTTCTTTAATCTTTTCTCTCTCTCAATTTACAATTGTTCATGCATAACTCGAGAAAGCTATAGAAATAAAAATGAGGAATTAAATAAGAATTTCTTGACCCTCCACTTATCAATTTAGAAACAAGGTATAGGAAGGTGAACCTTCAATGATGAATGATGTCCACATGATTTTAGAAGGACCAATCGATGGAGACACAAACCATTCAAGGAAAGTGCATGTCATAGGTACTACCCACCAAGAAGAGTTCAACATAATCCAAAGACAAGGCAAAGGAAAAGAGCCCATGATGATTGGAGAAGACTTAGTGTTCATCCAAAAAGAAGTTGGATGACTAATGCATCCATATTATGATGCTTTAGCTATCAACTTGCAAGTTGCCAATAACAAGATCATATGGTATTGGTGGACATTGGAAATTTAATGGACATCTTATTCATTGATGCCTAGTAATAGAGAAAATTATAGCATCCCTTCCAGTTGATGTTCTGATGATCCCTCTAATAAACCTTTCACCTTAAAATGTAGTGTAGAAAACCCAATCAATATTGGGAAAGGACGCGTCACTAGGACTTTCAGGACAAACATCCTAGTGATCGAATTTCCCTCAACCTATGATTGCATTCTAGGATGACCATTTCTACATGCCACCAGGGCTGCATCATCCACTTATCACCTAGCAATCCTAGGAGAACATAAGGTTGCTAGAAAATGATGTAACATAGGGATCTGACAAGGCCACAAGATTTGATTTAGGGGGAACCATGAGTATTGCTTGTTATTCTTTTTATGTTTTACCTTTCTTTTAAAAAAGTGTTAGGTAAGTTCTTGCACAACCATGTCAACACCAACAAAAAAAGAAAAGAATGAATAAATCAATGAAGACATATTAGAACTTATGCACTTACTTTATTTTCCATCTCCAAAGCATTTGCCTTTAGGATAAGAATTAGTAAAAGAATTTCTTCCTAGAGTTTGGATTTATAGAACTTTCAACTAGGATCAAATACAACTTTAAGCTGGCAATGAATTAGGAAGGCTCCACCTTCTTTTAGATCCTTGCAATGACCATTACCTTATGCGGGCTTGATGCACGGTATCACTCAAGCCTACACTAGATCTGGAAGACCATACTTTCACTTCAATCCATGCAGTGACCACTACCTTATGTGGGCTTGACTCATAGCGCTACTCAAGCTTGCATTAGATTTGGAAGGCCACACCTTCACTTAGATCCATGCAGTAACCACTACCCCACACAAGCTCATCACATAGCATCACTCAAGCCTACACCTAATCTCGAAGGTTACATATTTACTTATATCTATACAATGACCATTACCCCACGTAGATTTGATATGTATGTCACTAGATCTTGAACAAAATAAAAAAGATCAAACCTTATCCAAAAACCATGCAGAAATCACCACCCTCTAGAGGCTTGGTACGTGACAATCACACATTTTGGGTAAGGGTTAAAGGCACGTTATGCCATAAAAATGGTGCTTGAGAAATATAGGACCTCCTACCCAAGGATCATTAGCAATTAAGCCCTACTTGGAACCATATGTGTTGTACCTCCCACACTATTGTCATAATGGACTATGTCTTGTACATAAAATGAAGTGGGCACGTAACTTCTTTGGTGCCCATTATGATTATGGTTCAGGATCTAAAAAATGGCATCAGTGTCTTAGTCAAGATCTAAATATTGGCACCAATGTTTTAGTGGAAAATCCTATGTAAAAAATGAAATGGACACACAATCCTTTTGGTGCCCAAAATTATATCAATCCAATATCTAGACATTGGCACACTTTTCAACCCTCACCATTGTCTCAATAGAATAACTTCTATGTAGAAAACAAAGTGGTATACAACCTCTTCGATACCCACAATGATGATGATTTAGGATCCAAACAATAGCACCTATCTCCTAATGTACTAAGCCATGTGTGGAAAATGAAGTGAGCACACAACCCCTTTGGAACCTATAATGATTGTGATACATGATCTAGGCATTGGTACTTGGGTAAGCTCACCACAGAAATAAGTAAGCTACTACCTCCTTCATACCTAGGACTTACCCATTATATATCAAAAAGTTGCATAAGACCACCAAAAGTCAAGGTTACACTTCCAGATATATGAGGCTTACAACAAGAGAATTCAATCATATAACTCCTTTAGTATTAAAGGTGGAAGCTAGCAATTGGCATCTAGAAAATACACATTGGTTGTTACACTCAGAAATTTTTCCTAGTAAAAAGGCTAGGAGATAGTATACTCCATAAATTGGGGAATTACCTCATAAGTAGACCACCTATACACGTAGATAAATTTTTAAGAAAAGAAATGTAGAGTTCAAACATCATTTTAACACTTAGGAACACACAAGGACACTAAAAAAATATTCAATAGAAAAAATTGAAGTAAGCAAAAGAGTGGCAAGTGTCGGTGTTCAGAAAAAGTAATGCTAGGAAGACATTGTTGCACCAATAGATTGGGATCACCAATCACTGGACTACCATCAAAGAGAATCGCAATTGATAGAACATTATTAATCCCAATCACCATTGGTGGATTCTCATTGAGCAACCTACTGGCTGACCGAGTAACTATTGACGAACCACTTTCGTTAAGCATCACCATAAACTAAGCAATTAAACAACCAACCAACCAATCAGATGCTCAACTAGTAAGTCATCGACTCACCATTGAATAGGAAATGGTTGATTAACTATCTGTCAATCATGCTATAGTATGTCTACCATTTTGCTTTGCATTTCTTTGCTCCCACCTTTACCAATATTCAGGACTTTTCTAGGTTCATATTATGGGGTGAAACTATAGTCATATTGGGTAACTAGGGCTGAATCCTTTTAGTCTGTCGTTCTACTCCCAAGAAAGTTTTTAAATGTCCAAGTATTTCATAAGGAGTTCCAAAGTCACTATATGCTGAGTGAACACCTACAATCTCAACAATGTGTGGGGCTAAGTGTTGTCTCAATACAACAATGTCTTAACAAATAAAAATGACTATCCTGTAACAATAAAAAGTGAATTCCCTACAATTACAAAAAAATCATGCCTTATATCAACAAAAGTGAGTCCCACACATTTTTTAAATGTCCAAGTATTTCATAAAGGCAATTAAATAGATTTGAGAGAATTATTTAATTGTTTGTCTTAATTAAATAACATGCATAGTTTCTAGGCATAGGTGTATGATTCTTATGTATGTGATCCATAATTGATGAACTTAATGAGTAGTACACAATTTAATTAGCATGAAAGTGTTATTAAATTAATTACTATATGGTGTGTAGTTTATTTGAGAGAGGAATACATGTTATATTAGATTCAATTAATCATATAAATGATTGATAATTATATTGGGAGAATTTTATCGATTCGCACGTTTAGAAAATTGGGAGATTAAGTATTCCTAGATATTTTCTCATATATCTTCTTAGTTACCAAATTTGATTCAATTAATTATTTCTATTTATTTTTAGTTATTTTAATTTTGCTTCCTTCAAATATAAAAACATAAAAAAATTGATTTTTATTTTTTTAGTTTTAAAAAATTAGTTTCTAATAAAATAATCTCCATAGAAACTATCTTCTCTTATCATTATATTATTTTATGCGATATGTATACTTGCGTATTCATTACATACACTTCGTGTATGGAAATTAAGTTTTTGGCACTTTTGTTGGGGATTATATATATTAGAAATTAATAATTTTTTTTATTATTTTTAGTTATTCTTCTTAATTTTTTTTCTTTACTTATTTTATTTTAGTGACTTATTTATTTATTTATTTTCTTTATTTTTTAACTTTAATTTATTTATTTAGTTTATTTTTTTAATTTTATTTAGTTTTTATTTATACACCTCCTTTAGTATATTATAAACATAGTTGAGTCTGTTGCATGAGTAGAATTTATGGGGGAGAATATTATCTTTGGATCTTAAAATTGAGCGTACTTTGAGGTCAATAAGGAAACAACAATCCAAGAGAAAAAAATGGCTAACGCATTAGACATAAACAATAATGAGCTAAACTTGAACAATCAAATGCTTTTGATGGATGATAGAGATAGAGCTATGAATGAATATGCAATACCTACGTTTGAAGGGTTGAATCCAAGTATTAGAAGGCCAAACATTCAAGCTAATAAGTTTGAACTAAAGCTAGTGATGTTTCATATGCTACAAAAAATTGGACAATTCGGCAGATTACCAATAGAGGTTCCTCATCTTTATCTCAAATTGTTTATTGAAGTTATAGATTCATTTAAGTTCAGTGGTGTGACCGATGAGACATTTAGGCTTAGATTGTTCCCTTATTCATTGCAAGACTGTTCTCGAGCTTGGCTAAACTATTTTCCACTTGATTCCATTACAACTTGGAATGGGTTGGCAGAGAATTTCTTGATGAAATACTTCCCACCAACAAAGCATGATAAGCTTAGGAATGACATTACTTCCTACCAAAAATATGAAGGAGAATCTTTATATGAAGCATGGGAAAGATTCAAGGAATTGTTAATGAAGTGTCCTCATCATGGTATTTCTTCTTGGATTCAAATGGAGACTTTTTACAATGGTCTCAATGTTCAAACAAGAACTATTATTGATGCATCTGCTAATGGAACTTTGCTAGCCAAATCTTACAATCAAGCTTATGATTTACTTGAGAAAATGGCTAGCAATAACTATCAATGACCAATGGACAAAATGACATCCACAAGAAAAGAAGCCATAGTGCATGAGGTAAATGATATCACAATACTTATAGCTTAAGTGTCATCTTTGGTTAATCTTTGAAAGCTCAAAACTGGCCAGCGAGTATAAACCACATCCCAGATTCAGGAGTGTCATTTGTGTTTTGTGGAGGAGATCATTTGTTTGATAATTTTCCAAATAATAATGAATATGTATTCTATGTGGGAAATGTGAATCGAAACAATAATCCATACTCAAACACATATAACCTAGGATGGAGACAACATCCAATCTTCTCTTGGAGTAATAACAATATTCAAGGTGTTAATCAATTCAACCATCAATCATTTCCACCACCTAGTTTTCAACAACCACAGAAATCACAAGCCCAAGAGAAAAAACCATCTACTAAGGACAATACAAATGCCTTAATGGGAATGATGAAAGACTTCATCCAATCAATAAATACAAAAGTGTCCACTCAAGAGGCTTAAATTCAAAATTTGGATAACCAAATAGGGAAACTCGCTCAGGCTATAAGTCAAAGGCCACAAGGTAACCTTTCAAGTGACACAATTGTAAACCCAAGAAGAGAAGGTAAGCACCAGTGCAATGTCATAGCCTTGAGGAGTGGTAAAACTTTAGGACAAGAACATAAGACAGAAAAGGATAAGGAGAAACATGAAATTAACAAGGATGAAGAGGTACTGAAAGGGAAATAATTCAGCCAAAGAAAAACAACCTTTACAAACCCAATTTTCCTTTCTCTCAAAGACTACAAAAGCAAAAGTCAGATACGTAGTTTTCAAAAAATTTAGAAGTCTTTAAGAAGTTGCACATAAACATACCATTTTTAGAGGCAATTGAACAAATGTTGTTTTATGCCAAATTAATGAAGGATATACTATCAAAGAAAAGAAGGTTTAGAGATCATGAAACAATAACCTTGACTGAAGGTTGTAGCATCATCTTTGATATAAAATGACCACAAAAAATGAAAGATCCAAGTAGTTTTGACATCTCTTTCACTATTGGGGACATTCGTTTTAGCAAGGCGCTATATGACTTGGTTCTAGCATTAACCTCATACCATTATCGGTCTTCAAAATATTGGGAGTTGGTAAAGCCAAACCTACTTCAGTAACATTACAAATGCCAGATAGATCAATTAAGAGACCTCGGGGTGTGGTAGAATATTTGCTTGTAAAAGTAGACAAATTCATCTTTCTGGTGGACTTCATTGTGCTAGACATGGAAGAGGACCGTGAAATTCCTATCATATTTGGTCATCCATTCTTAGCAACCAGAAGAACATGCATTGATGTACAAAAAGGTGAACTTACAATGAAAGTGCAAGATGAACAAGTAATGCTTAAAGTTTTGAAGGCATTTGAACCCCTTGACATTGATAGTGTAAATAAATGCTTAAGGATAAATGTTACTGAATGTAGGGACAACTTAAAAGAATCTGTTGATTCACCCACACTTAAGATTGTTACACGTAATGCTATGAACAAGGACATAAAATCACCAAAAACCAACTCAAATATTTTTAACTTTGAATGTATGGCATCAAAGGTTGATATTATAGATTGTGTGAAATTTTTGGAAGATACGCCTCTCATATGTGTATCAAAGGTGATTATGGGAAATTTTGAGATAGGACCTAAGCTCAAACCATCAATTTAAGGACCATAAAGTTTAGACCCCACACTTTTACCCTTTTATCCCCAGTCAAGTATGAAAGTGAGATAGTCCAATAGAGAGGTGAAAAGGTTGTTATAAATACATATATTGGATGAGTTATGGTGGAGTGCATATAAGAATGCAAAAAAGTTCAAAAAGAAAACAAAAATATGGCATGAGAAGAGAATTGAGCACCGTGTTTATGAACCAGAGCATAAGGTATCATTGAACAAATCAAGACTCAAATTGTTTTCAAGCAATCTCAAAAGTAAATGAACACAAAGGTATGTGCCTTATTACTTGATATGACTGTTTAATCAAGGACGTTAAACGTGACGCTAGTTGGGAGGCAACCTCACGTTATTTTATTTATATTTTCATTGTTTTTGTTTTATAGGTGAATAAATATGGAGAGCAATGGTGCAACATGAATGAGCATTTCAACGACAGATGTGGTGTATCATGATTAAGGGAGCTTTTTTTAGTTATGGATCTAAATAACCAAAGAAGGTGAGTAGGTAATTTTTTGAATTATGACCAATAAAAAAATCACAAGTGGCCAGACATGCAATCGTGTGTAATAAATATAAAGTTAAAAATAAAACTTGACACATGATATTTTAGGTGGAAACAACCTAGACCACACCAATGACCTAAGAGGAAAACCACTGGACCACTTAACTTTTTACTATGAAAATAAGGTTCAATTACAAGGCCAGGACTTAAACTACCCTATAAGATAATGCCCCCAAGTAATCTACTTACAGTTTCTACTTTCCTTCACAATCTTCACAAGAAAGGTGTTCAAATCTGGACGAACATTTCGATAAACTCAAGTTACACAAGTAATCAAATAGGTACAACCAACACCTAAAAATATAGCATAATAACAAAAGTGTAAAGTGTGTCCTAAAGAATATTCAATAATGAACAACCCTAACTAGAAGATCCAAGAATATATTAGTTAATTTTAAATCATCTAACAACCTTAGAACAAGCAGATTAAGCACATGTTCAACAAAGATAACTTTTTTCAAGTTAAATAATCACATCAAATAATTATGATATTACATACATAATTATTTGATCCAAGAGTTCAATAACATAATAAAGAAGTAGTTATATAAACATATAATCAAAATATCATAAATATGCTTATTAATTAATCAAATATGATCATAAATGTTTGACATATTAATTAAAGAAATAAACCTAAACAAATATGATCTTATTTTTGCAAAACATTTTGTGATAAAGAGAGCACAAAAATTATTAGAAAATTATAATGAATGTGATTAAGATAATAAGAGGTATTATGTTTGTTTAAATAGAAAATATTGAAGTCATAATACTATTTTAAAGTAAAATTATAAATATGTCCATTAAACAATTCATAGTGTAGTAAATAATATGAACAATATGGTAATTAAAATGTTTGATTCGAGTAAACAATTAGGTTAAAGTTAAAGTCTTCACCGCTCAATCGACTCAAACCTAGCTCGATTCATAGAACCAATAAAGTTGATTGATCAAAAACTTTTTTTATCAATTTAGGAAACAATTAATAAAAATCCAAGACCATGTAGATCGAATATTATTGACTCTCAATCGATTCAATTCTTAACCAATCAAACCCAAAACTTCGATCGATCTACCCAATTTTAAAATCAACCCAAAAGGACTTAGATCATACATGATCAATAGTCGATCAATCTACTTCTTTGATTTATTTAGTCATTACTCAATCGATTAACCAACATATATACTAAATGTTCCTATGTGTCTAATACAAAATCTAACATGTATAAGAACAAGTATATGCCTGAAATATATTAACTTGAAGCTCGAAAGTTTCTTTTGGCTTAAATAACAATCTTCACAATGAGCTTAGAAACTAATTACAATTAGATGTTGTGTTTACAAATATCACCAACACTCATAAACCTTACAGGTGTTCTTCATGTTCTTTGTCATCATGGAAGTGTTCAATTCTATTTGAAGAGAAAAATGAAAAATATGGGTTGATCCACTTACCAATACTAGGTAGTTATAGAATTCTTTTTCCAGAGTCCTTCACTCCAAAGCTTATACGTTTGACGGTAAATAATGAGATGGGTTTAACTAAGAGTTAAAAGTTCTATAAGACTCATGTTCTTCCCCCTGGTTAGGTGATTCATGATGCTCAATTTGAACCTTCCATTCAACTAGCAATCCAAGGATCTAAATAGGAAGGAGATATGGAAAATTCAAGCCAAAAAGATATCAAATTTGGGAAGTCAAAATCATAACCCATTTTGACTTTTTCTCCCAAAATTTGGCCAGACATAACTTCCCAATTGGGACTCTGATTAAGAACACGGAAACATGCATTAGGAAGATGATGACCCTAAGATCAACATGGTACAAATAAAATTGGGATACCATATTCAAAGAATAATCAGGACATCGTAAGACCATATGCCACTGTACTGTTGTACCCATATGATCAACTAGACCACCTACCTCGCCAAAGATAGCTCAAGAGGTCTAAGAGGCTTTTGTTAGATGGAAAAATCATCTGGTATGTATGGCCCTATTTGATTAGTTCATGTCACCATTGTAAAGTCAAATGGATATACTAAGTGCACATTTAATTCAATTTGAATTCATAACAACCTATTTGTGTAAGCTTCTTAAATTTAATATATAATATATAGTAATGACTCAAACCCACATTTATAAAATGTCATTAATATAATATTAATTAATAAGTATAATTATTTACAAGATGTTGTAGAGGGGTAAAATCATCATCATCATCATGCCATGTCATTTAGGATGTTAAGAGTATTTAAGACCCTTAAGAAGAGGCACAACATAGCATAGGAGCTTCCCAAAACCTCCTAGATATTGACAGAAACTCCTTATATCCCTATACACATACCAGACAACACTTGACGACTAAACAAAATCTCCAACATCTCGATCACCATCGAGGATGAGCATCCACCAACTTGGATCCTGATAGATGTTGATAGTGATCTACTAGCAGCTTTCACGTGCATTTTCTTGCAGACATAATTACAATTACATAAATATTTTTTGGCATTTTTGTAACTCACCTTATATGTTGCGGGAATAAAATGTAGTTAATAAACTCAATATTTTACCATTTTATTCTCAAGAAAATGTATGTGGAATGAACATGATACAATTGTGTTGAAAAATTAAATTGTAGCTATGTATTCGACATGTTTTATCGATACATATAACATTGTGAGCATAATTGTAATTACTTAAATATTTTAGATATTTTTGCAACTTATCCATTTGTTGTATACATAAAACGTATTTAACACTAAACAATTAAAAATAGAAAGTAAATCTCAAGACTTTTGCGAGCAAGATTGCATTAGACCCTAACTTTGTTTTTTAGATGCCAGATAGATATCTAATCAAAAATCCAATTGGTATAACAACCATCCAACTACTGAACAAAAAAAAAATCAAGATGGAGGTTGTTAAAATAAGTAGACTTAATCATTTAGCGGATTCGACTTTTATAATGACAGTAGTACTCTCTCTCTCTCTCTCTCTCTCTTCCATTTCATATTCCACAATTCTACAAAGTTTCGCATTAAACAATTTAGTCACCTTCCCTTCGGTTATTCGCCAATAAATATGAGTGGAAGAATCTTTGTTGTGATATTCTTCTTCTGGGCTTTACTCATTATCATCACCCCTACGCTTGTTCAATTGTCAGAGACTTCAAAACCTAGCTTGGATTCAGATGGTAAGAGAAAGAGATTTAAAAAACTTGAACTTTCTTGTAATTTACCTTTATGTAGCTTGTACGTATATGATGTAACAAGTGTCCCTTTGCTCCTAATTTGTAGCCAGAAAGAATGAAGAAAGAAAGAGTGAAAAACTGAAGGCAAGAAGAATATTGGATGAATATACCGAGCAATATCCTCCTACAAGAAAAGTAATCACTCTACCACCTACCACTGCTCCAGCACCGGTTCCGGTGCCAACAGAAGATATAACTCCGGGGACTAGAAAAGCATTTCTTGTCAAGCTATTATCTGAATCAAGGAGATTGTTGATCAGTAAGACTAAACACATGCTCGTGACAGCTTCATAAAATGTGAAAGCCATACAAATTCTTATTTATATATTTATTTTTGTTAAGCTACTTCTATAAAAATTATCTATTGTGATTGTATATACATGTGAATAGGAGTGAAGTCTTTTATAATGTCATAAAGATAATATAAAATAACTTATTTTATCTCATTTGTTATTTTATTTAATATCTCTAATGGATTCATTATATAATTATGCATTTTATTTAAATAATTCATCTCGTTGCTTCAATTATTTTAATTTTGAACATATATTATTATTTTTCTTATTAAATATACATTGTGAATAATCATATATTATATCTTTTATTATTTTTGTATTCTTACTCTTGTCTTATTTAGATTCATTAGAGACAAATGAATAATCTCATTACTATCTCATTTCATTAAAAATTAAGTAAAAAAATATATAATAAGTCTTAAAAACTAATTAATTACATCATGAATCTCAACAACATTTCATCGCAATTTAGAATAAAATATCAATACAATGGTGCATTTCATTTTTTCCATGCAAGGTAAGTTTTAGAAAGAGCCAAAAAAAATTACTGTAAGCTGATCGAAGGACTCTTTTTGTAAATAGGAATATTCATCAATGGAATTTTTTTTCCATTGTTCAAACTTGCTCTTTTTGCTAATATGGAGTTTGTGCGTCTTTTGAATGACAATTATGGCTTTTATTACCATTAATGTATACTGGAAATTTTATATTTATCCATACTAATTAACACAATAGTAACTATATCATGACAAGTAGTAATAGGTTATATATTCTTAGAATGTGTGTTGTATTTATTTATTGATGTATATAACACATTTTAACCGATCTTAATTGTTAATGCATCTCACTAATATTGTTACATAACATCACTCTAAAATTGGTTAAAAGAATAGATCAATGACTTCTTGCGTTCAAAGGAAGCCAGTTTTATTTGTTGCCATACGAGTGGTTGAGCAACTAATACGGGCTAATCTTAAATGGTACTCAAAACTTTAATTGATGATTTTGTCATTATTAGTTTCGCCAAAAGATAGTGACCATTATGTTCACTTAATTATTAAGTATGAAAAAAAATTAATATCATAAATTTGGGATAATATCAAATGAGAGATAGTAGAATTTTACTTAATAGTAAAAATAGATTATTAAAATTATATTAAATAAAATTGTGATAAATCAATTACTTATGTGATATTTTTATAATATAGAATAATTCTCCATAACTATAAATCTTGAGGAAAAAATATCATTCATACCATTAAGGTTCATATCATACAGGTTTATACTTTTTCACAAATATTTTTAATTTTTGAAAATATGTTTCTAATTCATACTTTTTCATAAATTCTTAATATTTAAAAATATGTTTCTAATGATAGTGATGTTAGACGTATTATCATATATAGTTTCATCGGTAATGATGTTAATTTTTCTATCAATTATTTCACATTTTTTTTTTCATTTTTCGTTAAATTATTGATATATTCTTTAAAAATAATAATAAGGTAAAAAAAATATTTAATTATTTATTATATTTGGTTAGAATAAAAATATAAATAAAAGAATATATATAAAATATAAAATTTTATCTAAATAAAAAAAGTCTTAAAATATTAATTCAACATTATTGATTTCTTTCTTCTCTCATATCTCTTCATCTCTCTTTCACTATTTATTTTTTAAAAATATTTCTATTTTTCTACATTTTCAAAATTTTCTCTTATTGTTAATATTTATTTTTTAAAAATTAATTAACTAATTAGTTAAATTCATAAAAAAATTAATTTTTTTTTTGACAATGGCTTATAAAAAAATAATCTTTTTGATATTGTTAACATAATTAAAAAATTATTTATCGCATTCAAGAGATAGAGTATGCATTTGTATTAATAGTATAGTTTATTAAAAATAATTTTAAGCCCTTATTTTTTAAAATTTAGTCTCAATTATTTAGATTTTTATAAATTAATTTATTTTATTAGTTTTATTTTTAAGTTAACTATAAATGTTAAAACTGAAAATATTATGTTATTTTTATAAGTGCATATTAAGGTTATATATCATTAAATTTAATTAAAATTGAATTCTAACCATTTCTATATTAATTAAAAAATAAAGTAATAATTGTATTGCATTTTATTTGGGATAAATTTTTAAAAAATATTCATCCTATGCATTTCAATTTTATTTTCTTAGTTGATAAGTATTTGTTTATATTTTTTATTTTATGTGTATTTATTTATTTATTTATTTAATTTTTATGCTTTATATTATTATGATAAAATAAAAATATTACACTTTTATTTTATTTATTTTATTAGTTTAATATTATTGATTATTTAATATTTAAATACAAGGGAAAATAACTTGTTTGCTTAAAATCAACACAAATTGCAAAAAATAACATTAAATAATAGTAATATTTAACTTCGGTTAAAGTCGAATGTCATCTTTGATATTTTTAAATAGTTGAAATATTTGTGAAGAATAAGCAAATATCAACTATATTATTGATATTTGTCTCTTGAAATCATTTGTCTTGTAATGACGCTAAATGGGATAAAAGTTTCTCAAGTCAGTTTGCTTCTTTTGCATATAAAGTTTACTAATCAATCAAATGTGTATGCAAGGATTAAGTTTATGAATATATCGATAATCTGATTTTATAAAAACATCAAGAATATTATCGATATCAACATAAATTCATAGAAAAGAAGAAAAAAAGGAAAAATTATTTAAAAATATTAACATTTTAGATAATAACTTAAAATAAAGAAAATTAAATAGTATTACATTTAATATAGTAGTCTTCTCAATAAATCAATAGCTGCATACCAAATAAAAGGATAATTTAAGTGAAAATAAGGTATTTTAATACTAAAAAATAAAATATTGTTATAATTATATCCAAAATGATTTTATAAAGAGTTCAAAGCACATGTTATTTTGATTCAAGTAATGTTGATGACATGATATATAGTTATATGTTGTCTGAATATAATGATTAATATTTTATAAGTACGTTGTTGATTTCTTCCTATTATTTTTTCATGAAAAGAAAACTATGGGTTAACTTAGAAGGTTTTCAAAGATTTCATAAACATTTTGTACACACATTTTACTTAAGATATTAATTTCATTCGTATTAAAGCTCATTGAATATAAACTTATAGTCATAATTTTCTTATTTGATTTTGACATATCATCGTATCCTTTATGATGTTTTCTTGTGTATTCCTTTCCAATAACACCTATTCCTGGATTAGCAACTTTACTCTTATAGTCTTTATCTTGTGTGTGACATGTGTATAGTTAGTTTCATAAATAAATAGACTTAAATGTTGATTATATGTACAATGAGATGTTATGTTTTCTTCATCTCCACCATCATTATCACCACTCATTACAATATCATGTTCATCCATATCTTTTATTCTCGTTCGTAACATAATGACCCAACAACATTACTTTCACGTAAATAAAACATTATAATATGTTTTTGCTTCACTTAGTGGTCCAATGGTAAGACTAATTTCTCTCACATTGCAAGTCATAGGTTGAAATTAGATCAAAATATCATTTGATCTAAAATAATATTTAAAATCTTTATTTACCTATAATCTTTCATTAAAAAGTAACAAAAAAAACTCAAAAAATATATTGCATAAATTTTCAAAAAATTAATAATATCGTGCATAATATCCACATTTTTTGTAAAATTAAAGTGCAAAAATTGCTATGTTATATCCTAGATATTATCTATGATATTCAATATTTTTCCAATAATTTGGTTAAAACAATATTACGTAATCCTATCTGTGTCGAACCTTATGAATATTGGATATTATCACCATATATCAAGATATATTTCAATTTTTTAATCTATGGTTGCACCTTAAGGAATTTAATTTAAAGTATTGCAATAAATCATAATATAGTACAATTAATTTAAATGACATACAAAAATTTAAGTTAAAAATACAAAGAGTTTAATAAATATACAATTATTTAGTTTTTTTTGTCTTAAATTTATGAGATTTTACTTATCTCGATCTTGTGACATTAAAAATGCATAAAGCGAAAAATCAAAAATCAAAATCAACGTGATGAGTTAAAAATAAGGTAAAGTAAAAATTTGTACAATGATTAATCTCATACTAAAACATATAAAATCACAAACAATAACAATGACATTAAATGATTTTTAAAAATTTAAAATTTATTAATTAAATAAAATTTTATTTATTGCTCAAAATATATAAGTTTTTTATTTATCAAAAAGACTATACACTTAAATATATAGTTGCACAATATGTTTCAAACAAAAACATAAAAGATAAATTTACTTTGGTATCTTTACAACATGTATATTAATAACACAATGCATTAAATTCAAAATTTGAAGAAGAATATTTGAAAAATATTAAAATCGTTAAAATATTAAACATACTATAGCTTATAAAATTAAGTAAAAAGAAAGTATCTCTTTTTATATTTTGTAATCACATTTTATGGATTACAAAAAATTTGAAGTATACTAATCTAGAAAATATTTAGTAAAATATTAATTTTATAATAGTATATAATTTTTATAATATTGATGGATCTTTCGATTTTTCTTATAGTTGTCAATTTATTAACTCTTACACATAGAATAAAATATTATATGATTCCATAAAAGATAAATATTAATACATATAATTAATTATTTTTATATAAATATAATTAAAATAAATAAATTAAAATTTAACATATATTTAATATACTTTTGATTTTTTATTTTAATTTTGTAATAATAAAAACTATTATAATGATATAGGTCTTTTGATTTCCTCTTTTAAATTTTAACTAAAAGAAAATTTATAAATTTTAAATTTATTCACATAAAATTAATTATTTTATGAGTATTTTAGTTTTTCTTTTTAATTCTCCTACTAAAAGATAATTAATGCATTTAATCAATTAAGTTTTATATTAAATATAATTTAGAAAATAAGTTATCTAAAATTAATTATCATAGATTATATTATATGAATAAATATATTGATACTTATGATAAATCATTTTTTTAAAATATATACTAGGTTTTTTAATTTACTAATTTAGCATAATTTAATAGAAATTTTATTTTTTATTTTAGTTTCGTAATAATATATAATGATCATGAATCTTTTCATTTTCTTATTAATTGTTGATTTCATTATCTCTTTCACATAAATTAAATATCATAAAAAATCAAATATTTTAGTCTTTATTTTTCTTTCTGTTCTTCAAATAAAAAATAATTATAAGTACATATTATCAATTATTTTTACACTAAATATAATTTATAAAAAATAAATTAAAATATAATACATATTTATAATATTTTTTGATATTTTCTTTTACTTTCATAATAATAAACAATTATTATAATGATCATGAATCTTTTGATTCTACTTTTTAAAATTTTTAGTAAGAGAAAATTTATAAATTTTAAATTTATTTACATAAAATCAATTATTTTAATAATATATTTTTTAATTCTCCTACTAAAAGATAATTGATATATATAATTAATTAATTTTAAACTAAATATAATTTAGAAAATAAATTATAGTTGAATAATGTCATATGAAAAAAATATATTGATACTTACAATATACATTTTTTATGTATACCAATTTAGTAGAAATTTTATTTTCTCTTTTAATGTCATAATAATATATAATTATTATAACATTAATGAGTCTTTTAATTTTCTTTCTAATCGTAAATTTTATTAACTCTTTCACATGTAATCAAATATTTTATGAGTCTTTTGGTTTTCGCTTTATTCTTCTACTAAAAGATAATTATACCTACAATTAATTATTTTTACACTAAATAATTTAAAAAATAAATTAAAATTTAAACATATTTAGGAGACTTATGATTTTCTCTTTTATTATCATAATAATAAACAATTATTACAATGATAAAAAGCCTTTTGATTTTCCCTTTTTAAATTTCACTATGAGATAATCTATGAATTTCAATTTATTTATATAAAATCAATTATTTTAAGAATCTTTTGATTTTAACTTTTAATTCTCAATAAAAATGATTAATACATATAATTAATTATTTTTTATATTAAATATAATTAATTATTTTTTATATTAAATATAATTTTAAAAAATAAATTAACTGAATTTAAATTATAGTTTGATGATGTTATTTAAGAAAATAAATTGATAGTCAGTAGATTTTTTCTAAATATAATAATTTAGCATATATTTAATATAAATTTGATTTTTTATTTTAATATCTTAATAATAAACGATTATTATAATGTTAATGAATATTTTCACTTTTTTTAATTATCAAATTCATTAACAACCAAATATTCCATAAAAAATCAAATATAATAGGAATCTTTGTTTTTTATTTTATTATTCTACTAAAAAATAATTATTAATACATAAAACAAATTATTTTTACACTAAATATAATTTATAAAATAAATTAAAATTTAACACATTTAGAAGACTTTTGGTTTTCTCTTTTAATTCAATAATAATTGAACACTATTATAATAATCATGAGTTTTTTGATTTTTTTCTCTATAAATTTCACTAAAAAATAATTTATAAATTTTATATTTATTCATATAAAATCAACTATTTTACAAATCTTTTGATTTGTTCTTTAATTTCTTTCAATAAAAAATAATTAATATATACAATCAATTATTTTTTATATTAAATATAATTTTTAAAAAAATTAATTATAATTAAATTATAAAAAATACATTTGATACACTTACCGATCAAAATATAACACATTATTTATTGATTATATTAAACATTTCTAATATAATAGTTACAAGCTAAAAGACAATATAAGATATGAATACATATCTGATCCGAAACCTTACTAATGAAAAAACTCGGACTACATGAAATTGGAATCTGATCGTCTTTGTAAAATTATAATAATATGGGATGTGCAAGGCTCAGCTGAAATTTCAATATCCAAATCAAATGTACAAGAATACAAAAAATATTTCCTTCCACAGCCATCTCTTTTCTTGTTTGTGTTTGTATTTTTTTAGCATTCCTATGATCTATCTTTATTTTTTTTTTAAACAAAAAATGAATTTATTGCAACAAGCGAAAATAATAATAATATATAATCGTCTTCATTACTAAAAGTATATGACCATCCAAAAATTATTCATCAATATTTAATATTAATTTACATGTAATTATATGTTTGAATAACAACACTTCCTAATTTGTTTAGTGGTTTAATTATAAGACTCATATTTCTCATATTTAAAATAAGAGTTAAAATCATATTAAAGTATCGTTTCTTATAAAAGAAAAGTAAAAAAAAAAAAGAATAAAAATACTCTCCACTAGGCTGTCATTGCTCTATCTTTACTTTTTTTAACCACTCTTCTAATTCTATACTTTCATTGGAAAAAACAAATTGTACAGTTAGAGCATTCGTTTTGGCAGCCGACAAGAAGAATCAGATATCCTTACCCAAGAAAGAAAAAGAATCGAAAAACGACACTAAGACAACAAGCGGTGACTATAGCATAAAGTACCAGAATATTGATAGCATTTCAGAAAAATACTTTTACTTTAAATCCTACGATTGATCATTTAGCATCGCTGTATGTCCTACACGTTTTAGTGTCTCACTACGTACAAAGAGTAATAATTTTTATAGATGACTTGCAAATAGTAGAAATTGGGCAGGGGAAAAAAAGGGAAGAAGAAGACAAGTGTTCAAAGTAGAAAAAGTGGTAACATTAGTTCACCCATTCCTTAGAATATGATGTTGAGAACAAAATATTCAAGAGTAAGATGAAATGATTGGGAGACAATTCTAACATTAATTAAGATCCTCTGATGGCTGGGTTCAAATTCAATTGTAAAAATAAACTCATCCTGGTAGCAGGCAAGTGCTTCAAGAGAACGACAAAGGCGTCCATCCCCCAAAGAATTTTTATCTGCTAATTAATTAAAATTCGGATAACATGAAAAACACCTGAGCTCTTTTCAAACAGATCGACGGGATTATTGATAAGTGAAAGTATGAGATTTAATTGCATATTACAACCATATATAATTCTATTTTTAAGTCACACGTACAAAAAAATATATGTTTAATACATATTCAAACATATGTTATTCCATATATTTTTTTAATAACTTAAGAAAAACATGTCTTTTAAATGTTAAAAACGAATTCAGTTGAATAAATATATCCTAAAAAAATGGAAGAAAAAAGGTAAAGGTATTTAATGTTTCGTGCTAAACAATCTACAAAATCATATTGAAAGATTGAAATTAAAAAAATTTTAAAAAGTAAGACCAAGTATATTTGTACTTATTGGACCTCATTGTGTTCTTCATTAATTTCTTCCACAAGTTCTTCGATCTACAATACCAAGGTTATACATTTGGAGGCTATTAGTGAGGACTCACCTGCCATTTTGGTCCACCAAGGATTCTGGTGACAACAAAGTGCACACTCAACTTCCACCACCTAAGAAAAAGGTTGGTATGAAAAGCAAAGGGGTTTAGGAAGCCTAACATTGGCATCTAGTTGCCGATGCAAAGGAAGCACAACATCAAGTGCTCCCGATACTTCCTGCTCCCAAAAGAAGTCCTCGTCATCAAAGCATATCCATGTAGCATCTTTCAATACCTAAAGCTGTTGGAACAAGTATGTAAAAACTATGTAAGAATAATATTACCGATATATTGAAATATATTGTTTAAGTTGAATCGCGGACTAGGCCGCTCTCTTTAAGACGTATCGTAACTCTATCCAAATTTGTGCAAGCAAACACAGCCTCGTCGTCCCTAGGATAAAACAACTTAGAATATTTTTTCTGTCTCGAAACTTCACTACACTGATAAAATCCGAAATACTACACCTCTCAAATATTTATGTTACTCGAAAATCTGATAAAACAATTCTGAATTTTCTTTTATTTTGGTTTTGTTATGAAAAATTGTAAAACCATTTTTGAGTTGTTAAGTTGTGTTCTAAAACTAAAGGCTATTACCCTCTATTTATAGTTGAAAAATTATGTGTAACGGTCACATAATTAGAAAATAATGATCATAAAATAACGGACACATAATTATGAAAATAACGGTTACATAATTATGAAATAACAGTCATAAAAATAATAAAAATATTTTTATTTAAATTCATTTCCAACAATCCTCCACTTGAATTTTACATAAAAAATAGTTTCATTGAGTAACCGATCAATTAAAAGTATAAGATTGTGCATAAGCAAAAGGTGTCTATCGACTTAAATCTTTGCATAGTGTTGATGTTTTAGAATATACTAGAGTAACTCGTAGTTTTGAACTCTATCTCTAACAACATTACACACACAACCTTTCCAAGGTGTAGTTCGAAAAACCTGTGCTTTATGGCCATGCACGTGTATCCTAGTATAGTGAATGCTCTAGTAAATTTTGCCCAAAATTTACATATGAAGCAGCCACACTTTCACATTCACATAGGTGAGTCTATCAAGAGTACTCATATAGCTATGTACTCCACTCCACATAGAGTATAGAACTCATTAAGAGTTTTAATAATTAATTCATCATTTTTTGTCGCTTCAGGACTTCATGCTTCTAACAATATAGAATGGGACTTCATAATAACATGATTCATCTCATATCACTTCATGACTTGTTATTACCCATTGAACTTATTTCTTGGGATCTTCAGTCTATAAGTTGGGTTACCATTACAAGTGACTCTTCATTCTAAGGACATAGGTCTCATTCCTTTCGAGGTTTTGAAAACCTTCTCTTATTAACCCTTTTGTCAAAGGATCAGCAAAATTTTCATCAATACGTATATGATCTACTCTTACAGCTCCTGTAAAGAGAAATTCTCTAACAGTATTGTGTATCTGTTGTCTCTTTTCATTGTAATAACAATTTTGAATCTTTGCAATAGCCACGGTATTATCGTAATGGATCAGGACAGCTGGTATCAATCTTTCCCATAAAGGGATCTTAAATAACAGACTTCTTAACCAGCCTGTTTCTTCACTAGCAGTAGCTAGTGTTATCATTTCAGACACCATCCTAGATTGAGTCGATATTGTCTGTTTCTTAAACTTCCAAGAAAAATCTCCACCAACAATACTAAATATATAGCCACTAGTTGCTTTGGAATCTTCTGATAGAGTGTTCCAATCATCATTGATGTATTTTTCTAGAACAGTAGGAAACTTTTTATAATGTAATCCAAGGTTCATAGTTCTCTTAAGGTATCTCATGACCCTTTCAATTCTAATTCTCTATACTAGGTCTACTGGTAAACCTACATAGTAGTCCCACAACATAAGCTGTCTGGTCTAGTGTAATCAGTAGCATAACGTAAGCTACCAATAATGCACACATACTCAGTTTGTCTACACTGTCTCCAATGTTCTTAAACAACTTTGCACTAGGATCATAAGAAGTACATGCAGGTTTGCAGTTAAAGTAATTATATTTCTTTAAGATCTTCTCAATGTAATGAGATTGATCTAAAGAAAGTCCCTTTTCAGACCTAGTAATCTTTATACCAAAGATTACACTCGCTTCTCCGAGATCTTTCATTTTTAAGTTAGCACATAACAAAATTTTCACATTATTCACAACATGAATATTTGATCCAAAAATAAGCATGTCATCCATGTATAAACATATAATAGTACAAATGTCATTTTTTGATTTATAATAAATGTATTTGTCACTTTCATTTATTTTGAATCCATGTGAGATAATTAGATCATCAAATTTTTTCATGTCATTGATTAGGTGCTTGTTTTAGACCATAAAAGGATTTATCTAGTTTACAAACTTTATTTTCTTGACCTGGGACAACAAAACCTTCAAGTTAGTCCATATAATTTTTTTCTTCTAAGTCACCATTTAAGAAAGTAATTTTAACATCCATTTGGTATACTACTAAATCATAGATAACAACAAGAAAGAAAAGTACACGTATGAAAATTATACGTGTGACTGATGAAAATGTATCTAAGAAAACTACATTTTCTCTTTGCCTATACCATTTGACTACAAGACGAGCTTCATGCTCCCAAAAGGGGTTTAAAAAGCCTAACATTGGCATCTAGTTGCCGATGCAAAGGAAGCACAACATCAAGTGCTCCCGATACTTCCTGCTCCCAAAAGAAGTCCTCCTCATCAAAGCATATCCATGCAACATCTTTCAATACCCAAAGCTTATGCAAACTCATGGACACCTACATTAACTTAGGGCAACATAATGACCTACAAACGAGCCACAATATAAGTTACCATACTGACTGTATAACCATGTCTCATCCAATGTTCATTCGCGCATGACTCTATATCCATGTTGTTTTCCCAAGCATGATCCCCCTTGATTCATTGACCTAGCCAACGTCATTCGTTCAAAATGTAGTACTCTTTTACCATTTTTTCGTTAGATCTAGATTCGCCTTATCAGTTATCATCTAGACTTGAGGAACCACCTTAAGTCTAGATGACAAAAGCAATCATCTCATGATAGTCGTGTTGACGTTATCACAAGCTATAAATTTGACATCATAATAATGTTCGCCAAAAAGTGATGCACTTGGAGACGAACAACCAAGATAGACTCTATATATGAGTCAAGCGAATGGAAATGGAATTGAATAAGATCTGTGGATGCTTCTAGGTCATGCCATCCTAATTATAACACAGTCCAAGACACCACCATCCAGGTCACGTTGGAATGCAACACAACCGCCCAGGTTCTGTCCACCTAGACTCCATCCGACATGCCATTACAGACTAGCCACTAGCCACATGTGATGAGTATGCATTGTTGTCTCTCTTTGTTGTCCTTTTGAGGAAGATCACAGACTTAACCATCCCCAAAAGAAAAAGTTAAACAAACTATGAAACATTCACAAATTTCCCAAAGGGCTACCACCATGATTCAAAGCAACAAGTACATCTAAAGTGTGTCACAATAATGTCTTCCAACATCCAAGGTTCTCTAGAACAAATGTACCCATTGACTAGAAAAATTTCATTCATGACTCACCAACTTATACTTAAAATAATGAACTTAGAAGTTGGAAATCACTCTGTTTCTAAGCTGTACCACTAAACAACACTTTCCAGACAGTTACCTTCATTTGGCAAGCCAAGGTCTAGGTTAACAAACTAGGGTTTACCCTGGCCACCTATGATCATCCTGGTAAGCTAGAGTCCAACTTGATTGACCAAGTTTCATCCTAAGAACCTAACTATCCAAAAGGTGTCTAGTCACAATGTGAAGTAAGGGTGGCCATACCCAAGTATGCATCAAGTATCTAGAAAGAGCATCATTCATTTAGTATCAACTTAGTGTTCACAAACAAACAATAGTTAGACTTATGTCCAAAAGGACAACTTTTGTTGATATGTGCTTCCACATATCCAGAATGATAATCGTCGTCAAGATGTACCTCTATGCATCTAAAATGCTGATGATGTAAAACCAACAAGAGAATTTAGAAGGAAGAGTAAGAGAGAGAGAAAAAGGAAGAAACAAATTATTATTTTTTATTTTTGAGTTATGTTATTACAATGATCAATCTCTTATTTATAGAAGTTATCTAATATAAAGATAAATATGTGTACGAATAAAATGATAAATAATAAGTAATCTGATGCCATCATGGAAAGACTTGACATCTAACTAGTTATAGAGGTCATATTATTCCAACAAGGTATGAGTAATGCGATAGAATTCATCTTCTCTAATCCAAGTATCATATATGTAAATATTATCTTTCCAATGAAAAAGAAAGTGACGAAAACCATTAATGAAAAAGATAACATATTAATCCTTAATGACATATGCAATTTTCTTATAATTCGAGTGTTGTGTGAGAGGTATATGTGGTACAGGTACTACAAATGTACCTACACAAACATTAGAAGGAAAATAAAGAGGCTCAAATGTGCCTAGATAAGGATACAAATGTATCACATTAAAAATAGGGTTAAGAGTTAAATTTGTAGATAAATCAAGAAAACATGCCTAAATCCTTCTAAGGATCACGAGGTACAACAATGGGGTATAAAAACATGTGTTTTGTTTTCTAGCCTTGGCTAACTAACATGTACGGCATTTGGACACAATGAGAGTGGTGTCTCATTAAAGGGAAGGCTAGTCGAATCTATCAACAACTAAGGCAGTCATCTTATCTAAGGCAGTCATCTTATCCCTACCAAATCGACTAACCCTTCATCACTTAATTGTTTCTAAAAACAAAAGGTTTAATCTAACAATAATGTTAATTAATTAACAAATGCTACCCTATTATTATTATACTTCCGTTCACATGCCATAGCAATCAAATCTCCGTATCTATTAATTGAGTTATTAATTTGCTAAATCAATATCAATATCACTTTTTTTGTTATCATGATATCATTATCGATTATAAAATATTGCTACAATCATCATCATAAATATTACTGTTTAGGATGCAAGAAAAATTATATACTTCTTATGGAGAGAATATTATTGAAAGTTATCCGGATAATAAATTATTGATTATTATTGAAGTAAGTTAGTATTTTATGTTAACGAAATATTATATAAATATAATTATTTATTTTTTAAAAAACTACAAACACTCGATATTTAATGAAAAACAATAAATAAAAATGGTAAGAAGGTTTAATTTAAGAATAACGAATAATAATTGCAATATAAAGTAAGAGAAAGGGAAATGTTAATAACACACAAAATTATCCCCATTTTTATAACAGTATTCTTTACATCATATATCATATCATAATTATTTTAAAAATTAAATATATGATTTATTTTTAAGATAATATTAACACGTATTATAATATAAAAAGTATAATTTCAAAAATATACGTAAATTTATTTCTTCTTTATAATTCCTTAACATTAATAGCAACAAAAATACTCTGGTCCAACTAAAGATAAAGCAGAATGTCTTGCTTGTGTCTTTTGTGGGTCGTAAAGGTGAGCTGAAGTTTCATAAGATTAGCGCATCTATGTTATTGGGTAGACTGAGAATTAGGATCTAATCTAATCCCTACCAGGCTGTAAATTCTCTAGAAATTCCACTTTGCGATAAGGATGAATGCACCTACTTATATTTTGCCACTTTGCAGAATTATTTTAAAATATAAATTATTTTTCTATTTTTCATGATCACGTGTTACAATATAAATAATATATATAAGTGCGGAATTTTATGTGTTATAAGCATTTTCTTTTCAGAAGATAACTAAATGACATGAAAAGGAAAAAAAGAGTTTGAAATGCTTCAGTAAAGAGAAAGAAGTTGGACGCCTCCTTTCGACTTCTTATCTTCCCTATCCCTTGTCATGGAAGCGAATCACATCATGTGGTATCCCTTAAAATATTCCCCTACTTGCTCACTCTCACTATCCTCTCTCAGGTTTATAAGGACCACAGAAGTCTCTTGCCCATACCATTCCTTGACTTCAGTCTTTTAGATTGACGGAAACAACTTATAGCTTTTCTCTTATGCAAAATCTTTGCTAGAGAAACAACATATTACTTAAATATACCGGCTCACTACATGTTCATTTTGTCACCCAACTCAGCCTAATTAACATTCACGTTCCACATCTCCAAATTTTGTTCGTACCTTCAAGTAAGATAAATGGCATCAAGCTCCCTATCTTACTCGTGTAATTCAAACTCATCATGGACGCCTAAGAAAAACAAGCTATTTGAGAAAGCTCTAGCTGTATATGACAAGGACACCCCTGACCGCTGGCAAAATGTGGCCAATGCGGTGGGTGGGAAAACAGTAGAGGAGGTCAAGAGACATTATGAGATTCTTGTACAGGATCTCATGAACATAGAATCTGGTAAATTCCCTATACCCAATTACAAAGCTACTGGAAGCAATCATGGATGTTTTCGTGAGGAGCAGAGGTATTGTACTTATTGCTAATTACCTTATTACAATCATATAGCGTTCTGCCTCTGCGTCCAAGTTTCCTATTCTAACGCTCTGATTCCAAGCTAGAAGTAAACACCTAGTTTGCCTAGAATTGGATGACTTCATCATGAATTCTTAGTAAAAGAGTACGACAGGAGCCTGATCACAATCACATTGTCTTCTAAGGATCAGTACTGGGTCTTGACAAAAGGGATTATACAATAAATATCTAATTTGTATATTATGTAGATTGCTGCTTAACTATATGTTTTTGAACAGTCCTCACTGGATTAGTCTATCAACCTCGAGGAGCATAAACAAATGAAATATCAAGTTATAAAAGTCTTTGAATATATAAAATCAGAAAACAAGTGCATAACAAGTCTAAAGCACAACAGAAGCATTATTCCTAACTCATACTGTGATGTGCTAGAAGGTGCTACGCATATTGTTATACACTTCAAGAGCTAATTGTAACATCATAAAAAGAGAGTGTTCGCCATTGCTAAAAAATGATACTAGTGTGGTGTTATATCCTTTGTTGCTATATTATAAACACCCCACTCCATCCATATTGTTCGTACGTTCCCAAACTAAGAAAGGAAATGCCCACATGAAATCTAATCCTAATTGTTTTCGATTAAGCGCACATGGTCCTATAATTGAGAACTCATAAATCACCAAAATAAATAACATTTTATTATATAATTGGCCGGTCCCTCTTATATTTAGACGAGGATAACCTAAAATGGCTATCAGAGAGTTCTGTTCCTGGATTTCATATTATTTAACTTTGGGCAGTACTTAAGACATATCACAATGTAAGTTTCTCATGTGAACACGACTATCTTTATTAGTAATACTATGCACATCACTTGAGATTGATTTCAAATTTAAGATATATGGATTCTTTTTCTTCAATAAAATGCTATCAAATGACTAACTTGCAATGAGTAGTCTCATATTTTAACCATAGAAGGGAAATTTTATTAAATAGAGAGGCACCTGATTATGACAAACTAATATCTCTTTTAACCAATTTCTAGTTTAGTTTGATTTAGTTTAGATTAAACAGCTAGGAAACTCACACTTTATGTTCCTTCTTTCCTTTTTTTCTTACATAATAATAATCACATGTAAGAAATGTTAGAAGTTGTTGGGATTTGAACAGAAAAATTGGGATTACTTTGATAAAGTTGTTCCATGCACCCAAAATTTTAAACCAGTCCTAACAATAATTTTATAATTTTCTACATGTTTAACGAATTCTAAGATAACTATTACTATTTGGGCTAACATGATTTATTATTCTTTGTCAACACAGGCTGATGAAGAACCTAAGGATATGAGGAATCAATTAGTTTATATTGTCAAAAGGACATGTAAAAGGCAGATGCGTAGATATAAAGAAAATGGTGCTGGGTTCTGGCTATTGTTCCTTCCGACCAATTGTATGATGTGTTACAGTTATCAGTGTTGTAAGCGTTGAAAAGGCTAAATGTCAGTGTTTTAGGTCTCTTTCACTACATAAATTGTGTCTCAATTTTAATGGATTACGGGATACATAAACCAGCTCTTCCACTATTAATTGTTTTAATCGATTTTCTTCCATTCTCTTATATAACAGATTCATAATAAATATTAAGAGCTAAGAACTCAAATTAATAATTTAAACGAAATCAAATCAAAATCATTTAGTCAATCCATCTACTAAAACCAAACGGTCGGAATATAAATTTGTCAGTATTAGAAAATAACTCTGGCAATTAAGTACGACTTAAAGCAATTCAATGTACAACTAATCAAAACTGAGAAGCCATACTCGCAAAATAATTTGTTTACTGACCTCGTCAAGATTACACAGAACCAAGAAAATCAGCCCTTACGTTCTAACGCCGATATAAACCAGGACAAGAAAATGGTAATCGATCTGTAGATTTGGATAGTAATAATTATCGAAAATTTCGGAGAGACCATGATTGAGCCATCGATGAAATACGAAGAAGTGAATGGATTTACATCACGTTTTCGTTATGGAAAATAATACACAGAGAAATATGAAAAATATGTGTCAATTGAATCCTGCTGGTCTGATTTGAAGAAAAGCGAAGGCGGGAAAAGCAGTCTGATTTAGGTAGCTTTAGTACGAGAACAAATTTTATTAATGTAAAAATAATATTTTCAACCTAAGAATAATAAATTATTAGTTAAAATATTTAATTATTTTAATATTAATATTTTTTATTATGAAAATATCATTTCTTTATTAAAAAAGTCCATTCAAGTTATATCTCACAAGATTTGCATTTTGTAAGTAACATGTTTAAAATATACGTTTTTTTTGTTACAAGCTCTTTCTATTTAACTAAACAAATTATGATAAATAATATTTTTAAAGTAAAAGAATTTAACTAAATAATGATAATATTCTAACTTTAACCCTATTCACTCCCTCAAGTTCATTTCTATTTTTTCATTTTCAATGTCTTCTTTTATTAGTTACAACCAAGCAACTAATTATAATCTATACAATATTTTCTCTCTTATTTTAAAAGGTAAAAAGTTAATAATAATATCATTATTTGATTATTATAACGTGTTGATTGAAAAAATAAAATTGAAAATTTTTGAATTTAGTAAGAAAAATTCACTAATAAAAAGTAATATTTACATTTGTTTTGCATTATTTGTGTAAAAGATAAATCTTTTACATTAATAATATTGATTGTTTATATTTTATTAATATCATTTTTTGTCGACTTTCAATGTATTTTTTTAATTCAAAAGATGTAAATAACTAAATATATAAGAAAAATATCATTATATACCTATTTTTATAATTTGGACTTTAAACTATGCAAAGTTAATGGTTTAAGTACACGAAAATTTATAAGTCAATCAATTTTTTTTTTTTGTTTAAAACTTTAGATCATTTTTAGTCTTTTATTGTTATCAATCCATGCTAATATACATAGGTGGATTCTCATCTGATTAAGGCAATGCAATTGTAATAGAAAATAAGAGTCAATTGTATTCCAACTCTAAACATTTTTTTATTCTATGTTAACAAAACATAAGAGAGAATTTGTTCTCTATTATGCATTAAGTTTTCATATGTTTCTTGATTAATAGTTTTACAAGAAACTTTTGATAGAGTGGTATCAAAACACTAAATTTTTTTATTGCTTGTGATTTATATGGTCTCAACTCAAAAACATATTGACATTTCAGGTGAAGACCTTAACAGATCATTAATTTCAAAAAAAATTCTTCGACAAAAGAAAAGAAAGCAATGACAGAAGACAAAGGAATTAATGCTAAGATTGTGTCATTAGAAGAACAAATGAAGAAACTAACCCTTATGGTTTCCAAGTTGTTTAAGAAATCTACATACAAGCCTCGTAATGATGTTCTTAAAGATCCCAAGATAAAATCCTCAAAAACTAAAACATCTTATAAAAATAAACATGTAAAAAGCATGATAAAGGTTGTGATTTTAGATTATGATAAGGATGAATCTGATGAGAAAGAAAAGAAGGATGATAAAGATCAAAACTATGAGGTGTAATCAAATACTAAAAGAACATGAAAAAGAAACTTCTAAGGACTTTTTTAAATTGATGTTAGGATTGATATCTTGACATATGATGGTGTTATCAATGTTGAGAAATTTGACAATTGGATTGATCTATTAAAGACATATTATATTATTTATCAGTATAATAATAGTCAAAAGATCAAGTTTTCCATATAAAAGTAGACTAAGCATACTTTGACATAGTGAAAAGCTTATAACATATGCTATAGTACATGACTATGACATGGTATAAGTTTAAGTGAGTCATAAGAAAGCAATTTTACCTTGTTGGCTTCAAAAAGGATAAATGGTTCAAGTAGCAGCATTTGAGGCAGAGTTTTGGCAAGCCGATATAAGATTATGGAGCCAAATTTCATAATCAAGCAATGATCCTTAACTTAGACTTGGATGATCATGAACTCTTCATCAAATTTATATAAGAACTACAAGAGTATATTCACAAATAATTGTGAGTGTTCAAGGTCTAAGACTTCAAAGAGGAATTGGTAATGGCAATTGCCATCGAATTCGAGAATAAGAGATTCGACAAAAAGGTGATAAGTGAAATTCCAAGAAATTCAGAGCTAAGAGTACTAACAATAAATAATAAAGGGCAAAGTTCTTGAGAGAAGCAAGCATCATGTGAACATTGAAACAAGCCAAACCACACCAAAGATACATGTTATGCTTTTCATCCTGAGCTATGAGAGAAAGACAAAGAGAAAATGTAATCGAAAGAAGAAAAAAAAGGCATTAAGTGTTATCAAGATTGTACAGATTTTAGAAGTGGTGCAACTAGACATGAAATTAACTCTTATAACCCAAAATTTTGTTTATTTAGAAGGTCGTGAAGACTTCTTTAATGTTTGTATATAGGTAAAAATGATTTGATAGACACGATATTTGATTCAAGAATCCAAAAAAAATCTCATTTTAGAGGAATTAATCTAGAAGTTGTGGTTAACAATCACTCCTCGGTGTAAACTATACCCATTGGGATTGATTAAGAAATACGTGGAGTTACAAATTAATTGGCAATGTACTTTCAAGTTCTTAATTACTAGAGATTACATTAACAAATTGAATTGTGAGGTGGTTCCATTTGATTTAGGCCAAGTAATTTTTGGTAGTCTATACTTATAAAATCGTAATGTGACGTCCTATCGACGACTTCAAAAATATTAATTTCTAAAGGATATAGTAGAATACTTCATTTATGCTAACTTAATCCTAATAATAGTTTAATTAGTGCCAATCAAGCTAAAAGAATGGTGAACGCTCATGGGAAGTTCATCTTATTGGTGGTCCGACCACATGTTAAAATTCCATATTCACATGTGTTATCTAGTATGATGCTTACCTCTAGGCAACAATTAAAGATTGAGAACATGTTTAAAGCTTACCATCGCAATGGCTAGTAGAACATAATATATAACTTATTAAAGATTCCCTATTATTTAATTTGGGTATGTTTCGTCATTGGGTGAGAGGAAATCAAAGAAATCAAAAGGCAAGTTAATAAGCTCCTACAACAAGGAGTACTGAAGTCAAGCTTGTTCAACTTGTGAGATATATCAATGAATTTTCATATTTATTGAATAAAATATATGTATCTTTATGAAATTTTGTAGATTCGAGAATCAAAGAAGTACACATAACTATTTATAATATTCGATTTGATATTCATAGAGTTAAATTTGACAAAATAAATTTCTATGATTATAAGTAACGTATTATTTATGAATAAAGGTAATGAGAAAGATATCGAAAATAGATTTTTTAGAGGAAGAGACTCCATTCCGATAAAAGAAGCTCAAAACAAAGAGAATATAAGAAAAACACGAAGAAAAATAAATAATAAAACTCAAAAATTATTTTTAACTAAATTTTCACATATCCTATATTTTCACCTATATTAAAATTATAAAGTAGTATTTGAATCGAAATTTATATAACCAATAATTTTTGATATTTTTAACGAGAATTAGGATCCAAATAGTCCTATAGTTTTTTTTACGAGGACATTTTATCCTCTTTCTTTTAAAGTACGTGAATTTAATTATGTAATTTTTAAATAGAAGCAATCTAGTCCAAATTTTTAAGAAATGTAATTTTTCAAAGGTAAATATGATTTTTTATTAAAAATAATATTATTGAAAATAACATTAAAAATAAAAAATGATACTCATTTCCTCCTTTGTTTCAAATATAAATAATTTATCTTGCATTTGAGTATCTTTCAATTTCTCTTTATTCTTCACTAAAAATACTATTTTTCTCTCTTATAATTTATAATTTCAAACAACTTTCAAAATAAAAATAAAATATAAAATTAATATAAATGAATTAAAAATATATAAATAGAATAAAATAAGATAAAAAGATACGATAGAAAGAGAATAAAACTACATAGATAAAATTAATATTTTAAAAATGAGATATAATTTTATTTTTAATTTTAATTTTAAGTGAAATCCAATTTTATCTTTTGAAAAAATTAATTTTCTTAAAAATTTAGACTAAATTAACTCTATTTAAAAATCACATAAACAAAATCTACTTACTTTAAAATAATGAGTACTAAGGTACACTTATTAAAGAATTATAGAACTATTTGGGCCATGATCACACTTTTAACTATATTTCTTGATATATTTTAATTGTTCAAGAAATTGATTTTAACACTATTTGATATCAATTCATACTTCTATTAATTATCCATATATATACCAAATATTGAGATATATTTTGGTTTTTTATGCATCAATTATACCTTTTAAAGTATGAATAAATTTAACTATCTTCATTTTGTATCCCACTACATGCGGGGGCATAATTGGGAGGCGACGACCATGCCCCCTTAAATGGAATGGGAGGGAGTTAGTAGTATTTTAAAAAAAATTATAGAGATAAAATAGATATCTAATCTATAATAATAATTTTATATACATTTTTTTTATTCTTATTACTTTACAAAATTGAAACTTTACTACCAATTGTATGTGTAGTCTTAAAATATATTAATTTTAACACTAATTTTTTAATTTTATTACTTATTCATGAATTTATATATTATAATTTATACAGTACTCTATAATGATATACATTGAAAATAAGATTGTTAAGAAGTTTTTTATTGACTCAATTATTAATGACTACAAAGACATCAAACAACGTTGAGTTATACTTTGACAAGGTGATGTATTTTAAAATATTGTGGACTAATTAAGGTATTTTGCTTCTTATATTATTTATAATTGATGTATGTTTTTAATTATTTTACTTGTAATTATTTTGTAAAGATTTTCATACAATTACATGAAGGTTAATTGTTTTTCTGATTTAAATAGGTAATCAGGACTTAAATAAAGGATAGAAGTACCAATACATGGAATCTTTTTAGGAGTTCTATATCAATTCGGCCAAGACTATCTCACAAACATGAATAAGCAAATAACACAACGGAATACATAACAATATGCTTAATTCAACACACAATAAAAACAACCAATAGTAAGAAGGAACTAACTACGATAAACACACTAGTGACGTTGAGCCCCACAGGCTCTTGTATAGACTAGTTACAAGCATATACATAGCAAACAACTAATGACATATAAGACTAGAATGTATACTAAACAAAAAAAGAATTTCAATCATTTCAAGATTTCATATGTTGGAACATATTTGGTAAATGATGATTGTATTCTCACAACATGCAATCAAACCAAATCTAGCAATCTAATTAAAGAGACTGACACCTAGGACACAATCAGGATAAGAAGATACAGAATATTTAGAGACTTACAACCAACTCACATGCACGTAACATACATAAGCAATATTAATTAATTAAGGAGCACGAAGAATAATTTACTACTACATAAGCAATGATTACAAAGATATATACATGCAACAAAGAAAGAAAAGAAGACATGTAACAACATATAACAAATACGTTTTCTAATCAGAGTTTACATCTAGTATATTAGCACATATATGATAGTAGCTCAAATTATACCAATGTAGCAATCTAAACTAGTATAACAATATTGAAGGAGTCCAAGACCCAATACACAATCAGGTTAAGAAGATACTGACTCTTTAAGACCTTATCACTTAACAGAAAGCTATTAATGCATGAATCATAGATAACCAAACACAAGCAACAGATAAGTTATATAATACACAAAAAACTGGCAATAATAAAGAATTAGATAGAGAATTCAATAAATGGAAAGCAGATGATAAATAATAGAAGCTTTCTAATCAGAGTTTAAACTTCAATATGTATGAACACACATCATTTAAACTCTGATTATACTAACTACACATTCGAGCGTTCATAACACCATATATGATGAGGTAAACCCATATAAAAACCATATCTATATGGTAACATCCTCGGGTTACTTAAGGTAATCACTCAATAGCAAACAATTCACTAAAAATAATAAATAGATATACCTCTATAGAAAATTATAAACCCAAATACCTTTATTAGTCAGGACACATGTCCTAACTGTCTATTACTGCTCTCTCTTGTTTCTTTTGCAACAACTTGATAAGACACATGAGCTCAACTCTCCTCCAAAGCACACACCACTCAAAATGATGTGATCAGTAACCAAAGACCAATAATGTGTAAAGTGAATAAGAAAATGTTGCACGAATGCAACTACCAGCTGATACATGGCTCATAACTACACTAACTCCTCACATATGAAAAATTTACACAAGGGTAACTACTAGTTGACACATGGTTCACATATAATTCATTCACAAACACCATATTAAGTACTCACCATTCACAAGTATGATTTTGCTCACACAATTATGAATCATTAATGTCAAACAATACATATGGTATCAGTGATTCAAAAACAGAAAGACAAGATGTCAATTTGATAGAGTTTCGTTACCTCTTTTTTGGATACCAAACAAGAAGAAATGATGGGAAATTTATAGGACACAAATTTTCACCTCACTAAGGGTGGTGGCGAGATCTATGGCGAGCTTGTTAGCAAGGTGATAAAAGGTCATATTTTTTTCGTTTCAAAAATTTTCACACTTTTCATAAATATCTGAAGTCAAAATGAACCAAAAACATAAATAATAATATCAAAGTATGCACATTACAAAAACCAACTCCATAAAGTATATAAATATGCTTGCATACAAAATGTACGTAACTAGGTATGTGTGTGTGAATTATTGATCCGCATTAACCAAACTTACAGAGAGAAAAACAAATAAGTTGAGTAAAATAAATAGATATCATGTTTTATATACAAGAAACACTTAGAAACCCAGGCCTAACTCTGAACCCAAAAGCCAGCTTGTGAGTTAGAGGATTGCCTAGACTTATAAGGAGCATTGTTGCCTTACTCTTAGCCAATGTGGGACTTAACATCCCCCCTCCACATCGGCTAGAGTCCGGATTTACGGCACGGTCCGGATTTACGGCACGAGGGCCAATGGGAGTACGAGGAAGCTAAGAGCCTAGCTTTGATACCAACTTAGAAACCCAGGCCTAACTCTGAACCCAAAAGCCAGCTTGTGAGTTAGAGGATTGCCTAGACTTATAAGGAGCATTGTTGCCTTACTCTTAGCCAATGTGGGACTTAACAGAAACAAACACATAAATACCAATATAATAGGACTTATATTTTAAAATTTTAGTTTCTTTCCTTAATCCTTGAGAAATTTGTCATGATTCCACCCCTTATTACATGCATCACTAATTAATTAAATGGTATTATGTCCGTTTATTTAGATAATTATAAAAAAATTATCTATTTATCTTAATATTTTATTTTAACTGCATTATATAATTCTTTTATAAATGATATTTCATTTTTAATTGCTTTCACGTATATTTTTCGTATAAATTAAAAATTATATATTTTTCATATGCTAAAAATGAGATATATATATATATTATTTCAATAAGTAAAAATCATATAATTTTTTAAGGTAATTAAAAATAAAATTATGTAATAACTAAGTTATAAAAATAGATGAAATTATACAACCTATTAATTAGATACAAATTTGGTGAAGAAGACTTTAGTCTTTTAAGGAAAGTAAGGCAATCGACGTCAGGCTACAGAGAGAAACTAAACGCTTGGTTTGTGTTGTTCTCCTACCACCTGAAATGAATATAACAATCCGAAAATAATGTCCATTGCAATACCATAGACTCCATGTATTTCGGCCATTGACAAGTCAAAATGTTCAAAACCCAACCATTTCCAAGCTTGAGTACTTCTCGCATTTCTTCAAAACTAAAATAGAAAAGTAAAATAAAATAAAAGCTAACAAACTTTGTCCCATGCAATATTCTACCACAAAATTTTGCTAGAAAGACGGTCAGGTGAAATCTACGGCCTTCCAATCTAACCCAAAAGGTATTATAAATACGTCTCCATCCTAATTCACCTAAACTAATAAAGATTACTTCTCAGTAGTACCAAAGATTAAGGTATACAAATCAAGTTCATTACTTTTACAATACAAAAAAAATGGTAGCCAAGAAAGCATTCCTTTTGATATTCTTGCTCGTGTTGATTTTTTCAATCAATTCAGTGCTTGGTCATGGTGCAAGTCCTACAGACGAAATGAAAGGGGCTGCAGAAGGGGTCAAAGAATCTGCTTCCAATGCCATGAACGATATGAGAACCTCTGCCTCCGCATGGGGCGACTGGTTCAAGAACAAAGTGGAGTATGTTAACTTCCCTTTTAAACTATAAAGAAAATTGTTTTCAAGTGCTCAAAGTTAGAGTAACATATTTGGTTAACTATTGGGTTTGGAATTTGGAATGGTATCAAGCATCAATCGATTCAGATCAAAGAATTACTCTTCATATATTCTTATATAATTCACCTATTCACATTTTTTTACTTTTAATTCCATTAAAAAAATACAACGTTTAGAAATTTATAACTTTACCTAAATTCAACTATAATCTTAATTAATTGAAATAACTTAAAACTATCATAACTATTAATTATTATTAAAATTGATCAAAATATGTATCATTAAAATTAAAAAAAAGTATAAAAATATAAAATATAAAATATCCAACTATACTCATCCCTATTATTTACATAATAAAAGAAGCATATAGCATTTATATGGTAAGAAACAACAAATATTTTTTATATATGATTAAAAATAAAACTTCAAGTATAAAAAATATTATATGTTAAATAAAAAAAATGAGCATGTTAAAAGGAAAATTACGAATAGTACAAAAATATAATAAAATATATTAAAAATAGAAAGTGATAAATTTTATAAGAAATAAATACTCAAGTTTTTAAGGGTTCTTAGAATTCATGATTCACGTTAATTAAATATAATATTATAATAAATTTATTTTATAAAAATTGTTGTATTTATGTCTATTAAATTGAAAATTTTGAATTAAAAGAGTCATAATTATTCTTTTAATCTTTTGAGAGCGATAACATAGAGAGGTTAGTGAAAGACTTAATTAACTAGTAAAATAATTAAACAATTATTTTTTCCTTTTTCATTTTTAATAAAACTAAACAATTAAAGTTTTAATGTTAATTATTTTTTATTTTACGATGATTCTTACTCATCCTCTTACAAGGAAAGTGACCTAAAGACACATGTTTTCTGACCTAAATTAAGGATCGTGGCAACCTTCTTTCTAAATGTTGTTTTTTTTAGGCACGTGGTTGGAGAAGAGCCAGCGGACTCGGCCGATAGAGAGTAAGTTTTTGCACAACAAATTCACCTTCATCGCTTGTCACCGTCACTGAGATGATGATATTCATATTTAGTAGTACTGTACTAGGCGTGTTTTATGATGTCGTATTTTAATAGAATTTTAATGTTCTAGTTTTTTTTTCCATTTTTTAAATAATGTTTGAGTTATTGTAAGATGCACTCATTGAATCAATGAAGTGATAAACATATATATTATAAAAGTGAATTAATCGTGTCTTTGCATTTAGTTTTTATTTATAGTTATAGGATATAAATAATTCAGTTATTTAATATGATATTATTAATTTATTTTTAATTATTAAAAAATAAGTTAATTTTCATATAATATTAAAATATATATTTATTTATATTTTAAAAAAATAATTATATTTTTTCTTAAGAGTTAAAAATAAAATTCAATATATGAATAAATATGTTATGTAATGTCTGCACACATTTTAGATCTCTTCAATCTGATTTTTCTTTATCAAATTATAAAGCTTTGTTAAATACAAAAGTATCAAGTACCCTTTAATAAAATATTTAATAAAATTTAATTAGGGTATTTGTTAAATACAAAAGTATCAAGTACCCTTTAATAAAATATTTAAAGCTTTGTTATTACACATTAATTATAAATAATAATGTTTCTAACAAACATAATGTTGATAATTAGAAGTGTCAACAAGTTAGTGAGTTATTAAAAAAAGTTAACTTATATAATTCACGAACAAATCAACCGAGCTCACCTTGTTCGCGAGCATCTTACAAGTTTATTAAATAAAAAAAAGTAATGTTGTTTACTTTTTTAGGATTGGTACTTTTGTATTGGATAAATAAATATGAAAATACATGTATCGTATAAAAAAAATTCCAAGCTATTGACGTTCAGGATAAAAACACTTTTCCTTAAGTCAAAATAATTATTAGAATTTCATTTTGAAAAGGTATATGTTTTAAAGATAATTATATTTTTTTTTCTTGTTTTCAAAAACATAAACAAACGATAATATTTATATTAATATTTTTTAATAAAATTATATTATATATGAATTATTTTTTAAGAATAAAATAAAAAATAAAATAAAAGTTTTAACATGAAACCACAATCCTCAAAGTTATTTTCTTGTTTATATTTTATCTTACATTTTAAAAATAAATGAATGAAATAAAATAAATAGAAAAGCGATACATTAAATTATATCATTTGTATCATTTAATTTTTTAAATTATATGTGATGTTATTTAGCAATTTAACTTAAAAATGATTAATTAAGAATAAATTATATTATGTTAATATTTTTATATTAAAATATTATTTTAAAAATATTTTAATAAAAATAATTTAAATAATTTTTTTTAAATTAAACCATTTTTAAAAAATAATAGAATAAAATTACATCATTTTTAATCTAATGTATCAAACAATATGAATAACAAATAAATATAAATAATTCTCGACACAAATATTAACTTAACTAATATGAAATATAGATTAACTAAGTTGTGCTTACAACTTCTCCTTGAGTTGAACTTAAACTGAGAGGAAAATTAACTCGTCCGGGTGAACTCATTTCACACCAAGTAAGAATTTTTTTTGTGTAAGTAAAAAATGATATATATATATAATAATTACAATAAATTATATTAACCATAAAATAATTTAAATTAATATTAAACATGTTATCATGATTTAAAATTTAAAATTATTTAATAATTTTTAAAATTAAAATAAAATATAGAAGCAATTCAATAGTTAAATATGATGAGTTAAATTTTATAATATATGTTAAATTTATATGATACAATGACAAATACATATTTTTTTAAGGTCGATATTTTTGTAATATCCATGTTTTGATAAAAAATTCATAACTTTACCGTGTTTTGAAATAGTTATCATTTAGTATTTATAATGTTTTAAAAGTTCTCATTTAATATGTATAATTCCTATGCCAAAAATGACTTTTAAAATCGGTTTAGTGAACTGACTTTAAATGTGATGACTTAAAAATATAAAGTTGATTCACGCATTGAACCGACTTTACATTTTTAAGTCAGTTTATGCATTGAAACTACTTTAAATTTTAAATTTTTTTTTACAAAATTTACTCATTTTCTATTATATTTAAATTAAAACATATATTCGATTAACATAGTGACTATGAAATTGGGCAAAAAAAAGGTGGTCCATATGATAATTTATTCTCCTAAATACATAAGTACGTAAACATCTATCAAACAAACAGTCCAAACTTCAGAGACATAAGAATGGAGAAATTAAAAACCTTATCCCTTTGAAATTATATTAGCATTGTATTAATCTTTTGTCTATAAATATGAAACTATCTAAAATCAAACTGGTATTTTTAATGTTATAATGAACTCTAAATATGAAGTCAAGTGTAACTCTGATTTGTTACTTGGATTGGTTGAAAGAATAATAAAATAGTTGTTTCACAAGTTTATGGGCACCAAAGCTCAATCAACCCAAGTAACAAATTGAAGTTACACTTGACTTCATATTTAGAGCTCATTATAGCATTAAAAATACAAGCTTAATTTCAAATAGCTTCATATTTATAAATAAAAGATTAATATAATGATAATATCATTTCGAAGGGATAAAGTTATTATTATATCACTCTAGTGTCGATGTGGTAATCTTTTTTACTAATCTTTTAACATATATAAGTTATTTTTGGTGAATTCATGATATTACACCGGAATGATGATTCTTGGTGGTTTTCCTATACTTGGATGGCCAGTGACTATCATGATGTTGTCATACAAGGGAACTAGGCAAGAGAGATGAGATAAAGTTTGGGCAAAAAATAGGTCCATATAACAATTCATTCCTTTAAATACATGAACACATAAACATTCATCAAACAAAACATCCATCAAACAAGATGCCCAGACTTCAGACACAGGAATAGAGAAATTAAAGCATTATAAAAATTACCATGATGTTGTCATATGTTATTCAAGATCATCAGAATCTTCTCCTAATTCTTCTTGTGGTGATATAATTTGAACTATGTGTTCTGCTCATTCCTCTCATAAATCATCAAAAATTTATAGGTCATAGCCCGACTTGTTCTAACCAAAAAACTACATGTATTTAAATTCAAAATAATAATGTAATTTCATGCATTCACAAAAAATAACTCATATATGTTAAAAAGGTATATTGGTAAAAGAGATTACCACATCTTTAATTAAAATTTTGATATTTGTGATGATTTCACTCATAAACTTCATCACATAGTAAACACACATGACTCCATCATTTTGTTGTGGAACCTAGAAAAAACAAGTGTACATTATTTTACATATTCAAACATCTTTATTATTAAATAGTAAAATTAATTAAATTATTAATAGTCATTTATACATACCATAACTTTGTCCCATATAAGCTTATGAGATTTTTCAAAGGCAATGCCTCTACTCTTGTTCCACAGCTTCCATGCCATATCAAAGTTTATAATGATTAGTTTTTTATTAAATATTACAAAGAACAATAGAAGAAAAATAGCTAGCTATAACTCTTATATTTCAACAATTGTTTTTTGTATTTTTACTCAGTTCTATAGAAGCTAAGTCATAGTACCAAACATGATTTCCATATAGATCAAGGATTATCAACATCCAATGATCTTGACCTTGTTCAAATTTTAGTGGCCAAGGGATTATCAACTTTCTGATTTGTGTTAAGTGTTAATACTCTATTACATAATTGTTTAGCTTTGATGCTAAAATCTTTATCTTGATATTGATTGACAAATGAAGAATCATAGAACATTACTAAATGTGATGAGTGATTAGCTTGAAGTCGATAATAATATCCCCTATATAAAATAAATATATATAAATAATTAGCTAATATAAATATAATTATATATGTTCTATATAAATGAAAGTTATTTACTAATTGAGGACTCACCTTTTCCACACTCGAATTATACATAAATCGATCATTTGATATTCAAATAGTTGTAATATGCACTCAATTGATATATAAGTTTGGCCAATGTCTACACCAAAAATTTCTATAGGAAGTGGCATAGTACATCTATCATTTATGCTAGATGCCCTCACAGTAATATTTATCAAAGCACCAAGATTTCTGTTGAAATTTATAACATAATCATAACTATAATTTTTCCATGGCTTCTTCTTGAATGACTTAGTGCACGATGATTTCCCAGTAGACATAGATTTACCACGAGATACTTGCTTTGTATCTCTTAAATGTGTCGCACTTACTAATTCTGTTATAATAGACTAAAGAAAAAGTATTATATATGTTAGTAACAATAAAAGAATAATAATATAATAGTAGCCAAAAAAGTGTTATTTTAAGTAAAAAAATAATACAATGTCAAAATTAATCACAATTTGAGCCATATATTGTCCAATCGCTTCTTAGACTGTGGTAGCATCAGAAAGTACAAGTAGTGGACAATCATGGAACAATGATTGATCAATTACTATTCACCAATAATTTGACAAATATTGATTATGAAACATTCAATCATTGCTCAATTGTTGTATCATTCCAATAGCAACAAAGTCTATTGATGAAGGATGTTTCAACAAACATTTTATATTCTATAAAATATTTAAGCATTATATATAATAAATAAAATATATACTAAAAAATAAAAATAATCAACTATCTACATAAACTTTAAATCTAACTACAAATGATTCATCAAATAGATGAGGACTCCAATGTGGGGTAGCTATTGAAAGTACATTCTCATCAAAACATTCATCATGATATGATGGATGATAAGAATGTACAAATTGCATTGGAGAAAGTGAACCACTACCTGATTGCATCTACATTCCTAGCATAAAGGAAGCACCAATAGGATGACTATATCCCATACAGGATATAGGTTGGGCACCATGAGATTGCATGGGTGGCATGCCTGACATGGATTGTGGCATGATTGGCATGGATGGTTGCATGCCTAGCCAATAAATGGTTACATGCCTAGCCAATATGGTATGCCCTGATTGTAGTGTGTTATCATGCTTGACATATGTTATGATTGATATTCTTTTAAAGTGGAAATCTCACTTAACATTGAGGCCTTAAAGAAGTTGAGTTTTTCTTCAATTTTATAGTAATTCTCCTTACTGACCATTTGAGGCTTTTGTTTTGGAATGTTAAAAAACTCCATATAACCATCACATTGGCTTCCTCCCCTAACACGACCAGGATGCTCGCGTCCTAATGCATGATATATAATATCTCTCCCTAGTTGTTCGATTATTTCACCCCTGACTATTTGTTCTTGTACAACTTTCTACAAATAATAAAGCAAAAAAGCATATCATACATTATTACATCAATTAGTAAAAGTCATAAGGACTTTATATCAAGTTTAATTACTAACCAACTTATTTAGTTCACTATTACAAGATGGACTATTAAAGTCGGTTCAACATGTGAACCGACTTTAAATTTTTAATTTTTTTATACAAAATTTACTTATTTTCTATTATACTCAAATTAAAACTTGTATTCGATCACTACATAATAGCAGAAAAAACCAAAATCTGTTTAACAAATATTTTAAATAATACAAATAATTGAAAAATTAAATATTAATTAATAGCAGAAAAATTACCATGGTGTTGTCCTATGTTATTCAAGATCATCATATTCTTCTCCTGATGTTATAATACAAAACCTACATATATAATATAAAACTTTATACACATAAATAATAACACATAATATACAAAAAATATATGGATAATAAGTGTGTAGGATTAATAGAAATACTAACAAGAATAAATAAAGTGGAAAAATGAAAGAAATGAAGAAAAAATGGTGTTTTATAAGTGAGAAATAGGTATAATTTTTTTGAGTATTTTGCTCAAAAAAATAGGGAATCTAAAAGATAAGTTAGAGAGGAAGAAAACCCACTAACCGACGCTGGAATTGGTGGTCATAGGTGGCCAAAAAATTAGAAAGAATGGAGGAGAAGTGGATGAGGTTTTAGGTTTTTGAGAGTTATGCAGCACTTGGAATTGTTTCTATCTGGAAAGAAAGAAGAGAAAAGGAAATATCCATCTGCGTAGCGTCAGTTCTACGTGTCAACCAATGCTATCCACTACACATAGCGTCGGTTGACGTGTCAAACCGACGCTACATGTGAACGTAGCGTTAGTTCGATATGTCAACCGATGTTATGTGTAGCGTCGGTTCTACACCGAACCGACTTTAAATTCATTATAAGTCAGTTTTTTTCAAAAATTGACTTTACATATCGACTTAAATGCCACATTTTATAGTAGTGGTTGTTCTTCTCCTTGTTTAGTCATTGGTCTCGACTTTTTCGTTTTGGGAATCTTTATTTCTATATACAATTTAGAACGGGTAACCGGTCTACCTAATTCAACTTCCTACATAAATTAAATAAATTTATTAACCAGGATATCAACTTAAATTTGAAGAAAATAAATATAAAAATATTTATAAATTAACAACTTAATAATATCATTCTATGTCTAACTTCAAGATTTGAAGACCTCCCAGTACGATTAGAAAGAACATTATGCATTTGTATATTCTGATGTTCTTCCCTAATAATTTGAAATTCATCTGTACGCCTATAATCCACGAAGTCTTTCCAAACTTGGGGTTCAATACAAGGGTGTTCTTCAGGGATTTTGTATAGTTGTGCTTCATCAAGTGGCTCCAAATATGGAAACATATAATTTCTGTTTAATCTGAAAGTTTTGTATTCCTTCCATGCCTTATTGTAATCTTATAACACTTGCTCATCCAAGTGTCAGGGACTTTATAAAGATTCTGTAAAAACACACTACAAAAGATGAGATATGATACAAAAACGATATAATATATGTAATTAGTTATAAAATAAAAAAGACTTACACAAATGGTTTCCCATATTTTGAAATTTTGAGCTTCATCAACCTTAGTCCAATCATTTATATTGATTGGTATACTTGACTTCACTAGTCTATCAATAGAGGATTTCAATTGTTGGCCATTTTCTCTTAATGGATTACCAGTAGCATCAAATAGAATGAGTATTTTATCATTTGGGTTAAGTGGAGCATCGGGTATATTCATACGACCCCTTCTTTTCAAATGCTCTAATGGATCATTTGGATCTATAATATTTGGTACCTTAGGATCTATGAAATATCTATAAACAATGACGAAGAATCATCGTCATCAACTAGAACATCACATACATTAGGCCATTTGTTTGAGAAATGACTAATATTGGATAATGTATCAAGCATGTCATCATCTTCTAAAGCATCATTGTTGTCTCTTTTGGAGAACATAAAATTGTGCAAGTATACACGGTCACAAGTAATAAAATTTTATAAGTAAAGTATCATTCCCATGGAGATTTGTTACTATAGTTTGTTAAGTACTAAAATTGTTTCACTCTGATTTTATCCAAAACAAACGAAAATTAATAAATTTAACAACTAATTTTTGTAAACAATAAATAAATAAGAAAATTCTAGGATTGCAGTTTTCACCAAATTAATCTACTCGAATCATATTATTTTCTCTTGATTTATATTTTTTAGTAAATTTAATTTGTCAACCAAGAACTTCTAATTTTATTCATACATCTCTTCCGAGCTCCGTATAGACACATCTCGCTAAATCACAAAAATTCATTACATTCTAAGTTCTCAAATAGCCACACATACGATAAAGGTATATTCATATCCTTCATATATATATGTTATTCTATCCACAAGCAATACACACAAAAATGCTTCTTCCAAGTTTATTTAAGTGCCACAAATCAATTGATAAATTTTCCAATAATCAAAAGCATTAAGCACAAATAGAATAAACAAATTAGAAATCACATAAATCTTTCAAAAATAAATTATTCAAGCTTTATAAATTTAGATAAAACACAACCCTAGAAAAATTAAATTATTTTATAACAAAAATTAAAATTACAGCACTTAAGGAATATTAGATGAAGAACAAAAGAAAATTAAAATTTGTTTATACACTCTAAATTTTAATGGCTCACGTAGAACATAACATAATCCAAAAATGGCTTATGCGTGTTCCACAGTCCAACACTCTTCTTCTACAACCTAACCTCTTTTTTCTAGCAATAAATGCCCTATTTATAGCTAAAAAAATACATTTTTTTAGACACGTGGGAGACATTTTACATCGAAAATAAAAGCCCGCGTGGTAGACAAAATGGTACATTGAAAACATTATTTAAAACTGCGTGAGAGACAAGCGTGCACGTTTCTGGATTTTTCATTTCAATTTACGCATGCCATGTGTCAACGTCTGATTGGATGAAAGAATAATCAAGACATGTGACAACTGTTCATACGCTGTGAGGAACGGGTGCACGGCACAGGGAAGAAATGCTTCAAAGCCACGTGATGGATGCAGACGCGGCTAAAAACGTGCGTCGTTTCCATGTTTTTATTTTAACCAATACGTGCCACATGTTAGAGTCTGATTTGCTGCAGGAATATTCAAGACAAGTGGCAATGTATGATTCGTTGGAATGGCAGGGCGCACGATGTTTATCTGGATCGTGTCGCACGGGACAACTTCTTTTGGTAGATATGTGGGTCCTACCCTGTACGCCGACCTGCGCGACATATGGGCCCCACACGGGTACCGAGCAGGGTGCAACTAGAAAACCCGCATCCAATCGCTTTTGTTGCGTTTGCATTACACGCGTTGAGCCTCATCATTGATTTTATGATCTGATGGTACGTGTTATGCATGGATAATAGCTGTGCGTGGTCTTCTTTCCTGCGTAGAAAAATAAATTTTCCTTAATTACATTTTAGCCCTCCAATTTAATTCAAATGAACTTTTACACTTTTGTTAATTACAATTAAGCCTTTTTTCTAATTTAAATTAACTTTTATATTTTTGTTAATTGCAATTAAATACTCTTTTAATTTAAATTATATTTTTAGACATATATTTGCAATTAAGTACTTTTTCGATTCAAATTCTTTAATTTTCTTAAAAATATATTTCTTAAAAAATAAACAGTAAATATTAATTCATTCCATTAAAATTAACTAAATATATCAAGAACATATCAATTATAATTAATAAAATAGATGAAAATAACTATATAAAATACAGTTATCAATCATAATGGTAGAACTCTTTTTGTGGAAATGTTAACACAACAGACCATCTTGTGTCAATTTGATCGCTCACATAAAATGTTTATTTTGCATGAAGTGCTAACGTGAAAAGATCATCAGTGTGACTTATCTTGGATAAATTTATAAGGATAAATCCAAAATCGTCTATTTTATATCCAACATTGATAACATTTTTGACCCAATCACAAAATAATACTGTTTCATGGAAGACCTCATAATCGAGTTCCCAAATTTCTTGAATTATATCATAATATGTTCTATCAGAAAGTATAGGATTACCATCTTTTGAATGGAAAATTGCATAGTTTGTGCAACCATCTTTATACCACTATTCTAATTTACTCGGACTTTATCCCTTGCTTGAGTCGTAAACCTCGATCCATTAATTGTAAAACTAGAATATGATTTGACATCGAATTTTGGACCATGTTCAAGCCATTCTAAACTTTTTGTTATTTTATGATTGGATTTGTTGAGTTCAACTCGAATCTATGCATACAAAAACATGAAATGTGTTTAAAACAAAGTTTTAAAACATTGCATAAAAGTACTAATGAATTCTTGTATGTGACACTTACATACTTGCGAAACCAGTTAAAAAGCTCTTGATTTTGTTCATCATACAACCATTTTTCTCCTTTTTTTATAATTAGGATTGATCTTTAGTAAGTTTATATGTATTCTGTAATGTTATTAAAGATATATCAATTAGATATCATTAATAGTTAAATAGAAAATAATATTATTTTAAATGAAAAGGTTGAACATGTCATCACTTACTCTATGTATGATTGTGCTTTCTTATTATTTACCAAAATGGTTCGGTGTGTTTTTTCCCATTGACTACGATCAATAAAAAATTTCTTACTTCCACCAAGAATAAAATTACCTACTTGGATCATGTGACGTTTTAAGAACAAATTGTGCATAGGATTTCCAATTTTAGTGCAATCACTAAGGTGTTTAGAACAAAACTCAATGGCCTCTTCAACAATGTAACGTTCCACCATGCATTCTTCAGGTCAATTTCTATTATTTATATATCCTTTAAGGACTTGCATGTATCTCTCAAAAAAATACATCCAGCTTAAGTAAGTAGGACCACACATTTGAACCTCTAGAAATAAATAAACACACAAGTGAATCATTATATCGAAGAAAGAAGGAGGAAAATATTTTTCAATTAGACACAAATTCTCTACAGCATCTTTCTGTAAATAATTTAACTTGCCAATTGATATAGATTTCTTGCATATTGTATTGAAGAATGAACAAAGACAAATTATTGATAATCGAATATGTTTTGAAAGAATTAATCTAATAGCAACTGGTAATAATTGTTGCATTAAGATATGATAGTCATGTGATTTCAATCTATAAATTTCTTATCAGTAATAGACATAAAATTTCTTAAGTTGGATGAGTAACCATCAGGAACTTTCACACCTGCCAAACATTTTAAAAAAACATCCTTCTCTTTTTGTGGACATTGTATATGATGTTGGTGGCAAATATGTTCCATTCTTATCATTTTCTACCCTTGGTGCCAATTCAGATCGTATGCCTAGTTTCTTTAAATCTAGTCTTGCTTTAATTCCATCATTCGTTTTTTCAAGTATATTAAGTAATGTACCAATCAAGCTTTCACATACATTTTTCTCAATATGCATGACATCTAAGATGTGACGAATATGTAGGTCTTTCCAATAAGGTAATTTCCAAAATATTGATTTTTTATTCCAACAACCATGATCTACTAATTCAATAACATTTTCATTTTCCCTCTTTTATTAGTTAACCTCTTTCGTTTCCCTCCATTAGTGAGTATTATTTTTTTCATCTTTCCATATTGTTTAAATGTCACACCATTCAATTTCCTTAATATCTCAACACCTCACAAAGGTTAGGGTGTAGGATTATGATCTTCTTCACCATCGAATGGTTTCTTTTAGTATCTAAAGTTGTGTCCAAATGGCAAAAATATTTTATGTCTTCTATAAGAAATATTTCATTCGTGAACAAGATAAGTTGCAGAAGTGTCATCACTACATATAGAGCATCACATATAACCTTTAGTTACATGTCCTGATAAGTTCTTATATGTAGAAAAATTATTAATTGTCCATAAAAGGACCCCTTTCAAGTTAAAGTGTTCTTCTTTATGTGCATCATAAACATTTACATCATCAATCCACAACGTCTTTAAATCATCTATCAGAGGCTACAAATATACATAAATATCAACACCAAGTTGTTTTGATCCTAAGATCAATAATGTTCACATCATGAATTTTCTTTTCAAACACAACCAAGGAGGAAGGTTTTATGTTACCATAATTACTGGCCAACAACTATATCTATTTCTAAGGGAACTATATGGATTAATTCCATCAATAACAATGGCAAGGCAAAGATTGCACGAATTAGATGCAAATTGAGGGGATAAATTATCTACTACTTTCCAATTTGGAGAATCACAAGGATGACGTAGCACTCCATCATCAGATCAATTATCTAAATGCTAAGTCAACATCTTTGATGTCTCTTTACTTTTGAACAACCTTTGAAAGGGATGAATTAGAGGAAAGTACCAAAGAACCTTTGCGGGCACGCCTTTCTTAGGTATTGTCTCATTTGTAGCATACTTCCATCTTGATTATTTAAACTTCGGAAAATTATCTAATGTCTCATATTCTTTTCTATAAAGAATGCAATCATTTAGACAAGTATGAATCTATGATATTCCATACCAAATCGACTAAGAGATTTCTTCATTTCATACATTGAAGATGTCAATTCAATACCCTCAGCAAATATATCTATTAGTACATTTAGTAATTCTGTGAATCCCTTGTCAAAAAAACAATTTTTTGCCTTCACATTGTACAAATGAACCAATCTAGACATTTTATTGTATTTCTTGTATTCTGGATACAATGATTTTTCGACATCTTCTAGAAGTTTTTTAAAGGTTTCAAGATCATCCTCATGTAGTTCATCTTTAACACCAAGAAATATATTTTCTGTCTGTACATTATTGTAAGATGTATATAATCCACTCACATTCTTATTTATCTCTTCCCTATGAGTATTATCAATGTTTTCTCCATGATAATACCAACATTTATAACTCAAAATAATACCACTATAGATAAGGTGATACTTAACCTTGTCAATATCATAAAATCACTCATTTTTACATAACACATGGACATCGAATCATACTAATTTCATTATTATTATTTCTACAAGCAAATTCCAAAAAACTTTCAACTCCAGAAATGTAATCCTAATCAATTCTACACTTTGACATCCAAGATTTGTCTATTTTTTATTAATGACATTAAGCATATTAAATATGTATCCAACCAATATATTTTAGATATTATTATATATGAATTTCCAAATAATAGAATATCATATAAAAATAAATACATAAAAACCAAACATAATAAATATATACACATAAATATAATTATATGAGATTGATTGTAATTACTAATAATAATATGACACATCATTTGAATTGATTTCAAATTTAAGATATATAAAACAAAATTTATATAACAATTTTGTGATGATTAATATTTTTTTAAATAATTACACTACTTCGAACCTAAATTTTTAATGAGCATCATATTGTTGAATCATGTCTTTCTCATTTCATATTAACAAAAATAAATAAATTAAAAACCAACTTTAAATCACAATCATAAATATATAAATTTAGTTCATTACGAAAATTTATAAAAAACTTACATAATAAAAATAATAACATACATATAACACAACCTACATATATAATAAAAAAATTTATACACATAAATAATAACACATAATATACAAATAAATAAATAAATATGAATAATAAGTACGTAGGATTAATAGAGATACTTACAAGAGTAAATGAAGTGACAAAATGAAGGAAATGAAAAAAATGGTGTTTTGTAAGTGAGAAAATGAGTATAAAAAATTTGAGTATTTTGCTCAAAATATAGGGGATGAGAAGATAAATTGGAGAGGAAGAAAACCCATTAAACGACGCTAGAATTGGTAGTCGTAGGTGACCGAAAAATAAAAAAGAGTGAAGGAGGAGTGGATGAGGTTTTGTATTTTTGAGAGTTATACAACTAGTGTTGAAAAATATTGTTTATGTCTAATGGGGAAGAAAGGAAAATATCCACGTATATAGCATTGGTTGACGTGTAGAACCAATGCTACACGTAGGACATAACATCAGTTCTACATGTCAACCAACGCTACAATCTACTTGTTTTAAGTCGGTTTTTCAACGAATCGATTTTGAATCTCGACTTAAATAACCACTTTTGTAGTAGTGAATGCCTTAAAAGTTCTCATTTAATATGTATAATACTTCAAAAGTTCAATTTTAAAAAGTTTAATTCCATTTTAATACCAATGTTATCAAATTTAGTATCATGTTAATATCCTCATTATTTTTTCATTTAATATACTAAAATGACTAAATTAGAACTTTTAAAACATTTTAGATACTATATGGAAACCATTTCAAAACATAGTCAAAAAGTGAAACTTTTGTCCAAACAGGAGTAATACAAAAGTATTCATGTTTTGAACAAATCAAATGGGATTGTTACTTTTTTAATAGCCATATTTTGACAAAAGTTTCACTTTTTGATCATGTTTTGAAATGACACCTATTTGAATTGGTCCGATTTGTAGATAAAGAAACTAGAGAGAAGTAAAAAAAAATTTAGAATGTGTGAATCCCTTATAAAGTTCATATATAGAGAGAGCATTACATGTACACATATCGATTACATAGGGAGTACACATCACAATGTATGAGAAATGTACAAGAGTAAAAAAAACACATTTAAAACTTGAGATTGACCACACCATGACCCAATCTAAAGGTAAGCAAACTCGTATTACTTGCATCGTTGTAAGCACAAATATAGAAAGGTCCTCTTAGAATGACTCATCTGATGGCTCGAGCTATAGGTTGGATTGGGCTTCAAGTCAAACTATATGTTCAAATAGTTCGTATATAGTATCCAAAATATTCAAACAATTTTCATTTAATATCCATAATTCTTCAAAAGTTTCATTTTAGTACTTATATTATCAAATTTAATATACTTTTAGTACCCTTATTTTTTATCATTTAATGTACAAAAAAAGATTAAATTAAAACTTTTTAAATATTTTGAATGTTACATAATAATCATTTTAAACATAATAAAAATAAATAATTTTTTTATCAAAATATAAGTAATATAAAAATATTTACCTATCCAAGAAGAAAAAATAAAGTTTTTGACTAAATTAAAGTAACAATCTATTATTAGAAAAACCCATTACCAAAAACTTACGGGCATATTGAAAATGAGTATGATAAATATTATGAATTAATTTTTTTTATATAGTTTGTTTAGTTTATTTTTTTTAATATAAAATAAGATATAAAGTGAAATATATGTTATTATTTCATTAGTACAAACAATAGTAATGATAAAAGATGTAGTTATTTTAAATTGAAGGTTATTTTTGTTCAAAATTATTTAAAATGATACCTATAAAACTTATAACAAAATAGTATACTTATCTTGAATTGAGAATTGTGTGAATTATTATTAAATGGTGTTTTTTTCTTATTATAAGTTTAAAAATGATTAATTTTATATTTTTTTAATTATTTTGAGTTTAATTTAAACTTATATATACATGTGGTGACATTCCATGTTGCTCTGCTATAACCGTCCCAAACTATGCAAAATAGTCGAGGGGGTTACTATGGTCGAGATCCCATGACTTTGATAATTAACCAAATAAATAGGCCTAGATTTATGCTTTTAATGAATTAAGTAGTCCTTCAACTTTCATTTGATTCTTACGACATGCATAGATTTTATGAAACCCGCCCATTATTACTACGACAAAAAGTAATGCCATTTTTCTTTACTACAAGGAGAGTTAGCAACTTCTATTAGCGCCAGACCTTGAGGTGAATTGATTGTGTCATGTACAACGTCTATCAAGTCGTGATCCAATCTAATAATACATATCGATATACGTTTTGTTGATAAAAGAGGCAGGACGGAGGGTGGTAAGGACAGACAATCATAGATTTCAAGAATCTAAAAGATGGTTTAATTAAGCAAAAATAAAAATAAAAATCTAAAGTTATGGGTAGAAGAAAAATAAGAATAATACAAAAATAAGAACAAGATCATACAAAATAGATACAACTTTTATAATCCATATTAATAACATTTTTTAATTTCATCTTTACTTATATTTTATTATTATTTTAATTTATAAAAATAAAAGGTAAATATAACTTGCGTTTCACCACGTTTATATGATATTCTATTATAAAAGATTCTCTCTAGAGCAAGAGGTAGAGGGACAACACCCACACTTTTCATCACGTCACCCATATGCTGGGAGAGAGAGAGATAGAGTATCACTTTTCATCACGTCATCACTTTGTTTTCTCACGGAGCAACCAACCGATCGTCTTTAGTGAAAGTTAATGTGTCAAACGGACTAGATTGAAAATTTAGCAAGTTTGTTTAAAAATGTTGGGCGAAACACTATAGAAGAAAAAAGCCCAATAAACACAGCGAATTGGGAAAATTAAATAAACAACTATTACTACCTGAAATGAAAGATCCTGCATGTAGCATAACAATCGAACAAACCAAATGATTATATCATTAGTGGAAAAAATTCACAAACTAACATCTCTAAGAAAGAATTCAGGAACGATTAACTTTTCTTCTTTCTTAGAAATGACAATGATAGATTCCAACCTAATTAGTATGACATGTAAAACACAAAACACACACAAATTATTTTGAGATTAAGTAAAATAATATTCTAAAATGTATAACAAAAAATAACATTTAAATAATATTAAATGTGATAATACTTTAACATTATATAAATCTAATTAATAGATTTAACTTGACGTTGATTAATTGATTAGATTTTAATATGTAGTAATATTTTAATTTTACTTTTTCTTTATAATAAAATATATAAATTAGATATAAATAATAATATTTTTATAATTATAAATTCTAAACATATTATAAATGTTGAATTCCTAATTATTTTCTACCACTCGTCACTTGAGTACTACTTATTATAGGGTAAAAAATACAAACATGAGTTGGAATTAATACAAGAATTTGGCCAATATAATACGAACAATTGAGAAATAAATAGATTGGTACAAGCTTGTAGTTGTTTTATAAGTTTTATAAAACTCTTATTATAAAAAATTTATGGTGAAATTTTATAGTAAGATCATTGAGGCTATTAACCACCATTGAAGAATTATTTTTAAGACATATATCCTCTCATTTTGGGTTTCTTTCTTTCTCAACCTCTCACTCGATCTCTACCCTTTTAGACTACTCATCGTTCACTAGCCTCTCTTAGTGGTCACCAATGTCCACCCTTCACCGTTATTTGCCAAATGTTTGTCCCTATCCCTCCCTCAACCAACCACGCATAATTCCTGTCCCATCTATAACCGATCCATTTTATATTCTCCAATTTCATTTTAATCCATTTTTCTTTATTGGATCATTTAGTATGGTTCATACGTTTTGGTCATTGAAGAGTCATAACTCACCCATTATGATTGAAAGATGGTAACGTTGTCGAAGCTTTCAAAGGAAGCAAAGCTATAAAAAAAGTTATTATGGTCCTTAAACTCAACACATAATTTTCACAAAATACACCATCTAATTTGAGTGCTGTTAAGAGCTTAGAAGATCTAAACATAGAGAGCAAAGCAGTTTGTTTTTGTTTTTGCAGCAGAGAGAACAATTTCAATAGCTGGAGGTAAGATTCTTGACTTTGCAAGTTTTCGATCCCTTTAGTTTATTTATTCTGTTTTTGGATCGTTAAATTATGCTTACATTTGGTATCAAATCAACATATTACCTCTATCTTGATAAGTTTATATCCATCTTTGTTTTACTCTATTTCACCGTAACACCTTGAAATTGGGTTTTTATTTGGCTCGATTTTGATGTGTATGAAAATTATAAATTATTTTAGTATTGATATTCGAATGATTATGTGAAATTAAACGTGTAAAACCATGAAAAAACATCATTTCAATTCATTGTTCGCATTCATTGGAATTTTGGAATTAATATTTTTTTGACATTTTTTATTCAAACTGAGACTATGAATAGCTTGTGAAAGTTTATAAATTATGGACCTAATTAACCTAAAGGGGATGAATATGTTATTTTTAATTTTTATTAATTTATAATTTAATAACCTAAATAAAGAAGTCAGACATGCAATCGTGTGTAAGAATAAAGTACAAAAATGAATGAATAACATACAATTTTTTAGATGAAAACAACTTAAGCCACAACCATGACCTAAGAGGAAAATCACTGATCTACCAGACGACCTAACTTTTCACTATGAAAAACAAATATTCAAGTACAAACTCGGTCTTATACTACCCTCCATAGAATATTACCCCAATGTATCTTACTTACGAGCCTCTGCTTTGTTTTCACAGTTTTCAATATTAGTGTGAGCATTTTCTAGACCAATATTCCAATAAGCTTCCTGCCAATCAGATATGTTCCCGAATTAACTGCAAAATGGCTAGCACAAAAACACATGTACTTGTGCGTGTTCTAGAATGAATTGAATAATGAATAATCCTAACTAGATGATTCAAAACATATATCACTTAAATCAAATCAACTAGCAAATCTTAGAGCAAAAAGATCCAGCACAATTTCAGCAAAATAGATTCTTTAAAGATTAATAATCAAATCAAATAATTATGATATGATAAACACAATTATTGGGTCTAACAATTCAAGAACAAAATAGAAGAAGCTATAAGAACATATGATCAAAATATCATAAACTAATTAGACTTATTAATCAATCAAACATAACCACTAATATTTGATAAATTAACTAAATAAAAAAACCTAAACAATTATGATATTATATTTGCAAAACAAGAGAAAGATTAAGAAGAAGAGAATAATGTTCTTGTGTGGTTGATTGAAACAATGAGCAATGAGTTTTATTTATAGGAAAAATTAAAACATTTATTTCTATGTAATTGATAAATATATTTTCTATTACAAATAGGACTAGTAATACTCATTAATTAAGAAGACTCATATTAAATTGATAAATATCTTTTCTATTACAAATAGGATTAATAATACTCACTAATTAAGAAGACTTATATTTAAAGAATAATTTTTTCAAAATAAAATCATTAATCATGAAGATTCCTATTTAAAAAAAGTTATTTTAAAGTATATTTTATGCTATCGTTTAGACTAAGATTTAAGCTATAATTTAGAGTATATCTTATCTAATATTTTAGCATATATCTTATTCTATATTTTAGAAACAAAAATAATTCTAGATTTATAAATATGTGATATTAAATACGTGAGTTTAATCATATGTGTTATAGTTATAACAGATATACCTCAAGTACAACTATCTAAAATTGACTTTTATTTAACTTTGCTTGATATATTTGATAACGAGTTTAAAAATAAGTTTACAAGTAAATACTTTGTCCATAAAAATAGCCAATACTTATAATCCTTACAACTAAAAAATCAAATTCTGAGAATTTTGATAAAAAAAAATGTTATTTTTCGTCGTCAGAATCACAAGAAACCATTGTGCCTCCATTTGGGTCGAAAATGGGTCACGTGACCCATCTAGAGGTTGAAGATGATAAAAAATGACATGTCATTTTTAACTTAAAGAAAAACAACTTTTGTTTTTCAGGAAAAAAAAGAGGTTTGTTTAAGGGAATTGAACAGGGGTCTCCTGGTGAAAGACAAATATCCCAAATGGTGGATTACAACAGATTTGATGCTAATTTTGATAAAGGCTTATTATTATTATATATATTCAAAATTTAATTTTTAATTTTGGTTAATTTTGATATTAAATCAAAAATATAATTTTAATGTGATTAATTTATTTAACTTAAGTTTGTGAGATGTAAAATATTTATTATACATGTGAAATTTGTTTAAATATTTTTTTTGGGATATTAAAATTTATTTATGATTAAATACATTATGCTCAAATTATTTGTTTTGGTATCTATATATGAAATTTGGTTAAATAATTTATGCATAATAGAATTAATTGTTAATGGTTCTTTATGAATTTAATTTGTACTTATATTTTTTATTTTGCTTGTATATTTTATTATCATTTCTTTATGCATGCAATAATGAAATTAGATAATATTTTTACATTTGGAATTAAATTAATATTACTCATGGTTTTATATAATAATTGAGCCTTATGATTTAGTTAATATTTAAGTGACTCATATAGTTTAATTAATTTGGGAGTAGCCACAATATCTTTAATTAATTAAAACTATAATAAGGTTTATTTAGGATCTCATTTAGAAAATTTTGATTAATCATATGTGATAAAATAAATCTTATCCCATAAGAATTTTTATTATATTTAATGTGATTAATTAAGTTAGAATATTAAATTATATTTTATAATTTACCCATAGAAATTAAGAAAATGAATATAATTTGATAGTTTTATCGTAAAGTTAAGATGAATCTAATTGAACTAGAACTTTAGCTCACAGGAAAGTTTTATGTCACTAAATTCATATTTTTCCATTACATTGGTAAAGAATAACTTTTATTTAGGTCTCAAATTTTAATAAGCATTTAATCTTTAATTGTAGCTTCACAACCTATGAAATTATCTGATATTCGTTGTGACACTCTCGAATTGAAATTGGATAATTATAAAGTATGGAAAGAGAGAATTCTCCTTCGTCTAGGGTGAATGGATATTGACTATGTTATTAGGAAAAACGAACCACCTAAAATTAATGAAACCAATACTCCAACGAATATCACCCTTTTATGAACAATGAGAGCGATCTAATCGTCTTAGCGTGATGTTCATTAAGACTAAGATCTCTGCTAGTATTTGTGGTTCTGTTGATCAGCATAACAATGTTTGGGACCTATTAAAATACATAATGATTAGTTTGTCATTTCATATAAGGCTTTGGCAAGCACCCTTATTATGAAGTTCTCTTCCTTAAGACTCACCAATGTGAAAGGTGTGTGTGAGAACATTATGCAAATGAGGGACATTGTGACTCAACTTAAGAATCTCGAGGTTGAGATGTTAGAATTCTTCCTGGTGCATTATATCCTAAACACTCTCCCATAAATAGTACATGCCATTCAAAATCCCGTATAACACACATAAGGATAAATGATCAATCAATAAACTAATGACCATATGTGTTCAAAAGGAAGAGAGGCTTGTTATGGAGCTTGGTAAAAGTGCAATTTTGGTTACAATGCATGGGAAAGGAAAATCTCAAAACAAACAGAAAAGGAAAGGGAAAGTTCCCCTCAGGTTGATATTAAGAAAGAAGCCAAGTGTTTCTTCTATAAAAATAAAGGACACATGAAGAAAGAATGTATCAAATTCCAGAAATGGCTTGAGGATAAAGGTAATCTAACCTTGTTTGTTTGTTTGTTATGAATCTAATATGGTTAATGTTAATATTAATACCTAGTGGATTGATTCTAAATCTACAATCCATGTTGCAAACTCCTTCTGAGATATGCGAAACCTAAAGAAGCCAATGGAAAGTAAGCAATACATCTTATCTGGAAACAAGATGGAGTTGCATGTGAAGGTTGTAGGGACATGCAATTTAATTTTAAGTAGTGGTTTTGTTTTAGAATTAGAAAATACTTTTTATGTTCCAAGTTTCTCTATAAATTTGATTTCTATTTCAAGACTTGTACTTTTTGGTTATTACTTTCACTTTTCAGAACCATCTTTCATTTTATTTAATAAATCTGATTGTGTTGGGAATGGTATTTTGTCTGATGATATTTATTGCATTAATTAACAAAATAATGCAACTCATAATGCTGTGTATGTTCAAAATGGCACTAAAAAGTGTATTATTAACAATGACCTTTTTACATTATGACATATAAGATTAGGTCATATCTCAATGAAAAGAATTAAAATATTAGTGAAAGATGGGGTACTTAATACTCTAGATTTTATTGATTTTGAGATATGTGCGGACTATATTAAGGAAAAATAGACTAACAAGTCAAAGAAAGGTGCCAATAGAAGTTCAGGCATATTAGAAATCATACATACTAATGTATGTTGTCTAGACATGGACATACAAGGTCAGAAATATTTTATCACCTTTATTGATGATTTTTCTCAATATATGTATCTCTATATGCTTCATAATAAGAGCGAAGCATTAGATGCCTTTGAGATCTTTAAGGCTGAAGTAGAGAAATAATATGGAAAGAAAATAAAGCTCGTGAGATCAGATAAAAGTGGTGAATATTATGGTAGATATATTGAGAATGGATAAACACTTGGTCCATTTGCTAAGTTTCTTCAAGAGTATGAGATATTTGCTCAATATACTATGCCTAGTTCACCAAACCAGAATGGAGTAGCAGAAAGGAGAAACTGAACATTATTTAACATGGTGTGGAGTATACTTAGCTATTCCAATCTTCCTAAATCCTTATGGACTGAAGCTTTAAAGACGGTTGTGTATATATTAAACCAAGTTCCAACCAAGGATGTCTCAAATATGCTATTTGAATTATGGAAATTGAGTTTACGACATGTTTTGGGGATGCCTATCTGAAGTGAAGATATAATCCTCAAGAGAAGAAGCTAGACCCAATGACCATTAATCTGTATTTTGGTTGGATATGTCGAACTGTCTAAGGGCTATAGATTTTACTTTCCATTTCATAGCACTCATTTTTTGGAATCAAGAAATGCAAAGTTTCTTGAGTATAACTTGATTAGTTGGAGCGATAAAATCATGAACATAGTTTCTAATACTAATCATTTAGAGTCTCAACCTTCCCTTCAAGAGATAGATTGATTATTGTTCACAACAACCCTAAAATACAAGCTGGTGTTAAACAACCAATCATTGAAATTTCACAAGTTGTTGACAACATTCCAATAGATCAGACTGTTTAGGAGATTCCTGAAACTTCTGAACAACAAGTTGAACCTCATACTTCCTAAGAAAATAATGGTGCGATATTAAGAAGATCTATGAGAACTTAAAGGTCGACAATTTCTAGTGATTATTTTCTGTATCTATAAGGATCTGACTGTAACATTGGAGTTAAGAATGATCCCAAATCCTTTTCACAATCCATGCATTACAAAGAGTCTAAATTATGGTACAATTCTATGAAGGATGAGATGAGTTCCATGAAGAGTAATGGAGTTTGGAACCTTATTGAATTGCCTAATGGTGCAAAAACCATTGGATGTAAATGGGTCTTTAAGACAAAGAAAGACTCGTTGGGCAACATTGAGAGATACAAGGTCAGGTTAGTTGCTAAGAGATTCATTTATAAAGAAGGAATTGATTCTACAAAAACTTTCTTCCCTGTATCTAAGAAAGATTTTTTACGCATTATATTGGCATTAGTAGCCTATTTTGGCTTTTAAATACAACAAATGGATATGAAAACAACATTTATCAATAGAGACACTGAAGAACATGTTTATATGAAATAACTTGAAGGATTTCTCTCTAGTGATGGTGAACATTTGGTTTGTAAGCTTAATAAGTTCATATATGGACAAAAACAAGCATTCTGCCAATGGTATTATAAATTTCATGGAATAATTTCATCATTCGGATTTGTTGAAAACCCCATGGATCAATGTATTTACCAAAAGGTTAGTAAGAGTAAGATATGTTTTCTGATCTTATATGTGGATGACATTTTGTTTGCAACCAACGATAAGGGTTTGCTACACGGGGTGAAATAATTCCTTTCTAAAATTTTTGATATGAAAGATATGGGTGAGGAATCTTATATTATTGGCATTAAGATCCATGGAGACAGAATTTGAGATGTTTTGGGTTTGTCTTAGGAAACCTATATCAATAAAAGTTTAGAGAGATTTTGAATGAAAGATTATTCCCTAAATGTTGCTTCCATTGTGAAGAGCAATAAGTTCCATTTGGACCAATGTCTAAAGAATGATTTTGAAAGAGAAAAAATGAAGAACATTTCATATGCTTCTACTGTTAGAAGCATGATGTATGCTCAGGTTTGCACAAGGTTTGACATTGCATGTACTATTGGAATGTTGGGACGATATCAGATTAACCCAAGTTTGGACCAGTGAAGAGCTACAAAGAAAATGATAAGGTACCTTCAAGGAACTAAGGACTACATGCTCATGTATAGACGAACCGAAGATCTAGAAGTGATTGGCTAATCTGATGCGGACTTCGCTGGTTGTATTGATTCATGCAAATCAACATCTGGTTACATTTTCATGCTTGCCAATGGAGCCATGTCTTGGAATAGTGCAAAGTGGACCTTGACTACTACTTCCACTATGGAGGCTGAATTCGTGTCATGCTTTGAGGTTACATCACATGGTGTATGGTTGAAGAGTTTCATTTTCGGGATTAGAGTAATTGATTCTATTTTTAGGCCATTGAGATTCTAATGTGACAACTCAGCTATTGTGTTTATGGCTAAGAACAACAATAGTGATAGTCGTAGTCAACACATCGACATCAAATTCTTAGCCATAAGAGAACGTGTTAAGAAAAAGAAAGTGGTTATTAAGTACGTTAGCATTGAGTTGATGATTGCTGATCCTTTAACTAAGGGCATGCCACCACTAAAATTTAAGGATCATGTAGAGAAAATGAGACTTAATTCCACTTTGTAAATGTATATATATAGTTTATTACTAAAAAAATTATATATTGTGATATTTTCTCATGCTTATGTGCACCTTAATTTATTTGAGAAAATATATTTGAATAGGACCAAGAATAAATATAGGATTTATTTATTAAGTTGTGTTACCACATAAATTGTAATACTTGATAAACTAAATACATTATAATACATAAAAGATAATACTCGTTTTTAGAGGACTTATCGCTATGATTTATATGTTTATTTCTTAAGAAAATAATCGATGAGATTAAGTTGAACATTTGGACCAAGTGAGAGAATGTAACCGATCTGTTTCTATTATCTAATTTCATTTTAATTCGTTTTCTAATAGATCATTTAATGTGGTCTATATGTTTTGGTCATGGAAGATTCATAATTCATCCGTTATGATTGAAAGATGATAACATTTTCGAAATTTTGATGAAAAACATAACTATAAAAAGGTTTTTATGGTTCATAAGTTAACACATAATTTTCATAAAAAAAAACCTATCTAATTTAAGTATTGTTGTAAACTTAGAAGATTCAAACACAAAGAACAAAACAATTTGTTTGTTTTATAGCTTTGGAAAAAATTTCAATGATCGTAGATAAGATTCTTGACTTTACAAATTTTTGATCCCTTTGGTTTGTTTTTTCTGCTTTTGGATGGTTTAATTATGCTTACACCATCTTCTCTTCCTGTCGCCTCGTTCTTCTCTTCCTGTTGCTGTTCCATTTTTGCCAGCCTCTCTCAGCCGTTGCCAACGTCCAGACGTCCTCTTCGTCCACTACCGTCCGTCCTCACCTTTGCCGTCCCTTCCCAGCCAACCTCTGTCTTTCCGTCAATGTTCTTCTCGTTCGCCATTTTTGTGTGTGCAGTTTATATAAAAAAAACTAAAAAGCGTCTTTGATTCCTCTTATCCATTCTTTGTATATCTAGTATTTGATTTTTTTTAAATCTCTCTTTTTATTCTTTGAGTGTAATTTTTCTCTAACTGTTTTGTTTTCTCTTGATTCGAAAAAATCTATTGCTTTCTATTATTAACACATGTTCTTTGTTTATGCTCATTTGTGTCTCCGATCTGGATTGTGTTTAGGCCTTTATTGAATTTTTTTCTTCTTCTTCTTCCCCTTTTTTTGGGGTCGTTTTTCTAATTTTATTTTTTAAGGCCAGGTAGTTTTCTATTTCTAGCACTTCTTGAGCTCTGTTGGTCTGCATTTTAAGATTTTTTGAATCAAATAGTTTTGATGTTTCCATTTATTTATGATTTGACCTCTCTTTTTAACAAACGGGTGATTCTCTTTGGTTGAATATAACATATAGCATTGTCAATCTTCTTCTTCGTTTTGTACACATGCACAATTAATAATATTCTTGGTTTGTATAGATTTTTAACTCTGTTTCACTCAAATTTCAACCCAAATTTGTACTTCAAGAGTTTCCAAAATGAACCGTAGGCAGGGTAGTATGCATGTATTTATAATTTATAATAGTCATTATTTTTAATATATAACATTGTATTCATCTCATCTGTATTAATTAATAAAATAATTATACTAATTGAAAGGACATTACAAACATAACATTATAAGCATAAAAATTCAAATATTATTCCTAATTGGATTCATGTTAAGGTAATAATACTAATAAGTTTTATAATTTTTATAATTATTTATTTTGTTTATAATTAGATAATTTCATAATTATTAATTATAGTATCTAAAATAACATAAAATTTATAAATATATACATTAATAAATACGATCACAAGTTATATTCAAATAAATTTAACTTATATATGTGTGTGTGTTTACATGTGTAATATTTTTCAATTATCTAACTTTAAAATATTAATTATCTTGTGTAATTCTCAAATAAAGATTTATACGCAGAACAATTAAGGTAAGAATAATGCATGCACATGTTCGATGAGATGAACTTGAGCAAAACAAACTATATATTTATATATGTACCTACTTATACATACATATAAGATTTAAAACTTATAGTATAATTATTATAAGGAATTTAATAAATTTTAATTCACTTGATTTGAATGGTGTATTAATTAATTAGTTTTCAAAGTATATGTATATGTTTGTTTGAAAATTAAATATGATACTTATATATATATTTTGTAATTTATGTTATAAAATTTTATTTATATAGATATAAAAGTAAGAAATAATAAATATCAAAATTATAAAAAAAAACACACATAAAGAATGATCACTTTATATGTACATATAAGATGGTTACAAATTGTCTTATTAAAAATATATATAACATTTATTTAATGTAAATAAGATAGTCAATAATCGTCTTATAAAAAATAATATAGGATGGTTAATGATCACTCTATTTTAAGTAAATAGAATAAACACTACCCATCTTATAAGAAAAAATATAAAATTATCTTAAGATATTCATTGATGGTCAATGATGTTTTTTATCTTAAACTCATTTAGGATGGATGATTATAGTATAATCAATAACCATTTTATAAGACTTATAGTATGACCTGTGATAGTCTTTTTTTTTTTTGTTTTTTTATAGTAATCAAACATAAAACCAATGTGAAAAGAATAATGCATCTTATTAGAGTTTTTATCTCATAAATATATCAATCAAAGTTATAATCTATATGATGTGAGTTCAATTTAAACATTGTTAATCTAACTATTATTCAATGTTTAATATTTAAATTTAATTTTTTATCATATTAAAAATATATGAATTAAAATTGATGTTTTCTTGCGTTATTACAAGTTGTAATTAAGAGTCTTACAAATGTTGTATTTAAATTACTTTCTTCCACTGGGCACTTGATTACTCAGTCTAGTATAAAAAATACAAGAATGAGTTGGAGCATAAAAACCAATGGAAAAGAACAATGCCTTTTTCTCAAAATGCATGCAATAATCTACATCACAATATTATTGGTCCTTGGTGTAAGTATTCTTACAATTACACAATTGTTTTATCTTCTTAAATTTTTTACTTTAAATCTTTTTAGTAATTTACACGGTATCTATAACAATTGAATACCTATATATCATGAGCACTCATAGGAAAAAGTCAATAATGTAAAAAACTAGGAAGAAGTATAATAAAAATCCTTTTAAGTTAGTAAATTTGTATCAATTAATTTTTACATTATAAAAATGTGTTATTTTATCCCTTATATTTTATAAAAGTTATTAAAAAATGATAAATTTTATCATTCACTCAATTTTTTTATAATTTTTATAATAAATTTTTATTATTCACTCATTATTTCAATAAGTTTTATGTTAATATCATAATAAAAATTTATTTTTATTATTTTTTTAAAATATCAATAAAAAATATTTTTTTTACGTTCTTTTGCCTTTTCTACAAAAATAAAATATCAAATGACATTTTGTTTTTTCCAAAAAAACTAAATGACCAATTTGAATAGACTTGCGGCATATTCTCTATAAACTAATCATAACACTGAAAGACAATAACATGGTTTTGGCAGAAGATCAATCATACAAAATATGAATCTGATCCATGATCCAAAAGACTCTCAAGCAAATCCTTTCTGTATCTTCCTAAGCTATCTCCTTCAACTCGTCTACCAAACCAAACAAACATAGATAAGCTCAATATCTCTCTCTCTCTCTCTATCTATCTCTATCTATCTATCTAACACTAGTCTCTCTTCTCCTGCTGGTTTTATCACATGCACTAAAGATTGATTCAAACTCTCATCACTTTCCTTCGTAACATTATAATTGCTCTTGTTATTATGCATCCATACCTTAAAAACTTGCCTTTTAACGCTAACTTCATCACAAAATCTCTTAATTGCTTCTTCCTCTTGTTTCTGAAACCTCCATTCCAATTTCTCAGCAAACTCCAACATCTTATCCTTCTGGTCCTGACTAAACTTGGTACGAGACCTCTTCTTTGACATACCAAAAGGACCTTCACCACTCGACTTAAACATGTTATTTAGATCTTCATCACTTGATGACTCATTACCTCCACCACCACCAACAAAAGCCACACTCATTGGCTGAACAATTACAGGGGTATTTTTGGTATTTCCATGAAACCCCATTGATGTCTTGTGCTGATGGTGATGAGCCAAATTAGTTAATCTTCTAGAAGATTCCCCATCAACCTCTTTTCGATGAAAGTTGCGATGACATTCACAAGCAGCACATTTGAGAGCTTCAAGTGTTCCTTCTTCTCCACTTGGCATGAACTCTCCACAACCATCAAACACATTGCCTCCAATTGTCGCAGCATGGTTCTTGAGACATTCTCGATACCTAACATTTGAAGTTGATATTGGGCTCTTGAACTTGGGTCCTCCTCCACCTCCAATTGGTGTAATTCGATATGGTTGGTGCTCAAAATCAAGTGTGTAATTACAAAAGGACCCTCCTGACGTCTTCATTTCATTCTCTTGGCTTCTAAATTCCATTAATGTTTTGCTACTTCGATAAATCCCAGTACAACAGAAAAAAGAGCCAAAAAACATTAATGTTTCAAGTTAAACACACCAACCCATGTTGTAATCATAAAGATAAGAAACTTAAAATAGAGCTAAAAATTCCAACAAATTAGAAAAGAAAATAAAAATCAAAGCTTTATTTTATTTGTATATATATATATAAGACGGAACTCACAGTTTATGAGACTACATGGACATGGCTTCTCTAATAATCATGATCTTCATTTATGTAAACTAATTAACAGAGTGAGAATGAGAGATGAGGAGAGGGGGTGTTGATAGATAATGTGCTTCTGAGCTTCCAACAAGGGACAGCTTGGTTGCTTGTGCTGAAAGCAGAAATGAAAGATAAGAATTCCCAATAATTTTGCGAATTGAGATAACTGCTGGCGTTAAGATTTAAGAAGAAATTTATTGTATATATTTTTAATTCAAATTATATTAAATATGAGAAGTATGAGTTAAAATTTGAATCTTACCGTGCAATGTAGCGGATTACCTTTTATTTAATATGTTTTTGCTTATTACAATAAAATTAATAAAAACTATTAAAGTGATTATTAAAATTAATATTTATTTAATATCTTTTATAAAATATAAAAACTTAAATAACACAAATTTATAACTCGAACCTGACTCATAAAAATTTCATTTACAAAACAACCGACAACGTCATGTTCAGACCTCTCCCACGCCCTGCCAAATGGGACCCATACCCACCCATTCATTATTGCTACTTTTTCTATTCTCTATCTGAACATCACTTGAAAGTTGACCCATTCAAACGACTCTACCATACTTGGCTTGGTGTTAGTTATTGATAAGATTTTAACCCTAAGCATTTTGTTTCCTCGTAATACAACAACAAAATCTCATGTTTCCTTGATTAAATACAGATTAAGGAAACGTTTAGTAAAACTATAAAAAACAAATTCACTTTTACAATTTTTAATAATAAAAATAATATCTTAATAGTATTAAAAAATTAATCCAATTAAACGTTATTTAATAAATTTAAATAACTTTATTTTAATTTAAACGAAGTTTATAATAAAATAATATTTCAAAATATATTTTTAATAATAAAAATATTTGAAATATACATAAAAATATAATTTTTATAATTATAAATTTTAAATATATTAATGTTATTATTTTTCTAACGTTTATTCAATCATGTAAGAACAAAATCTCTTGTATGAAAGTAGTATTCATATAATTTTCATGAATATTTATGTGTTATTTCTACAAATTTGTTGTAGGTTTTTTCTACCCAAGTTGAAGTTATATTGAATTCTCCTTTAATTGAGGTGGTAGTGCCCACCTTAGTTAAGGTTAAAGATAATAGAGCTTTGCGAAGGTGTCATCAACATACCTTAGTTAAGGTTAAAGATAATAGAGCTTTACGAAGGTGTCATCAACATAGGAGATTCGTACTATTATTTTTGTTATGGCCTTACTTTGTGCTTTTGGACAACATAGTTTCATTGTTAAATTCTTTTAATGTTGAAGGGATATTGTTGGTACTGACATAAGAAGGACTATTCAGGATTATTTTAAGATTGGTAGGATATATTTGATTTTGAATTCAAACTTTTTGATCCTCATCCACAAACATTCACAAGCGAGCACCATCAACCAATACAAACCCATTGCTTTGGGTAACTTTATGTTTAAGCTTATTACAAAGATTATTGTCAAGTGCTTAGGGGTGAATGTTCAACCAATCTATCTTAGAACCAATTTGGCTTCATAATGAGACACAACATTGGTGATTGTATGGTCGGTGCATCGAATTGCTTCAACACAATGCTTCTCTCTAGTCATGCTAGAAATGCAACTCTTAAAATTGATATATGTAAAGCTTTTGACACTATAGACACAAATAGGCTAAAAAAAAGACATACTACTTGTTGAGATTTTACTTTATAAGAGATGGAATGCTTTGGTTTTGACGATATATTTTCTAGGTTGGATTTGAGATCTTTTCACTTCAATAAGAATCACAATTCCAGTTAATGGCTCTCCCAAGGGATATTTCTCTTGCACTAGCGGAGTTGGATAGGGGGACTCTTCATCACTATTTGTGTTGTAAAAGACTTTCTTAGTAGATATCTTTTATCTTTGGTTGATAGCGATAAAGTTTTACCAATCTCATCACTTATGAGTACTGTAGTACCAACTCACTTTTTATATGCTAATAATTTACTCATTTTTTGCAGGCATGTCCTTCAAATCCTAGGGTGCTTTATGAGGGTTTTCAATTATTTTTTCATTTATATGAAATGTTAGTAAATTTAGATAAATCTTTCATCTACTTTTGGTGTATAAGTTCCCCAAAGTAGTGTTTCATCACTTCAGGAGATCATTAGTATTGATGGTTTCTGCTCAATTTTTTTAGGATTTGAAAAAGTATAGAAAATGTTAAAACTCAAAGAAAGACCAAATGAAGTGGGGTGATGCTTCCAATTAGACTCTGACGCTTAAGTCAGTTAGGTGGTCAATGGAGGGCTGAGTATATCTCTTTTAGGGTTTCAAGTGCTTGTGATTATATATCAAATCAGAGTTATTCTCATAATTTTCTAGGAGATTCCATGTACCTTAGTGGAAATTGTATTGTTCTTTTATAGTGACTTGTATTCATGACTTTGGAAGAGTTTGGAGATAATCTGAATCATTTGACAGTTGGGAATGTTAGCTGTTTGGATTAGGATCTGATAAAGAGTGAGAATCCTATGTAATTATCTAATTGGAAATGGAGAGGAGTTCTCTTGATGATAGAAATCTAGAGAGGACATTATACTTAATGTTGGAAGTTGATATGCTCTCTTTTGGAGGCAGGTTAAATGCTATGTTGTTTAAGTGAACAACATCATGGAGACTATCGTTGACTTTGAGAGTTGATCTCTTGGGTCTTATGAAGTTCTTAAGATAATCGAGATTATTCTATAGGTCCATAGAGGTCCTATAATATAATATGCAAAGTAGTTTTTCTTAATAGGTATGTGACTAGGGGAAGTTGTTAGGAACTCTCTATTAGCATATATAAGGAGCTAAGCCTATTGAGACTCTTCCTCAATGATGATTGAGGTACTTTGTGAATTTTATTCATTGTTAAAAGTTATATGTTAGCTATATGCAAATACAATAAGTCTCTGTTAGCATCTAGGAGCTTCTTAGGAGCTCCTAACATACACTGTGCTTCTTTTTAAGGTCTTAGATGCTCTTAGGATCTTAAAATGCACGCTTGTCATCACCTTACCACCACCTTATTACCATCTCATCTAGGTTCTTGATAAGTCCACAATTAGTGTGTAAAAATTCACACTCAATGAGCATCACAAAGAGAGGGTGACAATATTCAACTAACCATTATGAACAACACAAGAAGAAAGAGAAATAGAGTGTAAAAAAAGAAATTTTTGATTTTTTGCAAATAAAATATTTTTATATTTTTCAAAAATAAATAAAATTTTAAACACAAATTATACATAGAGAAATAAAGACAATAGAAATAAATAGAAACATAAAGAGAAAAGAATACTATAGAAAAACTAAAAGAAAATAAAGAAGAAAAATATGGTCAAACAAGGATCACAAGAAAGAGCGATCAAACTGTATAGCTTTTTTTAGTTATGAGAGGCAATATAATCGAATTACAATATCTAGTTCACATAAGGATGTGGTCTATGCAATACTCGAGAACCTTTTTTTTAGAAACTCTCAAAAAAATAGTCAAGTGATTCATATACACATAGCCAGATAGACTCTTAGAAGAATTTTTAATCATTTCTACATTATGCCTTAGGTGTATAATGTACCCAACTTGAACATGCTCAAGTGAACCACAGTAGTTACAACTCGAGAAAACATAAGAAGGGGATTGAGAATGAGATCTCCTAGTAGTGCTCCTAACATATGAAGGACATTGTTTAGGAATTTGGCTAACAATGCAAAGATGGAATGAACATGTAGAAAAGTGAAACTCTAGGGAGCACCACGAGGAGGAGAAGAGGAGGAAGAAGCAGTAACATTAACTCTTATATGATGAGAAATTAATTTTCCACATTGAGGTCTCAAAAGCTCGTGCTTACCATAATAGTGACAAATAGGAAAGAACGAGTGGGTAGGGGCAAGAACCTATCATCGGTGTAATGCAAAGAATTAACAAAAGGTGAAGTGTTGATCTTTTTGGGGAAAGTAAGTTGGGATGTAATAACTGACTTATATTTAGGGGCAACTGCAACCAACTTTGTCCTATGATCAGTGGCAGAAAGCTTGATGAACTTAGGAACGACACTGATAAGAATAGATAACCCAGCTTTATACCTAAGACCTCGCTTGTCTCTAGTGGCTTTAGTACTGTTGAGAATCTCATCAAGCTTATGTGTTCCTAACATGAACTCACGAACTGTACTTTAAGAGTGAGCAAGTTCATTTTCACACTTCAAGAGCTTTTCATCTAAAGCTCAGATTATATCTTCTTTCTCTTATATAAAAGACTCCAGAAAACCAACAGAATTGTTAAGGCCATTGAATTTTTCATAAAGCTACTCAAGCTCCACATCATTCTCAAAAGAGAGTAAATGGAAAATACCTTTTGTCATTTTCAAGCAAAATTAACCTCTTTCCTAGATCGATAATTTGGTCAATTTGATCAGATCTCAGCTCGTCCTTTAGATGCTTTAGTCTAGAGTGATTAGCATTACAATCCACTTGAAATTAGAGTATCCTTTATGAATAATCTCACACATTTTTGTGAGATTACTCTGATCATAACTAACCAAGAACTTCTTTTGCACAAGAGTGACCTTCAGCGTGCTCAACTCTCTTCATTTTCTTTAAAACACTCAAAAGCATTTTTCTTAACTTTTTCAGCTTGATATGCTACTTAAGGAGCAGTTGTAGGTGTAAAGTAGCTTATCTTAATCATCTTCATCATTTTCAAAACCTTGGTAGCCCTATAAGGTTGTAGTGGAAGAATCTTCAACAGACTTGAAAGCCATAAAGGTTAAAAAATTAAAGTTATCATTATCAACACTATAACTACCATCCAAAATAATAACCTCATCTTTCATTTCCATTTTTCTAGAGCAATTTTGTTTTGAAAAATAATTGACAACAATGTGTCCACGCTTCCCGCACTCAAAATAATTTCTTTGGTTCACAAAATTTATGCCCTACTATCTGTCAACTTCTTCTTCAGACTAATTGTTCTTACCAAACCTTGAGCCATTCTAGCTCGAGATGTCTCTTTCGAATTCACGAGAAGGACTTTTCTTGTGTTTGAAAAACTTAGTAAAGTGTTGAGCAAGAAATGCCATTTCTTCTTCATCTGGAATAGAGTTCTTATTATTAGCCACAACTTTGTTCATCTTAATGCTGCTACCACTTCCCTTGATAATCTTAAGAGCAATGCTCTTTCCTTTCTCCACAACAACTTGGCCTTTTGTTAGTAGAAAGTGATGCATCTCATAGGCTTGGAGATCACCAACTAAGTTTATTAATTGTTAGCTCACCCTACTTAAAATACCTTTCCAAAGCTTTTGGCATAAAAGTGATGGGTAAAGTTGGTAAGAATCTTCTCAACTTGTTTTTCTTCATCAATAGGCCATCTCGAATTGTGATAAGAGTTGACTATGTCTAAGAAGTGAGAATAGGACTTGCTGAAGGTTTCATCATCCTCAATTTGGCATAATTCAAAATCTATTGAGTCTAATAATTTTGGATCTCTTAACAGTACATATGCTCTCATGTGTAGTGTCCAAAATATCCCAAGCTTCTTTAGAGGTGTGGCAACTTTGAATTCTCTGTTACCTGTTCGGAGTGAAGTTTTTATGATAACATACAACCTTTTATTGATTCATTTAGATTATTTAATTTCTCCCTTTGTCCATTCAACCATAGGCTTAAGGGTAGCACTGTTGTTAGTTAGGGTTTTGGTTGGATACATCCAATTGTTCTCAATAAGAGACCAGACGGTCTCTAATTGACCATAAGAAGGCACACATCTGAGACTTCCAATAGGTATAAGTATGCCTATTGAGCAGAGAGAGTTTACCTATGTTTCATCCTTTTTCAAAATCCATCTAAAGAGAATGAGTGTGTATTAAGTAACGAGTCAAAAGAATCAACACTAGATCAGTTAGGCCCAACAAGGGTGTACGTATTGTGATACCAATTAAGAGAGTCCATAACACGACAAAACAACCAAGGTAAAGAGTTACCAATTGCTAGAGACTCACCCCAACTTATAAATAGTAAAAAACAAACAAAAGAGAATAAACACAAAAAAGATTACACAGAAAGCAACATAAATAAATTAAACTAATATACAAGCAATTTAATTTAGTAAGATAATGAAAACAATCTAAGCAGAGAAAGCAATAAGTATGGTAAATTAGGAAAGAAAAAAAGAAAAATCAAGTAACATACAATAGATATAAGAAATTCCTTCAAATTACAATAAGATCCTCATATGTTGGAACATATTTGAATAAAATTATGTTTGTACTAACTAAACAATAGAGCATGCATAATATAACAAGATAAACTCACATAAAACACTTACCTATGTTTAACATTCTCGAATTACTTATGGCAATCATTTAGTAGCAAACAATTCACTAAATGAATAGAACAGTTTACAATTCTATAAAAATATAAATACAAATATCTCTACAAGTCACGATACCTGTCCTAACTATACATATGATGTCCTCACTAGCTGTCTCCATAACTACTGTGATCCAACGTTAAATCCGGCTATCCTCTAGAGTCATACCACTACCAAGTGATACAAACAGTCGCCAACAGTTAATATCGAGAAACCTAAGGATATGGCTTATCCAAAGCTCAGGGACCAAAGCATGCAATCTAAGCCTCGAGAGTTAATTATTAACCTAATTTTGATAAAATAATTTTTGAATAAAACAATCTTGGATGTTAGGGATGAGAGAAGTGGAAAAGGCAAGGCCGACTTGCTTCAGATATAGTGGATCGGTATTATACTATTCTTGATCGCTTGATATCGTAATAGAACCTCTCTATAAACCCAACCATCTAACCTTTCTTTGATCCTTATTACATATGATTGAAGCATAAAAGTCACATTGTTAATCAAAGTTACACGTTAGAATGTGTTTTTCCTATATAACTTTGTGAATTGAACAATTCACGTATGAATTGTCTTTGCTAATATTAAAAATACACTCAAAGTATTAAAAACCCAGAATCAAAAAATAATTTAATCTTTTTAAAAAAATGGGTTTCAGAATCAAAAAAATTTCCCTACATTTCTCTAATTACCTAAACATTTTAAAGAGGAAGTATTTATAAAAAATTCTAAGTTGTCCGGCCCTTAATGCCCTCTTCACCGTCCACGATTATAAGGACAATAGTTATTCCCCGATAAGAGTAATAAACGTTACCTACTCACCGATAAAGTTACCTACTCGCCCATCAAGGGTTATGGACCCATAAAAAATCTAAATTTTGTTTTAAAATTAGTTAAGAATTTTCCACATATACCTAGAAAATAACAAGAAATACAACCTTAAAATGCATATTAACATAACCAGATCTTGTGGTATGTGTAAAACACTAAATCATACAAAACATTCCCGATTTAGTCATTGACCTTACACAAAACACAAAACACAAAACAAAATAAATAGACTCTATATATTGCAGACAGAAATGTCAACAAAGACATCAAAGATTTACAAGATATACATATATAATGTGTTAATTTCCTAATAGTTTTCGGAGTTTGACTATGGCTATACAAAGGGGTATCTTTCTCCATAGACTGAATGGAGTAGCTCACTAATCTATTGCTTAAACTCTGAAATATATCAACGATCTGTTACATGTGTGTATCTCAATGCGTGACCAACTACATTGTACAATACGCACATATAATACCAATGTGTAAAATTGTGCCAATCTCGTGTCATATTTTATGTTAGAAAATGGGACATAATCGTAGCATAAATAACAGGAAGATTAGAACTTTGGAAGTATACTGTATACATGCAAAAAAACCAAGCCTATGCTTACAGCTAATAGTTTTATTGGATTGTTTGACAAGATATAAGAGGAAGAGTAAACAGGTAAAACAAAGATTGGCATCAAAATAGCAACAAAGCCTGCAAAACAAAAACAAATATACAGAAGTTTGTGTACATTAAGTTTCATTAGCCAAAAAAAAAAGGGTTCTATAAGAAGCTTCAAAATCAGTCCTTTTTAACTAGACAACAAAACTACACCGTGAACTAATTATTTACTCCGAAGGCAGAATTACTGGATAACATTTGACATACATCTCCTAAGAACTTGCATGTTAACATCAAAATTCCCGAGTTTCATCCCTGAGCTTGCTGGAATTACAATACACCATTAAACTATCGCCTATAAACATGAATGATCCACAAACTTTTTTACTGCTAGCCTCATTGCCCCCAAGCACACGCCCTAAATTGGTTCTCCATGGCTTGTGCTGAACTGCAAAAAGAACATGCGCATCACTTATTACAACACGACAAAGAGGATCCGTTTACATAGAACAAATACAGTAATAAGTAAACCTTAATACTTTGTTATTCCGTAGTATAATATGGTGCAATAATACTCAAACAACAAAATTCTAGCTAAGGCATGCACCGAGTAATTGAGAGGGTTTAATAAACCAATATGACATCTAACTATAGGGAATAGTTGGGAGTGACTGAAAGGAAAGGGGAAATAAATACGATAAAATTGAAATGTACTGACTATTAAGTTCGCCAAGGTTGGGAATAAAAGTACAACAAGTTGTAACAATAATGGGGAAAGAACATAATGGAGCCAAGCATATTTAGGGAAAGCCTGCAATATAGTTGACATGAAATACAAGTCAAAATGTGATAATTCAAAGAAATTCCAAATATAAGCCCACATCAGATATTGTTGAGAGGAAATACAGCAAAGTTATGAAAGCCATGTGCTAAAGACTGTTTTCTTTGATAATGATGATAAAAAGAAGAGAGAGAGGAGGATGGGGTTGGAATTTGTTAAGGATCGTATGCAAAGAACATATAAGATGTGCAAAAAAGCTATGCATTAGATTGAGAAAAGAACTAACCATTGATCATTAATCGTAGGAAAAAAAAATGCACCAGGCTAATAAAAAGTGCTAACCATTGTCTCTCTATCAACTAAAGGGTTAGGACTTTACTAGTCCACTGTAAGCGTATATTGTGGAATCTTAGTCTTTCAGTTTCTTAAATAACAAGCATTCCATTCCTCAGGCTTGGCAGTTTTTCAGGAATTCCTAGTTCCATTTCCCACCCAAAAATATATTTATAAAAAAAAAGATACTTTCATTCCTCTTTAGAGTGATAAATATTTTCTAAGTCATTACATACTTCCCACATCATTTGTTTCATACTCGGAGTCTATAAAAAGTGGGTAATCTTAATCCCCACCCTTTGATTAGGTGAAGTTATCAGAAATGAAGTCCCCTGGACCATTTCAAAAGACTCACACTCCTGGTGCTTCATTACTGGGCTAACATAACCAATCATAAAGATCTGCAATGTTGGAAGAAACAGTTTGCCCAGAGATAAGGTAAATCCAAGCTCAAAGAATACCCACTAATTTTGAATAGCATGTACCTAAAAATTCTAACTACAGTGACTCCTTTATTAAAATAAAATTAACTTGAAAGAAACTTTTGAAATTTGACTAGCATGTCCCCCAAAAGGAAGGGGAATAAGTAAAAATTCCTAAAACTTGATGCGCAAGCAAGTGTTAATGGACAAAAGTAACAAAATTTAAAACCCAAAATCCCAAGATTTTGAAACCGTAAGAGAATTCCAAATACAAGTAGTCCAGGAAAGAGTCAGAACATGAATTTAGGACTTGGTGAAAATAGTTCAACCTTTTATGTAAAAGGTGCAATACAAAAAGAACTAAAACACAAGGAAGATACCCAAATAAACGAGATTTTCAATAAGAAAAATTCTTCCTTCCTAGTTTAGTTTTCTGGAAAAAAACAAGAGTCTGGGGCTTTCTTTGGTTTCGGACTTGGCTATTAACTTACATTTACAATGAAAGAAAAATCAAAGAAAGAGGATTTATTTTTGCTACACATACGTTCACATTTGCCTTTTTTGGATTCTATGGGGTCAAAGTACAATAAACTGCATTTTCAAAATGAACCCTAGTAATATCTTTGATTTGTTCGCGGCAAAAGCAATTCCAACACCCTATTTATAGGGATCTAGTGCTGTACACTGACAAGTAATATCTTTGACCTTGATTACCATATAGAACGTGATTTGCACATAACTAACAACACATGTTAAGTCACAAAATAAATTGTTGATGGTAAAAATAATAATAATAATAGATAAATTGATATGCCCAGAGGCACCTATAAAAATGTGAATACGTCCCAGCAAAATGGATCATCGTTCTCAGTATTACATATATAAGTTGTTATTTTATACATCATGTTAGCAATAGAGATAATACGAATATGTAAGCTTCAAATAATAAAACAATTAAAAAAACGCAATTTGACCCTCAATTTTTCCTTTCTAGCTTTAATTAACACCACTATGTAATAATAATTGAAAAATCTATAAATGTTACACTTCAAAAGAAAATGGAAGCCCATTAAGCAAGACATAGTCAATTCAAATAATCAAAATCCCAGCACAATACATAAAAGGAAGAACTACATATATTTTGGTCAGATCATAAAAATTATAAACGAAAAGAAACATTATACCATAATATATTCATAATAACAAAATTACGAAGTGAATCAGTAATCCAATTACAAATGGAAGCACCAAGCTATACTAAAATATAGTTACATGCCATATCCATTACGAAGCTCCATATATCTACAAGCTCCCAATCAAAATTTTTGAAAAATTGAAAATAATCTTTCAATTATTTAGAAACTGAAGCCCATGAAGAAGCAAAACAAAAAAAAAAAGGTGATCATTCTTACTATCATAAAAAATTCTCCTAATATAGTTACATGCCATATCCATTACGAAGCTCCATATATCTACAAGCTCCCAATTAAAATTTATGAAAAATTGAAAATAATCTTCAATTATTTAGAAACTGAAGCCCATGAAGAAGCAAAACAAAAAAAAAAGGTGATCATTCTTACTATCATAAAAAATTCTCCTAATATAGTTACATGCCATATCCATTACGAAGCTCCATATATCTACAAGCTCCCAATTAAAATTTATGAAAAATTGAAAATAATCTTCAATTATTTAGAAACTGAAGCCCATGAAGAAGCAAAACAAAAAAAAAAAGGTGATCATTCTTACTATCATAAAAAATTCTCCTACTCCCTTCCATCCACAAAAAAAACAGAGTTCCTCTTACCCGAAGTTCCACAAGCCTTGTTACTCTTTCCATACATAACAAATAATGCTATAGATGTTATATATGTCTAGTCATTAAAATTGAGGACAATTATGTCTTTTCTTTTTAAAAGTACAAACTCCTTTAGAACAGTATTTAGATTAAATTAATAGGCACAGTGAAAAATCAAAAAAAGAAACATACTGAGCCATCATAGTTATAATTTGTATCCAACTCTCCAAGAGTAATATATGCCCAGTCCCAAAGACAAATATTAATTGGGGCAAAAATTCCACAGCCTTAATGAGAAAATGCTCTAAATTATGTGAAGATCATATCACCAAAAGTTGTTGGCAATGTGGATCTAATTTTGACACAACTAAATATCACTTCTGAATGCATAGAGAACTTATATTATAACCTTCACTAGGAAAAACTATTTATGAGGTCATACTTCATAGAACAAAAATACATGTACATGAGCAAAAATAAAATCGTCTTACCATTAATCTAGACTTCTTACAGGAGCTTTTATTTCTGTTTACATAATAGCACACAGTCTTCCTCAGGTTATGGTTCTTTAAATTTTGAAAGCTCTTCTGAATATGAATCATTATTTTTTGTTATTTTTTATTCTTCTATTTCATTTTATATTTTCCATGAAGGAGGGGAGAGCTGACTTCAGCAGCTTTTCTGGAAAAGGAATTATAAAATATAAATCTTACAAAACTTCTTGTCAACATTAAAAAGAACCATCTAGTTTAAATATATATAAAACTCTCTTCATTTCTAAGAAGCCAAACAACACGTACATGTGACCTTTTCATTTTCTAGTCCCCAAAAAAACCTTGCTTGCAGAACTCTATTTCATCTATTTTTCTGTACGAGTAAAGTTTGGATAAAAAAGCAAGACAATCCACCTAAACCAGCTTTAGTACATCTTTATATGATCAGTGTTTTCTAAGGCTTACACCTCACCTTATGCAGCAACTGAGGCTTATGCCTCAAGGCTTCAGTTCCAAGGCATGGAAAGGCATACACCTCTAAATTTTGCTGAATTTGAGTTAAATTAATGGGCTCCAACACAAAATTAGGTTGGCTATTGGTTTTAAATGAAAGCCCTTGTCAAAATTGACCTTTCCAAACTGATAAACAAGTAAATAACTTAATAAAGTATCTAAAATACTATCAATTTAGGGTTTTCAAATCTACCAACAACTCCTTCCTCCTCCTTCCAACAGCAACTTGATGCCCTGTTCCACCATTTTCGACCATTTTGAATTATTCTTGAAGTACTTCTCCATGTCCTAACTTCATTTTTAAAATAAAAAAAAATTTAGTACAAGTATCCTTATATCAAGAAAAAAAATTTCTTGTTCTTTCCAAGTCTCCTTCTTTTTGCCTATTGTTTTTATTATAATGATGTTGATATTATTCAGAGCAAATATTCTATGGATATTTTTTGGTTGTTCTCTCTCTCAATAAGGTAGAATATTTTTTTTTTCATTTCTTGCTTGCCTTAATCTCCTTTTTAGTTCATGTCATTTCAAATAATGAGCTACCAACCATTTTATCTCTATTGCTTTCCTGCTGATTGTTGTAGACATTTACTTATTGCCGAATTTTAAATTTTATGGAAAAAAAGTTAAAACACCTCAAGGCTAGTTTCCACCTTTTAACCATTGATATGCATCTCTTCCATTTACAATATAAAATGGCTTTAGTTTTCTTCAAATTTTCTAGAGAAGAGGCAAAATACAGAATTTTCTAAGCAGATATTTAAGCTGTTATGGTTGTTATGCCATAGTCATACACTTAAATGCATGCTAAAGCCCAAGAATTTCAAGGCCAATATTTTCTCCTTTTCAAATGACAAGTATGTCAAGAGTCCCATGGCAGACCTATGTAAGGGCCAAAGGTGGTCATATCTAAAAATCATACCCAAAATGTTCCATACAACCTAAATTTTGGAACTAAATCTCAAAATTAATATAAATAATTACTTATATTTACAATTTGATTGGAAGCTCCAATTATTTATCTTTTATTTTAGCACATGTCCAATTAACTTTACAAGCAAAATAGTAAATTAAATATTTGAGCTGGTGATTACCGATTATATAACTTTTGTTTACAAGAATAAAATATAAAGGTATTATATATCTAATTCTATTTTTTAAAGATAGATAAATGACATGCACACAAAAATTTGCATTTGAAATACTGCTAAGTTATCAGAAATCAGGAGCAAAAATTTCCCATTCATAATACGAGTCTGAATCAACAAACTATCAAATTTCCACAATTCACTAGCAAACGCATGATGCAAGCAAAGCCAACTACAATCAGCAACATTAAACATTGAAATATACACACAAAATTTAAATAATTATAAAATTAGAAACTAAACTGAGAAATGGGGTTATACCCAATATTGAGAATCTTAAGAGGATCAATCAGCAGCGGTTGCTGAGAGTGTTGTGGCTCTCCAGGTTGCTGATGCTGCAGACTAGACACGGCTGCCATTGCGGAGGCACTGGACGGAGCTCCTTTTGATTCCGAAAGCTTCCACATATACCAAGAAGCCACTGACCGATAAGGCCTCCACTTCTCACACAAATGGTCCATCTGAGACGGCCTAGGCAATTCTTCCAAACCATAAAGAATCTGAACCCCTTTCCTCACATTGACATCATTTATAGGAAGCACATCGGGCCTGTGTAATGAAAAGATCATAAACATGTGTACAGACCAAGACCCAATCCCATTAACCATCGTCAACATCGTGAACAACGACTTGTCGTCCATATTTACAATCGCTGAATCAGACAAAATCCCATTCTGATACTTCCTCGCTAGGTCATGAAGATAACTAGCTTTACGACCCGAAACCCCTATTTGACGGAGCTGCTGAGGAGTTAGGGCAAGTACCGCTTCAGGTACAACACCAGCTTCAATACCAAAAAGCGATACGAAACGATAGTAAATCGACGTACCGGCTTTAGGAGCGAGTTGTTGGTAGATAATGCTTCGAGTTAGGGCAAGGAATGGAGAGTGATAAGTATCGAAGGCCGGAGGTGGGTGGATATCAATCAACGACGCAAGTAACGGATCCGCTGTTCGTAGATGACGGAGAGCCAGTTCCAACTCGCCATTGCAGGAGAGTGAACGCAATACGACTCTCGGTGGAGCGACGCGTTGCTGAACGATCTTCGACTTAGTGGGTTGTTTAGTAGTGGTGGTGGTGGTTTCGGATACACATACAATGGCTTGAGAAGATGATGAAGAAGAATTCTGATCTGGGTTGTTAATGTTGTTGTCAGGTGAGAGCTTTCGGATCTTTCGTGGACGCAAAGGGATTTTGGAGGGATGGGAAGAGGACTGAGCCGGAGCATTGCTCAGTTCAGTGATGGTGGGTGGTTCATATTCGGTCGGAGTTTGGACTAGGGTTTGGTCGCCCATGTGTCAGAGAGAGAGAATCAACCAGTGGTTTTAATCTGCAAAATGCAGACAGTTGCATTATTGGTGGAGATAATTGTGGTTGGTGCTCACAACTGGTTTTTTTCTTGTTTTATGTTTGTTTTTTTTTTCCTTTGAAATATTTTATTTAAGAGTAAATCAAAAGTATAATATATAAATTATATAGTTAGAAATTTTAGGCTATTTATCAACTATGTTAAGTCATCTACAACATAATATTTTTGAACCTTTTTGTCACTTTGTATTATTATTTGCATTAATATTTGATTAAATCAATTAATATAATGATTCTTCGTGAAACATCAAACAAAAACATCCAATTATATTTGTATTTAAAATATATCAAAAAAAATTTACAATTGACCAATTATTTATAGCTATTTTGTATTGTCCAGATGTTAGGTAAGACCCTAATGATCTTATGCACCTTGTTCATACGATGAATATGGCATTCAGGCTTGACAACTTGTATATAAGCGACCTAATTCTAAGAAGCAATCAATGCAATTCTTATAGAGGTTTTGAAGCAGATCTTGAGATATGGGACCTAATAAGTGTGACCTCGTGTCTACTACTTGCCTTTATATCAAGAAGGTATCTTATGCACCTCGAAAATAACATGTTGATTCTTTATAGTTTTATTATATCTAAGTAAACTCTGATACTTGAAACAAAGTGATTACAATTGTAATGATGACATATTATCACGACCTTAAATTTTCAAATAGCGATCGTGCGGCACATAGCACGTTTCGTTGCATTAAGTCTGTCTTTCTCAAACGAATTCTCCAAAGAGATTAGAGAGATAGTTTGCAAAGAATGCTTTGTATTGCTCTAGAGAGAGTTTATCTTATAATTTCCCAAAATGATCACAAATGAAGACCAATTGGTCTATTTATAGTGTGGCTCTAAGCTTAAGAATATGTCACCACTTTCTAGATAATTCTAAGCCTAGAATATACAAGAGTGTTCTAGGTTTTACGTATTAACGTGCCACAAGGCTGCAGGACCTTCCCAGCCAACTCTAGAGTTTTCTGGGTTTTGTCTAGCTCGCCGTGCACGTTACGGGATGTTCCGTAAGCTTCCACTGCTTCACATCCTAGAACCATCAGACGCTCTAGAATATTCCACCAATTCTAGCACTTCTCCAACGTGTTCTAGAACATTCTAGGGTCTTCGCAGGTTGAGTCCGCCCAACTCTGGCCACTTTCTAGACATCTCTACAGGCCACTCTAGAACCTTCTCATGTAGAAAAAGTCTAGGTCCTTTAGGCAAGTACCATTTGTTTTGGATTTCGCGGGGCATTCGAGCGGGACGTGACACCTCCACCACTCAAGTTCGCGACGCCTCGTCGCGCCCCTCAAGCTTGCAACTCTCGATGTCATCTTTGAATTGCCACAAAGATTTCTCAGGTTCCCAGCTTGTTTCTTCATCCGAGGCGTTCTTCCATTTGACCAAGTATTCCCTATAACTTAGTACGCCTCTTCGTCGGATCAAGCGGTCTGCCAAAATTGAGTCCACTTTCCTGTCGAAAAGAGGTTACCACCAGGTAGGCGCCCTCTTGGATTCTCCTCGGCTCGTATCTTCCTTGTCTCCATAATAAGGTTTTAGCATGCTTACATGAAAAATAGGATATATTTTAAGCTTCGGAGGAGTTGTAACATGCGACACCTGCAGACTTGTTTAAGGATTGGGAATGGCCCTTCATACTTAGAACTAACCTCTTATGAACCTTCCGTAGAGATTTGAATTGTTGGGGTAATAGTTTAACCGGGACCAAATCTCCTTCTTGAAATTCTACCATCCTCCTTTCTTGTCGGCCCGTTTCTTCATCTTAGTGACGCCTTGTTCAAATAAGCTCGGGCCAATCTCGCCCTTTGTTCATGCCACGCCTTGGAAAACTTGAAGGCGCGGGGCTCTTCCTTCATAACTTGTGGCTGCATGCACGGGAGTCATAGGTTGTTGTCCATGACGATCTCGAAGGAACTCTTTGCGGTGGATTAAACGTCTGCGAGATTATATGAAAATTGGGCTACGTCCAACAACTTCGCCAATCGTGTTGGCACTAACAAAGTGCCTAAGATATAACTCCGCCGTGCGTTGGCACGCCTCTGTTTGTCCATCACTTTGGGGTGAAAGCTTGTGGAGAAATTCAAGTCCCGATCCCAACAACTTGAATAGTTCCGTCCAAAACTTGCCGATGAAAATCGTGGGTCCTCGATCACTCACGATATTGGATGGAATCCCAATGCTTCACAACATGTTTGAGGAACAATCGTGCCGTCTCATCGTCGATCCGTTGAGGCGTGCATGAATGTTGCATATTTGCCTTGGGAAGTGGTCAACGACGACAATGATGCTTGCCAAAGCACTTGATTTTGGCAAGCAAGTGATGAAGTCCATAGACGCCTTTCTCCCACGGTCTCTGGAATAGGCATGTTTCTAACAACCCTCCGGGTGCATGCCGTTTATCTTGTCTGATTGTGGCACACAAGACAAGTTCTTACATAAGCTTCGGACATCGTCCCGAAGTTGAGAGCCAATAGTAGATAGACTTGATCGAAAGCGAGGGTGCGCGCCATTCCTGGGTGTCCCGGCCCCATAACGAATCACGCACTCCGATAAGCTCTTTCCTTAAGCTCCCCCATTTTGGCACAAAGATTCGACCGCCGCAGCGTACAGTAGTCCGTCACTCACCAAAATCGTCTTGTCTTTCCTTCCGATGAAAGGAGCGAGGAGGTTTGGGCAAGGCATCACGTGCTCCAACCCTTCTTTGATCCTTTCCAGCAAAGGACTACTTGGCTTACTCAAGGCTGCTAATTCCGCCTTACGGCTTAGCGCATCAGCCACCACATTGGCCTTACCGGGCTTGTACTCCAACCTGTAGTCAAACTCCGCCAAGAAATCTTGCCACCGAGCTTACTTGGGACTCAACTTCTTTTGAGTTTGGAAGTAGCTTGTTGCAACATTGTCCGTCATGATAACAAAATGAGAACCCAATAAGTAGTGTCGCCACACCCTTAGGCAATGAATGATAGCCGTCATTTCTTTTTCTTGCAACGTGTGCGGCCGTTCGGTGTCATTTAGCTTGCTCTCATAGCTATCGAACACCCTTCTTACATCAATACTCCACCGATGGCAAAGTCCGAGGTATACGTGTGTAGCTTCGTATGTCTTGGAGGGTTTGGAGAAGACAAAGCACCCTGCTCTTCGCTAACTGCCTTCTTTAAGTCTTCAAATGAGGCTTGGAATTCACTTGTCCATTCCCAAGCCTTGTTCTTTTTGAGCAGGTTAGTGAATGGGGCTACTCTCGCTGAGTAGGACTTGATAAACCTTCTATAATAGTTCACCAGTCCAAGGAAAGATCTTAACTCGGGAACCTTGGCAGGAGGTGCCCATTCTTGGATGGCTTTCACCTTAGCTCCATCCATCATCAATTTCCCATCCTTTATCCTATGTCCCAAGAACATCACCTCATCTTGGGCAAAGGAACATTTCTCCTTCTTAACGTATAGCTCGTTTTCCTTTAGGACCTCAAACACCTTCTTCAAATGTTCTAGATGTTCTTCCAAAGTCTGGCTATATATCACAATGTCGTCAAGATATACTACCACGAACCGATCGAGGTAGGGATGGAAAATCTTATTCATAAGAGTGCAGAAGGTGGCAGGTGCATTAGTAAGACCGAATGGCATGACAAGGAACTCATAGGCACCATACCTGGTCACACATGTGGTCTTGGGCTCATCTCCTCAATGCGTGCACTGCAGTAACACGATCGCAAGTCCAATTTTGTGAAGTATCTAGCATTCCCCAATTGATCGAACAAGTCGGCAATGAGAGGGATAGGATACTTGTTCTTGATTGTGATCTTATTTAGAGCCCGATAGTCGATGCACATTCGTAGTGAGCCATCCTTCTTTTTTTGAAAGAGTACCGGGGCACCAAATGGGGCTTTGGAGGGCCTTATGAAGCCAGCATCCAGCAATTTCTACGAGTTCGCCATTCGATGTGGGCTCATTGCTGGTGGCACATCGGGTTCCAACTACTATTTCATGGTCCACCTCCTCCTCGAGGTAGTTGGGTAATGCTTCCGGCATCACATCCGGAACTTATCTGGGACAACTTGCACTTTCGTCGGCAAGTTTGGCTTTAGTGATGCCTCTTCATCATCATATTCTTTTAGGATGGCCAAATAACTCTCTTCGTCCTCAACCCTTTCACCGAATTGAAGCGCCGAGAGAGCTTGGGTAGTAGGTCTAGTGGTCCTCTCCGTCGGTACCACACATGCCTTCGCACCATCCATGATGCACATAGAGTTTGAACATGGCACCAAGAAAGCTCTTACCTGGTCCAAGAACTCCATGCCGAATATAATAGAGAAGTCATCCATGGGCGCAACTGATAATTCCACCTAGCCAGTCCAAGCACCAAGACTGACCTTAACTCTGTGAGCAACTCCATGCAATGGTAATGCTGCAGAGTTAACTGCTTTGAGAGATCCCCCTCCACGGACTACCTTAAGGCCGAGTCTTTTTGCTTCTTCCACTAAAACAAAATTGTGAGATGCACCTGTGTCCACCAAAGCTTTGGTGACCTTCCCGTTGATGGCTGCATCTACATACATTAAGCCTTTAGGGGTCTTTGGGGCGCTCTACAATGCACCAAGTAGGCGCAAAGAACCCATCTTTGCACCTTCGTCCGACTCGCCTCCATCTTGATCATACGTGGAGGCAACTAAGGCACTCAAGGCCTTCCTTTTCGGACATTCACGTGCCCAATGCGGTCCATCGCATATGAAGCACGTCACATGGGGCTTCGAGGCATTCCGATCCTCCTTCTCCTTCCCCTTGTCTCGTGGCTTGAATGAGGAGCTATCCTTATGATTTTTGGATCCCTGACTTTTGGCATGGCCTCCCCTACTCTTTCCTCCACCAAAATTTTTATCTATGGCCTTTGAGCTCTTCTTGTTGGTGGAGTAATCAATAAAGCTTTCCGCAGTCGCAATGGCCGAAGATAAGTCTTGGACACCACGTCGCTTAAGCTCGAGATTAGCCCATGATTGGAGACCGTCCATAAATAAGAATAGGGCATCCTTGTCTGATGTGTCGGGGACTTCTAGCAACAAGGTTGTGAACTCCTTCACGTAGTCCCTTATGCTACCTGTTTGCTTCAATCGTCGCAATCGGCCCCTTGCCTCCTCCTCAAGACACGGGGAAGAAGCCGCATTTTGAACTCCCTTTTAAAGTCATCAAAGGAATTGTAAAACCCCTCATCGCACATCTCCACGTACCTCGTCTCCCACAACATCGCAGTGTCGGATAAATACATGGCTATAGTTCGGATCTTCTTTGGCATGGTCCGTTATGCCGATAAGCCTCAAAGTATTGTTCCAGCCCCCATAGGAAGTTCTCAACTTCCCTAGCGTTCCTAACGCCATTGAAGGTCTTGGGCTTGGGAACATCCACTCTCTTAGCCTCAATAACAGTGGCTGTGCTAGTTCCCGCGGCCATAGCCCACTTACATAGAGCTAGATCGCCACTCATGTCCTCAACTCTATGCAACACATTAGTAAGTTCTCTTTGGACAAGATCCCTTACCTTGGCAAGTTCAGATTTTAGCCCATCAATCTCTTGCCTTAGTCCACCGTCTAGCTCATTGAGGGACATCTTAACCACTGCATGGATCTCCACATCCTCGGCCTTCAAGCCATTGCAACGCTCCTCTAAGTTGTCCACCCGATCGAACAGCTCCCCTAACTGTCCTGCGCACTCCCCACTCGTGCTTCTAAGCTAGAAAGCATGTCTTTCGACTTAGCTCGAGATTCCTTTGATGGTTTTCGGGTTTCCTCACGCCCACGTTCCATAGGTGGAACATCAACGCTTGGTGTAGATGGAGCAACGTTCTTCATTATGCCAAGAGTAAGATTGCTTCAACCGAAAGCTCTGATACCAACTGTCACGACCTTAAATTTTCAAATAGCGATCGTGCGGCACTTAGCACGTTCCGTTGCACTAAGCCTGCCTTTCTCAAACGAATTCTCCAAAGAGATTAGAGAGATAGTTTGCAAAGAATGCTTTGTATTGCTCTAGAGAGAGTTTATCTTATAATTTCCCAAGATGATCACAAATGAAGACCAATTGGTCTATTTATAGTGTGGCTCTAAGCTTAAGAATATGCCACCACTTTCTAGATAATTCTAAGCCTAGAATATACAAGAGTGTTCTAGGTTTATGTACTGATCGGGGCAGAACCGACATCGCCGATCATGCCCGTTACTTTTGGTTTTAATCTATTTATAAAACTCTCGCAAGTGCACGAATCATTTCGTAGAAAATGATAAGTATACTCCCAAGGTCGATCTAAGGAAGGAATGTATGTGGTTTTTAATTTATTAATCAAACTTTTAAAAACGAAATTAAATCCTAAACATCCTGTCACGATATTTTGGGTTTTGTGTTTTTAATCTAATTACATAAAAATAAACATAGATTCAATAAACATTTATGCAAATTTTATCTGTTAAAACAGTGGAGTATTTATGGATATAATAACTAAGTTAATTATGCTTGCTCATATTATTTAGGTTATTAAAGATATGAATTGATATTTATTGATTCTCCTTTTTTGTATGAATACCACCTTTGGTGGGGTTAGATATTCTTTGTTAACTAAACAAATCAATTAACACCTACAATGGGTGGGGTTGATAACTAATTTGGTTAATTAAATTAATTTCTTTTTCTAAGAGATTGAAAATGAACCATTTAAATACAATTTTGGTGGGTTAGACAAGTTTAAACTTTATTCAAGGTGTCCAAATTAAACCTAAGAATTTAGTTATCCGAGGTACTAACTTTCAAGTTTTAAAACCATTACCGAAAACATGTTGTCAATACATTTTCGGATAATAATTCTTATAAAAACTTTTGAAATAGAGCTTCACTCTAACTACCTTAGGCGATTGTACTGAACAAATAAAAGAGCACTACTCTAAATCAGAATAGGATAACTAAACCTTAAAATCTAATTTTCGGTTAAGTTTGTAATGAAAAATAATATATTTCTCTCTAACATTCTTAATATAAAATCTTGAATAAAAATAAAATCAATTCATTTTAGAGATTTTTACCTATTTAATATTTCAAGTAAGCATAACAACGTTATTATTACATCATGTTTACTAAAATGTTCAACACAGTTAAATTTAATCACGGCATAAATTAAATATAACATGTAAGAATAAAGCATAAAAATAATCAGAAGAAAATAAAATCCTTACAGAACTTCGATGCTATTCTAGTTCTTTGAAAACCTCCAAGCGGAATTTGCACTCAATTTATTGAATCAAAAGCTAATGTATTACAAAAACATAACTAGTTCTTTCCAAAAGAGAAGAACTCTAAAACTAGAGAAATTAACTAAAAACTAAGAAAAACTAAAAAACCTAAAAATCTAAGAAAAGAGAGAAAGAAAAGAAGAGAAGTGTGTTTTGAAGGTGTGTTTTGAAGTGAAGGAAGGGGGGTATTTATAGGTGAGGATGGAGAGAAAAATGAGTAAAAAATGTTAAAAAATATTTAAAAATGTAAAAACGCGTATTGGAATTGCTGATGTCATTAATGACATCGGCGATGGCGGCCCACGTGGCAAATGACGAAAAAGGCGTCAAGCGCGCGGGAGGGATTCTTGAAGCTGGCTAGCAACGCACTGGTATCGTACGCGCTACAAGCGTGCGTGAACAGTGCCACGCGATGGCGCTGCACGGATGCAGGCAAGTCTTGTGCCATGGCGCTGGGCAAGCGGCGACGCGCGATTCCGTCTTTTGACATTTTTTGACCTTTTTCGACCCATTTTGTCCAATTTTTCCATGTTTGTTGACCTTTTTCCCACTTATTTATTAATATATTTGTGATGTATTGCTTCAAGTATTCCTCTTTGAGTCTTTAAATTGCGTTTTTAAGCCAAAATACACGAAAAAACAATAAAAATACCCGTGATTCCGAAAAAGACAAATTTATATAAATATATGATAAAACATATAAATATATGTATTTTTAATCAATTAATGTCACATAAAATCATGGTTATTTTAGTGCTTTTTGAGCACTCATCACAACTCTGACCACGACCGGTTTCTTGCTAGTCCCTTTAGCGAAGCGATAAAAAACTAAAAATTAAACTATCCTAAATCACTTTCGTGGATTGAAGCAGTTGCATTTAGCCTATGCAACAAGCGGGTTAAACCCCTAGGTTGCCTAGTGGACGAGTTTGAGTCTCGTGAGGGTTTTCGATAATGATACCCACAAACATTGAACTAAATAAAAAGAAACTATCAAAACAATCACAACACAATCAAAAATTAATTTAAGAATAAAAGAAAACAACATATCACAAAAATATCTCATACTTTTTAATCTCCTTTAAGATCATAATTAAAATCTCAAGCATAAGTTATTTTAATCTCTTTAAACAATCATGATTTTATTATAATAATTAGTCGAAAATCATTTTCATATTTCATTTCAAAAATGTATCAATTTAATTTTACCCAATTTGATGTCATGAATCGATTGCCGACTCTATTCCTCACAAGTCAATACTCTCAAAGCACTGAATCCTATGGGTTCAAACACTCATACTAATTTATATGCGAAAGAGTTGATGTATAGAAATGAACTAATATGTTCGCATATGTATAAAGAATAAAGGCTCAAAGTGTTATTTTGATATTGATCTCATGAAAGGAATCGAATGTATAAATTATAAAGATATCATATATAAAAATTATTTTCATGCATAAATCAAACTCATTAAGAAAGAATTTCAAGATATATGCTTTTACAAATGAAGAAATTGCAATGACTTTTTAGGGAATTATTTCCTATATCTTTTTTTTTGTAATTAGTCTGACTCCACAACTTTGTAGGGAATGTGGGTCATAGTATGAAGATGATACTATATTTTTTTTATCTCTAATTTTTTTTCAATATATGTATATTTTAGAGAGTCAACCCGTAGCAGTTATACATTTTTTGGATTTTGGTGAGTGGTTAATTTTGTGGCTTTTCTCCGCTTGATCTTGGTTTAGGTAACCCCGTATATGTCTCTTTTTTTTTGTAACGATCATGCAGAATGAGATAAAAGCATATACTATCAATTTCTACTCAAATCATTTAATCTAAGCAAAAATAATAATAAAAAATATACGACACTCTATTAAGATGAGAAAAAATTCATACATTCAATATTAATGCCTATAGAGATCATCTAAGAATTTGAAGAAATAAGAAATGTGTTTGGAGTAGAAAAAATATATATTTCACTCAATAAAGGAAATTAGGCTCAATTATATCTCACAAAGAGTCTCCAATTTAAAACAAATTCATAAACACCAGATTTTGGGTTTAATATAATTTCTACATCTTATCAAGAAATACTAGTTATGACAAAAATTAACTAATTATCAAAAACAATTACAAAATATTTCATGATATGTTTTCAAAAATTAATCTAACAGTACAAAAGACTTAACTCTTTACTTAAATTTGATTTAAAGAAATGATAAATTTTTGTGAGAAAATATATTTATTTTTTTTTAAATTTTTTTTTAAATTTCAAAAATTACTAAATCACACAAATAAAACACAAAAAAATGAAGATGTGAACATAAAAAAGAAAAAGAAAAAATAAATTTTTTTTTTTTTTTTTTTTGAAATTTTTTTTTTTTTGAAATTGTTAAATTTTTTTTTCTTTTCTAATTAAGCATGGTACCTTTTCAGCACCCCCAACCAAGAACTTACATTGTCCTCAATGTAACAATCAGAAATTAAAGATAAAGAGAAAAGAGAAGAAAGATTACCTATTTCTTGAGAATGTGTAAGTAGTAATGGAGAAATGCAAGTGCATTCATCATATTCATCATTAAAGTGTATACGATTCTTTGTGAACTTCTAACAACTCAAAAATATTTTTAGTTTTAACAATTTAAAAATTATTCACATATAATTAAACCAAAATAAACAATAAAATTAAAACAAATAATAAAAAAAATTACCTAAAATGATGGGTTGCCTCATCCATGCTTAGTTTAACGCCTTAGCAAGACGTAACTTGAGATTGCCTTTTAAGTAAACTCAATGTCCCTAAATCATTGAGTCAATCAAACCTACAAGTAAGACAATGTTGTCTACCTATACCGCTTTCAAACATGCCCTATTGATTTTCAAATTTTTCTGTACCAAAAAGTAGGCGTACTTGAGGGTTTTAGATAACCACATCTAGGTGCACATCAAATAATTAAGGCATCAAAACACAATTGTACCTAGAACAAACAAAACAACTAACTCCTTAGATTGTAATTAAAGCTTTAAAATTTTGGAGATAAGTGTAATTTTTTTTTTTTTTAAGTTAAAATAACATAATCAGATTAACTTAAGAAAGGTTCTCCCAGGAAAGAATGGTGGGGCAAAGCGCTCCCAAAAACCATCCTCCTAGACAGAGCAACGCTCCCGAGAAAAACTGAGTGGCTTTCCAGGAACTATCTCCTGAAACCAGAACTCCACTTAGATCTTTACTTTTCATGCTATTAAATTTAATTAAGTTAAGTTAGGTTAAAAATTTAAGTTAATTAAGTTAATGAAAATGTAAATTAATTATGTTAATGAAAATCTATGTTAATTAAGTTAAGTGAAAAAAAAAACTAAGTTAATTAAGTAAAGTAAAAATCTAAGTTAATTAAGTTAATGAAAATGTAAGTTAATTAAAAAGCTAAGTTAATTAGGTTAATTTAAATAAAAATTTAAGTTAATTAAGTTAATGAAAATCTAAGTTAATTAAAAAGTTAAGTTAATTAAGTTAGTAAAAACTTAAGTTAATTAAGTTAAATGAAAATTAAGAGAAAAAAAAAATATAGTAAAAAAAAATAATAAAATAAAATAAAAATAAAATAAAATAAAAATAAAATAGAATAAAATAAAATTAAAAAAAACTGAAAATAAAATAAAATAAATTAAAATAAAATAAAATTAAAAAAGTTAAAAAAAAAATTGAATTTTTTTTTATTTTTTATTTAAAAAAAATAAAATTAAGATTTAAAAAAAACTTAAAATTAAATGAAAAAGTTTTTTATTTTTTTTTACTTTTTTTTTTATTTTTTTTTATTTTATTTTATTTTTATTTAAAATTTATTTAAGTTTTTTTTTAATTTTTTTAATTTTTTTTAATTTTTTTTAATTTTTTAATTTTTTAATTTTTTTAATTTTTTTAATTTTTTAATTTTTAATTTTTAGTTTTTTAATTTTTTAATTTTTTAATTTTTTAGTTTTTAATTTTTTAATTTTTTAATTTTTAGTTTTTAATTTTTTAATTTTTTTAATTTTTTAATTTTTTAATTTTTTTTAATTTTAATTTTTTTATTTATTTTTTTACTATTCTTGAGCAGTAAGTTTTATTTTTTCTTTTTTTTTTTTAATTTTCCTTGTTTTTTTTATTATTCTGAAATTTGAAATTTGAAATTTTTTGTTGTTTTTGTTTTGAAATTATTTTAATTTTTTATTTATTTATTGTTTTTACTATTTACGAACAACAATTTTATTATTATATATTTATTATTTTTGTTTTTTTATGAGAGAAAAAAAAAAATTATTTTAATTTTATTAAATTTTTGTTTTTATTTTACTATTCACAAACAAAAAAAATTTAATTTATTTTTGTTTTTTTAATCAAAATAAAAAATCACAATTATTTACAACAAAAAGTTTTAAAATTTTGATAAATAATTTAAAAAGCGCTATTCCTTCCCGGCCTGAAAAACTTGATCGGGGCAGGAACGTAGCGATCCACTTCCGTCATTTGGTTTTATGTATTTATAAAACTTCGCCAAGTCGCGAATCATTTCGTAAATGAAAATGATAAGTATACTCCCAAGCGTCGATCTAAGGAAGGAATGTATGTGATTTTAATTTATTAATCAAACTTTTAAAAACGAAATTAAATCCTAAACATCGCTGTCACGATATTTTGGGTTTTGTGTTTTTAATCTAATTACATAAAAATAAACATAGATTCAATAAACATTTATGCAAATTTTATCATAAACAATTGGAGTATTTATGGATATAATAACTAAGTTAATTATGCTTGCTCATATTATTTAGGTTATTAAAGATATGAATTGATATTTATTGATTCTCCTTTTTTGTATGAATACCACCTTTGGTGGGGTTAGATATTCTTTGTTAACTAAACAAATCAATTAACACCTATGGGTGGGGTTGATAACTAATTTGGTTAATTAAATTAATTTCTTTTCTAAGAGATTGAAAATGAACCATTTAAAATGCCATTTGGTGAGAGTTAAAATTTAAACTTTATTCAAGGTGTCCAAATTAAACCTATAAGAATTTAGTTATCCAGAGTACTAACTTTCAAGTTTTAAAACCATTCTTGAAAACATGTTGTCAATACATTTTCAGATAATAATTCTTATAAAAACTTTTGAAATAGAGCTTCACTCTAACTACCGGCGATTGTACCAACAAATAGAAGGCACTACTCTAAATCAGACGGATAACTAAACCTTAAAATCTAATTTTGATTTAAGTTTGTAATGAAAAATAATATATTTCTCTCTAACATTCTTAATATAAAATCTTGAATAAAAATAAAATCAATTCATTTTAGAGATTTTTACCTATTTAATATTTCAAGAAGCATAACAACGTTATTATTACATCATGTTTACTAATGACAACACGTTAAATTTAATCACGCAGACAAATTAAATATAACATGTAAGAATAAAGCATAAAAAATAAGCAGTAAAGAAAATAAAATCCTTACAGAACTTCGATGCTATTCTAGTTCTTTGGAAAACCTCCAAGCGAATTTGCACTCCCGTTTATTGAATCAAAAGCTAATGTATTACAAAAAACATAACTAGTTCTTTCCAAAAAGATAAGAACTCTAAAACTAAGAGAAATTAACTAAAAACTAAGAAAACTAAAAAAAACTAAAAATCTAAGAAAAAGAGAAAAGAGAAAGAAAGAGAGAGAAGTGTGTTTTTGAAGGTGTGTTTTGAAGTGAAGGGAAGGAAGTATTTATAGGTGAGGATGGAGAGAAAAATGAGTAAAAAATGTTAAAAAAATATTTAAAAATGTAAAAACGCGTATTGGAATTGCGATGTCATTAATGACGTCGGTGACGTCACGTAGAGCGTGCACGTGAAAAATGGGGCGAAAGGCGTTGGGCGCGCGGGGGCAGCCATTGCCGCAGCGGAATACGGCGTGCGTGAATAGTGCCATGATGGGCCAGAGCGCGCGGCTGGGCGGCGCGATTCCGTCTTTGACATTTTTGACCTTTTCGACCCATTTTGTCCAATTTTTCCATGTTTGTTGACCTTTTCCCACTTATTTATTAATATATTTGTGATGTATTGCTTCAAGTATTCCTCTTTGAGTCTTTAAATTAAAGCGTTTTAAGCCAAAATAAAAAACAATAAAAATACATTGATTCCGAAAAAGACAAATTTATATAAATATATGATAAAACATATAAATATATGTATTTTTAATCAATTAATGTACATAAAATCATGGTTATTTTAGTGCTTTTTGGGCACTCATCATGTACAATGTGCCACAAGGCTCTAGGACCTTCTAGCCAACTCTAGAGTCTTCTAGGTTTGTCTAGCTCCTTCATGCACGTTCCGGGATGTTCTGTAAGCTTCCAGCGGCTTCTACATCCTTCCTGAACCATCCGGCACGTTCTAGAATATTTCAGCCCATTCTAGCACTCTCCAGCGTGCTCTAGAACATTCTAGGGTCTTCAAGCTTGAGTTGAGTCCGTCCAACTCTAGCCCTTTCTAGACATCTCTAGGCCACTCTAGAACCTTCTCATGTAGAAAAGTCTAGGTCCTTTAGGCAAGCACCATTTGTTTTGGATTTCGCGGGGCATTCTGAGTGGGACGTGACAATATGCTCTTCATGTATCTATATATATTTCATTAATGAGATGAATATAGAATCTGAATTAATCTTCTCTCTACATCTCTCTAAAATCCTTAACATAATAACAATTCTCTAAATAATTGGTGTCTATTATGAGACCTTAAATCTTTCTAATTCTTACTTAGAATTTGAGATATTTAATTTCATATCCAAATAGAATTAGTCTGTGTCATAGGAAAACTAAGTCCTACCGTCATGACTAGTCATCACACTCATCCTGAATCAAGAAACAACATGTCTACCCAACCCTTGAATTTGATCTCAATGACCACGTACGTCATGTCTCACCTATAATCATACCACATCATGGGCTGGGTATAATCCTAAAAAATCAACAATATATGAGAGTGGACTTGAGGCAACCAGAACAATCCCTAACCCAGCTAGCTCAACTAGTTACAACTTTAAAAGCGTGTCTCTTGAAAGGAATGCTAAAATGGAAAAACTTCAACAATAAGTTTCAGAACTAAAACAAGCTTTTATTAGGTCACAAAATGATAATATGGAACTTAAATAATGTTTAATATAAGACAATTTACTTAGAGGATGTTAAAAGCTCATTTCAAATGGCCATTCCTCTCGTGAGGTCATGCCATCCACAGAGATCGAAACAAACCTCTCGTGAACTTGAGAGATATCCCTACCAGTACTGACCCAATTCGACTTACAAGCAACCTATACCTACAACTCTAATTCAAATTCAAGAACAAGTATATATAATTTATCAACACATAGGACAAACTTCCCCCCAAAACTTACTTAAACAACCTGGCCTAGAAACCCTTGTTTCAGAGGGACGATAAGTGCAACTTGAACCTTCGAATAGTGATTGGGATGACAAGTGCAAAACATGGAAGAAAAATGGAAGCAAAAATGGACGACCGAATGAAATATTAAGGAAATATACGTCATCTAAATGACCTCGAGGTTGTACGTGACCAATTATCAGTATCCTCATTTTCTAATAATATTGAACTAGTGGTACCACCAACCAAATTTTCTATTCCCAAGTGTCCTGCTTATAAGGGGACAAAAGATCCTGTAGCACATTTTATACATTTTAAAATAGCCATGACTACCATAAGCATGCTAGAAGACCAAAGGGGTGCAATGTTCTACAAATTATTTGTCGTCACCTTCTAAGAAACAACATAGAAATGGTTCATCGAGTTATCTTTGAAGAGCATTCAGAATGTCAATGAGTTGGTCATGATTTGCATTACCAACTACGCATGCAATAAGCCCATTAGGAAGGAAACACACCATTTATTTTCCATCATCCAGGAAAATGATAAGACAATGAAGACTTATATGAGAAGACTCAAGATGGAAAAAATGAAGATTTCTTAGCATCTAGACTCTATTGCTATCGAAGCTTTCCGAAAAGGAATCAAAAAGGACAATGGTCTATTCTTAGAGTTGACTAAAATGACCTCATATTCGCCAAAAGCACTCTACAAAGAGACCTAGAAGTTTTTAAGCATTGAAAGGAAGCTAAAATCATCAAAGAGATCATTGATCAAATCCTTGGATAAATCTACCACTAGCAAGAAAGAAGAGGAAATGAGGTCTTTTATAGATCCCAAAGCCTACCCTGTTTTAAGCCAACAGTGGCATCGACGGGAAGATCAGGTGTATAGGGGAGTGTTTTATCTCCTTTCAAAGGTCCACTATTGAGTGTATCATTGGTTGATGCTTTACAAAGAATTGAAAGAATGGATCAAGTAAAGTAGGCACAACCCATGAGAACCCCATTTAGAGACCCTAACAAATATTGTGCCTTTTACAAAGACATGGGTCATTGGATAAAAGACTGTAGGCACCTTAAATGGGAAATTGAACAACTTTGATCCCATGAATATTTGAGGGATTTGGTGGAGGGAAATATAGGTCTATAAAGAGAAAACATATAGGTAAATCCTCAAAGAAAATTTGCAATATACATGATACAAACTCCACCAATATTTGTGATGAAACCTGATAACAATGATGAATTGAAACCTCAAGATTGTGAAGACAAGATTTGTTGAGTCTTAACTCATCACCTAACAAGATGAAAATCAAGACTACAAAGGATTGAAACACCACACCAAGAAAACTTAAGAATTCTCTCAAGAATTCAAGGTGATAAGTTTGATTGTTTGAACGCCATAAGATTAACTTGATAAGTTCAAGAGTTCTTTTTAAGAACTTAGAGGAACATAAGACCTCACAAGATGATAATTTTATGAATAATCCAATATCTTTTTTTTTAAATTCGTAGTACTCATCTATATACTGGAAACAACCCTCCAAGAATAGGCAAAATTATAATTACAGCACAAAAATTAACCTGAACATGTTATTTACCTTTTTTAGAACTTTGGACTTCTAAAAGGCAGCTAATAAATAGCTATTTTTGGACTTCTAAATATAGCCAATAAATAGCTATTTTGGACTTCTAAAGATAGCCAATAAATAGCTAAATGAATAGATTCAATGTCTTTTAACATGTCCATCTAGGACCAAGTTATTCTCCTATTTAATATCCTTGAAACTTTGCAAATTCACACCCTTTAATAGTCAAACTATGTTGGTTACAAACTTTCATGCTAATTAGCCTCTTCAATTGCTTTGATGACATGGATTAGGCCTTGATTATTATTTGAGCCTATCTTGGTCTTTTTAGAATCAACCAAATTCTCTTGGATTAGCCCATTTAGTGCTTCCTTGAAACGTTTGGCTCTAAGTCTTGTAATTGGGCCACTAGGAAATGACAAAAGGTCTTGTGTAAATTTAGCTTCATTCCTACTTGTATGATTAACATGTCCAAGTTCTTGGTTTGCATTATTCTCTCCTTCTTGAGAAGGATTTGTCCTCAAATCATCACCTACATCAAAAAAAGACAAATTAACAATATTAAAGCTTGCATTGACACCATACTCACCTGGTAAGTCAAGCTTGTAGGCATTATCATTGATGTGTTCCACTACTTGAAATGGTCTGTCATATCGAGGTAGGAGTTTTGAATGCCATTTATCCAAAAAAGGTCCTTCCTTAAGTGCAACCAAACCCAATCTCCTAGTTCAAACACTACCTTCTTGCGTCTTTTGTTGGCTTGTTAGACATATTGTTTAGTCCTCCTTTCAATGTTTACTCGTGCCTTTTCATGAATCATCTTTACAAATTTTGTTTTTTTCTTGCCATCTAAGTTCACATGTTCACTCAAAGGTAAAGATGTTAAATCCAAAGGTAACAATGGGTTAAAGCCAAAAACAATTTCAAATGGTGAAAACTTAGATGCATAATGTATACTTCTATTGTAAGAAAATTCAACATGTGGCAAACAATCTTTCCATGTTTTCAAGTTTTTTTTAATGATAGCATGCAACAAAGAAGACAAAGTTCTATTTACTACTTCAATTTGACCATTTGTCTGTGAATAACAAGTAGTAGAAAACAACAACTTGGTTCCCAACTTTCCCTACAAAGTCTTCTAAAAGTAACTCAAAAACTTTGCATCCTTATCAAAAACAATGGTCCTAGGCATACCATGTGATAAGAGTCAAATTATTGCATTTTTGTTATGATTTAAATGTTGATATTTGTGTGAAAATTGCGTTTATTTGATTATTTAATCCACAAATGTCATTTCACGGGTATTTCGTGTTTAAAGTGCAATTTCAGGTAAAATCATAATTTTGGAGAAGTTTGGGACAAATTTCAATGAACGGAATTGAGTGCAAATAAAAAGAAAACAAAATTTCAAAATTTGGAATTTCGCCGCCGGCTAGAATATTCTCGCCACCGGCGAAAACCTTACGGAGAATACGTTGAGCAAAGCAATCTCGCCGCCGGCTAAAGAAATCTCACCGCCGGCCAATGAAATCTCGCCGCCGGTCAATGCATTCTCGCCACCGGCAAAAATCCTACAGAAAGCACGGCGAAAATCTTCCCGAGAGCACAAAATTTGGAAAATTCATCTCGCCGCCGGCCAAATGCATCTAGCCGCCGGCCAAAATAAAAAAAAATAAAAAAAATTTTTATTTTCCAGAAATCTCGCCGCGGCGAGTTTCGTCCGAAAACAGATTTTTTTGGTTGTTTTGTTCCAAAATTGCCCCCCAAACCCTAGATCTATATATATAATATGATGGAAAAAGAGGGGGACGGGAGAGAGAACAGATCTGAATCATTTTAGGAGGAGAAAAGGCAAATTTTGGAGAGAATGTTTGGAGAAGCTTGAAGGATCATCACCATTGTTGCTACCAAGTTTTCATCTTCAAGAGTTTTTCATCTCTTCTCCTTAGCCTTCATATTCTGCATTTTATTCAGATTTGTTATTCATGAATTCAATTGAAATAATGGTTGTTCTTATTTCTGTTATGAACTAATTCGTTTTTGCTAAGGCTATGATGTAGTTAAATCAAGGAAATCTGATTTCTTTGGTTATTGTTATATGAATTCATTGTTTTCAAGTTGAGTATTTATTTCCATGCTTAATGCTTTTAAATTTCTGATCAAGATTTAGATGATTTGTTGCATTATATTGAGGCCAGAGGAGATGTGTAATGAATGCTTCTTGTGATAAATAATGCATGTTCAATGCGAGTTTGACACCTAATGCATGATGTATGTCGTTATTCCAAAAATTCCATAAATCGTAATGTGCTTATTTGTGATTAAATCTTCATAGAAATATAGTTGGTTTTCATAGATAAGTAATTCTAATATAACTTGAGAAAGAGTATTAGACAAGTTTGGGTTTTTCAACCATCACTTTTAGCTTTGATTCTCATATAACATGACTTGAAATCGGATTGAATTGATTTAGCGAAATCAAATGCCTTAGCGTTTTTAATCATTTGTGAACAACATTAAATTTTGTTATTTACGTTTAGTTTTATGTTAATTTGCTTTTAAAACAATTTCAACAATTCAGTTTTCAAATAAAATTAGGGTTAGTCAATTTCGGTACTTAGTAAACGCCATTCCTTGTGGGTTCGATATCCGTACTTTTGTACACTTTATTACTTGAACGATTCGTACACTTGCGAAAATAAGCATCACCATGTAACCTAATAATCTCTTTGAAGAACAAATCAGCTATATGTGATGATACATCATCAGTTTTATGACATGCATTGAAGTGTGCCATCTTGGAAAATCTATCTACCACCATAAAACTATATATCTTCCCCTTTTAGTCCTAGGTAAACCTAAAACAAAATCTATAGAAATATCAGTCCAAACTTCACTAGGTATTAGCAAAAAGGTGTACAAACCATGGGGTTGCAACTTACACTTAGCATGTTTACATGTGATACACTTCTTACAGATTCTTTCCACATCATGTTTCATATGAGGCCAAAAAATGATCATTGGAAATTCCTATAGTCTTAGCTACACCAAAATGACCTATACAAATTAATTGATTAAAAATATATATATTTATATGTTTTATCATATATTTATATAAATTTGTATTTTTTCGGAATCACGGGTGTTTTTATTATTTTTCAGGTATTTTCACTTAAAAACGTAACATAAAGACTCAAAGAGGAATACTAGAAGCAATACATCACAAATATATTAATAAATAAATGGGTAAAGGTCAACAAATATGGAAAAATTGAACAAAATGGGTCAAAAAGGTCAAAAAGGAGAAAATCGCGCCGCCGCGCCTCCCAACCGCGCCACGGCTCGAAGACGCGTCCACGCCCGCGTAAAGCAGCGCGCCGCTCGCGCACGCCGCTGCCATTTCACACCATTTTCGCGCGCAGCCGCCCCCATGACGTCATGTTGACGTCATCAATGACCTCAACAATTGCACTCCGCGTTTTCATCATTTTTTCACCCACTTTTTCTCTCCATCCTCACCTATAAATACCCCCTTCTCTTCACTTCTAATCACACCTCAAAACACATTCTCTTCTCTCTTTCTTTCTCTCTTTTCTTAGATTTTTTAGTTTTTCTTAGTTTTTAGCTTTTCTTAGTTAATTTCTCTTAGTTTTAGAGTTCTTCCCTTTTTGGGAAGAACTAGTTATGTTTTTGTAATTTATTAGCTTTTTGATTCAATAAATGGTTGTGCAAATTTCGCTTGGAGGTTTTCCAAAGAACGGGAATAGCATCGTTCAGTAAGGATTTTAATTTCTTTACGCTATTTTTTATGCTTTATTCTTACATGTTATATTTAATTTGTCCGTGATTAAATTTAACTCTGGCCGCTTATAAACATGATGTAATAATAACGTTGTTATGCTTGCGAAATATTAAATAGGTAAAAAATCTCTAAAATGAATTGATTTTATTTTTATTCAAGATTTTATATTAAGAATGTTAGAGAGAAATATATTATTTTTCATTACAAACTTAAATCGAAAATTAGATTTTAAGGTTTAGTTATCCATCTAATTTAGAGTAGTGCTCTTTTATTTGTTGGTACAATCGCCTAGTAGGTAGTTGAGAGTGAAGCTCTATTTCAAAAGTTTTTATAAGAATTATTATCTAAATGTATTGACAATAACATGTTTTCAGTAGTGGTTTTAAAACTTGAAAGTTAGTACTTTCGGATAATTAAATTTTTAGGTTTAATTTGGACACCTTGAATAAAGTTTAAACTGTTTAACCCCACCAAAGGTGTCATTTAAATGGTTCATTTTCAATCTCTTAGAAAAAGGAATTAATTTAATTAATCAAATTAGTTATCAACCCCACCCATAGGTGTTAATTGATTTATTTAGTTAACAAAGAATATCTAACCCCACCAAAGGTGGTATTCATACAAAAAAGAGAGAATCAATAAATATCAATTCATATCTTTAATAACCTAAATAATATGAGCAAGCATAATTAACTTAGTTATTATATCCATAAATACTCCACTGTTTTAACAGATAAAATTTGCATAAATGTTTATTGAATCTATGTTTATTTTTATGTAAGTAGATTAAAAACACAAAACCCCAAAATATCGTGACATGATGTTTAGGATTTAATTTTATTTTTAAAAGTTTGAATAATAAATTAAAAACCACATATATTCTTTCCTTAGATCGACCTTGGGAGTATACTTATCATTTTATACGAAATGATTCGTGCACTTGCGAGAGTTTTATAAATAAATAAAACCAAAGTATCGGTAGGATCGGCGATGTCGGTTCTGCCCGATCAAATTTTTGGCGCGGCGGCGCGATTTTCTCCTTTTTGACATTTTTGAACCATTTTGTCCAATTTTTCCATATTTGTTGACCTTTACCCATTTATTTATTAATATATTTGTGATGTATTGCTTCAAGTATTTCTCTTTGAGTCTTTATGTTACGTTTTTAAGTGAAAATACCTGAAAAACAATAAAAACACCCGTGATTCCGAAAAAAGACAAATTTATATAAATATATGATAAAACATATAAATATATATATTTTTAATCAATTAATTTGCATAAAATCATGGTAGTTTTAGTGCTTTTTGAGCACTCATCAATCAGCCACCACATTTTTCTTACCTTGCTTGTATCTGTTCACATAAGGAAATGTTTCAATGAATTCTACCCACTTGGCATGGCGTTTGTTCAATCTTTACTATCCTTTCAAATGCTTCAAAGATTCATGATATATATGAATCACAAACTCCTTTGGTCATAGATAGTGTTTCCAATTTTCCAAAGCCTTTACCAAGGTATACAACTCCTTATCATAAGTGGGGTAATTTAGGGCTACCCCATTCAAATTTTCACTAAAATAAGCAATTGGAAGACCTTCTTGCATCAAAATAGCTCCAATACGTATTCCTGAAGCATCACACTCAATTTCAAAAGTTTTAGCAAAGTTAGGCAAGATAAGTAAAGGCGTATTAGTTAACTTTTATTTGATTAGATTAAATTCCTTTTCTTGTTCTTTCCCCCATTTAAGCGATACATTTTTCTTGATGACTTTAGTAAGAGGGGTGGCTAAGCTACTAAAATCACGCATAAAACCATCTATAGAAACTAGCTAAGCTGTGGAAACTCCTCACTTGGCTAATTGTTGCAGGCAATGGCCATTCTTGGATTGCCTTCACCTTTTCCTTATCCACCTCAATTCCTCTCTTACTAATAACAAAACCAAGAAACATAAGCTTATTCGTGCAAAAAGGTTCACTTCTTGAGGTTAGCAAACAACCTTTCTTTCCTTAGAATTTCCAAAATAGATTTCAAATGCATTACATGTTCTTCTAAGTTTTTTCTATAAATTAGGATATCATCAAAATACACAACTACAGATCTGCCAATAAATGCACTCAAAACATGTCTCATCAAATGCATAAATTTGCTCGAAGCATTAGTTAAACCAAAAGGCATCACTAACCACTAATACAAACCAATAATTAGTCTTAAAAAGCAATTTTCTATTCGTTTCCTTCCCTTATCCTAATCTGATGACATCCACTCTTAAGATCAATTTTTGTAAAGATATAAGAACCATGCAATTCATCTAGTATATAATCTAATCTAGGAATGGGATGACGATACTTTACCGTTATGTTGTTAATGGCTCGACAATCAACACACATCCTTCATGTTCCATCATTCTTAAGAACTAATAGCACCATAACCACACAAGGACTCATGCTTTCACGTACATACCCTTTCTCCAATAATTCACTTACTTGCCTCTAAAGTTCCTTAGTCTTCTTAGGATTACTCCTATAAGCATGTCAGTTTGCACTAGGTATAAAGTCAATTTGATGTTCAATCCCTTGGATTGGAGGTAAACCATAAGGTACCTCTTCAGAAAGGACATCTTCAAACTCATGCAAAAGAGAAACAATATCGCTTGATAAATCACGGACAAGATCATTAGCACATAAAAGAGATTTCTTGTACATGAGTACAATAAAGGGATGATGTGAAAATAATGCTCTCTTGATCTCACTATGGTTGAAATCCTCTCTCTTTCTTTTCCACTCTGATCAATGTTTTTCTCTCCTTTTTTTTCAAACTCTTTTTTTAACTTCGACCTTTCTTCCTTTTTCCTTTTTTCATTTGATCTTTGAAACTTTAATTGATCATCCCTGACCTATTTTGGAGTTAATGGCACGAGAGTAATAGGTTGCCTTTTAAGAGTGAAAGAATACTTATTTGTGAATGCATCATGCATAACCCTCAGATCATACTATCATGGTCTCCCCAATAATAAATGTCATGCGTTCATAGGAACCACATCACAAAGCACCTCATGCTTATATTTTCCAATGGATAATGTCACAACCATTTGTCTTGTCCCCTTGACATCTCTATATTCATTCAGCCACTGAAGCCGGTAAGGTTGAGAATGTTTCATGGTAGTTAATACCAATTTCTCCACCAAATTTGTGTTGGATACATTTATACAATTCCTTCCATCGATAAATCGATAATGACACTACAAACTTTGTTCTTTACAAAGCACTGGGTACGAAACAAGTTCTCCCTTTGGTTACTTTCTTTCGTCTTAACCTGCACATTGAGAACTCACCTTGCTACCAATAAATCTCTAACCATAACATTTTTCTCATCATTGGCATCCTCTAAAGATCACACGTCGTCATCATCTACCTTTTCCTCATTCTCCAACTCAAGCACTCCTTAAACATTTATCACTATCATCATTTTGTTTACACATTGGCTGGTTATGTGTCCCTACCATTAACATTTAAAACACTTAATATCACATGTTTTAGAACTCAAAGTCTCGGTGTTACCTAAAGTAGTGATGGTCCTTGAGTTGACATTCTTAAATAGTTTAAGTTTTGGCTTATTTTGTAGCTGATCATCCCTTTTTGGAACTATCTTTCTCGGACTCATTATAACCATAGTTTGTCCCCTCCTAGCCAATCCCTTTAGTTTGAATTGTTCCTCCACCTTTGTGGCTTGATGTATCATATCCATCAACTCAACATAGTGCTACATCTTAACTATATTCGTAATCTCACAATTTAAACTATGTAAAACTCTAGCCATAGTGGCTTCCCAGTCCTCCTCTATATTAGCTTGGATCATAGCTACCTCTATCTCCTTGTAATACTCACCCACACTCTTGGAACTCGGAGTTAACCTCTACAACTTTTGATACAATCCCCAATAATAGTGATCGAGTACAAAACGCTTCCTCATAAGTGATCGCCACACACGAAGTGTGTGCAATGAATACACAAATATATGTATCGCAACAAATAATATAATGATAAGAAAATATCGTTATCACAGAGATTATTTTATTAGAAACTAATTTTTAAAACTTAAAAAAATAAAAATGAATTCTTTTTTGTTTTTATATTTTAAGGAAGTAAAATTAAAATAACTAAAAGTAAATAGCAATAATTAATTAAATCAGATTTGATAACTAAAAAGATATATGATTAAATATCTAGGAATACTTAATTCTCCAATTTTCTAAACATGTGAATCGCTAAAATCCCCCCAATATAATTATCAAATAATTACATGATCAATTGAATCTAACCTAACATGTATTCATCTCTCAAGTAAACTACACACCATATAGTAATTAATTTAATCACACTCTCATGCCAATTAAATTGCATACTACTTATTAAGTTCATTAATTATGGATCACATACATAAGAATCATACATCTCTGCCTAGAAACTATGCATGTTATTTAATCAAGACAAATAATTAAATAATTCTCTCAAATCTATTTAACTGCCTCTATAGATAAATTGTTGGCCAAACAATTAATAGCATACAAATAAGATTAAATAATATAATTAAATTATAATTATAATTAGGGTAAAATATTAAATCATCATATGATAAAAATTGGGTTCATAAGATCCCTAGATTAATAAATTAACTACACATAATTGTGTTCATAAAACTCATATTTTTTATAAAAAAAAGTGAAAATTGGGTTCATAAGATCCCTAAATTAATAAATTAACTACACATAATTGTGTTCATAAAGCTCATATTTTTTTATAAAGAAAGTGAAAATTAGGTTCATAAGATCTCTAGATTAATAAATTAACTACACATAATTGTGTTCATAAAACTCATATTTTTTTATAAAGAAAGACATAAAAATTGATAAAGAAAAGAGTAGAAGAAGAAATACAATCAATCTCCTAAATTGTAGAATTAATCTCCTCTTGAATCTCCATTAAAATTGTGTTATCTCTTGAATTTTTTTGTATTTTTCTCTCTTTTTAGCTTCAAAAGCTGACAAAAATTATGCTAATAATGGGCCCTTAGGGTTTATGGAGTGATTTGGGGCTTAAATATTGCTCAGGTGTGATTTGGACCATCAGATCAGCTTCAGATCTAGGGCTATGATCAAAAAAAGCAAAAATGACAGTGCTAGCCAATCATAGCACGACATATGGCACATGGAATTCATTGGATGAATCAGAGAACGACGCATCAGAGTCAACGATCGTTGAGTCAGCACCACGTGGTGATATGTGATTCACGGAACTGGATGGCATGATGTACGGGTGGAACATAATGATAAATCAGGTGGCAACATGTGGCAGCTAAGTTGGACCGCACTCTAAACTCGGATTGAACATCATGCTGACACATGGCACACTTTTTGTCCTCCTCACATGCGGTGTAACTTGATTCACTGTCCTTACTTGCGTAGCATCTACGTGGCTTACCTAGTCAATTCACATGCTTATGTGGCATACCACGTGGCAACTCCTGATTGGTCGTGTGTTAAAAATTCATAAAAATCACAAACAATTTGAAAAATTATATTTTCACTAAAAAAATTATATTTTAATATTATTGGCCATAAAAATACTATTTATTGAATTAAACAAGTAAATATTAAGTAAAAAAATGCACTAATGACTCTACTTTCATAGATTTATCAATAAGCTTTTTCATCTAATCCTAAGTGTCCACAGATGGCTCTCTATTCCTCCTCCTATTAATCAATAAGTGATCCCACCGAACAATAGCATAATCGGTAAATTCAATTGCGGCCAACTTAACCTTCGTTAACTATGAGTAATTATGATAATCAAACTCCATCTCCATTTTAGTTTCCCACTCCAAATAGACTTCAGGATCATATTTACCTTGAATGGAAGGAATTTTAATCTTTATGTTTCCTAAATCATTATCCCTTCTAGGCCTACTCATCATAGCTTTTCTATTCCCATATCCACGCTCAAACCTGCCCTGTTTCAAATATGGCTCATCAAACTCCTCCGTCTCTACCTTTTTCTCAACATTGCACCACGGAACACGCCTACCTTACTGCCTATTAGGGATGTCTTGTTGTTTTCCCCTAACTTAGCCTTCATCATATGCCTCATCTCCACCAAAAACGCTTGCATTTGGAGGTTCGTAGGTGCAGGTTGTCGATATTCTTCAGTTGTACCTTTTTCTTGATTATTGGACATGCTTAGAATATGAAAAAAGGTTAGAATCCTCACAAACATTCCCTCACGTATTTCACTCAAGAACGGATACACTTATACTCGTGTTTTTCACTCTGAATGACTTTTACCCTCTTATGGTCTCATAAACTCTTGCCCCTTTCCACTGTTTTATGTCTTCTTTACTTCTTAATCTAACTTCAAGTAACTAATTCAAAATAATCCAACAGTATTTCAAAAATGAGGTGATGTGGACTCTCTAGGCGAACAACCCTAGGAACCCACAAACTCAAAGAAATAGGAATGATTGATTTTTTAAGAACGTGTTGAAGATAATGAGATTAGAACCCTATGGAAACAAAGTCCTTAAAACCCCAACCTTGAGATACCATAAAGGATAATCACTCCTTTTGATAGGTCAAATTCAAGCATTCAATCAAGAACACAAGAAGGCAAAGCAAACAGCTTTCTCAAAATAAATTTTTATTAATAATATCAGTTTTGCTTCTATTACATGGCTGCTATTTTCTTTTATAAGCACAAAAACCCTAGATGAAATTCACCCTAAAGAAAAGAACCCTATATAAAATAGGCCTTATGGGTCTATTACCAAATGATGCAGACCCTCTAGGAACCCACAAACTCAAAGGAATAGGAATAATTTATTTGCTAATAACGTGTTAAAGATGATCATATTAGAACCCCAAGGAAACAAAGTCCTTAAAACCCCAACCTTAAGATGCCACAAATGATGATGACTCCCTTTTATAAGCCAAATTCAAGCATTCAATCAAGAACACAAGAAGGCAAAGCAAAAAGTTTTCTTAAAATAAATTTTCATTAATGATATCAGTTATGCTTCTATTACATGGTTACTATTTTCTTTTATAAGCACAAGAACCCTAGATGAAATTCACCCTAAAGAAAAGAATCCTAGATGAAATAGACCTTATGGGCCTATTACCAAATGATGCGGACCCTCTAGACGACCAACCCTAAGAATCCACAAACTCAAGGGAATAGGAATAATTGATTTACTAAGAACATGTTGAAAATGATCAGATTAGAAGCCTAAGGAAACAAAGTCCTTAAAATGCCAATCTTGAGACGCCATAAAAGATGATCACTCAATTTGATAAGTTAAATTTAAGCATTCAATCAAGAACATAAGAAGGCAAAGCAAAAAAGCTTTCTGAAATAAATTTTCATTAATTATATCAGTTCCTTCTCCATTACATGGCTGCTATTTTCTTTTATAAGCACAAAAACTCTAGACGAAATTCACCCTTAAGAAAATAACCCTAGATGAAATAGGCCTTGTGGGCCTACTTAGTTGTGGATTGGGTGATAACTGTATTTTATATAGTTATTTTCACCTATTTTATTAATTATAATTGCTATGTTCTTGATATTTTTGGTTAATTTTAGTTAAATAAATTAATATTTACGGTTTATTTGTTAAGGAATATATTTTTAAGAAAATTAAATATTTTGAATTGAAAACGTAATTAATTGCAAATTTATGTCCAAAAATATAATTTAAAATAAAAGAGTGTTTAATTGCAATTTATAAAAGTCTAAAATATAATTTGAATTAAAATTGGGCTTACTTTTAATTATTAAAAAGTTTAAAATTTAATTTAAATTAGATTTGAATATAAATTGTAATTAAATAAAGTTTAAAATTTAATATGAATTAAATTTGAGGCTAAAAAAATGCAATTAAAAAAAGTTTAATTTTCTTCAGGAAATGTAGGCCGTACGCGCCCATCGCTCCTTGGCCGTAACCGTTTGATCGAGACGACGAGCGACTGGGATGCGCGAGTGGCGCTGAGCCCAGACAGCGAATGGGCGGGTTTCTCGTTCACGTTTGCTCGGTGCACTCAATGGGACCCGCACCCGTGGCGGCATGCGGTGGGACCCGTGTGCATGGCCCGCATCTGCCAAAGGACGTCTCGTGCGACACAGTCTACATAATCTTCGTGCACCTATCTATCCCAGCAATGATACACTGCCATGAGTCTCCAATATTTGTGCAGCGAATGAGAAGCGTACACGTGGTACGTGTTGGGTAAACCAAAAGCATGGAAACAACGCACATTTCCAACCGTGCCGTTGTCTGCCACTTGTCCCGTGCGCCATGATTTCGTGCGGGGATATCACCTGCAATCGTTTCCCTCCCCCAATGAAATGCTGCCATGTGTTCGTATTAATCCTTGCAGCAAATCAGACACTGACACGTGGCACGCAGAAAAAATCAGAAACGGTGCCCTCTGTTTCATCTTCCATGCATGTATTAAAATAACATATTCGATTTACACGTGGCCGCATATTTTAAGGAAAATGTCGGGGTTTTATTTTTGATGTAAATTTTTTACACATGTGTAAAAAATTGTATTATTTTAGATGTATTTTTTTAGCTATAAATAGGAGATTTATTGCTGAAAGAAGGATTTTTTGGAGTTTTGGAGTTTTTGGAGTTTTGGAGTTTTTGAAGTTTTGGAGTTTTAAGTTTTTTGGGAGTTTACAGTTTTGGATTTTTAGTAGTGTTTGGCGCTAGACTGTGGAACACGCAGAAGCCATTTTTGGCTTCTGTTGTGTTCTGCGTATGCCAAATATTTATGATTCGAAATGATTTAATTTTCTTAGTGTTCTGTAACTGATATTCCTTGACTGTTGTAATTTTAATTTTTCTTTATTATGAAGTAATTTAATTTTTCTAGGTTTGCATTTTATCTAAATTTATGAAACTTGGATTTTAATTATTTTTAAAAGATTTATAAGACGTTTGGTTTGTTTATTCTATTTGTGCTTAATGCTTTTGATTATTTACGAATTTTAGCAAATGATCCATGGCATTTAAATAAACTTAGAAGAGGCATTTTTATGTATATTGCTCATGGATAGAATGACATGTATGATGAAGGATAGGAATATACCCTAATTGTATGTGTGATCATTTGAGAACTTAAAACGTAATGAATCTTGGTGAATTTAATTCTCATAGGAATATAGTGAATTAATTTAACGAGGTGTGTCTATACGGAGCTCGGAAGAGATGTATGGATAAAAGTAGAAGTTTTCGGTTGACAAATTAAATGTACTATAAAAATATAAATCAAAAGAGAATAATATGATTTGAGTGGATTAATTTGGTGAAAAACTACAATCCTAGATTTCTTTTATTTTGTTATACAATTTTTTAGTTAACGCCTTCCAATTAACGATCGTTTTGGATAAAATCAAAGCGAAATAATTTTAGTACTCAACAAACTGTAGTAACAAATCTCCGTGGGAACGATACTTTACTTACAAATTTTATTACTTTTGACCGTGTATGCTTGCACATTTTATGTTCTCCTAAAAGAGACAACATTGGGCCTAATCCATCCTTAAAAATAAAAGAATAAAAAAGGAATTATGATAAATAAAACATAAAAAGCCCACTATTAACTAAAATAAAAATTGCTAAACATAAAAGGCCCATAATTAACTAAAACCAAAAACTTGCTTCCTAAATTATTCCTTGCATCCAATTTTATATTCCAAATCCATCCTTTGTGTATGAACTTAAGAATATTTGTAGGATCTTGAGGATATTTTTAGTATCTTGAGAATATTTGTAGGATCTTGAAAATCATTAAAATCTTTGTAAACATTAACTTGGTTAGAACCTCAATCTCTATTATTCCCCTCATCTTCGAAAGAATTTGCCCTCAAATCTTAGCTTTGTAAGCAGATCGATTTGGTATCACGAATCCTTGTGTGAAGTCTATTTGATGCTCAATTCCACTTAAAGGAAGTAATCCATAGGGAATCTCTTCAAGAATTTGATCCTCAAAGTCCTGAAATAAAGATACAACACTCATAGGCAAAGATGAGTTAAGATCGTTAGTAATAATATAAACATCCTTGTACATAAGTATAAGTACTTGTTGTCTTTCCATCATTTCATTCTTAACCTAATGTTTTTTTTGGAATTACACTTATTTTGTTTGCTCACTTTTTTGTATCTTTTGCTCACTTTCCTATATTTTTTGCATACTTTTCTCTTCTTTTTGCTCACTTTTCTCTCCTATGTGCCCATTTTTCTCTCCTTTGTGCTCACATTTCTATCCTTTATGCTCACTTTTCTCTCCTTGGTTCTCCTCATCTACTTCATCTGTAGGCTATATATTCAGGGCTCTCCTTGTGACAAGTAAATCTCCATGCATGGGTTCTTCCACTTCAACATTATAACAATCTTCCAATGGTGGTATCTCTTCATCACATGAACTGAAACTTTTGATTTCTCTATTTGTCTATACAACCATAACGTTTTTGTCTTGTTTATTACTTTCTCTCTCCTCCATATTAGAATTAGCATCTTCTTCATCAAACTCATGTCATCTATGTCTTCGTCTATATAATTTAGAACTGGAAGAGGATTCTAAATCATCTAACCTTGCATTCAACCTCTTAAATTGGTCATTAAAAGTCTTGATGAAGAATTTGAAGTCGACCTCTTATGGTTCTCCTCCTTCCTTACTCATGTTTTGAACTTCGACAAGAATAGGAATCTTGAAAAATTTGTCACTTTGTTCTCCTTTTCTTTTTTCTTTAAGTTTTGACTACATGCTATTTCTAGCAACCAAGGCTCTAATTCCAAATGATGCCGACCTTCTAGGTGAACAACCCTAAGAACCCATTAAATTAAAGGAATAGGAACGATTAATTTGCTAATAATGTGTTAAATATGATCATATTGCAATCCTAAGGAAACAAAGTATTTAAAACCCAAACCTTGAGATGCAATAAAGGATTATCACTCTCTTTGATAAGTCAAATTCAAGCATTAATCAAGAACACAAGAAGGCAAAGTAAAAATCTTTTTAAAATAAATTTTCATTAATGATGTCAGTTCTGTCTCCATTACATAGCTGCTATTTTTGTTTATAAGCACAAAAACCCTACATGAAATTTACCCTAAAGAAAAGAACCCTAGATGAAATAAGCCTTATGGGCTTATTTAGTTGTGGATTGGGCCTAATCTATCCTTAAAATATAAAAGAATAAAAAGAAGGACTTATGATAAATAAAACATAAAAATCCCACAATTAACTAAAACAAAAATTACTAAACATAAAAGGACCATAATTAAGTAAACAAAAAATTTGTTCTTAAATTAATCCTTTCATCCAATTTGATATTTTAAATCTATCCCTTATGTAGAATCTTGAGAATATTTGCAGGATCTTGAGAATACGAAAATGCTTTCTTCATGGCAGAGTTATAACAACTTATCAATTTCTTTTGCTCTTCTCTTATTTCTTTTACCCCATCTATTATAAGGTATTTAATAAGTTGATGATAGGTTGAGGGAACAACTCTTATTTTATGGATCTATGATCTACCCAAGATAGCATTATAAGAGGTAAGGGTGTTTAATACTACAAAATTGTTAAGTATATTAGCCCATTCTATGGAAATAAAGAGTCCTATCATGCCAATCGACATTGTTATGCTTCCATTGAATCTCACATGATTAAAACCCTATGGCCTCAATTTTTAAAAAGACCAAGGATAATTTTTGGAGACTAAATATCACTATTTTATTAGTGCACTAATGACATTTATTATTGTGTAATTTCTTTCTCGTCTATCCTCATATCCAATAGAACTACAAATATAACAAATTTGAAGAGCTACCATTGTCTACCAATATCCTACGCATCTTACAATGTTCAATTTCAACTGTGATGACTAATGGATCATCGTGAGGTGGTAAGACCTCCCTTCCTTCAAAAACAATTAGAAACACCTCTCTCCACAAAGAGTAAATAGGTTGATGAGTGTCCCTAGCCTCCCGAGCATACCTCTTTTGCGAATTATGGGTGCATCTTGACATCTTTGGAGTACCATGTATGGTATGGACCACACAGATATCTCTCTTACAAAGTTGATTATGGAGATGTATTGATGCAAACCAAAGAGCTGGACATGTTAATCATATAAGTGGGAATGATGCTAAATTTGCATAAGACCCTTTGTCACTTCCTAGTGGCCCAATTACTAGACTTAAAGCCAAACATTTCGAGGAAGCACTAAATGGGCTAATCCAAGAGAATTTGGCTGATTCTAAAAAGACCAAGATGGGATCAAATAATAATCAAGTCCTAGTCCATGTCATCAAAGCAATTGAAGAGGCTAATTAGCATGCAAATTTATAACCATAATGGTTTGACCATTAAAGGATGTGAATTTGCAGAGTTTCAAGGATATTAAATAAGAGAATAACTTGGTTTTGGATGGACATGTTAAAAGACATTGAATCTAGTCATTTAGCTATTTATTGGATATCTTTATAAGTCCAAAATAGCTATTTATTGGCTGTCTTTAGAAGTCCAAAAATAACTATTTATTGGCTGTCTTTTAGAAGTCCAAGGGCCCAAAAAAGGTAAATAACTTATTTAGGCTAATTTTTGTGTTGTAATTATAACTTTGCCTATTCTTAGAGGATTGTTCCAAGTATATACATGAGTACTATGAATTTAAAAAAATATTGGATTATTTAAAAAATTATCTTCTTATGAGGTATTGTGTTCCTCTTAGTTCTTAAAAAGAACTCTTAAACTTATCAAGTTAATCTTGTGGTGTTCAAACAACCAAATTTATGACCTTGAATTCTTGAGAGAATTGTTAGGTTTCCTTGGTATGGCACTTCAATCCTTCGTAGTCTTGATTTTTAGTAGAGATCGAGGTGCTGACCAAGTTGATGTTTACAAATATTCTCAAGATCCTACAAATGTCCTCAAGATCCTACAAATATTCTCAAGATTCTACAGAAGGGATAAATTTGGAATATCAAATTGAATGCAAGGATTAATTTGGAAAACAATTTTTTTATTTTAGTTAATTATGGGCCTTTTATGTTTGGTAATTTTTGTTTTTGATAATTGTAGGTTTTTTATGTTTTATTTATCATAAGTCCTTTTTTTATTAAACGAAGAAAACGCAGGAAAGGACTGAAATAAGAACAAGTTGATTTTTTTTATTCAAGAACTTAAAAAAATGATAGATGTAGATAGATAACCTAATTTCACCAACCAATGTTCTGATACCAAATGATGCGGACCCTTTAGGTGAATTATCCTAGGAACCCGCAAACTCAAAGGAATAGGAATTATTGATTTGGTAAGAACATATTGAAGATGATAAGATTAGAACCCTAAAAAAATCCTTAAAATCCCAACCTTGAGATGCCATAAAGGATGATCACTCCCTTTGATAAGTTATATTCAAGCATTCAATCAAGAACATAAGAAGGCAAAGAAAAAATCTTTCTGAAATAAATTTCATTAATGATTTCAATTCTACCTCCATTACATGGCTATTGTTTTCTTTTATAAGCACCAAACCCTAGATGAAATTCACCCTAAAGAAAAGAACCCTAGATGAAATAAGCCTTATGGGCCAATTTAGTTATGGATTGAGCCTAATCTATCCTTAAAAATGAAAGACAAAAAATATTTATGATAAATAAAACATAAAAAGCCCACATTTAACTAGAAAAAATTGCTAAACATAAAAGGACCATAATTAACTAAAAAAAATGATTCTTAAATTAATCCTTGCATCCAATTTGATATTTAAAATCTATCCCTTGTGTAGGATCTTGAGAATATTTGTAGGATCTTGAGGATATTTGTAGGATCTTGGGAATATTTGTAGGATATTGAGAATCTTTAGAATATTTATAAATGTTAACTTGGTTAGCATCTCAATCTACACTATTAGAAATAACCAATACTCATCGAAAAGATCAAGAACTTAAATAAGATGATAAACAAGATTGAATAGTAGATTTTTTTTATTACTTTAATAATGTATTGAGAAATTTTTCTCTTCATGTACTGAGAAATTTCTAACTAAAATCATATACTTTTTTTATAGCAAGGAATAGGAAATTAGGAAATAGAACGAAAATAAAAGATAGTCACACTTATCTTAGAACCAAAACTTTGATACCAAAATGATATGAGCTCCACCAAAAATTGTGATGAAACCTGATAAGAATGATGGATTGAAACCCCAAGATCATGAAGACAAGATTTGTTGAGTCTTAACCCATCACCATACAAGATGAAAATTAATGGAGATCGAGGTGCTGACCAAGTTGATGTTTACAAATATTCTAAAGATTCTCAAGATCCTACACATGGGATAGATTTGAAATATCAAATTGGATGCATTGATTAATTTAGGAAGCCATTTTTTTTAGTTAATTATAGGCTATTTATGTTTAGTAATTTTTATTTTAGTTAATTGTGGGATTTTTATGTTTTATTTATCATAAGTCCTTTTTGCAGACTTTAATTTTTAAAGATGGATTAGGCCCAATATATAACTAAATAGGCCTATTTCATCTAGCGTTCTTTTCTGTAGGGTGCATTTCCTCTAGGGTTTTTGTCCTTATAAAAGAAAATAGTAGCCATGTAATGGAGGTAGAATTGATATTATTAATGAAAATTTATTTCAGAAAGCTTTTTGCTTTGCCTTCTTGTGTTCTTGATTGAATGCTTGAATTTGACTTATCAAAGGGAGTAATCATCCTTTGTGGCATCTAAAGGGTGGGGTTTTAAGGACTTTTTTTAGGGTTTTAACATGATCATCTTCAAAACGTTCTTAGCAATCGTTTATATTTCTTTGAGTTCGTGGGTTCCTAGGGTTTTTCACCTAGAGGGTCTGCATCATTTGGTATCAGAGTATTGGTTGTTGAAAACATGTTATCTATCTACATCTATAGTTTTTTTATTTCTTGAAATGGAAAAAATTCATCTTGTTCTTGTTTGAGTCCTTTTCTACATTTTCTTGATTCATTAAAAAAGGACTTATGATAAATAAAACATAAAAAGCCAACAATTAACTAAAACAAAAATTGCTAAACATAAAAGACCTATAATTAACTAAAACAAAAAAATTGCTTAACATAAAAGGCCCATAATTAACTAAAACAAAAAATTGCTTCCCAAATTAATCCTTACATCCAATTTGATATTTCAAAACTATCCTTTATGTAGGATCTTAATAATATTTGTAGGATCTTGAGAAACTTTAGAATATTTGTAAACATCAAATTGGTCAACGCCTCGATCTCCATTACTCCCAATACTACACTCTAATTGAAAAGTTAGGTAATGAAAATGTCTCCCAAAGATTATGAAATAATTTAAGTAGGAGGTCCAAAAGAAGACAAGTCTTTAACAATCAGTTTGAAGCTTTAAACTAAGATGAAGGAATCATTGCTTGAGTTCTTAAAGAAGAATGTTGACATTTTTGCATGAAATCTATAAGGCAGTTAATGTTAACCACACTAATAAACCAATTATGCAAAGAAAAAGGATATTTGTACGAGAATAGAGTGACATTATAAAAACAATGTCAACTCTTTGAAGAGTGTGAGTATGGTTAGCAAAGTCAACTATCTAATATGGTTTTCAAATTTCATTTTAGCAAAAAATTCAAGAGGAGACCATAGAATATGTGTTGACTTTATAGATGTTAACATAATTACTCCTAAAGATTTTTTTCCTTGCCCAACATCCATTAGTTAGTCGATGCCATTATTGGTTTTGAGATAATGAATTTTATGGATACATACTAGAGATATCATTATATTTGGATGCACCCTAGGGATGAAGAGAAAATGGCATTCATCATTAAAGAAGGAACATATTATTACACTAAGATGCCTTTTGGTGTGAAAAATGTTGGAGCTACTTATCATTGGTTCGTAAAAAAATATTCAAAGATCAAATTGGGCAAAACATGGAGGTTTATGTTAGTGAATGATGGTCAAGACATGATTAGCCAAGGATCATGTCTCTAACCTGGAAGATTTCTTTGCTATAATAAGCGGCTAGGAAATGCGTCTTAATCCAAAGAAGTATGATTTTTGAGTGACATTAAAGAAGTTCTTAGGGTATCTGGTATCTTTTCATGGGATCAAGGTCATCCACAAAAAATACAACCCTTATGGATATGAGGTCACCAAGATATGTCAAGGGGATCCAACAACTATATGGGAAGATAGCAGTATTAAGTCATTTCATTTCTATATGCATGAAAAAATGTTCTCCCTTTTTTCAATTGTTGAAGAAAAACAAGGACTACCATGGAGGGAAAAATGTGAGAAGTATTTTCAATCTATCAAGGAGTATATGAGCAAAGCACCTCTGTTGACAAATCCTACAATTGGTAAGGTCTTATAACTTTACATGGCCTTCATGAATAAGGAGACAAGTGTCGTACTCATGGTTGATAGAGAGGGGAAGCAATATTCGGTATACTATTTGAGTCATTGAGCCCAACAAAGGTATCCTTCTTTAGACAAGGCAGGATTTACAGTAAGAATGGCCTTAAGAAAATTGAGACACTATTTCAAAGCTTATAAGGTAGCTGTTCTCACATCACACCCAATGAAGAATATTTCAGATAAACTAGACCAATTTGACTGACTCTTTCAAATAGCCATCGAATTGAAGAAGTTTGAAATATAATAAAAACCATTGTTGCCTATCAAAGGCCAAGCTTTGGTTGGTTTCATCATTGAGTGGACTGAGAACCCAACAAATGAATCAGAGAACCAAGTGGAGGTTTTAACTGTAGAAGTACCAACCTTAGACCTATGGAAATTATATGAGGTAGGAATTGTTATATTCACTTCAATAGAGGATTAATAGAGCAATGCATCTGTATCGATTTTCAAGCAACCAACAACGTTGTGGCATATATGGCACTCATATTGGCATTGCGACAATTGGGATCTTTAGAAGCAAAAAAGGTCTTAGTCTATAATTATTCACGACTAGTAGTTATGTGAGACCCTTATCCTTAAGTATAATTAAAACGAGTAATTTAATTAGTTCTTTTAAGAGACAATTTGTAAATTTTATTTATTTATTATTATAAACTTTATTTAAGGGTAAATAAGTAATTTGGTTAAGATTAAAAAAAGAAAAGAATAGAAAAATGTTCTATAAGGAAGAAAAAAATAGAAAAGAAAGGAAAGAAGAGAGAAGAGAGAAGAAGGAAGAAAGAAAAAGGAAAAGAAAGGAAAGAGGAAGAGAAAAGAAAATAAGCATCTATTTTTAACTCTTCCATTTAATTAATGGTAGGGTAAATTTTTAGAACTTAGACGCTAAATTTTTTCTTTAGCCACGAGTAATAAAAAATATGATATTTGATGTTTAATTAATGAATTTTTTTAATATAAAATTGTAGATTTTTCTCATTTTTGCATGCTAGAACTCATGTACGTGAATTTATTGTTTAGTTTAAAATTTTTAGTTTGAATGTGGTTTGTATTTTTAAAAGCTCTTGATATCTTATTTGCATGTTAGTTTAAATAAATTATTGATATAATGTTTATATTTAATTTTCGAATTAAATATAATAATTTTAATAAGTAATATTTTTAGTCTTTTTAGTTTATGTCAAATAATTGATTTTGGTTTATGTGTATAGCAAATAAATTATTTTTTGATTACTTTAAAGTGTTTTTGAGCTCTTTTTGAACTTTAAAATTTATAATCCTTAATAAATCCTAAATAATTAATTATTTTACTTAATGACAAAAGGAAAATAATTAATTACATCATGTATGCTTATATTATTAGGAATTGATGATAAATTATATTTTAAAAATTGATATGAATATTTTATTTAAAAACTTAGGTGAATAGACCTAATTAGGTAGAAGAGAGGTGAATAGAAGATCAACGAAAATATAATGTATTAAAATTTTGTAGAACGATTAGACATGAAATCTCGTGTAAATAAAATAATGCAAAAATATAAAGATTAACACATGAGATTTTTAGGTGGAAACAACCTAGGCTATACTAATGACTTAAGAGGAAAACCATTGATCCATTGAATCACCTAATTATTAACTATGAAAAATATGGTATAGTTACAAGGCAAGGATTCAAATTATTCACCAAGGTAATTCCATTAATTAAACTATTTACAAGCCATTACTTTCATCTTAATCTCTACAAGAAATGGGTTCGGATCCGAGCTAACGTTTCAATAACTTGAGTCGCACAAACAATTGAGCATGTTCAACTAATAGCTGAAACGTTAGAACAATAACATAAGCACAAGTATGTGTCCTGAGCAGATTCAATAATGAATAATCCTAACTAGATGATTTAACAAATATATAAGATAAATCAAAATCAATTAGAAATCTTAGAGAAATCAGTTTAAAGCATAATATCACAAATATTATAAACTTTTTAATTCATCAAACATAACCACAAATGTTTGATAAATTAAGTCAATAAAAAAGCCTACTTGAATAATTTTTGCAAAACAATGAGAGAGATATTAAGATGAAGAAAAGAATTCTATTGTATGGTTAACAAAATTATGAGTCAATGGTATAATTAAATAGCATGAGTAGAAATCTAGGTCAAAGGTTTATAACAAATCTGTCCTTGAAAATATTTAAAGAGTTTTACAACATAAAGATAAAATAGTAATAAAACAAATTAGCTCAAGTAAAAATTAGGTTAAACTTGAAACCCTGGCTAATTGATTGATCTAGAACAAGTTCATTCGATCGAACGTGGTTACTCGATCAATCTAATCAAGCTTGATCAATCGACCTTGAATAGTTCTATCAATCTAGTCAATCCTCGATTAATCTAACAAAAATATTAATTCATTTTGACATAAGTGGATTGATCTAGTCATTAATCTTGATCGATTTAGTATTAGTTCCTTGATCAATCTAGTCATGTAAAAATTAAATAAAATAGGTAATTAAGCTTGATTGATCTAGACATGGCTCAATTGATCGAGTAGCCTATATATAATATGTTCCTATGTGTCTAATATGAAATCTAACGTGCATTAGAATAGAGATACACTTGAGATGTGATTGTTGAAGCTCGATAGTTTCTTTGGTTGGAAAATATTCTTGGAAGACATACCAAGAAACTAAAATTAAATTTGTATATTTTGTTAACAAATATCGCCAATACTCATACAAACCTTACAATCTCTCATTTTGGTATATTCTTATGACAAAACCTCTCTCTTATTTCATCATGCTTATAGTAAAAAATTTTTTTTACATATTGGTAGTATCTTATGATCTAGTGAAATCATCTTTACTTGAATCTTGATAGCTCATATATACACTCAAAAAGAAAAACACAAACAACCAAGCAACTTGTTTCGAATGACTTATTGTTCATTATAGTTCAGTGAATCTAATAACAGAAAAGTAAAGAATGTTTATACGAGTGAGTAAATAAATGATAGAATTTAGAAATAGCTTTACCTATGTGAAACATCTAAAAAAAATTCAAAGTAATTCCAAAGTAAAACCTTCCCCTAAGTTCACTTCTTTTTTTAAATTTTTTTATTTTTCAATTAAAGTTTTAATTTTTCTCTCCTTTTTTTATCATACAAATAAAGAAAAGGTAAAAACAATCAGATGCAACAAACATAAAGTGCATTGGATGATAAACTTCTTGTACATTACAACTAGATTTCAATTACACATTAAAATATGAAAACAACCAAATGTTTGACTTCCAAACACAACAATAAAACATAACAAAATAGCAAAATAAAATGAAAATGAATCATTGTCCTTGGAGAGGAAACTCATAATGTGAATGGATGTCCTTAATTATGGAGAACATTGTTTCTTGACGTTCATTCATAGTATTCATTTGCTATTCCAACATTCTCATTCTCATACATATCTCATGATTAAATAGGTCCTGACAAGAAAGTTCAAAAGCATGTATATTTTTCATTTCTTCATCCCAAAAATATCATATGTAGCTACTGCTCCTGTACTAGTACCAACATTAGTAAGCCTTTGTCTCTTTCAAGTTTGAGTAGATGATCTTGATATGGTTGACTTTCTAATGCCACCCATCAAGTGAACAATGTTAGAATCCTTCGTTTGTGGTAAAGCTAGAGTCAATTGGGTGATAAGACAACCATAGGGATGACCAATCCTCAAGTTAACTATTTGAGATTGGTTTATAATCTCATCCTGAATAATTGAACCTACATTGAATGCAATATATTTTCTAATATAATATAATATCTTTGCATATAGGTGTCTAAATTAAAAGGAGTGCTTTGAGAATAGTAGGGTAGGACATACCATTTTGTTCAACACTCGATAGAAGGGAGTGAACTCAACAGGGATAAACAACAATTTTGCACTAAAATTAATATTAGGTGAACTAGAAAGTTTAGTCAACAAATTTTTAATGGGGATGCTATACCATTCTAATTGAAAACCAGGGTCCTTATTATTTATAATGGATAAAAGGTGTAGATTCTATGAGTTGAGATATTAACTGTTTTATATTGAACACAAATTTATAGCTCATAGGTCCTAGGTGATGGATTTTGGGGTTAATATTGGCATACAGTTCACGCACAGGGGATGGGTAACAAAATTTGGCTTGTATAAATAGGTATTGACAACCTAGAGACCTAATGGCTTAGGTAATTTCAATTACATGAAATTATACCCGAGTTACCACACGCTTAAATAAAATTGGACATCTAGAGAAAGTAGTGTTATACCTTTATTCAGATTCATCGTCCCATGATTAAGCAAAATATGGGGCTGGAGCACCGGGAGGAAGTTCACAATGTCTAGTAGCCATTATAGAAATAAAGTCAAAATCCAAAAAGACAAAATACCTTTAAACTAAAAAATTACTAGTTACTAAATTTTCCAAACAAAATGCAGAATCAAGTTAAGGACCTAATTAGCTAAAGGGAAAGTGAATAGAAGAGCAGCGTAAGTGTTATTGGGAAGGGGTTACATAAACAAGCTCTAAAAGGATTATTGTTTGGTGAGAAAATAGGAAAAAATAAGGATCATCGAGTTGTGATTATTTCTTCCCAAAAATATGTTTTTTGTAAAGAATGATGCAAGCAAATGCAATAGTTATCAATTTTAATTGTTTTAGGAAAAAATATGAGTGAATTTGGTGTGATTTTGATTGAAAATCATAAAGGGATCCAAGAGAGGGTACATGTGGGGACTAAGGAAAGAGAAGGAGAGTATATAAATTAAACTCTTTCAATCAATCAAGATTAATGTCAATCAATCGACATTCATACTTCGATCAATCTAATTCATCATTGATCGATTAAATAAAATAAACCCAGAAAAATGTAAAAACTCCCCTTAGATCTTATATTAACTCAAATATTTTGAAATAAGCTCTCAAATAAAGATAAATAGACAAACATTTAAAAAAAATATTTCAATTTTTTTTAATAAAGGTAATAGATTTATTCAAACATGAACATCACTCAAAAAATCAATTTTAGAGTAAAAATCATTTTTTTTAAATTAGATTATTTATAATATACATAAGTATTCTAATAAAGCACACATATATATTTCCCAATACATATAGTGATATATTGATAATTGCTCAATGTGAAATAAATATTGAACTATAATAATATGTTAATTTTTCATTTATGATTAGTTATGAAAAATTTAAAAGTAAAGAGCATCACCTATTATACAAAATTTCAGTTTAATTCATGTACATAATAAAATTTTGTTACTAAGAGAATATTATATTAATTAATAATTATTTTTTTGAATTCTCTCTCAATATTTATAATCATTATTTTTACGAGGGATTGATTATTTATTTTTCTTTTTGTATAATCATTTGTAGCTCTTTCTTATTGTGTTCAATTAATTTTTTTGTATATATCTATTTTCTTTATCATATTATTTTTCTTTTATGAAGGAAATATGTAGAAGCCAATATTCCTTATATGATGACTTTCACACTTGTGAGGTAGCTTTCCTCGCTCACTGCGGTAACTTTCACACGTCACAGTATGTAGCCCTTTCAAAGCTAGGTGTCTCTATAGAAACATTTTATATTGTGAAAGATAGAGTTCAACCATAATTTTCCCAATGAAGGTTATCTCAAGCCCTAAAATCTCATATAATTAACTATAAACTTTAAGCATGACATACTTATGTATTCAATGAGTGTATAAGTGAGTTCTTGTTAACATCGATTACCATAAGTAACGAAAAAAATATAAATGTAGAGAACAATATACTCAATTACACAATGAATAATTAATCAAAATAAGTTAGGCTATATAAAATATATATTTTCTTCATCTAAAATAACATCCGAGATTATTTTATTGTCAGAACAATTCTACTCTCTTTATTTATTTTTGTATTTTTTATTTTAATAACAAAATTTAAATAAACTAAAACACTATCAAGAATCAAACAACTAAATTCAAAATTCAAAATAATTAAACTAATAAAACTAACATGTTTACCTAGGATCAATCAAGCATAAAATAAAAAATTTCTCATGAAAGGGACACAAAGTTGACCAAAAAGAGACAATTTTTCCTAACTCAAATTTTCTTAAATTTTAGTTCTGTAATATCTTTAGGTTTGGGATCAATTGATTTAATTATTTTTGAATTGATATAGGATTTTTCCTTATTTTTGCCTTTATTATTTTTCGTTTTCATCATTGATGGAGATTTAGTATATATGCAGGGATGATAAAAATTAATTATAGAATATCTATCATGAAAGGCATTGTTAAAATAAGGATATTTTATAAGAAATCTATAATGTTGTCTTCTATGAACTTTCCTACCATAGTTATGACAAACATGCACAAATTTAACATGTTTTTTAATCACAAGTACAATTATTCTTTGAGTATATTGAATAATAGTAAAGGTAGGATTAGAAGGTCATACCAATTCAGTTCTTGATATTGAAGATGTAGCATGTGAAGAAGTCATATTTAAAGGCTTTACAAATTCAAATGATTTTGAGAAAGATGGTGTAGTATGCTCATCTAAGTATCATAGCCCTCTCTTTTCTCAAACTGGCTTTCTATAATCAAGAACTTGGTTAAACCTTTTAGCTCTAATTGATAGCCTTTTATAGCTTCCTTGGATTGTTCATGTTCCAGTATTAAATTTTTTTCTCCTATTCTAAATTATAAGACTTGAATTCAAAATATTAGAACATTTAGACAGATCAAGATTATCTTTTTACAGTACTGATGAATTTATTTCATAGGATTTCAGTTTTTCATTGAGTTTAGCTACCTCTACAAGCAACTTATCTTTATCTCTTTTGCATATTAGGAATTCTATGAACACTTCATTAATACTAGTGACATTAAAATATTTGAGTAAGAGTTCAACCTTACTTCCCTTATTATCTAAATCGAAATTAGACTTGCTAGAATGTCCATCGAATTTTACAATAAATGCTATAAAATTGGTGTCACTATTTTTTGATTCAATTGAATTGTCATTATCACTTTCAGAGTTAGTAAGTGTATGTTAAAATTTGTTACAATGTTGTTTTTCCTATTTGCATAGTTAGCTACAAAGTGACCAAAACCCATATATTCAAAGCATTGAGGTTTAGTAAGTTTAGGTTTCTTACCATCGGAAATCACATATTTGAGATCTCTCAAATTCTGATCCTTTTGGTGACGTTTTTGTCCTTTTTTCAAAGGATTGTTTTTATTGAAGATTTTGTTCAGTCTTCTGGTCAAGAGTGCATGTTTGACTTCTTCATTATCACCTTCTTCAATCATAGAAGTTTTGAAGGCAACATTTTTGTTTTTTGTGGGTGAAGGAAAGCTTATCTCAAAGGTTTGAAGTGAGCTAATAAGTTCCTCTATTTTAATATTGTCGATGTCATTACTTTTATCAATGGAAATGACCTTTGCCTAAAAATGATTTGGTAGCGAGTAAATAATCTATATAACTATCCTAAAATCATCAATTTTCTCTCCTAGATTGGCAGAGGCGTTAGTAATATCACATAATTTAGCATAGAATTAAGAAAAGCTCTCATATTCTTTCATCATATATTCTTAAATTGAGTACTAAGTAGACGAAGTTTTGTTCATTTAACTTGTGAGGTATCCTCTTGGGTAACCTCAAAAATATCCCAAGCATGCTTAGTTATTTTAACATGAGAAATACGATGAAACTCATTAGCAGATATATCACTAAAAATAGAATTAATACCCTTTTGATTCCATATACTACTAGTTTTATCTTTAGTGGTCCAATATTTCCTAGATTTAGGAATAACAACATTATCTTTGGTAACCGTAGGTGGTTCCTAAACATAAAGCACAAAGTTTCAAATGCTTTCATCTATAGACTGTAGAAAGGTTCTTATACGAGCCTTCCAATATAGATAATTAGATATATAAAATTAAGGATTGAAGGTTGTAGAGAAACCATATCTCAAGTGATCCATAACAAGGTCCTAAGCATACTAAGTGTATTTAGTGACTACTCTGATACCAAGTGAAAAGTTTCTTTTTTAGTTATGAACCCTATTATTTAAGGGGCAATGAATAGAATATTAGTAAAATTTTGACAAATTAAAATTTCACAGAATGTCCATACCTACAATTGCGTCTAAATAAAGTAATGCGAAAATATAAACACTAACATACAAATTTTATAGGTGAAAACAACTTAAGCTATAACAATGACCTAAGAAGAAAGCCACAGATCTACTAGACTACCTAACTATCTACTATGAAAAATAAGGTCCAATTACAAGGCTAAGATTCAAACTACCTACCAAGGTAATGGCTCCAAGTAATCTACTTACAACCACTACTTTTATCATAGACTCTACAAGAAAGGTGTTTAGATCGTAACCAACATTTCGATATCTTGAGTCACATAAGAAATCGAACACGTTCAACTAGTACCTGAAATGTTAGCACAATAGCACAAGTGCAAATGTATGTTCTAGAGTAGATTCAATAATGAAAAATCTTAAATAGATGATTTAACAAATATATCAAATAAATCAAAATCAACTAGCAACCCTAAAATAATTAGTTTGAAGCACAATATCACAAATATTGTAGACTTGTTAATTCATCAAATATAACCGCAAATATTTGATAAATTAACTCAATGAAAAGCCTACTTGAATAAATTTTGTAAAACAATGAGAGAAATATTAAGTAAAGAAAATAATACTTTTGTGTGTTAACAAAATTGTGAGCCAATGGTATAATTAAATAGTATGAGTAGAACTCATAAGTCAAAGGGCTACTACAAATCTATCCTTGAAAATATTTAAAAGAGCTTTAAAACATAAGAACAATATAGTAATAAAAAAGTTGGCTCAAGTAAAAAATTAGTTAAACTTGAAAACATAACCACCCAATCAATCTAAACAAACTCGATCAATCAAATATGATCGCTCGATCAATTTAGTTAAGCTTGATCGATCGATCCTGAATAGTTTGATCGATCGACCCTGAATAGTTTGATCAATCTAGTCAATCCTTGATCAATCTAGTGAAATAATTAATTTGTTTTGAAGTATGTGGGTCAATGTACTCATTAATCTTGATCGATCTAGTTCTCAATCGATCCAATAATAATTCCTCAATTGATCTTATCATGTTAAAATTTATTTAGCTAGGTAATTAAGCTCGATCAATCTAGACATGGTTTGATCGATCAAGTAGCATATATGCATAATGATCCTATATGTCTAATATGAAATCTAACATACATGGAAGCATAGATATACTAAAGATGTGATTATTGAAGCTCAATAGTTTCTTCGGCTTGAAAATATTATTGAATGGTACACATAGAAACTAAAATTACATTTATATGTTTTGCTCATAAATATCACCAACATGCACATAAGCCTTACATTATCTATGACCAAAGAAAATAAAAAGGGATATGCGTAGGTTCAAAATGAGTTGTCATCTTTTGAATGACATTTATGACCCTTAATTAGGTATATCAAGTGAAAATTAGATAATTATCCAAATTACATATTTCATGAATGATTAAAACAATATTTTGAGAGTTTGGTGGATCCTAAGGAGGGAAACATTGTGACAAGAGTCTGAATTCAATTGGGCGGTTCATAAGGTAGAATTACTCCAAAACTTGATATTTAAATATATTAATTGATAGATATTAATTTTATTTTTTGTGAATATATTTGAGAAAGAATAAGCCTGTAAAGGTTTTAAAAAAATATCGACAAGTTTGAAAGTTTAATATTTATTTTGCAACTTAAGTTATAAAAGTCTGAAGTTTTTAACTTATATATGTAATACTGATATGTAATGAAATATTTCTGAATGCTGGATTTAAAATGTTACAAAAATATGGTATTTTGTAATGTGTTCTATAAATATTAGGGTAAGTGTTTTATGGTTTATGTGACTAAGATCAAGGTGGTAATGGTAAGGTCAAGTATTGTACTTCGAGGTTTACATTTAATCTTAGGACAAGGGACTACATCCTAGGACACAAGATGGTTTATCCTGGACACACAATTGTAAGTATGTGGGCCATAATCCTGGGACACACGACAACTTGTTCTATGACATAAAACAAGGGATCAAAAGTACCTACATGTATGTTTTTCATATTGATTTTTGTTCGTATGATTTACCATGGAGATTTAATATTTATGTGGTAAAAAGTCTCATCCTATGGGTTATTTGGTTTACTTTTGAATTATAATTTTAAGAACTTTGATTATATTACAAACTCTTTGATTTAAGTTAAATTTTAGTACAAGGTGCTCATATTTAGATATTATCATTTAAGTAGTTAAAAATATAATTGTTTTAAAACTACTTATGTATTTATGTATTTGATTATACTAATAAAAATGTTTTTAAGTCAATTTATAAAGTCGGTGTTTGGATAAAACCGACGTATACTTAATTTAAAATTAGTTCAGTGAAAAATCGATGCTACATGTAGCGTCGATTGACACGTAATTAAATTTTTTGGTCAATTATTATTTTATTTAAACTGTTTAAAATTGAATTTGGATATATATATATATATATATATATATAGTACATTTTTTCTTCTTTTATTTAGTCAATTGGTTGTTAAAATTATAGAATTTATAGAATTTTGTGTATTTGTTTGGATACGTACTTAATTTTATGTACATGTTTTTCATACATAGTTATCGAATTTGGATAGCATGAAAAACACAATACAAAAAAGTTTATGAGCGAAAATATAAAAGGTCTATAGTTAATTAAAATCTTAAAAAATAATTGACAAAAAAAATAAAAAAAAATATTATTTAATTTTAATTTAAAAAACTGTTAAAATAAAAAAATGCACGTGGATACGTATATAATTTTATGTACATATTTTTCATACGTAGTTATCGAATTTGGATAGCATGAAAAATACTATACATAGAAGTTTATGAGCGAAAATATAAAAGGTTTATAGTTAATTAAAATCTTAAAAAATAATTGACCAAAAAAGAAAAAAAATTGTATTGTTTAATTTCAATTTTAAAAACTGTTAAAATAAAAAAATGCATGTGGATACATACTTAATTTATGTACATGCATTCCTTACATAGTTATCAAATTTAGAAAGCATGAAAAACACAATACAGAAAAGTTTTCAAAAAAAATATAAAAGATCTATAGTTAATTAAAATATTAAAAACTAATTGACCAAAAAAATAAAAACGTATTGTTTAATTAATTTCAATTTTAAAAAATGTTAAAATAAAAAATACACATGGATAGCGTCGGTTGACGTGTTGAAAATGATAAGAATCGAACATACTTGCCACCAACATCATATACAATGTCAACAAAAGAGAAGGTTGTGTTTTGTAAATGTTTGACGAGTGTGAAAGTTCCTGATGGTTGCTCATCCAACTTAAGAAATTTTATGTCTATCACCGATAATAAACTTTATGGATTGAAATCACATGACCGTCATATTTTAATGCAACAGTTATTACAGTTGCTATTAGATCAATTCTTCCAAAACATGTTCGATTATCAATAATTCATCTTTGTTCATTCTTCAATACATTATGCAAGAAATTTATATCAATTGGCAAGTTAAACTCTTTACAGAAAGATGTTGTAGAGACTTTGTGTCTAATTGAAAAATATTTTCCTTCTTCTTTCTTTGATATAATGATTCACTTATGTGTTCATTTAGTTCGAGAGGTTCAATTGTGTGGTCCTACTTACTTAAAGATGGATGTATCCTTTTGAGAGATTTATGCAAGTCCTTAAAGGATATGTAAATAATAGAAATCGATCTGAAGGATGCATGGTGGAACATTACATTATTGAAGAGGCCATTGAGTTTTGTTCTGAATACTTTAGTGGTTGCACTGAAATTGGGAATCCTATGCACAAGTTGTTCTTAGAATGTCACATAATCCAAGTAGGTAACCCTATGCTTGGTGGAAGTAAGAAATTGTTTATTGATTGCATTCAATGGGAAAAAGCACACTGAATCATTTTGGTAAATAATAACGAGGCACAACCGTACATAGAGTAAGTGATGTTTAACCTTTCCATTTATGCAAAAATTATTTTTTATTTAACTATTAATGATGATATCTACTTGATATATCTTTAATAACATTACAGGATGCATTTAAACTTATTCAAAATTGATCCTCGTTATAAAAAAAAGGAGGAGAAAAATGGTTATATGCTGAACATAAGCGAGAGCTTATTAATTGATTTCGTAACCATGTAAGTGTCACATACAAGAATTCATTAGTATTTCTATGCAATGTTTTAAAAATTTGTTTTAAACATATTTCATGTTTTTGTATACATAGATTCGAGATGAACTCAATAAACCCAATCATAAAATAATAGAAAGTTTAGAATGGCTTGAATATGGTCCAAAATTCGATGTCAAATCATTTTCTAGTTTCACAATTAATGGATCGAGGTTTACAATTCAAACTAGGGATAAAGTCCGAGTAAATCAGAATAGTGGTGTGAAGATGGTTGCACAAACTATGGAAATTTCCAATTCTAAAGATGGTAATCCTGTACTTTATGATTGAACATATTATGGTATAATTCAAGAGATTTGGGAACTGGATTATGAGGTCTTACATGAAACAGTTTTCTTATGTGATTGGGTCAAAGATGTTATCAATGTTGGATATAAAATAGACGATTTTGGATTTACCTTTGTAAATTTATCCAAGATAAAGTCACACTGATGATTCTTTCACGTTAGCACTTCATGCAAAACAAGTATTTTACGTGAACGATCAAATTGACATAAGATGGTCGGTTGTGTTAACGCCTCTACAAAAAGAGTTTTACCATTGTGATGCTTTAGAAGATGATGACCCTATGCTTGATACATTATCCAATATTAGTCATTTCTCAAACAAATTGCCTAATGTATATGATGATCTAGTTGATGACGATGATTTTTCATCATGGACTCGAAGTGATTGTGAAGGAATATATGTATACGATGAACAACCTAATTATACATAATGTATGTTCTATATTGTTCTAATAACTCTTGGATGTTTATATATATGTATGTACCTAAAATTTTCAATTAACTTATATTTCTTCATTATTTGTAGATATTTCATGGATCCTAGGGTAATAGAGCTTGTAGATCCAAATGATCCATTGGGGCATTTGAAAAGAAGGGGTTGGGCGAATATACCTGATGCTCCACTTAACCTAGATGATAGAGTACTTGTTCTATTTGATGCTACTAGTAATCCAATAGGATAAAATGGCCAACAATTGAAATCCTCTATTGGTATACTTGTGAAGTCAAGTATACCAATCAATATAAATGATTGGACTCAGGTTGACCAAGCTGAAAAGTTAAAAATATGGAAAACCATTTGTATAAGTCTCTTATATTTTATAAATAATTACATATATTATATTTTTTTTGTATTATATCTAATCTTTTGTAGTGTGTTTTTACAAAATTGTTATAAAGTCGATGACACTTGGAAGAGGATGTGTTTCCATATTTGGAACCACTTGATGAAGTAGAGCTCTACAAAATCCCTAAAGGACACCCCTGGATTACACTTCAAGTTTGGAAAGACTTCGTGGATTATAGACATACTAATGAATTTCAAATTATTAGGGAAGAACATCAAAATATACAAATGCATAATATTCTTCCTAATTGTATTGGGAGGTCTTCAAATCCTGAAGTTAGATATAGAATGATATTATTAATTTGTGTTAATTTATAAATATTTTTATATTTAGTTTCCTCAAATTTAAGTTGATGTCATGATTAATAAATTTATTTAATTTATGTAGGAAGATGAATTGGGTAGGCCGGTTACCCAATCTGAATTGTATATAGAAACAAAGACTCCCAAAACGAAGAAGTCTAGACCAATGACTAAGCGAAGAGAAGAACAACTAAATAAGTTGGTTAGTAATTTTGGTTGACACAAAGTCCATATGATTTTTAATAATTGATGTAATAATGTATGATATGTTTGTTTGCTTTATTATTTATAGAGAACTATTCAAGAACAAATATCCAGAGGTGAAATAATCTAAGAGCCTGAGAGAAATGCTCTATATCATGCATTCAGACGCGAGCATCCTAGTCGTGTTTGGGGAGGTAGCCAATATGATGGTTATATGAAGTATTTTAACATTTCAAAACAAAAGCCTCAAATGGTCAGTAAGAAGAAGTACAATAAAATTGAAGAAGAACTCAACTCTTTTAAGGCCTCAATGTTAAGTGAGATTGCCACTTTAAAAGAATATCAAACATGACACATGTCAGGCATGGCATCATACTACAATCAGGGTAAGCCATATTGGCCAGGCATGCCACCATCCAGTATGGGATATAGCTACCCCACATGGGAGTCCTCTTCTATTTGATGAATCATATGTGGTAAGATTTTAATTTCTAGTGTAGATAATCTATTATTTTTTTATTATATGTTTTATTTATTATATATAACACTTAAATTTTTTATAGAATATGAAATGTTTGCTGAAACATCCTTCATCAACGGACTTTGTTGCTATTAGAATGATACAACAATTGAGCGATGATCGGATGATTCATAATCAATATTTGCCAAATCATTGGCGAATAGTAATTGATCAATCATTGCTCCATGATTGGCCACTACTTGTACCTTCTGATGCTACCATAGTCCAAGAAGCGGTTGGATAGTATGTGGCTTGGCTGTTAATTCAAGTTGTTCTAAATTTTGACGTGGTACTATTTTTTTACTTAAAAGATAACACTTTTTTACTACTATTATTTATTATATCTTTTATTGTTACTAACATACATAATACTTCTTCTTTAGTCTATTATACTAGAACTCTTAAATGCGGCACATTTAAGAGATACAAAGCAAGTATCTCGTGATAAATCTATATCTAGTGGCCAATCATCACGCACTAAGTCATTCAAGAAGAAGAATTAGAAAAAGTATAGTTATGATTATGCTTTAAAATTTAGCAGAAATCTTAGCGCTTTGATGACTATTGTTACGAGGGCATCTAACATAAATGATGGATGGACTGTGCCACTTCCTATAGAAATTTCTGGTGTAGACATCGGTCAAACATATATATCAATCGAGTGCATATATTTGAATATCAAATGATTGATTTAAGTATAATTTAAGTGTGAATAAGGTAAGTCCTCAATCAGTAAATTTATTTCATTTATGTAGAACATATATAATTATATTTATATTATCTAATTACTTATATATATTTATTTTATACAATGCATGTTATTATCGACTTCAACATAATCACTCATCACATCTAGCAATGTTCTATGATTCTTCATATGCCAGTCAATATCAAGAGAAAGATGTTAGCATCATAGCTAAACAATTATGTGATAAGGCATTAACGCTTAATAGAAATCAAAAGTTGGTAATCCCTTGGCCACTAAGGTTTGAACAAGGCCAAGATCATTGGATGTTGGTAATCCTTGATCTGTTCAATAATCATGCTTGGTACTGTGACTCAACTTCCATAGAACTGAGTAAAGATACAAAAGTAGTTGTTGAAATGTAAGGGTTATAGCTAGCTATTTTTCTTCTATTATTATTTGTAATATTTAATAAAAAACTAACCGTTTTAAACTTTGATAGTGCATGGAAGCTGTGGAACAAGTTTAGGGGCATTGCCCTTAAAAAATCTCATAAGTTTATATGGCATAAAGTTATAGTATGTACAAGTGAATATTAATAATTTTATTAATTTTACTATTGAATAATAAAGATTCCGAATATAGAAAATCATGTACACTTGTTTTTGTAGGTTCCATAACAAAATAATGGAGTCATATGTGGTTATTATGTCATAAAGTTTATGAGCGAAATCATCACAAATATCAAAATTCTAATTGAAGATGTGGTAATATCTTTTACCAATATACATTTTTAACATATATGAGTTATTTTTTTGTGAATTCATGAAATTAAATTCTTATTTTGATTTTAAATACATGTAGTTCTTTGGTTGAACAAGACGGGTTATGACTAGTAAATTTTTGATGGTTTACCAGAGGAATAGGTAGAACACATGGTTCAAATTATATCATCACAAGAAGAATCAGGAGAAGATTCTGATGATCTTTAATAGCATATGACAATATAACGGTAATTTTTATAATGCTATAATTTCTCTATTCTTGTGTCTGAAGTCCCTTGTTTGATGGATGTTTATGTGCTTATGTATTTAGGGGAATGCATTGTTTTATGGACCTATTTTTTGCCCAAACTTCATCTCATCTCTCTTACCTACTTTCCTTATGACAACATCATGGTAGTCACTAGTCAGCCAAGTACAGGAAAACCACCTAAGAATCATCATTCCAATGTAATATCATGAATTCACAAAAAATAACTTATATATGTTAAAAGATTATTATAAGAGATTACCACATCGACACCTGAGTGATATAATAATAATCTTATCCCTTTGAAATCATATTAGCACTTTATTAATCTTTTTTCTATAAATATGAAACTATTTGGAATCAACTTGGTATTTTTAATGTTGTAATGAGCTCTAAATATGAAGTCAAGTGTAACTCTAATTTGTTACTTGGGTTGGTTGAGTTTTGGTGCCCATAAATGTATTACACAGTTGTTCCATACGTTTATGGGCACCAAAACTCAACCAACCCAAATAACATATATAAGTTATTTTTTTGTGAATTCATGATATTACATTCTTATTTTGAATTTAATTACATATATTTCTTTGGTTGGAACAAGTGGGGCTATGATATGCATATTTTTGATAATTTACAAGAAGAATAGACGCTACACACTTTGTTCAAATTATAACATCAAGAGAAGAATATAATCTTGAATAACATAGGATTACACCATGGTAATATTTATAATGCTTTAATTTCTCTATTCATATGTTTCTGAATTTTAGACTACTGGTTTGATGGATGTTTACATGCTCATGTATGTAAGAGAATGAATTGTTATATGGACTAGCTGCTTTTTGCCCAGTTTCTTTGTCACTATGATGGTGATTCTAAGCCAACCAAGCTTGCTCTCCTTGAAATAAAATGAGAATATCACAAAATCCATGACACTTTGACGACATCATTTTATTTGTAATTTAAGTTAACTATATATATGTATTATATATACATTATTTTTTTGTAATAAATTTAATTATCAAGTAATTAATTATATTTAAATTTTTAATTATTTGTATTATTATTTACACTTTGTTAAATAGATTTTGTTTTTTTTATGCTATATGTGATCGAATATAGGTTATTAGTAGAGTAGAAAATGAGTGCAAATATGTAAAAAAAATCAATATATATATTTTAAAATCGGTTCACGTGTTGAATTGACTTTAAACGTAAAGTTGGTTCACGCGTTGAACCGACTTTACATTTAAAGTCAGTTTAATGTGTGAATCGACTTTAAATTTTAAGTCTTTCAATTTAAAGTCTGTTTTTAACCAACTTTAATGACCCGTTTTATAGTAGTGGTAACTTCTGAACTACTTATTTGTCTTTTTTTGCTTAAATATCACCACTAGATCGATCGAGCAGCTAATAAGACAAAACATGTATCTGGGTAGCAATACCGATCTTATAGATACTTTAGTTTTATATTTGTAAAAATCTCGCAAGTACACGAATCATTTTATAAAAAAACAAGTATACTCCCAAGGTCGATCTAAGGAAGGAACATATGTGATTTTTAATTTATTATTCAAACTCTTAAAAATGAAATTAAATCCTAAGCATCCTATCACGATATTTTGATTAGTATTTCCTAATCTAAAAACAAAAAAGAGAACATAGATATGGATTCAATAAGTAATAATACAAATTCCTATAATTTATAATAGTGGAGTATTTATGGATGTACTAATTAAGTAAATTATGTTTGCTTATAATATTTAGGTTATTAAAAATATAAATTGATATTTATTGATTTTCTTTTGTATGAAAGTATCCTTAGGTAGGGTCCAAATTCTTTTGTTTAATATTAATTAACTAATATCCTTAGGTTGGACCTATTAATTAATAAGGTATTAAATTTTAGTTTTATTTTTAAGAAAATTACAAACCATCTAATCATAGATTTATGCAGAGTTAATTAATTAGACTTTATTCAAAGTGTCCAAATTAAACCTAAGAATTTAATTATCCGAGTACTAACTTTGAAGTTTTAAAATCATTACTGAAAATATGTTTTCAATATATTTTTGAATAATAGTTCTTATAAAAACTTTTGAAATAGAGTTTCATTCTAACTACCGAGCAATTGTACCAACAAATAAAAGAGCAATACTCTAAATCATATTAGATAATTAAACCTTAAAAATTTAGATTTAAGTTTGTAATGAAAAATAATATATTTCTCTCGAACATTCTTAATATAAAATCTTAAATAAAAATAATATCAATTTATTTTATAAAAAATGTTTTAATTATTTAATATATTGCAAGCATAACAATGTTATTATTATATCATATTTACAAAAAACTAGTCATGTCAAATTTAATCACAGAAAAATTAAATATAACATATAAGATATAAAAATAAATGTACAGAATTTATTTTAAAATTATACCTCAAAAGAATCTGTACAGAATTTGTACATAATTTTAATGCTAATTCTATTTCTGGAAAACCTCCAAACAGATTTGCATTTCCATTTATTGAATCAAAAACTAGAAATCTATAAAATCATAGCTAGTTCTTCTCAAAAAGAGAACTTTAAAACTTAAAAAACTAAAAAAATTAAGAAAGCTTTCTAGAGAGAGAAATCTAGAGAGGGAAAGAAGAAGGATTTTTAAGGATGATTTTTACAAGGGGGAGAGGGTCTTTTTATAGATGAGAAAGGCCAAAAAAGTGGGAAAATATCAAAATTTTATTTTGGATGCGTTTGGATAAGCTAGCATGCATGTGAGGGGCGAAATTTGCGGTAGACAGGAGTTGGCACGTGTGGGACTAGGCGTGACATACGTGCAAAGTACGTGGGATAGGTGTGCCATGCATGTAGGGCATGTACAACAAGCAAGTAGGGCATGTGTATGACTCGACATTTTTTACTATTTTGACTGTTTTGACCCATTTTGTCCAATTTTTTCATTTTTTGGATTTTTTTTATTTTTTTCTCAACATATTTTTGATGTAATACCTCAAGTATTTTTTTTGAGCCGTTAGTTTATTTTTGAATGAAAATACGTGAAAAAAAAATAAAAATACCCTTGATTATGAAAAAATAAATTTATATAAAAATATGATAAAATCATACAAATATAAATCTATTTAATCAATTAAAGTACATTAAATCATAGTAATTTTAGTGTTTTTAAGCACTTATTAGCAGCAAGGATTTTAATAAATTATCCTTAAATTGAATTCTAACTTTCAATATTAGCCTTAGATCAAATAATATGAATTTGAATCTAATGAGGATTACTTTGAGCCTATTTAAAGCACTATAAGGTGGTGATAAACACCATACAATTAAGAATCAAAACCTTAGTAGCTGGAAAGAAGAGAAAAATGGAGAAAATGTTCAAGAGAAGATTAAAGGAGACATAACTTTGTAAAAGATTCAAGAGAAGAGTAATGCTACAAATCAAGAAATTGAGTGTATATCTTCTTCTTCTTTCTTTATGAATTGTATTGTATTTCTTTATGAAAAATCTGAGCTTTAAGAATATAATGATGTCTAGCTAATTTATTAATTTATGGGTCTTATGAACCTAATTTTCTACATGTGATGATCTTATTTTTTCCCCAATTGTTATTACAATTCAATTATATTATTTAATCTAACTTTTATGCTCTTAATTATTTTTCCAATAATTGATTTGTAAAAAAAATTCAATATATTTGAAAGAATTATTTAATTGTGTGTCTTGATTAAATAAAATGCATAGTTTCTAAGTAGAGATATATGATTCTTATGTGTGTGATCTATAATTGAAGAACTTAATGAGTAGTATGCAATATAATTGACATGAGAGTGTAATTTGGTTAATTACTATATGATGTTTAGTATATTTGAGAGAGGAATGCATGCTAAGTGAGATTAAATTGATCATATAATTGACTATATATTAGGGAGAATTTTAGTGATCCACATGTTAGGATATTGAGTGATTAAAGATTCCTACATCGTTCTCTCATATATCTTCATAGTTGTTGAGTCTTGTAATTTAAAATTAGTTGTCATTTATTTTTTCAGTTTTTATAATTTTTAATTGTCCAAGTAATATTCATAATAATTATATTAGTACTTGGTTATAAGTTGCACAATTCTCTATGAGATCGATATCCATACTTAGATTTATTATATTACTTGCATGACCTGTATACTTGTGCATTGCATCGTGTCAATCATTAGAGTAATTCTAGTGGACAAAAAGCACATTCTTTATTTTCATATTTTTAGATGATGAATAGTAGATAACTTGGAGCTTGACAAGATCATTTGGATTCAAGTGTGAGTGTCCTATGTTTGTAGTTAGTAAAAAATTGAAAGATTGAGAATGATATTTGGATGATTGTATGATTATTATCGTTGTTTTGGAATATATGGAGGTAGTATGACATGTTTTAGATCTTTTGAGAATCATATATAGATTTTCATACTGGGCCTTACTCTGATTTGTCATTTTATTTTATTAGACTCATTGAATTTGATTTTCATTCATATCATTTTTCCTCATGAGACCTTAAACTTTGTCAAATGATAAGAAATCGTTTATCTCTTTCTTATTGATTTTTCATAAGACAAGCTCTAGTATTGTCCATTATTTATACATAATTATTCTCTTCAAACTTATTTGACTATACATATTAATCTTTTAATTATTCTAGGTTAATTTTTTGGTGCATTCTTGTTATTTAATAGAATCACTTTTGTAGTGTTCTATTTATACTCCATTGTTTTAGGTCTTCACTCATATTTATAATTATCTAAATTTAATCCAACCTTATCGTATTCCTATATTATTTGATCTTGTATTATTAATCTTCATTTAATTTTCCTAATTACGTCTTTAAATTTTTGGGTTGTTATAAGTGAATCATGTCAATGATGCCTTTGAGGCAAAAGAAGAACAGATGAAAAAGTACCCGGAAGAGGTAAAGAGAAAAATCTTGGCTTTGGAAGCATTCAAAATCAAACAAATACTTAGAGGAGGAAATGCATATGTTGACACCTTGACCACTTTAACAACGGTAGTAAGTACAAAGTTGAAAATGGGGATTCCTTATCATGCCTATCTCATCCTAGTTTAACTAGAGAGGAAGAGAAGGTGAATTAACCAAAATTTACTAGCACCACAACTTGCACTTTATGAATGACCCCTTACTTGGAATACCTTATCCAAGGAACTTTACCAACTGGTAGGGAGTAGGCACGAAAAATAGTGAAAAAAATAAAAGAACTACACCATTATCCAAGGAGCCTTATACTGTAAAAGCTATGATAGACTGTAGTTAAAATGTTTTCTTAGGCAAGAGGAACATATTATTTTAGGATAGTTGCATGAAAGGTAATTTGGTGCCTATTTTGGAGAAAGGATAATTTCTTAAAGAATCATTCGTGAGGGTTACTACTAGACTACTATTCAAAATGATTATATCGACTGGGCCAAGAAGTGTGATAAGTACCAAAGGAACACAAATATCCTACACTAGCCGGCCAATGATTTAAAGTCCATATTTAACACTTGGCCATTTTAGAAGTCGGGTTTGGATATAGTCGACCTATTACCTCTCACTCTAGGTCAAAGGAAATTTTTATTGTGGTAAAAATTGTTTATCAAAATGAATAAAGGTTGAGCCATTGGAAAGAATACAAGAAAGTGACGTCTAGAAGTTTATTTGGAATAACATAATATATAGGTTTGACTTATCTTATGAGTTGGTAATAGATAATAGATGATAGTTCAAAATTTAGGGTTTAGTTTCCTTTCACCAAGATGTGGATATAAAATTATCACACTCTACTCCTTGTTGAGAACAAGCCAACGACTAAGTGAAATCCTTGGCCAAAACTCTTATAAATATATTACACAAGCGATTAGAGCGAACGAAGGGAAAATGGGTCGATGAATTAAGTGGCATTTTGTGAGCAATAAGAATGACCCTTAGAATAGGTACTAGAGAGAGTCCATTCTTTCTCGTTTATGATACAGAAGTAATCATACCTTTTGAAATACAAGAACCTACTCTTTAAACTAATATAATAAAAGTTAACAATGATGATATAAGAAAATAAGACCTCATACTCATTGAAGAAAAAAGGGAGAACACTTTGATATGGAATGAATCACAAAAGAGAATGGTCCAAAAGACATACAACAGATTTGTGAAACATAAAAATTTTAGCATAGGAGATTGGATCCTACATAAAGCGTTAAGAAATAAGGTTGAAACCACCTCTAGAAAGTTTACGACAACATAGGAAGGCCTTTACCAGATATAGGAAATCACTCTAAGAGGTTCATACCAAATAGAAAGTTAGGTAAAAAAAGAAGAATTGAGCTAGAATGGGAAATATTTAAAGAAATACTACATATGAATGTTGTTATATTATGAATGAAAGCATTTTGAATCGATATTTTGGATGCTTTCACTTTCGTGTCTCATGAATAAAATAACGTGATAACTCCTAAATAGGAGTGAGGTGGCCAAATAGACCCCTAACTTGGGATGTAGTTATAAGAAGAGGTGATGCCCATCCTAAGAAAAGTTCTTAAGTTCACAAACATGAACCACCTTTTTGGGATGTACATGCAAGAGATTAAATTCAATTTCACCTTTGTATGTCTCATGTATCATGAAGAAAATAATGTGATAACCCATAAGTATGAGTGAGGTAGCCAAATGGACCCCTACATGGGATGCATGAATAAAAGGCGTGACATCCATCCTAAGAAAGGGTCTTGAGTTCACAAAAGTAAACTCTCTCTTTTGGATAGACATGCAAGGGATTGGATTCAATTTCACCCTTGTATGTCTCCTGTCTCATGAATAAAATAACACGATAAACCCTAAGTAGGAGTGAAGTGGCCAAATAAATACCCCAATTAGGATGCAAGTGTAAGAGGTGTGACACCCATCCTAAGAAAAGGTCTTGAGTTCACAAAAGTGAATCCCTTATTTAGGACGCACATACAAGGGTTTGGATTCAATTTCATCCTTGTATATCCCCTATCTCATGAATAAAATAACACAATAACTGACTTTGAATTATGGAAGGCATCTATCTTAAGAAAGATAAAATGAAGGTGTGTATTACTTTGAATGTCTTGTGTTTAGCTCGCCTTCTCTAGCTACTACTAGAACCTAACAAAATACAAGTGTTACAAAGTAATGAAGTGAAACAACAAAATGAAAAAAAAATGAAGTAAAGTAATGAAGAGGAAAAATTGTGTAAGAATTTACCTCTAATAGGTGATCGTCCATAATTTTCGCACTGGAAGCTTGTTCCTTCTTACGAGTTTCTTTGACTATCGCTCACTTTGATCATAATGTGCTTATAGATTTTGTTATTTGTATTCTAAAGCTTGATCCTTTTGATTTTTCTTTATCATTAGAACCTAAACTATTAATGAGCTCGTGGGCACGAGGTTGTATTGTATTGAAATTATGACTTCATATGGTGCTGATGTAAAAGTACTTATTCTTCTAACCTATGATACTATCAGGGAGTTTTAAGTGGAGCACGTGGATAGTCACTACTAAAATGTATGCCATCTCTTCATCAAAGCCATTTCTTTTTTTCTTTTTGCAATACATAGACCTCATTTCCTTATTTGTCAAGTACACCCTATGTTTTCCAACAATAACAGAGAGGCATAAAATAGTTTGCCATCTATTAGGGTTCACTTGAGCCAAGCTGATGTCAAAAGTGTTCAAGGAATAAGCCATTATTATAGAGAATGGATGTCTAAGTCCTAGTTTAAATGAAATGGAATGGATAACCCACCACATTATAGAATAATCATCCATGTTGAAGAGATGACGAGGAATAGGCATCACCATACCAGAAGTGGGATAATATATTCTCTTTATATCCGCGCTAGGTCATTAGTATGTAGTTCATTGGGCATCTTCTCAATTTGATGTTTGTCCTTGGTTCTATGAATGGGTTCTCCCTTAGTGCCTCATTTTTTTCTTCGGGTGTTGTACCTTCGTTGTAGCTAAGGGAATTATTATTATGGGTACGAACCATGCGAAGAAAAAGTAGAGGTGGGAATCAACTGGAAGAAACAAGGAGAGCTAGTACTCTCTCATGTGAAGGATCGTGAGTTTCCTTACCATGAATTATCGTGGTGTCTAGAGATAATTTGGCTTAGTCACGACCTGACTATGAATGGGCAAGATCTCTAGGATGATCTCAAGGTGTACTCTCATATCCTAAGTAGGAGACTTTTGGTACGACTTGGAAGTGGATCTTTAGAGGTCGTTTGGCGGGATATATTTTTCCCTTATTTACTAAATACATTTTAAAAAATAAGTCAAGTGAAGACAAATTACCAATAAAATGGCTTGAGTGCGAGCTAACTGAAGGTTAAAGAGACATATGAAAATCTTGCACGGATTGATAGGATAATGAAGTTGCACAAAAATTGGAGTAAATTCCAAGTAAAGTCGTGAGAAAGTGGAATGAAGTTATAGAGATATAGTTTGAGGAGTTGACCGATGAACTTAGATTCTCTAATGTTAAATTAAACTAAGTTAATAAAAAAATGGTAAATGGTAAAAAAGTTTTTACTATTTATAGGGGTCCTAATGGTTATGATTTGGAGAGTTGAACTGTCATGGAAGTTAAAAGGGAAGTATAAAGTTTTAATTAATTTTTAAATATTCTCTTAAACTTCTCACAATGAAGAGAATAAAGGAGTTAATGTTTGGTATCATCTAGGTGACAGATGCACCATATTCATATATGAATATGACATTTGGGCTTGGCAGATCATATATAAGTGACCTAATCCTTGGGAGCAGTCAATGCAGCTCTTATGGAGGATTTTGAGTAGACCTCGAGACATGCAACTAGATGCCAATAATTTGAATTTATATTGTATTAATTTAATTAATTCTACCAAATACACTTAACTAACTAAATATCTCATTAATTCTCCATTGATTTATTAATTTCATATATGTTTATGAGCCAATCTATCTTTTATCCTTTTATTATTTTTTTTATCATTAGATTAATATTTTTAAAACCTAAATATTGTTATAGAATATTTAGGTCTATTTATTATATTTGCTTATAAGAAACTTGTTAAATTATTTTAGTTCTTCCTTATATCGAACATGGTAGTAAACTTATCGTTTTTTACAAGTGATTCATCAACTTGTGTACTTATTATAAATTTATAAAATTTGACTATCAAGTTTTTATGCATACTCAATAGAGAGTGAGAATTCTATGTGTAGGATGAATTGCACAAAGATAATTGTTCTTCTAACTCAAATAGGTAATCATGACCTAAAAGAAAGATAATAATGTCAACCTATAGAATCTTTTCGCAAACTCTATACTAATTTGGCTAAATTAGTCTCACAAATATAAATTAAACAAATAACAATGAAAGTATAAGATAATATCTTCAATTTAATACACAATAAAAATAACTAGCTGTATGAAATATATGAAAGAATAAACTGTAATAAATATATTAATAACGTTGTGGCTCACAAGCTCTTATTTAAACTAGTAACATGCATAAATATAATAAATATCACACACATGTGAAATAGTTATATATATCGAAAAATTATAAAAAAATTTCAATTACATATGTTAAAATATATTTAGTTAGATCTAATCATACACAAGATACCATATAAAAAGTTAGAACCATAAATTATTTTTTACTTCCTACGGTTTCACTTTTGTTATTTAATTGCCCCAAACAAAGAGATGAAAATAAAATGAAAAATAGAAAGTAAACAAAAAATGGGAGAGCTACTCCGATTATTTCTCAGTGCGAGATTGTTTCAAATCGTCTCTAATCTGCTTTAGATTTCGGATCAGGTATTCCTCTTGCCACTTATCGAGCTACTTGTCTTCGTATCCAAATGCATCTGAGACTATTTTTGTTAGTATACGCATCTTACGATGTCTTGGAAAGATTCTTTTCTAATTTTTTGTTTGCAATATTCTGCATCTGTTCTGGAAAACATGGATTTTTTTTTTTATTTACATGGGTTCTGTTCTCATCTCAAAACTTTTGCGTTGTTTGTTGTGCTGAGGCAAAAAGTGTCACTTTTGCGTTTAATATTTTGATCTTTTATTTGGGAGCTTGTTAAAATTCGTGAATTTGAAGTTTATTTCTGTGAAGTTTAAAGTTTCACTTTGTGTGTTTGATTCTTTGATCTTTTATTTGGGAGTTGGTTAAAGTTCGCGAATTTGAATTCTATTTTGTGAAGTTTATTCTCTTTTGTATTGAATGAGTTAAAGTGTCACGTCTACTAAACTCAAACAAAGAGTTTGTTTTTCTCCATCCTTAATTTTCTCGTTACTATTTTAAATGTTTATTTGTTTGGTTTTGAGATCTGACTTTTTTTTCATCAATTTGCATGTTGCAGGAATTTGTTATGCCCCCTAATTGTGTCTTTACTAGAGCTCTTTTTGCAGTTCTTTTCTGGATAATTGTGTTTTAGCGTTTTAATCTAAAGTAGAACAAGAGGAAGCTACTAGGGTTATTTTCTGAAAGTACTTAATGGAACAAAGTATAGGCCAAGATTCTATTCCTGCTTCTGGGCCATTTGATAAGTCTAGGGTTTTGAATGTGAAGCCTTTGAGATCTCTTATTCCAGCGTTTGGATCATCACCTAATGTTTCTACATTTTCAACTCCCCAAGGTGCTGCTCCTTTTGTATGTGCTTCACCATCTGGCCCATTTCCCCCTGGGGTTTCTCCATTTTTCCCATTTTTTGAGCCATCAGAGTCTCAGGGACAGCCTGATCAGAATGCCCCGACTTTTGCAGTTCCTCTAAATTCATTTGGGACACCTAATGGAGATGCTGGGTCGTCTAAAAGAAAGACTCCTATAAGTCGTGTCAAATCATTCCCTCAAAGTGGAGCTGCAGACGATGATGGGCACAGTGATGGAGAAGATACAGGTATGGGCGGGAAGCGGAGTGCAAAATCATGGAAGAAAGGTAGGAGTGCCCAGGACATCAATGCTATCTCATCTGATGCAGACATAGATTTGTTATGCGATAAAATACTTTCATCATATAATGATACATATCGGCGAGCTGATGGAGATATTGAAACAGTTGGGTATATAATCACTGTTTATAATTTGTTTTGTAGAAGGATTTCTCAAATTGAAGATGCAAATGGACCAATCCCCGGAGTATCAAGGCGTTCTGATCTAAGGGCTGGTGCTCTCTTTATGACTAAGGGAGTTAGGACAAATTTGACGAAGAGGGTTGGAGTTGTGCCAGGTGTTCAAGTTGGGGATATATTCTTTTTCAGGATGGAACTATGCTTGGTTGGATTACATTCTCCAAGCATGGCTGAAATTGATTACTTGAGTCTCAAGGGTGGTCAAGAGGAGGAGCCCTTAGCAGTGAGCATTGTTTCATCTGGGGGATATGAAGATCATGCAGATGATGCAGAAATTCTGATTTATAGCGGCCAAGGTGGCATCAACAGGAGAGATAACGTAATGAAGGATCAAAAGCTCGAAAGGGGTAATCTTGCTCTCGAAAAAAGTTTGCATCGAGGTAATGAGGTCAGAGTCATTCGAGGTGTCGGGGATTTAGCAAATCCAACTGGTAAGATATATGTCTATGATGGTCTGTACAAAATCCAAGAATCATGGGTGGAAAAAGAAGAGAAGAGTGGCTGTAATGTTTTCAAGTATAAGTTGATTAGATTGCCTGGACAGGCAGAAGCATTCAGAATGTGGAAATTAATTGAACAATGGAAAGGACGAGTTACTCCTAGGGATGGAGTTATATTGCCTGACCTTACCTCAGGTTCTGAAAATCTACCTGTTACTTTGGTAAATGATGTTGATGGTGAAAAAGGTCCCGCACACTTCACATATTTTTCTATTCTTAAGTCTTCAAAATCAGTCAATTCAACAGAACCAGCCGCAGGATGTACTTGTGTTGGTGGATGTCTTCCCACTCATCCGAACTGTCTTTGCATTCAGAAAAATGGAGGTTTTCTCCCATATTCTACAAATGGGATTTTTGTGAACCAAAAACCCTTATTATTTGAATGCGGTGCTTCCTGTCAATGCCCACCAAATTGTCGTAATCGAGTGTCCCAAAGTGGCTTGAAATTATGTCTGGAGGTTTTCAAAACTAAGAACAGAGGTTGGGGTTTGAGGTCCTTGGACCCAATTCGTACAGGGACTTTCATATGCGAATTTGCAGGAGAAGTTATTGATAGTTCTACTGCAGATAAAGTTGGGGGTGAAATTGATGATGATCATCTTTTTGATGCTACTCGTAGTTGTAAGGCACTTGGAGTTCTGCTGGGTGACTCCATTGAGGATATGAAGATTCCATTTCCTCTTAAAATAAATGCAAAATATATTGGGAATGTTGCCCGTTTTATGAATCACAGCTGTTCTCCAAATGTATTATGGCAGCCAGTTTTACGTGAAAATAGAAATAAGTCTGATCTCCATATTGCTTTCTATGCAGTCAGCCACATTCCTCCGATGACAGAGTTGACATACGATTATGGGGTGGTCTCCCTTGACAATGTGGCTAGGAGGAAGCAAAAATGTCTTTGTGGGTCATCAAGGTGTAGAGGTTACTTCTATTAGTGGCTTTCTAATGCATGCAGAGGAAGATATACCCTCCTTGTGCTTGTAGAAAAGGTTAGATGCATCTAATTTCTGATTTATTTCTTACCTTAATTCTCTTGCTTTTTAGCCCTTGTTTTCCTTAAAGACACCTAAAAGTGATTTTGAAGTGTTTAACATAAGGGACCAAAGAACATGTTGGATTTTTCTGTCATATTATACTTGGATCCAATTATATTGGACTTTATAGTATACGTATTCGCTTCCATTATTCCTGCAGTGCATGCTCGCTATGGCTAAATATCTTGATTTAAATCTCCGAATGCTACACTCTCAAACGTAGATTAAATGACAAAGCATTTCCAAACTTTAATTGTAATGAAGTTTTGAGACGAACTTTGTTCTTAATTTTCTAAGACTATCTCATGTGTCCTTGATCTTGAACTCTAAAAGTTTCAGACCATGAAATTTAATCATGGCATGGATGGTCTTGTTGTTTCTTGCATTGTAATTTTTCTTTATCAAGTAGTACAATAGGTGAGGGGATGATAACGTCTCACAAATCACAGTATTGGTTTAAAACTTCAAATCTTGCTCTTGCATATTGTTAGAAGGCATCTCGATTGAGACAACCCTAAGGATATGAAGCAGGCCTGAAGAACATCTTAGGCAAGCCTTTTTTATTTCTTATGGATTTTGTAAATGGGATTTGTAATACTTGAATAGCATCGGGGAGCTCCTATAATCTTTTTGGGCTTCTCTGTAGAGTTGAATTGTTGAAAAAGCAATGTTGAAGTAAAGGTATAAAACTATAAAGATCAAACAAGTCTATAATCTTAGCGTGATGTGCACTAGGCTTAAGTTAATAGCTGATTATTTTTTCATCCATTCATTTGTACTTGTCTACTTACTACTCTCTTTCCCATTCTTTCTTTTCATTTTGCTTTATCAGTTTCCCTTTTATTTTTGCCCCTAATCAGGATGCATTTGTTTCCTCAATGTTTTAATATCCATAAGGTGGCGTTTGATTCACATAATGAAATCGGAATTGGAATGAGAATGGAATAGAAACAATTTTGTTTGGTTTGATCACTGGAATCAAAGAAGGAATCAGTATTACAGTGTTTAGTTTACAGCTGGAATGGAATGAAAAACACTGTATATTACCTTAATATACCTATATTTAGTAAAGTTTAAATAATATTATTTAATTATTATTTTTTCGTCAGATAAAATACATTATTAAAATCATTATTTTTTTAAATAATTATTACTTAAAAAGAAAATATATTATTAAAATTATTATTTTTCCAAATAGGTTTTAGAGTTTTAAGGTTTGGAATTTGGGATTTAGGGTTTAGGGATTTGGGATTTGGGATTTAGGGTTATATTTGTGGGTTAAGGTTTAGGGTTAAAATTATTATTTTTCTAAATAGGATTTAGGGTTTCAGGATTTGTGATTTGGGATTTAGAATTTAGGGTTTTAGGATTTGAAATTTGGGGTTTAGGGTTTTGGGATTTGGGATTTAGGGTTTAGGGTTTAGGGTTTAGGGTTATATTTGTGGGTTAAGGTTTATGATTAAAATGATTTTTTTTTCTAAATATGGTTTAGGGTTTAGGGTTATATTTGTGGGTTAAGGTTTAGGGTTAAAATTATTATTTTTCTAAATAGGGTTTAGGATTTTGGGATTTGGGATTTAGGGTTTTAGAATTTGGGATTTGAGGTTTAGGGTTTTAGGATTTAAGGTTTAAGGTTTTGAGTTATAGTTTAGGGTTTAAGATTTAGGTTATATATAGAGTTGGAGTAAAATTGGAAAAAAAAATTGAGATAGGAATGAAATCATGATTCTTAAAGGGGGAGAAGGAATTCTGATTCCTTCTCTTTTAGGAACCGATTTCATTTTTAACTTATTTTTCAGCCCAATCAAACACACAAATGGAAGGAATCAATTGTGATTCCTTTTCATTTCCTCCAATCAAACTGCATAAGAGAAGAAAGAAAATTACTTTGACATTTTGGTATTCTTGAAATTAAGATTTACAAAATTACATTCTAGAGAACTGAGACACAAAACAACATAAACAAAGAGATGGAAGGTTGATTGTCCTAAAGGCAACGCTTGGTTCACTCACTAAAAATTCTTAATGGATTAGGATAGCAGTAACTGGGTAATATAAATAGGTATAAACTTATAATTTTCATTTCTTGTCTATTTTAACCCAAGTTTTTGACCTACTATTCAGAAATCTAATTTTTCAGTTATCTGTCATGCCTTCATCTAGCTGTTCTTGGCTGCAAGTATCCTGGTTTCGTTAGGACATTGCTTGTATGTATTACGCCTGCACGCTTTTAAATGTTTACAAAAGGGATGTCAATTACGAACAAAATATTTTTGGAATGAAAGTTAAGTTGCATCTATTAGTGTCGTTGCACTTAACTCTCCCTGTCTCTAACCAGCTATTCTTTTAATAGGGAGGAAGATCATGCTTACTAGTGCTGGAACTTTCGGCTTTAGGAGCATGTTTTCTGTGCCTAGTTTATAAACAACAATAATTTTTCTTCTTTTCAGTGCACTGATATTTTGAAGTTGTAAATGGACCTCTTGGGACTAGCTTTTTGTAATTTAGTATAGTCTCGTACTTTTTATGGTTGTATGTTTCCTAGTGAGATGTAGTTTGCTAACAGTTTCAATACATGCTGAGCATATCTTCAACACATGGCTTTTATTCTGTTAAGGGTCTGTTTGTTTTGACTTTTCGATTCGAGGCCTCAATATTGTGTGTTTTTCCTTCCCTTTAAGTTTGAGCTAAAATTATTTGGGCTGGTTTTCGTTTTCAGGTTGGGCACAAGTTTTTTCAAATAATATATTGCAGGTGAGGGATTCGAATCTGGAACTTCTGAAAGAAATGTCAAGTCAATGAAGCTGTATGTCTAAAATGTGCGATTTTGGATTTGAACTACCGCCCTTGAGACTGAAAAGGAGATTTTAGCATAAACAAGGGCTTATGAAACTGTTGGTTGACTTTAGTGTGTGCGCTCAGTGTAAGTACTGCCATGTGCAAAGAGTTAGTTATGCCTTGTCCTTATCTCTAAGAGGATGCTTTTATAACTAAGATGTATTCGGCAATAAATAATACATTTTATGTTTGAATCATGCAATACTTACCAAAAATATGAAGTAATATAAAAAATATCTCTAAACTTAACGAAAATTAAAATTGACAGAATTGAATGGTAATCTTTTATATGTAAAAATGATAAAAATAATATAAAATTAAAAAATAATAAAAATAGACACGATATCTTAGGATGTTTTTGGAAAAAATAAGTGTTTAAAAAAATATGATTTATTATAAAATAAGTAATAAAAAAATTAGTATTAATATTATAGATATAAAACAAATGTATAATAAGGAAACCATTATGGATAAATTATTAAAAATATCTCAAAAGAACAAAAGAAAAATGGGATAAATTCTTTTAGAAGGAATCTAAATATTAATAAAAGTACATTTTAGAGAAACAATTTATATACCAATACATTTAGCAAGAATTGATATCTCAATAAATTTAGCACTATAACAAGACATACTTAAAGAATACATAAAATTAAAAATAGATGTAAATAACATACCTAAAAATAATGAAATTATATGTTATAATTTGATTCGTTTGTAAGATTAAATGAAGAATTATCTTGAAGATTAGATGTATTGATACCTAAGAATGAGAAAAAATTCAAAGATAAGTAAGAAACTATAATCATAATTTAATGGAATATAGAAAAGAATTAAAAGAACGGTTTATGAACCTTGAGAATAGTGATATATAAAAATTAGTTAGTTTGTTAATCTTAATAGATGAAGAATTAGGAAGATATTGTAATGAAAAACTTCATATAAACAAAGAGAAAGATGATATGATAATAATTAGTGAAATTGATTATGAACCAAAAAATATGATTCAAAAGAAAATCATATTAAACCAATTTCTTTACCAATTTTTTTATCAAGAAAAAAATCTGACTCACGTATGAAAGAAAGAAATAGATAAAAGCCAGAAGAATCTAATATTTTTTATAAAAAAACTCAACAACCCAAAATGAAAGAAGAATTACATTTGAGAACTAGAGGTAATATCTCATAATAATTCAAACTTATGAAAATTATAAATATGATTTTTTATATTTAGATCGTAGAAAAGATAGAAAACAAGACTTAGATGAATGACTTATTGGTATTAGTACAATCATACAAAGTTCTCCAACCGTGCAATTAAATCCTTCAATTTGTAGAGTCTTAATAACTCACAAAATGATAGAAAATGTTAAAGTTTAATTTACAAATTTAACAAAACAACATTTACAAATGTAGAGAAATACTCCCACATGTAGAGAATACATAGATATTATAGTAAATGAAATACACAAGAAATTTATTGGAAAAGGCGAATGTAGACATATAACTGAATCTAGTGGAAATGAAATTGAGGAAACCAAATGACATTTAATAAATATGAAAATATGTAACATGTGTTATATATATTCTTTTTATTTGTAAATATGAAATATATTATCATAAGTTATCATATTGTATGTAAGAAACTTATAAGGAAATGTCGTTTTAGAAATTACTGAAAATATTACATAAAACCATAATAAAAAGGTGGAATAAGATAAGTGTAAAACTATACTAGGTACTTTAGGAGGAAAAATAAAAAGTCTTAAAAATTAAATAATCATTAAATGTCAATAAAGATAGGAATATAAACAAATAAGAAATGATAAAATTTATTATAATATAAGAGATTTTAAAATGACAAAAAAATATAGATGTAATATAAAATCTTAAAGTAAAAGTATAAAAAATACAAAATATTCAAAAGATATAAATTTAGAAAACAGAACTTTCAAAAATATAAGAGAAGGTATAATAAAAAACATTATTAGAAAAGATATTTTAGGAGAAAAAAAATATAAGTCACAAAAAAACAAAAATTATTGTCTATTAAGGAAAAATGAATGAAAATGTTGGATTTGTAGTTAAGAAGGACATCATGCAAATGAATGCCCTAACAAGCTTCAATATGAAAAAGAAAAAAATCTTAGAAGAAGCTTTAGATCCAATAGAGGAGTTGGATATACATGATACTTGTAGTATTTATTGATGAGCCATAAGACTTGCATCGGGTTAGCAATACAGATCTTGCGGATAGTTTTGTCTTATATTTATAAAACTATCGCAAGTGCACTAATCATTTTACAAAAAATGACAAGTATACTCCCAAAGTCGATATAAGGAAAAAATATACGTGATTTTTAATTTATTATTTAAACTTTTAAAAATAAAATTAAATCCTAAATATCCTGTCATGATATTTTGATTTTTGTTTCCTAATCTAATGACATAAAAAAAGATATGGATTAAATAAACAATAATATAAATTTTTATCATTCATAACAGTGGAGAATTTATAGATATATTAATTAAGTTAATTTTACTTTCTTATATTATTAAGGTTATTAAAGATAAAAATTGATATTTGTTGGTTTTCTCTTTTGGTATGAAACTAGTGTCCTTAGACAGGGGCCAAATTCTTTTGTTTTACATTAATTAACTAATATCCTTAGGTGAGATCTATTAGTTAATTAAAAATTAAATTTTAGCAAATTAAACATAAAAATTTAATTATCTCAATACTAATTTTCAAGTTTTAAAACCATTATTGAAAATATGTCGTCAATACATTATTGAATAATAGGTCTTATAAAAAACTTTTGAAATAGAGCTTTATTCTAACTACCGGGCAATTATAACAACAAATAAAAGAATAGTTCTCTAAATCAGACTGGATAATTAAATCTTATAATATAATTTTTAGATTTAAGTTTGTAATGAAAAATAATATATTTCTTTCTAACATCCTTAATATAAAATCTTAAATGAAAACAAAATCAATTTATTTTATAGAAATATTTTATCTATTTAATATTTCGTAAGAATAACAACATTCTTATTATATCATATTTAGAAACAGTCAGCTATGTTAAATTCAATTACAGGCAAATAAAACATAACATATAAGAATAAAACATAAAAAATAATTGTAAAAAATTTATTTTAAAATTTTATGTCAAAAGAGTCCTTAAGAAACTTTGATGCTAAATCTATTGGTGGAAAGCCTTCAAACGGGTTTGAATTTTTGTTTATTGAATCAAAAACTAAAAATCTATAAAAGCATAACTAGTTCTTCTAAAAAAGATAAGAACTTTAAAACTAAAAAAAATCTTTCTAGAGAAAGCTAGAGAGAAAGAGTTGAAAAAATTGTGTGTTTTTTACAATGGGGGAGAGATTTCTTTTATAGGTGAAGAAAAGGACACAAAAGGTGAGAAAATATTTCAAAAATTGATTTTTGATGCATTTGGACAGACTGGCACGAGTGTGGGGGCGAGATTTATGATAGATGGGCGTTTGGAGTGTGTTGGGGCACGCGGGACTCGGTGCGGTCATGTGCTGGCTGCGACGGGCATATGTTGGTTGCTCATGGGCATGTAAGGGACTCGATGTGAATGGGCATGATTGTGCGTGAAACAGGCATGATGTGTGCATGATTGGGCACTTTTGTCCATTTTTCCATTTTTTTACTCTTTCTCAATTTTTTCTCAATATATTTGTGTTATATTGCCTCTAGTATTTTTTTCTTTAAGTATTTAAATTAATTTTGAAGAAAAATACCTGGAAATAATAATAAAAATACCTGTGATTACAAAAAGGATAAATTTATATAAAAATATGATAAAATCATACAAATATAAATATTTTTAATCAATTAGAGTACATTAAATTATGATAATTTTAGTATTTTTTAAGTACTCATCATAACCCTCAACCAGCTTCTTGCTAGTCTCTTAGCAAGAGAAGTGGTAAAAATTAAAAATTAAACTATTCTAAATTACTTTCGTGGATTGAAACGATTACATTTAGCATATGCAATAAGCCGTTAAGCCCCTAGGTTTCCCTAGTGGATGAGTTGAAGTCTCGTGAGTATTTTTAGTAATGATACCCACAAACATTAACAAAAAAATGGAAACAAAATAAAAATAATAAAAAAAGAAATTAACTAAAATTTAAAATAAAATAAATAAATGAAATACAAAAATATCTCATGCTTATAATCTCTTTTAAATAATTAAAATCTTAATCATATATTATTTCAACTTCCTAAATATTCATGATTTATTATAATAATTAGTTAAAAATCATTTTCATATTTCATATCAAAATGTATTAATTTATTTTCTCTCAAACTTAGTGTTAGGAATTCGAATTCGCTTCGACTTTATTCCTCGAAAGTTAATACTCTCAAAAACACTATATCTTATGGGTTCAAACACTCATACTAATTTATATGCGATAGAGTTTATGTATGGAAATGAACTAATATGTTCACGTATGTATAAAGAAGAACGACTCAAAGTGTTATTTTAATATTGATCTCATGAAAGGAATCAAATGTAAGGATTTATAAAATATTATATATTAATTTCATGCATCAATCAAATTAATCAAATAAAAATATCAAGTAATATGCCTTCTAAAAATGTAGGAAAATGCAATGACTTCTTAGAGAATTACTTCATGTATTTTCTTTTGCATTAAATCATTTCTCACAATTGTTTAGGCTTTTTGGGTCATAGTATATAGATTATACTATTTATTTTTCTCTATTTTTTTATTTCTCTTATATTCTTTTTTTATAAGAGAATCCATTTTTAAAAAAAGTGGACCCATGTACAAATTGTACATTTTTTTATATAGTAAGGTGAGTGAATAATATTTGGCTTTTCTGTTTGTATTTATATAGGTATCCCTAGATATATCTCTTTTTAATAGAAGTCATGCATGAATGAAGAAAGACATATACTATAAATTTCTACTTAAATCATTTAATCTAAGCAAATGAAAAATAAATATATAGCACTTCATTGAGATGTAAAAATCTAGACATTCAATTCTATGTTCTATAGAGATCATCTAATAATGTTGAAAAAGTAAGAAAAATGTTTATAGTAGAAAAAATAATATTCATCACTCTGAATAAAGGATGATGAGCTCAAAATATTTCTCACATAGGTAATCTCTAGTATTTGATTCCTAAACATCGATTTTGGGTTTAATATAATTTTCACACCTTATTAAGAAATACTAGTTATGACAAAAACTAACTAATTACCATATACTCCATGATATGTTTTCAAAAATTATTCGAATAGTGCAAAAAACTTAATTATTTACTTAAATTTGATTTAAAGAAATGATAAATTTTTGTGAGAAAATTTTTATAAACTAATATTAAAATAAAATCAAACACAATAAAAATGTAAATGTGAACATAAAAAGTTTAAAATTGTTAATTTTTTTGAAATTAAGTATCGTGACTTTTCACCATCCTCAACCTAGAACTTATATTGTCCTCAATGTAACAATTATAAATTAAAGATAAAGAGAAAAAAGAAAAAAAGTTACCCATTTCTTGAGAATGTGTAAGTAATGATGGAGAAATGTAGGTGCATCTATCATGTTTATCATTAAAGTTCACACAGACAGATCGCTGTGAACTTTTAATATCTCAATAAATATTTTTAGTTTTAACAATTCTAAGATTATTTACATGAAATTAAACTAAAATAAAAAAAATAAAAAAATTACCTAAAATGATGGGTTGCCTCCCATTTAGCGCGCAGTTTAAGGTCTTAGCAAGAAGTAACTTAGGGAATTTCATTTTAAGTAAACTCAATGTCCCCACATCATTGAGTCAACAAAACCTACAAATAGGACAAGTTTTTCTACCTATACTTTTAAAGTCATGTCTTATGGATTTTCAAAATTTTATTTACTTAAAACTAGGGACATGATTGTGGGTTTTAGATAACCCACTTCTAGGTGTGATTCAAATAATTAAGGCATCAAAATACATTTATATCTAGATCTAACAAAACAACTACCTCCTTTTATTATAGATTATAATTAAAAACTTTGAAATTTTGGAGATAGTTTCAACAATTTTTAATTTTTCTTTTATTTTATTATAATATCTAAGTTAAATAATATAATAGTATTAACCAATGTTGCTCCAGGAAAGAATGGTAGGATAAGGCTTCCTTAAAAACCATCCTGCTTGATAGAGCAACGTTTCTAGGGAAGACTAGTGACACAAAGGCTTCCAAGAACTAGTCTCTTAGACATAACTCCCTTAGATATTTACTTTCATGCTATTAAAATCTAAGTTAATTAAGTTAAATAAAAATCTAAGTTAATTAAGTTTTTTTACATTAAAATTAAAATTAAAAGTGAAAGTTGAAAATTAATTTTGTTTTGTTTTCTAAATTTTTTTAAAAAATATATTTAAAATTAAAAGAATATTAAAAGTTAAAAAGTGTTTTTTGTAAATTGTTTTTTGTAAACTTTTTTTTTAAAAGAAAATAATTAAATAAAATAAAGTTTAAATTTTAATTTTTTTTAACACAAAATAAAAAATTACAATTATTTACGAAATAAAATGTTTTCAAAATTTTGACAAATAATTTAAAAACGTTATTTCTTCCCCGACAACGGTGCCAAAAACTTGATGAGTCACAAGACCAGTATCAGGTTAGCAATATCGATCTTATAGATAGTTTTGTTTTATATTATAAGAATCTCGCAAGTATACAAATCATTTTATAAAAAATGACAAGTATATTTCCAAGGTTGATCTAAGGAAGGAATATATGTGGTTTTTAATTTATTATTAAAAAATTTAAAAATGAAATTAAATCATAAACATCTTGTCACGATATTTTGATTTTTATCTCCTAATCTAATAACATAAAAAAAAATACATATATAGATTCAATAAACAATAATGCAAATTTTTATCATTCATAACAATGGAATATTTATGAATATAATAATTAAATTAATTATGCTTGTTCATATTATTTATATTAATAAAGATATAAATTGATATTTGTTGATTTTATTTTTTTGGTATGAAAGTGTCCTTAGTCGACGTCTAAATTCTTTTGTTTAATATTAATTAACCAATATCTTTATGCATGACCTATTAATTAATTAAGTATTAAATTTTTTCTTTATTTATAAAAAAATAACAAATTATCTAATCATAGCTTTACGTGGAGTCACTTAATTAGACTTTATGCAAGGTGTCCAAATTAAACCTAAAAATTTAATTATCCAAATACTAACTTTCAAGTTTTAAAAACATTACTAAAAATATGTTGTCAATACATTTTCGAATACTAGTTCTTATAAAAAACTTTTGAAATAGAGTTTTACTCTAACTACCAGACGATTGTATTAACAAATAAAAGAACACTCATCTAAATCAGACCAGATAATGAAATCTTATAATCTAATTTTTAGATTTAAGTTTGTAATAAAAAAATATATTTCTTTCTAACATCCTTAATATAAAATCTTGAATAAAAACGAAAACAAATTATTTTATAGAAATGTTTTCCCTATTTAATATTTCGCAAGTATAAAAACATTATTATGATATCATATTTACAAATAGACAGTCATGTTAAATTCAATCACAGACAAATTAAACATAACATATACGAATAAAACATAAAAAAATAACTGTAAATAATTCATTTTAAAATTATAACTCAAAAGAGTCCTTACAGAACTTTGATGCTAATTATGTTGCAGGAAAACCTCAAAACGGATTTGCATTTTTATTTATTTAATCAAAAAAATAAAATATATAAAAGCATAACTAGTTTTTCACAAAAAGTGAAGAACTTTGAAACTAAAAAAAAGAAAGATTTCTAGAGAGAGTAAAAGTTGAGAAAATTGTGTGGTTTTTACAATGGAAGAGATGATCCTTTTATAGGTGAGGAAATTGTGCAAGCATGTGTTGGGCGTGTGCACGTGCGTGCACTGGCATGCACTATACTCAACGTGAATGGGCATGGCTCTTCATTTTTCTCTCAACATATTTGTGATGTATTATCTCTAGTAATTTTTTCTTTGAGTCTTTAAATTATTTTTGAAGCAAAATACTTGAAAAAAATAATAAAAATATCTATAATTCTGAAAAAGGCAAATTTGTATAAAAATATGATAAAATTATGTAAGTATAAATCTTTTTAATCAATTAAAGTACATTAAATCATGATAATTTAGTGTTTTTTAAGCAGTCATCATTTATATATTAAAAGAAAATAAGGAGGAAATAATTGACTCATAATATGAATAATCTTTATCAAAAGATGAATAATTTATATAGTATTACAAAACTAAACATTATTTATATTAAAATGGAATTAAAATCTCAAGGTAACACAAATTACCATTTACATGCATATATAGATACCAAAGCTAGCATGTATGTAGCTAGTAAATATGTATTTTTAGAAACAAGCACCAAAAGATTTAATTGTAAGAATTCCTAACAATATTATAATAAAGTCTTAAAAGATACAAATATAATGATAAGAGGAGAGAAATTTCATGTTCTTACCATATATATTCAATAAAAAATATTTTTTCAAACTTATATCAACTTTTTACACAATATTTAAACAAAATATGTCTAATCACACAAGATGGTGAAACCATTTATATGTCAAAAATAAGAAAAACTTTTACTATATCAAAAACAACTTTTATGAAACAACAATAAAAACAAAAATGTGGTTGGATAAACATAAAGCAGTAGCAAAAACCTTATTTAAAACATGTTTCATTAGATATAGAAGAGAAACACAACTCTTTTCTTAATTAAATCCAAGAAGACAAAACATTAACATGTATCAGAAAAGTATTAAGAAAATCATTAGGATCCAAAAATAAACAAATCTAAAATGATTACTAACATAAAATTAAGAGAACCTAATAAAGTCATTAGAGTAAAACATATGATTTATACTCCAAAAGACAAGATTGAGTTTGAAAAACAAATTCAAGAACTTTTAGAAGTAAAATTTCAAAATAACAAGTAATTCACCACACTCTTATCCAACATTTGATCTTAGTTAAAAAAAGAATGGTTATAAACTTTAAAGCATTGAATAAATAAACCAATGACGATAGATACTTTATTTTAAAGAAAGAAAATTATTATCATTAATAAAAATAAAAAAATATTTTTCAAATTTTAATTGCAAAAGTGGATTTCGACAAATAAGATTGGATGAGGAATCTCAAAAATTAATGATATTTATTTTCCCATAAGGACAATTTCAATGGACTCTTGTACCACTTGGTTTAAAACAAGCTCTAGGTATCTTTTAAAGGTATATAGATAGCATCTTTAAGAAATTATAAAATGTTTATTGTGTTTACATAGATGATATTTTGATTTTCAATAATGAATTAAATAAACATTATTTGGATATTATTAATATTCTACAATAATGTAGGAAATAATGCATTGTACTTTCTGAAAAGAAAGCAGTAATTGCTTAACAAAATTAAGTATTTAGGGTTAAAAATTAAATAAGAAAAACATGATTTATAACTCTTATGCTAAATAACATTCAAGGATTTCTTAGTGAATTCATAGGCAAAAATTAATTACAAAGATTCTTAGGATGTTTGACATATGCTGAAGCATATGTTCAAAAAACGTAAAGAAATGTGAAAACCTTTTACAAACAAAATTGAAAAAAGATATGTTTGGAAATGGACAAAAAAAAAATACTTTAGACATGAATAAGGTAAATGCATATGTAAAAATTTAAACATATACCTCACACGAATGTAGATATACATTAGGATCTTTACATTGTCTAGTTGTTGAAAAACTATTAATTTTTTTTACAATATATGCAATAAGTTCTAGATTTATTGTCAGAATTTATAATACAAATTTTAGTTGATTTTTAAGGATTAATATTGCAGGTGATTATAAACAAGAAAGATTAGTCAAATGGAAATAGTGGTTTAACCACTACAATTTTCAAGTCGAAAATCTTCTAAAAAACAAGAATATTTTAGTAGATGCTCTTACAAGAGAATTAATACCTTTAACTATTTTTGCTCTTACAATAATGGAACATGTCGATATCAAGATTAAGATAAAGGTGAAAGAGATAAGAATCCTTCATAAACAACTCGAAGTGTTATACCTATAAAAGTCTCTTTTAGAGACAAGAATTAAATAGGATGAACCTAACTATTCAAAATGATCATTAGTGTCCAAAAACTCTAAAGATGAATCCCTATTATAGATTCATTCTAAGGAAAGTAAAACCTCTAAAGAAAGAATTTAAGATGAAAAGGAAGAATCTAATAGTTTAATAGAGAGTAACATTTTTGAAAAGAAAAAGGAAAAGCTCATTTAGGCTGAAGAAGTAGAAAAATAATACCAATAAATGATGTATGTGATCTATAATGGTCTAAAATAAGGAATTTACAACAACTAACCAAAAACAAACAAAGATATTATTGGATTTAGTGGAATAACTCACGGAGCTTTCACTAATAGAATAGAAACATAAGGTAGTTATGTCAACTATAGAGTACCAAAATTAATAACTTTAGAAGATATAATTAAAAATTACTCTGAATCATTACAACAACAACTATCACTACTAAGTAGGTTGAAGACCTTAGGAAAGATAATATAACCACTAGTACTATTCAGGGAAGCTTCTCTTGTAGAGAGTAAAAATAGTACATGCATGAGTACTATTTAGGAAAATATTTCTCCAAAATATTGTTGGGATTGGCCTGGTTTTTAGAGAGAACTTAAAGTAATTGATTGGATATCTGGATTCCTTAAGAGATCCATCTATTTATATAACATTATTTGTACATGTGGCAATTATATAAGATGTACACATACATAGTATGTCAGAGGAGTACAAATGATAAAAAATGATACAATTTATAGTTTGAGGTCAACCATAGCTCGAGCTGGTGGTTGATCTTATAGTTTAGCATGGTTCCCTCAAGAAAGTCTCCTTTTTATTGGTGCTTTGCAAGCGTGGAGTCAGGTGGGTCATTTGGGATAACTCGTCTTATGGCTCAGGCTGTTGACTAGACTTGGGTTGTTAGAAGGGCTAGGCTCCTAGTTAATCCATATATCCAAACATCAAGTCCCTCTACTCTTTCAACTCGAGCTCTTGACCGAGGTGAAAGAGTAATTCTCAGGTAGTGGACATGAACCATTCAACTCCTCTAATAAATGCATGTTAGTTCATTAGAGAGAGAAAATATGGGTCTCTATATAAAGAAGCACTTGGGCTAAGCCATTTCCCTATATCCTACGCATCAGAAAAAGGTTAGAGAGAAAATTCTCTACCACCTCAGTTTGAGCCATAAAAAAATTTTCAATTTAGTAGTAAGAAATCAACTCAGCACATAGCTTATTTGTTCGAGTTTTAAGAGTGTAACACTCCGAGTCTAACACTTTTCTACTTTCTTTTCAGGTTGGTTTTAAAGAATCATTTTCCTTTCTTTTAGAATTTGACCCTAGGTAATATCTTATTCTTGTCTTACCCTCTCTTATATGGTTTATAATACTTTGTAGCAACTATGCATAGAGAAGAGACCTCAGGATTTGGCTCTTGGTAGAGCCCTCAATACCTCAACACAAGTGATGATACATGGTTCTTTATCGAGATAAATTCTTTAAATGGTGAGAGGCAATCTCAAACTCATCCTTCAACCTTCGCCCATTCTCAAGCCATACCAACTATTAGGTTAAACGTTCCCCAGACACAAATCTCATTGGCTAGGTCATGGAGAAAAAAGGAGAGAAACATAAGGGTCGGCAAGCCCATAGGCCGTATTAAGGGCTGGTTGATGAGTGCTTAAAAACACTAAAATTACCATGATTTAATGTACTTTAATTGATTAAATAGATTTATATTTGTAATATTTTATCATATTTTTATATAAATTATCTTTTTAGAATCACAGGTATTTTTATTATTTTTCAAGTATTTTCCTTCAAAAATAACTTAAAGACTCGAAGAAAAATACAGGTGGCAATACATCACAAATATGTTGAGAAACAAAATGAGGAAAAGTAAAAAATATGAAAAAATGGACAAAATGGGTCAAAATGATCAAAAATGTCAAAAAGGGAAAAATCTCGTGCACAATCGCCCATTCAAGCCGAGTCCCATGCGCACGCATGCCCAGCACATGCCCAACACATGCTCGCACGCAACCGACACATACCCACACTCACATGCGTGCATCTAGTGCACACAGCCAACACATGCCCAGCACACGCCTTGGACACCTCTAGTACACGTTGTGCTAATTTCCGTGCATACTAGCACACACTTGTAACATGTCCTGTGCCCCCACATATGCTTGAGCATTTCCTGTGCACCCCAAATGCCTATCTGTCGCAATTTTCATGCCCCACACGCATGCTTTCTTATCCAAACACTTCCAAAATCAAATTTTGAAATATTTTTCCACTTTTTTGGCCTTATCCTCACTTATAAAAGGATCATCTTCCCCCATTATAAAAGACACAATTTTCTCAGCTCTTTCTATCTCTAGAAAGTTTTCTTAGTTTTAGTTTTTAAAGTTCTTCTCTTTTTGAGAAGAACTAGCTATTTTTTTTTATAAATTTTTAGTTTTTGATTCAATAAACATAAATGCAAATCTGTTTGGAGGTTTTCTAGCAACATAATTAGCATCAAAGTTCTATAAGGATTTTTTTAAGGTATAAGTTTGAAATGAATTCTTTACAATTATTTTTTTATGTTTTATTCTTATATATTATGTTTAATTTGTATGTGATTAAATTTAACATGGTTGGCTATTTGTAAATATGATATAATAATAATGTTTTATGCTTGCGAAATATTAAATAGATAGAACATTTTTGTAAAATAAATTGATTTTTTTATTCAAGATTTTATATTAAGGATGTTAGAGAGAAATATATTATTTTTTATTACAAAATTAAATCTAAAAATTAGATTTTAAGGTTTAATTATCCGGTCAGATTTAGATTAGTGTTATTTTATTTATTGGTACAATCACCCAGTAGTTAGAGTGAAGCTCTATTTCAAAAGTTTTTTTTATAAGAATTATTATTCAAAAATGTATTGACGATATATTTTCAGTGATGGTTTTAAAGTTTGAAAGTTAGTACTCGGATAATTAAATTCTTAGGTTTAATTTGGACACCTCAAATAAAGTCTAATTAACTGACTCCGCCTAAAGATGTGATTAGATGATTTGCTATTTTCTTAAAAATAAAGCTAAAATTTAATACTTAATTAATTAATAGGCCCCACCTAAGGATATTAGTTAATTAATATTAAACAAAAGAATTTGGGCCCTCCCTAAGGACATTTTCATACCAAAAAGAGAAAATCAACAAATATCAATTTACATCTTTAATAACCTAAATAATATGAGTAAGCATAACAAACTTAATTATTATACCCTTAAATACTCAACCATTATGAATGATAAAATTTGCATTATTGTTTATTGAATCTATATCTATGCTTATTTTTTTGTTATTAAATTAGGAAACAAAAAAACCAAAATATCGTGAAAAGGATGTTTAGGATTTAATTTCATTTTTAAAAGTTTGAATAATAAATTAAAAAATACATATAATCCTTCCTTTGATCAACCTTGAGAGTATACTTATCATTTTCTATAAAATGATTTGTACACTTGCGAGAGTTTTACAAATATAAAACGAAAGTATCCGCATGATCGACATTACATGTCGATCTTGTCTCATCATTGGTGATGAGAAGAGGTTGAGGAAAACATATAACATCCCCTACTCGGTTGAAACAATGATTATAGTGGCAGGGGCCCATGATAGTGACCCTTCCCCAGTTGAATGGATGATCTTTCACAAGAAGGCTATATGGTTGAGGGTCAGGTTTCCCCTATACTCTTTATAAGTATATTTTTAGCAAGGACTCAAATCATACCAAGTCAGCCGATGCCCAATCGTTGGAGGTATCTACTCTAGCTCACATTAATATGCCAACAGTTCAGTGTGGATTTGGAAATTCCTAAGTTTAACAAAGCTTACGTCCTAAAATAGAACCTAACAGGCTCGAGAAGGGTGTGCATGTCTATGAAGTAGGATATAGGTATAAATGTGACCCCTCCTAAGAATGAGAAGAACTAGAAGGAATATTTCTTTTATGTCTCAAGTGAGTGGGAATATCCAACCAAAGACACCAGGTTGATTAAGAGCACCTGGAACAATACTGACGTAGTGATAAGGAACATAGGTTCCTTAATCATGACCTTAATGTTGGATGCAAAGTAACATCTGGTTGATATGAAGAACTATCTATCTGAGAAGACCCCATAGAGGCATATATTAAATACCCCATGCTTTGTCGCATATGGGTTAGTGAGCCACGATTAAGTGGATCCCCTTCTTAGGATTTTCCATAAGGCTCAAGCTCCTCTTAAATGCATGACCCCTCCCATGGATTATAGGGGTAGGTTTGCGGTGGCCCTTGATGATGGTGAACTAGCCCTTAGACTTGGAACATTTATTTCTCTATTTTTTTATTGATTGGCATGACCTCATTATATTAACACCTCCTCGCCTCTTATTTTTTCAAAAACTATGGAGTTTAATGATGATCTCCTAGCTCGGCTTAAGAGGGGGTTGGTTCTTAGAGGACTAGCTCTCAAAGTCTTACACCTATAATGCAAGGGAAGAAGGCCTCTAAAGGGAGGAAGAGGAGCAAGGAGGGCCTATCCACCTCCTTAAAAAAGAAAAAGAAAGTTACTATGGATGAGCCCATACTCATGCTTGAGCCACTAAATGTCTTCAAGTCCTCACCAGCCTCCTAGGGCTAACATACCTCTCCCCTCCCTACTCAACTCCCCTAACATCTACTCAACCTATAAGGGATTTCTGAAAAGGGAAAACCGTAGTCAAGACTACAACTGATGTGGACAGGGTGGCTCTATGTTAGATCATGGCACCAGAGTAGCTCAACCATTATGTTTGTCAACTTCCTTTTATGATGCATGAGAAGTAGCTCGAAGCCATATGTAAGGGGGAAAGCTTAGATGTTGTGATTAATCACTTGATGTACGAGGTATGCTACTATCTTTTTTTTGTGCACACTTTTATTTATCATAAATGCAGATTTATGATGTTTGACCTCACATCATTTGAATTTTTATGCATTGCTACTCTGTAGGTTGAATAGGAACCAAGGTGTGGATAGCTTGAATAATATGCACTATTGTTGGTGCCACTAAATGGGAGAAAGAGGCCATAGATAATTCATAGATACTAACCAAGGCTATGTCTAAGCTAAATGACTACGTGAATCATATGGAGAAGCTCGAGAAAGCAAAGAAAAAGCCCAAGTCTGACCTTAAGGCAAATAATTGCAAAGTATCCAAACTCGAGGGGGCTAAGGAAAAAGCTAAGTACAAGCTTGGTGCTATGACCGAGTAGCTCACCTTGAGGATAGAAATTGGGTAGGAGCTGGCGATGGAATATTTTGAAAAGAAGGCCAAGAAGAGAGGCTTGGGTGAGTATTATTACCAAATTTTAGACATCCCAATCATTCCTCAATACTAGCCCATCTAATCCTAAGGTGGGGACGAAAAAACAATTTTGACTCGGGCGATAGTGGAAATAGTATTGAGGTTATTGGTGCATAGGGTAAAGCTAAGGACCATTAACATGGTGAGGACTCAAGGCCTAGATAGATTTTAAGTCTTTCACCCTTTATTTTGAGCTTGATTCCATTCATGCTTGTATGGTCGCGGGTTGTGTCTTGTAATTTTCTCTTTTTTTTCATCAATGAAAACTACCTTAATTTTGGGAACTGTGTTGATTATTTAGTAGTGTATTTATACCATTCTTGTTTTTGTACCCATTTATGATGTTGACCTACCTCTAAAAATTTTAGAATGTGTCATTTAAACATTTTTTGGACACCATCCCCTATAAATAGGGGTTAAGGGCATTTGTTGGATTCAGACATCCTTGCTGAAATATTTTTCAACTACTTCTCCATCTTTTTTGTTCGAAATTTATGAGATTTGATCATGTTAGAAGACATTTAGGCCAGGCTTTGAAATTGGAAAAAGTAAGACTTAAAACCGAGGTGAGAGAATTGAAAATCGAATTGTCTCAACTCAAGGATAGGTTAAAGCTTTATAGAGATATCGAGTATGAGCTCACTTCTTGTAAGGAGGATCTATCTCAAAATCAAGCTAGAGGGAGGGAGATCATGACCAAAATAGCCACCCTCATGGACAAAGAGTGCTATTGGGAGAACTTCTACATGAAGCAATCTGAGGGGGTTTTCATCAAGGTGATGAGTGTTGTTGAAGAACTAGAGCATTCTATGCTTATGTGTTGAACTCGATCCCTTCTAAGGCAATGACCAATCTTCAGGAGAAATTATCAAGATTTAGGTCGAGATATTACTGCTAGTGGAAGAGGTTGATAACTTGGACACAAGTCAGGAATCTAAGCGCTTGAAGATTTTATAACTTTCTAATAAGCTAAGCTATGTAATAATAAGTTTTTTTTAAAATCATTTTGGGCTTAAAAAATAAAAATATTTTTAATAGAATTCATTTGCAATGCCACACCGTTGCATTTTTTCATGTGTTTTTTCAATGTTTATTAGAGAGTGAACTCTACAAGTTTCAAGGTAGTCTACCTAGTTCTCAATTGAGGTGATCAACTAGCATTTTTTTAGTGTTAGAATGCTCTACCTAGTTTTAAACTGTGGTGATCTGCCCTTGACATATAACAGTGGAAGATGGAGCTCAACTTGGCTCCTGATCGAGGTTCTCAACTCTTCCTTAAATGTTCAAATGCCAACTTGGTTCTTGATCGAGGTGAATAACTCATGATTTTTATAAGTGTCAAGGCGCTTTACTTGGTTCTTAACCGAGGTGATCAGCCCATGACATAAAATAGTAAAAGATGAAGCTCTACCTAATTCCTGATCAAGGTGTTCAACTCTCTCTTCAATGTTAGAAAACCAACCTGGTTCATGACTCAGGTGATCAACCCATGACATAAAATAGTCAGAAGCTTTTGGGAGAGAACCATTTGTTGAGGAAGTCTCTTCATAAGTATGCATACAATGATTATACATCAAAAGTTATATTTCTTTAATTGTTTAGCATTCTAGATGGTGTCATCCTCAACTTTGTCAATGTTTCTCAATAAGTGGGACACTTCTAATTTTCCCCCATTTTACAAGCCATCCATTCCTTCTTGTTAGGGAAGACCCTTTCAAGAACTGAATCACCCATGGAAAATGCTTTGAAGTGCACGACCATGTTGTAATAATATGATACTCTTATTTTTAGCTTGATCCTACTCCTCAAAACTTCATCCATTTTCTCCTTAACAAGGAACAATTTGATTTCCTAACTCATCTTGTTCTATTTTTCTATTAGAATTGACCTAGCAGTGGGTATTGTAACTTCATTTGGTATTACTGCTTCAGTCCTATATGCCAAGGAAAATGTGGTATTAGTGCTTCCCTCAAGGCTAGTCCTGACAACCCATAATGTACCAGGCAATTTGTTAACCCATCTATCCTTTATATTATCCAACCTTTTCTTTAGAAGGTTGATAATTAATTTATTGGAATATTATGCTTGACCATTGACCAGAGGATAATATGGAATTGAGTGACATATCTTGATGTTATACTTGAGGGTGAACTCTTTAACATTTTGACTTGTTAATTACCTCCCGTTATTAGTGACTAGCTCTTTGGGTAGACTGATAATAGACTTTCATATAAATCGAATCACCTCTTCTTCTCGTATTCTTACTAGGGGTTCTGTCTTGATCCATTTTTCAAAGTAATTAGTGGCCACTAGTATAAATTTATTTTGACTCTTAGTTGGGGTAGGGGTCATACTATGTCCTGCCCCCACTTGTAGAAAATCCATGGACTTACCACCCCTGTCATGGTGTTTAGAGGCGTGTGCGACAATAGGGTGAATCTTTGGAACTTATTGCATTCTTGGGTGTATTTTGTACAATCTGCCAATATAGTGGCCCAATAATAGCCCTACCTCATAATCTATTATGAAAATCTCCTTCCACATGAATGAGAGCTATACTCCTCCTTATGTACTTCAAAAATCAATCTTTCAGCTCTCGCTTTAGCTATGCACAGAAGTCAAGGTCTGAGTGCGATTATTTTGTATAACCTACCTTCTTTGATCATGTATCGATCTCATTTGGCCTTGATATCCTTTGCAAGCTTGAAATTCTTGGACAGGTCTTCCCTTTCAAGGAAGTTATATATCAGGGTGAACTATGGGTTGGTATGAGCATCCACACACTTAACAATTCTTCGGATTCCTCCAAGCTTGCTTCTGCCAAAATCGTTACCAATACTATTTAGTTGTGGTTTGCCTCTCGCATCAATGCCAAAATGGGCAAAGCATTAGTGTGACCATTTTCATTTCGAGCAATTTACTTGATCTCAAATTTGGAAATTTTGAGCACTCATGAATTAACCTCTCCAGATACCCCACCATCTTTCCATCCCTAACTTCAAATGTCTCCAAGAATTGGTTAACCACTAGTCTAGAATCATATGCAAGGTGATCTTGTCTACCTCGAGCCTTTTCGATGTCATGACCCCAAATATGGCCTTTTCATATTCTGTGACATTATTAGTTACCTGAAAATCAAGTCTGAAAGCATACTCAAGACAATTTTTATCCTGATCAATTATGACCAGTCGTAGCCCGATATTGTTGAAATTATGTGTTCCATCAAGGAATACTTGATAGGTTTTCCTCTCCTTTTGATCTATCCCATACAATTTCTTATGCATATCATTGTTTATGAATTTGGGCATCTCACTGAATTTGGCCACAAACTCGATCACCACTTGTCCCTTGATGGCTATTCTAGCCATGTATTTAATTTCATACTCTCCCAATTCTATAGAAATATGTGCTAGTCTTCCTACTTCTTTTGGTCTTGTTAGTATGCTTTTCAATGGTAGAGAGGTAAGTATTACCACTATGTGTGAGACAAAGTAATGTTTGTGCTTCCGTGCACTGAGTTTATGGGCAAAAGCCAAAGGCTAACTTGTCTAGGGTTGGGTATCTGCATTGAGCAACCATTAAGATTTAAATGACCTAGTAAATAGGGTGTTGAACCTTGTCTCTTTCTATTAGAAACCTGACACTACTAAATATAAGTAAAATGTCTCACTAAGGAGAGGGCTGACCAAGACAAGGGGTTCCTCAGGTATTGCTTGATTTCCTCAAAGGTCTTATCACAGTCCTTGTTCCAAAAAATTGACATGTTTTTCCTCAACACTTTCAAGAATAGTAAACACTTGTTTATGCATTTAGAGATGAATCTATTTAATGCCACTATTCTTCCATTGAGCTATTGGATCCCCTTCGATTTGGTGGGTGGCCTCATGTTGACCAAGGTCTGTATCTTGTTAGGAATTATGCTGACTTCACTATCTTTTTGTCTATGTATACCTCCAGGTTTCTCCCTATTTATTCTTCAAACATTTTGTTAACGAGGTGCTGATATGTGGCATCTACATTCTTCAACCCAAATGGAATTAAGGTATAACATAAAGTTCTTTCCTCGGTGATGAAGGATTTTTTTCCTTATCCTTAGAGTGCATTCTGATTTGATGGTATCTAAAATATGCATTCAAGAAACTCATCAGTCCAAATCCAATGGTAACATCAACCAATTTATCAATGCTTGGAAGGTGGAATCAATCTTTGGGGAAATCCTCATTTAAGTTTGTGAAGGCCACACATATGCGGGGTGAAATACATGCCTTTTTCACCAACACCACATTTGAAAACCAAGTAGGGTAGCTAACTTCCCTTATAACTCCTATTTCTTTGAAGGTTGTGACCTTATTTTTAATCACCTTATTCTTATCCCTTAGGAATATTTTCTTCCTTTGTTGGATAGGTCTAGCCTCTGGTTGAGATTTAACCTATGATTTATGACCTCTGGGTCAATCCTAGGCATGTCTACCGAGGTCCATGTGAAGACATTATAATTTTCTCTAAGAAAATGTGAAAGTTTCTCCTCCATCTCTACTATTAAGTTTGCACTTAACTTCAAAGGATGGTTCTCACATTTACCCTCTATTAGTAGGTTTCGCACCTCATTTAAATTGAAAATCCTCACCAAAACTTTATCCCTAGCCTCCTTTGAGGGAGGCCTTGCGGTGATTGCTACTTGAGGGTGATATTTTTAATGTTGGTATTGTAACCATTCTAGCCTTTTCTTAATCTCCTCTTAACTCATCCATGTCCTTGTCAGTAGGGAATTTGATCACTTAGTGGAAGGTGGACAAATTTTCCTTTATTTTATGTATCCATGGCTTGCCCAAGATGGTATTGTAGTGAGTTGGGACATCAATAATCAAAAAATTAGTCATTACTATTGACCCTCTTTCCATGACAGACAATACTATAGTCCCTACAACATAGGTAGTGCTACTGTTGAATCCTACCAAGGGTAGTTATGTCTTTATAATGTTAGTCTCCTTCAACCCTAGGGGTTTTACGGTGGACAAAAAAAGAAGATGCATTAAGCTTCCTGTGTCAATCATAATACGACATACACCGCAAGACAAAATTCTTAGGGTGATCACTAAGGGGTCTTCATGATGGGACAAGGTCTTATCCTCCTTAGTGAAAATGATCTTTATAGAAGACCTTACCTTTTCCAAGGCATACACATGTGGGGTATGATACAACTCCTTGGAAAACCTTTTGCATTATTTTTTGAGACCCAACTGATTCTAGGCCCTCCATATATGGTATGGATAGTTTTGATGTTGGGTTCATTGTGGCAATATCTCTTATTATTTGATGGAATGGACGATTTTGGTGCCTCTTGACTATTTTGATTTACTCCTCTTTCACCATTTCTTTCTACAAGGTCCTTCAAATACCCTCTGGCCAACAACTCTTCTATTTATTTTTTGAGGATTTTGTACTCTTCATGACCCACATCTTTGTGGCAGGCATACCATTTAGTTGTGTCCCTAAGTAGAGACTTCATCTTCTAAGGCCATCTGACATTCGAGTCCTCCTCCATTTTTAATACAGCCTGAGCCAAATTCATTCTCAATAGAGGGCCCCTAAAAAGTGAGAGTGATCTCCCCCAAAGCCTTCTATTTTTTTGACCATTTTCCACTACCTTTGTTGTTTAGCATAAAACACTTGTTTCTATTGATCCCACTGCCCTGATTTCCCTTATCTGGACTAACCTCCTCTTTTCTTTCTCTGGTATGACCTCCACATCGGTTCAATGGATCTTAATGAGGCCTAGCTCTCTTTTGAGATTGAAAAATTGTCTCGCCTCTCTATATGCTTTCTCCATAGTATAAGAAACTATCTTGGTAAGCTCTATGAACAGGTCAGAGTTATTTAATAGGCCATACATATAGGCTTCTATAGTGATCAAGCTACGAAAGTCAAAGATTCTAACTTTTCCTCCCTAAATCATTTCATATATTCTTTGGAAGACTCACCCCTCTCTTGAATAATTGAGAAGATATGGTGTCACTCTTTCCTTAGAGGCTTGTTACAGGCGTTGTTGGGGATGAATAACCTAGAAAATTTTGAGAACGATGTTATGGTGCAGGTTGCCAAGTTATTGAACCACTTTTGGGCACCATCATAGATAGTAGTAGAGAACAATGTGCATATCATGTCATCTCTTTTTCCCTATGTGAGACTCATATGGGCCATGACCATCTAGAAATATTATACATGCGTGATAAGGTCTTTAGTTCCCAGATAATCAGAGCATTTGGGAGCATTGAACTTGGTTGGTGGTTCATAATTTTATATTTCATCAAAGAATGGGGAGACATAAAGTTGTTCACAGTCCCTATCCATATCATAAGAAACCTTACCTTTCTCATGCCTTTCATTGGGCACTGTCAATGTCTGAAACCACAACTCCAAGATTTTCCTCCCTTAGAGGCTCCCCAATCTGATTGTGAGCATAATGACCTATTTTCCGATTTGATCTCCTCGAGCTCTCTTCTTAACTCAAGGAGCTGATGGGCTAACTCCTATCATGTTCTATTCTCTACTAAAGGCCTCGTTATAGATAGGCAAGGTGTTATCCATTGCTACTATGGCCTCCTTGTTTGCTATTCTTAATTTTCCTTCAACACGTGTTCCTAGCATGGTTATAAGTAATAGGTGATGCTTAGTCTCTTAAATCTCTTTCAGAATTTGGGGTGAATCCTATGGGGTCAAAAGAGAAAGCTCAACCTTAGAGTCTGAGCCCCATAGTGGGTGCCAAAATGTTGGGATTGGTATGATTTGCAGAGAGAGAACTAAGAGATAAGTCAAAGTATTTGATTAAATGTATGGATTCTTTAATAGCTCCATCTATTTATAGAACATTATTCGTATAGGGGTTGATTACATAGGATGTACATATACATGGGATGTCAGAGGAGTATAAATGATAAAAAGTGATTCAATTTATAGTTTGAGGCTGACCATAGCTTGAGCTAGTGGTCAATCTTATAGATTAACATGATTCTCTTGGGCGAGTCTCCCTTTTATTAGTGCGTTGCGAGCGCGGGGTCAAGTAGGTCATTTGGGATGACTTATCTTGCGGCTCGAGTTGTTAGATGGGCCAAGCTTCTGGTCGGTCTACATGTCCAAATAAAAACATTGGACATTGAAGATGAAAAGACCAATACAAAAATTTAAGTAAACCATAATGGTTGAGTCTCTATAACTTATCCATAAAATCTACCCATAAGCATATCGAAGCAATGAAATTCTACCTTAGAAAAAGAATTTCCTATAGGTAGTAAATTTAATATTCTTGAAGAATATGATCCATTTTTTTATAAAGATTTCCATACAAGTTTAATTGAGAACCTATATATAGAAATTAATTTAAGTGAATTAAACTATTTTCCTAAAAATTTCAAGAAAGTTTTTAAGAAATTTAGGAAAAATATTAGAATAAAAGTAAAGCTTATCTATCTCAGATTTTTCAATTTACTTATGGGTTGGAGTGAAAAAGGTTGTATTAGTCCTTGTCATTTTATCAAATAGGGATTTTCAACACTAATAGAGAACCAACTGAAGGGCATGCCTAGAAAAGGAATTCAATACATATGAGCTTTATAGACTAAGAGGAAAAATGTTAGGTCAAATTTATTATGAACTCAATAAAATTGATAATTCTTCTTAAATCAAAGTAAATTATTTGACTAGTAAAATCATAATTACTTTCCATAGCAATATGGCTCTTACTAAAAATGATGGTGAGAAAATCAGTAAGTTTGAGATAAATTTTAACAGTAATAACTTGAAAATTTGTCAAGAAACAATAAAGGTGTTACACAAAAACCAACTAAGGATCACAAATGTATTTACTGCATCAAAGATCGAGAAGATGAAGATGCATCATCATCTATGTCATTAAAAGGACTCTCGGTAGAAAATGACACTATGGAATAAAAATATAGAAAACACATCTTCAATCAGCAAGTCAAGCCAAGTAAATGAAAGATTTAAATTTAAACACAAAAAGTAGAAAGTTAGGTAAATTATTAATGTAGAAGTAAAATAATGATTTTTCACTATTATAAATAGGGATTCCTTGCCTTATTTTCATTAGATGGACATAGTTTTAGCAATAATAACCTCTCTACTCTAAAATTTATTCATCTAGCAACTATATATCTAGAAACTATAAATGACTAAGAATCTCTTCAAAGTTCTTAGTTGGCTTTTAGAATTGTAATCATTATTAATATTATGAATAAAATAAAGTACAATCACTCTTTTTTCTATTTTATAGTAAGTCTAATTTGGATACCATATTATGTACGGAGGTAAAGGCTTTACCATTACTAGGAGGATATTAAGGTTTAAACAAGTTGAGGCATGCCAGGTGTAACAAAAGAAGAAGAACAATGGAAAAGGAGACCATGGTGGACTCATTAAATTCAGGTATGATAATTATAATTCTAAGTCAATTAAGGATCTTGAATAATTAAATATTTACTTATAACATTTATAAAAGTGATAAATAAGAAAATGAATACAAAGAAACTAGCCACAAGTCTATATGAACATAAATATAAGAAAATTATAAAAATAAAATAATATTTTGATAAGAAACTTAAAAGTTTGCTTTTAAATAATAATCTGCATAAGGTAACAATTAGCATTATAAAACAGCTAGCCATAATTTATTATCAGAGTCTTAGAAAAGAAAAATACACTATTGGATGGAGAGTTAATGTTGTTAACCATTTGAGAACTTTAGTGATATTAACTATAAACATCAAGGGCATTAGACCTCTTTTTACAAACCTCAAAAGCATAAGTGAAGATATGTTGAACCTTAGGTTCATTAATGATAGATTTCCTTAAATCATGATTTTCATTGCTTTTCTTCTTTTCTTTCATTTGGTTTATTTTCACGATATTAGAGCTTGTTAGTTGTGGATAATCAAAATTCTTCCGCATTTTTAACACAAGTTATATTAGATGGAATTACTTTGTTTGATCTTGTTCTTTCAATACCAACATCATCTCCTATCTCCAGTTCATCAGTTTCTTTTACATCTCTTCCTATTTATCCTATCAATTCTAATTTTTCAATTAAACTCTATAATTTCAATTATTTGATATGGAAAGAACAACTAAAACACTTTATAAATGTCTTTGACCAAATAAGGTTTTGTTTTACCCTCAAATCTCTCAAGAAACTCTTCTCTTATTCATTTGAAATCTCAAAATCTTATGAAATTTTCGAAGACAATCCCAAGTTCTTACTTTGGGATAGGCAAGATGGTGCAATTAAAAAATAGGATCTATTTATCCATTATTTCAACTTACCTCAAGTATTTAATTGGCAAGCAAACTACATTGGACTATTGGCAAGTTTGGCTAAAGCTTTTAAAGATAATTCTCAAGGATGTGTAATAGATCTTCGTTAGCATCTACAAACCTTGACAAAAGGTCCTATGATCATTGAACAATACATCAATGTAGCAAAGGAGATGATTGACCAATTTCTAGTTACTGGCGATTCAATCAGTGATCATGAATATATGTTATATGTGCTTGGTGGTTTGGATTCAAACTTTACTCTCTTGTGACTAGTATCATTGGTAAGTAGATGATACTTAGCCTTGATGAACTATTTGCATGACTTAGAATGCATGAGAGATAGCAAGATCACATGAATCTATTAGATTTGTAAGTGAAAAGGCTAATTACACCAAAACTTACTCTAAACCAAGTTTTACTCATTCTTTTCTTCATAAATAGTAAGAAATTTCTTCTATTTTTATGAATACATCTTAGAATACTAGTAATGTATAAAACAAAAACAATACATCAAAGTTTGACCAGACTCAGTGCCAAATTTGTAAAAATTTTGGTTATACTACAACTAAATGCTACTTTTGATATTCATAGTCCAAAAATAGTGTACTTCCTAATAGAAATAAAAACAAACCTCAAGGACCACCACCTCAAGATAATTTGGCTAAAGCACATGATTTTTCAAATTTAGATCATCAATATCACGAATTTGAATCTATTTCTACTTTTTATCAAACTACACCTTCTTTACCTACATTCAATCTAACGTTTCAGCCATAAGCCTTGTTAGCTATCTCTATGGCTCTTTCTACTACTACTTAGAAATGGTTTATGGATATTGAAGCTACTCATCATCTGACCTAAGATCAAAGCATTCTGTAACATTCTCATCCTTACTTAGATAGTGAAACAATATTACTTGATAATGCAATAGTATTACTTTGTAATGGTTTAACAATGTTGAGTAAAATTTAGAATACATACCTCTAAATTTACTAATATTATATCCAAACAAGTAAAAAAATTACTTGTATTATACCTACTATAACACCTTTCAAAGGTAACTCACAAATTGAAGAGAAATACAAACACTCAAAGAGAAAGCTCTCAACTCACACTCAAACTAAGAATACAAAGACTTATATGTTTTTGATATATGTTTAAACTAAATTCAAGGTAGGATATTTATAGTCCTCACCATGCAATCTACACCACACAAATATAAAACTAAGAAATAATTCTAGTCATACAAATATTATCTACACACTTTTATTTCTACAACTTCCAACCACCCTATTTATTCATCCTTCAACCACCTTATTTATTCATCCTTCAACCACTCCATTTATTTCTCTACATCCTTAAACCACTCCATTTATTTTCTTACCACTTTATTTATTATGTTGGTGTTGATTTTCAAAACTCCCCCTCAACACCAACTCTCACTATTTTTACTGTGTCAAGCTGACGGCGAAACATTTCAAACTTACCAACGCTTAAACTTTTTGTGAACAACTCTTCAACTTGATCATCTGTCTCAATTTTTCTCATAACAATTTCTTATTACAGAAGCTTTTCTCTGATAAAGTGATAATGCACTTCAACATGCTTAGTTCTTGCATGAAAAACCAGTTTCTCTGCCAAATGAATTACCGATTGATTGTCATAGTACAACGGTACTACATAATCTACTGGTTGATATAGATTATTCATTAGTTGTATCAACCATGTACACTATTGAACTTCCATTTTTGCTACTTGATACTCAACTTCAGTGGTTGATAATGATACTGTTGGTTGTCTCTTGCTACACCAAGAAATTGTTTCGGAACCCAACTTAAACACATGCCCATTTGTTGATCTCCTGGTGTCATGATCTCCTACATAGTCTGTATCATAGTAACAAAATAACTTACAGTCTCCACCTTTCTTGTACAAAAGACCATGGTCAATTGTACTCTTCACATATCTCAGTATTTGTCGAACTGCATCCAAATAAGGCTTTTTTGGATTTTGCATGTACTGATTCATCACACTAACTGCATAAGAAATGTCAGGTCGAGTCAAGGTTAAGTAGATCGGACTGCTTATCAATTATCGATACATCATTACATCTTCCAAATCTTTTCCTTCACGTGTACACATTTTAGAATTTGATTCCATCGGCATCAAAATCAGCTTGCATTCGAGCATTCTGAACCACTTCAACAAATCTTTGGAATATTTTTACTCATAAAGAAATATTCCTTCTTGTGTGTGAGCAACCTCTAAACCAAGGAAGTGCTTGAGTTGGCCAAGTTTCTTCATCTGGAAACAGATTGAAAAATTCTCTTTCGTTCGAAGAAGTTTTGCCTCATCAACACCGGTTATGATTAAGTCATCCACATACACTAGCACAATAGCTAGCTTTCCTTCATTGGCTTTAACAAACAAGCTGGAATCTGCAGGTGTTACTGAATAACCATTTTGTGTTAGAAATTCAGCAATCTTACCATACCACGCCCTGGGTGCTTATTTAAATCCATAGAGTGCTTTCCGTACCTTACACATATATTCAGAATGATCTTGGCTCTAAAAACCCATTGGTTGGATCATGTAGTCTCCCGATCCAGCTTTCCATGAAGAAAAGCATTCTTCATATCCATCTACCATAACTTCCAATCTTTGTTGGCTGCAAGTGCAATTAGGACTTGAACAGTTGTAAGTTTCACCACTAGACTAAACGTTTCATCATAGTCTAGTTCATACTGTTGAGAGAAACCACGAGCTACCAATCGTGCCTTGCACTTCTCGATTGACCCATCTGGATGGCGTCTTATCTTGTAAACCCACTTGCAAGATATGGGTTTCACATCTCTTGACTTTGGCACGAGATCTTAAGTCTGATTTTGCTGAAGTGCATTGATCTCTTTTTCATAGCTGTCATCCACTCAGAACTCTAAGATGCTTCTTTGAACGTCTAAGGCTTTGTTACTTCTTCAATTATGGCTACATTGGCGTATTTAGGATTTGGCTTTTGTGTTCTTGTTGACCTACGGAGTTGAGAATATGGAGTTGATTCTTCCATTTCACTAGGCCCATCTTCTTCATTTAGTTGTTGATATATGCCAGTTTGCTAAGGATTCTAAGTTACTCTTTGTTCGATACCATCATCGTCTAGATCTCTAGATTCATCTAAACTTGGTTGGAATTGAATAGTATGCTTCCCCATCTTTTGTTGCAGCTTGTCACCAAATTCTCTTGAGTTTGGAAATGCCTTCTTCTCTGAGGACTACCAAGAAGATGCTTCATCGAAAACCACATCTCGTGAAGTGTAGCATCTTCCACTCATTGGATCATAACATTTCCATCCTTTTCTCTGGCTGTCGTATCCTACAAAGATACATCTAACAACTTTCTTGTCAAATTTACTCCGTAAATGATCAAGAAACATACATAACATACACAACCAAATACTCAAAAGTAGCTAATTGTATGTTTCATGTTCCATAGTTTCTCAAAGGGTGAAACAAATTCTAACCTTGGTTTAGGAAGTCTGTTGATCACAAAGGCTACAGTCCCCATCGCTTCAGGCCAAAACCTCCTAAGTACGTTCTTTTCATGTAGTCCCACAAATTTCTACAAGATGCTGGTTCTTTCTCTCTGCTACACCATTTTGTTGTGGCGTGTTGGCATAAGTGTACTGATGACGTATTCGACATTCCCTTAGGTATTGAGAGAACTCGCTTGAGCTATATTCTCCGCCGTTGTCTATGTGCAAGCAACTGATCTTCTTTCCAACTTCTCCTTTAGTTGACTCTCTAAACTCTTTAAACTTTGAGAATATGTCAGATTTTTCTTTCATAAAGAAAATCCACACATACCTTGAGAAGTCATCAATGAATGTCACCATATAGCCGATACCGCCAATTGATGGTTGCTTAACAGGATCGAATACATTAGAGTGAACTTACTCTAATGGTTTTTTTGCTTTAAACTTTGATTACTCATATGGAAATTGGTGAGCTTTACCATATTGGTATCATGCACAGACACTGTTTGCTCACACGTCTAGTTGAGGAAGCCATTTAAGCATCGACTTCTTCACCATCACACTTAGCTTAGAATAGCTAACGTGACCTAACCACATATGCCATAGATCTGTTGTCTCATTTCTTCTTGTCTTGTATACATATATAGATTATGCTGACATTACGTAGATTGATTCCAATCGTTGCCTCTCCATTGTCGGTGTTTTTGAGATTTTGAGATCATGATACACCTTCTCCTCTCGGGGACCGAACAAGACATAGTGCCCTGATGATGTTAATTGAGCCACAGATAGAAAAAAATTCTTCATTCCCAAGACATGATAAACATCTTAAAGTGTTACTTAGTTAGTACTATATCGAGACATAATTATCGTCTTACCGATGTGGGCTATTTGGTAACCTTGAGATATGAGCTGTCACCACTACACGACTTCCCTTATACTCAGACATGCTTTCCAACTTCTGTTTATCACCTATCATATGATTTGAGTAGCTCGAATCTATGATCCAGTTATTCTTGTAGTCAATCTATTTTGATGTTGTCACCGTAAAAGCTAATTATTCTTCCTCTGTAGCGAATAATGCTTCAGCATCCCAACCATCTTCGTTATGATCCTTATAATTGGAAGTAGTTGTATTGCTTTCAACAGGCTTATTCTTACTCCAAAAATCTTTTGCCATGTGACCCATCTTCCCGTAGTTGTAACATTCATTGTCAAATTTTCTATTGTTATTGCTGTTCTTCCAAGCTCCCCCTAGATGAAAGCCTCCTTTTTCTTGAGGAATTTTTCCTTTGTTGCCATCATTTTTATATCCATTTTCATTGTACTGCTTGAAAGTGCCTCTGCTTTTTCTAGTGTAAAGCGCTTCTTCTTCACCCTACAGCGAGACTCCTCCCATTTTCTTTAGCCAAAACTTCTTGACCAGCCAGTAAATTTTCAAACTCAACAAGAGATGGTTGTGTCGGCCATCCTTGTATAGCGGTAAAAACCCTCAATATTCGGGTCTCAAACCATGAATAATTATTCTTCTTATCCTTGTTTCCCTAATAAGAGCTTTCGAATCTAACTCTAAAATTTTGCGGCATAATGACTTTACCTTGTGAAAGTATTGGGAAATCGTTATGTCGCGTTGCGCCATCGATAGCAACTCATTCTCTAGAAGTTGCAATCTTGTATCATTCTTCTTTGAAAAGAGTGTAATAAGAGTGTCACATGCTTCCTTTGGTGTTTTTGCATCCCGAATGTGTTCCAACATTTCTTCTTCAATTGTGGTCTTCAAAGCAAACATCACTTTGCCTGCTTTAATTTTCCACTTCCGTAAGATGCTGTTTGCATCTTCCACTGTTGGTTGTGTGACTTCATCACCACCAAAAACCTCCCACAAGTCTTGACTTTGTAGGTAAGACTCCATACATATTGCCCATGTGTTATAGTTTTTGTTGTTGAGCTTCTTGATTCCTCCAACTACTTGAAGATCACCCATCGTGTCGGCAAGACTTCGACTATACCGAACAAGGTTAACTAATAAACTTGTAGAGTACCAAACTCCTCACAACTCAAGATAACTCCACTAAGAATGATCCCTGACTGTCCAACTCTGATACCAATTATTGAGTAAAATTTAGAATACACAACTCTAAATTTATAGATCTAAACAAGTAAACAAACTACTTGTATTATACCATTATAATACCTTTCAAAGGAAACTCACAAATTGAAGAGAAATACAAACACTCAGAGGGAAAACTCTCAACTCATACTCAAACTAGGAATACAAAGACTTATTTATTTTTGATGGAATGATTAAACCAAATGCAAGGTAGGCTATTTATAGTTCTCACCATGCAATCTACACCACACAAATATAAAACTAAAAAATAATTCTAGCCATATAAATATTATCTACACACTTCTCTTTTCTACAACCTTTAACCACCCTATTTATTCATTCTTCAACCACCCTATTTATTCATCCTTCAACCACTCCACTTATTTATCTACATCCTTAATTTTATTAATTTAATGAATTGCATGATTGAATAATACAAATGTTTGAATTGATAAACCATGTATACTTTTTTTTGTATGTTTCATAACAAAGTGATGAAGTTATATGTGGTTATTTTGTTATGAAATTTATGAGACATATCATCTCAAATATCAACATGTCAATTAAAGATGTGCTAATCTCTTTTACTAATATACTCTTTTAACATATAAATTATTTTTAATGAATTTATGATGTTAATTATGAAATAAATTTTATTCATTTGTATTTTTGGAATCATAATACTTGTTAGGTGTTATTTGATGTGCTCCTTGTTTTATAATCATACTTTAAATTTGTTAGCCTCAAAGACTTTATATTTAATATTTCACATAGCATGCAAACTATGTTGATTTTTTAAGCCTCTTCATTTGAGGCCATGAGAAAATTTAGGTAATATTGTATGTATACTTATTAAATAACTAGTATATTAATATTTTAACATATACAAGTTATTTTTGTGAATTCATGATATTAAATTGTTATTTTGAATTTAAATACATGTAGTTCTTTGATAGGAGTAAAACGTGCTATGGTAAGCAATGTTTTGAAGATTTACAAGAAGAATAAGTGGAACACATGTTTTAAATTATAAAGTTGTAAGAAAAATCAAAAGAAAAATCTAATGATTGACTAACATAGGTATCTTATTATTATATGCTTATCTTGTAAAATTACATAAAAAATGGATATTCTAATTAAGTTAAATTTGTATAGATGCATTATATATAAGTTATTTTTTGTTATATGTTATTTTTTAAGTAATTAATTAATATCTAACTTTTAAATGAATAAAAAGTTTTAAAGACTCTTTTAAACATATTCTTATTTTTTTGCTATTATGTGATGATTCTATAAAAATAGAATCATTATCCCACTTTTTTTATTTAATATTTACTTATTTTATTCAATAAGTAGTATTTTTTAGGTTAAAAATATTAAAATATAAATTCTTTTAGTGAAAATAGGTGAGAATATAATTTTTGGCATTTTTTTGGAATATTTTTGAATTTTTTTATGAATTTTTAACGCATGACTAATCAGAAGCTTCCACGTGACATGTCATGCAAGAAGAGAAGCTGGTTGGGCAAGTCACACAGATGCCATGCAAGCAGAGACAATGAATTATAGATCACTGCGTGTGAGGAATAACAAACCATGTGCCACATGTCGACATGGCTTTCATTTTGAGTTTAAGCGTAGCCAAACCTTTACGCCATGTGTTGCCAATCTACTCGTTCAACCGTTCCACCCATGTGCCACATCATCTGCATCTACGAATCACATTGCGCCACATAGCACTGACTCAGCATGCTTTGACTCGGACCGGTCTCCCCTACCATGTATCACTCTCTGATTCGCCCAATGAATTCTGTGTGCCATGTGTCGCGATGTGATTGGCTAGCATTGTTAATTTTTCTTGTTTTGATCTCAACCCTTGATCTTAAAATTGATTTGATGATCCAAATTGCACTTAAGCTATATTTAAGTCTCTAATCACCTCATAAACCTAATAAGTCACCATTAGCATAATTTTGATATGTTTTTTGAGATAAAAAGGAAAATTATAGAAAAATTCAAAAGGAGATATAATTTTAATAGAGATTCAAGAGAAAATTAGTACTATAATTCAAGAGATTTTCTTCTTCTATTCTTTTCTTTATCAATTTTTATGTCTTTCTTTAGGAAAAATATGAGCTTTATAGACAAAATTATATCTAGTTAATTTATTAATCTAAAGATCTTATGAACCTAATTTTTACTATGTTATGATCTAATGCTTTTTATCTAAATTATAATTTTAACTTAATTATATTATTAGGGATTATATTATGTTAAAAAGGATCAATTTTATATTTTAAGTCGATTAATACATAGAATCGACTTAAAATTTTAAAACGAGTTAAAATTTTTAATCAAAATAAAATTTTAAATCAACTCATTTGTTAATCAATTTACTTAAAAGACATTTGTTGTAGTAGTTGCGGAAAGGTACCGGTTCAGGTGGATGTTAAGAGAACTACAAACAAAAGTAATTCTTTAACTAGCTACTCTATGTGCCCAATGATGACGATAGGAAACTAGAATAAGTTAAAATGAAATTGGTTTTGTGTATAATCTAACAGATTTGAAGTATATAAAGTTTTTGACTAATCAGCTTTTGAGTATCAAATTTTTTTAACCTATTTAACACAATACTAGAAGTTTCTTTTTTTTTTAAGACAGAAATATCTAAACTTTAAATTCAATAACATGTAAGTTTCAAATAGAGATTTAAATGACAAATAACGAATTTTCTTTTTTTATTGTTTACATGCATATAATACTTCATAGATGACAGGCCATTGTATATTAGAACAAATTAACGAGTCAATTAGAATTTTAAATCTCTATTTAATTAAAACTTATGTGTTATTATGTTTGAAATCTGGATACTTTTGTGTCAATGAAAAATTTAGGCAGGTAGATCAAAGTTTGAGTATATCAAAATCTTCTTAGCTTAAACTTTTGCTATTTGATGGTAAATTATAGAGCAGGCAGAGGTGTAAATTTTATATTAGTCGTGTTCGGATTGTGGGTTATGCTTCCCTTGATAAAAAGGGAATTAGCATCTAGGTGACACCATCAAAGGTTAAAGAGAAATGCGTTAATAATAATAGTGCGAAAATAAAGTTGATTAACATAAAAATAAGGTTTAAGAGTATCATTTATTTATTAATTTATTAATTATGATTAAAGTGTATAAAAATTAATTAATTTTTATATAAAATATTACAAGTTTGTTAACTATTAAAAAATAGACTAATAATTTAAAATAAAGAATTAAAGTGTTAAAAAAATTAAAAAGATAATATCATAAAAAAATTAAAAAACCAAAACATACAATGAGACATTTTAAGTAAATTTAATTCTAATAAAATAAGATGAATGATGCCCACATTTTTGCACACCCCACTCCTAGTGTGCCAGGTGAAAAAATAATTTATAAAAAATTGATAATTCAATTTATAGATAATTCCTCCATATGTTGAGTTGAGCAAAAATGTGATTATTTATATCTCTTTATCGTTTTCCTGTAATTAGGAATTCAAATTGTAACAATCAAATTTTGTATGTTACATCCACTCCCTACTAACGTATTATTGAGTATTTATTAATTTAAATTTTATTTCACAAAATAAATTATTATGTCCAGGAAAGAAGGTGATCGTTTTATTTACATAAATTAGATATATTAATAATTTTTAAATTGATATATTTTAATAAATTTATTATTACAAAAATAAAATTTTAGTTATTTTAGATTAATTTTAATTATTTTAATAATTTTTTAATTTTTTTTAATTTTTTAAGATATTTTTATTTTTAAATATTTATTATCAGTGATGTTTTTTTTAAATATTTAAAAAAATAAAAACTTATAAAAAAATGATAAAAATATACAAAATATAATAATTAAAGTGTATAAATTTATACGACTTTAACTTAAATCCATGCCATTGTCAGCTGTTTTGTATATATTTTTGTTCTTGTAAACGAAGAACCATAAGGAAATTAATCGCGTAGTAAAACTGAGATAACGTTAGGTGCTTAGTTAAATTGAGAATAATGGAAGAAAACACTTTTACCTGCGAAAAAGACGCTTAACTTCGGAAATCGTTGTAGCAAGTTTGTTAGAGAGACACACACAACAAGAGAGAGAGGGAGAGGAGAGGGAGAGAGAGAGAGACATTGTTGGATTGATTTTGAGGGGTTAGGGTCAATTTGTGAGTGGGGTTGCGATACAGAGAGGGACGCAGAAATGACTCAAAGTTAGAAATGTGAAAAAAGTCGTCCCTCAAAATCGTAGTATCAAATCTCATTCACTTGCATTACCCAGAAGGAACCCATTAACCAAAACATCAAAGGGTTCATGAAATTCTAAACATTTGGATCAGGTTTCATGTGGGTATTTGCGAAAATTAGAAATTTATGAAAAAAAGAACAAAGTAAAAAGAAGAAGTACATAAAAATTGAAAATTTGATGACTAATGGCAGGAGTCAAGTTTGGAACTTTCCCTCTGATGGAAGCATAGAAAAGGATATGGCGCATCCCAAGGCCACAACCAAAAGGCTCTACCAAGTTTGGAAGGGTAACAATGTATGTGTTTTCCTCTTGTCCTGTTTCATTATTTTCTTTTCAATTAGAATAAGAAAGAGAGAGTTGGTTTGAGAAAAATGCCCAACTACACATGTATTATCAATACTAATAGTGCTGTTTTGTGTTTAGAAATTTTTGTGTGGTGGAAGACTAGTATTTGGTCATGATGCTTCATCATTGATTCTAACTAGTTTCCTAATTGGAGGTCCTGCTATTACATTCTGTATACGAATGTTTTTGATGGTCAAAGGAGATAATCCACATTTTGTATATCCCGTACTGATTGGTGGATTGGTCCTCACTGTTTTGGTTGGTAAATGGATTTTTATTCATTTAAAAGTTAATTTTTTTAGAAATTGAAGTTGAAAACAAGAAACCACAATTCTAAATTGCTCATGGTTTATGCAGGATTTTTGTTTTCTGTTGTTGACATCAGGAAGAGATCCAGGTATAATTCTAAGGAACTCACATCATCATTCTGAATCAGCTGAATCACTTGACACTACCTCATCAACAGAATGGGTCAATAACAAAATGGCTAATTTGAAATTACCTCGAACCAAGGACATTATGATAAATGGTCATACACTAAAGGTGAAGTTCTGTGACACTTGTTTGTTATATCGTCCTCCAAGAGCATCTCATTGTTCAATCTGTAATAATTGCGTCAAGAAATTCGATCACCACTGTCCATGGGTCGGCCAATGTATTGGACAAGTAAGTTATTTTCTAATATTATATTTCATCATAGTATGTCATATGTTATCTAATTATCAACAAGTTTTACATGGACATTGATTGCTTTATCAGATGTTGAAAACTCTGTCTGTAGAGATATGTAAATTGGTGAAGATAGATCTCACATTTGTTAATCTTCCATCATAAGACAATGATAATCAAAAATATAAGTTGATAGGTCTACTTGTTTCTTAATTTCATGAGGACCTTGAAGCAAAAGTTTCTACCGTATTTAATTGTTTCATATTCTACTAATTTTGATTGCAGCGTAATTATCCCCACTTCATAATGTTTATATCATCATCAACCATCTTGTGTATATATGTTTTCTCCTTTTCTTGGGTCAACATTCTTCGAGTGGGGGGAAATATATGGAAGATCATGGCACGTGATATCTTATCAGTTATTCTCATTGTGTATTGCTTCATTGTTGTTTGGTTTGTTGGTGGGCTTACGGTTTTCCATTTCTATCTAATCTGCACCAACCAGGTAAACCCTTCTTTCATCCATTTTACTCTACCCCATAGCAATTATTATCGTAATTGTGTCTCTTGGTCATTCACTTTTAAAAGAATGCATGATTTTCCTAGAACCATGACATGTTTGTGTTAAAAAACTATGCACATGTCATTATTAATTTCTAATGTCACTATACATTATAGGTTAAACAGCTTCTAAAATCCCCAAATTTTAACAGATGAGTTCTAATTTAGAAGTTTGGGGACTAATGTGTCACACTTAGGTTCTCAAACTTAAACTTAAGTGTGACATTGAATAACTTTGGGGGTCGAACTATTAAGTTTTTAAGATCTTTGTGTAAATGAGTTATAATTTTAGGGAGCTTAGAAATTGTTTAGCCTAAATTATAATCTCTTAAAAATTGATCTTATTATTACCTTTTCACAGACGACTTATGAGAATTTTCGATATCGTTATGATAAGAAGAAAAATCCCTATAATAAAGGGTTATTTGGGAACTTCAAAGATGTATTTTTCACAAGGATTCCACTTTCAATGATAAACTTCAGAGAAAATGTGTTAGTAGATGATGATAATGTAACCATGGGATCTACTACTACTGCCTCTGCAAATGAAAAAGGGAATTTTGACATGGAGAATATGGGATATAAATATGGCAAAGATGATGATGTTAAAAAACTTCCAAATATTTTACAGAATCTGGATTATAGTGAGCTTGGTGATGGTGAGAAGAGGAAGAGTTTGGATTATAGTGGTCTTGATAATAACTTGAAGAACAAGGAAGGAAATAAAGATGTTCAACGTAATCCATTCTTACATAGTATCCTGGTGAACAACAAAGACTTTCACAACTAGGTTCTGTAGCCGAGGATAATCAAGACAAGAGATGATGCCAAGGCACATTTTTAGTTATGTGTTACTTTTCTTTCTAAGCAAATCAATATACCTTATTATTTATACTATATATCAAATTCTAAATCAAATCTAAATAAGTTTGGACAAAAATATTTTTATACTTTAAAATAACATGTTGTGCCATTTAAATTTTGAAAAACAATTTAATCTAACTACATAAGACTCATATAAATATTACATACTTGTGTTTATTTCAAAATTCAAAGAATTTAATTAACATTGTTTATCATATTTATTTTCGATATATAGGTTTGGTTAAAATATTTTTTCAATAATGTATCTTTAATTAACTCAAAAATTTCTGATTAATTTTTATTTTTTATTTATTTGTCATTGTATCTGGCACAATGATTTCACTTATGTTGTAAAACTTAAAACAAATAAAAAAATTAAAATAACATGGTTTTTACATGATTGTATCACCTAGATTTTAGATAATTTGTAGAAATTAAACAAAGATAAAATTAAGACATAAGTATAATAATTATTGTCTAAAACACGGGTCTTTAACTAGTTATCGAAAAAAAAGCCCGAAAAAAGAATACAGAGATTAGATAGATAGGAAAATTATATTGTATTAATAATTTTATACACCAATCTTTATAAATGTAAAAATAGTCACTTTAATCCTATATATTAGACATCAAAAGGACATTTTTTTTTTCAAATTTAAGGATTATAGTGACAATTTTCACTAAAGTGTCAAGAGGATAAAGAAAGGATCTCATTTACCCTGTAATCCTATATTTATATATTATAGCCATGATTGGAAAAGAATAATACTTCATTTTTTTATGGATAGTTAGAGTATAAAGAGCATTCATCAAGTTTGATTAACTATTAATTTTGTATATCTGGTTTATCTCACCAGTTATTATTGTAATTAATGTATGTTTTGTTGGACAAAATTTTCCATGTTGCGAAGCAAATGATCAATGTCAAACCTCCTTTTGTTTCATTTTTCCATATTTCTTTTGAACATTTTTAAGGATTCTTTTATCCTATTTATTTACATTTTTTTTTGTAAGGATTCATCACTAAAAATGGGATAAAATTTATTGATATAATAGGTTAAAACAATTATCTAAATATTTATATTGAATCACATTATGTGCTCATTACAATGACAAATTTAAATGTTAAAAGCACCAAATTTTTTTCGATAAGCAATTTTTTTTTCTTTTGTTTTTCTGAAATAGCAAATGTTAAAGAACCATTTGTTTAGGCATACTTTTCTTTTTGCTAAAAAGTAATTGGTTAAAGTAAAATGTGCCAAAGAATTTATGATACGGGAAAAGAAAAAAAATCATCTAAATTCGTTATTTTTTAACAAAGTGTATTTTAGATCTGTATATAGTGTGGTAGCACAAATTCGTTATTTTTATAAAAACAAAAAGGTCTACAAGTTCATTTTGTAAAGTAATATATTTGTGTTGTTTTAGTTTTGAAGTGGACAAATAGAGTAGTATAAGTTTATTACTTTATAAAAAAGATTTTTACGATAAATATATATGTTGGATAGGAAAATCACCAGATATGTATGGTTCTATTTGATTGATTCACAGTAACATTAAAAAATCAAATAAGCAAATAGGAAAATCACTAAATATATATTTTATCATTTAAATTTAAAATCAACATTAATATTATAAATAATTATATATTAATTAATTTAATATTTAAATATTATAAATTTATATTAATTCATCCATATTAGTTATTTATGATTATATCATCCTCCAAAATCTTTAAATATGTTCTCGCTATCAAAAAAGGCAAGTGTAAGCTGATGCTACAAACCTTTTAAATTTTCTCTGATCTTGGCTTTTCTTTCAAAAATTAACTTAAGTATCAAAATGAATATGATACCCAGTGTCTTTCCTTCTGACGTGGTTTTCTAACAGAAGTTGACTTCAACAAGATATTAGTTTTGCTTAGCCAAAAATCTTGATTAATCTCCTCATTAGATCTAATAGCCCATTACTACCACTATAGCATTTTGGTTTAAGCAATTGACACTATAAAATGTAAATGTAACATGTGAGGAATTTTGTGCTAGAAAACTTCATAAACAAAGACATTTAATGCAATATAAATTCTTACTATTATATTAAAAGAGAGGACGATGGAGCTAATGGTTCTCTAATTTTTTTTCTTAAATAAAAATGTAGCAAAAGTAGTTATTTAAGTTATCGTGTAATATGAATGAAATAAACACAGTTTGAAAATTATACCTTCAAAGAGAAATGATTGTAATAATTTTCAATCCAAGTTCTTTCATGATATGTCGAGCATATATTCACTAGATGAGTAGGCACCAAGAGGAAGAAAATCATGAGAGGCTTGATCAATATCATGCTTGAGGAAAAAAGTTCACAAATATTATGTTTTCTCGAAAAAGTTCAACATATGAGTTTCAATTTATGAGCCGTACAAAAGGAGATGAAGACATTCTTTTCACAATAGCCTTCAGAAGTCTATACACAACTTTCTAAACCATTAAGGACACGAGACTTGGGTTTTGGATGAAATATGATTTAAATTATATATGTTGCTTACACATTAAATCTTAAGTGTCAAAGAAGATCTAAAATTGGTTGATAGATCAACCCAGTAGGTGTTGTAGTATGTGCCTGCTCTAGTTTAAAGATGTGTAATGCTTTATGGATAATATTTTTATATGTAATGATTTAACATAAGTTTATATATAATATATTGAGTATTTATATATTCTTAAGTGTTTAAATATATATTTAATTCTAACAATATATGTTCACCTAATTGACTTCAAAATGTGTGTTTCTTGTAGTTCACGACTGATAAACAAAAATGGGTTATTTGTTTATATTTAGACCGATGTGTTATACTGAGTTGACTTGTTTTGATAAAATCGGATAAAATAAGAAAATATTTGAACTATTAGGATTCAACCTAATTGAATGGCTATCTATGATTGAATCTTATAGACATTGTTATTACATGTACTCATAAATATAAATCTGTAGACTTTCGGTCACAAGAATGGGAAAGTTCACTTCATTTTCTACGGAGGAGATCATAATATTCCTCAAGATCAATATACCTCAAATTTTGATGTGTTTGTCCTTGAGGTAAGTGAGACAAATGATAGACAAAAGACATTTATGACACTAAATAAATAGTTACGTTATTCTCATATGGGATGTTCTAGGGTTTAACTATAGTAATTATTTGAGATTCAATATAGATTATAGTTATTGGTGGAGACAATTGACAAACTAGTCATCGTATTAATGGTAGTCATGAAAGCAACTAGATGAGAGTTAGGAGAATTTGTTTGTTTTATCAAAATTATTTTTTTTTTCTAAAATAATTTAACACAAATAGTTATATACTATCAAGGGTATTAATGGAACCTTAATTGCAGCACATGATAAAAACAATAACCTAAAAGATTCATTTTGAACACTAAAAGAAATGACATCATGATATAGTTATGCTGCTTATGTAAGTGATGAGAGTTTCTTAGAAAAATCATGTAAGTGAATAGGAGAATATAATAAACATTGAGAGAATATTATTTTGTTATTTCTTTTCATGTTTATGTAATTGTAAAGTTACAAGGGGATCATTGAATGAGAATACAAAAATATGCTTTTTGTTCTTCCTCACACATATTCCTCTCTTATTTTTTTTGCAGCTTCATTTTCATTTTCATTTTGTATTTTTCATGGTATCAAAACATATTAAAGCTCTCTGAGTCTTAAACAATCAGTTAGTCATGGATAATCTTCCTGGTTTTGTTCCGATAGCTCCACCAGATCCTTTGATGATTAATCAATCAAGTTGATCGATCACTCTTCACCTTTTACAACATTTTAGTTGCTATTAAATTCCATGATAAAAGCTACAACATATGAAAGCACCATATTTTGAAAATATTATGCAATCTTGAGTTAGAAAGTTGTGGTTTACAAGAATATTCCAATCAATTTCTTCATGATGGTTCAAGAAATCCTATTTTCAAAAATTGGTATAAAAAAGAAGAGATGTTTGGTTGTTGGCTCATATCATCAATGAATGATTATATGCTTAAAAAAAATATTTGGGTTGAACACCTCTAATGATGCTTGGATTAGACGAGAAAAATCTTATGCATCTAAATCAAGAACAAAGGTAATACAAATAAAATAGGAGTTACAAAATTTGAAAAAAAAAGAAGTCGGGTTGATGTATCACTAAATATATGTTAAAGATTAAAATGTTCTGTGATGGACTTTTTTAGTAGGATATAGGCTATCTAAAGATTAAAAATGGATGATAGTTTTAGAGGGTTTAGATGAGAATAGTGTATTTTTAACATTGATAGGGAGAACGTTGTTTGAAAATATCGCCATGGATGATGCTAAGCCATTGCAACTAACACATGGAACCAAATAAGAAAGAAGAAAAATTATTCCTATCTCACCTTTATCGTATGTCAATCTCACAATCAAGAGTAATATAAACACAACCAGTAATGACCAAAGATCACCTGTGAACAACTTTACCTATACCATTGAGTTTAATCCATATGGAAATAAACCTCTTATCTCTCAGTCTACTTATAATGGCTCATCACCTTTTTATTCTCAGCCTCGTGATAGAGCTCCACCAATTGACCGTGGTAGAGGTCACGTGCAATGTTAGTTTTATAGGAAAATTGGTCACATTGTAGCTAGTTGTTGGTTTAGATATGATAGAAATTATGTACCTCCTAACCAAGATAATCCTACCTACAAATAATTGCCTATACCTCCTTATCAAGATGCTCCTGCACCATACCCAATTGGATCCTTAATACCACCCAATTTTCAATCTCAAGCAGGGACATCTCAAAAAATTTCTAGAAAATCCATGATAGCTACAACGATTCCAAGACCTATTAACCACTTTCTACCATCACTTATATTTGATATTTCTTATTGAACAACAACTCATCATCCTCAATTTTCTTCTCAACCTACTCAATCACCAAACTATTTTTATCAATCTTGACCCATTTCACCATTATCATTACTTTAAGTGTCATTTGAGCCACAATAGTTCCTAAACTTTAGTGCTAGCCACCATGTCACTTTATATGTGCAGAATCTTTCAACATTATTATCATATGCTATACATGAAAGACTAATGATAGGTAATAGTATGGCTTTAGACATTTTTAACACTAGTAATAATCATTTCATTTCTTCACGTCACTCACACAAACCTTTATTATTGGAAAAAATTCTTCATGTACTTTCTATTACCAAAACATTTCCTAGTGTCTCTTAATTTTCCAAGATAATAATGTCTTTTTTGAATTCAATCCTATTTTTTGTTATGTTAAGGAATATGTAGAGGGGAAGCTCCTTCTTTAAGGCACTTTGCATAATGGCTTATATGTATTTGACATTAGTTTGCCATCATCTTCCTCCAAGTCTAGAACTCACAAAAAAATAGCTCTTTTGAAGCTTTACTGTTGTTTCAAATAAAGTATTTGAAGGGCTTACTTCTTTGGTATCAAAGGTTGGCTCATGCCTCCTATTCAGATGTAAAACAAGTTTTAGTTTAATATAATGTTTATGTTCCTCAAACTACTTCAACTAAGTTCTTTTGTAATACTTGTATAATGAGAAAGGGTTATAAACTCACATAAATACCTAGAAATTATTACTCTATAGTTCCTTTACATGCTATTCACTTTGATGTATGGGTTTCCTAATCAGTTAATGATTATGTTTATTATGTCCACTTTATTGATGAATATATTTGGTATACTTGGTTTTATTTTTTAATCCAAATATGACATTTTTAAATCATTTAATCAATTTAAAAATGAAGTGGAGTTGCAATTAAGTCACAAAATAATAATTTTTCAAAGTGACTAGAGCAGTGAATTTCAAAACCTACCTTATTTTCTTGATCATTTTGAAATAATTCATCACACTTCTTCTCTTCATTCACATGAACAAAATGGATTGGTTGAAAGCAAGCATATGCATATTGTTGACTTATGGATCTTAATGCTTAAACATGATTCTATACCTATGTAATACTATGAGTCATTATTTTCAAACACCTTTTTAATTAATATGTTACTTAGTCCTAATCTGTCAAATGAATCTCCTTTTGAAATACTCTTTGGAAAATTTCCTCATTACATTTTTCTTAAAGGCTTTGGTTGGTTATGTTACCCATGTATTAAACCTTACAAAAACATAGTTGTGCCTTGCACTTTTATAGGGTACATTCCAAGACACGAAGGTATAAATGCCTTGCACCCAATGGGAGACCCTATATTAGTCAAAATGTGATGTTCCTTGATACAAAGTTTCCTTTTTTCAAAAAGTGCATTCTTACCTACGGTTTCACACAAATCCAAAACTCATACTATATTACAGTGCTTTATAAAAAATTTGCATCTCCTATCACACCCATGCCTACCACTGTTAATACTCAAACTGTTTTATCACCTATAAACACACACTATCCAAATAAAGTATTTGCACATGCAGACACTTTGTCTTATTCTTCTCATATCCAGTTACCATCGTATTTATCTTTACCTTATATTCTAACTAGTACTAATGTACCATCTACATCATAGGTCATTGAACACTCAACCTTAAATGTCAACACTAAATCTATGTTTCCTATCTCTACCTTAAATGTTAACTATAAGTCTATGTTTCCTATCTCCAGTTCTGGTGCTCCTAGTATCACTATGAAAATTCCTCTATCTTAAAATTCTCTACAATCTTAAAGTCTTAATACACATTACATGACTACTAGAGCCAAAGTTGGCATTTTTAAATCCAAATCCTATGTTGTTGCACTTACTAAGTATAATATCAAAAGACCCACTTATATCAAACAAGCACTACAAGATCCTTTGTGAAAAGCTTCTATGCAAGCTGAGTTTAATTCCCTTATCAACAACAAAACTTGATCCTTAATACTACCATTAAAATATAGATTTTTCATTGTAATAAATAGTTGTTCAGGGTCAGAACCTTATCAAATGGTTCATTGGATAAAATAAATTCGTGTGATGTAGCAAAAGTTCATAAGATCAATCTCTTGGTTTCGATTTCTCAAAAACCTTTAGTCCAGTAGAGAAACAAGTAATTATATGCAATATTTTGACATTGGCACTATCCAAGAAATGGAGACTATATCAACTTGACATTAATCATGTATTTTTAAATGGTGCATTGCATGAGGAAGTCTACATGTATTAACCTAAGGGATTTAAAAATCCTACCAATTTTCATTATTTTTACAAACTGCATAAGGCAACATATAGTCTCAAACAAGCTCCTAGATTTTGGCTTGAAACACTCACTACAACTCTTTTGGCTATGGGATTTCAACAATCCAAGGCAGATATCTCACTCTTTTTAGTACATCCTTTCAATAACTCCTTATTTATATAAATGACATAGCTAACATTAGAAGGGATGACTCTGAGGTTCATTCTCTTGTCTCTACTCTTAACACTAAGTTTACATTAAAGTATTTGATATTACTATCATATTTCTTAGGAATTGAAGTGTATTATTTACCAAATAATGATACATGTCGAACAAGGAAAATATATTAGGCAGTTGCTAACAAAAGATGGTATGGAAATTGTTAATTCTATTACCACTCTTATGTCAACTTCAACACCATTATTGGCCTATATTTGTGACAATTATGAACATTTCATGATGTACATAAGCCTTCTAGGAGCTCTTCAATACATCTTCATTATCATACCAAATATCTCATACTCAATTAACAAATTCAGTCTATATATAAGTAAGCCTTTGTAACCTTACTAGTATGCAATCAAGAGGATTTTATAATACCTTTAAGGTACCTCTAGCTATGGCTTAATTATAAAACAATAAGATCATCTTCAACTTCATGGATTTTGATATACAGAGTGGGCATCCTCCAGTGATGATAAAAGATCCACATACGGCATTATAGTATTTTCTGGACTTAATCCTATAATATAGTCTAGCAAAAAGAAAGTGATATTTTATAGATCTTCCACTAAAGCTAAGCATAGGGCTTTAGTAGACACCAAAGTTGAAATAACATGGATTCAATCACTTCTCTCAAAATTACACTACATCTTACCTTCACATCATATTATCTATTGTGAAAATTTAAGCAATATATCCCAATTTGTCATGCTTCTACCAAACATATTGAATTAAACTTGCATTTTGTGCATGAGAAGCTATTGGCTCATAAACATTTTATGTAACACATAGAATCCACTAAGAACCAATAGATGTCCTAACCAAGCCTTTATCTATCACAAATTTCTTATCTCCCATACCTAAACTCAATGTCTTCATCTTACTACTGAGTTTGAGAGGGATATTAAGGATATTAATGAAACCTTAAGTGAAACACATGATAAAAAAAACAATCAAAATGATTCCTTCTCATAACCAAAATTAATGTCATCACAATTCATTTATGCTCAGTGTGTTATTGATGAGAGTTTATTAGAGAAATCATGAGAGAGAATAACAGGATGTATTAATCATTGAGAGAATATTAATTTGTTATTTCTTTGCATGTTTATTCTTGAGCTTCAAGCTTTACAAAGAGATCATAACTCTACCATGGGATCATTGAATGAGAATACAAAATGATGCTTTATGCTCTTCCTCATGTGTATGCCTCTCTTCACTTTTCTTTAGCTTCATCTTCATTTTCATTTTGAGTTTGTCACATCTAACTCTACTACTTAAATTTGTAGTCATAATAGTTTTTCAAAGTAGTTTGTGATCATTAATCGTGATTATTGATGAACTAGACATATTGGAAGTAATCACTAGCAGATTTAGATAGTCAAAGACACGTGAGATTTATACTAATTGATTGTCAATGCATGCCACTATATTCGAGTACTATAATAGAGTGATATTTACTCTTTTATAGCGTACCATGATGTGAATTTATTGAACATAAGTGTTAATGGTATTGGGTGTGCATAAATGATAATATTTATGCATTTTATGGTAATAGTAAAATTTGAGAGAATTTTGTGTGTAAGTGGTAGGCTTTTCTAAGTGGACTGGGGCTTTTACTGAGTTAACCACATCCCAAAATAACATATATTTGGCTAGGGTCTTCAATAGACTCACTCACTATTTGCTCAGCATCTCGTCTCTCTTGTTCTCTCTTTTTTCTCTTCTTCCTACACATGCTCTCTCATTTTAATTTTTCATTAATGGATTAGGGTTTAATTGTGTTTTTTGTACTTTAGTTCTCATTCTTAGTGGCTAATAGACATTTTTGTTGTCTTGAGTCTCTTATTCAAGTTTTTTAATCGAGTTTCTAAAAACCCTTGTGTTCATTCTTTATTTCTATGCCTTCATTTACAGTTTTTGAATTGTAGAAATTGCTTGATTTTTTCTTTGTTTTATTAACATATTTCATCGTTGAAACTTCTTTGAAATAATAGTGTTTTATACTATAAATTCCAAACAATTTATGATATCAGAGCCTTAGTGTTCCTTTTTGAAAATTTTCATGTTGTTTGGTTTTCTTATTAAATACTCATCTTTTTAAAATATTTGTTGTTTTTTCTTTCTTTTGCGAGTGATTTAGGGTTTCTTCATACCTTAAATTGTGCTAAAGTAGAGTACGATTGGTCTAAGGTTTGTTGTACCCCTAGGTTGCCCTCAAGAAACCTCTAAACAAAAGCACTTCAGTTAAAAGTGATTCTCTAGTAATCCAATAGTGTTCAATAGTTTTGGTTTTTTCTTGAGTTAATCATTGAGAATTTGTTTTTCTTCCTTTGGTTGCTTTACACTATGGCTACGACTTCCAATTATGAATTCCCATTTTTTGATGGAAATAATGATTTCATACTATAGAGAAAGAATATGTGTGCTCTATTGACTCAATTTGAGTCTTATGGTACTATTGATCCAGATAAATTGCTTGAAAAATCCGCTGATACTGATGAAAAGAAAATCAAGAATAAGGAATTTACAACCTTAATTCTCAATCTTTCTATCAAGGTTTTCAGAGAAGTCTATGATCAAATTATTGCAAAATGGGTAATCTTTAAACTTGATGACTTGTATTTGAAAAAGTCTCTATCAGGAAAGGTTCATTTAAAATTAACGTTTTACAATTTTAAAATGAGTTCTTCAAAGAATCTTGAGACTATTCTTGACTATTTTAAGAAAACCACCAATGACTTGTTTTGCATTGATCATAAGGTAGAAGATGAAACACATGTCATAATTTTACTTAGTTCTTTGCCTAAAATTACAAAGATATGAGAAATGATATTCTTTATAGATGTTATGAATTGTCTCTTGATCTGATAGTGTCTAATCTGAGGTCTAAGGAATTGAAATTGAATTTAGGTGATAAAGGTCACCTAAATAATGAAGGTTTAATGGCCACGAGTAGGTCTGAAAAGAAGACTAAATGATCATGGAATAGGTTAGGGTCTGAAGTTAAAGGAAAACATGTTATTAGATGTTATCGTTATAAAACATTAGAATGATATTAAGAGAATTGTACCCTTAAAATAAGAAGTTTGATAGAGAAAGTTCAAGGGGTATAGAGACCAGTCTACTTTCAAAAGGATATGAGAGCTCAGTGCTAGTAGTAACCACATCTAAGTTTGCATTAGAATGGATTATATATTCAGAATGTAGTTTTCACATGACTCTATATAGACTCTGCTTGTTTGACTTCATTAAGGATAATAGTGATTCTATTCTTTTAGGTGAAAACCATGAGTGTCAGGTCAAATGTTTATAGAAAGTAAAGCTATGTTTGGAAGGTGATACTGATTTGATTCTAGATAATTTGAGATTTAGTCCTAAGTTGAGAAGAAACTTAATATCCTTAAGTGTCCTAAATGATGTTGGTTTTACTGTGAAAATTGGAAAAAGATTAATGAAAGTCGACCGTGAATCACTTGTTATACTAAAAGTTATTAAAAAACATGGTTTATAGGTTTTACTTGATAATGCTTTATGTTATAATATTATAGCTTCTAATTCAAAACATGATGTTATCATGTTATGGCATAGAAGGCACAGATACATTAGTTCTAAGATTTTGCATATTCTGCATGGAAATAAATGTTTTGGAAATGTTAGACTAAATAACTTAGAATTTTGTGCACATTATATTACGAGTAAGGAAACTAAAATTTAAATTTCATATTACAAAGCATACAACTAAATTTATTCTTGATTATGTTCATTCTGATGTGGGGTGATCTGGGCAAAACCGACATCGCCGATCCTGCCCGTTACTTTGGTTTTATCTATTTATAAAACTCTCGCAAGTGCACGAATCATTTCATAGAAAATGATAAGTATACTCCCAAGGTCGATCTAAGGAAGGAATGTATGTGGTTTTTAATTTATTATTCAAACTTTTAAAAACGAAATTAAATCCTAAACATCCTGTCACGATATTTTGGGGTTTTGTGTTTTTAATCTAATTACATAAAAATAAACATAGATTCAATAAACATTTATGCAAATTTTATCTGTTAAAACAGTGGAGTATTTATGGATATAATAATTAAGTTAATTATGCTTGCTCATATTATTTAGGTTATTAAAGATATGAATTGATATTTATTGATTCGCCCTTTTTTGTATGAATACCACCTTTGGTGGGGTTAGATATTCTTTGTTAACTAAACAAATCAATTAACACCTATGGGTGGGGTTGATAACTAATTTGGTTAATTAAATTAATTTCTTTTTCTAAGAGATTGAAAATGAACCATTTAAATGCCACCTTTGGTGGGGTTAAACGATTTAAACTTTATTCAAGGTGTCCAAATTAAACCTAAGAATTTAGTTATCCGAGTACTAACTTTCAAGTTTTAAAACCACTACGAAAACATGTTGTCAATACATTTTCAGATAATAATTCTTATAAAAACTTTTGAAATAGAGCTTCACTCTAACTACCTGCGATTGTACCAACAAATAAAAGAGCACTACTCTAAATCGACCGATAACTAAACCTTAAAATCTAATTTTCAGATTTAAGTTTGTAATGAAAAATAATATATTTCTCTCTAACATTCTTAATATAAAATCTTGAATAAAAATAAAATCAATTCATTTTAGAGATTTTTACCTATTTAATATTTATGGCATAACAACGTTATTATTATATAATGTTTACAAATAGCCAACACAGTTAAATTTAATCACGGACAAATTAAATATAACATGTAAGAATAAAGCATAAAAAATAACTGTAAAGAAAATAAAATCCTTACAGAACTTCGACGCTATTCCCGTTGCTGGAAAACCTCCAAGCGGAATTTGCACTCCCATTTATTGAATCAAAAAGCTAATAAATTACAAAAACATAACTAGTTCTTCCCAAAAAGGGAAGAACTCTAAAACTAAGAGAAATTAACTAAGAAAAGCTAAAAACTAAGAAAAACTAAAAAAACCTAAAAATCTAAGAAAAGAGAGAAAGAAAGAAGAGAGAAGTGTGTTTTGAAGGTGTGTTTTGAAGTGAAGGGAAGGGGGGTATTTATAGGTGAGGATGGAGAGAAAAAATGAGTAAAAAAATGTTAAAAAATATTTAAAAATGTAAAACGCGTATTGGAATTCTTGATGTCATTAATGACGTCGGCATGACGTCACTGGTAGCACGTGAAAAATGGGGCGAAAAGGCGTTAGGCGGGAGAGTGGCGCTGAGCCTTGTACAAGCTGTCAAGCGCCAGCCTGTCAGAGTGCCAGCGGATAAACGGCGGACGATCGGGCGACAGTTGGCGGTACTGCATAAGGTTGAAATGTCAAGGCGGCGATTAGCGATTCCGTCGTTTTGACATTTTTGACCTTTTCGACCCATTTTGTCCAATTTTTCCATGTTTGTTGACCTTTTCCCACTTATTTATTAATATATTTGTGATGTATTGCTTCAAGTATTCCTCTTTGAGTCTTTAAATTGCGTTTTTAAGCGAAAATACCTGAAAAACAATAAAAATACCCGTGATTCCGAAAAAGACAAATTTATATAAATATATGATAAAACATATAAATATATGTATTTTTAATCAATTAATGTACATAAAATCATGGTTATTTTAGTGCTTTTTGGGCACTCATCATGGGGTCTTGCATCTATTGAATCACTAAATAGTAAGAGATATTTTTTTAATCTTTCAATTGATGATTTTTTTAGAAAAGTTTGGATTTATTTTTTAAAACATAAGTATGATAGTTTCAAATGATTTAAAAATTGGAAAGTTATGAGTGAAACCCAAACTAGTAGAAAATTCAAAGTGCTTAGAAATGGCAATGATCTTTGATTATATAATTTTGGATTTGATACTTTCTGTTCTGATCATGGAATTGTGAGACATAAAACTATAGTGCACAGACCACAATAAAATGGCTTGATTAAAAGAATGAATAGGACAATTCTTGAAAGAGTTAGATGCATTCTTTTATTTTCTAGAATGCCTAAGTTTTTTTTGCTGAAGTTTCCCATATTGCAGTTTATTTAGTTAATAAATGCCCTTCTTTTGCTTTAAACCTTAAAACACGTGAAGAAATCTGATATGGCCATGTTTCAAGTTATGATCGTTTAAATTTTTTGGCTATGTTGCATATACTCATCCTAATGATGGTAAATTAGATTCAAGGTTAATTAAATGTATCTTTTTTGTTATCCTTATGGTGTTAAAGGTTATAAGTTGTGGAGTATTATTTTAAATAAAATTAATAGAAATCTTATCTTTAATAAATCTCAAACTTATAATAATGTCCTTGGTATTAAAATTGATCTTCCATAATTTACAATAAGGTAGTGGAGACTAGAGTAATCCCTCAATCTAAGAGTGGAACTTTAATTAAGGGAGAGACTCCTTCATATGCTCAAACTAATATTGTTAGTGCATACTACGTGGGTTGATAAGGATACTAAATTTCCCGATACACCTCTTGAAAGTCCAAAAAACCTAAATAATTACCAACTAGCAAAGGATAGGGCTAGGAGATAGGTAAAAATTTCTAAACGATATGATGAAGCTAATTTTATTGCTTATGCCTTGAATATTTCATTGAATTTAGAAGATATCAATCCTACATGTTATTTTGATGTATGTACTTATAAAGGTTATGTTAAATGGTTAGCTGCAATGCAATATGAATATGATTCTTTAACGAAAAATAATACATGGACTTTAGTAAAGAAATATGTTAACTACAAAGTTATAGGATCTAGATGGGTGTTTGTTAAAAACTAAACCGTAACTAGTTCTGAACCTCCAAGGTTTAAAGCTAGGCTTATAGCTCAAAGTTTTTCTCAAAGGAAAGGAATTTATTTTAATGAAAAATTTTCATCTATAGTCAAATATACTTCTATTAGAATTTTACTTTCTTCAATTGTATAATTTGACATGCATTTGGAACAATTAGATGTTAAAATTTCTTTTTTGTATAGAGATTTAAAGGAAAATATTTACATTAAACAACAAAAGGTTTTATTGTTTCTGAAAAAAAAAGACTTTGTTTGTTTCCTAAATAAATCTCTTATTGGTCTCAAACAGTCACCCAAACAATAGTATCAATGTATTAATAATTTTATGTTAAAGTTAGGTTTTACTATATATGACTATAATAATTGCGTGTATTTTAATAAGAACGTCTGGATCAATTATTTACATGCTTTTATACGTAGATAATATGCTAATTGCTAGCTATAGTTTGTTGACATTAAAGATATATAAACTCAGTTATACTCTAAATTTGATATGAAAGACTTAAGGTATGTTAAGAAAATATTTGGTATGAAAATTGTAAGAGATTGGAAGAATGGTAGCGTATTTGTCTCAAAGATCTAACATTGAAAAGATTCTTATGAAGTTCTCCATGAACAATTGTAAACCTATTACTATATTTTTTGCTACTCATTTAAAGTTACCACATTCTAAATGTCCTGTTACTAAAAAAAATACGAAATACATAAAATGTGTTCCTTATTCTAATAAAATTGGCTCCTTGATGTTTGCAATGGTTTGTACAAGGCCTAATTTAGGCTATGTTCTTAGTAAAGTTAGCATATATATGACTAATTATGATAAAACTCATTGACAAGCTACGAAATGGATTTTAAGATATTTTAAAGATTCAACTGATACTAGTTTATGTACGAGAAAAGGTAACCCTAACTCTAATGCTATTGAAGGTTACTTTGATGGAAATGTTGCAGGAGATAATGATAATAGCAAATCACTTTCAGGTTATCTATTCACTATTTTTGGTAATCTTATTAGCTAGAAATCCAACCTCTAATCCATTGTGATTTTATTCAATATCGAGGTAGAGTTCATTGCTTGTATTGAGATTGTTAATGAGTACCTATAACTTAGGAGATTTTCAAGGTAACTGGGTTTTGCTAAAGTGAAAGAAACCGATCATATTTAATGTAATAATTAGTCTTTTCTACATATTTCAAAGCATCTTATGTTTCATAGTTGTAAACATATTGATGTTAAATTTCATTTTATTAGAGATATTGTAAGTAAGAAATTAGTTAATTTAGATAAGGTTAGCATAGAGGATAATCTCTCTAACATACTCAGTAAACCAATATCATTAACTAAGTTTAAGCATTATTTAAACTCTGTTTTAAAATAAACCTTAGAAAGGTTCAAAGCCAAGTCATCTATTATGATGTCTAAGTTGTAGAACTTATGAGTTTATTCACCATAAGTGTTAATGGTACTGGATGGGCATAAATAATAATATTTATGCATTTTATGGTTATAATAAAATTTGAAAGAGTTTTGAGTGGAAAACACAATAAGAAAAGTACATTTCATGTTGGACTTTTAATGGGTCATGTAAAGCGATGGGCTTTTATAAATAGACCTGAGCTATTATTGAGTTAACCCTAACTTAAAATTACTCATATATTTTTCATTTTCGCTAGGTTTTTAATGAATTCTCATTATCCACTCAACCTCTCATCTCTATTATTCTCTCCCTTTAGGATAATAAATATTGTTGTTGTCCTGAGTCTTTGTTTTATGTTTCATAATAGATATTGTTGTTGTCTTGACTCTTTAGTTTACGTTTTATAATCAAGTCAGCATTGTATTTATAACCGTAAAGTTTTTCTTATTAGATGATTCTTTGACACAAGTCCTTTAGTATTGTACTTATAATCTTAAAGTTTTTCTTAATAGATGATTCTTCGACCCTTTCCGTAGGAGGAAACAAACCACGTAAAAAATTGTTGTGTTTATTTTTTATTTTTATAACTCCTTTTATCGTTTTGAATTGTAAAAATTGTTCAATTCTTTGAAACCTTTATTGAATGGTTTGGAGATGTCAAACTAATCTTAATTGAATAATACTGAGATTAATACAACTTCTTAAACACAATTGACGTTCTTGTTCCAAAATTCTAATAGCTAGCTAATACATTAAAAAAATGTATTTGTCAACATAACTATATATTTATGATTCCTTTCGGTCACTCTTGAAGTTTTGGAAAAGGAAGGTTTGAAAAAGAGATTTTGTTTAAAAAAAGTCATATTTTTTATAATAGTTTAAAAAAGAGTTAAGATTGGTTTTGGTTTAAAAAAGGGCACATTTTAATCTTAAACTTAAAACATATTTTTTAATCAATTTTATTTTTAAAAAATAAAAAAATATATCAACTCTATTTTACAAAACATAATTATTATAAACATAAAAAAATATTAACACTTTATAAATTTATAATTAATTTTAAATACACAAATCTCTTTTATCATATTATATATTAAAGTTTTATTTTAAAAAATAAAAATAATTTATTTTATAATAAAATAAATAATAATTTATACGAAATTGATATGTTAAGTATTTTGATAATTCATAAATAATATAATACATTATTATTATTATTATTAAATATAATTATATTTAATAATTAATTATAATTATGATATAAAAAATAATATTCAAAAAAATAATTAAATTATTAAAAAAATTGAGAAGCCTCTATATCCAACTTTCTACAAGATACAAATACAAAAATATAATTATTAAGTAAAGTTTTTAATAATTTAAAATTTTATAATTTATTATTATTATTTTAAATTATTTTATAATAAAAATTTGATAAGTTATTTGTTATAAAAAATTATATATTTTTATTTATTAAAATTTGGTGGATGGGGATATTTTATTTTTGGTTTTTTTTAAGAAGATAAGAAGAGAAAAAAAGTGCTTACTGTTTGATTTTTTCGTGAAGAGAAAAAAAATATATAATTAAGTTAAATAAGTTTTAATTTATCATTTTTTAAACTAAATCAAATCTTAATTTTTTTAAAACTAGTATAAAAAATATACTCTTTTTAAACAAATCAGCTTTGAAAAATGTCCTTTTAGCCATATATTCTGTTAATGAAATGGGCAAACGCATACTTATGTATTAATTTACGATATAATTATTTTTATATATATAGTGTATTTTTAACTCTTACAAAAATAAATAAATGCATTTTAAGATACTAAGAAAATAAATATATAATTATAAGAAGGTTTTTAACGCTACTACCTTAGGCGTTATATGACTTGAACAGATAACAGTCGCTTTGAAGTAACTAACACATTTACATTCTATAAATTTCAAACGTTACAACTTCATTAAGAAGCCTCTCTAGTGCGAATATGAAACCTCCATACGAAAACATAGTCCTTGGACTCACATCTTATTCTGATCACATCACAGTATGCATTAGTCGAGTTTTTCTTCCCACCACTTCCCCATTCAATTCTCACCCAGCAAGAAAAACCCTTTGAAGAAATCGGAACTTTCGATTCAGAAAATTGAAGTTGAACTTCCCCACTAATTCTCTTCCACGAGCTTCCACGTCCAAGCCTACCCACCATCGAATCAAGCCAACAACATTCTGGCTGACCCACCATCTCTTTGTAAGCAGAATTCACACTCCGTACTTTGTTATTCGAATCAGATATGATTGCTGGAAGAGTCTCTAACTCAACCTCTGCTTCAACCTCCTCTGCTTTCTTAGATGTTTGATCAGCTACAAAGGCTAAACTCAGTTCCTCACTAATGCAACCAACACGTATGGTGGACCCTACAGGCCGAAGTGGCTGAGGTGCGATAACATTTGGTACACTGGTTTTTCCTTTTAGAAAATCCTTATCCTCCGGAATCTCGACTGCTGTATTTAAATCTAAAAGTTTGTCTTGTTTACATGGAAGACAGGGGAGGAGAGAAAGAGTGACCAAATTGGTAGTTCCGATAGCTTCCGGTGGGTTTTCGAAGTTGGTATTGATTGTTTGAAGGTTTAGAATGGGAAGTTGTGGAGAAAGTTGGTTGGTTATATGACAAAGAGGAGAAAATCCAAGCATTTGAGTCCTTTGTCTTTTGAGAGATGGTGGTGATACTGGTAGAGTAGCTCTGCCTCTTTTTCGTGTTCTTGTAGGCCTAGCTTGCAATTGAGACCAGATATTTCTCAAGTAAGGAGACTGGGTCATCTTTGGATTTTGAGTTGTGGGATTTGATTGTGTTTCTGGTTTTGGAGCTATGGGTCTGTATCTGGACATAATCTCTGCAGTTTTTGCTGTGTTAGAGTAAGAAATGCTGAGTGTCTTGATCATGGTGGTGAATGTTTTGTTTTGTTTTGTTTTGATAACTACTAGATTGGTTGAGTTAAGCCCCCCTTCTCTATCTCTAGCTCTTCTAAAATGGGAGTAGCAAAGAGAGAGCTTAAAGAAAGAAGGTGCAAAAGCGTAATGCAATGTGTTTACAGAGACTGAAATTAAGGAGGAGGTAGGTGCTTTTATTGGTACAAACCAGCTAATGAGAGGTCGGCAACATGTAACAAGGAGGGAGGAAAAAGTTACACTTGGATTCGTATGGTGGGTACGTGTCTGCAAAACTTAGAAGAAATATTGACATGTGTGAGTATTCACTGCTAGCGGGAATTTTTTTGGTAGGAGTCAGATCTATAGTCACCTAATGCATTTTCTTAAATTCAATAACGTATTGTTAGTCTTTTTATTAAAATGATATCTATATAAACATAAATATATCTACGTGTGAAGTTTATCCACCTCATTTATGAACTAGATATACTTAAAAGTTTTTCGTTAATAAAACCAATTTATACATATAGATATGTGATTTACACATATATGTAATTTTGTAGGATTGTACCGTAATCATTTTGATAATTTTAAAAATATAATATTAATTTTATATTAAAATAGATTTTTATAAATGTAAATAATTTCTTCTATATAAAGTAATAAATAGAAAGTTTCTTCAAATTATTTAGAAATCTGATTCTTGTAAAAAGAAAATTAGTTATACAGATTAAGGAGCACCTTTTAGATGTATTTAATTTATGTATAAAAGGATGAAACTTTTCATACATTATTATATATGTACGTATTTACTTACATATAAAATATTTAATTTAATATATTTATTTGCATATAAAATGTGATGAAAACATTTGGGCTTCAAATATCATCTAAACCAACTCCACTAGTTTTGTGCTATGTAATACTACCAACTATAGTATTTATTTTATTTTTTTTATTTAGAAAATATTACACACATTTTTAACATATTTTAATATTATAAATTTAAAATTATATTAATAATAAATATCAACGATAATTAAAGTATTTAATTACACATATAATAATCATATTATTATGTGCTTAATATGTCACATAATTACGAATATTAGATCAAAAATTAAGATTCAGGTTTTTTTCTCCCTTTCTCTCTCTAAAATATAGGTTATAGTTGAAACACCTTTTACGCCAATGAGGTGCATCCATGGCTGGGATGGTTGGCTCTTTACAAGTAACCAAGCAAAGGTTCTCACATTATAACGTGTATGGATCATGTTTGTCACGTGTGGTTACACCTATAAGGACAGGTGATTAGTCTGGTTGATTTTGTCTTTTCACCTCGAATTTACTCAGATATTAATGAACATTACGTTTTCTTGATCGATTACATTTGGCTTTATTCCAAGTGTCATATAAATCTTCTTATTACATGCAAACAATGATGTAAAATCTGATCGGAGGTTGAGCCCTCTTTGAGAATTGGAAGACATTTATGTTATTTTAAATAAGTATTCTTTATTTATTAAAAATGTTCCTATAAAGTTCTCCAAGAACAATTGTAAACCTATAACTATACTTTTTGCTACTCATTTTAAGTTACCACATGTTGAATGTCTTGTTACTAAAAAAGATACGAAATATATGGAATGTGTTCGTTATTCTAATATAGTTAGTTCTTTGATGTTTGCAATGGTTTGTACAAGGCTTGATTTAGGCTATGTTATTAGTGTAGCTAGCATATATGTGATTAATTATGATAGTAAGCTACAAAATGGATTTTAATATTTCAAAGATTTAATTGATACTAGTTTATGTATGAGAAAAGCTAACCCCAACTCTAATGCTATTGAAGATTATTATGATGCAAATGTTGTAAGAGATAATGATAACAACAAATCACTTTCAAGTAATCTATTCACTATTTTTTGTAATCCTATTAGTTAGAAAGCTAACCTCCAATCCATTATAACTTTATTCAATATTAAGGTAGAGTTTATTACTTATACCGAGACTATTAATGAGTACAAGACCCCAATTCTAATGCTATTGAAGATTATTATGATGCAAATGTTATAAGAGATAATGATAACAATAAATCACTTTCAAGTAATCTATTCACTATTTTTTGTAATCCTATTAGTTAGAAAGCTAACCTCCAATCCATTATAGCTTTATTCAATATTAAGGAAGAGTTTATTACTTGTACCGAGACTATTAATGAGTACCTCTAACTTAAGGGTTTTTCAAGGTAATTAGGCTTTGCTAAAGTGAAAGAAATCGATCATATTTAATGTAATAATTAGTCTTGTCTAGATGTTTCAAAGAATCTTATGTTTCATAGTTGTTGTAAACATATCGATGTTAAATTTCATTTTATTAAAGATTTTGTAAATAAAAAATTAGTTAATGTAGTTAAAGTTAGCATAGAGAATAATCTCTCCAACATACTTACTAAACCAATACCATCAACTAAGTTTAAACATTATTTAAACTGAGTTTCAAAATAAACCATAGAAAGGTTCAAAGCCAAGTAATCTATTATGGTGTCTAAGTTGGAGAAATTATGAGTTTATTCACCATAAGTGTTAATGGTACTGATTGGACATAAATGATAATATTTATGCATTTTATGATTATAATAAAATTTGAAAGAGTTTCGAGTGAAAAACATTATAAGAAAAGTGCATTTCATGTTGGACTTATTTGTTAATAGCTCATGCAAAGCGATGGGCTTTTCTAAATGGACCTAAGCTTTTACTGAGTTAACCCCAACTTAAAATAACTCATATATATTTGTTTGCTAGGGTTTTAATGGACTCTCATTATTCACTCAACCTCTCATCTTTGTTATTCTCTCACCTTATGCTAATAGATATTGTTGTTGGGCGGAGTCTTTGGTTTATGTTCATAATAGATATTGTTTTTATCTTGACTCTTTAGTTTATATTTTATAATCAAGTCCTTGAGTACTGTATTTATAACCTTAATTTTTTCTTAATAGATGATTCTTCAACCCTTTCTGTAAATGGAGGAAACAAACCACGTAACAAATATTCTTGTGTTCATTTTTTTATTTTTATGGCTCGTTTATTGTTTTGAATTGTAAAAATTGTTGAATTATTTCTTTATTTTATTAGGTTGAAAAAATTTAGTGAATGATTTGGTGATCTCAAGCTAATCTCAATTGAATAATAATGAGATTAATACAACTTCTTAAATACAAATGACATCTTTGTTCCAAAATTGTAATATCTAGTTAATTCTTTAAAAAAATGTATTTTTTTAACCTAAATATATATTTGTGATTCCTTTTAACCACTCTTGAAGTTTTGGAAAAGGAAGGTTTCAAAAATATCCTTTTAGCCATGTCCTTAGTTAATGAAATGGGTTAACGCATACATACTTGATGTATTAATGTATGTAACTTTCCTCTTTCATTTACGAGATAACACTCTTAAATATTAATGCATCAAACTCATATCGCTTAAGAAACTAAGTGATGAAATGTTTATAAGAGGTAGATATTCTCTAAATGACATGATGTGTTTTAAATTATTAAAAAATTGTACCCTAGGAACAAAAACTATAATATCTCGGTGAACTATCAAATCATGATTGACTTAATTGAATCATGTAAACTTGCGATCTTCTTATGAGGATGTAAGGCTCTCAAAGTGGAGATATATGATGCAACAAAGACTACATTAGTTCCATATTACTTAAAAAGTTAAGTGATGAAGTGTTTATAAGAAATTAATATTCTCTAAATAATATGACGCGTTTTAAGATATTAGGTAACTACACCCTAAAAATAAAATCATAACATTCTTTTGAACGGTGAAGTCATGACCATATCTTACTTAACTTGTAATAATGAATTAAAATGAACAATATCATACCACATAAAATAAGACCCGACCTATACGTATAATGAAACAATCCTTCTACATCAATATTATAGTTGTTTTTTTAATACGTTTAATTTATGATATATATATTAATTTTAACTCGGGAATATATACCTTTTAAGATACTAAGAAAATGAATATATAATTATACGAAGGTTTTTACCGCTACTACTTTAGGCGTTATATGACTTGCACAGATAACAGGCGCTTTGTAGTAACTAACGCATTTACATTCTATAAATTTCAAACGTTACAACTTCATTAAGAAGCCTCTCTAGTGCGAATATGAAACCTCCATACGAAAACATAGTCCTTGGACTCACATCTTAATCTGATCACATCACAGTATGCATTAGTCGAGTTTTTCTTCCCACCACTTCCCCATTCAATTCTCACCCAGCAAGAAAAACCCTTTGAAGAAATTGGAACATTCGATTCAGAAAATTGAAGTTGAACTTCCCCACTAATTCTCTTCCACGAGCCTCCACGTCCAAGCCTACTCACCATCGAATCAAGCCAACAACATTCTGGCTGACCCACCATCTCTTTGTAAGCAGAATTCACAATCCGTACTTTGTTATTCGAATCAGATATGATTGCTGGAAGAGTCTCTGCTTCAACCTTTGCTTCAACCTCCTCTGCTTTCTTAGATGTTTGATCAGCTACAAAGGCTAAACTCAGTTCCTCACTAATGCAACCAACACGTATGGTGGACCCTACAGGCCGAAGTGGCTGAGGTGCGATAACATTTGGTACACTGATTTTTCCTTTTAGAAAATCCTTATCCTCCGGAATCTCGACTGCTGTATTTAAATCTAAAAGCTTGTCTTGTTTACATGGAAGACAGGGAAGGAGAGAAAGAGTGACCAAATTGGTAGTTCCGATAGCTTCCGGTGGGTTTTCGAAGTTGGTATTGATTGTTTGAAGGTTTAGAATGGGAAGTTGTGGAGAAAGTTGATTGGTTATATGACAAGGAGGAGAAAATCCAAGCATTTGAGTCCTTTGTCTTTTGAGAGAAGGTGGTGACACTGATAGAGTAGCTCTGCCTCTTTTTCTTGTTCTTGTAGGCCTAGCTTGCAATTGAGACCAGATATTTCTCAAGCAAGGAGACTGGGTCATCTTTGGATTTTGAGTTGTGGGATTTGATTGTGTTTCTGGTTTTGGAGCTATGGGTCTGTATCTGGACATAATCTCTGCAGTTTTTGCTGTGTTAGAGTAAGAAATGCTGAGTGTCTTGATCATGGTGGTGGATGTTTTGTTTTGTTTTGATAACTAATAGGTTGGTTGAGTTAAGCCCCCCTTCTCTATCTCTAGCTCTTCTAAAATGGGAGTAGCAAAGAGATAGCTTAAGAAAAGAAGGTGCAAAAGCGTAATGCAATGTGTTTAGAGAGACTGAAAGGAGGAGGTAGGTGCTTTTATTGGAAACCAGCTAATGAGAGGTCGGCAACATGAAACAAGGGGGGAGGAAAAAGTTACACTTGGATTCGTACGGTGGGTACGTGTTTGCAAAACTTAGAAGAAATATTGACATGTGTGAGTATACACTGTTAGCGGGGAATTTTTTTTACAGGAGTCACAGCTATAGTCACCTAATGCATTCTCTTAAATTATAGTGTTTTTTATTAAAATGATATCTATATAAAAATAAATGTATTTAGGTGTAAGGTTATCCAGTTCATTTATGAATTTAAATGAAATAGATAGATGTAAAAGTTTCTTATTAATTGCTTCGTACACTTAATTTATACAAAATTTTATTGGGTTGCACTTTTTGATAATTTTAAGCATATAATATAAATTTTTCTTTTATATATATATAAATACATTTATACAGAATAATAAATAAAAAATTTCTCTAAATCTGATTCATGTAAAAAAAATTCTTATATAAATTAAGTAACATCTTTTAGATGTATTTGATTTATGGATAAAAAGATAAAATTTTAATATATTATTATATATATGGATGTATTTACTTTTATATAAAAGATTTAGTTTAATATATTTATTTTTATACATGATGAAAATATTTTTGTTTCAAATATCATCTAAATTAAAAATTAATTATCTAATTAATCATATTAATATGTTCTTAACATGTCACGTAAACACGAATATTAGATCAAAATTTAAATTCAAGTTTTTTTTCTCCCTCCCTTCCTAAAACATTGGTTAGAGTTAGAACACCTTTGTGTCAATGACTTACATGGTTAAGATGGTTGACTATTTACAAGTAACTAAATAAAATATCTACTTGAAAGAATAAAAAAATAACATTTTTATGTTTATTTTATATATTTTATTATTATATCAAATAATTTTATTAATAAAATATTATAATATTACTTAAAATTATCTATTATGTCATATATTTATTAAGAGAGTGATCTAAGTATTTATTGTTAAATTAAAATAAATAAATAAAAAAATAACTTCTAATTACACTTATTTATATTTATTTAATTTAAATTTTATCAAATTAAATGCGTTTAGTTAAAATTTTATTTTTATAACTATAAATTTTAGTAATATTATTTATATAATTTAGCTTTTTTATATTTTTCGGCAAATGAGCAATATACGTGGCTTTTTTTAAGACGGATTGCATGATGGTCTTTGATCTTGGGAACTTTTTCCTGAGAGTGGGAATGAGTACGTCTTATAATATTAGTATAATTATATTTTTATTATTAAAAATATTTATATATAATTTTATATTAAACATCGAATAATTAATATATTTATATTATTTAACTTTATCTTCTCTTTTTTTTTTCTCTGTGATATGGATTTTATTTTGTGTTTTTAACTCTCTAATGTAATAGTACAGTGTATTGAAATTATTCTCGTGCTCTTGTCAAGCTTTCCTACTTTTTCCTCCTCCTAGTCCTTCTACGGCAAATTGTGTTTCTGGTGCTTTGCGTAGTCATAACATTTTATATTTATCACCTTCGATCTTAATATATTTTTGCATGGAAAGAGTTGTAAGAAATAGATTTATTGATGATGAATAAATAAATATTTACAACTTATTTATACAAAAGAAAAACAAAATTGTAATAATTAAAAATAAACACAATTATGGAGAAGCATGTTCTTGGACAGTCTATCATTCCCCACCAAATTGTTGGTGGCTACTTCCAGCTGGTGTGTTGTTTGTCACCAGCTGGTGTGTTGTTTGTCACCAGCTGGATCTCATGTTCTTTAACATTCTCCCTCAAGTTAGAATATATGTTAATTATTCCTAACTTATTAAGTAAGCTTGAGAACTGTGGAAAACTTAGGGATTTGGTAAATATATCTGCTGGTTGCTCTAATGTAGAGATATGATAAGTTTTGATCATTCCAATTTGAATCTTTTCTCTTACTAGATGGCAATCGATCTCTATGTGTTTGGTTGGCTCATGAAACACTGGATTTGATGTAATGTGAAGAACTACTTGATTGTCACAATATAACTTGGTTGGTTGGGAGTGTTTGATACCCAAATCATCCAAAATATATCGTAACCAGGTTACTTCGCAACATGTTCTTTGCCGTAAATGATGATACCACACTTGATCGTGAGATTGTATTTTGTTTCTTAGTCTTCCAAGAAATTAGCAAGTTTCCAAGAAACATATAATATCTTGTGGTTGATCGTCGTGTATTTGTGCATTTTGCCCAATCTGCATCACAAAAAGCATTTAGTTGTAATGAACTAGTTGCTGAGAAAAAGAGACCTTGTCCTGGTGTCTTCTTGACATATCTTAGCACTCGTTAAGCTACTTCCAAATGTGGTTGTCGTGGTTTATCCATATATTGACTGAGAATGTGCACGACATACACTAAGTCGGGCCTTGTGATGGTCAAGTATATTAATCTCTCAACAAGTCTTTGATAGGATGTGAGATTACTGATGAATTCCCCTTCAACCTTGTTGAGGGATAAATTTTGTTCCATAGGTGAATTGGTAGATTTGGCACCAAGATAACCCATGTCCTCCAATATTTCAAGTGCGTACTTGCATTGTGACAGAACAATTCCCTTCCTGGAACGTGAAACTTCTATGCCCAAAAAATACTTTAATTCACCGAGATCTTTAAGCTTGAATTGTCTCATGAAATGATTCTTAGTTTCTTCAATGTCTTGTATATTGTTTCATGTTATGATTATATCATCTACATAGACAAGAAGAGTATAGAAGCAATTACCACGGGTTTAGACGAACAGTGAGTGATCATACTTGGATTGGTTAAAACCAACTAGCTTAAGTGTTGTTGATAGCTTGATGAACCACTGTCGTGAGGCTTGTTTGAGTCCATACAAGGATTTATGTAGCTTACATACCCGTGTTTCCCCCTTTCGTCCGAATCCAGGTGGAAGGGACATATAGACATCTTCATGAAGATCACCATAGAGAAAAGCATTATTGACATCGAGTTGTCGAAGATGCCAATTTTGAATAGCAGCAACAGCAAGGAGAAGCCGAACAGTGACAAGTTTGGCTACTAGTGCAAAATTTTCTTGGTAGTCAAAACCTTCAATCTGACTGTATCCTTTGGCCACTAACCGAGCCTTGTATCGTTCCACAGAGCCATCAGGATTATACTTGATTTTGTAGACCCATTTACAACCAACTGGTTTCTTGTTTGGAGGAAGCTGTTGAAGCGTCCAAGTGCCATTAGTTTCAAGAGCATCCAGTTCTTGTTTCATGGCAAGCCGCCATTTTGGATCATTGAAAGCTTCAGCAAAGGTGGTTGGTTCCCTGAGAATGGAAATAGAAGTAGCAAAAGCACGATGTGCAGGTGATAATTGGTCATAGGTAAGTACATGAGATAAAGAATGAGAAGTACCTTTGTCTTTGGACGATGCTGAGTGAGACGAAGGGAAGGATCGAGAAGGCAAGGAAGCTTCTACATGATATTTTTGAAGGTAGCTAGGAACATTGGTGGATCGACGAAGCCTATGTGTGACTGGTGTTGGAGGAGTTATGTGTGGTGGAGAAGTTGATGATGATATTTCTGGAGATGAATTTTGAAGATGAAGAGTGTCTGAGTTGATTGTTGGAAGGACTATGGTGTATGATCAAGTGATATATTTGGATTGGTTGATTGACGAGTGTTGGGTATGTCATCATAAATAGTATCATCTGATGGAGGAAATAGAGTTGGAGTGTTGACAGCGGAAGTGAAATAAAGAAATACATGTTCATGAAAGATAACATCACGAGACACTAAAGTCTTGCTTGTTTCCAGATTGTAGACACGATAACCTTTGATCCCAGATGGATACCCAATGAATATGCATTTATGTGACCTAGCATCAAACTTGGTGAGTCAATCATGATGTGTAGACACAAAACAAAGGGAACCAAAAACACAAAGATGTTCATACCTAGGAGTTTTGTGAAAAAGGACTTCAAATGGTGTTTTACCCTTAAGAATAGGTGTTGGAGTACGATTTATGAGGTATATGGCTGTAAGAATGGCATCTCCCCAAAATTGTTTAGGAAGATTGGCTTGGAAGAGCAATGAACGAGCGACATTGAGAAGATGACGGTGTTTGCGTTCAGCAACACCATTTTGTTGAGGGGTAGAGACACAACTACTTTGATGAAGGATTCCCTTGGTAGAAAACAACTGGGTCATAGAGAATTCTGGTCCATTGTCACTACGAATGATTTTAACTCTGGATGAAAATTGTGTTTCAACAAGATTGATGAAGGTGGTAAGAAATGTGTGTGTATCAGATTTAGTATGTAAGAGATAGACCCATGTGCATCTTGAGTAGTCATCAACAATAGTAAGAAAATAACGTGCTCCATTAAGTGCTGGAATGTGATAACCACCCCAAATATCGACATGAATCATTTCAAAAGGTGCTTCTGTATTGATGGAACTTAAAGGAAATGGATTACGTGTTTGCTTAGCTAATGGACAAATAGAACAATCACTAATGAAACAAAAAGGTGTGTTGATGGAAAGAGAAATTACACGCAAACTGTTATTAGATAAATGACTAAGTCGTTGATGCCATAGATGAGAGTTGGTGGAAGTAGTGTTTGAAACGGAGAAACATCCAGCCTTTTCAGAAATAGTCAGGTAGTAGAGTCCTGCTTTCTCAGTTCTCATCCCAATCGTCTTCCCTGAGCATTTGTCCTGAACAAAGCACATATTATTAGTGAAGGTGACATGGAAAAATGAGGTTTGAGTTAGTTTGGCTACTGAAACTAAGTTTAATTTGAAGGAGGGAACACACAAGACATTATGGAGTATGAAATTATTTGAGAAATGTACAGTGCCAATATGTGTGACACGGGCAAGAGAATGATCAGGTAAATGCACATGTTGATTAGTGATTGGAATGCTAGAGCTCATAAGGTTTTGTGAACAGACCATGTGATCAGTTGCCCCTGTATCAAAAATCCAACGAGTTTCTGAATGGAAAATAGTTGCACATAATGTGTTACCTGAAGAAGTAGTCACTTGACTTGCCATGCTACCTGATTTGGATTGATTGAGAAGTGTAAGGAGCTCTTGATATTGGGAAGATGTAAGGTTGTGGGATGGTGTCTTTGTGTCGGAGCAACTTTCCTGAAAGTCAGTATGATGGGCTTTGGAAGGGAAGCCATAACTTGTGTTTCTCTTATCTTGAATTACTCCTTTATTCCGACACATGTTGATGTCATGTCCATTCAAACCATAGAAATTACATTTGAGATGCTTTCAGTAGTTTTCAAAATTGTGTCCATTGATACCACAAAAATCACATTTGAGGTGACTTCGACAATTCTCAGAATTATGGCCTATATTATTGCATCTATTGCACTTGAGATGTGGGTTCCTTGGTGGGTAATTTTTGTGAGGATATTGTGGACGACTATCTCTGGCAACAAGTGCGGCAGCTTCTGGCATCCTTCCTATGCTTTGAGTGGAGACAACTCTTTGCTTTTCATCTTGAACAATAAGTGAATATACCTTATTTATTGTAGGTAATGGTTCCATGAGCAAGATTTGTCCACGTGCTGATGTGTAAACCATGTTAAGGCCCATGAGAAACTTTATGGTTCGTTGCTTTTGTTGATATTCTTGTAATTCCCTTCCGGCATTTCCTCCACAATGTGGAAGAGGACATAGTGCATCGCGACTATCCCATAAACTTTTCAATTTGGTATAGTATTCTCCAATGCTTACACCTTCTTGCATGCAATCATGGATCTCTTGCTCAATGTGGAATAGGTGCACGTTGTTGGTGTGCGAAAAGCGTTCCTTTAATTCTTCCCATAGCTCATATGCAGTATCACTATACATGACACTTTCTGCAATTTTGGGTGATATGGTGTTGAGGATCCATCCTTTGACAAGAATGTTGCAGCGAGTCCATTGTTTGATTTCTGCTTCAAGGTTTGTTGATGGCCTTTTGATTGTGCCGTCAATGAATCCTTTTTTTGTTTTTGGTTATTAGAGCCATGAGCATTGCATGACTCTAAATGTGATAGTTTTCTTGGTTTAAGGATTGAGCTACGAGAACCATGCCTGGTTGGTCTGAGTGGTGTAGATATAATGAATGGCTAGGGTCATCATACCATTTTGGTAAAGTAGGATTGGTATTGGTAGTTATAGACATTTTTTGTTGAATAAATTCGAAAGAACGGGATAGGTTTAAGTGTGTTTTAGACAATAATGACTATTTATGAAATAAATAATGTACTGAAATATGCTTTATTTTATAGAAAATGAGTCAAGGATTACAGAACCGGAAATTTTAGCCACAGAATCGGTCGAAAAGTGGGTGAACCAGCATCTAGAGTGGTTGGAACGGCGGCTGTAACGGTGAAGCACTGAACCGGATGGAAGATCGAATCGAGTGAACGACGCGTCGTTTGCTTCAGCGGCACGCGAACGACGTGTCGTTGGAGTCGTCTTCTTCAGCAGCTGGTGCGTGTTGGCGCATGTATCTCCGGCGAGGCGCGTGGAACGCCGGTGGGTTTAAACAAGGCGCGTGTGAGCACGTGAAGAGGTATTTTGGCTTGATTTTAATTGCAGATTGCTCGGATTCTTCTGAATAATATGATAGGATGAAATTGGAATTATTTTGTGAATCAAAATTGGTTTTGAAAAAAAAACAAATTGAGGAAAAATGAAAAAAAATTTCTATGAACTGAAATTTTTGGGAATTGTTTCCTAAGCTTTGATACCATGTAAGAAATGAATTTATTGATTATGAATAAACGAATGTTTATAACCTATTTATACAAAAAAAAAGTAAAATTATAATAATTAAAAATAAATACAATTATGAAGAGACATATTCTTAAACAACCTATTCTTCTCCATCAAGTTGTTGGTGACTGATTACAGTTGTTGTGTTTATCGTCACATCTCATGTTATTTAACAAGAGTGGGTAATTAAGTTTACAATTTTGAAGGGCTCTACGGTTACTGGTTATATATTACGTTGAAACTTCCATAGGCTAAAGTAAAGTTACATTGCCATGATCTCAAACATAGTACAGTACGTTGAAATAAAGTACACCTGTTTTTATATATATATATATATAGTATATTTCAACCACATTGTTTTCAAAAGTGATTTTGTTTTAGTCATATATGGTTGATAAATTCATAAGCAGCCATGAGTCGTTGTTAAATAATATAAATCTAATTAAAAATATCAACTTAATATAATAAATTATATTAATTGAAGATTCTTTACATATATAATAATATACGTATAATATTTAAATAATATTTTTAAATAATTAATTAATTATCTCAAAATATTATTTAAATATCATTTAATTAATTTATTATCTAAAAATATCTTTTTAATATCACACATATGTTACTTATGTTACTTTATATATGAAATTTTTTTAATTAAATAACATTATCTTAATCTCAAAAATCTAATTAAAAAAAATATCAAAAATAAAATCATAATACTAATGAGACAACAAACCCATATTTAGGAGTAAGAGTAGAACCAAAAAATGTTTTTGAATTGACCATGCTTTGTATTAGAATGGGTGTAAAATTTTGACATGTCACGAGATCGACCTGAGCACAAAATAAATCATTATTTCAAGACACAACTCACTTTAAATATTTATTAAATAGATTAAATTAGACACTATGACTTAAAATTAAATCATTAAATTAATATTTTAATATTAATTATTTTATCTATATTGATACAAGCTCGAACCAACATACATGTAGAGGTTGTAAATCGTAAATCGTATTAATTGTGTCGATTTATTTGATAAATGAATAGTATCAATAAAAATATTTTTATCGTATCGTGTCATAATTATAATATATATGTTTAATATAAAATAAATTATTATAATTATTTTGTTCATAATTATATATCTTATAAAACCTCTCAATATTATTGTTTAATAGAGTCATCATTTTTAGTAAAGAGAGTGTCATTAGATGAAATAAAAGATAAAGTATAAAAAGTAGTATCTAATAGTTAATTAAGAGGTTTTTATGCGAGTTGTGTTCTATATAAATTGGTAAGATGTTTTGTACATTAAAATAAACTATAAGGAAAATAACAGAGAAAATAGCTCAATAAGTTTTTTAATTTTTTTAAAAAATAAATTTTAGTCTAGTAACTTTTTAGTTAAGCAGCTCTTTAGTCCATCAATTTTTTAAAAGTATGATTTAAGTCTAATTTGACAAAAATTAACTTTTTAAAAAATAAAATAAAAATTTAATTAAAATAAATAAAACATTAAAAAAACAAAAAAAAAACTGAACAACCACCATCCTACCCTCAACCATCTCATTCCTTCATCCATCACACTTTATATGTCCATATTGCATCCATAGCCTAAAATCCACTTTTCTCTCCCCTACTCATGTCTCTTCTATCTCTCACCCTCTCTCTATATTAGATCTCTCAACGATCATCTGGTTATGGGATAGTACCATAGTTGACAAAAACTAGAACGACTTGGTCAAACAAAGGTGATGATTGGTTGCACAACAATTGTCATTGTTTGAAAGCTCATCAACGACTGGTTTTCAAAACATGTAGTTCATGCTCTGTGATGACTCTATAAAAATAGAGTTATTAGCATATTTTTTTACTTAATATTTACTTATTTTATTCAATAAATATTATTTTTAAGGCCAAAAAAATTAAGATATAAACTTTTTAGTGAAAAGGGATGAAAATATAATTTTTGAAATTTTTTGGGATTATTCTGAAATTTTTATGGATATTTTATGAATTTTTAATGTAAGACCAATTAGAAGCTATCACGTGGCATGCCACGCTAGCAAATAAGTTGACTGGACAAGCCACACGGATGCCATCCAAACAAGGAGAGCAAATCACGTCGCGTTGCATGTGAGAAGGACGAAACACACTCCACGTGTCAACAAGACATTCAATCCGAGTTTGAAAATCGGTCAACACTCCATGCCACATGTCGCTATGCCATTGCTCCTCGCAGTCCACCCATGCATCGGTCCATTCGTTTTTGGGAATCACATTGTGCCACATGTCGTTGACTCAATGAATGTTGGCTTTGACCAGTCCCTCATGCCACGCGTCACTCCTTGATTTGCTTAATAAATTTCCAATGCCACGTGGCGTACTGTGATTGGAGGGAACTATCAGTTTTGCTTGTTTTGATTGTAGCCCTTGATCTGAAGCTAATCTGATGATCCAAATTGCACCTGAGCTTTATTTAAGCCCTTAATCATTCCATTAACCCTAATTGGCCTCCATTAGCATAATTTTGGTCATTTTTTGGAGCTAAAAAGAGAGAAAAATTCAAGAGACGACACAATTTTGGTGGAGATTTAAGAGGAGATTAATACTACAATTCAAGAGATTGATTGTATTTCTTTTCCAACTCTTTTCTTTATCAATTTTTATGTCTTTATTTATGAAAAATACGAGGTTTATGAACACAATTATGTGTAATTAATTTATTAATCTAGGGATCTTATGAACCTAATTTTCACCATGTGATGATCTAATATTTTACCCTAATTATAATTATAATTATAATTTAATTATATTATTTAATTTGATTTTTATGCTATTAATTATTTGGACGACAATTTATCTATAGAGACAATTAAATAGATTTGATAGAATTATTTAATTGTTTGTCTTGATTAAATAACATGCATATTTTCTAGGTAGAGATGTGCGATTCTTATGTATGTGATCCATAATTGATGAACTTAATGAGTAGTATGCAATTTAATTGGCATGTGAGTGTGATTAAATTAATTACTATATAGTGTGTAGTTTACATGAGAGAGGAATACATGATATGTTAGACTCAATTGATCATTTAATTAATTATTATTATATTGGGGGGACTCTAGTGATTTGTATGTTTAGAAAATTGGTGGATTAAGTATTCCTAGATATTTTCTCATATATCTTTTTAGTTACCAAATTTGATTTAATTAATTATTGTTATTTATTTTTAGTTATTTTAATTTTCTTGCTTAAAATATAAAAACATAAAAAAATTGATTTTTATTCTTTTAATTTTAGTTTTAAAAAATTAGTTTCTAATAAAATAATCTCTGTGGAAACGATATTTTCTTATCATTATATTACTTGTTGCGATACGTATACTTGCATATTCATTGCATACACTTCGTATATGACGATCAAGTTTTTGACACCCTTATAAATATTAGAAATTAATATTTTTTTATTATTAATTTTTTACCTTTTTATTTTAGTTATTTTGTTTAATTTATTTTTCTTCACTTATTTTATTTTATTGACTTATTTATTTATTTTCTTTTAAAAAATTTATTTATTTAGACTTCTCCTTTAATATTGGAGAAACATAGTGAGTTTATTACATGAGCAAAGTTCTTAAGGGAGAAATCTTACCTTTAGATCTTGAAATTGAACGTATTTTAAGATCAATTAGAAAACAACAAGTCAAACTAAGAGGAAGAAATGATTAATCCATTAGAAATAAACAATAATAAGCTAAACTTGAATAATCAAATGCTTTTGATAGATTATAGAGATATAGCTATGAATGAATATGCAATACCTACGTTAGAAAAGCTAAATCCAAGTATTACAAGGCCAAACATTCAAGCTAATCAGTTTGAATTAAAGTCAGTGATGTTTCAAATGCTACAATAGTTGGACAATTCAACGGATTACCAATAAAGGATCCTCATCTTCATCTCAGATTGTTTATTGAAGTTGTAGATTTATTTAAGTTCAATGATGTGATAGAGGAGGCCTTTAGGCTTAGATTATTCCCTTACTCTTTGCGAGACCGTGCTCGAGCTTGGCTAAACTCTTTACCACCTAATTCCATTACAACTTGGAATGGCTTGACGGAGAAATTCTTGATGAAATACTTCCCATCAACAAAGAATGCCAAGCTCAAAAATGACATTACTTCCTACCAATAACACGTAGAAGAATCTCTATATGAAGCATGGGAAAGATTCAAGGAATTTCTAAGGAAGTGCCCTCATCATAGTATTTCTTCTTGGATTCAAATGAAGACTTTTTACAATGGTCTCAATGCTCAAACAAAGACTATCATTGATGTGTTGGCTAATGGAGCTTTGCTAATCAAATCTTACAATCAAGCTTATGATTTACTTGAGAAAATGGCTAGTAATAATTATCAATGACTAATGGACAAAATAACAACCACAAGAATAGTAGCTGGAATGCACGAGGTAAATGATATCACAACATTTACAGCTCAAGTGTCATCTTTGGTTAATCTTTTGAAGGGTCAAAACTCACCAACGAGTGTAGACCAGGTCCATGATTCAAGAATGTCATATGTGTTTTATGGAAGAGCTCATTTGTTTGATAATTGTCCAAATAATCCTAAATCCATATGCTATGTGAGTAATGTGAATCAAAACAATAATCCATACTCAAACACATATAACCTAGGATGGAGACAACATCCAAATTTCTCTTGGAGTAATAACAACATTCAAGGTGGTAATCAATTCAACCATTAATTATTTCCACCACCTAGTTTTCAACAACCATAGCAATCACAAGCCCAAGAGAAGAAGCCACCTACTGAGGATGATACAAGTGCTTTAATGGGGATGATGAAAGACTTCATCCAATTAGTGAATACAAAAGTGTCAACTCAAGAGGCTTCAATTCAAAATTTGGAGAACCAAATGAGCCAACTTGCTCAAGCTATAATTCAAAGGCCTTGAGGAGTGGTAAAACTTTAGAACAAGAACATAAGACAGAAAAAGATGAGAAGAAACAGGAAATTAAAAAGGATAAAGAGGACTATAAAACTAAAAAGGATAAATAGGAACCAAAAACTAAAAATGAGGAAGAGGAATTAGTGAATAAAGAGAGTAATGGAAAGGAAATAATTCAGCCAAAAAAGAGAAATCTTTACAAACCCACTATTCCTTTCCCTCAAAGACTACAAAAGCAAAAGTCAGTTTTCGAAATTTCTAAAAGTCTTCAAGAAGCTACACATAAACATACCATTTGTAGAGGCACTTGAAAAAAATGACGTCTTATGCCAAATTCATAAAGGATATACTATCAAAGAAAACGAGGCTTAGAGATCATGAAACAATAACCTTGACTGAAGGTTGTAGTGCCATCTTTAATAGAAAACTACCACCAAAACTGAAAGATCCAGGTAGTTTTGACATCCCTTGTATTATTGGAAACATCCATTTTGACAAGGCACTATGTGACTTGGATTCTAGCATTAACCTCATTCCATTATCAGTATTCAAGAGATTGGGGGTTGATAAAGCAAAATCCACTTCAGTAACATTACAAATGACAAATAGATCAATTAAGAGACCTCGAGGTGTGATAGAAGATTTATTAGTAAAAATAAACAAATTCATTTTTCTAGCAGACTTCATTGTGCTAGACATGGAAAATGACCATGACATTCCTATCATACTTGGTCATCCATTCTTAGCAACCGGAAGGGCACTCATTGATGTACCAAAAGTTGAACTTACAATGAAAATGCAAGATGAACAAGTAATATTTAAATTTTTTAAAGAATCTGAACCCCATGATATTGATAATGCTAATGAATGTTTAAGGATAAATGTTATTGATTGTGGGAATAACTTAAAAGAATCTGTTGAGTCGCCCAAACTTAAGACTTTAATATATGATGCTGTAAATAAGGACATAAACTTATCACAAAATAACTCAACCTATTATAACTTTGAAAGTATGGCATCGAAGGTTGATATTGTGGACTGTGTGAACTTTTTGGAGGATGCATCTCTCATGTATATATCAAAGGTAATTATGGAAAATTTTAGATAGGATCTAAATTCAAACCATAAATTGAAGAAACACCAAGTTTAGACCCTACACTTCTACCCTCCTATCCCCAATCAAGTATGAAAGTGAAAGAGTCCAATGGAGAGGTGAAAAAGATGTTAGAAATAAATAAATTGGATGAGTTACGATGGAGTGCTTATAAGAATGCCAAAATATTCAAAAAGAGAAAAAATTGCATTAGAAGAGAATTGAGCACCGTGTTTGTGAACCAGAGTATAAGGTATCATTGGACAAATCAGGACTTAAACTGTTTCTAGGAAAACTCAAAAGTAAATGGATACAAAAGGATGTGCTTTAAGACTTGATAGGACCGTCTAGTTAAGAACGTTAAACGTGACACTGGTTAGGAGCAACCCAACGTTTATTTTACTTATATTTTCATTTTTTTGTTTTGTAGGTGAATAAATGTGGAGAGCAATGACGCAACAAGAATGCGGGTTTTAACAACAGATGTAGTGTGCCAAGACTAAGGGTGTTTTCTTTCCTTTTATCTCTTTATATTTATATGTGCACATTAGAGACAACGTGTAATTTAAGTTTGGGGGAGGGAACTTCATTCTCTACATTAGTATTTAGTATGCATTTTTAATTTTTAGGAATTTGTTTTAATTTTTAGGTTGTTTTTAATTATGACTTGGGTAGAAATTGATAAATATATGGAAACTAAATGCATGCATGCATGCATGCTTGATATGAAACATATGAACTCAATGATAAAAATTGGTTGTCATTACTAGGATAAGGAATGTAACATATTTGCTAAAATATTTACATTAATCATGTGATATGCTTGCTAGTTTTGATTTGATTGATTCAAATTTATATACACATGTTCATAATTGATTTTGGTGTTCTTATTCAGAGAAAATTTGTAGTGAGTTATACGAGTTGATGAGATCTACCGTGTTTTAGAATCTATTTGATCATCCCTTGAGGTGAAATCCTAAATAGTATTTAGCAAGAGAAATGATTTAGGCCTTATTTGGATCGATTGAGCATTTCAAGCTAACCATTGTTAATATCTTTAGTCACCCATTTAAGCCTAACAAAAAACTTTTCATATCTATAAGCCACATTTTATGCCTAACCAATAAGCATTACCTTTACCCTTGCACCTTTAGCTTGTATGAAAAGAAAAATAATGCAATCATGTGTTATGATTGAGAGTAAGGTGAAATGCAATGCACCCTATAAAAAAAAGAGTAAAACTCATAACAAAATTATCCCTCTAAAGAAAAAGAAATTATAATTGAAAATAAGTTTGGGGGTATCTTGAAGTTACAAAAAAAAAAGAGTAAAGAGATGTGAAAAAAAATATGAAAAGAATGTCAAAAGAGGGTGTATTAAAATATCAAGTAAAGGTACAATTGTAGTTAAAAAGTGCATGATGAAAAAAAAAGCCAAGGTGTGGAAAGGGCCTAAAATGTCTTCATTTATCGACCCCCCACCTAAGCCTTACATTACAACCATGTAAAGTTCTTATTGATCTTGAGCTAAGTGCATATTTATATTAGTCGAAGCGAATTCAGATTCTGGACACTGAAATTGGGTGAAATTAAATTGATACATTTATGATATGAAATATGAAAATGATTTTTGACTAATTATTATAATAAATCATGATTGTTTAAAGAGATTAAAATAACTTATGCTTGAGATTTTATTTATGATCTTAAAGAAGATTAAAAGTATGAGACATTTTTGTGATATGTTGTTTTCTTTTATTCTTAAAAGTTAATTTTTGATTTTGTTGTAATTTTAGTTTTGAAGTTGATTGTTTTTATTATTTCTTTTAATTTTTACATTTAGTTCAATTTTTGTGGGTATCATTACTGAAAACCCTCACGAGACTCAAACTCGTCCACTAGGGCAACCTAGGGTTTAAAGGCTTGTTACATAGGCTAAATGCAACCGTGTCAATCCAAGGAAGTGATTTAGGATAGTTTAATTTTTAGTTTTTATCGCTTCTCTTGCTAAGGGACTAGCAAGAAGCTGGTTCGGGGTTGTGATGAGTGCTCAAAAAGCACTAAAATTATCATGATTTTATACATATTAATTGATTAAAAATATATATTTATATGATTTTATTATATATTTATATAAATTTATCTTTTCGGAATCACGGGTATTTTTATTATTTTTCAGGTATTTTCGCTTAAAAACGTAACTTAAAGACTCAAAAAGGAATACTGGAGGCAATACATCACAAATATATTCAAAAATAAATGAGAAAAAGTCAACAAATATGGAAAAATTAGACAAAATGGGTCAAATAGGTAAAAAAATGTCAAAAAAGAGGAAATCGCGCCGCCCAGCAACCCAGCTGCCCAGCCGTACCCAACAACGCACGTACCAGATCTTCCTTTCGGGCGCACCGCGCGCGTCCATGCTCTCGTCCGCACACACCTGCACCCAGCGTGCTCCCATCTACGCATGCCTACGTCTAGTCTGCGCCCATCTGCGTGCGCCTACGCCCAACCTGCTCCCATCTACGCCGCTGCACCCATCTGCGCACACGGCCGCACCCACATCATCATGACATCATCAGTATCACGTCATCAATCACTACTCCACGTTTCCATCATTTTTTATCATTTTTTACCCACTTTTCCTCCCCATCCTCACCTATAAATATCCATATTCTCTTCATAACAAAACACACCTAAACACACATCTTCTCTTCTCTTTCTTTCTCTCATTTCTTAGTTTTTTAGTTTTTCTTAGTTTTTAGCTTTTCTTAGTTAGTTTTTCTTATTTTTAGAGTTCTTCTCTTTTTGAGAAGAACTAGTTATGTTTTTATAATTTATTTGCTTTTTGATTCAATAAATGGGAGTGCAAAATCCGTTTGGAGGTTTTCCAAAAACGAGAATAGCATCAAAGTACTGTAAGGATTTTATTTTGTTTACAGTTATTTTTTATTCTTTATTCTTACATGTTATATTTAATTTGTCTGTGATTAAATTTAACTTTGCTGGCTGTTTGTAAACATGATATAATAATAACGTTGTTATGCTTGCGAAATATTAAATACGTAAAAATATCTAAAATGAATTGATTTTGTTTTTATTCAAGATTTTATATTAAAAATGTTAGAGAGAAATATATTATTTTTCATTACAAACTTAAATCTGAAAATTAGATTTTAAGGTTTAGTTATCTGGTCTGATTTAGAGTAGTGTTTTTTTATTTATTGGTATAATCGCCCGGTAGTTAGAGTGAAACTCTATTTCAAAAGTTTTTATAAGAATTATTATCTGAAAATGTATTGACAACATGTTTTCAGTAGTGGTTTTAAAACTTGAAAGTTAGTACTCGGATAACTAAATTCTTAGGTTTAATTTGGACGCCTTGAATAAAGTTTAAACTGTCTAACCCCACCAAAGGTGGCATTTAAATGGTTCATTTTCAATCTCTTAGAAAAAGGAATTAATTTAACTAACCAAATTAGTTATCAACCCCACCCATAGGTGTTAATTGATTTGTTTAGTTAACAAAGAATATATAACCTCTCCAAAGGTGGTATTCATATAAAAAAAAGAGAATCAATAAATATCAATTCATATCTTTAATAACCAAAATAATATGAGCAAGCATAATTACTTAGTTATTATATCCATAAATACTCCACTATTATAAATGATAAAATTGAATCTGTATCTATGTTTATTTTTATGTCAGTAGATTAAAAACACAAAACCCCAAAATATCGTGACAGGATGTTTAGGATTTAATTTCGTTTTTAAAAGTTTGAATAATAAATTTCGTTTTTTGACATTTTTGACTCATTTTGTCCAATTTTTCCATATTTGTTGACTTTTTCTCATTTATTTTTGAATGTATTTGTGATGTATTGCCTCCAGTATTCCTTTTTGAGTCTTTAAGTTACGTTTTAAGCGAAAATACCTGAAAAACAATAAAAATACCCGTGATTTCAAAAAGACAAATTTATATAAATATATGATAAAATCATATAAATATAAATTTTTAATCAATTAATGTTCATAAAATCATGGTAATTTTAGTGTTTTTTGAGCACTCATCAAACACACACACACGAATCAATTTGTCAAAAACCTTGCATATCCTTGTATTGATGGAATGTTGATTGATGAATATGTGAACCTCTTTATCATAGGATTTTATGACTTTTAAGAAGGATATTTTTCGTGAAATATGTATGTACTAATAGAAGTATATTTATAAATATACTACCCAATTTATTTTATTTAGTTATACTTAGCTTTACTTGAGGACAAACAAATATTTAAGTTTAAGGGTGTGATGACTCTATGAAAATAGAGTCATTAACACAATATTTTACTTAATATTTACTTGTTTTATTTAATAAATAGTATTTTTATGGCCAAAAAATTAAAAATATAAACTTTTTAGTGAAAATATAATTTTTTGGGATTTTTCTAGAGTTTTTATGAGTTTTTTTATGAATTTTTAACACATGACCAATCAAAAGTTGCCACGTGACATGCTATGCAAGCAAAGGAGCTGATTGGGCAAGCCATGGGGATGCAAGCACAGAGAGTGAATCACGTCACACCGTGTGTAAGGAGGACGAAACATGTGCAACGTGTTAGTACGACGTTCAATCCGAGTTTGGAAATTGGTCAACGCTCCTTGTCACGTGTCGCTATGCTATTGCTCCGTGCATTCCACCCATGTGTCACGCCATCCATTTCCACGAATCACGTCGTACCATGTGTCGTTGACTCAATGAGTGTTGACTCTGATCGGTCTCCCTACCATGCGTCAGTCCCTGATTCACCTAATGAATTTCTGATGCCACTTGTCGCGCTGTGATTGGTTAAAATTGTCAATTTTGCTTGTTTTGATCGTAACCCTTGATCTGAAGCTAATCCAACGATCCAAATCGCACCTGAGCTTTATTTAAACCCCTAATCACTATATAAACCCTAATCGGCCAATATTAGCATAATTTTGGTAATTTGTTGGAGCTAAAAAGAGAAAAAAATACAAAAAAAAATCAAGAGACCACACAATTTTGGTGGAAATTTAATAGGAGATTAATACTACAATTCAAAAGATTGATTGTATTTTTTTTTCTACTCTTTTCTTTGTCAATTTTTATGCTCTTATTTATGAAAAATATGAGGTTTATGAACACAATTATGTGTAATTAATTTATTAATCTAGAGATCTTATGAACCCAAATTTCACCATGTGATGATCTAATATCTTACCCCAATTATATGAGGTTTATGCTATTAATTGTTTGGCCGACAATTTATCTATAGAGGCAATTAAATAGATTTGATAAAATTATTTAATTGTTTGTCTTGATTAAACAACATGCATAGTTTCTAGGCAGAGATATATGATTCTTATGTATGTGATCCATAATTGATTAGCTTAATGAGTAGTATGCAATTTAATTGGCATGAGAATGTGGTTAAATTAATTACTATATGGTGTGTAGTTTACTTGAGAGATGAATACATGTTAGGTTAGACTCAATTGATCATTTAACTAATTGTTATATATTGGGGGAATTTTAGCGATTTACATGTGTAGAAAATTGGGAGATTAAGTATTCTTAGATATTTTTTCATATATCTTTTTAGTTACCAAATTTGATTTAATTAATTATTACTATTTATTTTTAGTTATTTTAATTTTACTTCCTTAAAATATAAAAACATAAAAAAATTGATTTTTAATAAAATAATCTCCATGAAAAAGATTTTTTATTATTATTATATTACTTGTTATGGTACGTATACTTGCGTATTCATTGCACACACTTCATGTGTGACAATCACTCTATGTAATTAAAACTTGCAAAAATAACCATATAGAGGTGATTGTTTGGTGATAAGTACAACATATGGGTAAGCATAGGGTGGTTAGTGGAGGAGTGGAGGGTTTTGAGCGATGTGATTGTGGTTAGGGGTGGTGCGAGGTTATGTTATTTAAAAAAACTAATTTTTTTATTTTTTTAATTTTAATTAAATTATAATTTTATATCTCAATAAAATTTAATTTTTATTAAATTGAATTTAAATTTAACATTTTAAAAATTAATGGATTAAAGTTGTTTGACTAAAAAGCTATTGTAATAGAGTGTTTTTTTTTATAAATGTTATAGGACCTGTACAGCCCCAAACCTAAAAACAAAATATGTGTTTTTAAAATTTTAATGTTAACTAAAATAATATTTGGTTGTATAAATTCTTGTATCTAAAGTATTGTCTAAGTTTTTTTTTTTTTGAATAAAAATAATCAAATTTGTTGCGAAAAACTACCATCTTATATCTTAAAAAACTAGTTTTGCATGCAGTCAAAAAGAAAGTAGTCGTTTCATAGCCCTCGAATTTTATGAAAGCACGTTGCAGTTGTTTCTTTTATATTAATGAATTTACCTTTTAGATTTTATAAGAAATAAAAGAAAGAAATGCTTCACTTTAGATGTGGGCTAGTGACTATTAAGCTATATTAACTTGTGTTGTAGCCTGATCAGGTCTTCAACATGGTTCCGCCTCTGCTTAAAGGTTTTTTTTTTTTTTTAGGGTACAAATGTTACATGCCATTAATTTAAAGAAAATTGTTGATTGGTTTTTAAAAAATTGTTCTTAATGAACCCAACTTATAATTATCAAACTAAATGAGCCTAAAGATATAAATGTAAGTGTCAACTAAGTGATGCTATAAGACTAATCAACAAAAAATTCTAAATTTTATTATCAAATTGAAATTTTGTTACAAAATATATGTTAGAAGCCATCTCTAAAAGTTTCAAGATCAAACGATTGTTGTAAAATATTTGAGATATTTTTTGATAAAAGTAATTCCAATCAAGAAACCTGTTGACATATTTTGTAAACTATTTTCAAAACACATTTTCACTATCAGAAATGTAGTTTTTTTACGGCACTTTCGAATGTCATATTTAGCAATGTAGCAAATATAGATCACTTAAAGCATTTTTTGATGCCTTTTTAAATAAATAATTCTCACAGAACATATCTTAAAAGATGTAAAAAGATTTTCAAAATAATTTTTGTAATTTATTTATGTTGGAAAAATGGGTTGTACCCATGGTGAAATGTTATTTCGAGGCATTGCTTGAGTGAAATCTATCTAATATTAGTGAATGATCTCTATTGATTTGGGCTGACTTCCAAACCATGTATTTAAAAGTTGGAAAGAATATCGGGGATGAATAAAAATTTAAGACTCAAATAACATTCCGCAAAGATAAAAAAATGTTTGAAAGCTATTGATTAATAATTCATCAATATGGAAAACGTTTCCTCGTGAATAAAATATGTGTATTTCATAACCATTTTGATTTTTTAAAACTATTTTTTAATCAGGTATATATCATAACAATTTCAGATATTGATTTTTTAAATTTTTTACAAAAATATAAAATGATTAATGAATCTTTAAAATAAGATTTTTTAAATTGAATTTAAGATTTCAAATTCATGAATTTTTTATCTTACCAAATATGTTTTTACGAAATCAACTAATAAGAAAGAAAGATATGCGATAAATATATTAATAACAATGTGACTTACATACTCCTGTTTAAGTTAATAAAATGCATTAGTATGAAAAACAACATATAACACATGAATCAAGCAAACATATTGAAAAGTTAATAAAATACATTAGTATGAAAAACAACATATGACACATGAATCAAGCAAACATATTGAAAAAAAAAACTGTAAAAGATTTTCAATTATTTTAAAACCTCTTCAACTGGCACACCATGCATGCAACATATAAGCTCCTCACCTATGGACAATATTAAGAGCTCACAACACTACATTGAAACATTGCAACACAACTTTAGAGAAACTCACCAAAATGATGTCTATTTTCACTAACAAACCATGCATTTTGACTCTTAAAAACTCATCACTCAATCTCACATTTTTTACTAAATTCGATATTTGATAAATATGAGAGAGACTATTTTATAATGTTCTATGTCCTATAGATGTACACACTATTTCTTGAACCATACACTCAAAAGGAAAATAGACCAATAATGGACTAGGGAAGACTAGTACAAAATGAGCATAACTTCCCTATAAATTCTGGTCAAGAAAATAAGAAAAAAAAAGAGGAATTTATATAAACAATTTAGCCTCTTGAACCCTTGTTCCCCACTCGTCTGCCTGCTTGCTACCATTCTCACCACTTATGATTATAAACCTTACTAGCTAGGGTGACTTGGTAATAATTGTTATATACTTACCAACACACAATGGTGAGGAGGTGGAAAACACCATGGCAAGCCAACGTCAAGAAAGATCAAGTCCTCAATGGACTAACACAACCAACACAAAAAGTCACCAAAAGGACAATACAATAACAAACACCGAATAAATACAAACTATATGCAATTTAAGAGAATAAATGTGTCTAATAGACAAATACAAAACTATATCCTAAGTGATACTATATTACTAATAACTAATCTTATAAAGGACAAATAAAAATATCAAATAAAATACAAGCATCGTATTTTGCATATGAAAATGCCTACACTAGCAAATAACCTATTTGAACAATTTTAAAAATTGAACACATTTTGGTGATAAATGTTGTTAACTAATGAATTAAACTAATCATCTTAGCAATAGAATAATTCAAATAAATGGTACGGATGTTATCAAAATTTGAAGTTTATAATTAGTTATTAACTTTTAAAATAAAAGAAAAAATCAAGTAACACATAATCATATATTGATCATCAGATGAGAGTAACTTAATAAGAAAATATAATTGATTAGATTTATTTGTTATAATTATTGGTCTCTTGATCTTAAACCTTAAAACTCTGGGTATTAAATAACCACAAGTTTTCAAATAATACAATTTATTAGTTAAAAAATAGGATAAACCTATAAAAATATCACCAAATTATTAGATTTATTACTAATGTAAAGTTAAAATATTTTTCATTACAAATGTATCATTAAGAAGTTGCAAAACTACCATTTTGTAAATTTTTTATCAATAATTTTCAAAAAAACATTAATTTTTGTTTAAAAAAATCATGTATGTTACACGTGATCATCTTCTTTCCTAAAATCTCAATTTCTCCACTTCGTTTATTTTCCTTAAAAAATCCAAACAAATACCTAATCAATTATGTAAGTTACATTGTATTTGTGTTTATGTGTTGACTTTTAATGTAAAACACATGGTATCTGTTTTATTTTACTTAGTGTATTTGTTTTCTTTTGTTTAAGGTTAGTTATTGTAGATCAGTAATTCACATATATATATATAGTTAAGTACACTTTGTATACAAACATATTTACACGTATTACGAGGTTATTTTTTGTAGTATGTATGCTAGGTAGAGTGTTAGTTTTCACCGAGCAAGCGTACAAAGCAAGCTGAAATTTTTACTTTTGGTTGTTGGCTTGTTTCAAGTGCGAGTATTTATGGATAGTACTCGATATTTTTGAAAATAGAAAAATGTAACTTTTTAGTACCTCGCCATGGACCTCACTATCCTCGCCACCACCCTTGGCGAGATGGCTAGCGAGGTGTGCATTTCGAGTCCTATAATACCCTACACATTTCTCTTCTCTACACCCATGTTTTTAGTGTCAAAACTCTGCCAAAATTTATATTGGGATTTATATCTATTCTAGAAATCATTTTGGTGGGGTTATATATGAGTGTTGGTCATTTAGCAAGTTAGTGATCAAATTGTTATCTGGGTTAGTACGTGATTTGGCTTCATGTCTCTCAGACGTGACTTGATATTAATAGTGAACTATGTGTCTCATGAGGTTATAAGTTGATTCACTTCTAATTACTTGATCTGTGGTTTTCAATCACACCACATTGGGTGGCGTTGGTTGCGGAGAATAGCCAAGTTTGTGTGTAGAACAAATTTGTTGTGGAAGCTACAAGTGAATAGCAACAAAAGGTAGTTTGGACGGAGGTCTTAGCTAATAGAGGTAATACGAGTTTTACTGCCTATTAGTGTTGTAAATGTTTTACTATTTATTAAATTATTTGATACTAAATAATTGCCTTAAGGAACCTGAGGATGTTACCATATATACGGTACTCTCTATACGAATTTACCTCATTATATTGAGTGTTATATATGATTACATATTGAGCTAGTATAATCTGAGTTAATTGTGTATATGTCTCAACATATTAAAACATATTAAAACATAAAATTTGATTAAAAAACATTTGTATTTACTTTCTTTCTATTTTGATATACAATATATGTTATTCAAATTATCTACTTTTTGATATTGTATTATCTTGATTCTATTGCATGATTTGTATAAGTATTTATATTCTTTTTTATTTGAGTTTGGATCGAGTTTTTTAAAAGTCTATATTTTTTACCCTGATTGTATACTGGATCATGAACTCTTTCAAAATATATTAATAAATTTCAGTTCTTGTCAATTCATATGCTACAACCATACTTCATAATAACAATTTTAGGAGTTGTTGTACTTACATAAACACTAAAACTTTCTTTAGTTTTTTTAAAATACTCTTTCACTTTTATCGTTTTTAAATTTTTTAAAATTCATTATATTTATTATGTAATTTGTTTATGCAATTATTAAACAATGAGAGAATAAAGTTAATATAATACTCAATTAGCAAATAATGAGTTTTTTTGCATATTTTTGAATTGCATTCAACTCATTATAAGTGTTATCTCATGTTATTGTTTCTAGAAATTCATAAATATGCATGTTTTGATATAGGTTATTGATATAAAAGCTCAATTTTAATCTTTTTAATAAATTAGGGATGTCATCGAAATTTGAGAAAGGTTTTAAATAGCGAGAGTTTTTGTTGTCCATAACATTTTTCTACCATTAAAACAAGCGAATAGGAAGAAGAAGAGTACGATGAATAGCAAGTTGGCCTTAATTGCAAAGAAATGTTATATTTGATTAAAGATTTGCTTGAGGTTTTTAGTAAAAATGAAAAAGTCGGAAAAGCTTCAATTTTTAACTAAAAATTAATGTTTTTTTTAAGGGTGATGGTCTAATAATTTTGTATTTTTTTATAATTTAATAATATTTTTTTTAAACTTAAGGGCATATTTAATAGAATAAATTACTATAAAAGTCTTTTAGATTAGGTTATTTATGTTATTTAGTGTATTAGATTAATAACAAATTATATTATTTTAATAATTTTTGATTTAAAATATTATTATTTTATATCAAATAATTAAAATATGAATTTTTAATAAAAATAAAATAAAATTTAAGAAAAAATAATAATAATAAAATTCAAACAAAAAGTTATTTAAATGTATATTTTTTTTAAATTAAAATTAATAAAATATAAAAATAAAATAATTACAATTAACGAATATTTTGTAAATTTTTATATTATTTATGATTTTATTATTATTAAAATTCATGTTTTAATAGTATTTAATCACTTAATAGAAAAATAATAATATTTTAATAAAAATCATTAAAATGATATAATTTATCTTTAATTAATCATTTTATAAAATTAAGATACTAAACAAAAACGTTTATAATATTATAAATTAAATAATTTAATTTTAGAAAATTTTGTGATATTTTTTTATTTAATATTTGTAATAAATTTAAATAACACAATTATTTAGTTGAAAAATAAAAGAAAGAAAGAAATTATCCTGATTGGTGCAGTTTGTTTCATGACACTCTTATCTCAATTCTAAACTAAACCCTCGTTTCTATTACATCTCTCTGTAAAGTAGATCGCTGATCTCTAGAGCGAACCCTTCATGGCGGGTTGCGTTAAGGCCAAGCTCAGCTCTGGCTCTTCCAACTCGTTCTCTGTCTCGGAACAAGTTTCGAGTCTTTAAAAACCCCTCGCCACCGGTCCCAGGTGTTCATCTTCCCTAAACCTTCATTTACAATTTTTCTCAGCTCTGCTTAACCCCAAATTGCTATTGTCCAATTTGTTAAGGTACTCTACAGTTGAAAATTACTATCTTGGCGATCCATACTTGGTTTTATTTTCCAATTTTAAACAATATGACTAGGTTTCTAAATTAGGGTTTGCCATGGCATGTTCTTGTTTGGGTTTCTTGAGTTGTCTGGTTACTACCTGGATGTTTTCCTTTGTGCGATTACTGTAAGGTCTTCTTTTGCTTTCTGTTCCATTAGCTGTTTCTTTATTTGGTATTGTTCAAATGCACAAAAAATTATGAGTTTCCTGATATGGGTCTCTTCAATTTCGGGATAAACTGTTATTTTTTTATCCGAGCTTATTGAAATTTATCACCAGATCAGCATTTCATATCTAAGTTTTATTCCGTTTCTGATGGGTGATGAGACATCGGATACCATGAATCTTGACTTGAATCTGGGTCCTGTCCCAGAGCCAGAGTCAGGCTCCATAAGAAACGAACCTGCCATATTTGATGAGTGGAGTGAAGAACATATCAGTGGAACCAGACATAGGGCCAGACTTAGGGCTGGTGAAAGATTACGGTGGCGGCGAGTTGAAATGCCACCTGAATCTCAAAATATTTCAATGGAGTTCAATCAATTGATGGTCAATTCTCATAATGTGAGCACCTTGCAAGCGGGTGAGGGTAGTGTTGCTGCAGAAGAAAGAACTGTTGAGTTGCCCAAAACATGTGAGAATAATAATGGGATTTTGGACGAAAAGGCGCCAGTGAATGAAGATCAACTTGAAAAGGATGGAGGTAATGATGGGAGCTTTTTTGATTGTAATATTTGTTTGGACTTAGCTAGGGACCCTGTTGTCACAAGTTGTGGTCATTTATTTTGTTGGCCGTGCCTTTATAGATGGTTGAATGTTCATTCTGATGCAAAGGAATGTCCTGTGTGCAAGGGAGAGGTAACCATCAAGGCTGTTACTCCTATTTATGGCCGTGGGAATCATACCCGTGAGCCAGATGAGGATTCTAGTCTTAAAATTCCTATTAGGCCCCATGCTCGACGGGTGGAGAGTTTAAGACAGACCCTTCAAAGGACATCATTTGCCTTTCCTATGGAGGAGATGATTAGAAGGATTGGAAGTAGATATGATTTGACTGGGGATTTGGTTCATCCATCAGAGTCCGTGGGTGCTAACGAAACGGTGGAAAGAACACATTCTTTGCTTAATAGGTTTTTTACATCCAGGGGACTACGGATGCGCAGGGAGCAAACTCCTGCAGCACCTCTAGATGATGTTGTGGACTTGACACAGGACAGTCTGACTGGCTCTGAAGCAGGAGAGAACCGCCGGCTTCAGTCCCTGTTGTTCCGAAGAACACAATCACAGAGAGCAACACTTTCTTCTTTCTCCACTGCATTGAGTTCTTCTGCTGAAAGGTTAGTCGAGGCATATCTTCGGAGCCCTCCTTCTGGTAGGAATCAAGAGCAACCTCCTGTAGTTGATGATAGAGATTCATTCTCTAGTATTGCTGCTGTTATAAATTCTGAGAGTCAGATGGACACTGCTGTGGAAATCGATTCCATGGTTTCGCTTTCAACCTCATCTTCTAGAAGAAGAAATGATGCTTTTAGAGCTTCAGATGTGGACAGTGTAGACTCTAGGGCAAACAGAAGGCGGCGATTAAACTGACAAATGTGTATTCTGCCTTGTGCAGGGTAATGCATCGTTATTCCAATAGTCTACGTTTTCATAACTTGTGTTTCTGCCTTTATGTTCTTATTGCATAGGAAATTACCTACCTATTTCGATAGACAAGAACGTCCTCCTTAGGACGATAATGAGGCTTGTGTATCTTTCTGTTCAGAGTTTGATTTGAATAACTAGTATGCTTCTCTGAAGTTGTTCTACAGCAAGTAGGCAAGTTCATCAGTTTCCAATGTAGATAATCTTAAGGATTTTTATTTTATTTATGTTTGAATAATTTTGACTAATTGGTTATAGTTATGCTGCATGTTTGAATCTCTATTTTTATAATCATTTACTCACTTAGGATTCTTCATTTTTGGTGATGGTTATTCATTTTTCTTGAAGTGTTGTGTCCAAGCAACATGATATGAATATGAGTGTGGGTATTCATGTATTCTAATTTAGTATAAATTTACAAAAGGGGATGTCTTAATGTATTGAAAAATTTACAATTCTTGATGTCTTTAAAGAAAATGAACAAGTTGGGAAGAATGATATTTTTAGTCACCGGTCCAAATAGATTGGATTTTAAGAATCCAATTATTTTTAGTCAATTAGCTAAAAAAAATCCAAAATGCATAGTACTAAATTAAATGGAAAAAAAAAAATTTTACAAACTTACCCCTTCTGATTAAATGAAATGTCTAATTATGTTTTATATCATCTCTTGTCTCCTACCTATCGTGGACTATCTTACGCCATCTCTTATCTCATGCCTATCACGGACTGCCTCATGCCTTATGCCTCTATTAGCTCGCGAACTGATCATTCCTTCATCAACATCCATCACTCGATTATCGTTAGGTGATCATCAGGTCCATCTCTAGAATGCATGCAATTTGTTAGAAGTAGTCTGTTTAGAAATATTCCTATTAGAATAAATCATAAAATTTAGGATTGATTGTTGTTTGACGTTTTCAAATTATGTTACCGTTTAGGATAATTTGTTAGCTATTTTTCTTCTTTTTCAGTTTTTTGTATAGCTATATAAGCCCTTAATGATTATCAATAATATTAGCTCATTCAGTCATCTTTTCTTTAAGTTTTTCCTATTCATTTTGTCTCTACAATTTGGTAGCAGAGCTTCAAACTGGAGCCTGATTGTAAACACTTAGTGTGAGGTTAGGAACTGCGATATCCTTAGTGAAACATTGAGAGAAAGATTGAAAGATGGCAGCAGAAGCAAATGTCAATTTTGTTCAGGCTAACTTTCTCAAGTTTGATGGATATTATGATCATTGGAGTATATTGATGGAAAAATTTCTACGATCAAAAAGGTATTGGAGTTTCATTGAAATTGGGTACTCTTAGCTTGACAATGGGGAGGTGACAACTGTTGCACAGAAACAGACGTTAGAAGAGCTCAAGCTGAAAGATTTAAAGGTAAAAAATTACCTATTTCAATCCATTGGCAAATTAACCTTGAAAACCATGCTTCAAAAGGGCATATCCAAACAAATATGGGAATCAATGAAGAGAAATTTTTAAGGGAATCCAAGAGTTAAATGTGCTCAACTTGAGGCACTTCGTCAAGATTTTGAAGTGCTAGAAATGAAGGTTGGAGAGTGGAGAGTCTGTTTTTGATTATTTTTCAAAGGTAATGACAGTTGCCAATGATATGCAAAATTATGAATAAGACAACCCTCATGTTAAGATAGTGGACTCTTTAACAGAACAATTTAATTACATTGTTTGTTCTATTGAAGAGTCCAAGGATATCGATTCTCTCACAATTGATGAGTTGAAAAGCACCCTGATTGTGTATGGATAGAAATTTCGAAAGAAAGATGGCGAAGAACATGCTTTGAAAGTAAGTTTAGAAGATAAGCTTGTTTCAAGAGGAAGAGGAAGAATCACCTATAAAGGACGAGGTAAAGGAAGGGGAAGACAAAGCTTCAATCAAGCCATAATTGAGTGTTACAAATGTCACAAACTCTGGCATTATCAATATGAATGTCCTTCCTAGGACAAAGAGGCAAATTATGCAGAGTTTAATGAGAAAAAGAGCTCTTGTTGATGGCATATGAGGAGATGAACAATGCAAAAGGAGATAAGGTATGGTTCCTAGACTCAGGATGCTTGAATCACATATGTGGAGATAAACTAGCTTTTAGCAAAATGGATGATTCTTTTAGACATGTGGTGAAGCTTAGAAAGAACACTTAAATGAACGTGCTTGGAAAGGGAAATGTGAAGTTGATGGTGAATGGAATAACTCATGTGATCATTGAAGTATTTTATATACCTGAACTTAAGAACAATCTCTTGAGTTTAGGCCAACTATAAGAACGAGGTCTGGCTATTGTAATTCAATCAAGGATATGTCACATATATCATCCTCACAGGGGTTTGATTATTCAAACAAACATGACAACAAATAGAATGTTTGTGTTGTTTGCCCAGGCTCAAGTTCAAAGCGACTCATGCTACAACGTTGCTGCACAAGATATCATTCAATTATGGCATTAGAGATATGCTTATCTTAGCTACAAGGGTTTGAAGACATTGCGGTCAAAAGGAATGGTTAAAGACCTTCTTGAATTATCAGATTCTACAGAAGTGTGTATTGATTGCATGAAAGGAAAACAACATCATGATTCTATTCCCAAGAAGAGCCAATGGAGAGCAACTCAGAAGTTACAATTAGTTTATGCATACATATGCAACCACATTACTCCAACTTCCAATAGTAATAAGCGATACATATTATGCCTCATAGATGATTATTCTAGAAAAGCATGGATATATTTTTTGCCATAAAAATCAGAAGCATTTTATTCCTTCAAATGTTTCAAAGCTCTTGTGGAAAAAGGAAACTAGTTTTCCTGTTAAGTGTTTACGTACTTGTAGAGGAGGAGAGTTTAACTTTATGGAATTTAATGAGTTTTGCAAGCAGAATAGGATAAAAAGGTAGCTGACTACGACTTACACTCCACAACAAAATAGAGTAAACGAGGGCAAAAATAGAACTGTGATGAATCTTGTTAGATCAATGCTATCAGAAAAAGGATTACCAAATTTTTTTTAGCCTAAGAGAATGAGATGGGCAATATATATTTTGAATCGGTCACCTACACTAGTTGTCAAAGAAACAACCCTAGAAGAGGCATAGAGTGGGGACAAACAACCATAGAAGAGGCATGGAGTGGAGAAAAACCTTTAGTGGAGCATTTTGGAGTATTCGAATGTGTGAGGCATGTCTATATACTAGATGCAAAAAGAATAAAACTTGAAGACAAAAGCATTAGTTGTGTGCTTCTTGGTTTGAGTAATGAGTCCAAAGGGTACATACTGTATAATCCAACTGCCAAGAAAATTGTTGTAAGTTGGGATGTAATCTTTGAAGAAGATAAAAATGGAATTGGGATGCAAGCTATGAAAAAGAGTTGTTGATGGATATAGAATGGAATGACAACAAGAATATGGAAGAATATGAAAGAAGTACAAAAGATGGGACAGATAAAACTGAACATATCTCTTCAACAACCATAAATAAAGAAGGCATGAATGGTAGGGAGGGCAGAAACAAGCATCCTTCTTTGTGGATAAGTGATTATGCTTCAGGTGAAGGACTATCAAAAGAAGAGGAAATGAATATGGCATTTAATGTATATTCAGATTAGTTGAGTTTTGAGGAAGCAGTAAAAACTTCAAAGTGGCGTTTGGCTATGGATGAAGAAATTAAATCCATTGAGAGGAATCAAACTTGGAAGTTAGTAGAGTTACCAACTGGAGCAAAGAAAAGAGGAGTAAAATGGGTCTATAAGACTAAATTAAATGAGCTTGGAGAGGTTGATAAATACAAAGCAAGATTGGTAGTAAAAGGTTACTCGTAGCAACATGGAATGGATTATACAGATGTTTTCGCACCTGTGGCCATAATGGATACGCTGAGGATGATCATAGCACTTGCTACAAATAAAGGTTGGAAAATCTAACTTGATGTCAAATCTGCCTTTTTGCATATAGAGTTAAGTAAAGAGGTTTATATGGAACAACCCTTGGGATATGAGAAGAAAGGAAGTGAGGAGAAAGTGTACAAGTTGAGTAAAGCACTTTACGAACTAAAACAAGTCCTAAGAGCTTGGTTTAGTCAAATTAAGTCCTATTTTAGTAAGGAGTGGCTTCAGAAAAGTCATAATGAACAAACCTTATTCACCAAATGGAGTAAAAAAAGGTAAATTTCTCATTGTAAGTATTTATGTTGATGATCTCTTGTTCACTAATGATGATGAAAATATGATGTGTGAATTTAAATGTTGTATGAAAAAGGAGTTTGTTATGATTGACTTAGGGAAAATGAGGTTTTTCCTTAGGATCAAAGTTCTACAAGGATTTGATGGCATTTTTATATGTAAAAGAAAATATGTAGCTGAAATATTGAATCATTTTGGCACTAAAGAATGCAATTCAGTTTGTAATCCTATAGTTCCAAGATATAAATTATACAGGGATGAGAGAAGGGAGTCAAAGTTGATGAAACTTATTTCAAGCAGATTGCTGGAAGTCTGATGTATCTTACAACAACTCAACCAGATCTTATGTTCATTATAAGTTTAATTAGTCATTTCATGTCTAATCCGACCGAGTTGTATCTACAAGCATCAAAAAGAGCATTGAGATATCTAAAAGGAACCATGAAGTATGGAATTCTATACAAGAGAGGAGAAGATGGAAATTTGTTGGCTTTCACAAACATCAACTATGCAGGTGATATTGAAGATCGAAAAAGCACTTCTTGCTATGTGTTTATGATAAACGAAGGTGTAGTAGCCTGGTCATAAAAAGACAACCCATTGTTACTCTATGAACAACTGCGGTCGAGTTTGTAGCAACAACAGCTTACACATGCCAAGAAATTTGGATAAGAAGAGTGTTGAAAGAACTAGGTCATTCTCAAGAAGGAAGCACTATAGTAAAATGTGATAACAACTATGCTATTAAGCTTTCCAAGAATGTTGTGTTACATTGTCGGTCTAAACACATAGATGTATGGTTTCACTTCCTTAGAGATGTTATTAAAGAAGGAGCGGTTAATTTGGTTCATTATGGAACTTGAAATCAACTTGCAGACCTGATGGCAAAACCATTGAAGTTGGAAGATTTTCAAAAATTTTGTGAAAACTTGAGTCTGTACAGTCCCAAATATGAACTAATTGTCCTATAGAAGCAATAAGTTTAAGGGAGGGATTGTTGGAAGTGGTCAGCTTAGAAATATTTTTGTTAGAATAAATCATAAAGTTAGGATTGGTTGTTGTTTGACGTTTTCAAATTATGTTACCATTTAGGATAATTTGTTAGCTATATTCCCTCTTTTATTAGTTTTTTGTATGGCTATATAAGCCCCTAATGATCATCAATAAAATCAACTTATTCAGTCATCTTTTTTTTAAGTTTTTCTTATCTATTTTGTCTCTACACAGTTATCATTAGTAATTTTTCACGCAATTATCCTCACTGCTTCTTTATCAAGTTCCATCACTCTTTCATCATCAAGACTCTTGTTATCATCACGAAAATTTCATCATCAACACCTCTTTCAACAAGGATCATCAACACCTTCTTTAAGGAATTAGTTACTATTCTTGTTTTTAGGAATCAACTTTGAATACTCAAGTCTAGAGATTGTTATTGCCATTACTAGAGGAAAAAAGTCAATGGAGAACCAAAAATATATATGTGCAAACTGTAAATGATATTATCTAAAACTAAGTTGTTCTCTAACTAAATTCTAGTTATATTATCTTTTAAGTTACTAGTGCATTTATATAGGTTCTGAATGTAATGTATATATAAAAATTAAATATGTATATTCGTATTACACTATTATTTATATTTAGTTATTCTTAGTAGTTTATGTTTTCAGTTTAATATTTGATAAATTATAAGAGCTACGGTTCAATTATAAGTTCTAGTTTATACACGTTTTCAAACTAAATTCTAATTATATTATTCTTTGAACAACTAGTGCATTTGTATAGTTTTTGAATATAATGTATACATTAAAATTAAATATGTATGTACATATTACATAAACTATTAGTTATCTTAACTATTCTTAGTAATTTATGTTTAATTGTTATTTGAAAAATTATAAGAGCTACGATTCAATTAAAGGTTCTTGTTTATATAGGTACTGAATGTAATATCCAGGTTTTCAAACTAAATTATAGTTATATTGCCTTTTCAATGACTAATACATTTGTATAGTATTTGATTGTAATGAATACATTAAAATTAAATATGTATGTATGTACATATTACATAAACTATCATTTATATTAGCTATTTTTAGTAGTTTATATTTTTAGCTTGTTATTTGACAAATTATAAGAGCTATAATTCAATATCTTTTTAGTAGAGAAGCAATTGAAAAATTGAAAAGTTTTTTAGTTTAATATAATTGATTTTAGAAGTTTATACACTATATGAAATAATTTTGTATTGTCTTTTATAATAGGTGAGTTAAAGATATACATAATACTTATATTTAGTGGACAATGAGTTTTTCAAGATAAAAAGGGCAACTGCATTAATGATATTCTTAAAGGAATATATAAAACATCAAATATAAATATTGAAGAAAGAAATTATTGAATGCCTACAATCAAAATCAGATATCAACTTAAAGATGACTTGTCAAGGGATTTATTTAGTTATCAATATTGTGAACAATAAAGGCATTGAATTTTTCTTCAACCAAATCATTAGTGAAGAAAATGAAAGATTCCTTATGTTGTATGTAACACAACATAATGAAGAACAAAAGATAGATGTAATAATTTTAGCAAGTGATGAACAAGAAAATTACGACACCAACTCCACAAATTCAAATACAAGTGGAGAAATATACACTAGTAAGGTGTATAAGAGCAAAAATGATCTAAAACTAATAGTATCCAAGTATGTAATGAAACAAAGATTCTGTTATATAACCCAAACCTTCAACATGGCTTATCAAAGATTGAAATGTAAAGATGAGCATTGTAAATAGAAGATTGTAGTAAAAAAAAATTAGAGAATCAACTACATTTAAAATAACAACTTACAAGTCTAACCATCAATGTATAGAGAAGTACAAGCAACAAAGAGACAAACATGCATCTTACAAATACATCGTTGACAAAATAAATGACACTTTCAAAGACACAAGTAGGAAATTAAGGCCAAAGGACATAAATAGTGACATCAAGAATGAAACTAGTTTGGACGAAAGGTATAGAAAAGCATTCATGGAAAAAGAGGAGGTAATTAAGATTGTAAGGGAGGAGTCCTAAAGATTCATATGGAATGATACCATTATTTTTCTACATTTTAGAAGAAAAATAATTCTTACACATAAATAAAAATAGATAATGAGTCAAACAATCAATATGGGTTCATGGTAATTGAAGCATGTATAGAAGGATTTATGAATTGCATGAGGCTATATTTCCTAAAAAAACGAATTGTAAGAGAGTATTGCTAATTACAATAACCATAGACGGGAACAATCATATGATAAATAGTAACTTAATTACTATTATGTTATGATTAATTGATAATTAAATCTTATGTATATATAATTTATATATATATATTCTCCATATATCCATAGTTCTCATTAGAAATGTTTTTAAAAAACTTTAATTTTTGTGATACTAATTATGAAACATATACTTATGTTAATTCTTAAGAATAATAGTGGCATATTACATAAAAATATAAATAAATATGTAATACTTTCAAACTTGTTATTATACTCATTACTTAAAATTGTGCAAGTATGTTAAATTAGTTCTTCTTACATTTCAGATTTATCCAATTTCTTTTGGATGTATAGATGGTGAAACAAAAAAAAGATTGGAAGTGATTTTTTAGAAGATTGAAACTACTTATAGGAAAAAAGGAAGATTTGGTGATAATGTCAGATAAAAATAAAAATGTAGGTATAAAGTTTACGGTGTCAAAAGGTTTTGAGAAGGAAGCACATCATTGCTATTATTATTACCATGCGAAGTAAATCCTTATCCCTTTTTCACAACAAAGTTGTTAATGACTTCTTTAAAAAGGTATCTTACATATACACACAAAGTGAGTTTTAGACAAAAATAACAATGATCGAAGAAAAAAACAAAGGAGTTATGCAACCAAATTCAAATCATGGGCAGATGAATAGTATAAATTAAATATTATGATCCATTATTCTTCAAAGTTGTGAGCTATAGCTAAATACAAAAGAAAAAATATATAGGAAATAATTTCCCAAGAAGTCATTGCATTTTTTTCATCTTTTAAAAGGTACATTACTTGATATTTTTTATTTATGAGTTTGATTGATGTACGAAAATAATATGTGATTTATTTTATGAATCATTTCATTTGATTCTATTCATTAGATGAATATGATGCATTGTTTTTTTGAACATTTTCTTTTTAAAACATATGCAAACTATTAATTTATTTCTATACATAAACTCTTTCACATATATCTTTGAATAAGTGCTTGAACCAATAAAATCATTGTTGTTGAGAGTATGACTTGTGAGTTTAGAGTCAAAACGAATTATAATTCTTTACACTAAGATTGAATAAATTTTATATTGATATATTTTTTTCTTTGAATATAAAAAGTGATTTTCAACTAATTATTATAATAAATCATGGATGTTTAGAATACTGAGATGAATTTCTTCTATAGATTTTATTATAAAGTTAAAACAAATTTTTAAGTATAGGAAGTTTTATTTTTCTTATTTTCTTACTATTTTTACTTTATTTTTAAACTCTTTTTTATATGTTATTTTTTATTTTTGTTTTACTTTTAATTTTTGTAGGAACTATATCTAAAAACCCTTACAAGACTTAAACTCGTCCATTAGGACAACCTAGGGGTTTAAAGGTTTACTACATATGCCAAATGCAATCGTATTAATCTAAAAAAATGAATTAGGATAGTTTAATTTCTAGTTTATGTTTTTAATTTTTCTTTATTCTTGCTAAGAGACTAGTAAGAAGCTAGTTAGTGGTAGTAATAAGTGTTCAAAAACACTTAATATATTATGATTTTATGCATGTTTAATGATTATATAGATTGTATTTTCTTATTTTACTATCATTTTACACATATCTATCTTTTTGAAATCGTGAGTATAATTTGTTGTTTTTCAAATATTTCTTGTATTAATATAAATCAACTTGAAGAAATATACTTGAAACATTGCATTACAACTTAAAATATTAAAAGAAAATATTTGTAAAATATTAAATATGTTTAAAGGAAAAATAAATTACATGAAAATTAGGGTTTCAAAATGATACAATTTGAAGTGTGACGCGACATGAAAATATTGTAAGTCGCAACGTGAGGCAAAAGGAATGTGTCCAAAATCAATGCAGCCCACGGTTGAAAACTTTGTGTGCTACGATGCAAATAGAGTGGATCATGCTTAAAATCGTGTATAGTTGTGCATGTTGTGGTGTGAAAAAAGTGTATGCTGCGGTGCCAAGTTAAAAATTTTACGTTTTCCTCATTTGCTCACCATATAAACAAGACCTTATTTCTATTGTAAAAATATATCCTTCAATCCTATAGATTTCTTAGAAGCTGATTTCTTAGCTTTTTTTAGTTTTTATTTTATTTTATTTGTTTTAGTACTATTTTAAAGTTATTATCTCATTTGAGAGTTGAAAAATTTAGTTACTGTAATAGTTTTAGTTTCAAATCAACAAATAGTGTAGCAATTTTATTTGGAGATTTTTCATAAATAATTCTAAGGATTTTGTTGAGGTATATTTAAAATGTATTATTTTCATAATGTTTCTAAGTCTTCTTTTAACATATTATATGTTTAATTTATTGATAAATTATTAAATAATGCATGTCTTGTTATAAATAGTATAGGATATCAGTAACGTTATTACGCTTGTGAAATATTAAAATAGATAAATACTTTTATAAATTGAATTAAGTTTTATTTCTTCATCAAGATTTTAATGAAGTTTGTAAAAGAAAAATATATTGACAATGTATTTTTCATAATAAACAACATAATTAGATTTAAGATTTAAATTATTTGAATTTGATTTAGAGTTAAATCTTCTATTTTCGATTTGATTATTCGGATATTTAGAGAACTCTATTTCAACTATTTTTATAAGAAATATTATTGAAGATATATTGACGTCATATCCTTCACAATAGTTTTAAAATCTGAAAGCTAGTTTTCATATACTTAAATTATAAACTTAATTTTGACACCTTGATGAAAGTTTAAATTTTCAGCTCAACTAAAGGTGGCAATTAGATGATTTATTAATTTCTTAAAAAATAAGCATAATTAAATTAAATTTTACATTATTGATCCAATTGAAGATGGAAAGTTAAAGTATGATTAACAAAAGAAAGATCAATGTCTTAAGATATTTTCATACTTATAAGAAATAATAAGTAGTCTTAATCCATGTCTTTAATATTTTACTTAATATTGAACAAGTATAACTAACTAACTAATTAACTAATATATTCCATAAATTCTCCACTATATGATAAAATTTTAATTTCTTAAATATTTATTGAATATATCTTTATTTTTATGTTATTATTTTAAAAACTCAACCCAAAACAATCATGACAAGATGTTTATGTTATTTAATTTCATTTTTAAAAATTTGTTGACTTATTTGAAAACCATATGATTCCTTTTCAGACTGATCTTGGAAATATGCTTGTCATTTTGTATAAGTGATTCGTACTAGGGCTGTTCATCGGATTGAAACCGCTGATTTTACTGTCATCCGATCCGATCCGACCATTCGGTCGGATTGAAACATCCTAATCCGCATCCGATCCGACCATCCGCTCGGATTGAAACATCCTAATCCGCATCCGATCCGATCACCTCTTACATCCGCTCAATCCGATCTGTAAACTATTCGGATGACATCCGATCAATCCGATCAATCCGACCAATAAATTTAATTAACTCTATTTTTTTGTATTTTTAAATAAATTTTTTAAATTTTTACATAAATCATAACATAAAATTATTTGACTTAAAAAAACATTAAAAAATTAAATAAATATATATTAATTATATATATATATATATTTATTTAATTTAATAAATATATATTAATTATATATATATATATTTAATTTAATAAATATATATTAATTAAATATATATATAATTAATTTCGGTCGGATCGGATGAATCGCAGTAAAATCCGCCATCCGATCCGCACTTAACGGATGGAAAAAATCTCCATCCGATCCGACCATCGGATTGGATCGGATCGGATGAAAAATCAACGGATCGGATCAGATTTTTTGCACACCCCTAATTCGTACACTTGCGAGCTATTTTATAAATTATACAAAATTTCTATGCCTAATTTTGGCACATCAATTTTTTAGTATAATTTTCAAGAAAATCGATAATAGCAATGAAAACTAATTAACCTTTGCAAGCATCACCAATGAGTCTATCATTTCTAATTTTCATCATCGAATTAAAAATTTAACATACTTAATGCACTAAACACCATAATCATAAATAAAAAAGAAAAATCACAAACATTAGTTAAGAGACAATAATAAACATAATACACAAAACAACTAAAACAATAAGAAGAAGAAGAAATCCATACTTATTTGTTTGTATCGGAATACCATAATTAATATAGATAAGACAAAGGATATTTGGGTTGGAATTTCTTTTCACATCATAGCCATGGTAACCAAGAGCAATATGTGAGGGACTAACACAACTAAATGATTGCTTTTGAATCCATTATCACTTATATTTAAGGAATCAAACACTCTAATTGATTAGTCTACTAAGTTAATAACACAACAAATCCAATATTTGTTATCAATATTGACAAGACAATAAATGACTTTAAGGTTTTTCCAATCTTTAAAAAAAATTGACACAATTAAATGAATGACAAGAAGTAGCATAATGATTCAAATAATTTGATTGTATAAGGTTGATTGTATTATTAATAGTGTTACGAGAAATAATTCTCTTACATTCATTTTAGATTAAAAAAATATTGAATTATAAGTATAATAGTAATAATATATATATATATATATATTAAAATCAGTAGTAACATGAATATAAAGCATATAATAGATTACAATCAATCAAAACTAATTAAAAAAACTTACACTAAAGTAAGTATCCGTAGTAGTATACTTGTTTGCTTCAAATATCGAAGGATAACGATCTTTCTAAGTATGAAACTCATACGAAATACAATTAATGTGCAGATAAAAATAATTCATGTTAGTAAATATCAAAACATATAACTAATCAACAAAAATTCACATTAGTATATATCAAAACACACAATTTTAATATTTTAACAAAAACAACTCACATGACTAGAATAAAAAGAAAACCATGTGTTTACATACTTTAACCTCGTAACAAGTAAAAAAATATGAAGAGTTACTTAGACATTACATTACATTACATGTAAGTATTGCATATAATACAGACTCGAATATAAGTCTTACATACATAATACAAAACTTTAAGACTATCGAGATTTATTCATTGAAAACATAATAGTTATATGTGATAAATATAAATCAAACCATAACGCAAATATAGTCCATGTAAAACATTCTAGTTACTATTACATAAAAAAATTGCCACCTAAAACATATTCTCTTCTCAACTTTTACCCAACTCATGTCATAAAGAGAAGATATTTGAATCAACTTTCAAAAAGAAAAAGCAAACTATGTGCTTACATAGTTTAATTTCATATCAAGTATAAAATGATGAAGGGTTACATAAACATTACATTGTATTGCATATAATACAAATGAATATAAATCTTATATATATAAGACAAAACTTCAAGATTATCGAGTTTTATTCATTGAAAACATAATATTCATATGTGATAAATATAAATCAAACCAAAACTTAAATGTAGTCTATATAAGACATTTCAGCTATATTACATTACATTACATGTAAACATTACATATAATACAAACTCAAATGTAAGCCTTACGTATGCAAGATAAAACCTAAAGACTACCAAGATTTATTCATTCAAAATATAAGATTCATATGTAATAAATATAAAATAAAATCAGAACTTAACCTAAAGTCTATATAAGATAATCTAGCTAATATTACATAAAATATTTATCACTTAAAATATGTTATGTGCTCAGTTTTTACCTCATGTTAGCTAACAAAAAGGAGATATTTGAATAAACTTTCAAAATGAAAATGCAAATCTTATTCTTGCATAATCTAACTTCATATCAAGTAAAAAGTGATGAAGGGTTACAAACACATTACATTACATGTAAACATTATATATAATGCTAGCTATGTGATTTTTATATAAGGTACTATAATAATATTTATGAAAATAGAAGTAGTTTTGGGAAGCAGCAAAAGTTGGGAAAATTTAGAATCATGAAATCTAAAAGAAAGAGCGAATAAATTGAATCAAGTGGTAAGGATCATTGCGGGACTTATAAGGTAGAAAAAGTCACTCATTTCTAAGCATGTGTAACAAACTCTTATTCATCCCATCTTTGTTTTCTCCAATTTCATTCATAATATATTACTGAGAGATAGTCTGAGAGGATACTTGAGAATGTATGTGAGAAATTATATACGAGTCAACATATGTATTTTTTGGTTGTTTCTCCCATTGTTATGACTTTCTTCCTAAACCATTTTATAGAATTTGATATGAAATGCATGTTAGAATTATTTAAAATGAACTAGGACAATCATTTTATATTAAATAAAGAAATGCATGCTTTGTTCTATTATATTATAGTATTATAAATAAAACACATAAATGCTAAAGTCATTTACCCAACTAATTTCATAAAACTGATGTGGTCATTTTCATAGCTAATTTTTAATATGTATGTATATTACCTTTATCAGTTGTATTATTGAAACATGTTTATTGTTTACATTGAAAATATATTCTAAATTTTCATCAATGCAAAATTAAGAATTACATAGAGCAATTAATAGTTATCTTAGATACATCAAAAACACAGTATTAAAAAAGCTACCCTTTCACAAAAAGTTGATAAACTTGGAATAAGCACAATATTTACAAAGCTGAACACATGTAAACATTATATATAATAAAAAATTCGAATGTAAATGTTACATATAATTGCCAAAAATTGAAAAATATTAAGATTTACTCATTCAAAACATAAGATTTATATGTAATAAATATAAAATCAAATCAAACTCAAAATAAAGTTTATATGCTATTTTTACATAAAACATTTGTCACCTAAAATCTATTATATATATGCTCAATTTTTACCCCTCATGTTTGCTAACAAAGTGGAGATATTTGAATTAACTTCCAAAATTAAAAAAACAATTCATGTGATTGCATAGTTTAATTTCATATCAAGTAGAAAGTGATGAAGGGTTACATACACATTACATGTAAACATTAAATGTAAAGATTACATATATTACAAACTTCAATGTAAAATCTATTATGTGCTCTTATCAATGTATATAACATTTTGTTATATAAACATATACTTTGATATTATTCTTATTGTTATTTAAATATAAATATAGGTGGGTTATAATCTGTTAATTTGTTTAAACACTACTCCTTTACATTATTATTATTTCACTGTTGTATTTAGGAACAGGTGAGCCTTATGCCTATATATATGGTGAATGTATTGAATACATGGCAACTTCAAACAATAGTCTAAGGGATGACCTTTCCCCAAAACCCTTTAGGTGTGTAAACTCTTTGTAAATTATGAAAAAAATGTATGAAAATCGTAGATTATATATTATTCTAATTATCAATCAAAAAGACCTAATTTATATGAACATTTTCTATATTATAGATATGTGCAATTATTAACTATGAAATATCTCTCTGATGGAACTTAGTTTCGATCTCAAATTACTCTAGAGTGACGATCAAAGATCATCATCATCCTGGTGCTTACCATCATCATCTCTGGTATGATCACTAACATCATCATCATGGTAATACCTTATTTGGATAGTGAGACTTAAATTCATGTTGGCTCTAGTGAAAAATGCAATACTGATATTACTCATCCATTAAGAATAGCAATCATCATCTTCATGGTGATTTCTCCTAGTGGTGATAATCGCCATTATGTTGCACCATTCGTTGATCATATTGCATAACAAGCGTAAAAAATTGAATTAATGAAGGACTTGATACCTAACTTTTGAATGAAACCATACTGATTGTTGGCCACCATGAACCCAACTCATCTATGTCGATCTTGTCATAGTAATTAAACCCCTAGATTCTCACTATTGAATAGTTTCCTAAGTTATACTGAACACATCATTGTTAGAGATGCATGTTTTGAAGCTCTATTGGTTGATTGTGCAATTATATTAGAGCATTACTGGAAACGCTTGTAACTAAGGAATTATATTAGAGTTCAAGCAATGATCTTTGCTACGATGATCATCATCATCATCATCTTTTGGGTGATTGTGCAATCAAGCTAATTGTGCAACCAACATGCAATCAAGGTAACAAATCCATACAATGACTTTGAGGTATTTCTAATTTTATTTTTCTAACACTTTTTGCTGCAGTGTTGTTTTAAATCTTTATAGTGTTTGTGTTTAAGGTTTGGCCTCTTTTATGGAAAACTCTAACCTACTCGAACCATGCAGCCATGTTTAAATCCTTTCTTTCTATACCTATAGAAAAAATACCCCTAAAAACCTATGTTCAAGCCATTGGCAACAACATTTTATACTTGCTAATTGAACCTTGTGAGACACCCCTAAGGAAAAAAGGAGACATTGCTTGTGTCACCCTAGATCAACACGTTTACCAATCCTGCCTTGATCTTTACAAATTCTCACTTATTGGTTGCCTAATCTTTTATAAAGGAGATAAGCCCTAGAGCCAAGGTGATCTAAAATCTCTCCTGACGTCGATATGAAAATTACCTAAAAATTAAAAACTCATTGGTCTTGTTAGTGATTTCTATCATATATTATTGTACTCATCTAAAGATTGAATTAGATTCTGAGCTAATACACTAATCAATGTCAAGTTAGGAATTTTTTGGGTTCAATCCTGGACACCTAACTTCAATCCCCATAATCAAAAAGAAACTAATGCCCAAGTATGGGTCCATTTTTACAACTTGGACTAGGAATTCTTAGAGAAACAAAATCCTAGCACAAATTGATAGAGCTATTGTGGTTCCCTTAAATATTGACAATGTAACCCTTAATGTTGAGTTGGGCTAGTATGCTAAAGTCTTGATAGATATAGATCTGGCTCATAAGCTATAGAAACAAATAACTGTAGAACTTGGTTCACTCAAGATCTTTGTTGACCTATATTATGAAAATGTACTCGACTTCTATAGCCTATGCTCCTATGTGGGTCATGCCACTTATAAATGTAAAAAAAATGCTAATTCTTTGGTAGAAAAACCAAGGGACACATAGTCTAAAGCCTCAAACACAAAATCACCCTTAACAAGCTTATAAGCCTAAAGTAACCAACATCACCAATGAAATTTCATTAAGTAATTCTTTAACAGCACTTCATGCTCTGGGTACAAGAATATCCCTCATGATACCGTTCTCATATACCTGTCCTTACCCGTGGATTCCATGATTCCTACAACATTACCAATGGTTATACCCACTAATTTACCATCAACTGCTATATACTCTTGTTCCCTCTCTCATAACCTGAATCTTCTTTTCATACTTAGTTATCTTTATAGCCTTTTGACCTTTTTGCATCTTCTTGCTACAAGTGCGAGTTGTTACTTGTGGTTCTTACTAATTGTATTGTTTCATTATTTGTTGACCAATAATGATGTAGGTGTTGCTTATGATCTCTTATGAGGCAAGCTCGTGAAGTATGTTCCAATAATCCTTTTTTGGCACATCTTTTATATGATTAATGATCTCATTTGAGGCCATTTTTGTCTTCTTTTCTTCTCCCTTGACTTTCTACCTTGTTTGTTGTGTTTTCCACTCGGGTCTATAAGTTTACATGGGATGACTTTTGTTTTGTTTAGTTCTTCACTATTTGTTCTTTCAGTGTTAGTTGTTTATTTTTAGCATTGTGTATGAGTTTGTGTTCAGCATGTGCTAGTAAATGTTTAAGTTTTACTATTTATATGCTTTTTGATGCTTTAATATGTCTCTATAGGATGCATGAATGGTCATGATTACTACATTATGTATGGCTTTTCTCTTTCATATAGAGGTGTTCTTTTAACTTTCTCTGTAAAAAAGGAAGAGAAGTTTGTTTGCACAACTCGTTAGTTGCTATATGGGATGTGATTCCAACATCACACTGCTTCATGTTTGCCTAACTTGTATACGTGTAGAGGGAGTGTAACATGAAATCAAAGGGAGTTGTGTATCTACGTTGCATGTTTGATTGTTCTTAGCCTATCATGTATAATTGTGTAGGGGTAACATAAGAGTATTTGGTTAGATTACATGTAAGTCTGCATGATACATTCATGGATATGTTTTATTTTGTGTATGCATTAAAATGGATGTGTTCATTCATGAAGATGGATGAAGCACAGAAAGACATATGCATTGGAGTTAAGTGTGTTTTAGGGTGTCTAGGTTATGCATTGGTGTTTATTCATGGGAATGAAATCCTTTAGGTCATCTTGCATAAATGTATTATGTATTGGTGTTGTGTCTATTTAGATTGTGCAATCTTTTGTCACGAAAAGCTAAATGCGGAAATTGTAAGTCCTATTTTTTTATTGATATTCCTATGTGCAAAACATGAAGTATGTATTGTTTTACTTAATATATTATCATCTTCTATGTAAGGTCAATCATTAATAGCTCGTTATTAGACACACTCATCTAGTTGTTACACTTCATATGTTTGTATGAAACACACAACACTGAAGGTTGGCATCATGTAGTTGATTTGTGTAGGTTGTGTATGTACATCGCATTGTTTTTGTAATTTACAGACATTTGAGGAAAATTACTTGGTAAAATTTTCAAATAAAATGATTAGTTTTTAGTGTTTGTTAGGGCTCATCAAGGTACTTGTTGAATGGTTGGCAAGATAAATAGCAAAGAGGTCGATGAGAAATTATAGTCATTATCGTCATTATGACATCTATTACACTCGCCAAGGTGGTCAACGAGGACTTGCTAAGTTGGTTAGCTAGACTCAACAAGGAACATAACAGTTCAAGGGTTTTCTATAAATATGCTTCATTTTGAATTTTTAAAATAAATTAAAAAATGTAGGAAAATTCTTTCAGATCAATCTTGTGTAAAATAGAAGGAATTATTTGAGGCTTCTTTAAGGTTACTTTATATGGTCTTTTACAAAAAAAGGAGGTGGAATAAAGTATTTTCTTGGAAAACAAAGTTTCTATCTATAGTTGGTAAAGAGGTACTTATGATCAAGTTAGTGGGCTCAGCCTTTGCTCAATTACTCGATGAGTGTTTTTTCTGTTGCCAAAGAAAGTATGCAAGAGGCTTACAATAAATTTGCTTAGGTTTTGGTGGGTGGGAAATGAGAAGGGTAAATGGAGTAAATGGTGTTCAAAGAAGAAACTAACAAAGTATAAGGATGTAGAGGGGCTTGGTTTCAGGGATTTGAAAGTTTTTACTCTGTATGCAAAATAAGTTTGAAACATATTATGCAAGCCATAAAGTCCATGTGCAAGGGTACCCATCATGACAGAGTTTTGTGTGCTAAGGCCTAACCAGTGAGTATAGATATGATGGGAATGGATGTAGGGTTGATACGTGGAAAGATTTCTGGCTAGAAAGAGTTGTAAGGATAGTTGATTATAAGGTTGAATGTTTTTTTCTTTGATTTCCGATTTAATTGATGAGCGTACAAGAGCTTTAGAAGATAGACGTGCTTCATGGTCTTTTCCCTCCATGGATTGTAGAAAAAATTATGGGTATAGCTGAGCAAGATATGATGATGTGGTCTTACACTAAGAATGGGAATTTCACATTGAAGGCTTGTCATCATATATGCATAGGAGGAGAGATGCATATGGAGTGCTAATGTTCCCCCAAAGGTGAGGATATTTGGTTGGAAGTGGGAATTGCTTACTTAGGGCATGTTTCATTAAGATGATCTTGATTCTGGATTTTTCATTTTCTTTCAAATGATTTTTCGATAATATATGTTAAATAAAGATTTCAAAATTTGTTTCACGTTTTTAATCACTAACGTCATAAAAATTAATTCATAAATCTTTAAAAATAAAAATATTAAATTAGATTTATAATTTTTGATTTTTTTATTTTCACCAAACACTTTTTTTTTTTTAAAGAATAAATCATCTGAACAATTTATATTTATAAATATTTAAAAAAAGTGATTAAAAACATAAAATTTTAAATAATAACCAAAAAAATTTCTTATTTTTCATGTTTTCAAAAAATTCAAGATAAAAATAGAAAACATTATCAAACAACTTACAAATAATTTTTGATATTTTTTTCTTTAAAACCACCATCACAAAACCAATTATTTAATCATAAACCATAAATTATAAATTATAATCATTATCAACCTTAATAAATCTCATTATTTGTTCTTAATCCTGTTCTTTCTGCGGAATTTGCAAATACATTAACTAGTGAATATATTCTTGCAAAGAGCATGCAGCATGCGTACAAAACAAAAATATCTGATAGAATTATAAAAATACCATCTATACTATACGGATGGTATTATGGTATTCAGTGTTATATTTATGACTGCATAAAATTATGTGAAATGTTTGCAGCATCTTTAGTATTTCTGCAGTATTTTTGTTAATTTACTCAAACAATAATTCAATATTTTATTGAAATACAACTAATGAGAAACAATGGCAGTTTATCGTCTTTTGCCCAGAATTTAAAACTACGTATTTTACTCACAGAAATAAAGAATAATAGGATTTTTATCCTCCTCCATCCCGTGTATAAGCTAAAGAGGCCCGCATTATTACTTATGTTGGGAATTTATCCCATCTTAATCACCACAATTGGCAGCAAAGTGGCCAACATTTTTACTCTGAGAAGGCAAGAAAAAAGGGAATTTCAGAAGGCAATAAAAAAGGGAATTAGCAAAACTTCAGTAGACTCTAAAAAAAGAATAACATGCATACATACATAGATACACTATATTTTCAATTCCCTAAGGTAAGCAGAACAGGGTTCAAATTAAATCTCCCATCACGAGAAAAATTGATAGAATTGCTAGACATTAAACACAAGACGATTGAGGAAGCATGTTCAAGATGGCAAAGAGACTACCTCTGCTAACATTCGCTGTTTGTTAAGATATTGGGTCCTAGCTTTGTTGACAACCGAATTTGGAGACTTGTACATCCTCTGCACATGTAAACTAAGTTGTCAATAAAAACTATAAGCAACAAACAGAAAATAAAACCTCATCACAAAATGAAGACCTTTTCACCACTAGACAATCGTTTTTCGCAATCGACAATATACTTCTTGGGAGTGAACCCAAAGACATCTTGGAGGAATTCATTTTCCTGAACAAGCAAAAACCGATAAGGTTGAAGTTTCCATTAGCAAAGTAACATGAAGTTAGAATTATTGTTAGAGAGCAGGAAACTTACCTGCATGTGCTTAGTAAACCCTCCACCAAGAAACTGCTTCAAAAAGTTTAACTGTCGAAATACGACAAGGCAAGGTAACCATCATAAAGCTTGAAACAAATATGGAAAAAGGCAAGAAGGCTTTAACAAAATCAAAGGTGCACAAGAAGAAGGATGACTAGAAAATACCTGCATCTGTTGAGACCACGTTGAAGTTTGCAGAGATTCTCCACAAATCTTTACAGAAACTTCAGGACAGTAACCATCCTAGAAAAATAGATTAATCATTATGGAAGCCCGTAAGCTAAATATGCAACTAGCTAAAGGTTAGAAAAAATACCTCAAAATATTCTAATATATCTCGAAACACATTTCTCTGGCTATTCAGATCTTTTTTAGCAGAACCTTTACCGCCTGCCTCAGCTGAAAGGTTTTTCACTTGATTTATAACTTTTGTTTTAAGTCCTTGTATATGTACCACATCCCGTAGTTTTCTTCCTTCTTGAGTTGATTCTGCACTTGCACCTTTGGCTTCATCAATAATTTTTTCTAGAACACCTATTTCAAAGATTAAAGCCAGTGCCTGACCAGCAGCGATCCGTACAGACCGGTCATCTTTGTCTAGAAGACTTGATAAATAAGATATTGATCTGCAACATTTGTAGCCAAAAATAAAAATTAACAGACAATCTATGAATCAAATGTTATATTCGGGGTACAGAAACAGCATAAATAAAAAATTTCATGAATATCGACAAAAGTATCTACGAGGGAAAATTGTAGTAATTTAATTTAAAAGTTGATTTACTTCAGTTTTAGTTTTCTCAATCTAAGGGTTACTTTTTCCACAAGGGTTGCCAAATTCAATTCCGGGGTACAAAATTGTCGATTTGTCTATATTTTTATACTCATATAAAAATAAACCTTATAGAGAGCACCTCGGGAACAAAAAGAAGTCTTCAAATTTTAGGATAATTTAGCTCAAGTTCATTAAAAACATATGTTCATGTATAAAACATTTACTAATTAAATGAATATAATAAGATATCAAGTTTAGAAGGAGAGAAAGAACATCATCACAAGTTCCGATAATAATGTTTGCCAAAAATGTTCAACTAATAAATAAAAAATAAAAAAAGAATGATCTCAAAAAAAATTTCAAAATTATCCCAACTCTACTACGACTTTTTCAAGTACCATTTTAAGAAATTTATTGCACATGGGCAATGGCCCAAGAAGTGTATTTCAAACTGACAAACATATATATTATCTTGTTTACGGAAAACAAAATTAGTGCCCAAGGGGAAAGGATCATTCACTATATTAATATTAATATAAGGACATTTAAGTCTTATAATAAAAATACCAAGGTGTGTATCAGAGGACACATTTACGCATTTAGCTCTACAAGTGAAGTATAACTTAACTCAACTTATCTAATTTTTAAATGAGTTGAAATGAGCTAATAGGTAGTCCATTTAATTTTTTTATATTGAACTCATTTAAATTATTTTATATTTTAAACATTTAGACTTTGATAACCATTTCAATCTATAATTTCTAATAATTAAGTTTTAGAATTAAATTTTTAATTTCAAAATATTTAAAGAAAAAAAAATTATTTGATAACCAATTTCTAATTTCAATACTAAAAAGTAGAAATTGAAAATTGAATATTGCTTGTTTACTAACTAATTCATAATTTTCATCTTTTAACCATTTAAGTTGAGCTAAGTTGGCTGAATCAGAATAATTTTTAATAAAAAGAGCATAGTTTTCTATAGAAATCTCAAAATCATAAACCGTAAAATTGTTTAGAAACTAATTTTTTTAGAACATTATAATGATATATTACACGATTTATAATATTTGTGAGATAATATAGTTTAAATTTCAAAAATGAGTCAAAAATATTCTACCAAATCTAAACAATCATTAATAAAATGAACATAACTTTCTATAGAAATCTCAAACCATAAAATTTATTAGAAGCTAAACTTCTAGAACTATCTAATAGTATATGAAATGATTCATTAAATTTACGAATTAGTACATTTTATATCTTAAAAAGAGTAAAAAATTATCTTTCTAAATCTAAACAATTATTAGTAAAATGTGCATAGCCTATAAAAACTAGAAATCACACACTGTAAAATTTTTTAGAAACTAGACTTATAGAGATTTCTAATTATATAAAAAATGAACCATAATATTGTATGAATTAATATAGTTTATATTTCAAAAATATTTAATAAAATTTGAACAATATTCAATAAAATAAGCATAATTTCTCTAAAAAACTCAATTATAAAATATACTACTTGATATTTTCAATAATATAAGGATTTCATTATAAATTATTGTAAGTTAACACAATTTAAATTTCAAAACTGAGTCAATAATGATCTCTTTAATCTCAACTAAATTGTGTATGCTTTTTAAGTTAATATTTGTCTCGGAATTTTATATTTATTGAAATATTCTAATATAAATTTAATTTAATTTTATCTTTTTATTTATTTAAAAATATCAGTTTTTACTTTTTCTATTTAATAATTTGACTAATATCAACATTTTTATCAACTTTGTCGTAATAGTTAATAATTATATTTTGATAACTTCTTTATTTTCTTTCTTATTTGTTAGTTTTTTTATTCAATATATCTTTGTCAAATGAGTTAGTGAGCTACTCATGAGCCCAAGTAAGCTGCTCAATTAAGTTCGTATGCTAAGTTGTGAGCTAAGTAATTTTCTTTGATTTTCTTTCTTATTGGTTAGCTTTTTTATTCAATATATCTTTGTCAGATGAGCTAGTGAGTTACTCATATACTCAAGTGAGCTGCTCATTTAAGTTTGTGAGCTAAATGAGCTGTTCATTTAAGTTCGTAGGCTACGTGAGCTGCTCATTTAAATTTATGAGCTCAATGGCCCAACTTTAAATGAGCTAAGCTGAATGAACAGTTTATTTGACGTCTCTAGACATACGTTATTTGTTAGCTTTTTTATTCAATATATCTTTGCAAATATCAAGGCTCTTGGCAGTTGAAACTGAATAGAAAAATACACAATAAGCTGATCACCCACGAGAAAGATAGTAGGAGAAAGATATACTGCAATCTGAGAAGAATTTCTTACTCTTGCCAGTCTTTGACATTGAGTCTCCAGCCACTCATGGTTGTCAAAAGAAAGGACCATGCAAATACCATGGACGTTATTAAAGACATCGAGGGCTTGGCTGCAACTACCTAGAAAAGAGATGCATTGTGAAAGCATCAGGGCCCATAGTTAATCCAGTTATGTCAAGCAAGAAAATTAGACAAATACATACATTGGAACCCAATTTTGGATGAACAACTTGCCACATAGTTTGCATTGATAACTCTGTTTGCTCTGGATCTTTTCCACCAACAAAAGTGATGACAGCCAAACACTCCAGTAACTACAATCATAATTCATGCATAAGCATCTTAATAAAGCTGACTAGTGTGAAACAATGTAATATAAAAACTTAAGACTGCAAAATATTTACAGGTATTTTTGAGGATTCCGACCCAGACTTGAGAGCTTGTGTGAGAGGAGTCATCGATTCTTCCAAAATTTCATGTGCATTATCTCCGCAACCAACAGTCAAAGATAATAACCCTATGAAAACAAATCAAAAAATTGAATATTAGTTGTCAATGGGTGGAAAAAGTGTAAGATGAACCATAGAAAAGGTTAAGAGACTAACCAATGACATGAGATGCCAAAGTTATCTCTTTTACAGAACCTCTTTTGAAGGAATTCAGGCATTGATGCAGTAATGTAACAAATCTGCAGGGTTCCCATAAAAATGGAAGACAAAGTGATTAAATATTGCATGTTCTCCAAAGAATAGTATCTTGAAAAGAAAATAATTTTTTTTTTTGGGGTGTAGGGAGGGAAGACAGAAGTAAATGTAATTGACAAGCAAAGAGAAAAGCTTACTTCTTTTCCACAAACTCATGCTGCAAGCTGTTGTTAAAAGCTTCAACGATAGATGAAAGTGCATTTTCTCTAGTGGAACCCCTTTTTCATAGAATTCAACAAAATTATAGACAACAATAAGTAAAATCACTGTCAAATCAATATGCAACTTCACCTATAGTCCTCTTCTATAACAAAAAACAAAAGACACAACCCTAATAGAAAAACCAACAAGAATCAAGTAGCAAAATCCAAACAAAGAAGTCCATTTATCATAAGTTATGGTATTACCACAACTAATGTGTCAGTTAATTATAGGCTAAAAAAGTAGTTTCTACTATTTTAACCAATAATTGTCTATGACATCAATTGTGGTTGTACCTAAGGATGACAATTCCTGCAAGCTGGATCAATTTGAGATGACCCAAATTAACCTAGTCTAAATTGGTCTAACCCTAGCTTAAATCAAATTTAAGTTGAACCAACAAAGGTACCCAAATCCAAATCAAACACAAACTAGCCCAAACTATCTTGGAATTGTTAATTGCATGTTTTTTTTCGTTAATTGGACTTTTCTTTATAAATCAAAAAATATTTTTAATGATATTAAAACCCATTAATACAAACATCATTACATGAAACAACAAAAATGGAAGAAAAAATATTACAACAATTAGTCAATCACAAAAAAAATACACATTAACAACATCCTATTACATTATCTTTCAAATATTAAGATTTAAAACAATCTATACCTTGTTTTAGATTTTATCAATTTCAAGTAATAATATCATCCTCAACATTTTAGATATGTATCACAAAATCTCAACATTTTTAATTTGATTTCAAACTAACAAATTGGCTCGAACCAACTCGATTTAAAATCGAGCTATTTGAGCTTATCCTAATTTGGCCCAAATTAATTTGATTCTCATTCGAGTCGAGCTTTTCAATTCGAGTTCGATTCAGTCGATCGAGCTACGACACAAAATGCAACCCCTAGTTGTACCACAACTTGTGGCATAAAAAACTACTCAACCCGAACATACGAAACAGGCAAGAGAAAGTTCATAAGAATGTTTCTTCCATCTTTCAAAATTTATGCAACTAAATAAACTACCTCTTCTCATATAAAGCATCAACAGCTTGGTCCAGTAAGCTATCTTTATCAATCTGCATTTCATGGTTCCCAACGACCGATAAACGATCTGACCGCGTAGTTGAAGTTGAACTCACACTGCTATTATCATCGTCGCTCTCTAACATTAAATCTTTTTTACGCTGAGAGCCTGTTTTAATTTTATTCCCCCAAAAAATAGTAATATATCAGAGCCCAAACATTTCATAATTTACTAAATTCGAGCTAAAAAGGACACGAACCCTAACTATAATATCGAACACTAACAGAAACACTTTAAATGGTAGTGAAATGGAAACACTTTAAATGGTAGTAAAATGGAGACACCCCACGTTAAAAACAATAAAAAAAAGTTTTTGTTATTCAGGATGACAAAATAAAAAAAGGTAAAAATAAAAAAGAAAGCAAGAGTCTTACGCTTTCCCATCTTCAAGTACGAGATTTCTCCTGGTCTATAAACTGCGTCAAAAATGAGCACAAGCTGGATTGAGATTCAGAGGATGAGAGGATTTTCTTGATGTTAAGATATCGCAGGAATCGAATCGAATCAAAAAGAGAGAAAACAACGATTTAGTTAATTGAGAGGACAAAGTAGCCATTAAAAAAGATAAGAATACTTCTGTTTGCCGATGAGAAACTGAAGTTGAAATCTCTACGCCTGAGAAATTATGCTTTATATAGAAATAGAATTCCGAAAGAAATAAGATCGACAGATAGGGCTTAAACATATGAACCCTTAAGGCGTTATTTTTTTTATTTTTTTTTTTTTTGGGAAGGAAACTTAAGGTTATTCTTGAAGGGTAAAATAATAAAAATGCAAAAATTAAATTAAACGAGGGAATTATTCAATTTGGGTGGTGAGAATATTCGCTTGAAAGTACATACGGGCGGTAACAGAGTAAAGACGTCGGCTCGTTACGTGGCAGATCAGTGACCCTTTAAGACGTTTTAAATTTTTGGTTAGGGAAAAGTCCAAAACAAATAAAATTCTTTACGACAAAGTTATTTGGATGAATTATAAACGATAGCACAAATAATTATTAATTAAAATAATAATATTTATTTTTTAAATTATAATTAATGGTTAATATTATAATAATTTATAATAATTGTTAATTATAATTTACTACTAAAAATAATTTTATTCTACTAATCAAATATTTAAAATTTCAAATATTATTAAAGAGATTTTATAATATTATTCTATCTTTAAAAATATTATTTCATTCGAAAAAGAGGATAGATAATTAACCAAACATATTGATATTTGAAAAATGGATAATAATGATCCACTATTAATTTTAAAAAACATGCATATTTATATTCACGAGTTTTATCTTTTATTTTAAAAAAATTAAACTTATAATGTATTTTTTAATAATTGGTGGACCTATAATGTCTCACCAAAAGTTAATAAACTCTTATATATTTTAATCATAATTAATATACTATTATTACCATTTATTCTTAATATTTATACTTTAAATTCTTCGTCTATATACGTCTATAATTTATAATATATATTTATAATGTTAATGTCGATTTTTATCAACATTAAATTAGATAGTTCTCTAGGGATCTACGAAATAAATAAACCGTTAGGATCTCAGATCACTATATTAGGGTGGTCTTTGGCCATACGATACTTAAGTTAGTAACAAGATGATGAATATTAGAGAAGATCTACGATCTCGTTCTGTAATTATAAAAACTATATGTTTAACAATGTTTCTCTGTTACGATATTCAAGTTATATCATATATTCAAACCTCTTGTGATTGTGTACATATATTAGTATATATAAGAAAAACTATTAACCTGATTGCTATCCCTTGTTGGAATAGGATTGATTTATCACTTTAGAATAATTATCTCGCTATCATGCTTAGTACTTATTGGGTTTGACCTATAAGACTCTTTATTGATTAGGACCACTCTTTACTTGCCACGTGGAATGTAGAAAATTACACCTAACATTAACTCCCTAGACTTTATAGCCTTTAGGCAATAAGGTTTGACTATAATTTCTATCGATACATGAACTCATGACCTTTTTTAATCACACTGGTGATACTCGACTCACTATTGTTTGATTTTTTACCTTCCCGAGTAAAAGACTTCGTGCCATGTTTTGGCCACTCAAAGCATACGCGGTAACATCTTGTTCCAAACATCTTGTAGTATTAATTTTCTCTTGAATCTCCACCAAAATTGTATCATTTATTGATTTTTTTTTGTATTTTTCTCTCTTTTTAGCTCTAAAAACTGACGAAAATTATGATAGTTGAGGCTAATTATGGTTTATAGAGTGATTAGGGGCTTAAATAAAGCTCATGTGCGATCTGGACCGTCCGATCAGCTTCAGATCAAGGGCTATGATCAAAACAAGCAAAACTGATAGTTTCAGCCAATCATAGCGTGACACGTGGTATCAGAAACTCATTGGATGAATCAGGGAGCGACGTGTGACAAGGGAGATCGGTCAGAGTTAACGCTCGCCGAGTTAGCAACACGTGGTGCGAAGTGATTCATAGGAACGGATGGCGTGGCACACGGGTGGAATGTAGAGAGTATTGGGGGGGTGACACGTGGCATGGCGCGTTGATCGATTTCTGAACTCGGATTGAACACTGTGTTGACACGTGGTGCGTGTTTCATCCTCCTCACACACGATGTGACATGATTCGCTCTCTATGCTTACGTGGCGTCCGTTTGGGCTTACCCAATCAGCTCCTCTACTTGCGTGACATGCCACGTGGCAGCTTCTGATTGGTTCTACATTAAAAAATCCCAAAAAAAATCAAAAAAATATATTTTTACCTCTTTTCACTAAAAAGTTTATATTTTAATTTTTTTGGCCATAAAAATACTATTTATTAAATAAAAAAAGTAAATATTAAGTAAAAAAGTATGCTAATGATTCTATTTTTATAAAGTTATCACACCTCCAAACTTAAATCTTTGATTGTCCTCGTGTAAAGCTAAGTCTAACTTAATAAAATAACTTAGGTAGTATATTCTTAAATACACTTTTATTAGTATATGCATATTTCACGAAAATTATCTCTATCAAAAGTCATACAATCCTATGATAAAAAGACTCACATATTCGTCAATCAACGTTCTATCAATACAAGGATATGCAAGGTTTTTGACAAATTGATTCATGTGTGTATGCTGCACATGATATCTTCCAATATACTCATCAAATCAACCTAAATGAGCATGCTAATCAATTCAATCTTAGAACATTTTTACATCCCTCTCCACTAATATAAATATGCACTTAGCTCAAAATTAATAAAGACTTTACATGGTTGTAATGTAGGGTTTAGGTGGGCAGTCAATAAATGAAGAAATTTTAGGCTCTTTCCACACCTTAGCTTCTTCTTCTTTTCATCATGCACTTTTTAACTGCAATTGAGCTATAACTTGATACTTATGTGCACCCTCTTTTGACATTTTTTTCATATTTTTATATTCCACATCTCTTTTCTCTTTTTTTTTTGGTAACTTCACAACACCCCAAACTTATTTTCAATTCTATTTTCTTTTTCTTTAGAGGGATAATTGTGCTGTGAGTTCCACTCTTTTCTTTTATTTTTCTTTTTTTAGGGTGCATTACATTTCACCTTACTCTAAAGCATAACAAATGATTGCATTTGTTTCTTTTCATACAAGCTAAAGATGCAAGGGTAAAGGTAATACTTATTAGTTAGGCATTAAATGTGGCTAACAGATATGAAAGGTTCTTTGTTAGGTTCAAATGAGTGACTAAAGATATAAACAATGATTAGCTTAAAAGGCTCAATCGATCCAAATAAGACCTAAATCATTTCTCTTGCTAAATACTATTTAGGATTTCGTCTCAAGGGATGATCAAATAGATTCTAAAACTTTTTAGATCTCATCATCAACTCGTATAACTCACTACAAATTTTCTCTCAATAAGCACACCAAAATCAATCATGAACATGTGTATAAAAGTTGAATCAATTCAATCAAAACTAGCAAGCATATCACATGATTAATATAAATATCTTAACAAATATGTTACATTCTTTATCTTAGTCATGACAACCAACTTTTATCATTGAGTTCATATGTTTCATATCAAGCATGCATGTATTTATTTTTCATATATTTATCAATTTCTACCCAAATCATGATTAAAACAACCTAAAAATTAAAAACAAATCCCTAAAAATTAAAAATGCATACTAAATACTAATGTAGAGAATGAAGTTTCCTCCCCCAAATATACATTACACATTGTCCCCACTGTGCACATATAAATATGAAAAACTAAAAGGAAAGAAAACTCCCTTAGTCATGACACACCACATTTTTCGTTGAAATGCTCATTCTTGTTGTGTCATTGATTTTCATATTTATTCACCTACAAAACAAAAAACAATGAAAATATAAGTAAAATAATGTTGGATTGCCTCCCAACCAGCATCATGTTTAATCTCCTTAACTAGACGGTCCTATCAAGTTCTAAGGTGCATCCATTAAGGTTATCACAAGTGTTTCATTTGATAATTGATCTTCATAATAGTGCTTCACCCTATGCCCATTAACCATAAAGCGCTCTTTATCTTTATTTTCTAATTCAATGGCTCCATGGTTGGTTACCTTAGTGATGATGAATGGTCCTGACCATCTACTCTTTAATTTTCCCGGAAAACATTTGAGTCTTGAGTTGTACAGTAACACTTTCTGACCTGGTTCAAAGATACGGTGCACAATTTTTTTATCATGCCATCGTTTTGTCTTTTCTTTGTAAAGCTTGGCATTTTCATAAGCATTCCACCGTAATTCATCCAATTCATTTATTTGAAGGATTCTTTTCTCACCAGCTGCAACTAGGGACATATTCAACTGTTTCAATGCCCAATATGCTTTGTGCTCCAATTCTAATGGTAAGTGACAAGCCTTTCCATAAACTAGCTTATATGGGGTGGTACTAATTGGTGTTTTAAATGCAGTTTTGTATGACCATAAAGCATCATCCAACTTAGATGACCAATCCTTCTTAAAGATGTTCATAGTTTTCTCCAAAATTCTTTTCACTTCTCTATTAGATACCTCGACTTGCCCACTTGTTTGGGGATGGTAAGGAATAGACACTTTATGCTTAATCTCATACTTAGACAATAAGGAATTAAATGTTTTATTACAAAAGTGAGTTCCTCCATCACTAATAATGATCCTAGGAGTTCCAAACCTAGTGAAAATATTTTTCTTTAGAAATTTCCTGACAACTTTTGCATCACATTTATTGCTAGCAATGGCTTCTACCCATTTTGACATGTAATCCACTCCTACAAGTATGTATTTGTTGCCAAATGATGGAAGAAATAGTCTCATAAATTCGATGCCCTACACATCAAACAATTCCACTTGAAGTATACTCTTTAGAGGCATCTTATCTCTTTTTGAAATATTACCTATCCTTTGACATCTATCACATATCTTTACATAATTGTAAGCATCTTTAAATAGTGTAGGCCAAAAATAACCAGATTGAAGTACTTTAGCTGCTTTTTTTGAGCTACCAAAGTGACCTCGATAGTTTGAGCTATGGCAATGGTAAAGGATACTTTCAACTTCATTATTAGGGACACACCTTCTCAAAATACCATCACCATATTCTTTATAGAGGTAAGGGTCATCCCAAAAATAATGTTTAATGTCATGGAAAACTTCTTATTTTGTTGTCATGTGAGGTTCAATGGAAGAACGTTGGCGGAAATAAATTTTGCAATGTCTTCATACCATAAAGCTTCTGTTTGAGCTATAAAAAATAGTTGCTCATCTAGAAAATATTCCCCAATTACCATATTATTATCCATTTTTGTTTCTCTCTAGTCTAGATAAATGGTCTGGTACCTGATTTTCTTTTCCTTTTCTATCACAAATTTCCAAGTCAAATTCTTGTAAAAGGAGCACCCATCTTATCAATCTTGGTTTTGCATCCTTCTTCATCATGAGATACTTTATTGCAGAATGATCTGTGTAAACTGTCACTTTGGTGCCAACCAAATGAGATCTGAATTTCTCAAAGGCATATGCAATGGCTAGGAGTTCTTTCTCTGTAATAGCATAATTCATTTAGGCCTTATTTAGTGTCTTACTTGCATAGTATATGGCACAAAATATTTTGTCTCTTTGTTGTCCAAGATAGAAAAATCACTTGCGTCACACATCAATTCAAAGGGCTTGTTTCAATCCGATGTGACTATAATTGGTGCTGAAACTAGTCTCTCTTTAAGCATTTGAAATGCTGTTAAACATTTATCATCAAACTTGAAAGGTACGTCCTTTTCCAAAAGATTACACAAGGGTTTAGAGATTTGGGAAAAATCTTTTATGCATCTACGATAAAAGCCCGCATGCCCAAGAAATGTTTTTACTCCTCGTACATTGGTAGGTGGTGGTAGTTTCTCAATCACTTCTATTTTAGCTCTATCCATCTCAATGCCATTAGTTGAGATTTTATGGCCCAAGATAATACCTTCATGTACCATGAAATGACATTTCTCTCAGTTTAAAACCAAATTTGTTTCTTCACATCTTTGTAACACTAGGGAGAGATAGTGTAGACATTCATCAAATGATTTTCCAAAGACCAAAAAATCATCCATAAAGATTTCTATATGCTTTTCCACCATATCTGAGAAAATGGCCATCATAGAGCGTTGAAATGTAACAGGTGCATTACATAATCCAAAAGGCATTCTCCTGAAAGCAAAAGTTCCATAAGGACATACAAATGTGGTCTTTTCTTGGTCTTTAGGTGCCATAGCAATCTGGTTATAACCAGAGTATCCATCTAGAAGGAAAAAGGAAGAATGCCCAGCTAATCGATCGAGCATTTGATCCATAAATAAGAGAGGAAAATGATCCATCCTTGTAGCTTTATTTACTTTGCGAAAATCTATATATACTTTCCATCCCGTGACAATCCTAGTAGGTATTAACTCATTTGAATCATTTTCCACCATAATGATTCTTCTTTTCTTTGGTACACATTGGACTAGACTTACCCATTCACTATCTGATATTGGGTAAATAATGCCTATATCTAGCCACTTGACAATTTCCTTCTTCACCACTTCTTTCATAATGGGATTTAAGCGGTGTTGTGCATCCCTTGTGGGTCTAGCCTAGTCTTCTAGCAAGATTTTGTGCATGCATATTGATGGGTTTATGTCTTTGATGTCGGCAATAGACCAACCTATAGCTCTTTTAAAGTTCCTTAGCACCTTTAGTAGTGCTTGCACTTGCTCCATACTTAGATCAGTCAAGATTATGACTAGAAGTGTCTCATTATCACCCAAAAATGTATAATGAAGATGAAAAGGTAAAGGTTTAAGCTCTAATTTTGGTGGGTGTCCACCAAATAGTTCACACAGTTCACAAAATCAACCTTTGATTCCATATTTTCAAAATTAAAACAAGTTGAGTTGTTTTTTGTTGAGTTAATTTCCTTGTTCATAGCATCATGTGTTAAACTCATAAGTGTGGGTGATTTAACAAGTGTTGTTAGGCTACCGACATGAATTTGTGTGCCTGCATGGGTGTCATGGTATTCATTAGTATGTGTGTTTATAGAATTAACAAGCACATACTCTAAAGCATCAATAAGGCACATGTCATAAAGCACATCAGTGGTTAGCTCATGAGTGCTATCTATTCAAAAGCAATCACCAGCATTATCATCATCAAAAAATTTAATTGCTTTAAACACATTAAATGTTACTTATTCATCTTGCACTTTTAGTGTAAGTTCACATTTTTGACCATAAATGAGTGCTCTTCCGGTTGCTAAGAATGGACGACTAAGTATGATAGGAATATCATAGTCCTCTTTCATGTCTAGCACAATAAAGTCTGCCGAAAAGATGAATTTGTCTACTTTTACTAGCAAATCTTCTACCACACCCCAGGGTCTTTTAATTGACCTTTCTACTATCTGCTATATTACTAAAGTGGGTTTGGCTTTATCAATCCCCAATCTCTTGAAGATTGATAATGGCATGAGGTTAATTCTAGAACCCAAATCACATAGTGCCTTGCCAAAACGAATGTTCCCAATAGTGCAATGGATGTCAAAACTTCCTGAATTTTTTAATTTTTGTGGTAGTTTTCTATCAAGAATGAAACTACAACCTTCAGTCAAGGTTATTTTTTCATGATCTCAAAGCCTCCTTTTCTTTGATAGTATATCCTTCATAAATTTGGCATAAGATGACATTTGTTCAAGTGCCTCTGCAAATGGTATATTTATGTGCAGTTTCTTGAAGACTTCCAAAATTTTTGAAAACTATGTATCTACATTTTTCTTTTGCAGCCTTTGAGGAAAAGGAATAGTGGGTTTGTAGAGATTGCTCTTTTTTGGCTGAATTATTTCCTTTCCATTACTCTATTCATCCACTACTTCATTTTCATCCTTTTTAGTTTTTGATTCTTCCTTATCCTTTTGAGTCTCATCTCCCTCTGGAGTTTTACCACTCCTCAAGGCTATAGCATTGCAATGGTCCTTCCCTTTTCTTCTTGAGTTTATGATTGTGTCACTTCGAAGGTTACCTTGAGGCCTTTGGCTTATTGCTCGGGCAAGTTTCCCCATTTGGTTCTCCAAATTTCAAATCGAAGCCTCTTGAGTGGACAATTTTGTATTTACTGATTCGATGAAGTCTTTCATCATCCCCATTAAGGCATTTGTATTGTCCTCAGTAGGTGGCTTCTTCTCTTAGGCTTGCGATTGATATGGTTGTTGAAAACTAGGCGATCAAACGATTGACAATTGAATTGATTACCACTTTGATTGTTGTTACTCCAAGAGAAATTTGGATGTTGTCTCCATCCTGGGTTATATATATTTGAGTATGGATTATTGTTTCGATTCACATTACCCACATAGCAAATAGATTCAGGATTATTTGGACAATTATCAAACAAATGAGCTCCTTCACAAAACACGCATGACACTTCTGAATCTTGGACCTGGTTTATACTCGCTGGCGAGTTTTGAACCTTCAAAAGATTAACCAAAGATGACACTTGAGCTGTAAGTGTTGTGATATCATTTACCTCATGCATTCTGGCTACTCTTCTTGTGGCTATCATTCTATCTATTGGCCATTGATAATTATTGCTAGCCATTTTCTCAAGTAAATCATAAGCTTGATTGTAAGATTTGGCTAGCAAAGCTCCATTAGCCGATGCATCAATGATAGTCCTTGTTTAAGCATTGAGACCACTGTAACAAGTCTTCATTTGAATCCAAGAAGGAATACCATGATAAGGGCACTTCCTTAGCAATTCCTTGAATCTTTCCCATGCTTCATATAGAGATTCTCCTTCGTGTTGTTGATAGGAAGTAATGTCATTCCTAAGCTTGGCATTCTTTATTGGTGGGAAGTATTTCATTAAGAATTTCTCTACCAAACCATTCCATGTTGTAATGGAATCAGGTGACAAAGACTTTAGTCAGGCTCGAGCACGGTCTCATAAAGAATAAGAGAATAATCTAAGCCCAAATGCCTCCTCTGTCACACCACTGAACTTAAACGAACTACAACTTCAATAAATAATCTAAGATGAAGATGAGGATCCTCTGTTGGTAATCTACTGAATTGTCCAACTGTTTGTAGCATTTGAAACATCATTGGCTTTAGTTCAAACTGATTAGCTTGAATATTTGGCTTTGTAATACTTGGATTCAAACCTTCCAACGTAGGTATTGTATATTCATTAATAGCTCTATCTCTATCATCCATCAAAAGCATTTGATTGTTCAAGTTTAGCTCATTATTGTTTATTTCTAATGGATTAGCCATTTTTTCCTCTTGGGTGACTTATTGTTTTCTAATTGATCTCAAAGTACGCTCAATTTCAAGATCTAAAGGTAGGATTTTTACCTCACGAACACTGTTCATACAATAGACTCAACTATGTTTCTCCAATACCAAAGGAGATGTCTAAATAAAAACTAAAAAAAATTAAATAAATAAAGAAAAGAAATAAAAGAAATTAACTAGAATAAATAAATAAATAAATCACTAAAAAAATAAGTAAATTAAAATTAAAATTAAAATTAAAGTAAAGAAAAAAAAATTAAGAATTTTTTTTTAAAAATTAATAATAATAATAAAAATATTAATTTCTAATATTAATAATTTCCTATATCGATGCCAAAAACTTGATCTTCACACAAATTGTTTGTGCAATGAATACGCAAGTATACATATCATAACAAGTAATATAATGATAAGTAAAGATCATTCACAAGGAGATTATTTTATTAGAAATTAATTTTTAAAACTAAAAATAATAAAAATCAATTTTTTTTTGTGTTTTTTATATTTTAATGAAGCAAAATTAAAATAACTAAAATTAAATAGCAATAATTAATTAAATCAGATTTTGCGACTAAAAAGATATATGAGAAAATATCTAGGAATACTTAATCCCCCAAATTTCTAAACATGTGAATCGCTAAAATTCCCCTAATATAATATCAATTAATTACATGATTAATTGAATCTAACCTAGCATGTATTTCTCTCTCAAGTAAACTACACATCATATAGTAATTAATTTAATCACACTCTCATGCCAATTAAATTGCATACTACCCATTAAGTTCATCAATTATGGATCACATACATAAGAATCATACATCTCTGCTTAGAAATTATGCATGTTATTTAATCAAGACAAACAATTAAATAATTTTCTCAAATCTATTTAATAGCCTCTATAGATAAATTATTGACCAAACAATTAATAGCATATAAATAAAATTAAATAGTATAGTTAAATTAATATTATAATTGGAAAAAATATTAGATTATCACTTAGTGAAAATTAGGTTCATAAGATCCCTAGATTAATAAATTAATTACACATAATTGTGTTTATAAAGCTCATATTTTTTATAAAAAAAGATATAAAATTAATAAAGAAAAGAGTAAAAAAAGAAATAAAATCAATCTCTTGAATTGTAGTATTAATTTTCTCTTGAATTTCCACCAAAATTGTGTCATTTATTAAATTGTTTTTGTATTTTTCTCTCTTTTAAGCTCTAAAAATTGACCAAAATTATGCTAATTGAGGCTAATTAGGATTTATAGAGTGATTAGGGGCTTAAATAAAGCTCAGGTATGATCTGGACTATTCGATCAGCTTCAGATCAAGGGCTATAATCAAAATAAGCAAAATTGACAATTTCAATCAATCACAATGTAACACATGGCATGACGTGATTCGTTGGAATGGATGGTGTGGTGCACAGGTGGAACGCGTGGAAAAATAGAGTGGTGACATGTGGCACGTGTTTCATCCTCCTCATATGCGACACGACTTGATTTGCTCTCCGTGCTTGCATGGCATCCGCGTGGCTTGCCCAGTCAGCTTCTTTGCTTACGTGGCATGCCACGTGGCAACTTTTGATTGGTCTGGTATTAAAAATTCCAAAAATTATATTTTTTACCCCTTTTCACTAAAAAGTTTATATTTTAATTTTTTTGGCCATAACAATACTATTTAATAAATAAAATAAGTAAATATTAAGTTAAAGTGCGTTAATGACTCTATTTTCATAGAGTCATCAGGGTCTGATCCTTCCAACAAATGTAATCCTTTTGTTATGTCTACAATGACAATTCTAGGATCCTAGTAGGCTCTATTGATGATATGATTTACTTTTTTTCATAAGGATTTGTATAAGCATAGAGAGGCATGGTATTGTTGATGGTTATTAAATGAATCGCAAGACCGGCATTGCAAATACCAATCTTATGAAAATTACCCTTTTGTGGTTTTATTATTTGTAAAACTCTCACAAGTGTACGAATCATTTTGTAGAAAATGATAAGTATACTCACAAGGTCGATCTAAGGAAGGAATTTATGTGGTTTTTAATTTATTATTCAAAATCTTAAAAACAAAATTAAATTCTAAACATCCTGTCCCGATATTTTGGTTTGTTTGTTTCCTAATCTAATAACATAAAAAATAAATATAAACATATATATAGATTCAATAAACAATAATACAAATTTTATTATTCATAACAGTGGAATATTTAATGATATAATAATTAAGTTAATTATGCTTGCTTGTATTATTTAAGTTATTAAAAATATAAATTAATATTTGTTAATTTTCTCTTTTTGTTATGAAAGTGTCCTTAGGTGGGATCTAAATTCTTTTGTTTAATATTAACTAACTAATATCCTTAGGCGGAGTTTATTAATTAATTAAATATTAAATTTTAGCTTTATTTATAAGAAAATAGCAAACTATCTAATCATAGCTTTAAGCGGAGTCAAATAATTAGATTTTATTCAAGGTGTCTAAATTAAACCTAAGAATTTAATTTTTCAAGTAATAACTTTCAAGTTTTAAAACCAATACTGAAAATATGTTGTTAATACATTTTCGAATAATAGTTTTTATAAAAAACCTTTTGAAATAGAGTTTCATTCTAACTACGAGGCGATTGTACCAACAAATAAAAGAGCACTACTCTAAATTAGACCGAATAATTAAACCTTAAAATCTAATTTTCAGATTTAAGTTTGTAATGAAAAATAATATATTTCTCTCTAACATCTTTAATATAAAATCTTGAATAAAAATAAAATCAATTTATTTTACAAAAGTGTTTTACTTATTTAATATTTTGCAAGCATAACAACGTTTATAATTATATTATATTTACGAACAACCAACCATGTTAAAGCCAACCATGTTAAATTTAATCACAGACAAATTAAATATAACATATAAGAATAAAACATAAAATGATAACTATAACGAATCCATTAAAATAATACCTTAATGATGTGTTTAGTTGGAGGGAATGGAAAGGAATCAGAATTGATTCATTCCATTTGTGTGTTTGGTTGGGTTGAAAAAAGAGTGCGGAATGGAATCAATTCCTAAAGAAGAAGGAATCACAATTCCTTCTCCCCTCTTTAGGAATCATGATTTCATTCCCATCCAATTTTTTTTTCAATTTTACCCCTACACCAAATATAACCCTAAACTCAAATCTCTAATCCCTAAACCCTAAATTCTAAATACTAAAACCCTAAACCTTATCCCCAAAATCCTAAAACCCTAAACCCTAAACCCTAAATCCTAAATCTGAAAACCCAAAACCTAAAACCCAAAACCCTAAACCCTAAATCCCAAAACCCTAAACCCCAAATCCAACCCTAAACCCTAAATCTTAAACCCTAAAACCTAAATCCCAAAACCTTAAACCCTAAACCCTAAACCTCAAATCCCTAAACCCTAAAACCTAAATCCTAAAACCCTAAACCCCAAATCCTAAAAAAGTAAACCCTAAATCCTAAATCTTAAACCCTAAAACCTAAATCCCAAAACCTTAAACCTTAAACCCTAAATCCTAAATCCCAAACCCCTAAACCCTAAACCCCAAATCCTAAATCTCAAATCCCTAAACCCTAAATCCCAAATCCTAAACCTCAAAACCCTAAACCCTATTTAGAAAAATAATAATTTTAATAATATATTTTCTTTTTAAGTAATAATTATTTAGAAAAATAATAATTTCAATAATGTATTTTGTTTGACGAAAAAATAATAATTAAATGATATTATTTAAACTTTACTGAATATAGGGGTATTAAGGTAATTTATAGTTTTTTTCATTCCATTCCAGTGGCAAACCAAACACTGAAATATTGATTCCTTCTTTGATTCCAATGGTCAAACCAAACAATATTGTTTCCATTCCATTCCATTCCGATTCTGATTCCATTCTATGAACCAAACGCCACCTAAAAGAATCCTTACAACAATTTGATGTTAATTTTGTTACTGGAAAACCTTCAAATGGATTTGCATATCTGCTTATTGAATAAAAATTAAAAATTTATAAAAATATAACTAATTCCTCTCAAAAAGAGAAGAACTTTAAAAATAAAAACTAAAAAAATAAAACTTTTTAGAGAGAGAAAGATTTTAGAAAATTGTGTGTTTTGGAATGGGGGAAGAAGGTATTTTTTATAGATGAGGAAAAGGGAAAAAAGGGGGGAAAATATTTTAAAATTTGAATTTGGATGCGTTTAGACAAGTTGGTGTGCTTATGGGGCGCAAAAATCTCGTCAGATGGGCTATCGGTGCAACAGACGGGCGGTTGGTGTGCATGGGCACATATAGGACACCATTAGCATTGAGCAGGCGTGTGCGACATGGCGCGAAACTTGACATGCGACTTGGTGGGGATCGGATGGTACACGCGTGACTAAGCATGAATGGGCACGCTACGAGCATTTCTTAGCACAACTGGGCGTGCGATTTTTGCCTTTTTGACATTTTTGACCCATTTTGTGCAATTTTTCTATCTTTTTGACTTTTTCTCATTTATTTTCTCAATATATTTGTGATGTATTGCCTCCAGTATTTTTTCTTCTAGTCTTTATGTTATTTTTGAACTAAAATACCTGAAAATAATAAAATTACCCGTGATTCCGAAAATATAAATTTATATAAAAAATATGATAAAATCATACAAATATAAATCTATTTAATCAATTAAAGTACATTAAATCTTGGTAATTTTAGTGCTTTTTAAGCACTCATCAATTGTTCTTGTAGGTACCCTTATTCTTTAACAAATAGGGATTTCTTTTTTAACCCTTTTTTAAATCATGCATTCCCATTTCTCATTGGAATGAAGTGACATGGATGTATAGAAGGTTGGAAACTTTTAAAAAGTCCAGTTATGGTAAGATTAGTATTCTAGTATACTTTGATAAATTATGCGCTTGACTTGTGCTTGGACTTTGTCCAAAATGTAGACATATGGTTGAACATATAGGAAGGTACTTGATGAAGAAGATTGCGCTACGATGCATCCAAATGGTTATCCATTCTCTAGAAGGATACATACTGTGGAATATCCTAGAAAGGTAGTAGATAGTGGTCTACGTTCCTTTTGGTGGCCTGGGCCTTGAAAGTACAAAGTTCACCTATCAAGATGCTTCTTATTCATTGCCTTGGCAGGGGTGTATGTACTATTGAAATCCCATAAACTTAGTTTGCATTTTTGATGTGGTGCAAGAACTTGAAATGATTCCTAGACTTAGGGTAGTGTGGCTTTTGAGCCATGGCCTTCTTTTAAGGTCTATAGTTAATTAAAAAGTGATAAGAACCTAGTTAAACTTTTCTCTATGTTAGTTGTAGTCCAAACTATATAGCCTATGATTAGTGTGCATCCGATTGATAACTTAACGCGTCTAGCTTCTATGGTTTGTTCGATGGCATGGCCTTTAAAGCATAGAGCTCACTTGTCAGAGGCTTCTTATTCACTACTTTAATAGGGATACATACCCTGGGAAAATTGAGGATTTTATTACACTTTATCCCAAGGTGGCTTAGCTCTCAAGCCATGGCCCTTTTTTAAGAAATATTGTCGATTAAGAGGCAATTAGACCAAGTTAAGTTATTCTCCGTGTTAATTATAGTTTGAACTGCAGAGCCTATTGTTAGGATACATCCTATCTATAACTTAATGCATTAAGCTTATATGGATATTTTGGTAGTCTTGGCCTTGAGGTGTAGAGTTTGCCTATCAAGATGCTTCTTGTTCATTACTTTGGTGAGGATGCATGCTTTAGAAGGGAACTAAAGATTTTATTGTGCTCAGTCCCTAGTAGTGTCACACTATGGACCCTAGACTTGCTATAGGAAGTGAACTCAAAGTCGCTTGTTGATTCACCATTAGATTTTCTACCATGTCAAATCTTCCAAGTGTTGTCATATGTGACCTAAGTACTTGTAAATACAATTCTTCTTAGGATAAAAGTGTTGGTAAAGCACTGTTTGTCTTTCTATCATAGTAGGGAACTATTTTTGGCCCATATAGATTGTTCATACATAGCATCATATGCTATTTTATTTTCTTCAAGGACTACCATTATATTTGGAGTCTTAAGAAGATATGATATTTAAGGGTGAGGACCCTGACAGTGTATAGAAATAATCCTTTTGAAATTTTATTGTGGGGCCTTCCTTATGTGGATATCCAGAGCCCAAGAAGAGTTAGAATACGTTCTGGACTTCTGAGCATCGTGTGAATATCTATAACCCATGAAGAGTTGAAACATGGTTTGGACTTGATGTATCATTTCCACTAAAGTGTATGTACTTAGTGGATTTAATCTTCAAACTTTATTTTTTGTATAAACTTTCTAGGTATGAATATGCCTACGTTATTTCCTTGGCTCTTGTATTACTTTCTGCACTTTATCTTTTACTTGTACTTATAGTGTTATTTATGGACCTAATCGTGGTCTCATCCATTAGTGAGATTATGGGACATTGATTCAATGTGTGAGGAGATGAGAATGCACTAGAAAAGAAAAAGATCCTAGACTTGAGGTGAAACGATGCGCGGAGGACGAGCACGATTGCTCAGTCTATGGCTCGAGCTTATTTCTAACCACTTCTTGATTGGCTGGCTATACACTTAGCCGACCACTTCTTGGGAAGTTAGCTACACTTTTGGTTGGCTATGTCTAGTCCTTGTTGTCCATACTTTGTCTGGTTCTGTCCTTTCTAGTCAAGTGACAATTTGATGTCCACTTGATCTTTCACTTGTGCACTCTTGGTCTTATTTTCTATTCAGATCTTATTATGTTTTTTTGAATTTTTCTAAGTTGGGGTGATTTGTTGGTCCAAGTATTACTTGGTTAAACCCCTCCGTCTATCATCCCCCTTGCTTAGAGTGCTTTGAACTTTTCAAGTGGTCCCAACATGAGATGTCTCTTAATTGAGTGAAATATTTTTAGCCAACTTGAATTGTTCGCTCTTATAGGGATGCAAACTAACAAAGTCCTAGACTTCTAGATTCCTTAGCCATACTCTGAGCATTAGAAGATGCCATATGGACATTCTTTGGGATGGAAAGTAGATCGGGAGCTTGTTGCTTGATCGCCACACAAATTGTGTGTGCAATAAATATGTATCGTAACAAGTAATAAACTGATAAATAAAGATCGTTCCCACTGAGATTATTTTTTAGAAACTAATTTTTTAAACTAAAAATAATAAAAATCAATTTTTTTGGTGTTTTTATATCTTAAGAAAGCAAAATTAAAATAACTAAAACTAAATAGCAATAATTAATTAAATTAGATTTTATGACTAAAAAGATATATGAGAAAATATCTAGGAATACTTAATCTCCCAATTTTCTAAATATGCGAATCACTAAAATCCTCCCAATATAATATCAATTAATTACATGATCAATTGAATCTAACCTAGTATGTATTCCTTTCTCAAGTAAACTACACACCATATAGTAATTAATTTAATCACACTCTCATACCAATTAAATTGCATACTACTTATTAAGTTCATCAATTATGGATCACATACATAAGAATCATACACCTCTGCCTAGAAACTATGCATGTTATTTAATTAAGACAAACAATTAAATAATTTTCTCAAATCTATTTAATAGTCTCTATAGATAAATTGGTGACCAAACAATTAATAGCATAAAAATCAAATTAAATAATATAATTAAATTAATATTATAATTGAGAAAAAAATATTAGATCATCACATGTTGAAAATTGGGTTCATAAGATCCCTAGATTAACAAATTAATTACACATAATTGTGTTCATAAAGCTCATATTTTTCATAAAGGAAGACATAAAATTAATAAAGAAAAGAGTAAAAAAAGAAATACAATCAATCTCTTAAATTGTATAATTAATTTCCTCTTGAATCTCCACCAAAATTGCGTCATTTTTTGAATTTTTTTGTATTTTTCTCTCTTTTTAGCTCTAAAAACTAACCAAAATTATGCTAATGGAGGCAAATTAGGGTTTATGGAGTAATTAAGGGCTTAAATAAAGCTCAAGTACGATTTGGACCGTCCGATCAGCTTCAAATCAAGGGTTATGATCAAAACAAGCAAACTGACACTTTCAGCCAATCATAGTGTGACACGTGGCATCAGAAGTTCATTGGGCGAATCAGAGAGCGACGCGTGGTAGGGGAGACCAGTCAGAGTCAACGTTCACCGAGTCATCACCACGTGGCACGATGTGATTCGCAGGAACGGATGGCATGGCGCACAAGTGGAACACTTCGAACAATAACGTGGTGACACGTGTCATAGTGCGTTGACTGATTTCTGAACTCGGATTGAACGTCGTGCTGACACGTGGCACATGTTTCTCCTCCTCACACACGGCACAACGTGATTCGCTCTCAATACCCACGTGTCATAGTGCGTGGCATGCACTTGGCTTGCTCAGTCAGCTCCTATTGCATGACATTCCACGTGGCAGCTTCTGATTAGTGCTACGTTAAAAATTCATAAAAAATCCATAAAAATTCCAAAAATTATATTTTCACCCCTTTTCACTAAAAAGTTTATATTTTAATTTTTTTAGCACCAAAAATACTATTTATTAAATAAAAAAGTAAATATTAAGTGAAAAAGTGCGCTAATGACTCTATTTTCATATAGTCATCATTGCTCTAGGATGCATTCTAGGATGGCTTGGGAGAGCTAGAACAACCACAACTCTGGCTCCTCATCTAAGAGTTAATCAAGCCCACTATGGGAGAGCTAGAACAGCTATAGATTCTACCACTCGAGTACGCCATGAGAGCACTAGATAAACTAATGGCCGCTTAGGCCCATGATTTCCATCTAAGTTTCATAACTCTAATGATTTTATTCTTTTTTGAATGTATTGTCCATTTCTTTTGGAGATCCAATAAATGAAGATGATCGAGAGAGTAGATAATCCTTTTAAAAAGATTTTGTTGATGCCTTTTATGAATGGAAGGGTAGACGATCATTTTTCCACAAAGCTAATTGACTTGGATGGGTAAACGGTTTCTCCATACTATTTTTGTATTCTTATCTCCTTACATACTCCATAAAATATTGAATAATATAGTTGTTGGAATCGTCTTATTGAGAGAATTTTGGAATCGTTTTCACTTCCTCAATAATCAGTTTAGAAATGGGTGAATTGGACCAATACCAGTTTATGTGCTTGGCCTACCAAATTTTGGCAACTAGCTAATCGTGCTCTTTCAAGTGATAGTCTCAAATTTATTAGGTGATACACAGATTTATAGATCCATCTAGTGGGCTACTTAATCGTGAAGAATTCCATATGGGGCCTTGTTCGGGCTACGTTGCCATAATGAACTAGCTGTGCTTTTTTATCTGGATATTGAAGAAGCATCACTTGTTGGAGTTGTCAAAAATAGAATCATCGTTTGGTAGTGATGATCATAGTGCATGTATGTTTGACTCGTTGATTGAGTGATTGCACGAGATGACCTTTCCTAGAATCCCTTGTGACCAAAGTCTTGGAACTTATAAATGTATCCTTATAAGTTTATTTTTGTTGGAAGCATAGTGATTCAATCTTAAAGATACCGTGTAGAACTTTAATTTGGATGTCAAGACATGAGTTTGCTCAATTGGTCCAGATGTAAAAACATGCCTATATCATATGTCGAGTTCTTGGAGAAGGATGATGACGCCCGACTAGTGATCGCTACACAAATTGTGTATGCAATGAATACATAAGTATACGTATTGCAACAAGTAATACAATGATAAGAAAATCTCGTTCCCACAGAGATTATTTTATTAGAAACTAATTTTTAAAACTAAAAAATAAAAATCAATTTTTTATGTTTTTATATTTTATGAAAGCAAAATTAAAATAATAAAAGTAAATAGTATTAATTAATTAAATCAGATTTGGTAATTAAGAAGATATATGAGAAAATATCTAGGAATACTTAATCCCCAATTTTCTAAATATACAAATCGCTAAAATCTCCCTAATATAATTATCAATCAATTGAATCTAATATAGCTTATATTCCTCTCTCAAGTAAACTACACACCATATAATAATTAATTTAATCACACTTTCATGCCAATTAAATTACATATTACTCATTAAGTTCATCAATTATAGATCACATACATAAAAATCATATATTTTTGCCTAGAAACTATGTATGTTATTTAATCAAGATAAGCAATTAAATAATTCTCTCAATTCTATTTAGTTTTCTCTATAGATAAATTGTTGGCCAAAAAATTAATAGCATAAAAATTAGATTAAATAATATAATTAAATTAAAATTATAATTATGGTAAAATATTAGATCATCACATTGTGAAAATTGGGTTCATAAGATTCCTAGATTAATAAATTAACTACATATAATTATATTCATAAAGCTCATATTTTTCATAAAAAAAGACATAAAAATTGATAAAGAAAAGAATAAAAGAATAAAAGAATAAATACAATCAATCTCTTAAATTGTAGTGCTAATCTCCTCTTGAATCTCCACTAAAATTATATCTTTTTTTTTGAATTTTTCTATATTTTTCTTTCTTTTTAGCTCCAAAAACTGACCAAAGTTATGCTAATGGCGGCTCTTTTGGGTTTATGGGGTAATTAGGGGCTTAAATATAGCTCAGGTGCAATTTGGACGGTCAGATAAGCTTCAGATTAAGGGCTAAGATCAAAACAAGCAAAACTTACAACGCCAGCCAATCACAGTGCAACACATGACACACAGAATTCACTGGGTGAATCTGAGCGCAACACGTGGCAAGGGAGACTAATTCGAGGCAATGCATGATGAGTCAGTGCCACACGGTGCAATGTGATTCGTACTTGCAAATAGCGTGGCACACGAGTGGAACTTGGGGAGAAATTGTGTGGTGACACATGGTAGTACTATTTGACTTATCTTCGAACTCGGATTGAATGTTGTGCTGATATGTGGCATGTGGTTAGTCCTCCTCACATGTGGAGATCTACGATTCGTTGTCCTTTCTTACGTAGTGTTCGCGTGACTTGCCTAGTCAACTCATGTGCTTGCGTGGCAAGCCACGTGGTAGCTCCTTATTGGCCCTGCATTAAAAATTCATAAAAAATCCAAAAAATCACAAAACTTATATGTTTTCCCCCTTTTCACTAAAAAGTTTATATTTTAACATATTTAGCTCTAAAAATACTATTTATTGAATAAAACAAGTAAATATTAAGTAAAAAAGTACGTTAATGACTCTACTTTGATAGAGTCATCAACTAGTAAAGGCCATGCAGTAAGGGTCAACCTCGTTGGTGGTTCTAGTTAAATCTAGATGATGACACCTATTTGGGGTAGTACTCCCTGGTTGGCCATGTAGTAGCCAATGGTACTTGTCCTATATGGAATTTCTTGGATGACCATATCTTAGTATATAGTGCTTAGCTTGGGACTGAGGCCTCATCATGGACTGCTATATTGTTTGCCAAACTCTGAATGGCTACAAGCCTAGTAATGTGCACTCTAGGCTTTGTAAGGTGCCGCACTAGGGTGTTAATTGGTCTAAGAGCAAGTGGCTCTAGTAGGCATTCCAAAATGGCTTGAAGTGTATTTTTCATCTGGTTCAGGTAGGCTCAAGCCAAGGTTTTCCTCTTCTTATAGATCTTTCGAGGCTGTTGTGGACAACTAGGTGATGAGTGCTCAAAAACTCTCAATATATCATGATTTTATTCATGTTTAAGGATTAAATAGATTTGTATTTTCTTAGTTTTACTATCATTTTAAACAAATTTATCTTTTCAAAATCATAGATATGTTTTGTTATTTTTTAGGTATTTTAACTTAAAAAAAGATTAAATTGATTAAAAACTTGAAGAATATATCTGAAAGCACTCTATTACAATTTTGAATATTAAAAAGATCACATATGTAAAACATTACAAATTTTTTAAAACTTGAGAAAGGTTAAATAAGAAACAATGGTTCCAAAGTGTTGTAGAATCAAGTGGGCCATGGGTGTGAAACTTTTGTGTACTATAGCATAAGGTAAAATGATTGACATAAACACATCCCAGGTATAATGTGGGTCGTGACGTGAAAATATTGTATGCTGTAGTGTAAATGTAATGGATCGAGCCCTAAAATTGCGTACAACCTATGTATGCTACGACATGAAACATTTATATGCCACAATGCCAGTCTAAATAATCCATAGTTCTCTTATTTCCTCCACCTATAAATAGGACCCTATGTCTATTATAATTCATATCCCATAGCTTCATTCTTAAGTTGATTTCTTAGTTTTTCTTTTGTTTAGTTTAAAATTCTTCTCTCATTTGGGAGAAGAACACATTTAGTTTCAATTCATTAAATGTCCTTGAAAATCATGTTTGGAGATTTTCTAGAACAAAACTATTCTGAGATTATGTTGAGCTATATTTATATGTATTATTTTCAGATTATCTTTATGTATTGTTTTAGATGCTATATGTTTAATTTATTGATCATTTATTAAAATATGTATGTCTGGCTATAAATAATATGGAATATTAGTAATATTTTTATGCATGTGAAATATTAAAGTAGATAAACATTTATATAAAATGAATTAAGTTTTTATTTCTTCATCAAGATTAAAACAAAGTTTCTAAAAAAAATATATTGATGAAGTATTTTTCATAATAAACAAGAGAATTGGATTTAGGATTAAATTATTTAACTTTGATTTAAAGTAATATGTATGGATATTAGATAATTACAATCTAAATCTATTTTGAGGTATGCTGTATTTTAAAGATTTTTGTAAGAATTATTATTGAAAGATATATTGATGATATATCTTCCATAGTAGTTTTAAAATATGAAAGTTAGTTTTCAGATACTTAAATCATTAGTCTAATTTGAATACCTTGATATGAGTTTAAATAGACCCAGTCGAATACGACAATTGAATGATTCATTAATCTCTTAGAAAAGCAGCATACTTCAATTAAAATTATCTACAAGAGCCGATCGAAGGCAATAAATGGTTTTAATTAATAATAAATGGTAGACCTAATTAATCTTATATTTATATATATAAGAGGGAAATAATAATCTTAATTCATATTTTTCATAACATATTAAATATTGAGCAAACATAATTAACTAACTAATATATCCCATAAATTCTCCACATGACGATAAATGTTTAATTGCCAAAATATTTATTAAATCTATCTTTATTTTTATGTTATTAGTTTAGATTTTCAAGTCAAAACAATATTAATAGGATGTTTAGGTTATTATTCTCGTTTTTAAGAATTTGTTGATTAATTTAAAAACTACATGATTCTTTTTTACATCGATTTTGAAAGTATACTTATCATTTTCTATAAGTAATTCATGCACTTAGAGCTATTTTATAAACTATATAAAATTTGTATGTAATCATTTTGTGCATCAAGTTTCTAGCACTATTGTCAAAAAATTGGTAATAATATCAAAAACTCACTAAGTTATATATCGTCAATAGGTTCAGGTGCAACACCCACGTTTCTGACTAGCTACAATGGAGTCGAAAGGACTGGTGGATGGATTACCTATTGGTTGACAAGTTGGACCTCTTGAGTGTTAATTAGGGTTTGAGCGGTGGACTTATTTGTCTTATCCATGACCTTTCTTAAAAGTCTAGAGAGTCAATTTGGTGATAATTATAGACTAGATGAATGTAAGGCCTTCCTTTTTAAAAAAATCTCGTTGCTCATCAGTTTTTTTAAGATTTATTTGAACTTTTCACATATTAAGAATTTAGAGAACTTTTTTGAGTCTTACAATTTTTTGATTGGGATTATCTTTAACAATATGTCTATCCTTTGTGTCATTAGAGACATTTTTTCAAATGGTAGTTGCATAAATGAAGAAAAGGCAAACCTTAGTGGCATTCTTGATATTTCCCATTTAAAATTATGCCATTAATGCTTATTGTAACATCTATTACTAAAAAGTGGTATTTGTGAATATTCAATAAATGATGAGGGTATTAGAGCCTATTTCTAAAAGTTGATGGCATTAGTAAAGAAAATCAAAACTTTAGGAATATCATTGATACTTTCCCAAGAAGAAAGTGTGTTGAAACTAAAGTTGAACCAATATTGTCCTTCTTAGTCATGTGGCCATGTTATGACAAAAGTTTCATAAATTGATTATATTTTGAAAGGGTTCACATTTAGTATCTATGTTATGAAAAAAATTCTTATTTAGTACCCATAATATTAAAAAAGTCCAATTTAGTGCTTTTTGAATAGTTGCATGTAAAAAGCCACATTTTTAACTATTTAGGCAATGGTATTGATGAGTACTAGAAAACACTAATATTTTGTGGTTTATTTGCATTTAGATATAATAAATAGATTTGAATAACATGATTTTATTATTATTTAAGAAAATATATATGCTCTAAATCATGGGTATATTCTGTTATATTTTAGATATTTTTAGCTTTAAATTGATAAATTGATCAACACATGAAGAATCATATGAAAGTACTCATTTGTACCTTAAAAGTTTAAAAAAAAATACATGTATGACTTATATGTAAAATGAGCCAATTTGTAAAGAGATGAAAATAAGAAGTAGAGTTAAAGATCACGAAGCACAACATGGAATATAGTGGACTGCAATACACTCTTCATTTTTTCAAGTCAATATGCTCATAGTTTGTGTTGTGTGGGACAAAGAATTGTTGGGCTACAATGTGAATAAAATTTTCACCCATAGCCCTCTAATTTCAGCCTCAACTATAAATAAGTGTTTTAGGTTTTTAGAAAAGTGTGCAACCATAATAAAGTTTAGGAATTTTAGCTTTTTCAAAGGTACTACACTTTTGTTTCTTAGTTTTTATAATAATTTTAATTCAATAAAAATATAAGTAGATTTTTGGAGGTATTTTGTATCACAGAAAATACAGAAGGTATCTTTATATCAAAGAATATATCTTTATATCAAAGAATACTCTACAGTTCAAGATTATAGTTACGGAGTAGGACACACTTGTCTATCTTTAATTGATATTGTATATTCTATTTGCATTCGTCTAATTTTATATAAAATTAAATCTTATGTATTTCTTTGAATTTTTTTTTAATTTATTAATCATTTATTAAATTTAATCATGTTTGTCTCATTATTACTATAAGATATGAGTTATGTTGTCATATTTGTGAAAGATTAATTTAGATGAATATTTTTACAAAATAAATTGAATTTATTTCTTCATTCAAGATTTTTACAAAGTTTATTACTAATTAATATATTAACGAAATATTTTTGTAATAGATTTAAAATCTGAAAGTTAGATATTTAGATATATTTTTGACACCTTAAATAAAGAGTTTTAGGATTTAATTTAAATAAAAGTTTAAGTTGTGCACTCTGCTTAAGACAATGATTTAGATGATTTTTTATTTCCTTAAAAACAAAACATAATTTAATTGATTTAGTCGGTGATCCCTACTTAAAAATATTAATTAATTTTATTAATAAAGAATATGATCTTTTTATAAAAATATTTTCACTCAAAAAGAAAAAAAATCAATAATTTTAATTTATATATTTGATAATCTAATTAATTTTGAGTAAGCATGGTTAACTAGTTAATAATTCTCATAAATTCTTTATTGAGTGTTAATTGTTTATCAACTTAGAATTATTTGAGCCAATCTTATCTATATGTTTTATTATATGTTATTAGATTATAATTTTCAAAACCAAAATATTGTAATTGAATATTTTGGTTTATTTTTAAGAGATTTTTTTGAATTATTTAAAACCATTTAGTTCCTATTTAAGTTAAAAAAGTAAATATACTTAGCGCTTATTACGAGTTATTAGTGGCACTTTCAAGGTTATTAAAAATTTTGTAAAATTTGACTATTAAGTTTTCGTACCTCAGGTATTTTAGACATTATATGTCCTTATTTTAATTCCTTTTTATTTAATTATTTTTTTTATTTCTTTTGATTTTAGTTAATGAAATGAACACATGCACCCCAGTGTAAAAATGAAAGCTTTCTTCCTAGTCTAGCATTCCATTTTGTGCTTTGATTTTATGCGAAATCAAGTATTTCTTACTTTGATTTTGAATGAGAGTGAGGGAATCTAAGAGAAGTGACGTAAAAGATTTATGGTGTGGGGGTATAAAGCCTGGTATTAAAAGAATAAAAAATAGACAGTCCAAAAGTTTAAGTGTTTGCCTTCTACGGGTGTAATTGACGAAGACAATATAACCCCAATGAAAGGGTTTGTGGTGAGATCCATTGGTGGAGAACAACAATCATATTATTTTATGCGTTGGGTACTTTATGTATATTTTGTATTTTTATGATTCTTTGAAGTATTTTGTTCTCATTGTAGCAAGAGTAGGAAGGGAACATTATGATTTCATGCATGTTGTATTTTGGTCCCCTGCACAATTAGGGAGCATTGTTTTTGTTTGAAGCACTAGTAGGGAAACTTATGGGTAAACAATCTACTTCCACATCAATATAAGCGTGAAATTGAAATTTTTAGTTCCCTACTTCATGTAATGCACAGATTTTGTTTGTTTCTATTGCACACAGGTTTCAATTGTTTGGTTCTCTTGGTTTTTGTTCCATAACATGAGAGATTGCGCTCAAAATGAGTGTATTTAAATATTGAGCACAAATTTCCATTGCACATATTGTATATTTTTAGTATATAGTTGCACACACTATATATTAGTGTTTTTATTGCACACACCTAATATAGTTGAACACAAATTTCTATTGCATGCACTATATATTTTTGAATGATCGTTCCATTAAAAGAAACAACTGAAACTATTAAAACAGGACATATAGTGCAAATTGTATATGCAGTCCAATAGAGCATTTTATGCTTTTGTTTGGTTATTAGTATTTTTCCTAACTATTTCATTTTATGCTTTTGTGTTAAATATGTGTATTTGAATAGGTCTGAAAGTTTATACCAGAGTCATTCAATAGTGAAGTTAGGCATGCTCAGTATGAACCTATATTTATTATGCTAAAGTCCATTAGGAGAATTATAAGAAACATATGCACAGATAGAAAGGATTCTATTAGTACATGGTGTCGTGAAATTGGTGATAACATATATGCCATATTCCATGCTGCTTAAGTTGCTGCTAAGGATTGCATTGTGAGGCATAATGGAGGAGGATTGTTTGAGGTTCAATTTGAATTTACATCCATGGTTGTTATGGATTTACCAAACAAAAAATGTGGTTGTATAATCGGCACATACGAAGTGTGTGTAATGAATACACAAGTATACATATCGTAACAAGTAATATAATGATAAAGAAATATCGTTTCCATGAAGATTATTTTATTAGAAACTAAATTTTAAAACTAAAAATCTAAAAATCTAAAAATCAATTTTTTATGTGTTTTTATATTTTAAGGAAGAAAAATTAAAATAAATAAAAGTAAATAACAATAATTAATTCAATCAGTTTTGATAACTAAGAAGATATATGAGAAAATATTTAAAAATACTTAATCCTCCAATTTTCTAAACACGAGAATCGTTAAAATCCTCCCAATATATTTATCAATTAATTACATGATCAATTGAATCTAACCTAGTATGTATTCCTCTTTCAAGTAAACTACACATCATATAGTAATTAATTTAATTACACTTTCATATCAATTACATTGCATACTACTCATTAAGTTCATCAATTATGGATCACATACATAAGAATCATACGTCTTTGCCTAAAAACTATGCATGTTATTTAATCAAGACAAACAATTAAATAATTCTCTCAAATATATTTAATTGCCTTTATAGATAAATTGTTGGCCAAATAATTAATAGCATACAAATAAGATTAAATGATATAATTAAATTAAAATTATAATTGGGGTAAAATATTAAATCATAAAAATTGGGTTCATAAGATTCCTAGATTAATAAATTAACTACATATAATTGTGTTCATAAAGCTCATATTTTTCATAAAAGAAAACATAAAAATTGATAAAGAAAAAAGAGTAGAAGAAGAAATACAATCAATCTCTTGAATTGTAGAATTAATCTCTTCTTGAATATCCACCAAAATTGTGTCATCTCTTGAATTTTTCTGTATTTTTCTCTCTTTTTAGCTCCAAAAATTGATCAAAATTATGCAAATGATAGCCCCTTTGGGTTTATGAAGTGATTAGGGGCTTAAATATAGCTCAGGTGCGATCTGGGCCATCAGATTAGCTTCAGATCAAGGGTTGCGATCAAAACAAAGTAAAATTGACAGTGCCAGCCAATCACAACGTGATAAGTGGCATCAGAAATTCACTGGGTGAGTTAGAGTGCGACGCGTGGCAGGAGAGACCGATCAAAGTCAACGCTCGCTGATTTGGCGCCACGTGGTGGGACGTGATTCACAGAAACGAATGGCATGACACACAGGTGACACGTGGCACGCGGTTCGTCCTCCTCAAACAATTGTAGTGCAAGCGTACAACATAGAATGAGTGGCGCAAAGGTAAAGAGGAAGGCTAGACGCGTAAAGCACAATATCAAACGTGTTACAAGCTCTTCAAAGTCATCTACAAGCCCTTTAAAGTCATTTGCATCTGTTTAGCTGTTTAATTTTTAGTTTTTGTAAACTGATGTAAATTGGGTAGGATAATATGTTGTAAACTTGAAATTTCTGGTACAAATCTGGTGCAAACTTTTGAACTGTTTAGTTATGTGCAGTTTAGGGCTTTTTATGCAAAATAGGTTTTTAATCTGCACTGGTTAGAGACATGTTTACTAAATGTACAGTTTAGGCATTTTTTATGCAAAACAGATTGTAAATTCAACTGGTTGAAGACCTGCAAACTGTATGTGCAGTTTAGGATATTCTAAGGCAAAACAGATTGTAAACTGTTTGTATTACAATGCAGGAAATTTTTGCTAACTGAAACGGTTTATAAAATTGAAACTCTGTATATTTCTCTGTATGTGTATTAAATTGTAAGCTGTAACATTTTTTACACTGGTGTATGTGCATTGGTGTAAACTGTAAACTTATCTGAGTGCAAATTGTGTAAAGTGTATGTAAACTGCGTAAACTGCATTGTAAATTGTAAACTATAAAACTCTTAATTTCACTGGTGTAAAGTGTGTAAAGTGTATGTAAACTGTAAACTGCTATGAAAGGGATGAAACTGTAAACTATGCAATGTTCAAACTGTTAACCAGTTTTTAAAATACTTAATTCTTAGTTCTAATCTAAAAATTAGAAAAAATGTTAACCAATTAAAGGTGATTTCAATTACATTTCATAATTAACCAATTTGAGGTGATTCCATCACTTTTCCTTAAACATATGAAATTACATTCATAACTAAACATTTCATTCAGATACATCTATCATAACATAATTAGGTGATTCTAACAAAAAAATTAAAATTAAGGTTTGATACAACATCCTCATCACCCTAAACCACTAACACATATTTTAATTAAAATACATATACACTCATATAGCAATTAAAATAAAATACACAATCTTCTATTTCTTCATTCATTTTTCATTTCCTTCAAAAAAAAAATTTCTTTCTCTTTTTCATTTTCTTCTTTTAGTTTTTCCTTCCTTTCCTCATTCATGTTTAATCAATTAAGCAGATCATTAATAATTAAACCATAACTATAAGAGGGTTCAATATTTCACCATCTAAAAAAATCGAGTATTAAACTCTTCCATCCACATTTCTGGTTCACCTCTAGAATTAAAAAAAAAAAAAAAAGGTTTCAATATTTAACCCAAAAACTGGGCTGATTTTTTTAAGAAACAAATAAAGGGGTTAAAAAAAAACATTTCAATGCTTAATACCCAAACTGTGTGCTGAATTTGGTTTATTTTTTATTTTATAAAAGAAACATCCAAATCACAGATTTATCAGGGTTTTCTTTCATTTTTACCCAATACAAAATGCATAAAACAGTTTATCATATTCTTCTTCCATTTTCACACCATATTTTTCTTCCATTTTCGCATCAGATTTTTCTTTCATTTTCGCAATATATAAAATAGAGGGTTTCTTCATTTTGGGTAGAGGTTAACACAAAATACATGAAACAAAATCAATTAACCTCCTACCTGGATTTTGAGTTGTCCATGAATATAGGGATTTCATAATTCTCTCACAATACCAAACTGATAGAGTCTCTCTAGAGGTAACTTCTTCCGTAGAAGGATGGTTAGTGGAGTACATTTCTTAGTTAGTGGAAGAGATAAAAGAGGGAAAGGAGTAGATGAGTGAGAGAATAATACTCTATTTTTTCTATAGCTAAACCCCCTAAAATGGTGCTAAATGGGGTTAGAATTGAAAGTTTATAAATTATAGATCTAATTAATCTAAAGGGGGTGAATATGTTATTTTTAATTTTTACTAATTTATAATTTAATAATCTAAACAAAGCAGTCATGCATGCAATCGGGTGTAAAAATAAATACAAAAATAAAATAATAACACACGATATTTTTAGGTGGAAACAACCTAAGCCACAACCATGACTTAAGAGGAAAACCACCGGTCCACTTGACTACTTAACTTTTCAATATGAAAATCAAATGTTCAAGTATAAACTCGGTTTTATGTTACCCTCTCTAGGATACTGTCCTAATGTAATTTACTTACGAGCCTCTACTTTGTTTTCACAGTTTCCAATATTAGCGTGAGCGGTTTCTAGACCAACGTTCCAATAAGCTTCCCGCCAATCAGATACGTTCCCGAAGTAACTGCAAAAATAGTTAGCACAAAAACACAAGTGTCTGTGCGTGTTCTAGAACAGATGTAATAATGAATAATCCTAACTAGATGATTCAAAACATATGTCATTTAAATTAAATCAACTAGCAAATCCTAGACCAAAAAGATCAAATATAAGTTCAATAAAAATAGCTTCTTTAAAAATTAATAATCAAATAAAATAATTATAATATGACAAAAATAATTATTTGATCTAACAATTTAAGAACAAAAATAAAGAATAAGCCATGAGAACATAATATCAAAATATCATAAAATAATTAGGCTTATTAATGAATCAAATATAACAACCAATATTTGATAGATTAACTAAATAAAGAAGCCTAAAAAATTATAATCTTATATTTGTAAAACAAGAGAGAGAAATTAAGAAGATTAGAATAATGCTCTTGTATGGTTAATTGAAATAATGAGTAATGAGTTTTATTTATTGAAAAAATTAAAACCATTAATCCTATGTAATTGATAGATATATTTTCTATTACAAATAAGATTAATAATACTCATTAATTAAGATAACTCATTTATGATTAATAAATATTTTTTTATTACAAATAGGATGAGTATTACTCATTAATTAAGATAACTCATATATAATTGATAAATATCTTTTCTATTACAAATAAGATTAGTATTACTCATTAATTAAGATAACTCTTATATAAAATAGATTTTATGTTATCTTTTATGCTAAAGATTCCAGCTATAATTTAAAGTATATCTTATCTAATATTTTAGCACTAAAAATGATTTTAGATTTATAAGCATGTGCTATTAAATGCATAAATATAATCTTATGTGTTGTAGTTATCAAAAATATACCTGAAGTATAATTATTTGAAACTCGAGCATTTGTTTGGCTTTTTTGATAACAGACCTAAAAATAAATTTACAGATAAATATTTTGTCCACAAAAATAGCCAACACTTATAGTCCTTACAGGAGTAGAAGGAGTGTAAAGACTAATTGAAAGTAGTGGACAAAGCTTAACAATATGATCTAAATGCTCTCTTATTATTGAAATTGAAGAATAGCCTTTTAATAGGCAAAGTACAAAATAGAAACAACAAAATTTCAGCCCAGCACGTTTGAATGCTAGTGGTAAACACAAACATGAATGAGTCAAAACCTAACTACAACCCTACAAACCAGAGATTTATTCAAAGCATAACAAACTCTCAACAATCTCTCCCTTAAACTAAATGTAGTTTTAGCAATTAGTGCAACAAAGGTACCTTACAAACACTAAGCTGCTCACGAAGACGCTGAAAAGCTTCCAATTTTAATGGCTTAGTTAGCATATGTGCAACTTGATCATGTGTACCACAAAACATCATCTTAACAGTACCTTCATTAGTAAGATCTCTTAGAAAATAAAACCTCACATCAATATGCTTGCTACGGCTATGCATCATTAGATGCTTGGCAAGTTTTATGATTGAATTATTGTCACACATGATGATTGTTCCTCCTTCTTGTGCATACCCTATTTCTTTTAAAATCATTCTCATCCAGATAGCTTGACAAGCACAACTAGTTGCTGCAATAAATTTAGCTTCAGTAGTAGACAGAATTACAACTAGTTGTTTCTTCGAGGACCAAGAAACAATAACATCATTCATAAGAAAAACATATCCAGAAGTGCTCTTTCTTCCTTCCAATTCTCCAGGATAATCACAATCAGTGAAGCCTACTAGTCCTTTAACTCCTCCTCTTTTATATAAAATTCCATAGTTGATGGTTCCTTTCAAATACCTAAGAACCCTCTTTGCAACCTAATAATGCAACTCAGTTGGACTTGACATGAAACGAGCAATTAAACTCACAATAAACATTAAATTAGGTCGAGTAGCTATGATATAGATCAAACTGCCAACTATTTGTTTGAACTGTGTTTCATTCACCTTGATTCCTCCTTCATCTTCATTCAATTTATGGTATGGTATAATGGGATTGCAAACTAAATTACTATCTTCCATGCCAAATGGTCTTAGAACTTCCATTACATACTTTCTTTGACAAATATAGATTTCAATAGGGCTCTAACTCATCATTCCCAGTATAAATGAGATCATCAACATATACATTGATATTGAGAATTTTACCTCCATCGTTCTTCTTGAAGAAAAATGTTTACTCACTTTGACTTTTTTGGAACCCTTTTTTGAGAAAATAAGACTCAACATGGCTAAACCAAGCTTATGGAGCATGCTTTAAACTGTACAAGGCCTTATGAAGTTTATAAACCATATGTTCATAGATTTTATTCTCGAAACCCTTCGGTTGATCTACATACACATCTTCACTCAAAGTTCCATGCAAAAATGCAAATTTTACATCGCGTTGAAATATTGTCCAACCTTGTTGAGCAATAAGAGCTAATACTATTCTCATTGTGTCCATTCTTGCCACTGGTGCAAAAAACTCTGTATAATCTATCCCATACTCTTGTGAATTCCTCTTTGCCACTAGGCGTGCCTTAAATTTGTAGACTTCACCTGACTCATTCAACTTTGTCTTGTAAATCCATTCAACACTGATTCTATTTGCATCAATTGGCAATTCAGTCAGCTACTAAGTTTATTTTTTTCAATTACTTTGATCTTGGCCTCCATTGCTTGCCTCCATTTTGTACTCTTCACTACATCTTCCAAATTAACAAGGTCTTTGGAGTCCACAAATTCCATGTTAATAACTTCTTCATCTTCTGAAAGGACTTCACCTGAAACATAATTGTCCATCCATTTTAGTGGAACTCTAACTCTACCCTCTCTTGCTCTTGATTCTTCTCTATTAGTAGTATTCGATGTGTCGATGACAAACTCTAAAGTCTCCATTTTAGCTGCCTTTGCTTCTTCACCTTCTTCTTTATTTTCATTTTCTTTCTCTCCATTAGCACTACTTTCTTCATCTTTCCATTCCAGGTCCATGATCACTTTTTCTCGGTGATTTGCATCTCAATTACACAAAAAATTCTCTTCAAAAACAATATCCCTTCTTACTATAATATTTTTTGCATTAGGATCATACCCCTTGGACTTGTCATTGATGCCAAGTAATACAAAACTCACATTCTTGTTCTTAAGATTCGTTCTCCTTGCATTTGGAACATGAACGTGCCCCACACAGCCAAACATTTTGAAGTGTTCTATAAAAGGCTTCTCACCACTCCATGACTCTTCTGGTATCATCTTCTTAATAGCTAAAGTAGGAGACCGATTCAACACATATATCATCCACTTCATAAACTCAGGCCAAAAGGATTTGGGAACCTTTTTTCTCAAACAACATTGACCTCACCAAATTCATAATAACAATCATATTCTTACACTCTGCTACTCCATTTTGCTGTGGAGTATAAGACATAGTCAATTGTCTCTTTATCCCACTCAATTTACAAAACTCGTTAAATTCTACATAATTGAATTCCCCTTCCCTATCTGTACGAAGACACATAATAGGCAGGCTACTTTCTTTCTCAACTAACATCTTAAAACACTTGAAGTAATAACATGCTTCTGACTTCTCTAACATGAAATATATCCATGTTTTTCTCGAATAATCATCTATAAAGCATAGGATGTACCTCTTTTGGTTGTTAGAAGTTGAAGTAATCAAGCTGCAAATGTCTACATGAATCAATTGTAATTTCTGAGTAGCTCTCAACTAACTTTTCTTTGGAATTGGATCACGATGATGCTTGCCCTTTATATAGTCCTCACACACAATTGTGGATGTTGATAACTGAGGTAGGTCTCAAACCATTTTCTTAATCTAAAATGTTCTTAGACCCTTTTGGCTTAAATGAATATATCTACAGAGCCATAGATGTGCTAGGTTCAATGTAGTGGTCGATGCAGCTTCTTGGAAGTATGCTTTCTTCCTTTCTTGAGCTTGAGCAAACAACACAAACATCCAGTTCGTTTTCATATTCGTTTGCATGATTAGTCCCCTAAGTGAATGGTAAATCCAATACATCCCTGATTGAATCATGATAGCCAAATCCCTTTTGTTGTAGTTGACCTATACTCAAGAGATTGTTCTTGAGCTCAGGCACATAAAACACATCTTGTATCACATGATTTATTCCATTTACATTTAGCTTTATACTCCGTTTTCCAAGAACATTCATCCTCATGTTGTTGCCAAGTTTCACCATCTGTTAGAAAGCTCCATCTATATCTTTGAATGCAAACTTATCTCCTGTCATATGATTTGAGTAACCATAATCTAGGAACCAAGATTTTTCATTTTTTGCATTCAACACAAGACATGAGCGGTAGTTCTTATTCATCATCAAATTGAGCAAAGTTTAGCTTCTTATCCAATGGCGGACATTCATATTGGTAATGATCGAGCTTGTGACACTTGAATCATTCAATTGTGGCATGACTGTAGCTCTATCTTCCTCTCCCTCGATAAGTACTCCTACCATGTCCTATTTCTCCTCTACCACTTCCTACTTCAATATTAACTTTTAGGGCATGCTCTTAACTACTAGAATTCCTTTGAAAATTCTGCTTGTGTACTATCAAAGAATTCTGAATTTCATTCATAGAGAGACAATGATGTTTTTTTGACTCTTCTATAGAGCACACGATATAATTGAACTCCTTAGAGAGTGTGCACAAGATCTTCTCCAAGATCTTGACATCCTACATATCTTCTCCAAAATTTTGCATGCTATTGGCTACCAACATGACCTTGGAGAAATAATAGTGATTGACTCACCAATTTTCATTTCTAGCACCTCATATTCCCTTTAAAGAGCTTGTAGTTAGGATCGTTGGACTCTTTTCTGCTTGTGTACTATCAAAGAACTCTAAATTTCATTCATAGAGAGACAATTGATCTCTTTCAATTCTTCTATAGAGCACACGATATAATTGAACTTCTCAGAGAGTGTGCGCAAGATCTTCTCCAAGATCTTGACATCCTACATATCTTCTCCAAAATTTTGCATGCTATTGGCTAGCAACATGACCTTGGAAAAATAATCAGTGATTGACTCACTAATCTTCATTTCTAGCACCTTAAATTCCCTTCAAAGAGCTTGTAGTTAGGATCATTGGATTGTCTCATTACCTTGATACTTTCTCTTCATTGAATCCCACAATTATTTGGTAGTGTCCTTCTGAAGAATGGTCTTCAAAATTCACTTATTGATTGCCTGAAAAAGATAATTTTTAACCTTCAAATCTTTCAACTTCAACTCTGCTAGGGTTTTTTTTTTGCACAACCGTCAACACCTTTCCTTTGGCAAATTCAGTGTATCCGGTTTCGATAAGACTCTACTATTCTTTGGATTTGAGAAGGTTTTATATCAATAAGCTCTAGTAATTGTAATCACCATCGAACTTGGGAATGCTTAGTAGGTTCTATCATTTGTTAGCCATCTTTAAAAAAACTATTTTCTCTCCCTCTCGAAGTGTTTCTCTCAACCTTTCATTCTCTCTAGGTTAGGATACTACGGTTCCTAAACTCTCTCAATCAAATCCCTATGTTGAGCTCTGATACCAAATTGTAAACACTAATTGAAAGAAATGAACAAATCTTAACAATATGATTGAAATGTTCTATTATTATTGAAATTGAAGAATAGCTTTTTAATAGGCAAAGTAAAAAATAGAAACAACAAAATTTAAACCCACTCTTCTTTGAATGCTAGTAGTAAATGTTTGGACATCTAAACTGGCCCAAAGGCCGAGCTTTATGCAGACCAAGCCCAAGTCTAGCCCAAGACGGAAGATGAAGCACCTTAGACATCCCACCCGTGGGACAAACCAAACCCATATAGCCTCAACCCCTATTAAGACCAAGCTCAATGTCAGTTCGAGCCTAGAAAGACTAAGCTCGATAGAAGCCCGAGCCTAAGGTCATCTCGACCTCGGTCACAACACGACCTCATGGAAAGCATAGTTGAACCCGACCTAGATTCCTGACACATTATACCTTAAGCTAAATCATACCCTCCTGACATGTATTCATATTTACACATTGTGTATCTGACACCTATATCATTTATGTGCTATAGATAAGTGGACCACTTATGAGGATTCATATATTCAGCCTTTTGTATTAATCTCTCTAATCTCTCTCTAGATAAGCCTTTTAGTCTCAACAGTAAACACAAACAAGAATGAGTCAAAACTTAACTACAACCCTACAAACCAAGGATTTATTCAAAGCATAAGAAACTTAACTAACTGAAGGAGTATCAATAAGGAGGAGGTGGGAAGGACAAGTAATGATCAAAATATTCCTACCCAAACAATTAAAAATATAGGTTTTTCCCATTACTATTCAAAAAACACTAAACTAGAAATGTTTTCAATATTATGGGTACTAATAGGAAAATTTTTCATAACATGGATACTAATGGGAATCCTTTGAAAAAATGATCAATTTATGAAACTTTTGTCATAATATGGGTGTTGGAAAGGTACAACCCTTTAATAGTATGTACATCTCAAAATATTGTCTCGTGAAAATCTTTATGACCAATCCATCAACCAAGACAATTGTTTTACCAAATTAGCTTTCCATTAAGGAATATCATTATTGAAAACATTTAGCTATTTGTCCACAGAAGGATTAGAGTAGTTATACATGTATGAGAGATGGAGATTTTGGAAGTCAACAACCATCCTAAACCTCTTAGCAAACCCAAATGACCCAACCTTTACTTTCACCCCTTGTGGAAGAATATGTTGAGCCCCTCTAGAATTATCCTCAAATCTCAAGAAGAATTATAACTCATCTTAGCCTTCATGAAAAATATCTTTGAAGTAGTTGTGCTAAAAATAAAGTGGAAAGAATTGAGGTTGGATTATTTAGGATTTTCCAATCTTATATTGACAAGGCAACAAAGTTGTTAGATGCAACATCTTTAAAACCACAACCTCTTTCCTTTTTGTATAAATTCATACAATCTTGGTTCTCCCGATGAATTGTTAAATGTGTATTAGTGTTATCCTTCCAATAGCTTGTCATTATAAACTCGTTCTTTGTCAAAGATTACTAAGAACTTGAAACATTCCATAACACAAACAAAAATGGTAGAGATCATTGATATTAGTAGAGATTCTTGATCCCTGCGTTAAAAAAAATGGTTCCCTTAATTGCACACTTTTTACTATCCTTATCCAAAATGGAGCAAAAATTTTCCATTTTCTTCCTTCCCATAAGAACTAGAAAGTTGAAATACATGTTCATTCTATTAAAGCAACTATTGCCTAATGAGAGTCTTTTGGGGTTCTTCACATCAAGTGCGGGTTTGGCACTTAAAAAAAGGAGGTCAATTTCTCAAAATTCTCACATTGTTTGGAAGCTTCTTCATATTTTTCAATTGAAGTTTTGGAAAAACGAAAAAATAGCACCTTTTAACTTATAATCACAAAATGGCACCATTTATGTTTAATTTATATATGTTAACTACTAAAACCAAGTTTATCATACTATTTTATTTTGAATTCCATCTAATTGAAAGTTGTTCAAATTGAACCATGACTATTTAGACCTATTTAATATTGAAAGACGTTTAATTAGATCTCGTTTAATATTATTGGGATATTGTTTTTGTCGTTATAAGTTTTAGAGTTATTATTTACTTATGAAATTTAATAATAACACCCTAACTTGAAAAGGAAACAATATAGTTTATATTTATAATATTAGGAATAGAATCCTAATTATATTATAATATTTTGAAGTCAATTAAATAGCAAATCTTCACCTTTGTTCAAAATGAAACCAAGTATGTTTAATAGAAAATTCCTTGAAATACCAAATGTCTATTAGCCAAAGTCCCAAAGGATAATCACCTACTACAAATACCAATCAAGTTCAAGCATGCTTGAACTTTTTCACTAAAGGTTGTATAAACGTGCCCACTTGCACTTACTTACAGATTCAATCTCAAGCTTCACTTGCTCGAAGACACAATTGTCTTTAACTTCCAAAACATACTCATTTTTCTCAAATGAAGTATTCAACACAGATTATTTGACGAAGATCAATTAACCAAATAAACATTGTAAGAACCAATCCAAAAAGATATGCCCAAAATAGTTTGTAAGAGCATGAAAACTTCTCTTTCCAAAAGAACCGAACTCTTATAGTTAAGCCACAAATAAGCCATACATTTCTCAATTTCATGTTTTTTCTCTATAACAAAAAATCCAAAATTAAATCAACAAAAGCACAACATAAAAATTTTGAAACCAATCTAATACCCAAAATATCAATAGAATTCCAAAAGTGGAACCTTGATTAGTCCAAAAAAAAAATAATAGATGCACCTGAAGCTTTGATAACAATTGTTAGGCTTGGGTTTCTAACCCAAAGATTAACCTGTTAGCAAGAGTATCGCATCAGAACTATATACCATATTAGCTACTCATATTTTTCAATGTGGTACTTGTTTGCACACTTAACAATCCCCTTAAATGAAAACACATATTTTCTATTTGACTCCAATCATTCCTTAATTCCAAGGATCAACCTTTTTTTACATCTTCTAAGCAGGCATCCATACATCTAGTTTACACGTGTGGTAAGAAATAGCTAAAGAACTCATGCCAACTTAATAAAACCTTGAAAGTACAAATGAGTATAGAATGTAATCACACTATTCTCATTGTAAGTTCTATTGTACTTTGTGTTTGTGTGTTGGTTTCTCGTTTAAAACATGGAATCTATTTATTTTATTTAGTGTTTTTGTCTTCCTATATGTATGGTTGGTTAATAAGGATCAATAATACACATGCATATAGTTAGGTAAACTGTGATTGAAAGCATGTTTTACATACACCATAGGGATGGTTTCTTAATATGCATGCTAGGTTTTGTGTGGTGGTTTTTGGTTAGGTTCGGGTGAAGGTATTTATGAAAATTACTCAACGAGTTTTGAATCATAATTATTTTTTGGTACCTCGATGAGGTCCTCAAGAAGGGCCATCAGTGGTTGGTTCCTTAAATAAATACCCCCTTCTTTTGGCTTTTCTCATCCATCTTTTATGCACCAATACTCTGCCAAAATTTTCTCTAAAAATTACTTTTGCAACACAAATTACTTTGAGTATGTTTCAGTATTTGTGCTACAGTGTTGTCAGACTAATTAGTTGCAGAGGTAGTTAGCAAAGGTAACAATAAGTAGTTTAGATAGAGGTATCAATTGATAGAGGTATTGGTGAATTTATGTCTATCAGATTTGTATATATTTTACTACTAAATAGATTTTTTTGTTGTCGAGCAGTTGCCATATAAAACTTGAGGATGTTACCATATTGATAGGAGTTCTATGTAGGTTTATCTCATTGCATCTTGTGTTATGCATGCTTTATTATTTGGTTAGTACAATTTTAGTTAAAATTGTGTATGTTACTACATACTAAAGTTTAAACTTTGATTAGAAAAGTTTAATATTTAGCTTGCTTTCTAATTATTGATTATTGTATCTATTGCTCATATTGCTGGTTTTCTATATTTATTGTTTACTACCTTTGTGACTATCTATAAATTGTTTTAATTATATTTTTAGTAAGTTTAGGATGAGTCCTTATGAATTTAGTATCTCCTTAATTTGATTGTGTATCAGGTCTCAAACCTTTTCCATTGGTATAAGAGCTAATACACCCTTTTTGGGCTTAATCGTTCTAGTGTTGATTAGTTAAGCTTGCTTATTACACACGTTACCTCCTTCTCTTTGATGGACTCATGAGAAGACTTGCATTAATTGTAATTTTTAACAAAGCATAAGGATAATAAATATATATATCTAGAGGGATATTACAAGAATCAGAAGATGTAACTATAATATTTTAAGAGTAATGAACTTACATAAAGATAAAGAAACTAACCTTATTATTATGATAGCAAAGAGTAGTATTTTACAAAGAGAAGCTCTGCTTGTTATAGAAAAATGTTACAAATGATTTTATTATTATTTCTTATGTCTCTAGTGTATTTCTAGAGACTCCTATTTATAAACTTAAAATTTTGGATTTCAATGGATTTTAAACCCATCCAAATTTTCTAGTTTTGATAGATTCCTCTCGTGTGCTAGATAAAGGTGCAGTTTTATCTATTAGACTTTGTAGGTGGTCCATTATACTTTCATAGCATTTAATATATTATAGAGTTCTTCATCAGTAATAGTTGGTGGATTCTGAGCATTTTGAGAAAATATTCAATATCTTTTGCATAGAGTGATAGCTCATATGGTACATCTAAATTATTTCTTCTCGTAAGATTCTCTAATATCTTTTTTGGGTCCCTTATATATTCTTCAAACTTATCATAAAATAGGGAGCTCTAGAACAACTTCTTGCAATATGTTACCATGAATGGCTTCTTATGCTCTGGTTTGGTTAAGATGTCTCTAGAAATTTGAGATGTATGGATGAAATTTTGCATCTAATATTCTTCTATATTCATTGTTTGAATTAAATCTTCAAAATTATTGAGGGGTTTTGCTTCAAATTCTTTTTCTTCAGTTGTTGTTAACCATTATAATTGATAAGGCTAAAAGAATTTTTCTCTTTCATGCCATCCAGTATGTTGGTAGTCAAAAATGTTAAATATTTGGACCACTTATAATTTTTTGAATAATGATAAACCATGTATTTGTACATCATTGAAAACTATATTAGTTTTATCATGGATTTGTTCATCATTGGAAACTGTATTAGTTCAATCATATTAAGACTTTGAAAAATTACATGATTAATAATTTTATATTCAATATACCATAGATCATGAATAAGAAATATAGTTAGTTTAGGAAATTCAAAATAATATTAATTGATGAAATATTTCTTTGAAACATTTATTTTATTTTGAGTTTATGATCTCAATCTTATTTTTGATATTTTGAATATTTCTTTTTATCCAGATTCTAATAATGTTCTAGCTTTTTCAAATAAATAAATCCTTTTGATTAGAAAATTCACTTTTGAGTATAACATATAGTTGGAAAAAATTTGTTACCTTCTCAAAATCAAAATCATCATCCTAATTAATATGTTTGAGGATTTGAAAGCAAAGTTCCTTAAGAGTTGAGTGTGTCGTTGTTTCTTCGGTTATCTTTTCTATTAATTAAATCATATGTTTTCTAAACTGTTTGCTATGTGATTTGCTTAGAATATGGATTTTTCTTACTCCATTAAGTTCCTCATAAATTTTGTTTCGAACACTAGGATTATAAATTTTTTTGATGTCTTTTTTAGATATAAAATAGCAAAATTAGATTCTATTTGAAATGCTTCAAAAACTTGTTTAGCTTCTTCAAGAGATTCATATGCTTGATAACAAACATTGTTTTTACTTTTCTAACTTGATGTGACATACATTCCAAGTATTATAGATTCTTGGATGATGACCTCTAAAAATTACATAATATTTTCTTTTTGAGGCATTTGTTTGCTCCACCATTTTTGCCTTCTTGGCAATGATGATCGAATCTCCTGGAGGGTTTTTCATCCATAAATCTAAATTTCCATTGTGTTAATATTCCTTTAAATCTTTCTACTTAAGTATTCTGCAATAAAATTATTAGTCCCTTTTAAATATTATACTTCAAAACTATATATGGAAATTTGATTATACCATGTTAATCTTCTTCCTTCAAGATTATTTCTTTTATTATGTTAGAAATCTTTAGTTGCTTGGTATTACTTCTAACAATAAAGTTTTATGGAGCTAAATAAATGTTTAATAGCAAGTTTTATTACTAATAATTCTTTTTCAAATATAATACAATTTATTTTATTTTGTTTAAACTTACCATAATCATATCTACAAATTAATTCTTCTTTTTGGAGTTTTGCTAGCTCTGACCATGTAACATACTTGGTGGATATTTTCCCTCCCATTTCTCTACTAGAATGACTTTTAACACATAACCCCATCAAAAATATGAAGCATCTGTTTCTAAGAATAATTTGTCACCTAATTTAAGAAAATAGACTTATGAATTTTTTTTATTCTCTTTTATTTCTTTTAAGACTTGTTTATCTTTTTCATCCTATGTAAATTTTTGAGCTTTCTTTAATTTATTTATAAAAGGAATATCTTTTTGAGATAAAATATTTATAAAATTCCTCCCATAATCAAGAATTCCTACTAAACTTTGTAATTAGTTTTTGTCATGGATTTCTTCTGAAAATTCTTTTACTTTTAATATAATATATTCTTGAATTTTTATTCCTAGTTGATTTAAAATTTATCATAAGAATTAAATAGTTGCTTTTTCAATTTTATCTTCTTTGAAGATAAAATTATTCCATACTTTTGGAATTTTTACATAATATTTTTAAGTATTTATTGTGTTCTTCTACGATTTTAGAGAAGACAGGAATATCATCAATATATACCACACAAAAGTTTTTAAGATCTTTAAAGATGCTATCCATTCATCTTTGATAGACTTGTGGGGATATATTTAATCCAAAAGGCATTACATTCCATTGATAATGTCCTCTTTGTGTACTAAAAGTTGTCAATGATTTTGACTTTTCTATTAGTTTAATTTGCAAAATTTAGATTTATAATCAAATTTACTAAATTTTTTGGCTCCTTTAATTTGATTAACTAGTACGTATTTTCTAGGAATAAAATATCCATCAAACTCTAAATGCTCTTTTAATCCTTTTCAATTAATAACCATTCAGGTTTTTTTCCTTTTTATTTCATTATGGTTTCTTACCTTGAAAATTGAACGAGTATGGACTTTTAGTTTCTTTAATTAATTTTTATTTAATAATTAATGTATTTGAATATCAAATTTATATATATCCTGTCTAGTATAGATCATTGGTTTAAGTCGAATAATAACATTAAGATTAAGTAATTTTAAAGTATAACATCTAGAACTTCTCGACCAAAGTTTAAGTGGATTTTCACTAAAATTTCTTCTAAAATTGTAAATAACCAATGTGTTTATTCCAATTGATTAATATGTAGTGTGCGATCACCATACTTAACTGGAGTGAATTTTTTATTGCATTTATACATGTTAAAGTGAAATTTCTATAAATTCTTTATTTAATAATTTATATAAATTCTTTACATATCTTGAATATTCTTAAACTTTTATGGTTTTTGGTTGAGAAAGACTGGATATATCCAACCAAAACCCTTCCTGATAATATTGTTATTCCTAAACCTATGATTGAATGGATAAAAGAGGAAAGCGAGAAGTTTGAATGGAATAACTAGGGATTATATGTAATCATTATGACTATGACATCTGATGAATACAAGAGAATTCAAAGTTGTACAACCTCCAAGCAAGCATGAGATATTCTAGAGGCTACTCATAAGGTTACTTTTGCAGTCAAGAGATCCAAAATTCTAAAGTTGAATAGGGACTTTGAACTCTGTACTCTATAAGAGGATGAAACTTTTGACAAGTTACATGCTCGGTTTTCAAACATTGTCAATTATTATTACAATTTGGATAAGCTTATTAGCAAGGAAAACCAAATTGAAAAGATCATTAGTGTCTCCCTTATCAATTTCAAACTAAAGTAACGATGATTAAGTCCATGTACAAGCTTGGTGAACTCACTATAAATGAGTTAGTTGGTGATTTGTAAGTCTTTGAACTTCATCACATGTTGCCCAAACAAGATCAAAGTGTTGCTGAAAAGGGAAAGAACCTTGCACTCAAGACCACTAAAGTTAGTGGTCCTAACAAAGAAGCTAAAGTGGAAAATTTGCATGAAAGAGTTGGAATTCTTGATAATTCAGTGGCTTTCCTAGAATTTTTCCTTAAGGAAAAGAAAGATATGATCAAAGCTTTAAAGGATAAACTCTGTGTGAGTGAGAAGAAATTGGATCAATCTTCGTCTACTTTCAACAAAATGATGTCCAGTTCACAAAAATTAAATGAAATTAGCAGTAACACTAAGTCATTTGGTGATAAAGGTGGTATTGGGTATGATGAAGGGGTTTCTATTTCAACTAGGCTATTCCCAAGTTTGTTAAGATAACTGATAACTGTATTTTATATAGTTATTTTCATCTATTTTATTAATTAGAATTGCAAGTTTCTTGACATTTTTAGTTAATTTTAGATGAATAAATTAATATTTACTGTTTATTTGTTAAGGAATACATTTTTAAGAATATTAAAGAATTTGAATCGAAAACGTACTTAATTGCAAATTTATATCTGAAAATATAATTTAAAATGAAAGAGTGTTTAATTGCAATTAATAAAAGTTTAAAATATAATTTGAATTAAAATCGGGCTTAATTTTAATTATTAAAAGTTTAAAATATAATTTGAATTAAAATTAGACTTAATTTTAATTATTAAAAGTTTAAAATTTAATTTAAATTAGAAAAGGGCTTAATTATAATTAAAGAAAGTTTAAAATTTAATTTGAATTAAATTGGAGGGTTAAAATGCAATTAAGAAAAGTTTATTTTTCTACGTAGGAGAGAAGAATTCCACGCGCCATCGTCCACGCGCGCCACGTGAACCGTCAGATTAGAAAAGCAACCATGAGGATGCGCGCGTGTCTTTCAAACTCGACCGAAGAGATTGGACACAGGTTTTATGGTTGCACGCTACTCGATACCCGTGTGGGGCCCACCTACAGTGCAGGCTGGCGTGTAGGGTGGGACCCACGTGTCTTTACACGTCTGCCAAAAGCCACGATTTCCTATGGTGTAATCACATGCACCCGTTTATACCACCAATAGAAAGCTACCACGTGTCCCACCATTCCTTGCACCAAATCATATGCTGACACGTGGCACGTTTCGGTGAATGCAAAAATGCAGAATCACGCACGCATCCCAGCAATTGTCCCCTATGTTTTTCGCGCCGCTTATCCTGTGTGACAATTCCTCGTGCGCCCGTTCATGGTACCCAATGAGATGCTGCCACATGTCCCACCATTCTTTGCAGCGAATCAGATGCTGATACGTGGCATGCAGATTGAATTAAAAAAAGATCAGAAACGATGCCCTTTGTTTTGATGTCCCTCATACGTATGTTTAAATAATAATTTCGATATACCATTTCGCATACGCGTGTCTGCGTAATTAAAGAAAAATGTATTTTTTTAGCTATAAATAGGGCAATTAATGGTAGAAAGGAGAGTTTTTTAGTTTTGGAATTTTTGGTTCGTTTGGGGCTGGACTATAGAGCACGCGGAAGCAATTTTTGGCTTCTATTGTGTTATGTGTGTGCCAAATATTTATGAGCCGAAATGTTTTAATTTTCTTTGTGTTCTTCATCTAATATTCCTAAACTGTTGTAATTTTAATTTATGAAGTAATTTAATTTTTATAAGGTTGCATTTTATCTAAATTTATGTATCTTGGATTTAATTATTTTTGAAAGATTTATAAGACGTTTGATTTGTTTATTCTATTTGTGCTTAATGTTTTTGATTATTGGAAAATTTATCTAATGATCCGTGACCCTTAAAATAAACTTAGAAGAGATATTTTTGTGTATTTTGCTCATGGATAGAATAACATGTTTATATGAAGGATAAGAATATACCTTAATTGTATATGTGGCTATTTGAGAACTTAGAACGTAATGAATCTTATGAATTTAATTCTCATATGAATATAGTTAATTAATTTAGCAAGGTGTGTCTAAGCGGAACTCGGAAGAGATACAGATAAGATTAGAAGTTTTCGGTTGACAAATTAAATGTACTATAAAAATTGCAAACATATACGGTCACAAGTAATAAATTTGATAAGTAAGTTATCCTTCCCACGAGATTTGTCACTACATTTTGTTGAGTACTAAAATTATTTCACTCTAATTTTATCCAAAATAATCGTTAATTGGACCAAGTTAACTAAAGAGTTTAATAAAAAATAAAAGAAATCTAGGATTGTAGTTTTCACCAAATTAATCCACTAGTCATAAAAGAAATCTAGGATTGCAGTTCCCACGAGATTTGTCACTACATTTAATTTGTCAACCAAAAACTTCTAATCTTATCCATACATCTCTTCAAAGCTCCATATAGACACACCTTGCTAAATTAATTCACTATATTCCTATGAGAATTAAATTCATCAAGATTCATTACGTTCTAAGTTCTCAAATAGCCACACATACAATTATGGTATATTCCTATCCTTCATATATACATGTTATTCTATCCATGAGCAATATACACAAAAATGCCTCTTCTAAGTTTATTTAAGGGCCACGGATAATTTGATAAATTTTCCAATAATCAAAAGCATTAAGTACAAATAGAATAAATAAATCAAACGTCTTATAAATCTTTGAAAAATAATTAAATCCAAGCTTCATAAATTTAGATAAGATGCAACCCTAGAAAAATTAAATTACTTCATAAATTAAAATTAAAACAGTTTAGGAATATTAGATGAAGAACACAAAGAAAATTAAAACATCTCGATTCGTAAATATTTGGCACACACAGAATACAATACAAGCCAAAAATGGCTTCTACGTGTTCCACAGTCCAGTCCCAAACGAACCAAAAATTCCAAAACTACTTTATTTAGCAATAATGTCTTATTTATAGCTAGAAAAATACATTAAAAAAATACATTTTTTAGACACGCGGGGGACATCGAAAATAAAAAAAACGCGTGGCACACAAACGGTTACATTAAAAACATTAATTAAAACTAAGTGGGAGACAAGCTGCACGTTTCTGATTTTATTTTCAATACACGATGCCACGTGTCACGATCTGATTCCTACAAGATATAGTGGGACACGTGTTAGCCTTTAATTTGTGGAAGGAAAACGGTTGCATGTGATGGCGCGCGAGACAGGTGGCAGACAAAGGCCCAGCTAGAAACGTGCGTCGTTTCCGTGCTTTCGTTTTACCCAATACGTGCCATATGTTCGCTTATAATTAGCTATAGAAATATTTGAGACACATGGCATTGTTGCATTTGTTGGATGGATGGGCACACAAAGATTATGTAGACTACATTGCACCGGATCACACCTTTTTGGCAGACGCATCACAGACACGTGGGTCCCACCCTACAGGCCGATCTACGCGGTAGGTGGGCCCTATATGGAGTCGAGACGTGCATCTAAATTCCTACATCCAATCTCTTTTGTTGCATCTGGTCTCACGTGCCTCATCGTAGCCGTTCATTTCCTGATCGAAAGGTTGGTGTCGCGCATTTGTGATTGCACGCGTGGCCTCTTTTTCCTACGTAGAAAGTAATTTTCTTTAATTGCATTTTAGCCCTCCAATTTAATTCAAATTAACTTTCAAACTTTGTTTAATTGCAATTAAGCGCTTTTTTAATTTAAATTAACTTTTAAACTTTTGTTAATTACAATTAAGCCCGATTTTAATTCAAATTATATTTTGGACTTTTATTAATTGCAATTATGTACTCTTTTATTTTAAATTATATTTTCAAACATAAATTTATAATTAAGTACGTTTTCGGTTCAAATTCTTTAATTTTCTTAAAAATATATTCCTTAACAAATAAATAGTAAATATTAATTTATTCAACTAAAATTAACTAAAAATGTTAAGAACGTGGTAATTATAATTAATGAAATAGATGAAAATAACTATATAAAATACAGTTATCAATAACTACCCAAAAACTGAAGTTGAAATCAGTTGTTGCTACCTAAAAAGATAAGTAAGTTGTTACGTTCCAACCTATTTCCTCTTGCAAGATAAACATCTAACCTTAGACTAGTTCTTCCTAACCCTCTAGTAGTGGTCTATTACCCCTACTTACTATTTCTCATATGTGTCACCATTATGGTGTACGTGGGTATTTGAGACCCTATTGCGGGAAATTGACTTCCCATCCTCGTAGAAAAGTCAATGTGAACACTTTTCATTCTTCTCCTCCATGAACTACTCCTTAGAGTCAGAGTCTAAGATTCTTTAACTCCTCTGTTCATTTATGTTATCATTGTGACACTACTGGCCACCTTTCTAGGAAATGTCCTAGATGCTTAGGGAGTACATCTTAGAGTTATCCATATCACTCACCCTCATTTCCTATGTTAGGATATAAATATTGTGGCTCATATGAGAAACTATAAGAAAGTTGCATTATGCATATCAAGCATTGTGTGAAAAGAAACATATCTTCATTAAAAAGTTTACTTAGCCTAGTTTATATGGATTATTCAACAAAATTTCCTAGAAATTCTAAACAAAACAAATCTTGAGTTATATATACTTTATATGCTTATATGACATAGAAACTACCTCCTCACTTAGTTTCCTCTCATAAATTTTTCAAATAGACAAATACTATTTGTTCACTATTTTTGGGTGGTTTGTAATGGGTTGAGCAGCTTATTTCTTTTCCCACTTATGATTGTAGTCTTTTTCTATATGATTTATGTATTTTTTTCATTGTCTATCTAATTTTTATTTGTGTTATTTCTCTTCTTTATTGCTTTAAAAAATCAAAAATATTTTTGTTTGGCAGTTTGACACTCTCTTTCTCTTTACTCCCTTACTTATTCTTATAATGATAATTTCATTATGGACTTCTATGCTGCCCTAAATTTTATTTTCTCTTCTAACTTATCTACCACTCTCGTCCTTAGAGGACTTAGAGTCACTTTTTCTAAAGATGATATTGTTAGTTTATTATCTCTTCCTGATATCAAATTCCTTTCTTTCCCATCATCCCTTTTGGATTTTAAAATATAGCTTCGACTTATCTTCTTCATGAATTTGATATTGTGAATGAACATAACGTGGTTAAGGTGGAAAACTAGTTGTTAGGCTTGGCTACACTTATAATGATGGTGCTTTTATTGTAAATAAAGATGCCCTTGGTCGTCATATTAATGATGTTGGTAGTGCTATCTTTCATCCTCACTTTCATCATTATAATATCGCTATGTGTAGATGACCCTTTGTTTGTTCTATTCTAAATGATGAAACTATAGATCTCACTGGCATGATTATTAAGTCCGTAATTTTTTATCCGATTGCTCCTTCTCATTCTACGTTCCACTATCCCTCATTGACTTTCAGGTAGGGTTCTATCATTTTTTGAAATAACCTTTTTCTTGTCCTAGTAGAGTTTCCCTATCACTCTTACTATATCCTTCTAATCGCGACTCATAACATTTATCAACTACCCCTACGTCTTCTTCTTCTCAGAGTTCTACTTAGTTCACATGTTGTAACTCCATTCCTATTTCTTCTAGTCTATCTACTTATTTTCCTCTCATAATGAGTCTCTTGATGTAATGAATAATCTTCTTCAAGATATGAGTATCTTTAACTGAAATATCATGGATATGCATAGATTTCAAGCATTTTTTTTAGGCTATGGTGATTTTTGTCACCCTATTATACTACCTTTTGTTCATGATTCTCCCTTATCTTTTGCCTCAGTTAGAACTCAACTTGTAGGATTGAAAGGCCCTTCTTCTTGGTTTGGTCCTACTTTTTTTAGCTCTTCAACCTTCATGTTTAGAAATTTTGGTGGAGATGAATCTGACCTTTCTTTTGACTAGTTTGTTACCTCTTTTTTCCATCTATAGCCTACTACACCACATTCTTTGCTACTATTTTTGGCCAATCATCCTACAGTGGTGTCTAGAAGGATGATGTTGTAAGAGAGGATGATGAAGTGTGTTGAGCTGTATTTTCTTGATGTTTTAATTTATTTCTTTTTTATTTATTGTAATAAAATTTGTAAAATAATGTTTGCTTAATGAGAATGAGATGGTGTGTTTCCTTAAACTCTATTCTTATATGTATACAACTTGTTTGTTTACTTTAACCTTCTATGTAGTGGTGCAAGAGTGTTAGGATTATTGTATATTTGTATTTCTTCTCTCCCTCATATAAGGGTGTTCCTTTGACTTTCTATGTCAAAAAGGGAGAGAAGTTTATATGGACAAATATGTGTTTGTTTTTATGTTGTGTATTTCATAGGTGGTACTTATAGGAATTAAACTACATCTTGTTACCTAACTTGCATTTACTTAGGGGAGTGTTGCATGAATTCAGGTAGAGTTGTGTACATTGCTTGAATTTTTACTACATGATTGTATGTGTTTTTCATCTCGGTGTGTACATGTGTAGAGGAAACATGATAGTATTTGGATAGATTACATGTTGCTTCTACATGATATGTTCATAGGATATGTATTTGTTTCATGTGTCTAAGTTATAGGTGTGGATTGAAGTCATCAAGCTTTAGACATGCTAAGTGTAGATGCGTTGAGACCTTCATATTTCAACTTGCTAGAATGCTGATGAGTTGATCCATGAAGATGGATGAAGCGTATAAGGTGGATTCAAATTGAAAATGTATGTTTGATGTGTCGATGTTTTATTCATGGGAAAAAAATATTTAGGTCATCTTCATGATCATTTAAAGTTTGATGTGCATCTATATTTAGTTATGTAGTGTTTTGACAATGAAAGCCAAAAGGGGGAGAATGTAAGTCCCGCTGCACTTTATGTTTATGTGTTGGCTTTATGATAAGAGTCAAATTATTGCATTTTTGTTATGATTTAAATGTTGATATTTGTGTGAAAATTGTGTTTATTTGATTATTTAATCCACAAATGTCATTTCACGGGTATTTCATGTTTAAAGTGCAATTTCAGGTAAAATCATGATTTTGGAGAAGTTTGGGACAAATTTCAATGATCGGGATTGAGTGAAAATAAAAAGAAAACAAAGTTTCAAAGTTTGGAAATCCCGTCGTCGGCGAGATGATTCTCGCCGTCGGTGAAAATCTTATAGAGAGCACGGCGAAAATCTTCTCGGGAGCATGGATTTTGGTAGATGTAAATCTCACCACTGGCGAGACACCTTTAGCCACTGGCCAAATTAATCTCGCCGCCGGCCATAATTAGAGGAATCAAAATTTTAATTTTTCCAGAAATCTCGTCGCGGCGAGAATAATGTCGCCGCGGGAGAATTTCGTCTGAAAACACATTTTTTTATGTTGTTTTGTTCCAAAATTGCCCCCAAAACCCTAGATCTATATATACCATAAGATGGAGAAAGAGGCCACGGTAGAGAGGAACAGATCTGAGCCATTTTTAGAGGAGAGATGACAATTTTGGAGAGAAAGTTTGGAGAAGCTTGAAGGATTATCACCATTGTTGTTAACAAGTGTTCATCTTCAAGAGTTTTTCATCTCTTCCCCTTAGCTTTCATTTTATGCATTTTATTCAGATTTGTTATTCATGGATTCAATTGAGATAATGTTTGTTCTTATTTCCGTTATTAACTAATTCGTTTTTGCTAAGGCTATGATGTAGTTGAATCAAGAAAATCTGATTTCTTTTGTTATTGTTATATGAGTTCATTGTTTTCAAGTTGAGTATTTATTTCCATGCTTAATGCTTTTAAATTTCTGGCCAAGATTTAGATGATTTGTTGCATTATATTGAGACCGAGAGGAGATGTGTAATGAATGCTTCTTGTGATAAATACCGTATGTTGAATGCGAGTGTGAGAAACTAATGCATGACGTATGTGGTTATTCTAGAAATTCCATAAATCGTAATGTGCTTGTTTGTGATTAAATCTTCATAGAAATATAGTTGGTTTTCATAGATAAGTAATTCTAATATAACTTGAGAGAGAGTATTAGGTAAATTTGGGTTTTTCAACCATCGCTTTTAGCTTTGATTCTTATATAACATGACTTGAAATCGGATTGAATTGATTTAGCGAAATCAAATGCCTTAGCGTTTTTAATTATTTGTGAACAACATTTAATTGTGTTATTTGCGTTTATTTTTAAGTTAATTTGCTTCTTAAACAATTTCAACAATTGGGTTTTCAAATAAAATTAGGATTAGTCAATTTCGGTACTTAGTAACGCCATTCCTTATGGGTTTGATATCCGTACTTTTGTAAACTTTATTACTTGAACGATTCGTACACTTGCGAAAATACGCATCACTTTTCGTGTGCAAAACACGGAGTATGTTTATTTTACTCAGTGTATTTGTCTTCCCTTATGTAAGGTTAGTTAATGTGGATTAGTAATGCACACACATATATATAGTTAGGTATAATGTGATTGAAAGCATGTTTTACACACATCATGGGGTTGATTTCTTAGGATGCATACTAGGTAGTGTGTGGCGGTTTTTTATTTGATTTGGTTTGGGTATATGTATTTCTGGAAATTACTTAGAGAGTTTTGAATCAAAAATTTTGATTTTTTTGTATCTTGAAGAGGTCCTTGACAAGGCCTTTCTGGATCCTTGGCGAGGTAGTTAACTAGGACCCCTTGACGAGGGTAGCCATCAGTGGTTGGTTTCTTTTACAAATATCCCCTCTTTTTGGCTTTTCTCACCCCTCTTTTATGCATTGAAAATCTACCAAAATTTTCTCTAAAAATTAATTTTGCATTATAAATTACTTTGAATGTGTTTCTATATTTGTGCTATAGTGTAGTGGGTGAAATAGAGTACTTGACTGTTGAGAGCACTTGACTATTTTACTTTCTATGTGTTAGGTAGTTTTGGTTGTGTACGGTATATGGTTGAATGTGTTTCCCACGTTGATGATTTATGGTATGTGGTTGAATATGTTTCCCATGGTGATTATTAGTAGTTTGTGATTGAGGGTGGTCCTCAGGTTTGATCGTTTACTTTACTACACATTACTGATCTACATGTATTGATCACACTACATCAAGTAATGTTGGCTTTGGAGGAAATCCGGGTTTGTATCTCGGACTAAGTCATTATGGAGGTAACATATAAGGGTATTAATAGATAGTTTGGATAGAGGTCCCAACTTTTAGAGGTATTGATTGTTTTATTTTTGTACAAGTGGTATATGTTTTATTTCTTAGCCGATTTGTTTATTGTTGAGTGGTTGTCATAAGTAACTCAAGGATGGTACCACATAGATAGAAGTTTTATGTGGGTTTACCTCATTACATCTTGTGTTATGCATGTTCTATTGTTCGGCTAGTATAATCTGAGTTTAAATTATGTATGTTACAAGATACTAAAGTTTAAACTCTGATTAGAAAGCTTTAATATTTAGTATGCTTTATGATTACTAATTATTGTATATGTTGCTCATATTATTGGTTTTTTGTGTTTACTATTTATTGCCTTTGTGAATATCTATTATTTATTTGAATTCTGTTGTAATCTAGTTTGGAACGAATCCTTAAGAAGTCAATATCTCCTTAACCTGATTATGTGTAGTGTCTCACACTCTTTCACTCTTCGTGATCTAATAGGAACCCACCATTCATTCAAACTTAGGTCAAGTGTGTCGCTCACATAAGTCCACTTTCACCTTATTGATTCACATTTTTTCGCACCACACAATATAAATTAGGCATTGGCTCTAATATACCCAATTTTCTATCTATAATTTTTCAATGTGAGACTCAATCGCAAACCTAACAATCTCCCCTTATAGAAAAACACATCACCCTTTTAGACTCGAACTATGACCTTATACCAAAGACTAACTATTTAGTTGTGTCCTCCTTAATCTGGCGTCCATACTCTATTTGGTGCACCAATTTTATAATAAAAGCCCAAAGAATTCCATATCCAATTAATAGTATTAGAGTAAAAGCCTAATTTACATTGGTGGGACCAACCCAAAAGGCTAATAAGTTAGGAAGAGTAGGTCATCCTAACTATATAGGCATTTTCCCCTTAGACTTAGACCATGCTCCAATGCAAGGACCAGTAATTTGGCCATGTCCTCTAAATAGGCATTCATACTCTATCAAGTTCATACGAGTGGTAAGAAATGGAAAAAAGAATCCATGCCAACTTAATCAAATCTCGAGAGTCTAAATGAGTAAAGAACAATATCGCTCTCTTCATCGTGATGTAGTAAGTGTCCCATCATTTGTTTAGACTTATAGGGTTGACTTTCACATTAGGGATTCACCTAGTATGCACCAAAGTAATCCAATGATCAACCTGGTATGCAAATTAGGCATTGGTTCTGATATAGCCAATTTTCTATCTATAATTTTTTAATGTGTGACTCAATTGTACACTAAACAATCTCCCTTTAAATGAGCATACATCACCTTCCTTGTCTCAAACCATGCCCTTATACAAAGGATTAACCATTTTGCTTCATCCTATTTAATAAGGCATCTATACTCTATTAAATGTACCAACATGGTAAGAAAGAACCAAAGAACCTCATATCCAACTAGTGGTATTAGAGCCAAGACCCAATTTGTATTGTGTAGAACTAACCCAAAAGGTTAAAATGTTAGGAGGAGTAGTGCATTCCAACATTATACCCAATTTTATACTTATATTTTTTTCAATGTAAGACTTGTTTGCACTGTAACAATCTCCCTTTAATGGGAACACATTGCCTTCCTTAGACTCAAATCATATCCCAATACCAAGGACCAGTCATTTAGCCACATCTTTCAAACGAAAATCCATACTACATCGAGTTTACAAGCATGGTAAGAAATTGCATGTGAACCCATGCCAACTTAATCAAACCTTGCGAGTTCAAATGAGTCTAGAAAAATATCATGCAATTTTCATCTCTATCCAACAAGTGGCCCACCATTTATTTGGACTTAGGCCATATGCACCACCTACATGGATTCACGTTCACATTAAGGATCCACCTTATGTGCACTTACGTAATGTAAATTGGGCTCTGGCTCTAATATACACAATTTTCTATCTATAATGATTCATTATGGGATTCGATCACACATTTAATAATCTTCTCTCTAATGAGAACACATCACCCATTTAGACTAGAACCATGCCACTATACCAAAAACCAACCATTTAGTTGCATCCTCCTTATTGAAGCATCCATACTTCATCGCGTGCAACAATATGGTAAGAAAGAGCCAAATAACCCACGTCAATTAAATTACATCTTGAGAGTCCAATAAGTCTAGAATAATATCGTATAATTATCATTGCAATCCAACAAGGGCCTCAGACTTGGGCCACATGTACCACCTACATGGGTCCATTTGCACCTTGAAAATCCACCTAGTGTGCACTCGTACAATGTAAAGTAAGCCCCTACTCTAATACCAGTTTCTTATAAATTGGTGAATGCAAAAGTGAGAGTTAAGAAACAATTTGGATTACACAAATAAATATTAATGGGTCATGACAAAATAATATAGAATTAGAAAATAAATACCACATACAAATTTAACTGGTTCGACTTTTGAATATGAAAAATCTATTCTATTGAGAACGAGACATCGAAAAAAATCAATTAATAATCAAATAAAGAGACTACAAACACTAATATCCAAAATTCACTCCAAATTAAATCCCCAAATACACCTAAATAGATCTCAATAATGGTAACCCTAAACCAAGAATAATAATGATCAAATCTGGATAGAAGCAAATACAAAAGTTACCGAAACAAATTGAGCAAAGTCCAAATTAATCTTCAAATGCTTTGCAAAAAAATCAATAAAGAACCCAATGTATTTGTACAAATTTTGGAGGAATAGCAAAAGGAGACAAATGGAAGTGGTCCTCGATCAAGGGTGGCTGATGGTTTCCACATGAATAATTCATGTATTGTCGGTGTGGCTCCATCACCCACCCTATTAGTCAAACTTGTATAATAAATATAAGCTGATAACCCTAGTTTAATTATGAAACTTAATAATACCATCCTAACTTGCCAAGGAAATAAAATATTTTATATTTATAATTCTAGTAGGAATAGAATTCTAATTATATTATGACATTTTGAATCCAATCAAATAACAATAATAAGTAAACCATGAATTCTTTCTTTCGCATTTGACCAAGGTGCATCAAAAGTTATTTTGATAGCATTGAAATGCGGAGGTTGCCAATTATTAGGAACATAAGTTTCTAGACTGAACATATGTTCTCCTTTCTCTTTGGCATTTTTCTTTTTGAAGTGTTGACATTTTGTATATGCATTCAGTTAACATATATATTGTTTGACACAAACAAAATCCATCATATTTTTTTCGTGTTTAAGCACTTCTTTTCAATAAATTTTATTCATTTTTTTTCATTGTGTTAATTAATTAACTTTAGTTAGATTAATTTTTATTTATTAATGATTTAAAAAATGTTATTGTAAATTGTTAAAGTTATAATGATAACTTGAATGTTCCTACATACTAGAATAGCTTAGGTTGTTTTGTTATCATTTTTTTCTCATCTATTGTAGGCTAGTTGGCAACATAAAAACAACCAAAATTTTCCCAGGAATAACAAAAAAATTCTTAATTTTCAAAAATGTGCTAAATATTTTTGTACTATTTTCTACAAATTGGAAAAAAAATATTTTTGGTTGGAAATTGTTTTATTTTATTAAAAATTTGTAAGTTCTATCGTTTTGGTATTGGTATTCCCATGTGCAAAACATGGTGCCCGTATTTTATTTGATGTTTTTCTATTATTTCTAAGGTTGGTTACAGGTGACTCAATATCACTTATGACACAGTTTCATGTTTATCTGTTACACACTCACTTTCTTAGATTGAATAAAATTTGCATTATTGAGTATTTGGTGTTGGTTGTCCCATTGGGAACTTTGTTTGTTGTATTAGTGTCCCATTAAGGAATTTTTTATTAGTTGTGTTGTCTGATTGGGGAATCTACATTTCTCAGTGTCTAAAATTCTTTTATATGTGTTTCAAGCTTACTCATCGACATTCTCACTATGTGCTCGCCACCGTGGTTGGTGAGTGTGTAATAGCTACTAACCTCATTAGGGCATAGATATTACCTTGGCCATTATGTCTGATGAGGCTCATCGCCATAGGTGGTGGAGTGGTGGGAAGTGGCACCGAGGGTCTAGGAGGTTGAATTTTTTCTATAGATTTCTCACTCTTCCTTCTTCTTTTTCTTGGTCAAAATCCATAATGAGACTCTACCTTTTTTGCACTAGATATTTCTGCTTTGTTCTTGATATGTTTTTCTTCTAAGTATCTAGTCCAAGAAATAGTGTAGCATCTGTGTGATATAAGACATCAGAGAGAACTCTTTTACATATTTCTCAAACATTGGATTGAGTGTAAAAAATATGAAATTGAGTGATGATTTGTTGAGAGTCAAAATGCATAGTTGGCTAGTAAAGAGTCACATCATTTTGATGAGTGTCTCTCAAGTTGTGTTACTATGTGTGGTGTAGTTTTGCAAGGTCACAACGTTGTTCATATGTGAGGAGCCTATGTGTTAGATTGCCATATGTTGGTTGGCTACAGTGTGTTAGAGGATATTTTAAGGTCATAACTATTTTTTCCATAGGTGAGGAGCCTATGTGACTGTGTGTCGTATATTGGTTGGGTATTACAAGGTCATAACATATATCTATTAGGAGGTTAGGCCATCGGGTTTTTATCACATCATATGGTAATGGAGCTCTGGGATGAGATTGAATCTATTTGGATTAGGTGTCGTGTTGACAACGAACAAGGGAAGCTTTGGAGCAGTTAGGGCAGGTATCCAAATTGGTAAAAGTATTTGCATTTATAATTTAACGAGTTGTATAATATTGATTTTTTATTAATAAATTTCTTGCTATTGAGTGGTTGCCTTAAGCAACCCAATGATGTTACTATATAGGCATATGTTTTGTGTGGGTTTATCTCATTACATGCTATGTTATATATGGTTGCATGCTATGAGAATACAATCATATTTACGAATATGGTTGCACATAGAAGGTCTTAAAGTAGTTGGAAATCCTTTATAACCTTTCCAATATGTTTGTCTAATTCACATGTTGTGTGTTAATTGCCATGTTAATGTATATTGTTAGCTTTTATAAGAGCCTATGAGGCACACCGTCATTAGTATGTTTACCGCATATTATTCTTTCTTATTTGTTAGATATTTTTATGATGTATTGGATTAAGCATATTATTTTATTTTTGCTATGATTTTTGCTTAATTCATGTTGTGAGGATTGCTTGTTCGAGTTGGAATAGAGCTCACAAAATAATTTCATCGGTTGGTATATCCATCCTTTTTGTAGGCCCCAGATGTCTATATAGATAAAAAATTCAATTTATATATATGTAATTGTTTTGACATGTGAAACTCAAAATTGACAGAACTTTTTTTCATCATCTTAAAAATAGAAAAAATAATTTTCTCATCAAGTCTTATTTTTGAAGTTTTAGAAACAATCAAAATATTTTATTTTAGACAATTAAAAATCATAAAAATTGAGCTTTTTTTTACATGCCTTAGATCAAGAGCCAAAGTAAATTTTTAGTTAGGTTTAAGGTGTTAGGATATGTGACTTAGCTTATAGTTATGTTATGTTTTTCTTAATGGTAAATTAATAAGCAATGATATAACATTAAGTTATAAATAATATATTGAGTATTTATTTAATCATGGTTTTATATTCATTTAATTCTAAGAATATATGCATACCCAATTCATTTTCATAATATGTTACCTCAAAGTTTGTAACCCAATTGATATTCTAACTTATTAAAATAGGTATTTAAGATTTTGGGATCAAGTCCCACCAAATACGCGTATGTATAAAAATTAACTTTGATTAAGAAAAAATTATCACAATGTGTTTTGTTTATGAGTACTCACAAAAGATGAGAACATAAGATTACTGATATCAATAAACGAGTTCAAAGTTGATAAACTTACTAGGGTTGTTTGTTTAGTTTTATATTGAGATATTATGTTGAGTTGACTTGTCTTAATCAAAACTGGATAACGAAAGGAATGAACCAGACTACCAGGACTCAATCTAATTGTATGATTGAAAAGTTTATAAATTATGGACATGATTAAACTAGAGGAGTGATAGGGCAGAACCGACATCGCCGATCCTGTCGTTACTTTGGTTTTATTTATTTATAAAACTCTCGCAAGTGCACGAATCATTTCGTAGAAAATGATAAGTATACTTCCAAGGTCGATCTAAGGAAGGAATGGATGTGGTTTTTAATTTATTATTCAAACTTTTAAAAACAAAATTAAATCCTAAACATCTTGTCACGATATTTTGGGGTTTTGTGTTTTTAATCTACTTACATAAAAATAAACATAGATTCAATAAACATTTATGCAAATTTTATCATTTATAATGGTGGAGTATTTATGGATATAATAATTAAGTTAATTATGTTTGCTCATATTAATTAGGTTATTAAAGATATGAATTGATATTTATTGATTCTCTCTTTTTTATATGAATAGCACCTTTGGTGGGGTTAGATATTCTTTGTTAACTAAACAAATCAATTAACACCTATGGGTGGGGTTGATAACTAATTTGGTTAATTAAATTAATTCTTTTTTCTAAGAGATTGAAAATGAACCATTTAAATGCCACCTTTGGTGGGGTTAGACAGTTTAAACTTTATTCAAGGTGTCCAAATTAAACCTAAGAATTTAATTATCCGAGTACTAACTTTCAAGTTTTAAAACCACTACTGAAAACATGTTGTCAATACATTTTCAGATAATAATTCTTATAAAAACTTTTGAAATAGAGCTTCACTCTAACTACCAGGCGATTGTACCAACAAATAAAAGAGCACTACTCTAAATCAGACCGGATAACTAAACCTTAAAATCTAATTTTCAGATTTAAGTTTGTAATGAAAAATAATATATTTCTCTCTAACATTCTTAATATAAAATCTTGAATAAAAATAAAATCAATTCATTTTAGAGATTTTTACCTATTTAATATTTCGCAAGCATAACAACATTATTATTATATCATGTTTACAAATAGCCAACACAGTTAAATTTAATCACAGACAAATTAAATATAACATGTAAGAATAAAGCATAAAAAATAACTGTAAAGAAAATAAAATCCTTACAGAACTTCGATGCTATTCCCGTTGCTGGAAAACCTCCAAGCGGAATTTGCACTCCCATTTATTGAATCGAAAAGCTAATAAATTACAAAAACATAACTAGTTCTTCCCAAAAAGGGAAGAACTCTAAAACTAAGAGAAATTAACTAAGAACAACTAAAAACTAAGAAAGAAACTAAGAAAAGCTTAAAAACTAAGAAATGAGAGAAAGAAAGAGAAGAGAAGAATGGTTTTGAGGTGTGTTTAATTGTGAAGAGAATGAGGGTATTTATAGGTGAGGATGTGAAGAAAAAGTGGGTAAAAAAATGATAAAAAATGGTGGAAATGCAGAGTGGTGGATGATGATGTCATTTGATGACGTCAGCATGACGTGAGGGGTGGCTGCGTGCAAAACTGGGGCGAGATGGTAGCGGCGCACGCGGAGTGGAGCTGGGGTGCGTACAGGCACGCGCGGAGTGGAGCAATGCGCGCGCGGAACTGGGCGCGGGCGCGTGCGGGACTGGGCGTGGGCGGCGGCTGCTCGTCGCGGCTGGGTGGCTGCGTGCGCGATTTCCTCCTTTTTGACCTTTTTGACCCATTTTGTCCAATTTTTTCATATTTGTTGACCTTTTCTCATTTATTTATTAATATATTTGTGATGTATTGCTTCCAGTATTCCTCTTTGTGTCTTTAAGTTGCATTTTTAAGCGAAAATACCTGAAAAACAATAAAAATACCCGTGATTCCGAAAAAAGATAAATTTATATAAATATATGATGAAATCATATAAATATATATATTTTAATCAATTAATGTGCATAAAATCATGGTAATTTTAGTGATTTTTGAGCACTCATCAAGGAGGTGAATAGGTTATTTTTAATTTTATCAATTATTAACTTGATAACCTAAACAAAGTGACTAAACATGCAATCGTGTGTAAAAATAAAATGTGAAAATAAAAGAATAACACAAGATATTTTTAGGTGGAAACAACCTAGACCACAACCATGACCTAAGAGGAAAACCATCAGTCCACAAGACCACCTAACTTTCCACTATGAAAATCAAATGTTCAAAAGTATAAACTCGGTCTTATGCTACCCTCCCTAGGATACTACCCCAATGTACTTTATTTATGAGCCCCTGCTCTACTTTCATAGTTTTCAATGTTAGCATGAGCGGTTTCCAGACCAATGTTTCAATAAGCTTCCCACTAATCAGATACGTTCCCGAATTAAGTACAAAATAGTTAACAAAAAAAAAGTGCCCGTGTGTGTTCTAGAACGAATTTAATAATGAATAATCCTAATTAGATGATTCAAAATATATGTTACTTAAATCAAATCAACTAGTAAATCCTAGAGCAAAAAGATCAAGCACAAGTTCAATAAAAATAGCTTCTTTAAAGGTTAATAATCAAATCAAATAATTATGATATGACAAAAATAATTATTTGATCTAACAATTTAAGAACAAAAATAAATAAAAAGTCATAAGAACATATTATCAAAATATCATAAAATAATTAGGCTTATTAATCAATCAAACATAACCACCAATATTTGATAGATTAATTAAATAAAGAAGTCTAAAGAATTATAACCTTATATTTGTAAAAAAAAAAAAGAGAAATTAAGAAGATTAGAATAATGCTCTTATGTGGTTAATTGAAACAATAAGCAATGAGTTTTATTTATAAAAAAAATTAAAATCCTTAATCCTATGTAATTGATAAATATCTTTTCTATTACAAATAGAATTAGTAATACTCATTAATTAAGAAAACTCATATATGATTGATAAATATCTTTTTTATTTCAAATAGGATTAGTAATACTCACTAATTAAGAAGATTCTTATTTAAAGAATAGTTCTTTTAAAATAGATTTTATGCTATCTTTTATGCTAAAAATTTCAACTATAATTTAGAGTATATCTTATCTAATATCTTTTAAAAATAGATTTTATGCTATATTTTATGATAAAGATTTCAACTATAATTTAGAGTATATCTTATCTAATATTTTTTAGCATGTCTTATTCCATATTTTAGCACTAAAAATAATTTCAAATTTATAAGCATGTGCTATTAAATGCATAAATGCAATCATAAGTGTCGTAGTTATCAAAGATATACCTGAAGAACAATTATCTATAACTCGAGCATTTGTTTAGCTTTTCTTGATAGACTTGATAGCAAGCCTAAAAACAAATTTACAGATAAATATTTTGTCCACGAAAATAGCCAACACTCATAGTCCTTACAAACTCCCCCTTTGGCATTTTCATGTGGTAAAACCTCTCACTCACTATATGACACTTATAGGAATAAGATAAAATACAATGATTTCCTAAACTCCATAGTGGAACTATCCTATGGTCCGGTGAATCCATCTTCGCTACAACTTGATAAGCTTGTAAGTAACTAAAATGACATAAACAAAGCATACGACAATTTGGCTTGAAAGCCTTATTGTACATTAGTTCAGTTTACATAAAAATAAGCGAAGTGTAAAGAATAGTCATGTAGTATGCATTCATACAAATCAAGCGTAATTAAATATGGTCTTCCCTTATATGCATAACAAGATAAAAACATGGAAGTAAAACACATTATTCTCTCCCCTTTTTGACATACGATAAGGACAAAGCATTAGACAAAGTAATGAAGATAAACACCTCCTAAAGATATAGCAATGTAAAATTAGAGTAATGAAAAAGTGCAATGTGCTTTAAGCTCCCCCTAAGTTCTATGACTCTCTAATTTAGAAAAAAATTAAAAATATATTAAATGAAAAGAGGATATAAATGAAAAAATATGATTTTTAAATTTTTTTTATTTTTAAATTTGCGTAAATAGCCACATAAGGTATTAAACTCATTTAATCACAAACGAGAACATAACCAATTGAGAACTCACAAATTTTTAACTCAAATTTTGATTATTTATTATATAAATAAGCAAGTAGAGTAAAAGAGGTATACAAGCACACTTCGCACATATAATGACATATTGACATTTACTTAAAAATAGTGTATATGTGAAAAACTCAAAAGAAAAAATATCACCTATCATGTAAAATTATAATCAAGTATTTAATATCACAAAATAAAATATATCTACTAAAAGAGAGCTTAATTTTTTTATTATTTATTATTTATTATTATTATATATATGCGGTAAATGATATTTTTTATAACCTCTATTGGCTCATTCTTTTTGTGCATTCCAAGTACAAGTTTTATAAGCACTTGCTTTTTGCACAATTTTGTTTTTGCACGAGTCATAAACCTAGCATGATGACTCTCACACTAGTTATGAGGTAGCCCTCTCTGCTCACTGCGGTAGCTTTACACATCACAATAGGTAGCCCTCTTAATACTAGGTACCTTCATATGGTAAAGTTTTTGAAAGTAAGAAATATAACTCAACACAATTTTACAGTCAAGATTAGTTGAAGTCCTAGAGTCTTTCAAAAAAATTCATAAACTTCAAGCATAACATATATGTGTGTTTGTGAGTGTGTGAATAAGTTTATGTCAACATCGACCATCACATGTACAATAATATGTGTGTGTGCATAAGCCAAAATTGTAGAATAATTTATACAATAAATATCAAAATTAGTTAAGTTATTAAAAATAAGGTTATTTGTGTGTAAGTGTTGAATAAGTTCAATACCATGTTGGCCAAATAAAGATTCTGCTTCTCTCCTTTTTTTTGTAAGTTTAACTAATAAATAAAATAAATATTGCTCACCTAGGTTCATTTAAACACTCAAACACAAATACCTAGATAAAGGAATAAAAGATGGTCAAGTGACCAGAAAAAAACAACCTTTTCTAACCCACATTTTCTTGCATTTTGGTTTTTCTATATCCTTGGGTTGGGACTTAACAAACTTAGGTTTCATAGGCGTGTTCTTAGACTTAGCTATACTTCTTTTATTCATCCCAAATGAAGATGTAGTATGCATAGTAGGAGGATGATAATTAGTCCTAACATTAAAAGTACTAAATTTTACTTGCCTCTTTACACCTAAGACTGCTTTCTAGTAGAATTTATGAACAAGTTATTATAATTTCCATTATTCCTTGAATATGATGTAGCATGCACAAATGGATGATGCTTATGGGTTCTACTATGTGAAACATGGAAATAATGATTAAGTTCAATAGCATTTATCAAAAATCTACATTTTGGTCTTATATGATATTTCTTACCATAATGATGACAAACAGGCACAAACTTAACGACTTTTTCTACCATAGGTGCAATAGTTCTTTGTGCATAATTATTAATAGTAGGAGTAGAGTTTAAGGGCCTTACAACTGTGGTTTTTGAAGTTAAAGGTGTGAAACTCTTATCCTTATAAACAAAGCTATGTGTATCACCATGTGACTTACCAATGCTCAATATTTTGTCTAAGTGTTGAGCTCCAATAGTAAGTCTCTTTACTACTTCACATGATTCTTTGAGCTCTTGCACTTGTTTTTTATTATCTTCAACAAGCTTATTATTTTCTTCTTTCAAACCTACAAGACTCAAATTCAAAGAAGCCTAAAGAATTATGACCTTATATTTGTAAAAAAAAAAAGAAATTAAGAAGATTAGAATAATGCTATTGTGTACTTAATTGAAACAATGAACAATGAATTTTTTTTTATAGAAAAAATTAAAACCCTTAATCCTATGTAATTGATAAATATATTTTCTATTACAATTAGGATTAGCAATACTCATTAATTAAGAAAACTCTTATATGATTGATAAATATCTTTTCTATTTCAAATAGGATTAGTAATACTCACTAATTAAGAAGACTCTTATTTAAAAAAGATTTCTTTTAAAATAGATTTTATGCTATCTTTTATGCTAAAAATTTCAACTATAATTTAGAGTATATCTTATCTAATATCTTTTAAAAATAGATTTTATGCTATCTTTTATGATAAGGATTTAAACTATAATTTAGAGTATATCTTATCTAATATCTTTTAGCATGTCTTATTCCATATTTTAACACTAAAAATAATTTCAGATTTATAAGTATGTGCTATTAAATGCATAAATGTAATCCTATGTGTCGTAGTTATTAAAGATATACCTGAAGTACAATTATCAGGAACTCGAGCATTTGTTTGGCTTTTCTTGATAGACTTGATAGCAGGCCTAACAACAAATTTACAGATAAATATTTTGTCCAAAAAAATAGCCAACACTTATAGTCCTTACAATGACTATCTATGATTAAATCTATAGGCACTATTGTTACAATACTCTCAAATGTGATTCTAGTACGATATCAATCAAAAGTATGAATTATTGACTTGATTCCCTATGCTTGAGGTCCTCAAGACCGATATGCCTTGGCTTTTTCTGTGTTAGGTCTCGAGGCAAGACCTAGGATAGACATAATGGCATTAATGACTTTGCATAAAGAGTTGTGATATGATCTTGTGATATGTTTTAGTACTTGACTACTTGAATCTATGGTTATAGTAGTCCTTTAGAGTTGGGTTTTTCTGTGTTAGGTCTTGAGGCAAGACCTAGGATAGACATGATGGCATTAACGACTGCATAAAGAGTTAAAATACAATCTTGTGTGTTGTTTTAATGCTTGACTACTTAAATCTATGGTTATAGTAGTCCTTTAGAGTTCAACATAGTTTGCGGTTACTAGTTGTGATTATTGACCAGCTATTAGTCATTAGAGGAACTATATACCTAAGGGAACAAGAGATCTACTATATCAGTACATTTGATTATTACCAATTCGTAAGTGTTGTTCATGTTCGTATTCATGTTTTTCGATCCAAATTCACCTATTTTTTAATATTATGAAAAATTTAGATTATTTTTAGTTAATCTATTTATATATAATAATAGAAAAATTCATTATCTTTATATGCAAAAAAAAAATATTAATTCTAATTAACTAAAAAATAATTTATAATGTATCGTGTCATGTCCATATTCTGGTCGTAGCTCGAATAACGACCCCAAGTTTTACATAAATGAGGTATGTCCAAATTAGAAGTATATTCACTTTATAATAATGTGACATGAGAAATAATTTTAGTATTAAAATTGTTATACACTATGAGTAGTAGTCTCCAACTTATAATTGAATAGCACCAAAATTAATACATAGGTATGTTTGATTCACATAATTAAAAAGTTATAAGAATGGTAATGAAATTGAATATAAATAAAACAGTATTATTATTATAGTGTTTGCTTTAATCACTAGAATAAAAAAAAATCAATATTCTAACATTTGGTTTACAATTGGAATAAAATGAAAAACATTGTATATTACCATAATACCTATATGTTAAATAAAGTTTAAATAATGTCATTTAATTTTTATTTTCTCCGTAAGATAGAATATATTATTAAAAATTATTATTTATTTAAATAATTATTACTTAAAAATATCACTTAATCTAAAAACAAAAAATTTGGTAATTTTTTCTTCTATATTATTTGAATTATATTTAAGGATAAAATTGAAATAATATTTTTTTTATACAACCAGAAAGGAAAAGAATAACTTTTCCTAAGGGGATAATGGAATGACAATAACTATATCTTTAAGTAATTGTTTTCATTAGATTCTATGTCTACACAAAAACTTAGGATTAAGTAGAAACAATTTTATTCTCAATTCTTCTCGTTCTAATCGGACGTGACCTTACTTCTATGGATTGTATATTGAGCCAAATAATATAGTCTAATGAATCCTCAATGTAGGCAAGATATGATTAGTAAGTATAAGGAATTTGATCTGGCAATGTCATTGTAGGCTTTGGGCTAGAGATACATAGCTAAGGAAAAACGATCAAATGGATAAAAAAGGGGTGGCACCCGGGGTAGACCATAAGTGGCCAACCAATTTCTGGGAATAGTGGAACCTTCTCCAGTACTCTGGTAGCCCTATAAATGCCATTATGACCACCACTCGATCTAGATCATGGGATAGTTTTATTTTAAGCGTATTGAGAGATGATACTTTTCCTAGTTCATTTAAGACTTGTAATACACAAGCACTAGGAGTTCAAAGGGTTATATATACTCTTCTAACACCTCTTGGAATTCACCTGAAGCATCATATCCTTAGAGTGACGCATGTGTTGAGCATTAGGGTGAAACACATATACAGCCTTTGTAAGTTATTCCCTCTCTAGATAATTAATCAAGCTTTGAATTGTAATTGAAGTTCTTGTTTTCTTTCTTAGCCCACACACCTAGTACTCTTGGAAATACTTTGGAAGGCCTTCCAATATACCTTACGTACATAATAACATGAGTTCATAGCTTGTATATATGTTCTGCTATCATTGAAATAAAATTTTAGAATTTTTTGGCATCAAGGTTTAATTTTCACAAATCGAAATCAAAAAGTAGTATTAGAGTTTACTCATATTTAATATTTGTAGAACAAATTCTCCCTCATTACCCAATCTATTCAATTTGAGCAATTGTGTACATTAGTTGGGTTAGTGCCAAGTTACTATGCTGTTAAGTTGTTTCCTTGGTGTGAGTTCACGAAGGCTTATCTATAAATTTGGTCCTTAACTTATATAAAATATTAAAATTTTGTCCTTAATTTTTTAATTTACATAATTTAGCATTTAACGTTTCTAAATTTAACAAGTAATTTAGTCTAAAATTTTAATTTATGCCAAATTGATTTAATGACATTATACTTGACAATCATATAATTGAAAGGTTGAGAACCAATTATAAATTTTCTCATAGATTATGGAATAAATTATGTGAAAGTTTTTAGTTAATGATCTAATTAATTAAGGGGTGAATAAGTAATTAATCAAATTATGTCAAATTAAAATATTAGAAATGACCAGACATACAATCGTGTGTAAAAACAAATAAAAATTGACATGATATTTTAGATATAAATAACCTAGGGCACAACAATGACCTAAGAAAAAAATCACCAGTTTACTTGACTACCTAAGTATCTACTATGAAAATAATGTTCAATTGTAAGGTCATGACTTAAACTACCCATAACAAATAATCCCCCAAGTAATCTACTTACAAGCCACTACTTCTTTCACAATCTCCATAAGAAAGATGTATGGATTTGGAACAACGTTTCAATAAATTTGAGTCACATGAGTTATCAAACTCGTTTAGCTAGTACCTAAGATGTTAGCATAATAACACAAGTGCAAACAGTGTCATAGAGCATATTCAATAATGAAAAATCATAGTTAGTTGATTTAATAAAATAACAAATAAAATAAAATCAACTAAAAAACTTTAGAGCAGTAGATGAAGCATATTATCATAAGATAAATAGACTTTTAAATCAATCAAATATAATTACAAATGTTTAATAGATTAATCAAAGAAACAAGCATAAAAAAATATGATATGATTTTGCAAAACAAATTCAAAGAGAGAGAGAGAGCTTACGATCAAATGATTAAAGCAATTATGGTTAAGAGAATAAGAGGTAGTAGATTTGTTTAAAAAGAAAATATTGAAGTCCTAATACCAGGTCAAATGCCAATTATTAATTTGTTGACAAATTAATTCTTAGAGCAGTAAATAATGGAGATAATATTGTAATTAAAAAGTTTGATTCAGATAAACAATTAGGTTAAAATTGAAGCTCTCATTGCTCGGTCGATTGAACCAATAGGGTCGATCGATTGAAATCCTTTTCATAAATCCAGTAACGATTAATAAAAACCCGAGACTAGATAGATTAAAGATGATTGATTCTCGATTGATCTAGTCCCTCGATTGATCAAACTCAACTTTGATCGATCTACCCTAGTTTTAAAATCATCTCGAGAGGACTTAGATGGTATACAATCGATCTAGATACTACTTGATCGATCGAGCAATGTATATACTAAATGTTCGTATATATCGAGTATGAAATCTAATATGCTCAAGAACATGATGAATATATCTAAAAAATATTTATTTGAAACTTGAAAGTTTCTACAACTTAAATTGTGATCTTGAAAATGCGCTTAGAAATTAAATTGTATTAAATGTTTTATTCACGAATATTGTAACACTAGTAAACCTCACGAAAATTGAAACTTTAGACTAAATTTGTCAAATTTAAAAATATAAAAAATTAAATTATATGAATTAAAAAGTTAGAGAGCATAAGTCGTTCATGAACAAATGTATGGTTTAATGATTTTGTTATTAAAATGTTCCCTGGATATATGAATTGATGTAGCATTATAGTGTTTTCCATTTTGGGTTGTAATGATAAGTGTTTCTTTCTTTACTATTTTATTCTTAAAATATAGTTTGTAAATTAGTTGAATAACTGTAATAAATTTTGAAGTTGTTGTCCTTTCGTGGTGACCACGCATGAAGCAAATATTTTGATTCATGGTTGTTATTTTTTAATTAAGATTACTAATATGTATTAGTAGGTAGAACGAGACATCCTAACTTGATTGATACCTGTTTAGAACAATCAGCATTTGACCCCTCATCTACTTATATTATTAAATAGAGATAAAAACTAAAAACGTTTTCATCAAAACCTATTTCTAAGCTTTTCTTTAGAAGTTATAAAGGTTATACAATTGGCTATGATATTTGTAAAAATTATATGGAATAAAGAGTTTTGGTAAAATTATGATTTTCATATCGAGTAAATGACTAAAAATCTTAGTGATGAAAAATACACTATGCCTAAACCGACCTTTAAAGTCAATTTGGTGAACTGACTTTAAATGTTGTGATTTAAAAATTTAAAATCAGTTTACAGGTTGAACCAACTTTAAACATAACTTTAAATGTAAAGTCGGTTCACGCGTTGAATCGACTTTACGTTTAAAGTCGGCTTAACCCGTGAACAAACTTTAAATTTTTAATTTTTGAACAAAATTTATTCATTTTCTATTATATTCAAAGCCTATATTTAATCATATAATAGAATGAAAAAATCAAAATCTGTTTAACAAATAGTTTAAATAATATAAAAAATTAAAAAATTAAATATTAATTAATTACTTGAGAATTAAATTTACTACAAAACAATATTTTATGTACAATACATATATATTTAACTTAAATTACAAATAAAATGATTTCGTCTCTTTTGTCATAGATTTTGTGATATTCTCACTTTATTTGAAGGAGATGAAGTTTGGTTTGATTAGAATCACCAACATAGTAACCAGGAAATTAGGCAAGAGAGATGAGATGGAGTTTGGGCAAAAAACAGTTGGTCTATATAACAATTCATTCCCCTAAATACATGAGCATGTAAACATCCATCAAACAAGTAGTCCAAATTTTAGAGACATGAATGGAGAAATTAAAGCATTATAAAAATTACAATAGTGTTGTCATATATTATTCAAGATCATTAGATTCTTCTCATGATGTTATAATTTGAACCCAGTGTTTTGTCCATTATTCTTGTAAATCATCAACAATTTGCATATCATAGTCCCACTTGTTCCAACCAAAGAAATATATGTAATTAAATTCAAAATAAGAATGTAATATCATAAATTCACAAAAATAACTTATATATGTTAAAAGATTAGTAAAAGAGATTACCGCATCGATACCGGAATGATATAATAATAACCTTATCTCTTCAAAATCATATTAGCACTGTATTAATCTTTTTTCTATAAATATGAAGCTATCTAGAATCAAGCTGGTATTTTTAATGCTATAATGAGTTCTAAATTATCTACTAATTTCCAATTTAGAGAATCACAAGGATGAAGTAGCACCCCATCATCATATCGATTATCTGAATACCAAGTCAATATCTTTGATGTCTTTTTACTTTTGAACAACCTTTGAACTCAAGGAATCGGAAGAAAGTACAAAAGAACTTTTACTGGCACGCCTTTCTTAGGTGTTGTTGATTATGAGTCATAAGACCGTCAAATACTTTTTTTGTTTTATTATTTGTAAAACTATCATAAGTAAACAAATCTTTTTATAGAAAATGATAAGTATACTCCCAAGGTCGATCTAAGGAAGGAATATATGTGATTTTTAATTTATTATTCAAAATATTAAAAATGAAATTAAATCCTAAACATCCTTTCACTATATTTTGGTTTTGTTTCTAATCTAATAACATAAAAAAATAAACATAGATATAGATTCAATAAACAATAATGCAAATTTTATCATTCATAACAGTGGAATATTTAAAGATATAATAATTAAGTTAATTATGCTTGCTCATATTATTTAGGTTATTAAAGATATAAACTGATATTTATTGATTCTCTTTTTTATATGAATACCACCTTTGGTAGGGTTAGATATTTTTTGTTAATTAAAAAACCAATTAACACCAAGGGGTGGGGTCAATAGCTAATTTGGTTAATTAAATTAATTTCTTTTTTTTTTCTAAGAGATTGAAAATGAATCCTTTAAATGCCACCTTTGGTGAGGTTATACATTTTAAACTTTATTCAAGGTGTCTAAATTAAACCAAAGAATTTAATTATCTGAGTACTAACTTTTAAGTTTTAAAATCATGATTGAAAATATGTTGTCAATACGTTTTCGAATAATATTTTTTATAAAAACTTTTGAAATAGAATTTTACTTTAACTACCAGACGATTTTACCAACAAATCAATTTATTTTATAGAAATATTTTATCTATTTAATATTTAGCAAGCATAATAACGTTATTATTATATCATATTTACAAACAACTAGCCATGTTAAATTTAATCACAGATAAATTAAATATAGCACATAAGAATAAAACATAAAAAATAACTGTAAAGAATCTATTAAAATTATACCTTAATAGAATCCTTACAATAATTTGATGCTAATTTTGTTGCTAGAAAACCTCCAAAGGGATTTGCATATCTGTTTATTGAATCAAAAACTAAAAAATTATAAAAACATAGCTAGTTCTTCACAAAAAGAGAAGAAATTAAAAAAAAGAAGCTAAAACTAAAAAAATAAAAAACTTTTTAGAGAAAGAAAGCTAGAGAGAGAAAGTGTTCAGAAAATTATGTGTTTTGGAATGGGGGAAGTGGGTCCTTTTATAGTTGAGGAAAAGACCAAAAAAGGGGGGGAAAATATTCAAAATTTGACTTTGGACGCGTTTGGACAAGTTGGTGTGCATATGGGGCACGAAAAATCTCGATAGATAGGCGGTTAGTGCGTGTGGGCGCATGTTGGACATGGCAAGGAGTGTGATGGTGGGTGCTGGCACGCACAGATGGGAGCATATGGGCGCATAGGTTTGGCCTTGTTCAGGCAATAGACGTAGATGCGTAGGTGGATGATCGGCATTGTGTGGCGCACTATGCGCGTTGCTCGTTGTGACTGAGCGGTTGCACGAGCGATTTTGGCCTTTTTGACCTATTTTGTCCAATTTTTTCATCTTTTTGACTTTTCCTCATTTATTTCCTCAATATATTTGTGATGTATTGCCTCCAGTACTTTTTTAGCACTCATCAATTGTCTCATTTGTAGCATGCTTCCATCTTGATTCTTTATACATCAAATAATAATGTAATATCTTATATTCTTTTCTATAAGCAATGCAATCATTTGGACAACCATGAATCTTATGATATTCCATGCCAAATCGACTAAGATATTTCTTTACTTCATACATTGAAGATGGTAATTCCATACCCTCAAGAAACATATCTATTAGTATATTTAGTAATTCTGGAATTACTTGTGAGAAAAACCATTTTTTGCCTTCTCATTGTACAAATGAACCAATCCCGACATTTTAGTATATTTCTTGCATTTTGGATACAACCATTTTTGGGCATCATTTAGAAGTTTTTTAAAGGTTTTGGGATCATCCTCATGTAGTTCATCTTCAACACCATGAAACATATTTTTTGTTTGTACATTATGATAAGATGTATATAATCCACTCACATTCTTATTTATCTCTTTCTCATGAGTATTATTAATATTTTATCCATGACAATATCAACATTTATAACTCAAAAGAATATCACTACGGATAAGGTAGTACTTAATCTCGTCAACATCATGAAATCACTCATTTTTACATTTAACACATGGGATCGAAATCATACTAATTTCATTATTACTATTTCTACAAGAAAATTCCAAGAAACTTACAACTCCAGAAAATGTAGTCTTGTTCAATTCTATACTTTGACATCTAAGATTTGTTCATTTTTTATTAATGACATTAAACATATTAAATATGTATCCAACCAATATATTTCAGATATTATTATATATGAATTCCATAATTATTAAAATATCTATCAAAACATCATATAAAAATAAATACATAAAAATCAAACATAACAAATATATACACATAAATATAATTATATGAGATTGATTGTAATTACTAATAATAATATTTCACATCATTTGAGTTAATTTAAAATTTAAAATATATAAAACAAAATTTATATAACAATTTTGTGATGTTTAATATTTTTTTTAAAATAACTAAACTACTTCAAACATAAATCATATATTTCCCATTTCATATTAACAAAATTAAATAAATTAAAAACCAACCTTAAATTATAGTCATAAATATATAAATTTATTTCATTACGAAAATTTATACAAAAACTACATAATAAAATTAATAACATACATATATATAATACAAAACCTACATAATATAAAAATTTATACACATAAATAATAACACATAATATACAAAAAAATAAAGAAATATAAATAATAAGTGTATAGGATTAATAAAAATACTTATAAGAGTAAATGAAGTGACAAAATGAAAGAAATGAAGAAAAAATAGTGTTTTGTAAGTGAGAACATGTGTATAAAAAATTTGAGTATTTTGCTCAAAAAAATAGGGGATCTAAAAGATAAATTAGAGAGGAAGAAAACCTACTAAACGACTCTGGAATTGGTGGTCATAGGTGGCCAAAAAAGGAGAAAGAATAGAAGAGATTTTGGGTTTTTGAGAGTTATGTAGCGCTGGAATTGTTTGTGTCTAATTTTGGAGAAGAAAGAAGAGAAAATGAAAATATCCACATGTGTAGCGTCGGTTGGTGTGTAGAACCGACGCTACACGTAGGACATATCGTCGCTTCTACGTGTCAACCGATGCTACACACGTGGATAGTATCGGTTTACAAGTAGGATCGACGCTACGTCCTACGTTTAGCATCGATTCTACGTGTCAACCAATGCTACACCCAAGTGTTGGTTGACACGTAGAACCGATGCTACACGTAGGACGTAGCATCGGTCCTATGTGTCAACCGATGCTACATGTGAATAACGTTGGTTGACGTGTAGAACTAACGCTACACGTAGGACGTAGTATCGATTCTATACATCAACCGATGCTACAATCTACGTGTTTAAGTCAGTTTTTGAACGAACCAACTTAAATTCATTATAAGTTGGTTTTTCTCAAAAATCGACTTTAAATCTCGACTTAAATGATTACTTTTGTAATAAATCTCGACTTAAATGACTATTTTTGTAATAGTGATAATATTAAAGATAGTTAAATTATGGATCTTTATTATTCATTAGATATTATTTATTTATATGATGAATAAATAGAATTATGAATTGAGTATTATTATTTTTCTCCAATTGTTTCTTGTTGTATTCTTTTTTCCTAATTTCTGTTATTCTAATCTTTAATCCTAATTTCTTCTAAATTCTTCTCTTTTTATCTATTTCTCTCTTGTATCTTCTTCTCATTTTATATCAATTTGATATCAGAGCAAACAATTTGGTTTTCTAAAAAGAAATTATTCTATTCCTATAATTTTCGACATCAAAGAATGAATGAATATGATCTAGAAATAATAATCCTGAAAAATATTTTTGCTTCTGGCAAGATTCAATAACATATGAATAATGCTGGTCAACACTTGGCCGATATTAGTGAACATCCTCGACCGTAATAGTAAAAAAAATTGAATCTCTGATGCTAAGGAGGATTATCCAAGCATAGATAAGACCAAAATTACTTCAGATGATTATTACAAGAATTTAATTGATTTCGTGAGTTTCAAAAAGACCTTATTATTTCAGTCTTATGAATTTCAAACATCTCCCAGATCAAGCTTAAGTTCCAACTTGATGGTCTTACAGTTTCTTTTGTTTGCCATCTCTTCATCAAAAATATCAACCATGGGATTCAGTCATAATTAAAGTTCTATTTAATTCTTATGAATCTACTACTCCTCATGAATCGAGTTTTTTCAAATGGAGATAATTGATAGATTATAATAATAAATATATTTAAATTAGTTAATTTATCAATTTTTATTATTCATTAGTATATTATTTATATATGTTTGTCTTTTATATTTAGCATTTATACTATCAATTCGGATATAGATAATAAACAGGTATAAATTATTTAGAATTAATGTTGTGAATATCTTTTTAGGTTAGTGTTAAGCAGCAACAGATAGGGGTATATTAGTATTTCATGTCAGGAGGTTAAAGCTGTTTGTTACCCATCTTTAGCACAAGTTAGCTACCGAATTCGTTACAGAGTTTGTTATAGATATTTTGTTTCCACTTGCTTTGTTGTTAGGCTATCTGATACATAATTACAGCCTATATAATGGCTGGAACATTATTATAGTGTGTAAGCTTGATTATTAATATATTTCTCCAATATACATTCTTCACACCTTCTTTTTCTCCGTATTTCTTAAAAAAACTTTCATGATGTCAGAGATGCTATGGCTCAGGTCACAGAAATGGCCAACTCTCCTGGAGATGCAAATACTCCATTTAGTTCCTTCGTCTGGGACACTAGAATCTACATCTATGGCTTCACTACAACTTCAACTATCAACTATTCCGATAAACCCTAACTTTTTTGTCAAATTGGAATGAAACTAATTACCTAATCTGGAAGGAGCAAATAAGACATGTTGCTGTGGAAGTCAGATCTGGAAATGATAGTGATTCACCTGGTGAGGACACTCAAGAATATGTTGAACCTAATCCAGAATTTGATTTATGGGATAGAAAGGATAAAATCGTGATGAACTGGATTTACAATTCAATTTCACAATCACATTCGAAGTATCTGTTTGGCAACACATCTGTATTAAGTTATTGGACAGCTTTGGAGAGGAATTTCACAGATTCTTCTCCAATCTCATGCAATTGTGATGGAGACTGTAAACCTTGAGGAAAAATGATCTGATATGAATGAATACATCAATCAAGCTAAGGACATCTTTAATCTGCTATTAGCTGCTGCAGATCCTATTTCCTTGAGAGAACAGGTTATGTACCTGGTAAGTGGATTGAATTTTGATTGCAATTCATTGATTACTACTTTAACCAACAAGAAGAAAATGCTTACATTAGAAGAAGTGTTTATAAGGATGAGAGTGTAGGAATATTATGGATCAAAACTCTCAAAATTCAAGAATACTCAAGAACACTCAAGAATAATTTTTCAGAAACTCTCAAATTTTTGTTTCTGATTTCTTTAACTTGATTATTACATTGCTACTGAAAGGTATTTATAGAAACAAAAAATAAATCTAAGTCATACAATATAAACCTACAAAATAATCTAAACCATACACCTATCTCCTTACCTTACTCATTGATTTTCTTCTTCCTACCAACCATGAGTTGTATCCTTATCAATTCAGATCATCACCATAGAAGCTTCCATGAACTGGACTTCAAATGGGCTAGAATATTTCAAAGTTTGTTTTTGATTTCTTTGGGCTTGTAAACAAGTTTACAAACCAACACTCCCCCTTAAACTTGTTTTATGATGCCGAGCAAATTTCTCAATCTGACAAAGTCTTCTTGCTTGAGCGATTTAGTGAAGATGTCGGCAATTTAATCTTGTGATTTTACATACTCGAGTTGTACATCCTTTCTTGTGATGCACTCCCTGATGTAATGATATCGAGTATTTATGTGTTTGCTTCGATCATGGAAAACAAGATTTTTGGCTAAGGCAATGGTTGACTTGTTATCGAAACAAATTTTAGTTGGCTCTTCTTGTGTCATACTTAGCTCCTTTAATAAGTTTTTCAGCCAAATTGCATGGCAAACACATGAGGTAGCTACTACATATTCTACTTCACAGCTAGACAAGGTGACAATCGGTTGCTTTTTCGACATCCATTTAAAAGTAGTATCTCCCATGAAAAATACAAATCCAAAAGTACTTTTTCGATAGTCTATATCTCTACCAAAATCGCTATCACTATATCCAACAAGCTTGTAATCATTAGAAGCCGAATAGAACAAGCTAAAATTAATTGTACCTTTTAGATAGCGTAGGATTCTTTTTGTAGCTTTGAAATGGATGATTGTCGGTTTCTCCATATAGCGGCTAATCAATTCAACAACATACAAGATGTCAGGCCTTGTGCACGTGAGATAACGCAGACTTCCAACTAAACTTTTGAAAAATGTTGGATCCACACTTTCACCATCTTCATGCTTGGATAGTTTGATTCCATATTCCATTGGTGTGTTGATCGGCATGCAATCGTTCATCTTGAACTTCTTTAGTATCTCCATTGTATAGCTTTCTTGAGAGATGAAGATGCCTTCTTCCTTTTGCTTCACTTCAATTCCAAGTTAGTATGCCATTAACCCGATATCTGTCATTTCAAACTCTCGGGTCATCACCTCCTTAAAATCTTCAAATAGCTTCGGATTACTTTCGGTGAAGATGAGATCATCTACATATAGACAAACGATTAGAATATCACCATCTTCAATCTTGACGTAGAGTGAATGTTCATAGGGACAATTGGTGAAGTTGTTTTCTAGAAAGTACTTGTCAATGCGGTTATTCCATGCTCTTGGTGCTTGCTTTAACCCATAAAGAGTTTTTTTTTAACTTCAACACCTTATCTTTGTGACCTTTTGCTTCATATCCTAGTGGTTGCTTAATGTAGACTTCTTCTTCAAGGACTCCATTTAGAAAAGCAGATTTTACATCCATTTGATGTATCTTCCACTTATTTTGAGCTGCCAAAGAAATGATTAGTCTTATAGTTTCTAATCGAGCAACATGAGAAAATACCTCATCATAGTCAATTCCAGCCTTTTGACTATATCCTTTTGCTACTAGCCTCGCCTTGTGCCTTTCAATCTCTCCCTTAGTATTCATCTTTATCTTGTACACCCATTTGACACCTATTGCCTTTTGCCCTTTGGGAAGTGAAATAGGTTCTCATGTTTCATTCTTCTCAATTGCATTGATTTCTTCGTCCATCGCATCTCTCCACTTCTTCTCTTATACAACTTCTTGAAAGCTCACTGGTTCACAATCAGCAAAGAGATAGAATAAGGTAAGATTATCTTGTCGTTCTGTTACCTCATAAAGATCTTGGAGATTTTGTGTACGTGCACGTCTCTTTCACTTCCACTCGAACATGATGAAGGTGACGGGTCTTCATTAGTGGTTGGCAGTGGTGAAGTAGGTGGAGTCATTGGCTCTTGTTGAATTTCTATTGGTTGCTCCCTTATTTTTTGCTCATCTTCTTTAAATTGAAGAAAGAAATTGAAGTTATCTGCATGAGAGTTAAGATCCCATTCTCTTTCTTCGTAGAATACCACATCTCGACTAATCACAATCTTCTTATTGTGTGGGTTGTACAACTTATAGCCCTTTGAATTAGCATCATAACTGATGAAGATAAAACTCTCGCTTTTATCATCAAGCTTCATTCTTCTCTCATCCAGTACATGAACATGGGCTATACTTCCAAAGACTCTTAGGTGGGAAATACCAGGCTTTCTTCCACTCCATGCCTCTTGTGGTGTCTTTCCCCATACACTTCTTGTTGGAGATCGGTTTGAAAAGTAAATTGCACATGCTACTGCTTTTGCCCAAAAATCTTTGGGTAGTTTCTTGATTTTGAGCATGCTTCATGCCATGTTGAGGATTGTTCAGTTCTTTCTTTCAGCTACACCATTCTGTTGGAGGGATCTTGACACTATTAAAGATCTATGAATTCCATTTGCTTCATAAAACTCTTGAAACTCCTTGGATGTAAATTCTCCACCTTGGTCTGATCTCATGGCTTTGATTTTTCTACTGCTTTCTCTCTCCACTATAGCTTTGAACCTTTTGAATACTTCAAAAACTTCTGATTTCTGTTTCAAGAAATATACCCAAGTTTTTCTTGAAAAATCATCAATAAAAAGAAGAAAATAGTTACTGTTACCGAGAGAGCTAGGCATGATCGGTTCGCACACATCAGTATGGATTAGCTCCAGTGGCTTCTTGGCTCTTGAGTTTGACTCCTTTGGAAAGCTTTTTCGGAATTGTTTTCCGAGTAGGCACCCTTCACAAAGTTGATCAGGATGGTTAATGCAAGGTAGTCCTTTCACCATCTCCTTCTTAGACAACAGCTCCAATCCTTCAAAATTGAGATGCCATAGCCAGGATGCATCTTTATAACAGGTTTTCAGACACTTTGTAATGTCATTTTGTATATTGATCAAGAAGTTTTTATTCTTTGACATCGACACGTTAACAATGAGGTTATTCTTATCATCTTTTATAGAAAGATTACATTCCTTTATATGAATATCATAACCTTTCTCTAACAGTTGTCCTAAACTCAAGATGTTACTTTTCATATTTGGGACATAGTAAACATTGGAAATAAATTAATATTACCCATCTTTCAAGCGAATAAGAATGTTACCTTTTCCTTTCGCTGCTACGTTTGAATCATCTCCAAATGAGACATTTCCACTTACTGACTCATCTAGTTCCACGAACATGTCTTTCCTTCCACACACATGGTTCCTTGCACCGCTATCAAGATACCAGTCATTTGGTTGACTATTATCACCCTCTTTCCGTGCTAGAAAAAGAGTTTCTTTCTCATCGGTCTTGTCCTCTATGTAGTTGATTTTCTCATCTACTCTATTATTGGGAGCTCTACATTCTGAAGCATAATGTCCAAATTTCTGACAATTATAGCATTGAACTTGAGATTTTCCATACCTTGTGTTCGTATTACCTCTTCCACGACTTTGTGTTGAGCTTTCTGCTCTCTCAAAGTTGTTGGAATTGTTGTTGTAATTCCAACCTCGTCCACGACCATGGCTTCCACCTTGTCCACGGCCTTTACCTCTACCTCGACCACGTTGGTTTCTGTCATTACCTTGGCTTTCATGTTTATCCTTGAATTGCATCTTGAAGAGTTGTTCAGTGATCCCTTGCTTCTTCTTATGCTTTTCTTCATATGCTTGTAATGACCCATTGAGTTCATCAATGGTCATTTCTTCCAAATCTTTTGTTTCCTCAATCGTCATGACAATATGTTCAAATTTGGAATCTAATGAACGAAGTATCTTTTCCATTATTCTAACATCTCCCAACATTTCACCGCTTTTTAGTTGATTAGAAACAACTACGACTCTCGAGAAATAGTCGGAAATAGATTCAGAAGTTTCATATGTAGAGATTCAAACTCACTTCTTAGTGTTTGGAGATGAACCTTCTTCACTTTTTTGGCTCCTTTGAAAGAAATTTGAAACTTATTCCACGCTGCTTTGGAAGATGTTGCATCTGAAATCTTCTCAAATCCATCATCATTTAAGGCTTGATAGATAAGAAAAAAGGCTTTCTTGTCTCTCTTTCTCAAATCCTTCAAAGATTCTTTTTGCACTTGCGTTAGAGTAGCTTCATCGTCTGGCTCACTTAAGCATTTCTCTACGACTTCCCACACATCATGTGCACCCAAAAGAGCCTTCATCTTGATACTCCAATTATCATAGTTTTCGTTGTTGAGTGTCGGACAGATGGATTCAGAACGTCAAAAAACCTTAGGAAGAACTCCGGGAAAAAATCTAATTTTTTTGGTCAATGGTCAAAGTCAACTATCAAATGGCTTGGCGGCTCGGTCAAACAGCTTGGAGGCTCGGTCAAACGGCTTGGCGGCTCAATCAAACGCTCGGTCAATAGGCTTCACGGCTCGGTCAACTCGGCTCCAACTCGGTTGACTCGGTGAGTTAACCCACTTTCTAGTAGAAACTTCCAAAGGATCGTGGCGGCGCGTCCGAACTCCGATCGGGATGATTCTTGCGGCGTCAGATTTGTCTCGTCAAGAGCTTAAATTTGATATACAATAGTGTATATTTATATTTACAACTACAGATCTGATATCACTTTGTTGGAATATTATGGATCAAAACTCTCAAAATTCAAGAATACTCAAGAACAATTTTCCAGAAACACTCAGAAACTCTCAAATTTTTGTTTCTGATTTCTTTAACTTGATTATTACATTGCTACTGAGAGGTATTTATAGAAACAACAAATAAATCTAAGTTATACAATATAAACCTACCAAAATAATCTAAACCATACACCTATCTCCTTACCTAACTCATTGATTTTCTTCTTCCCATCAACCATGAGTTGTATCTTTATCAATCTAGATCATCACCATAGAAGCTTCCATGAGCTGGACTTCAAATAGGCTAGAATATTTCAAAGTTTGTTTTTGATTTCTTTGGGCTTGTAAACAAGTTTACAAACCAACAGAGAGTACATGAACAACAAGTTCAAACGATGCAATCCTTTTCTGTAGACCACCAGTTGATTCAAGCAATTTTTGCCAAACAAGTATCGATTAGTACACTATCATTCAGCTATGGATCTAGTTATGGTGCCTCTAACAATAATTTTGTTAGCATTAATTCTTCTAATAGTTCTTCTAAAAGTTGTGTTCTTCTTGGCAATGTTATTACAGATGTTGTTTCACACACTGCAATTAGTAATTAACCTGCTCAAATGAATGCTAATAATGTTAAAGCAAATTTTATGCATTTTAAACAATCCTTTGATAATCCTCGTGACAAAGGAGAAAATGGCAAATACAAAGGCACTTTTCAGATTTGTAAGAAAGATGGACATAGTGCAAACTTGTTATTATAGATACATGGAGTCTATTAATAGTAGCAACAATTAGAATGCTAGACCTAATGCTAATCATCTATATAGACCACAAAAACCACCATCTTACCAATCACATATGCCTTTTCCACCACCTCCTTGGTATACATAGAATTATTCTCGAACTCCACCTCAACCTCAACTTCATTTTTCTCATCTTTATTCACCATTACCTTTAATTAACCTTCAACTTCCTATTATTCAGCATAAGCTAATATTGTTCAACCTACACAAACTTCAACTTCCATACAATTTGGTTCTCAAATAATATCTCAATTCCAAATTTCAAAAACCTACAGTTCTTAATGATTTAGCCTTGTACATGGATAGTGGTGCCAGTCATCACCTAACAGCTAACAAGAACAACATTACCAATCCTATGCCATATCAGGGACAAGAAACTATAATGCTAGGTGATGGTCACACTATTCCTAGTACTCATTTTGGTACTAGATTACTTTTTACTGGCAATATGACTTTTAAATTGCAAAATATTTTGTATGCTACACATTTAGCCAAGAACTTGATTTCTGTAAGGCAATTATGTTAGAATAACAATGTTTCTATTCAGTTTTATCCAAGTCACTTTTGTGTGAAGGATCTAGACAAGAAAGGTACAATGCTAATGGGAAGAGGTGAGAGTGGACTATACAAGCTACTTGGAAGGGATTGGAACAATCATAGGAGTCCTACTGGAAAATGTTGAGTAAAATTTAGAATACACGGCTCTAAATTTATTAATATTGGATCCAAACAAGTAAACAAACTACTTGTATTATACACACAATAAAAGACACTATAACACTTTTCAAAGGCAACTCACAAATTGAAGAAAAATACAAACACTCAAACTAAGAATACAAAAACTTATTGTTTTTTATGGGATGATTAAACCAAATGTAAGATAGGCTATTTATAGTCCTCACCATACAATCTACACCACATAAATATAAAACTAAGAAATAATTCAAGCCACACAAATATTATCACATTCTACATACTTCTCTTTTCTACATCCTTCTAAATTTTCTCTTAAAAAAAAATTCTTCATCCACTCCATTTATTGGGTTGACGTTGATTTTCAACAATTTTCTTCAACTACATTTATTAAGTTAGTGTTGATTTTCAACACTCCACCTTAACACCAACTCTCACTCTTTTTACTATGCCAAGCTGACGACGAAACATTTCCAACTTACCAATGCTTAAGCTTTTTGTGAACAAGTCTGCAATTTGATCATCTGTCTTGATTTGACTCATCTTAATTTCTTCTTGCATAACACTTTCTCTGATAAAGTGATAGTGTACTTCAACATGCTTAGTTCTTGCATGAAAGACTGGATTCTCTGCTAAATGAATTGTAGACTAATTGTCACAGTATAATGAAACTGCATAATCTATTGGTTGTTGTAGATTATTTATTAGTTGTATCAACCATGTACTTTCTTGAGCTCCCATTTCCGTTGCTCGATACTTAGCTTCAATGGTTGATAATCATACCGTCGATTATCTCTTGCTACACCAAGAAATTATTTCAGAACCAAGCTTAAACACATACCCAGTTGTTGATCTCTTGGTGTCATGATATCCTACATAGTCAACATCGCAGTAATCAACTAACTTACTGTCTCTACCTTTCTTATACAAAAGACTATAGGCAATTGTACCATTTACATATCTCAATATTTGTCGAACTGCTTCCAAATGAGGCTTCTTTAGATTTTGCATGTAACGAATCATTACACTAACTGCATAGGAAATGTTAGTTCGAGTTAAGGTTAAGTAGATCAGACTGCCTACCAATTTTTGATACATTGTCGCATCTTCCAAATATTTTCCTTCATATACACACATTTTGATATTTGGTTTCATCGAAATCGAAATCGGTTTGCATTCAAGCATTCCAAACCTCTTCATCAAATCTTTGGAATATTTTTATTGATAAAGAAATATTCCTTCTTGTGTGCGGTCAACCTCTAGACCAAGGAAGTGCTTGAGTTGTCCAAGTTCATTCATCTAAAAACAGACTGATAAATTCTCCTTTGTTCGAATAATTTCTACCTCATCATCACTAGTTATGATTAAATCATCTACGTATACTAGCACAATAACTAGCTTTCCTTCATTGGCTTTGACAAACAAGATAGAACTTGTAGGTGTTACTAAATGATCACTTTGTGTTAAAAATTTAGCAATCTTACCATATCATGCCCTTGGTGTCTATTTCAATCCGTAAAGTGATTTTTGCAACTTACACACATATTCCAGATGATCTTGGCTCTGAAAACCCATTGGTTGGATCATATAGATATCCTGATACACATCTCCATGAAGAAAATGCATTCTTCACATCCATCTGCCATAAATTCCAGTCTTTGTTGGCTATAAGTGCAAGTAGGACTCGTATAGTTGTAAGTTTTGCCACTAGACTAAACGTTTCATCATAGTCTAGTCTGAATTATTGAGAGAAACCATGAGCTACCAATCATGCCTTGTATCTCTTTATTGACCCTTTTGGATGATGCTTTATCTTGTAAACCTATTTATAGGATATGGGTTTCATATCTCCTGATTTTTGCACCAGATCGTAAGTTTGATTTTGCTGAAGTGCAATGATCTCTTCTGTCATAGCTATTATCCATTCAAATCTTTGTAATGCTTCTTCAAACATCTCAAGTTCTATTATAGTTACTTCTTCAACTATGGTTGTATTGGCATACTTGGGATTTTCCCTTTGTGTTCTTGTTGACCTTCAGAGTTGAGATTATGGAATTGATTCTTCCAATTCACTAAGCCCACTTTTTTCATTTAGTTGTTGATATATGCCAGTTTTCCAAGGATTCTAAGTTACTCTTAGTTTGACATCATCATCGTTTGAATATCTGGATTCATCTGAACTTGGTTAGAGTTGAACAGTATGCTCCCTAATCTTTTGTTGTAGCTTGTCTCCAAATTCTCTCGAGTCTGGTAACACCTCCTTCTCCAAGGACTACCAAGAAGATGCTTTATTGAATACCACATCTTGTGAAGTATAACATATTCCACTCATTAGATCGCAAAATTTCCATCGCTTTCTTTGGCTATCGTATCCCACAAAGATACATCTAATAGCTTTCTTGTCAAACTTGCTCCGTAAATGATTAGGAATAAATACATAACATATACAACCAAATACTCAAAAGTAGCTAACTATAGGTTTCATATTTCACAGTTTTTCAAAGGGTGAAACAAATCTTAGCATTGGTTGAGGAAGTTTGTTGATCACAAAGGATGTAGTCCTCATTTCTTTAGCTCAAAACCTTCTAGGTACATTCTTTTCATGTAGCATACTTTGACAAATTTATACAAGATACTGGTTCTTTCTCTTTGTACACCATTTTGTTGTGGTGTGTTGGCACAAGTGTACTGATGACGTATTTGGCATTCGCTTAGGTATTGAGATAACTCGCTCGAGTTATATTCTTTTTCGTTTTCTATATGTAAGCAACAAATCTTATTTCCTACTTCTCCTTCAGTTGACTCTCTAAACTTTTTAAACTTTGAGATTGCATCTGATTTTTCTTTCATAAAGAAAACCCACACATACCTTGAGAAGTTGTTAATGAATGTTACCATGTAACGCATACTACCAATTGATGGTTTCTTAATGGGCCCGAATACATCAAAGTGAACTAACTCTAATGGTTCTTTTGCTTTAAACGTCGATTCTTTGTATGGTGATTCGTGAGCTTTACCATATCGACATCCTGCATAGACTATGTCTATTCACACGTCTAGTTGAGGAAGTCCTTTAAACATTGACTTCTTCACCATCACACTTAGCTTGGAATAGCTAACGTGACCTAACCGCATATGCCATAAGTCGACTATCTCATTTCTTTTTGTCCTATCTACATATGCATATTCTGCTGACATCATGTAGATTGATTCCAATCGCCGTCCCTCTATTGTAGGTGTTTCTGAGATTTTGAGATCACGATGCACCTTTATGTCTCGGGGACCGAACAATACATAGTGACCCGATGATGCCAATTGAGCTAACTATCATCTTACATATATGAGCTATGAGTAACCTTGAGTTATCAGCTGTCACCACTACACAACCTCCCTTGTACTCAGACATGCTTTGTAACTTTTGTTTATCTCTCGCCATATGAATTGAGTAGCCCAAATCTATGATCCATTCATTCTTGTAGTAATTTGTTCTGGTGTTGTTACTGTGAGAGATAATTCTTTTTCCTCTATAGAGAATAATGTTTCGATATCCCAACCATCTTCACTATTCTCCTTAGAACTAGAAGTAGCTGTATTACTTTCAATATACTTTTTTTACTCCAAAAATATTTTTCCATGTGACCCATCTTCCCACAGTTGTAACACTCACCATCAAATTTTTTGTTGTTACTGGGATTCTTCTAAGCTCCCCCTGGACAAAAGCCTCTCTTTCCTTGAGAAATTTTTCCTTTGTCGCCATCCTTGTTAGATCCACTAGCATTGTACCACTTGAAAGTTGCTATGCTTTTGCGAGTGTAGAGCACTTATTTCTTACCTTTCAGCGGGACTCTTTACATTTGCTTAGCCATAGCTTCTTGATCGACTAACAAATTCTCAAACTCAACAAGAGATGGTTATGTCGGCCATCCTTGTATAGTGGTGACAAACCTTCGATATTCAGGTCTTAAACCATGGATAATTATTCTCTTTATCCTGGTTTCCCCAATAAGAGCTTTTGGATCTAACTCTAAAATTTTGCTACGTAACAACTTCACCTTGTGAAAGTACTACAAAATCGTCATGTCATGTTACGCCATCGATAGCAACTCGTTCTCAAGAAGTTGTAGTCTTGTATCATTCTTCTTTGAAAAGAGTGTAACAAGAGTGTCCCATGCCTCCTTCGGTGTTTTGTAAGATGCCGTTTAATTTTCCACTTTGCCCACTTTAAAGCAAACATCACTTTGCCCACTTTAATTTTCCACTTTTGTAAGATGCCGTTTGCATCTTCTGCTATTAGTTGTGTAACTTCGTCACCACCAACAACCTCCCATAGGTCTTGACCTTATAGGTAAGACTCCATACATGTTGCTCATATGTTATAATTTTTGTTGTTGAGCTTCTTGATTCCTCCAATTACTTAAAGGTCACCAATCATGTCGACAAGACTTCGATTATACTAAACAAGCTTAACTAAGAAACTTGTAAAGTACCAAACTCATCACAACTCAAGATAACTCCACTAAGAATGATCCTTGACCGTCTCACTCTGATACCAATTGTTGAGTAAAATTTAGAACACAACTCTAAATTTATTAATATTGGATCCAAATAAGTGAACAAACTATTTTTATTATACCTACAATAAAGGATACTATAACACCTTTCAAAGGCAACTCACAAATTGAAGATAAATACAAATACTCAAAGAGAAAGCTCTCAACTCACACACAAACTATCAATACAAAGACTCATTTTTTTTATGGGATGATTAAACCAAATGCAAGGTTGGCTATTTATAGTCCTCACCATGCAATCTACACCACACAAATATAAAACTAATAAATAATTTTAGCCACACAAATATTATCACATTCTACACCCTTCTAGATTTTCTCTTAAAAATAATTTATTCAACCACCCCATTTATAGTGTTGGTGTTTCATTTCCAACAACTTTCTTCAACCACTCCATTTTTTGATTTAGTGTTAATTTTCAATAGAAATATTTTACGTACTTATGATATACCTATATACTCACTTGTTTGTAATAATGTTACTCTTACTAAGGGTACTTTGTGCCCTGAAATGTTAAGCCACCCATATCTTGTTGTTGTACAAAAAGTAGTTGGTAATTGTGGTTTGGAAATAAAGAGTCTCTCCACAGAGAATGTATGTGGTTCTTTTCAATTAAGAAATTCCCATCGTTAACCTTTCCAAAACACACATGCCAGATCCTCTCAACCCTTTGATATTTTACATGTAGATGTATGGGGTCCTACTTCTATAACCAATATAAATGGTACGAGGCATTTTGTATTGTTTGTATCATACCCGATTTCAATGGATGTATGTGTTTCATTCTAAAAGATGTTGCACAAATTTTCATCCCTTTTGATCATGGTTAATAGACAATATCAAAAACAAATCAAAAAGCTACAATCAGATGGGAATACTAAGTTTAAAACCTTAGAAGCTTTCTTGTTTCAAGGTGGTTACTAAAGAAGAATTTCTTTTCCTTATACACCTCAACATAATAGTATTGTAGAAAGGAAGAATAGACATATAGTGAAGTTTAGATTGGCCATGATGATAATAAAAGAAGTTCCATTACAATTTTGGGAGTATGGTTTTAGAACCAGTGTATACCTTATATAACATGTTACCTTTTAGAACCCTTGACCAAAATAGTCCTTTTGAGTTGTTTCTATGATACAAACCATAATATTTCTCTCTTAGAGTATTTGGGTGTCTTTACTATCCTTACTTGAGGCCTTATTCTCTAAACAAACTTGAACTCAGATCACTATTGTGTATTTTCCTTGGCTATGCACATCATTACAAAGGCTTTTCTTGTTTAGATCCATTTACAAATAAAGTCTTTATTATTATTCATGTTATTTTTGATGAAATAAAATTTCCTTTTTTAACTGGTGCTAAAACTGACACATCTGTGTCTTCTAGGTCAAATAAACCTAGCCACAACTTGGACTTTGTTCATTTACCTACAAGTAATTCCACTCTTCGACCAGTGGTTAGTGTCCTACCTTCTACAGTCACATGTGACACTCATTCTATACCAACTATATTGCTTACGTTTAGTCCTTTTCAATCGACTAGTACTACTCACTCTAAAATTATGTCAAATAATAACCCTTCACATGTGATAACACCTTTATCCACAAATACTAGTTCCTCTTTGTTTGTTTCTAAGACTCACTCTGATGATACTCCTGTTCCCAATAATACAATACCCAACCATTTCATTCTCAAATACTTCCCTCTTCTTCCACATTTCTATACCTTTGTATATTCCATTTTCTACTCAATAATTCAAACTTTGAAAATTTTAACCCTCAAGGCATTAATCTTTCTATAGGCTTACCCAATCATTCCACCATATATAAGCACACAACTACTAGCAATACTCACATCATGCAAACTCAAGCAAATGATGAGATTTTTAAACAAAAGGGTTTAGTTACACAAGTAATATTGCCCATACCTGTTATCTTTTCTGAAGTTATGAAGTACCCAGAATGAGTGGAAGCTATGACCATGGAATACAAAGCTCTTGTTGCTAATGGCACTTGGGAGCTTGTCCCATTACCAAAAGGTAATAATATTATAGGAATTAATGGATTTTCACTGTAAAATTGAAACAAAACTTTGGAGAGATACAAATCTAGGGTTATGGCAAAGAGGTATGATCAAATAGAATGTATAGACTACAGAGAGACCTTTAGCCATATGATCAAACCTACAACCATAAGAGTAGTGCTCACATTGGCTTTGAGTAAAGGATGAATTGTGAAATAACTAGATGTTAACAATGTTTTCCTCAATGGAGAGCGACAAGGAGAAATGTACATACATCAACCACAAGGTTTTGTAGATCCTATGCATCCTTGGTTTTTGTGCAAACTTAAAAAGACCCTATATGGTTAAAAAAGCACCTAGATCTTGGTTTATTAAATTGAGCTGATGTTTGCAGAAATGAAGGTTTATCACCTCACAAATATAATGGTGTTTGAGGTTGCAAACAACATTATGATAATCCTAATCTCTGTTGATGATATAATCATCACAGGTAATAATGTGGTTTTGGTTCAAGAAACAAAAAAATAAATTAAACTCAACCTTTGTACTTAAAGACTTGGGTGATTTAAATTACTTCTTGTGCATAGAAGTAGTTCGAATTGATGATAACTTCCATCTTTCTCAATAGAAATATATTCACCAACAATTGGAGATGGCTGAGCTAAGGAAGTCACGACCAGTTAACACACCTTCACTGGGCTGCTGCCAAAAGGTTGCTTAGGTACCTTATAGGGATTACTAACCATGGTCTCTATTTTAGTATATCAGATAGCATGTTAATGAATGCATATACAAATGCAAATTGGGCAAGATGTACTGATGATCGAAGAAGTATTGGTGGATGGTGCATCTATCTTGAACACGTCTTGGTCTCATGGAAATCTAGCAAGGACAAAGTGGTGTCTAGATTTTCTACAGAATCTGAGTTTAGGTCTCTTGCTCAAACCTTGACTGAGGTGATTTGGATCAAAAGATTACTCACAGAGTTACATGTGTCTCTACCACACCCTCTTGTGATCTTGTGATGTATTGTGACAACTGGTTATCTTGCCAGAAATCCTGTATTACATTCACAAGTTAAACATGTGAAAATTAATTTTTTCTTTACTCGAGAGAAGGTTATGTTTGGAGAGGTCACAGTAGATTATATGCCTAGCTAAGAACAAGTAGATATAATAACCAAACCACTATCACTAGCAAAGTTTGAAGAGCTAAACATTAAGCTCAGTGTTCTACCTAGAACATGAGCTTAAGGGAGATTGTTAAGCAGCAACAGAAAGGGGTATATCAGTATTTCATGTGGGGAGGTTAAAGTATTTTGTTACCCACGTGTAGTACAAGTTAGTTACAGAATTTATTACAGATATTTTGTAGTGTTTGTTATAGATATTTTGTTTCCACTTGTTGTAAGCTAACTGATACCTACTTACAACCTATATAATGGCTGGTACTGCATTGTAGTGTGTAAGCTTGATTAATACATTTCTTTAATATGCATTCTTCACACCTTCTTCTTCTTCTTCGTACTTCTTAAGAAAACTTTCAATTAGTTTATTTTGAATTTAAATAGATATCATTTGGTTACGAGTCATCTCATTTAGTTAGGAAAGTTTTATAAATCATTGTGTTGTTGAAGGCAAACTGGAATTATGAATTGAGTATTATTATTTCTCCATTAACTTTTATGTTTCTATTTTCTTTCTTTCCAATTTCTATTCTTCTAATCTCTAACTTTAATTTTATCTAAATTCTCACAATTTTCTTCTGTTTATCTCTCATACCTTCTTCCCACCACATCACTTCATAAAAAATATTTCTAGTTTGCCAAGGACTTAAAGAATCTAAACTTTATCATAACTTTAGTCAGATTTTAATTATATATTAAATCTAAATTTTTATTAGTTTGGAAGTTACTTGAATTTCATGTTAGTGTTCTTTTAATCGAAGAATTTGAAGGTAATCTTAAACTTAACTAATAAAATTATTAATTTAGTTTTTGATTTCAACGAGTAATATTTTGGTAAAACTCACCAATTTTTCATTTTAGTCACGGATTTTAATCACACCAATGATTGTTTGGTATAAAAAAAAATTAATAAAATGATTTAATTTATTGATTCCGACAAAAGATAAAAATTGTATTTAAATTAGAATTCATAACTGGTTGGGATGTTAGACGTTTTTAACTAATATCCCAAAGTTAAGTTAGAAAAGGATTTTGTTTAAAATAGAGTGGTAAGTTAGTTAGGATTATTTAATTGAGTGGGTTATTAGTACTTTAACACACCTAGGGATCAATTATTTATAATCCTAATTAATTAACAAGTTTCTTATAATAAAAATTTAACTTAAGTTTTTGAGTGGCATATATTGTGTAAGTAGGATACTTCGTAATCCACCAAGATAAAGATGTAAAGCTTGGAAATGACAAAGAGGGCCAAGATGACATCTTATCTAGAATATGTTATCTTATTTTCTCTAAGAAAGCAATGGTCAAAGAGTTTCTTGTTTACCTGCAGGTCTAGCAATTGATTGTTTAACATGTCATATAGAATTAGTAGCACGATTATATGCATATGTTTGTATATTTATGACATCAATATTGCATTGCTAATCAATTAATTAGCTATACATTATTTGAATATTTACATTATTAGAAACCAAATATTTTAACAAATTTCTAACTTTTTAGTGTATGACATACGTTAAAAAATTATCCATTTTTACCAAAATCAATTGGAGGTAAGGTTATAGTAAGCCTTATCTTGTAATAATTTTACATAAAAAAATAGAATTCATGATAAGGTATTGACTTAATGTGGAAAGACATTAACCTAGTACGAGAAGATTTATATCAATGGTTGTGGTAAAACTTACCATGAGAAGACAATGCCTTTCCACAATGGCAATAAACCTTACCATGAGGAAATTATTAGTAAAAAAATAGAATTCGTGGTATAAGACATTTGATTAGTGTGGGAAAGCATTGGCCCAATTTGAAAAGTCTTACCACTAGTATCCAGTATCGTTAGTAATACCTTACCACAGTAGTAGTAAGCTTTACCTTGGAACGATTTAGGTAAAAAATGAAATTTAATCCAAATACTTTATTAGTTTGGTAAATCACTCTACATAAGTTATGTTACTTTCATAAAATTAATATAAAGTCTTATTTTGATTATTGATTGAGAAATTAGGTTAGATTATGTTATTTATTGGTAATGTTACAAAACTTGTTAGGGTATTTCTATAATAACAATTTTAGTGAGGTTATTAGGGAGATGTTAAATGACTATAAACAAGCTTACAAATTATTTTTTCACATGGTATGCTAAAAAGCTACAATAGCTTATATGATCCACTTATATAAGGTATATGACCCCTTGTAACCTTTAATTTAGTGAAAGAAAGTTCTAGAATAAATTGTCTTAAGCTTTATGAACCTACAACCTTCGTTAAACTTCAATAAATAAAAATGATATATGCATCGATGTTACCAATGATAGGACTCCTTACGGATGAGTGTATCTAGCTTTTTCTTAGAATATAATGTTCATTACTAAAATATTGATATATGGCTTCAATTTTTAATTATGATCGTAGGTCTATGGCCACGGTTATAAAAACTGAGGCCTAAGTAAAAGAGACCATAAACTGTTACCTATGGTCTCGGTTTTTAACTGAGGCCATATGCATACCATTTGGTCACTATATTTAAACACATGAGGCCATAGACATACCATTTGGTCTGGGTCTTTAAAAGACCAAGGTCATAGATATACATTTGGTCACAATCTTATAAAAGACCAAGGCCATAGACATACTATTTTGTCACGGTTTTTAAAAGATTGAGGCCATAGATATACCATTTGGTCACGGTCTTTAAAAGAACGAGACCATAGATATACATTTGGTTATGGTCTTTAAAAAACCAAGGCCATAGACAAACATTTGGTCTTGGTCTTTATAAGATTGAGGCCAAATGATACGTTTATGGGCTCAGTCTTTTATAAGATTGTGACCAAATAATATGTCTATTGTTTCGACTGCATTTAAATCGTGGCCATATACATCTCAATTAATAGCATTTTTTAATATAAATTATAATAAATTTATTAATTACAATATTAAAAGTCATATTATATTAAAATTAAGAATGTAATTACATTTGAAAGTTTATACACTAAAACATAATAAAACCTTACTAGTTAATTCTAATATTTACAATGATTATGAAGAACAACCTCTGAATAAGAAGTTAATAATGTCAACAAATATATAGCAGAAATTCTAATATCAACCAAAATTTCAAAATCCCCTACTTCCATAACAACTTAGGAATGAAACTGCTTGCCCATTTCTAGTTTTGAATTTGCTTATGCTATGCTATGCTCATCACCTCCTTACTATCAAGGTCAAACAGTGAAAGATTAATGTGAAATTGTGACACCTATTACATAAACAAGACAAAGATAAGGTTAAAAAAATTAAGCTTTTATGCAAATTGAGGGTTCTAGTATATAACTCAAGTAACCTCATCACTAATACAATTCTATAGGTTTAAAGGTCATATATAAGAGAAAGGCATAAATGCCAATACATACATGTATAGCAGAATAAGATCATTTTATTAGATACCTTGAAAATTGGAAATTTATGCAGAAGGAAGTAGTACAATAAACCATCGTTTGGTAGAAGCTCCTTTCTCAACTGAAATCCCTTACTTCGCATATGACTAATTTCTAAGATATCAGGAACATCTATGTAAATATTTGGATGGAAATATGCAACAAAGAATAGGGTACCTGAATAAATGTAAAAAAAATGTAGAAATAAAACATTCAATAGAACCTATAGAATCAAAGAATACCAAGTTTTTTCAGAACCCATCCTTCCTCCATCATAAACTTTCTCATGTGAAACACAAGGTAGCCAGGGAATGAAGTTAGGAAAATGGCCTCAAAGGAACCTACATTAGGGAAGTAGAAAAAATGCATGTCTTTCTAAGCTTTCATAGTATATGTGACAATTGCAATCTAAAGGCGTAAATAGTTTCAATTAGTTACTTACTTTTCCATCACTAATATACTATATAAAAAATGAGAAAGATAAATTTGCACCCATGGATAAGACCAAAAAAGAAACATCATTTGAAAATGTTGATGATTATAGAATATTACTTAATAGCTGTTGTTTTAGCCTTTAATGCAGTGCTGTAAAAGTCATGTATCTATAACCAATGTATGCTTAGTTAACTACCTTTTAGGCAGTTAAGTGTAATATCATTGTATAGTTATTGAAACTTACACTTCCTTCCCTCCAGAGATTGTTTCTACTTTCAATTTCTGATATGTTTCAAGTTCTTTGAACTCTCACATAAAAGAATCATAAGAACATCAATTATGATAAGAATAAACCAAAAGTAATATTAACCTAATAAGATAACCTTTATTAGTAGCTTTTTGAAGGGGGATAATTAAAGAAAGAATGCAATCACGCCTTCTACTATAAGCAACTTTTTTTCGATGAACACAAAATACAATCTTCAATACCAAACTTGAAACATTTTACAGGGTCTAATTCAGGTTTCTAGCATTATCACATTCAACTTGATCAAGAAAGTGTAAGAAGAACTCCAAGGCATCCAAATTAAAGTACAAATCAAACTTTCATATTAATGTATGGAACAATATAAACCTATGATAAATGGTAAGAGAAAGACACCCAATTCTAGGCATTGGAAAACATTGTTCCCTGGGTAATCATTCAAAATATTTTTATAGGTACTCCAAATGGTTCACACAATTGGATACATCTAAGCACAAGGTAGTCCATATAGAGATACTAATATATATATATATATATATATATATATATATATATATATATATATATATATATATATATTAAAAAAATACTACTACAATGATACCAGAACAAAATTGAAGGAATAGTTCATCATCAATAAATCAACCATTAAGACTAATGCTTAGACATGTAATAGTCACCAAAGGAAACTTAGTAGCCTAATAAGACTCTCCAATTGAGGATAATTATTTTTTAATGAACTAGAAAATATGGCTACCAAGAACATAATCAAATAGATTACACAAAAATTTGTGTTACTACTACATTGCTAATTACAAAACTATTCATTAAGTTTCTCAAGGATGATATTTATCAAGCTTTTTATGTGAGTTTTCAAAATCATGAAGCACTATGAAAACATTTAATTTTGTACCAAATATCTAAATAGAAGATGTTGTTTTAACACTTGCATTGCAAATGAAATTCCCAATTTCAATTCTACTATATACAAGTATTTAGGGATTGATGAAAATATACGAATAGAAAATTCGTTAGAATTCTTGATATCTATCTCTCAATTAAAAAATCCAAGATTCGATATGTCTAAGAGAAGTAATTATTTATATATGTATTCTAAAATTACTTATAAACATCTACTGTACTCAAATATTTCCTATAAAGATATACCCAATTCAAAAGCTTGCTTTATATAGCATTCAATTACTCGTGATAGTGATGCACTCTAAAGAACTAAAGGTTACCCTCATACTTATCTTGAAAGTAAATAGAACATCTTTTGATATATTATCAATAACCAGATTTTTCTCTGTGATACAACAAGAATGAAGCGTAAAATATAGAAAGAACCTAACCTGATGGCTTATACTATTTACTAATTTTCTCCAGAATGATATTTATCAAGCTTTTTATGCGAGTTTTCAAAGATTATGAAGTAATTATATACTTATTTATAATACATTTAAACTATAAAGCCAAAAATTATTGGTCAACTTCATTAGATGGAACCTTTAAATATAGAACACTTCATGCAAAAGAAAAGAGTTCATAAGCTCCATCTATGCACCTAATTCATGATGTATGTGGAAGAATTCCAAACCATACCTACTATCTCATGGTTGAAAATTTAGGATGATTGGAAGATATCACAACTTTGAACACGTGAAGACACATACCTTCCTGTTTTTGATATTTTACAATATGGATATAATAGAGTTAGAAAGCAAGTCAAAAGAGATCATCTAAAAAGGCAGACATAATTTTATGCTTATATTGAAAAATCTATATCATTAAGCATATAACTCAGAACAAAGAAGTGGCTCACACTCAAGTTTGAGTTAACTCAGAACTTGCACTATTGATATGAGAGAGGAAAGACCAAGAGAAATTGAAGGGAGTGAGTGAATTTTTTCATTAAAAAAGAAGAGAAAATATAAACTTATAACAAAGGTCATCAAGGAGCCATTTTTAGCTAAATATGATTATGTATAAAGAGGCCTTACAACACTTGTTGTTGGAGTAGCATCATTCACATGATTATTTCCCTAAATAATAGAATTGTAAAAGATAAGAAAACCAAATGTAGAAATTAAATATAAACCAATTTAAGAAAAATGTATTACTTTCACAACTTGAATAGTGTATTTTCTAGATAGTAAACCATGTCCTAGCTTCATTCTACCATCAAATAAACAAAATCATCAAAGAGATGGTATCAAGATAACCTTGTCAACTCATCCATGAATTTTAACATGAATTGCAAAACTCAAAGGTAGAAGTGAACGAGAACTAACCAAGTAAAGCAGAGAAAAGTAGTGGAAGACGAGACGTAGAGACAAGGACGACAATACAACAAAGAAAAGTGTGGCAAGACGCAGAGATGAGGATGGTGAGACGTAGAGACAAGGATGACGAAGCAAGTAGAGTGGAAGAGAGGGTGAATTAATCTAATCTTAGCAACACATTTATATATCCTACATGAAAACCTTAAAAAAATCCAACAAGAGAATTGGGGAAAAAGGAAAAAAAGAAAGGGAAAAAGGAAAAAAAGAAAGGGAAAAAGAGAAAAAATTGGGGGTGCAATGTAAAAGAGAGAAAAAATTGATTTTCTTTTTAAAAAGACTAGGAACTCTATTATTTTAATTTGATCACTGTCATTTAATAATGGTGACTATATAAGTTTGTTTATATTTAAGTAATTTATGTAGTTTAACTTATGGTCACAGTTATTGATAAAAACCGAGGTTATATGTATACACTATAGCCTTTGTTTTTATTAGATCATGACCAAAAACCTATGGCCTTAGTTTTTAAAAAGACCAAGGTTAAATTTCCAAAACTAAAGATTATTATTTTAGTAATGGTTGGCATAAGACTTGATCTTATTGTGGGATGTTTTTTGTTTTAAGCGTTTTGAGATATGATACTTTTCCTAGTTCATTTAAGTCTTGTAACACACAAACACTAGGAGTTTAAAGGGTTATATATACTATTCTAACGCCTCTTGGAATTCACCCCAAGCATCATATCCTTAGAGTGACTCATGTGTTGAGCATTAGAGAGAAACACATAGCCTTTGTAAGTCATTCCTTCTCTAGATAATTGATCAAGCTTTGAATTGTAATTGAAGTTCTTGCTTTCTTGGGCCCACACACCTAGTGCTCTTACTTGGAAATACTTTGGAAGGCCTTCCAATATACCTTACATGCATATTAACATGAGTTCATAGCTTTTATGCTCTACTATGATTGAAATAAAATTTTAGAATTCTTTGGCATCAAGGTTTGATTTTTACAAGTCAAAATCAAAAAGTAGTATTAGAGTCGACTTGTTTTTAATATTTGTAAAGTTAATTCTCTATCATTACTCAATCTATTCAATTTGAGTAATTGTGTATATTTCTTGGGTACTAGCCTAGGTTACTATGTTGTTATATTGTTTTCTTGGTTTAATAATTTTGTTATTAAAAATTTTCCTACATGTTGGTTATATGAATGTTGGATCATAATTCGATCCAGAAATGTTCAGGAAACCATATGAACACAAATATAAAAACAGCGGAAGCAAAAGTGGATTGAAAACATACCTTTTGACATTGATCAAATTTCACCTCCTTCCAGGAATTCTAATGGATTTTGTGGTTTAACGCTCATACTATTTCTCATATTTACACTCTGTGTTTGATGGTGTATGTTGATGATAATCAGTGAGTAGTGATAGGACTCGATGTTTTTATAAAGGTTCTCTCATCAAGAACCTCATATGGTTTCATAACCGATGTACGGTTACGAAACCGAATTGTTACCATCGTAACATGCTTAATGTTGCACCATAAAAAATGTTACATTCTCCCATTTGGTACAAACGTTAAGCTAAATTCTCTTAAGTGACAAAATACATGAATCATGGCAATAAGTCGTCTAAGAATGAGTATTATCTTCCATGTATTACAATGTATTTAGTTTCTCAAGTATTCTACTTTATGTGGTAACGAAACTTAATGAATAAATCCTATATTTATTCTTGGTCCAATAAAATTTATATTTTCTCAATAAATTAAGGTGCATATGAATATGAGAAAATATCACAATATATAAGAGTTTCATTAATAAATTGTATATATATACATTTACAAAGTGGAACCAATTCCCATTTTCTCTACATGGTACTTAAATTTTAGTAGGGGCATGCCTTTAGTCAAAGGATCAGTAATCATCAACTCAGTGCTAACATGCTTAATGACCACTTTATTTTCCTTAACATGTTTTCTTATGGCCAAGTATTTAATATTGATGTGCTTACTATGACTACTACTCTTGTTGTTCTTAACCATAAACACAACAATTGATTTGTCACAGTACAATTTTAATGGCCTAGAAATAGAGTCAACTACTATAAGTCTGGAAATGAAACTCTTCAACCATACATCATGTGATGTGGCCTTAAAACATGACATGAAATTGGCCTCCATAGTGGAAGTAGAAATCAAGGGCTGTTTTGCACTCCTCCAAAACACGGCTTCACCAACAAGTATGAAAATGTAACCAAATGTTGATTTGCATGAATCAAGATAGCTAGAGAAGTCCCCATCGGAGTAGCCAATTACTTCCATATTGTCAGTTCGTCTATACATGAGCATATAGTCCTTGGTTCCTTGAAGGTACCTTATCACTTTCTTTGCAGCTTTTCAGTGGTCAACACCTGGGTTACTCTGATATCTCCCTAGCATCCTAACAACAAATGCAATGTCACGTCTAGTGTAGAATTGAGTATACATTGGGCTTCCAATCGCTAAAGCATATGGAATGGTTTTCATCTATTCTCGCTCGAGGTCATTTTTAGGGCATTACTTTAGGCTAAATCTATCACCTTTCACAATGGGTGCAACACTTGGTGAACAATCTTTCATCCAAAATCTCTGTAAAAATTTATCGATATAGGTTTCCCGAGATAAACCCAAGATGCCTTGAAGTCTGTCTCTATGGATCTTAATTCCAATGAAATCTGATGCCTTACCCATATCCTTCATATCAAAATTTTTAGAAAGGAATTGTTTTACCTTGTGTAGTAAACCCTTATCATTGGATACAAGCAAAATATCATCCATATATAACATTAAAAAAAATCTTACTCCCACTAACCTTCTGGTATATACATTAATCCATGATGTTCTCTTCAAAACCAAATGAAGTGATGACGTTATGGAATTTCAAATACCATTGACGAAAAGCTTGTTTTAATCCATATATGGATTTATTAAGCTTACAAACCAAATGCTCACCATCACTAGAGGAGAAGCCTTTAGGTTGTTTCATATAATCCTCTTCCTCTAGGTTACCATTAAAGAAATCCCTTTTCACATCCATTTGATGAAAATCCAAATCAAAATGGGCAACCAATGCCATGATCACACGAAATGAATCTTTCTTAGATACATGAGAGAATGTATCTGTGTAGTTAATTCCCTTCCTTTGATTGAATCCTTTGGCAATGAGTCTTGCCTTATGTCTCTCAATGTTTCCTTATGAGTCTTTCTTTGTCTTGAAGACCTATTTACATCCAATGGCTTTCACACCACCAGGCAACTTAACGAGATCCCAGATTCACTTAAACACCATAGAATCTATCTCTTCTTTCATGGCATTGTACCATAAGTCTGAAACCTTAGAACTCATGGCTTGTGAAAACAATTCAGGATCATCCACAGCTCCAATGTTACAATCAAATTCTTGTAGATACACAACATAATCACTAGGAATTTCTAACCGTTTTTTTCTAGTAGATCTTTTTAATGTTTCACCACCACCATCTTGGAAAGTATGAGGTTCAACTTGTTGTTCAAAAGTTTCAATTTTCTCCATAACAGTATGATCTATTGGAATATTATCAATAACTTGAGGAATTCTGGTGATTGGTTGTTCAACACCAGCTTGTACTTGAGGGGTGTTGTGAACAACAATCAATCTATTTCCTGAAGTAGAAGGTTGAGACTTTAAGTGACCAGTATCAAAAAATATGTTCCTAATTTGATCGTTCCCACTAATTAGGTCATATTCAAGAAACTTTGTATTTCTTGATTCCATAAACCTAGTACTGTGATATGGACAGTAAAATCTGTAACCCTTATATCGTTTGGCATACCCAATGAAATACCCACTAATGGTCCTTGGGTCCATCTTCTTCTCTTGTGGATTATAAATCCTCACTTTAGATGAGCATGCCCAAACGTGCATATGTCACAAACTTAGTTTCCAACGATAACCTTTGTTGGAACTCGGTTTAATATATACATAGCCATCTTTAAAGCTTCAATTCATAAGGATTTGGGAAGATTATAGTTTCTAGGCGTACTCCACACCATGTCCAATAATGTTTGGTTTCTTCTTTCTACTACACCATTCTGGTCTGGTGAACCAGGTATAGTGTATTGGGAAACTATCCCATGTTCTTAAAGAAAATTAACAAACGAACCAGACACTTTTCCATTCTCAGTGTATCTACCATAATATTCACCACTTTTATCTGATCTCATGACCTTTATTTGCTTTCAACATTGTTTCTCTACTTCAACCTTAAAGCTCTTGAAGGCATCTAATGCTTCGCTCTTATTATAAAGCATGTAAAGATACATATATTTAGAAAAATCATCAATAAAGGTGATAAAATATTTTTTACCTTGAATGACCATGTCTAGACAACATATATCTATATGTATGATTTCTAATATGTTTGAACTCCTATTGGCACCTTTCTTTGACTTGTTTCCCTTAATGCAGTCCACATATGTCTCAAAGTTAGTAAAATATAGAGTACTAAGTACCCCATCTTTCACTAATCTTTTAACTCTTTCTATGGAGATATGTCACAATGTAGAAGAGTCATCGTCAATAATACACCTTTTAGTGCCAACTTGAACATGCATAGTGTTATGAGTGGCATTATTTGGCAAATTAATACAATAAAGACCATTAGACAAAATATCATTCCCAATATAATAAGATTTATTAAATAAACTAAAGGATGTTTCTCAAAAGTGAAAGGAATAACCAAAAAGTACAAGTCTTGAAATCGAAATCAAGTTTCTAGAGAAACTTGGAATATAAAAGGTCTTTTCTACGACCTCCAAAATGTGAGGCCATCTTGTTACCAGAAAAGATGTATTGCTCACTTCCCACTAGCTTTCTTAGATTTCACATACCCTATAAGGAGTTTGCAATATGGATTATTGATCCAAAATCAATCCACTAGGTGTTACAAGATTAGATTACCTTTATTCTCAAGCCATTTTTGGAATTTGATACATTCCTTCTTCATATGTCTCTTCTTTTTACAGAAGAACACTTGGCTTCTTTCTTAATATCATCCTGGGGTAGAATTATCCCTTTTTCTTTCTATTTGTATTGAGATTTGCCTTTCCCATACATTGTAGCCAACATTACTCTTTCACCAAATTTCATAACAAGCCTCCCTTCCTCTTGAACACATATGGTCATTAGTTCATTGATTAACCATTTATCCTTATATGTATTGTACGATATTTTGAATGGCTTGTACTGATGTGAGAGAGTGTTAAGGATATAGTGCAACATGAAGGATTCTGACATCTCAACCTCGAGATTCTTAAGTTAAGCCGCAATGTCCCTTATTTTCATAATGTGTTCACACCTTTCATACTAGTGAGTCTTAAGGAAGAGAACTTTATAATAAGGGTGCTTGCTAAAGCCTTATATGAAGTGACGAACTGATCATTAATGGCCTTTAGCAAGTCCTAAACATTGTTATGTTGATCAACAGAACCACGAATACTAGAAATCTTAAGTCTTAATGAACATTATGCTATGGTGATTAAATCACTCCCATTGTTCATAAAGCATGATATTCTCTGGAGTGCTGGTTTTAGTAATTTTAGGTGGCTCGTTTTTCCTAATAGCATAGTTAATATCCATCCACCCTAGATGAAGGAGAATTCTTTCCTTCCATACTTTATAATTATCCCCTTTCAGATCGAGAATGTCACAATGGATATCAGAGAAATTTAGAAGTTCAAAAGCTGTAATTAAAGATTATATGCTTATTAAAATTTGAGACTTAAATTATAGTCATTCTTTATCAATGTAAATCATGAAAAATATGAATCTAGTGACATAAAACTTGTATGTGGACTAAAATTGTAATTCAATTATATTCATGTTAACTTTATGATAAAATTATCAAATTATGTTTCTTTTCTTAATCCCTATGGGTAAATTAGAAAATATAATTTGATATTTTATCATAATTAATCACACAAAATATAATAAAAATTCATGTGGGATACGATTTATTATATCACATATGATTAATTACAATTAATATTTATTTTAGAAATGTAATATTAAATAAACCTTATTATAGTTTTAATTAATTAAAGATGTTGTGGATACTACCTAATTAATTAAATTATATGAATTACTTAAATATTAGCTAAATCCTTAGGCTCAATAATTGCATAAAACCATAAGCAATATTAATTTAATTCCAAATGTGCAAATATTATCTATCATAAGATTCCATGTATGACAATAAATTATACAAGCAAAAATATATAATATAAGCACTAATTAAATCCATAAAGAGCCATTAACAATTAATTCCATTATGCATAAATTATTTAACCAAATTTTCATATGTATAATTAATTACAAAATTTATACATACAAATACCAAACCAAATAATTTAAGCATAATGTATTTAAAAAAGTTTTAATGTGCCCAAATAAATAGAACATGTATAATAAATATTCTACATGTGATAAATTTAAGTTAAATAATTAATCACATTAAAATCATATTCGTAATTTTTTTAATAAAAATTATATTCGGAATATAAATAAAATAATCTTGGTACATAGTTAGACAAAAGGTGCATCCCGGTCCAGTGGACAGTCCTATTTATGCCTAGCAGCAAAATCCGGGTTTGATTCCCAACTTTAACATTTTTTAAAAATTAAATTCCTAATGTATATAAAAGTAAGTGTGATACAAAAAATAATGTAAAGTGCATCTTGGTCCAGTGGATAGCACCCTTCATTTCCGGCAACAAAATCTACTCAATTCCCTACTAAAACAATTTAAAAAAAAATCAGAAATGACATGTCATTTATCCTTGCAAAGGTTGTCTTCAACCTCCAGCGAGGTCAACTCGACCTGGTTTTGACCCGAATGGATACTAGAAAGTATCTCATTATTCCGGTGACAAAAACCAAAATTCTTTTTATCAAATTTCTCAAAATTTAATTTGCAAGTGATTCATGGTCTCAATTTGGATCAAAAATGTCATTTTAAATAAAAAATATTAATTAATACATTCTAATGAACACAAACGGAAAATTAGATTTATTTTCTTCATGGTTTTTCACGTTTCAATTCCCAGGATCATTATAATATCAATATTGAAATAATTTATAATTTTCATATACATCAAAACAAGCAAAATAAAAAACTCAAATTCTCAGTTCCTCGTGAAATAGAGTAAAATAAAGGTGTTTTCAAAAATGACTCTGATACCAAATGTTGGATCATAATTTGATTTAGAAACATTCAGAAAACCATATGAATTCAAATTTAAACACAACGAAAGCAAAAATGGATTGAAAATATATCTTCTACCATTGATCAAATTTCACCTCTTTACGGGAATTCCAATGGATTTTGTGGTTTGATGCTCTAACTATTTGTCACACTTACTCTCTGTGTTTAATGGTGTATGTTAATGATAATCAATGAGTAGTGAGAGGACCCGATGTCTTTATAAAGGTTCTCTCATCAAAAACCTCCTATGGTTTCGTAACTGATCTACAGTTACGAAATCGAACCCTTACCATCGTAACATGTTTAATGTTGCACCATAAAAAAATGTTAGAATGAATTGATGTAACCGTATGGTGTTTTCCTGTTTGGGATTATAAAATAAGTCTAGCCCTATATGATTAGATTTCCTTCTTTATTTATTTATTATTTTATTCATAAATAAATTATGTAAATTAGTTGAATCAATGTAATCAATTTTGAAGTTATTGTCCATTCAGTGAACACTAGGGCAACTTTTTTGATTCATGGTTGTTATTTTTTAATTAAAGTTGTAGGTGATATATATTAATAATTAGACATCTAACTATTGATATTTGTTTGACACCTTCGTCATTTAATACCTCATTTATTTATATTATTAAATATAGATAAAAGCCTAAAACGTAAGCTCATAAAAAAAGTTCTCTTCAAAACCTCCGGTTTTCTATTTGGTTCAGTTTTTGGACACCTTTAATGAGAAATAATGTGAAAATTTTAATATGTTATTAAACCGGTTCGACCGGTTTAAAAATTAATACAAACTGGACTAGACCGTTTAAAAAAAGATTTTAATAAATACAAATCAGACCAGACCGTTTAAAAACAGTTTTAATAAATACAAACGAACAGGACTGTTTAATTTGTAAAACCGTTCGGTCCAGTTTTTTGATTTGGTTCGGTCCAAACCGATTTATGGACACCCGTAGTTGTTAGCATTAGAAATAAAAGTAGTAACAAATGATGGTACATCCCACGATAATGTTACTGTATAAAAACTAAGAGCCTTAAATGATATACTATTGATCATGGCGTTGCACTCCCGGTAAAAGTTATATGGAATTAAGAGTTATGGTAAAATAATGATTTTCATATTGAGTGAATGTCTAAAAATCTTAGTGATGGAAAATAATGTTAAAGATATTTAAATCAGTTAAATTATGTGGTTTAAATTATTTAGAATTGATATTGTTAATAACTTTTAAGATTAGTTTATTTTGAATTTAAATGTGTATTTGATTATGAGTATTTAGAAAAGTTATATAAATACCTCTATTATTTAATTGTTGAAGACATTGTGGAATTATGAATTGAATATTATTATTTTTCCCCTGATTGTTCTTTTTTTCATTTTTTATTTCCCTAATTTCTTCTAAATATTCTTGGTTCTCCCAAGGTTCAACAGCATATAAATAATGTTGGTCAACACTTCGCTGATAATAGTGACATCCTTGACCGAATTGTAAAAAAAAATTGAATCTATGATGCGAAGGAGGAATATCATCCAAGCATAGAGATGATATCAATATATTATCACTATTATAAAAAGTACATATTATCTCGGTTTTTAACCGTGACCATAGACCTATAACTACTGTTATAAGAATCGAGGTCTAAGTGAAAGATATCATAGGTAACGACATATGACCTCAGTTTTTCTAATAACCGAGGTCATAGGGTATACATAAATTAAAAAAATATAATTATATATTAATTATAATATTAAAAATCAATATAAATTATAATAAATTTATTAAAAATTATATTATATTAAAATTAAAAGAATAATTACATTCGAAAGTTTATTATGCACTAAAAATTAATAAACACGATTTACAATAGAAATAACTTGAGCATAGTATTTATTTTTATCTATTTTGAGACTCAAAACACAATTCGCCTACTACGATCTGTTGCATTTTGCTTGTCGCTGGTGCTGTTCTTATTTGGTGTCTTGGTGTGCGATTCTTGTGGTGTCTTGGTGCGCCTACTACGTTGGTGTGCTGGTGCGCCTAATGATTGGTGTACCTGATGCGCTGGTAACAGTAGATAAAATAAGAATGAACCATAAACACAATATACAATAGAAATAACAGTAGATAAAATAAGAATGAACCATAAAAGTTGTTTACAATAGACTCAAAACATAGTCTAGCATAACATAGCAAGCAAGTAATAAGAATGAACCATAAACACTGTGTACAATAGAAATAACTTAAGCATAGTATTTATTTTTATCTATTTTGAGTCTCAAAACACAGTGCACATAGGTACTTACCAGAAAAGCATATCTTCCTTATTTATCATTCACCTTTCCCAAAACTGGGATTTCTATCTCCAAATTAAAACGTATACTACATATAAAAGATTAGATGGAAAGAACAAACAAATATAGCAACAACAATTTGTAGTATAACTATTGAAATAATCTAACAAGAGACTTCAAACAAAAATTACCTTAAATGAATTGTTATCGGTAACACCTTGTGTGGTTCTCTCATTAATAAAGCTAATTAAGCACAATTATGGTGAGATAGCAAAAAGAGACACTAATAAAAGAAATAGATAATCTGAAATTTTAATAGCATTGACCCAAATGGAATTAACTTGCTTATCCGAGACTTTCAATGTTTGTTCAATTAAGACGTTCATTTATGTTTTCAATTCTGATCATCCAAAGTCCATTCAAATTACATACATAATAGCCGCAGTGGCCTGCTAAAACTTCTCTGGTGAAACTACTCTGCAATAGAAATAGGAAAATTTACAATTACTCATTACAAGATAATTGGTAAATAATATATCAATAAATATTTTTAAAAATATTTTTTTGGTCCTCTCTATTTATTGTTACAAAAATGCTAGGGTGAAATAGGCACAACACCAACACCAACCCAAGCACCAGGCACCAGTGCACCAGCACCAACACCAATACTAGCGTACCACCCCAAAAAACCAACAATAGCGCACCACCCTAACGAACAAGCACCAGCACCAATCCAAGCACCAAGCGACCACATGTTCCACAAACCATACCAAGCGACCTTCTTAACAAATTTTCATAACCCATCTAGGAAATATCCAACATCCAAATTTCTCAATGTAAGCAAGTCTTTAGGCAGCTAGAAATGACCTCTACTTATCGATCGAGATTTGGTACCAAAATTCATTTATAAAGGAAAAGATGAGTTGATATTACCAAAAAGATTCAAGTAATGGCCAAAGAGCTACTATGGCGAGAGTGGAATAGAGGTTGGAACGTAGTGCGAGAGTGGAATAGATGTTGAAATGTGGTGCGAGAATGGAATATAGGCTGGAACACGGCGGCCGAGAGTGGAATAGAGCCTGGAACGCGGCGTGAGGGTTTCAAGTAGAGAAGAGAATATACACAATGCTAGGGTTTCGCGTGAGTAGTTGTAGGGAAATTATATGATATATATATATATATATATATACGGGAAAAAAAGAAAAAAATCAGAAAAAAATTTGGTATTTAGTGTAAAAAAGAGAAAATTGAGAGGAAAAAAATAAAAAAAGAAGAAGAAAAAAAATTGGTAAAACAATTTGGTGTTTAGTGTAAATTAAAGAGAGAAAATTAATAAAGTATGTCTATGACCTCGTTTTAAAATAACCAAGGTTATAGGGTATGTCTATGATCTCAATTTTATAAAAATTGAGATCATAAAATATATCTGTGGGCTCGGTTTTATAAAAATTGAGACCAAAACCCTATAATTTTGGTTTTTCTAATAACCGTGGTTAAATATCGAAAATTATATGTACATATATTTTAGTAGTGTATAAAAGATTTCCATAACCAAAATTACTTAGATGATTATTACATGAATTTAATAGACTCTATGAGTTTCAAGAATTTCATATTATTTCAATTTTATGAATTTCAAACGTTTCTCATCAGATCAAGCTAAAGTGCCAACTTGATGGTCTTACTAGTTTCTTTAGTTTTTCATATATTCATTAAAAATCTCAACCATGGGATTCCGTCATATTTAAAGTTCTATTTAATACTTATAACTCCACTACTCATCAATGGAGCTTTTCCCAAACGTGGAGAATTGATAGAAAATAATAATAAATACATTTAAAGAATTTTATATTCAGTATTTATACTATCTATTAGGATATATAGATAATAATATGGTTTAAATTATTTAGAATTAATATCGTGAATATCATTTTAGGTTAGTTTATTTTGAATTAAATAGTTATCATTTGATTATGAGTTATTTCATTTAGCTCAAAAGGTTCTATATCATTGTGTTGTCGAAGGCTGATAAAAATTATGAATTGAGTATTATTATTTATCCACTAATTTTTATGTTTCTGTTTTTTTTCTTTCCAATTTCTATTCATTTAATCTTTAACTCTAATTTTGTCTAAATTTTCTTCCTTTAAATCTATTTCTCTCTCCTATCTTCTTCCCATTCCACATTACTTAGGGAATAATATTTCTACCTTTCCGTGTTAGATTTTAATTATATATTAAATCTGAATTTTTTTTATTAGTTTGAGAGTTACTTGAATTAAAAATTTGGCTTTTATTTAATTTTTTTTTGTTGAAGAATTTGAAGGTAGTCTTAAACCTAACTAAAAAAAGGATTTAATTTAGTTATTTATTTCAACAAGTGATCTTGTAGTAAAATTGATTCATTTTTATTTTAATCATAGATTCTAATCACGTCATATTGTAATTAATTTTAATTAATTGCAACATATATGAACTTATATATGATATAAATATATATTGAATAATAAATTGTCAAATATCTAATTAAATTCGTTATAAAGTGATTAAATTAAGTCTTATATATCGAGTTCAATATGTGTCATGAGAATTGGGGTTTTTAATGTGTATAATACGTATTAATAACTTTATGATTTAATGATGGTCTAAAGGATATAAAGTCTAGAAATAATACAATTATGCTATTGGTCCCTAGAAAACATAATTAAATATGACAATGTTCTGTAAATAAAGAAATAACCATATAGGCAAGTTCTGAATTCAAAATTTGAATATGCTAAGGATCTAATAAGGAAATACCCATTTAGGCAAGTTCTAAATTCATAATTTGAATCCGCTTCGGATCCAATAAGGAAATATCCATATAGGAAAGTTCTGAATTCAAAATTTGAATTCGTTTAGGATCCAATAAGAAAATATTAAAATGGAAATAGAGTATAGATCACCTCTTGAAATTTAGAGGCATCTTTTCTTCTACTAGCACCTCTCTCTCTCTCTCTCTCTCTCTCTTAATATATAGAAAATAGAAAATGTTGAGAAAAAAATAGAGAAAGGGTCTTTCGGTCAAGAACTTACGATTCGAGTATCTCTTGCTCTCTCCATCGAATGTGAGAGAGATTACTTGGAGATCTAAAGGCTTCCAGTGATCATCGGTGATTGTGTCTCTCTGGAAGATTATGGATATGAACCAAGGTAATTTAGAATTAAAAATTAGAAGTTCACTAGAGGATCATGGTAAGTCTAGGATTTTTGAATTGCAGTATGGTTATGCAATATATATAAATCTATCAATTGGTATCAGAGCCTACTCTAGTTGAATTGTTAAATTTTTATTTTGGTTTGGAATTTTTTTTAAGAAAATTAATAAGTTTAAATTTATGAATAATTTTTTTGAAGAACAAGTCTCTTCTGTTTGAAAATTTTTAAGATGGATATTTAGGTAATGACATAATTTTTTGATTCAAATTATTCATGATAATTAATTGCGGACCATTTCTGATTTGGATTAATGGCGCAATTATTTTTTCTATATCTGCAATTGTTTTATCCTTTCAACTAACTCGTTTATGTGAACTTTTGTTTACTATATTTGATTTTTGGTTAGGCCAAAAGATACTAATTAAATCATGATTAATTAAACCTAGTTTGGTTAAGCGAGACTTGATTTTGGATTTTGTTCAAATGATTATTTGGTCAAATTGATTGTTTGAAGAATTAATAAGTTTGAACTAAGTCATGTTTTAAATAAATTTTTACCAAGGATAATATCAAGTCATTATGAAGGCTTTATATTAAGATATATATTGGAAAATGATTGACCAAGGCATCATCTTACCAAAGTAAGCTCTCATATTAATAAACCATTCTATTGTTGTCTTTGGTCAAATCTAACAATTTAAACTCATATCAAGGTGTCTAAGTTAGGTTTATGATTTAAGTATCCGGAACTAACTTTAAGATTTTGAAACTATTATGAAAGATATGTTGTCAATATATCTTTCAATAATAAGTCTTATAAAAATCCTTGAAACAAAGCATGCCTCGAGATGAGATTTAGATGACATTGTCTAATACCCAAAAGTATTACCTTAAATCAGATTCAGATAATTTAAATCTTAAATCTAACTATCTTGTTTATTATGAAAAATACTTCATTAATTAATGTATTCTACATTTACAAACTTCTTTTTAATCTTAATAAAGAAATAAAACTCAATTCCTTTTGTAAAAATATTTAATCTACTTTAATATTTCACATGTATAATAAAATTACTAATATATCTCATATTATATACACCCAGACATTCATAGTTTAATAAAGGATTAATAAATTAAACATATAGCATTTAAAACAACACTTAGAGATAATCTAAAACGAATACATTTAAATATATCTCAACGAAATTGTTTATTACTTATGTTTTGGAAAACCTCAAAAAATATTGTTGCATATTTTATTGAATTGAAGCTAGAAATTATTCTATAAACTAAATCCGTTCAACTCTTAAATGAGAGAAGAACTTTAAACTAATAAATGAAAACCTTAAAAAAACTAAGAAATGTAAAGAATGAAGGATAAAGGGTTAAATGATATTTTTTTTACAATAGAAATAAGGTCTTATTTATAGGGTGAGGAAATGAGAGAAATGTGAAATTTTTAGATTGACATTACGACATACATTTGTTCCATGCTGCAACATACATAAGTTGTACATAATCCACTAAATTCACACAATGGCATACTTCTTTTTATGCTACATTGTGCTTAATTTTTAGGATGTATTGATGTAATTGGTATTGCCTTGTGGTACGACATACAAAACTTTTACACTTAAGCATACTCGTCTCTACATCACTTGGAATCCTTTATTTGTATATCTTCTTTTCAATTTTTGAAATATTTGTAACACTTAACATTTGTTATCTTTTTAAGCTCCAATAGTTGCAACGAAGTGCTTCCGGTATATTTCTTCAAGTTAAATAATTTAAATACAAGAAATACCTGAAAAATAACAAAATATACCCATAATTTTAAAAAAGATAGATTTGTGTAAAATAATATTAAAACTAAGCAAATATGAATCTATTTAATCATTAAACATATATAAAATTTGAATATATTAAGTGGTTTTGAGTACTTATAACAGGTAAAGTAAGAAAAGAAAGAAATTATTCTAATGTGTGAAGAAAGTAGGCTATAGAGGGTACTTTATATATATAGGCTTAAATACACCTCGATACATACATCGCAAACCTCCTCGTCAAAGTGTTTGATGAGCTTTTTGGTGAGGTGATGTCGAGCAATATGGGGAGCTATATGAATATGTGGGTTTTGTGGGACCAAATAGATGAGAAAAACAACCAATGCAATCAACATAAACGTTCACATGATAATCAATTCAAATTGTATTCATGTAAGGGTATGAAATTTTTTGACGACATGCATTGTGTGTGAAATGCAAACTTTGTTTACTATATATGTCATCAAGATATGTTTATGTGAATCAAGCAAATATAAATATAGACTCAAGTGAAACCAAACTTCATATGTCCACATTTATCCTCTCTCTCCACTAATGTAGGTGTTAGCCTAGAAGAATTCATTAGGTCTTTCAAATCTTGTGAAGCAAGGCTAAGGTTTGGCTAGATTAAAAGAGACATGTATAGGTTTAAGCACACCTTTAGTCAACCGAAAGAAAATACTATAAGCAAGGAGCTCCTAACCACAAGATTAAACCTTTAAACTCATGTTCTTTTTCTTTTACTTTTCAATATTCATACACTTACATCCCTAAAACATTAGATCTTTTTTCTGTAGGTCTTATCATTCATTTGTGGACGCCTTTCTTTTTATTTTTCTTTTTTTCCTTATTCCTTTTCTTTTTTTATTTATCTTTTTCTTTAAACACGAGGATTAAAAAAATCTCAAAATAAATAAGTTCAAAAAATAATAATTGAAACTCAACCAAAGATGTGTAAGGTAAGTGTGATTTATGTTTAGCTAGAAGTTAAAAATAAATGAAACGATAAAAAAAAACTCTTCCTTAAAAATTAAGGATACGAAAACATTATTGGCAAGAAACGTAGCTTAAACTTATTAAGTCAACTTTTTGAAATCCCAAAATTTCTTTTACATACATTGCATTAATGTAGTTGAGTCAAATTACAATTGAATTTTTAACTCAGGAGTAACTAATCATACTTTCTCTTACTTTGGCACGATTTCAGGAACTGGATAGCTCAATGAAGGACATGTCAATATCAAACTTGGACTTGACAAGATAGCAATACGACCATAGGAATAACAGTTATATCATTTGAAAAATTTAGAACTTCTAATAATTTTTATGAATATTTGAATAATCGATTGTGTTATTAGAATGCATTTATATTCAGTGAATACGATCCAAGTAATCGATGAATCTTTGCCCAAGAAACAAAATGTTTTAATTTGGTCATGTCAACTAAATTGGGTTGAGATATTGAGCCATTAGACACTCAACTATTCACTTTCTTATTCCTGTTTGGAATGTAAGATGACTAAGCACCATGTGGATGGACACATATGTGGTAGTCATATATATGTCCAAGCATGTGGTGATTATGATTACTTCATGTAAAGAGGTTTGCTTTAAATTTGGCTACGTCTACTTTATGTACCACAAGTCTAAAGCTTTTGACAAGTTTAAAGAGTTCAAGATTGATGTGTGGAATCAACTAGATAGACAAATCAAACAACTTCCATGATCCAGTATCCCTAGTATCCCTAAAAATTATGGAGTTGCAAAAAGGGTAAACCTAACTTTGTAGGACACGAGGTACATGTTAAGTTATTCAATAATAAACATAAGGATGATATGCCCCAAAAAAAAAGTTTGTTGGTAATTGTTTGATTTTCTTAAATATTAGTTAAATGTTTTAAAAAATTAATAAAAATAACATCTTTAAAACTTGTAATCATAAACATATCATTTTTTATATTAATTTCGTATACTTTTATTATTAAAAAAAATCTAACAAATATTTTATTTTGAACGTTATAGGATTGTATATCATTTAAATTAAATTGTGATTATTTAAATTTATTCAATATTGAATATTATTTAATTGATACCCGTTTAATATTTTTATATTTAGGTACTATTTTTATTTTTATAAATTTTAAAAATGTTATTTTTTGTAGTTTATAATTGTTTTATAGATAATTTATCTAAAATTAAGGGAAATATTTTTGGTAGTTTTCTAAACATACCGAATGTTTTTTTTTTTTTGAGAAATTTATTAATGAAGTTATAAAATCAAGTGAAATATTTTATATTAGTTAATTAAAAATCAATAAAATGGAACTTTTAAAAAAAATGTGTCAAACCAACACCAAAATAAATTTTGATTTAGGTTAGAGGGAGATTACGATATGAGAGAGCCAACATTTTCAGAATGAGTGAGAAAGAGGGATTTGGTGTTTGGTTCTTGAAAGCTTCACAAAACCTATCTCTGAAATGATAACGGTGACGAAGAGGTTTTTCCCCTATTCGCTCGGGGAGAAACAAACAGAAACTAAAATATACTATTTAAATGTATTTTTTTATAAAATTATTTGTTAATTAAGTAATTAAAACATGAAATTTAAACAATAAAAAAATAAAATTTAATATGAATTCATGTTAGCCAAAAATACTCAAATAAAAATTGTTTAAATTATTTTAAAAATTGACCATATACTAATATAAATCAATAAATACTAAACAAATATTTTATAAATTATGTTTCATATTAATTGTCATCCTATTATTATTAAATATTTGTATTTTAATTATTTAATAAAAAAATATATTTTAATAAAAATCATCAAAATAATATAATTTAATCTTAATTAATAACCTAATTTTATAAGTTAATGAAACATATTAATTATCATCCTATTATTATTAAATATTTATATTTTAATTATTTAATAAAAAATATATTTTAATAAAAATCATCAAAATAATATAATTTAATCTTAATTAATAACCTAATTTTATAAGTTAATGAAACATATTAATTATCATCCTATTATTATTAAATATTTATATTTTAATTATTTAATAAAAAAATATATTTTAATAAAAATTATTAAAATAATATAATTTAATCTTAATTAATAACCTAATTTTATAAGTTAATTAAACTAAATAAAATCATTTTTAATCTTTAAAATCAATTTACAATAATGCTCTAAAGTTTGTGACACTTCTGTCTATTTAGCAAAGCCTTTTATCTCTGCGTTTTTTTTTTCTTTTACTTTTTTGCTAATTTTTAAATTAGGCATGATTGGTTTTTATCAAAGAGTTGGTGGGAATTTTATGTAGAGGAGAGAAAGCTTGAGAGAAGGGTTGTCAACGCTTTAGCCAATAGTTGAATTAAATGCGTCAACAAGTATGGACCATTATATGATAATGGCATATACACATGACATAGTGATACCTAACAGTGTTCTTTGGGACTCATATTCAAGGCAACCTCCATTGAATCTGATTCCTCAGTGACACTAACCTTGGTAATCATTTGCTCTTTATTATAAAGTAACGTTATCGGGAGTGGTGTCGTATTTATTAAGTAATATGCAAATATTAAATTTATTGCTGAATTAAAATGATAATAAGTCGAAATAATTGTAAAATTAATTAATTTTAATGTTAACAAGAGTTATTTATATTGGGATAGGTAAAATTATAAATGAAAAAAAATTATTCCTTTATTATAAAAGCTTTACTTATTATAAAAATCTATTGAGATAAGTATTTAGTGTACGTGTGGCTAGAAATTCTAATGATCTAGAGTGACATATAAGAACAATCTACCAAGAATTAAAATGAAAAAACGTGAACACATTTATTCTTTTGTAATATTTTTAACATAAAAAAATTCATAATGAACGCATTTAGTGTTTTGTAATATTTATAACATTAAACAATTTTAAAAAGAAATTAAATTCCATAATATAACTCATAATATTAGAGAAAAAATTATTATTGCAATTTAAACAGCTTTAGAAGGTTTGATAAATTGAATTTAAACTCTAGTTTTCTAAGAACTAAATTTCAAGGCTACAAAAAAATCTTATAAATTAAGAGATTTTTATATATGATAGTAAGATAAAAGGATTTATTATTTTAATAGTACTACGATTTTATTTTTGATATTTTTTTTACCACTATTTTTGAGATGATGTTTTAGCGGTACCTCTATTTAAAAAATAATAATTTAGTATAATTTTTCTCATGTGTAATAATATACATGTGATATTTAAAATATATTTTTAGATAATCAATTAATATATGAACAAAGGAGTTGGTAAGAACGATTAAACATTTAACCCACTTACTATTGATGATGTGAATATTGCATGTGTATTACTACATATGTGAAAAATCTTAATTAAATGACAAAGTATATTAAGATAGCATTAAGATACTTCTTAAAAATTATGGGTAAAAACTAGTATCAAAAATAAAATCGTGATATTATTAAGATAGCAAACCCAAATGTCAAAGTAGGAAATAAATAGTAGACAACTCACAAATGAACATTGTATCAAATAAAGGATCAAATTATAGAATTAGCACAAGCCTAAAAGCTATAAATTACAATTAAAGTTTAAAAAAGAAAAAAATTGAATTATTCGAGGCTTATGTTACATGCACGATGTTGTAAGATAGATTTTTTCGCTTACATTAGTGTTTGAGAACAAAGTAAAAATACATTTCATGATATAATAATCAAATCACATTAGTTGCACACCACCAAATATTGTTATGACGAACTATTTTGTGCCTGTATTCTATCACATTGAAACCTAAATATAGGATTGGGAGTTAGGATTGATGAGAATAGTTATATTAACAACGATAATAACCTCACATCAATTTTGATAGTTTCGATTAATAATCATTAATTACAAGTATATATTAGCTCCCATATTTTACCCATTATTCTTTTTTTAATATTTATTAAAAATATACTTATTTTAAAAAATTAAAAAATTTAAAATAATACTTATATTTTATTTAAAATATTGATATTAGTTTTTATTATTTAACACACGCATAAACTAAATCTAATTACTAGATGTTTTGTTTGTTTAATAATAAAAATATCTTTTAAAAATTCATTATATGTATATAAAAAATATAATATTAATATATGTGTAATTTCGATTAATTATAGTTTTAAAATTACAATTACCATTTTCGTTCCATGCTTAATCAATTACGAATAATTCTAAGGAAAAATGGTCAAATTATTACAGATAATCATAGTTTTAATTATTCAATGATAAAATGCCCATCCCTCTCTAATTGTAAAGTAATATTATTTTGGAAATTAACTAAGTTCTCTGTGGGGAAAATTTCTAGAATGGAGATCCATTTTCTCTGTTTTTCCTCAACTGCCTAGCCAATTAAATAACCATTCAAGCAGGATTGTTGGAATAACAAAATTGATGTAGTTATCCTCCATAAATAATATTGAAAAAAATTCAATTGTTGTTGAAACTGATTCAATAACTCTTTAACAGTTGCAAAAGAAGTTTACGAGTTTTATTTTTATTTTGAGAAGAAAAATAATTTTTTTTTGATGCATAGTCAAATAATTTTGGACACATTCGTGTTTGTAGGGCGTGTAGGCACGATTGAAGTCCAAGGTTTTTAGATCAATCATCAAAGGATTTGCGCGCATCCCATGTGTACACACATATAGAAATCATATTTATTGCTACATTAAGTTACGACACATAGGAAGTCATATGCTATATAAAGCCTTGAATGTATTGTAAAATTTTCTATATAAGACTAACCAAAATAACAACATTTTTTCCTTCTCAATGAGTGAAATTGGTACTCAATTTCATTTTTAGCATATAAATATATGATTTTGAAGTCTTCATGGAGGAGAATGTAAATCAATACCAAGTAGTTTAACTGAAAATAATGCCTAAAAAAAACTTCACTACATGCAAAAAAAGCCCTTTTGTTCGAACAATTCCCCCATGAATGAAAACTTGAAGAAATTTTATTAATATTAACTCAATTCAATTTGACACATGATAATAAAGTTCAATGGTTTAAGACCTATATGGGATAAATAGGTGTTATTTTTGAACCTTCTCTTGTGAAAATATGTTTACCTTACTAGCTGATAATAGATCTAATGTTCTTGAATTGTTCTTCTACTTATGTAAACAATGACATATTTCATACATAAATATTTCCTAATGCAATTCAGTTCTTACTGTCATGTTCATTTTTGCCTTGAAAATATGCTTATTTGTTTGAGAGCTTCTAAAGAATTGAGCTCAACACAATTCTCTTTCGAAGTGGACTAGCTTCTTTTAACCTATAGTAGTCCGCTTGACATTCTCTTCATAAGAATCAATAAAAACTTTAAGTTAGCCTTTACTCCACGAGTATTGCTATTGAGAGAGTCCTAGACCCATACACACTTCTTGGGACTTGCTCCTAAATCTTAAGCAATAGAAAAGGCAAACAAACAGAAAAAACAGTAAAACATATATAAAGTGCACCAATAGTAGGCATAAATATTAAAAAGTGTAATCTAAAGCACGAATCATATATCAGAATAGACAGAAAAGTAGGAAACATGGCATTTTAGAATCGAAATAGAAAGAAAAGATTTTCAATCATAATCAAATCCTTATATGTGCAAGTATATTTTGATAAAGTCTTGATTATACAATCATAATATGTTAGCATACAAACAAAGTGATATAGCAAGGTAAATCCATATATAAATCCTATCTATGTGGTAACATACTTAGATTGCTTATAAAAATCACTTGACAACAAACAAACTACTAATGTAAATAAATAGTAAAAGCCTAAGATTGCAACTCTTGATAATAGAATCACATATACTCAATTGATTTCCAATGCCACAATATACTTAAGTTGAATATCACTTCTCATAAATATAACCCCATTCATGTGATATACCCGAATGCATTGGCTTTCGACTATCAACCTAGTGTAATCTTCTTATGTCTTTGAGTTACTAGCTCCTTTAATGGGTATCTCCAACTTATTTTTCTTGTTTAATGGTCAAGGCCAATGATCAATAATAAAAAACAAAGTTGAATCTTTTAGGAATACCATTGCAATGGATTAAGTTAATCAAGCTTTGGAATACCTAAACTCTTGTAGAGCCACGAATTCCAATTTGTTTACCCTAAGTTTCACTCACCCCAAGAACGAGTGCACCAAAATTATCAAATATTGATCATGAGGAATGCTAGAAACTCATCCCTAGGGATATAAGGAACACTTTATCCTTAGGACAAAAACTATAATAAACTCAGGATTATGGGTATATGTAATAATGGTGCCATTAAGATTCAATTAGAATGAATCATAATGGTCCAATTCTTTCATATGTTATTCTCTTGCGACAAAGACAAGTTATCCAAGCGTAACACCTCAATCTATAATTTCAATACATTTGTATCTATTATATAGAAAGCATTACACACCTTTAAACTTGAGTGCATATCTCAATACCCAACACTCATGAGTAATTGTAAGAAAATACAATTTTTTTTAAATAATTCATACAGTGTCTTTGATGCCTTATTTTGGACTAACTTATTTAAAAGGTAGTTAGTTGATAAAATAGCTTCCCTCACAAGTTATGTGATAATCGATAACTTAATATCATTGCATTCACCATTTATTTCAACATATGGTTATTTTGTTCAGTAACATCCTTTTGTTGAGAAGAATAAGATGCTTTGATTCCATGTATAATTCCTTGTTATATACAGAATTCATCAAACAGTACTTCATACTAACAATTTTAATCATTTTGTAATACCTTGATTTTTATTTTTAGTTGATTCTCAACTTCAACTTTATAAAGAATAAATTTCTCTAAAGCATCATTATTGTTTTTGATCAAATACACGGTCATATTTCATGTCATCATCGATAAGAGTAATAAAAAACTTATTTTCACTCCTTGTTTGAAAAAATTTCAAATCAAATAGATCATTATGGATTAATTCAAAGGATTCAATGTTCATTTCAATTGAATGTAAGGATGACCTAGTGATTTTGCTTCTACACAAGTCTCACATTTGTACTTAAAATCAATTTGAAAAGTATTTATATGATCCACGTTAATTAATCTATGCAATGTATAATAATTAACATGACTTAGTTTATCATGACATAAATTGAGAGACTCAAGAAAATAAGTAACATAACTAACTTTATTAATTTTCTTAAGCATTACAATCATAACATTAAGATTAAAAAGTTTATTACAAGTATACACTTTGCCCACAAACATTCTTCTTTTATTCAACACTATCTTGTCTTTACTCAAAGACAGTTATGAACCTATGTTTTTTTCAAAAATGAACTAGACACAAATTTCTTGTGAATTTCAAGCACATACAAGAATTGTTCAAGGTTAGATCCTTCCCAAAAGTCATCTTTGGTATCATTTTTCCCTTGTCTTTTTATAGAAAAAGTAGTAGAGTTTTCCATGAATAACTTATCCCTATCCTTGATTGGTTTGAATGAGGTAAATAGCTCATTATCTAAGAAAAAAAATGCTTTTTTCTTCACTAGTATTAATCCATCACTCCTTCAGGTTAGACTCAACTAGGTTCACTTAAAAAAAACTACACACAAGTCAAGATCAAAAACATCTCGAGTGATTTCATCAACCATGTTCACCTCACAATTTATATTTCTCTTTGAAACTTACAATCTCAAGACTTATGTCCTATTCTCTAATAGTTAAAGCAAATCCCTTTGAATTTTGACTTCTTAAAGTTTCTTCTGTAAGTCCCAACATAAAACTTTTACCCAACTTATTCTTATTCTTGTTTTTCTTGTGCTTGGAGCTTTGATCATGCTCTACCATATTAGATTTAGGTACTGACAAGATAAACCCTTTCTTAGAAAAGCCATGTTATCTTCTTCCACCTTAATCCTAATAATCAAGTCCATCAAGGAAACTTTGTTTTTTCTTGTGCATAAGGTAGGACTTAGCTCTCTCTAAGAAATGGGAAAATGCTCAATAATAGTTAAAACTTAGAAGGTTTCACTTAGTACCATCCATTTATCTTATATCTCAATTAAGATATTTTGGACTTCTCAAACTTGACATCATATTTGAGAATTCCATACGTTTGAAACAATTGTACAATTGTGAGTTAGACTTTTAACCTGAGACCTATAAGGGGTTAGATATGCTAACCGATGAAATCTTTCGTGACCTTTATTCCAACTCGGCCAAGTAGGCCTCCAATGTGAATTAAGCACATAGCATAACTAAAATGCAATAAAATAACATGCTTGAATCAATAGACTATTAAAATAACTAGTAGATAAGAAAGAATAATATATGATAAACATACTAGTCAAGGTATGCTTCATAAGCTCTTATTTTCAATCACTTCAAGAACTTTTTTATGCAAATATACTTGTTAATTGATGATTGTACTCTCATAGTATGCAATCATACATAACATATTGTGTAACAAGATAAACCCATATAGGGTCCATATCCTACGTGGTAACATCCTCAGGTTATTTAACGTAACCACTTGGTAATAAGCAATTTACTAAAAATAAATCAGTAATATATAACTCAATAAAAGTTTAAATGCAAATACCTCTTCTAGTTGAGACATCTGTCCTAACTTCAGCAAAGCTACCCTCGCTCATTTTCAACACAACATCTCATCCAAGTAGATCCAAGCTCATCCCTAGAGCTTCATTACCAGAGGATGTGATTGATTACTGATAGCTCAACCTCATAACAAGTTTACTATTTATGATACTAAACTCTCAGCTAACACATGACACACATACATATAGGCTCCTAACCTATGCACCACGTTGTGACCTCGTAACACCCAACTGACACACGATACACTATTGTATAGGTTCCTTACATATGGGAACTATTTTATCTTTGCAACTACTAACCGACATATAGCACACCACCACAAAAGCTCATCATCTGTAGGAGTTGTTGCACTCTTACAACTAACTATTGACACATAACAACCTAACTCTAAGAGAAACTCCTCAAAATAATGTGAATCTTTACTAACCAACCATTCATTTTAACTCTAACCAAAACCTCACTCAATTTCATACTTTGTACTAAACGAGAAAACCTTTCCACCAATTATGGCCAATAAAAAAAGAAAGAAGAGAGTGAAATTTATATAAAAAGTTATCATCTCGGATCCTCGTTGACCATATTGGCAAGGATCATGATGAGAACGTCATAGAGCAAGCGACATTGAAAAGCATTTTGGACACTAAGAAAAACCAACTCCTCAATGAGACAGCACAACCAATAAACAAACTCCACAATGGGAAAACACAATAATAAATAACTAACAATACAAACTAAATGCAATATAAGATAGTGAGTATATGTAACAGGAAAACATGAAACTAAAGTGATACTGATCCACTAGTAACCAATCTTTCAAAAGATAAATAGAAACAATAAATAAAATATAGAGATAGTATTTTGCACATAGGAATGCCAACACTAAAAGACTTACAATACTGGTTTAGAATCTATCATCTTATAATCAAAAAAAGTGACCAATCACTACTACAAAAAGGGGAATTTAAGTCACTGTGTAAAGTCGGTTTTTTCCAAAAACTGACTTATAATGAATTTAAAGTCGATTTAGTGTAGAACCAATGCTATCCACGTTGGACGTAGCGTCGGTTGACGTGGCGACCCGATGCTACCCACATGACGTAGCATCGGTTGACGTGGAGAACCGATGCTATCCACATGACGTAGCGTTGCTTTGCCCCGTCAACCGACGCTATCCATCTAATATATCCAAATTTGGGTCATTTTTTACGCAGAACCCCATTTTCTTCCTTTCTTTCTTCCATTTTCTCCCAAAATCTACACTGTATGCCACCTTCTTTCTAAATTTTCGGCCACCTCCGACCACCATTTGCAACGTCGTTTTGTAAGTTATATTCCTCTTCTTATTATCTTTCAGATCTACTATTTTTTTAGCGAAATATTAAAAAACATTTATACCCATTTTCTGTATAAATATTTGATTTAGGTATGTTTTTTATTTTGTTTCTAATTATTATGTTTTACTTATTTTATGTGAAAATAATATCTGAAATGTTGTGGGTTTGATGGATTATATATATTTACTGTGCGTGGATAAATTTATTTATATATTATAAATAATTATATTTTATTAAGTAGAATTTTGCAGCTTATTATTCAATTTGTTTTATATTTTGTATAAATTTTTGATTTAGGTATGTTTTTTATTTTGCTTGTGTTATTATGTTTGACTTATTTTATGTAGAAATAATATCTGAAATGTTGTGGGTTTACTATGCGTGGATAAATTTATTTATATATAAATAATTATATTTTATTAAGTAATGAATAGAGGAAAAATAATATATTTTTTTAAATTTGTAAGAAATTATATTGGTATAAAAGTTATACGTGCTATCTATTGACTCTTAAACAAATTATAAATAAATAAATAAATATATATATATATATATATATTAATAAAAATCAAATAATAACTAAAAACTAAGTAGTATTATTATTTTTATTTATATATGCTACTTATGTGTTAAAATGTTAAATATGCTACTATATATAGTAGTCGCTATATATTTCTATAGAATGTTATATACGTATAATTAATATTACTTTTTAATTATGATATAGTAACATGTTTAGAAATTAGAATCAACCAAAGTGATTGGTTTTTATATATTCATGTTAACATGTTGCTTATTTTTTAATTTGTATAGAAATGGTTTTGTAAAATGATTAAAATGATAATTATTTTGTATTATGTATGTTTTGATATATATTCTAATAATTAAGAAATTTATATATAATAATATTTGAAATATATTCATTGTATACATAATTAAGTAATATGTTTAATTAATGTCATTAATAGAAAATGGACAAATCTTGGATGTCAAAGTATAGAATTGAGCAAGACTATATTTGTGGAGTTGAAAGTTTCATGGAATTTGCTTGTAAAAATAGTAATATTGGAACTAGTATGATTCGATGCCCATGTGTTAAATATACAAATGAGCGATTTCATGAATTTGATAAGGTTAAGTATCACCTTATATCTGTAATGGTATTCTATTGAGCTATAAATGTTGGTATTATCATGGAGAAAATATTGATAATACTCATGGAGAAAAGATAAATAAGAATGTGAGTGGATTACATACATCTTATCATAATGTACAGATAGAAAATATGTTTCATGGTGTTGAAGATGAATTACGCGAGGATGATCCCGAAACCTTTAATAAATTTATAGAAGATGCCGAAAAACAGTTGTATCCAAAATGCAAAAAATACACTAAAATGTCGGGATTGATTCATTTGTACAATATGAAGACAAAACATGGTTTTTCTGACAAGGGATTCACAGAATTACTAAATCTACTAGTCGATATGTTTCCTGAGGGTATTGAATTACCATCTTCAATGTATGAAGTGAAGAAATCTCTTAGTCGATTTGGCATGGAATATCATAAGATTCACGCTTGTCCTAATGATTGCATTCTTTATAGAAATGAATATGAGACATTATATGATTGTCCTATGTGTAAAGAATGGAGATGGAAGCATGGTACAAATGAGAGTACAACACATAAGAAAGGCGTGCCTGCAAAGGTTCTTTGGTACTTTCCTCCGATTCCTCGTTTTCAAAGGTTTTCAATAGTAAATATACATCAAAGATGTTGACTTGGTATTTAGATAATCAATCTAATGATGGGGTGCTATGTCATCTTTGTGATTCTCCAAATTGGAAAGTAGTAGATAATTTATCTCCTCAATTTTCATCTGATCCGCGCAATCTCCATCTTGCCATTGCTGCTGATGGAATTAATCCACATAGTTCCCTCAGTAGTAGATATAACTGTTGGCCAGTAATTATGGTAACATATAACCTTCCTCCCTGGTTGTGTATGAAAAGAAAATTCATGATGTTAACATTATTGATCTCAAGACCGAAACAACTCGGTGTTGATATTGATGTATATTTGCAGCCTCTGATAGATGATTTAAAGACGTTGTGGAATGATGGTGTAAATGTTTACGATGCACATAAAGAAGAACACTTTAACTTGAAGGGGGTCCTTTTATGGACAATTAATGATTTTTCTACCTATGGAAATTTATCAGGACATGCAACAAAAGGTTACAAGGGATGTCCTATATGTAGTGATAGAACTTCTGCAACTTATCTTGTTCACGAACGAAAGATGTCTTATAGAAGACATAGAAGATTTTTTCCATCTAGACACAAGTTTAGATACCAAAAGAAACCGTTCGATGGTGAAGAAGATCATGATCATGCAACTCGACCTTTGCGAGGTATTGCGATATTAAGGCAATTGAATGGGATGACATTCAAACGATATGGAAAGATGAAAAAAAACTCACTAAGGTAAGGAAACGAAAGAGGCCAACTAATGAAATGGGTGAGAATGAAAAAGAGTTTGAACCGACTTACCATGGTTGTTGGGAAAATAAATCAATATTTTGGGAATTACCTTATTGGAAAGACCTATACATTCGTCACATCTTAGATGTCATGCACATTGAGAAGAATGTATGTGATAGCTTGATTGGTACTTTACTTAATATACCTGGAAAAACAAAGGATGGAATTAAAGCAAGATTGGATTTAAAGAAACTAGGCATACGACCTGAATTGGAACCAAGGGTGGAAAATGATAAGAATCGAACATACTTACCACTAGCATCATATACAATGTGAAAAAAAGAGAACGATGTGTTTTGTAAATGTTTGGAGGGTGTGAAAGTTCCTGATGGTTACTCATCCAACTTAAGAAATTTTGTGTCTATCACCGATAAGAGACTATAAATTTTTTAAGGGCATTGCCCTTAAAAAATCTCATAAGCTTATATGGACAAAAGTTATGGTATGTACAAGTCAATATTAATAATTTTATTAATTTTACAATTGCATAATAAAGATCTTCAAATATGAAAATTCATGTACACTTGTTTTTTGTAGGTTCCACAACAAAATAATGGAGTCATGTGTGGTTATTATGTCATGAAGTTTATGAGCGAAATCATCACAAATATCAAAATTTCAATTGATGATATGGTAATATCTTTTACCCATATACATAAAAGTTTTTAACATATTTGAGTTTGTTTTTGTAAATAAATGAAATTATATTCTTATTTTAATTTTAAATACATGTAGTTCTTTGGTTGGAACAAGACGGGCTACGACCAGCAAATTTTTGATGATTTACGAGAGGAATGGGCAGAAGACATGGTACAAATTATATCATCACAAGAAGAATCAGAAGAAGATTCTGATGATCTTGAATAGCATATGACAACATAACAGTAAATTTTTTAATGATTTAATTTCTCTATCTATTCCTGTGTCTAAAATCACTTGTTTGATGGATGATTATATGCTCATGTATTTAGGAGAATGCATTGTTTTATGGACCTATTTTTGGCCCAAACTACATCTCATCTCTCTTTCCTACTTTCCTTACGAACTCATATTAGCACTTTATTAATAATTTGTTTATAAATATGAATTTATCTGGGATCTCTGTTAGTATTTTTAATGCTATAATGAGCTATAAATGGACAAATTAGGTGTACGTAACTCTGATTTGTTTCTTGGTTTGTATGAGTTTTGGTGCCCATGAACGTGTTCCATATGTTTAAGGGCACCAAAACTCACACAAGCCAAGTAAGAAATCGGAGTTACACTTGATTTCATATTTAGAATTCATTATAACATTAAAAAATACTAGTAGAGATTCCAGATAACTTCATATTTATAGACAAATGGTTAATAGAGTGCTAATATGAGTTCGTCGAATGTCGTTGTACACGATAATCTCTTTTTGATGGTAATATTTATAATGATTTAATTTCTTCATTTGTATGTCTGAAGTTTAGACTGTTTGTTTAATGGATGTTTTACGTGCTCATGTATGTAGGGGAATATGAATTGTTATATGAATCAGCTGTTTTTTTGTCATAATGCTTGTGAAGGTCAATCAAGATTCTAAGCCAACCAAGCTTACTCGATCGCATAATTACACTTTGACGACATTATTTTATTTGTAATTTAAGTTAACTATATGTATTATATATACATTATTTATTTTTGTAATAAATTTAATTATCAAGTAATTAAATATATTTAATTTTTTAATTATTTGTATTATTATTTATATTTTAGTTTTTTATGCTATATATATATATATTGAATAATATAAAAAATGAGAATAAAAATAAAAAAAAGTCATAAAATGTACGGGTAAAATCGGTTCATCGCGTGAACCGACTTTAAATTTGTTTAAAGTCGATTTTTAACCGACTTTAATGTCTATTTCTGTAGTAGTGAATAACAAATTTTTTGGCACCAATATTTTCTGTTTGATATTTCTAGTCTGATGACTCCAATAAGTCTTTAGTCATCTTCTCCTTGAAGTAATCATTATATTAGGAGTCATTTAAGATGGTTAGTCATAGTTCTGACACATGTAGTTAGAATACTTATATACTTCAATAACACTAACGGACTAAAAATTCTACTCACCCTTAAGTTGCTTGAGAGCTTCTTTAGTCAAGAATTACATCATATCTAATGGAGTAAAATAGAACATAATCTTACTCCTCCACTTTTTGAAGTTCAAACCATTAAACTTCTCAAATTTTTCTACCACTTTATGATTCAAAGGAATCAAAATTGTTAACATTGGGACGATCCATGAACGAGAAAATACTTCATCACTTAGTTTATAGTATAACCACCTACAATAATTCTTCCCTACATGTTTTTTTAATGATATATTATACTTTTCATTATTCTAGATCTTGATTTTCATGATGGGAAGTCTTTCATGATATTTTCATATAGTAGATGAATTTCTTGAATAACGACATTACTATATTTGTTTTTCATTAGGTCTAATGTTTTCCATTTTGGTTACAAAGTCAAAATTCTTCCCTACATATTATAGTTAAGGTCGAGATATGTGTTAATAGACAATAAAAACTTATATTTAGTTAAATTTTAAGTATATTCAAGATATATACTATGTTATATAAGACTAAGGATATTATTAAAATCAAAATAGTATAAAAATGCACCTCATTTTTCAGAGTGAAAAATTCAAAATTTGAAGCACTTAGTCAATATATCTGTTGCATGGAATAAGGTAACATAAACATTATATATCATTGTAACATAATTAAATTCTATTATGTTTGATGATAAAAACAATAAATTTAAATAATTTACATTCCCATGTATATGATATTTTCCGTCTTACGTTGTATTAGATCCCCTATTTGACTTTTTTTGTTTTTTGTTTTGGTTGCAGCGAGGGCAAGTTTTTTGCCGAATGCTATTTATATTTTTAATTCTTATGAATCTTCCTTCAAATTTACAATACTTTACAAATAAAAATATAATATAAAATATCACATCTTTTCATATAAGCAAATATATCATAATAAAATGCATAATTTACAAATAAAACAATATCTTGCCTTTTTCATGAAAAATATTATTTATTGTAATATTGGTTACCTTTATGAATTCTTTTGAACATAGATGACATATCGTATGATTTAATACTTTATCATTGTTAGTGTATTATTAAAGGTATTAAGAGTAACTTAAAATTATTAAATTTAATATGTGCTAGAAAATTTCTCTTTTCGATCTCATTGGCTTGTGGTATTATACGTATCACATAAAAGTTATAGTATTATACGTATCACATATAAGATCAGTATGGTTGATTTGTAACTTGATTCCAAATTTACTTGATTTATTGCCTCTAATGAAAATTTGACATTATTAAATGCATAAGTTTAAATCATGCATAATTTATATTAACTCAATATTAAATATTAAAATATATATCATTATATTTAGTAATAACAAAACTTGATATGCTCACTAACGACATCCTAATTTTGCCCCAAAACATAAAATTTTCATTAAAAACAATGTGATAAATAATATTGTGTTAAATTTGATACGATATCATTCATTTAGAATGGTACTATTCACGTGCCATATTTTTTAAAAATATTTTATTTTACAAAAGATTATATTTTTAGTAATATTTGATGTAAAATGGTGATGAGGATTGTACATGGTCTAATGTTTTATCATTTTTTGTGCTTTTAAGTAATGGTGGACATAATAACCAAGAAACTACGTTACTTGACCTAAATTATGACAAATCTAACTAAGTTTTATATAGATTTTGGTTTTGAAAATACAAAAACCAACATCTATCGAGTAGGTTAAGGTTTTAAAATTTACAAGCCGATACTTAACCGAATCGACTTACATATTATTAATTTATATATTTATTTTTTAATTTTATATATTTATAATATATATATTATATATATTTATAATAATAATTAAAAAAAATTACATTGTTTGAGAAAGTAAAATAATTTATATTATTTCTTTATTTTGTTCCTTTTTTAAAAAAATTTACAATAATTAATAAAAATTATAAATTACTTATTCTTCTTAATAATTTACTCATTTTAAAAATTTATTCTTGAAAATTTATGCTTAATTATAATTTAAATGTTAATATCTAATTGTTTAATTAAATTATTGATTAAATAATAAATATTATTTATTAATTTAACTATGACATAAAATAAAAATTATTTTAATTTATTTAAAAAATAAGTGTTCTAAATCAAAATCCACAATAATAAAACAATCTAAAAAGTTCATCAAATATTATAATCAACATCTAATAAGTTTTAACTTACTAAACGTTGAATAGAATATTTGAAAAATCAATAAATATTGGTTTAATTAGTATTTTAAGTTAAAATTAAGTCGTGTATAAAAAATAGATATTTTTAGTATAAATAACTTGTTTATTTAACATAGTTTTATTTTTAATTTTTTAATAAAAAAATATATATTTATTTTAATACAATGTTAAAAAAATATATATTATTATTTTTTTCTTGTGAGAGGATATAAAAAAAAATTGTACATAAAAAAATTTATATGATGTAATTACCCTCTTTATTTATCACTCAATTACCCGTCTTCACCTCCCACCAAATACACCAATTATCATGTACTAACGTTGGTTATGGTTTTGTGTTCGAGCTTTTTGGATTAGTGGAGCATTGAAGTTTTCTCCCTTCTCATTCATACGTGAAGGGACATCACTCAATTCACCATCAGATTTGCTATTCTCTTACTGACAATTAGGATTTGCTATTCACCATCAGATCGTATTACAAGATATTTTTTGCTATATGCGCACATCAAAACAGATATTTCGATCAATCAACTATTTGTGAGAAAGGGTAATTTTACCGAACAATAAGTTGGCGGCCATTGATCTCTGCACTATATTGATCACATAAATTATTCTGCCCTTCCGATCTTTTGAAGTCATAGGCTGGGTACGTATTAAATATTGTGAAAAAATAGTACGACAAAATTTAGAGTCGGCAATCAATACAGCAGTAACCTCATTGACGGCTGTAGTCTTTCTCAAAATTTTCTCTTTGAATAATCCTGTCCTCATTAATACAACAGCGACGTTTATCGGAAGAAGACAAATCATATCATCATTATCATATGGCATTCTTTGCTTCTTCTTTTTTGTTTTGTTTAACTGTTCCTACTTTAATTTTTATTGTTTTTCCCCAAATTGTGTGGTGTTTATTTTTATGATTAGGATATTGTCTCCCTAGCTATTATGTAAAACCCTAATCCAACTAAGTGGGATTATTAAGATCATGCAGATTTGTTCAAACTCACAACTGTTGTGCATGCACAAAAATAGCCCCTTATTCGTGGAGTCAACAAACCCAATTTACAACTTAACAAACATTCTTTAAGTCTTGGAGTCAAGGTGACTTAAAAACCCAATTTACCGAATTTTCTCCCACATGGAAACTAATTACCCTTACTCGTGGTTTTTATCACATTTTATTGCACTCCTAGCTAGAGTTCGAACTATTGCCCTCATTAATATTAAACTTAAGATTTTTTGAATTTAACCATCGAAACTCAATTTTAATCGTTACAATAAAAAATCCAACAATGCTCAAATATGGGTCCAATTCTATAACTTGGTCTGAAAAATTTAGGATAAATAGATTCTTACTCAAATTGCATGAGTCATTGACATCCTCTTAAAATTAACGATGACACTCTCAATGGTAAGTTAGACCAGTGTAATAGACTCTTAATCGATATAGATCTTACTCTTAAATTAGATGAGTAGATTATGGTAAAAATGGGATCTCTTAAGATCTTTACAAACCTTTTATATAAAATGTGCTAGATTTTTGCAATCTATGCTCCTCAATGAGCCATGCAGCTTGAAAATGTAGAAAAAATGCTACAATTGTAACGAAAAAGCCAAAGGTGACACAACTAGCTAAGACCCAAGCACAAACCTACACACAAAAAGTTTATAGGCCTAAGGTAACTAGTATTGCTAATGCAATTTTGTTAAGTAATTATTTTCCTACCCTCTATGTCTCGGATGTTAAGTCTCTTACACCTATTTGCGTGGCCTCTTTCTCTCATGCCATACATGTTGACTCAACTATTATAACAATCAAGTTAGCTATTAATAGTACATCTTTAGTCCTTAATTTCAAGACTTGCCCCCTAAGACTACTGTACTTGAAACCAAAGGTTTGCATGCAAAAGTCACAGATATATCCACTGATGTAATCATTTCTATGGCTTATCTAGCCTCAATTAACACTACTCTAACCATGTATGGCTCCACTACCTATACTTTTTCCTCTTCTAGCACCACTAACACTGGATCCCTACCTTCACTCACAACACCAAGGTTCACTTTACCTTTTCTTACTATCCCACCACCTTCTATCTCAATAGCTGCCCTTAGTGCATGTGTACACAAAATTAAAAAAATGAACAATTGAAAGATTCCAAGATTGAAGGCTAAAAATTTGTACTATAAAAAGTTGATGTATCAAATTAGTTATCCCTCACTTTCAACTTGTGAGACTTACATCCTTTACAAGGGCCTTAGACAATAGATAATCATGATAGTTTTTTACTAGAATTGTAAAGGTATCTTGAACAAGGATACTTGATGTACTTTGAAAAACTTTTGTAGAAAAGAATGGCCTAATTTTTTTTGTATTGTGAAGCTTGTGTCAAATCTTAGCTATCTAAAGGATCATCTATGGCAAAATCTTGGCTACATATTTATTGGGGATAACTCTACATCAATAAGTAAAGCTCTGGCTCTTCTCAGTCCCCTTAATGGTGAATGATACTACAATTGTTTTATAGCATCAGTAACATATAACAGTTACTTACACTATAAATGCCAAAATTTATCTTTTAACCTATGTCAAGCGAAGGTACCTCTGGACTTCATGAGGTGCATTTTAGATCTTCAATCCATACGTTTAGGGATAAGAGATTTCAAAAGAATTTTTTAGATGTTAGGAGACTATAGGCTCATCTCGTAGAATGATGTTAACTGAGGAATTCAACGCTATAGTATCTTATTGTTATTTGGTTGAAATTGAAACTAAAGAGGCATTTTATACTTACTATAGAAGCGACCTCTATAATATTCGATTGCAACAAGACTATGGATTGTGCTTTGAATCGTTCCTTGAAATATGGTCCACTATTTCTTATTGCACTCTCCCACGACATCACTTTAATAATTGGGCGGAATGGTCCAAGGCCATTTCAGATTCATGGTATATGGCTTGAGCATCCTAGTTTTATTAATTTAGTATGTTCTATCTAGTCAACCTCTGTTCAAGCTAGTCCCATGAGGATTATTTTTGGGAAGATTAAGGTTCTAAAATTGGTTCTTAAGGTTTGAAATAAGGAGTTCTTTGGTAATTTAGATCAAAATATTGCAACAACCTCTACTACCTATATAGACGACAAAAAATAGTATAATGATGACTCATTTTTCAAAGATCTTTTCCAATTGAGGCCTAATACCCATGCTAACTTAAATAGATTACTACATTAACAATGGAAATTTTTAAGGGAAAAGATCATATTAAAATGGTTGTAAAAACTCTACCTCATTCCACTCACTCCTTCATCATTTAAAAGCCTGAAAACCTCCAGCTCATTTGAAATTTAATGGAGAGGTTACATAGGATCTTGAAATGATAGCTAGTCATATTTTGGGATACTATGAGTAGTTTTGTTAAACACAATGGGTGATGCTATCGATTTGAGTCTTGTTGAGTTAGTTTGCCATTCTCGGTCACTTTTACAAACAATGGTAATTTATGAAGCGTACCATCACTAAAGGCCTTACATGCCATGGCTTTTGATAAGGAATCAATGAGTGCTCCTAGATTGGATAGTTTTATAGATAAATTATTTCAACAATGTTGGTGCATTATTAATACATAAGTAATAATAGCAATTTAGGACTATCTCAAAATAGCTTAGTTGCATCTTGCACTAAATTCTAATTTTTTAATCCTTATACCTAAATACTTGTAGGAAAACATTATTGATCAATATCGGCCATTCGCCCAAGGAAACTTAATGTGTAAGCTAATAATAAAGGTTATCGTTGGGAATTTGGGAGTTATTTTCTCTCACATCTTGTCCTATAATCAGTTTGGGTTCATTATGGGATGAAACATTAGCGATTGTATGGTTGGTGCTTTTGAGTGCTTTAACATAATGCAACTCCCTAGTTGTGGGAGTAATGTTGATCTAAAAATTGATATTTGTAAGGTTTTTGATACCATGAATTGGGATTTTATTTTAAAGGTGATGCAATGCTTTGGCTATAATGATACCTTTCTGGATTAGATCTGAGAACTTTATGCTTCTGCAATAATCTTGATCTTAGTTAATAGTTAGCCCATGGATTATTGCTCTTGCTCAAGAGGTGTTTGACAATAAGGACCCATTGTATATTCTTTTGTATTTCCGAATATTTTCTTAGTAAGTTCCATGGGTCATTAGTTTATAACAAGCGCTTTCTTCCTACTTATTTACCAAGAGGCATCCTTGCATTGACCTAATTTTTTATGCAAATGACCTTCTCATCTTTAGTCGTGCCTACCCATCAAACCTTTAGGTTTTATTCAAGGCTTTTCAATTATATGGATGCCTCTTAAGGTAGGTGGACAATTTGAATAAATCTTTTGTTTACTTTGGAAAATGAGTGCCTCAAGCCAATGTCTCCTCACTTTGGGAAATAATTAGGATATGTATTAGAGGCTCATCTATACCCTACTTAGGTGTCAATATTTTTCAAAGGGCCCTTAGGAATTGTTGGTTTCAAGGTTTGGTAGATAAAATCCGTACAAAAGTTGAAGCGTGGAAAGAAATCATACTCTCTCTAGTAGAGTTTAGATGCTTGATTTATTTGATCATTCAGAGTATGTTTCTTCACTTGTTCCAAATATATAAATGGCCACAATCAATCTTATACGGTCTAAAAATTGCCATATATAATTTCTTCTGGTCAGGAAAGAGAGATACATTAAAAATGGTTAAGTTGCTTAGAGGAATTGTTGTCGTCCTTTAAATAAAAGGGCTTTCAAATTGCGAGACCTTAGTATTTTAAATGCGGCTATGCTAAAAACAATTTCCTAATGGGTTATCACAAGGAACTCTAGCATGATGTTTTACTTATGCAAATGACACTTGGTTAGGGAGGTAGCCCCTAGAAGTTATTATATTCATTCTTCTATTTGGCTAGGTTTACAGCCACATTACTTGACCCTTTTTAAGGAATCTAGATGGTTAGTCAGCAATAACTCTACAGTCCAATTTTGGATTGATAATTGATTGGGCCCTTTTTTAATTGAGAGGATTAATAGCCCTTAATAGATCTACAAATCCATTCATTAGTGGGGGATTATTTACTAGTAGATGGATGACATTTGTCATAATCTTTTGAGGATGCTTATCTAGATACTAGTTCATAGATTTGATTGGCAGTTTTTGAGACTTATACCGACACTAGAGTTTGGATATGGCCAATGACTAACGAGGGTTATGATTCCCACGTGTGGTCGGGGAACCAAAGAGTTAGGGTACGGTCATCTGGGTCCCTTTCATACCACCATCATTGTCTATTTTATTTTGGCATGCTATTCAGGATAAACTCCTAACATATTTTCAACTACATAAAATCGGGCAATCTTTCCTTTCCAGATGCTCGTTGTGTGGCTTAGTCGAGGAAAACATACCTTGCCTTTTCTTGAGCTGTCATTTTGCAATAGCACTATAGGAATTTTTATGCTCTTTCTTTCCTAGCGGTCACATATTGGCTCTTTCATCCTTGACCTATAAACACCTGCAATGGCAATAGATTTTGGGTCTCAGCTTACTAATTTATGAAAAGTAGTGATCTTTTTTTCATCTATGTGATATGGATAGTTAAAAATGATCATTGTTAATTAGAGAACATGTGGATGACTCTAAGTTTTAAATTTTCCAAAATTTGGCAATTTATTCATGCAACGTTCTTATCATAGTGGGAATCTATATGAAATATAGTGGATAAATTTTAGGTGCTCAAGCATTTATAGATACATGGTGTCCCAAAATGTTCCCCATAGATTATAGAGGTTATTTAGAGGGTGCCACCTTCTAGATGGATAAAGGTAAATATAAATGGTGTTGCTTTTGGATCACCAGGCCTTTGGATGTGAAGGCATTTTTCGAACCTCTACATCATTTGCTAAGGGATATTTTTGTAACCCACTTGAAGTCTCATATACTTTTGGGGTAGAACTTTTGGTAACCATTCATGCAATGATATGTGATGAGAACATTGGGCAGAGGAAACTTTGGTTGGAGTCCAACTCAGCTTATGTTGTTACTCCTTTTCCCACGAAATTATTCTCTATGCCATGGAGGTGGTACTTTGCTTGGGCTAACTATTTAGAGAAAGTGTCTCACATGGATTTTCAATGTTCTCATATTTATAGAAAGGTAGATGTTGCATCTAATAGAATAGCATCTTGGACTCTAAGTATTTATGCAACGATTTGGTTGTAGGATGACTCATCATTCGTTAGGTCTTTCTTTTATTTGATTGCTATACAAACCTAAGTATATGTTTTTATAGACTTATTTTGTATAACTTTTTTTTATTTAATAATATTTGTAGTTAGGGATAGATGATGATGGTACTAAAGAGGTGCCAATCAAGTTGGAATGTCCTAGTGTACTTACTAAGGTTGTCACTTACAATCTTTCACAAAAATAATTGATAATCACCTTCATTGTATACTTAATTTGAGTCATATGATAGTAGAGTCTAAAATGAAAACCAAACAAAGAATTTAAATTAAAAGAAAGATGAGGGTTCAACTTTTTTGTAAAAAAATAATTAAATTACTCAGACACCGATAAATGAGATTTAAGTCCTAACATATATCCAAATGGGCTATATACTGTTAAGTCACAAGTTGATTTTGCTTAAGATATGGAAAAGAATTACCTCCTTTAGTTTATTCACGTAGATTACTCTCTTCCAAACTGGATCACTCTTGGTGCCATGGAGGTGACAAGGTTCTTGTGTTGACTGCTTAGAAAAGTTGTTCGTATATATGAAATTTTATGACTCCATATTTATAGAAATGGTAATTTTACAATTGATAATATAATTTTTTGTGTTTTTAATATTTATACAACTATTTGGTAATAGAATGAATGCCTTATCATTTGTTAGGATTTTTTTTCATTTACATGCTATCAATAAATATAATTATTAGTTTTATTGATATTTATTTTGTATTTATTTTTTCTATATATTTGATAATATTTATAGTTAAACTATTAGACATATTAAACAAGTTCCAACATAATTGAAATGTGTTGGTGCATTTACTAGAGTTTATCAGCTATAACATTTAATTAAAAATCAAACGAATTAATATGAACTTAAATTCGTAACAAAAGTAGTAAAAGATACATCTATGATATCGATTTTTAAATATTCAACATAAAAATCCTATATTTTCATTTTTTAAAGAAATGGAGAATAAATATCTTAGATTATATATATATATATATATATTGTAGCAGTGAACGTTCCATTAAAAACAAAAAAAGAATATAAACTTAAATTCGCAACAAACGTCGTAAAGGATCGGCATAAAGATAAGTTCTTGCTTCTAAATTAAATCATCAAATTAAAGGAAAAGAAAAAACACCTTCTAGATACAATTAATCTTTCTACTTTCTTTAGGTACAATTTGTGGCAAATCCAACAGGGACTCAGAGACGATTTTTTTTTTTTTTTTTGGTAAAAAAATAATGATTGACCATTACAACAACTGAACATATGAAATTCTGTGAAGATAATAATGATTGAAAAGTTGGATATTGTGCGGTGGAATTTTATTGATATGGTATTAGATATATTCCTTACTATATGTAATTCTAATAATAGAGTTATGTAAATAACAATTACTTCAAATATAGAGATAATTTTGTTAAAAAAATTATTAGACATGATTTAAATTTTTAAATTTTTTAAATATAATATAGATTAGTGTCAAAATATCACAATTATACTAAGTAGTCTCACTTAGCATGATGCTTAAAAACATATTAAAAAACTCCATTTTTTCAATAAGTGAGACTATCTAATAAAATTATATAATTTAATTTATGATTATTATAAATTTATAATAAAAATAGTTTCTAGGTCATCCTTTTATCAATGCAACACGTCAACATACACATTACTTATATTAAGAAGTAACATATTTTATATTAGGTTTTTTTTCAATTGTTTTTTTAATCTTTTATGTATGTTTAGAAAGAAAAAAATCTCCTAAAGGAATATAGGCTATGGTAGAACCGAGCCCTAATTATTGAAACTGTAGATGCAGGTGGATGTTATCTTCATCAAGTAAAAGAAAACCTTGCATTTTTTTTGTTAAAGAAAAATTGCACTAAGCGTAAGTAATAATTATACTATTTTAGATTATCGAGTTGATGCATAGATAGTTTTTAATTAGGAGGCAAGATAAGAGGCACTAATGGCCAAAAAGTATGTTCATTAATGCTTATTTTCGTAAGTGTACGAATCGTTCAAGTAATAAAATGTACAAAAATACGGATATCGAACTCACAAGGAATGACGTTACTAAGTTCCGAAATTGACTAATCCTAATTTTATTTGAAAACCGAATTGTGGAAATTGTTTAAGAAGAAAATTAACTTAAAACTAAATGCAACTAACAAAATTTAATGTTGTTCACAAATGATTAAAAACGCTAAGGCATTTGATTTCGCTAAATCAATTCAATCCGATTTCAAGTCATGTTATATGAGAATCAAAGCTAAAAGTGATGGTTGAAAAACCCAAATTCATCTAATACTCTCTCTCGAGTTATATTAGAATTACTTATCTATGAAAACTAACTATATTTCTATGAAGATTTAATCACAAACAAGCACATTACGATTTATGAAATTTCTATAATAACCACATACATCATGCATTAGTTCTCACACTCGTATTCAACATACGGTATTTATCACAAGAAGCATTCATTACACATCTCCTCTCGGTCTCAATATAATCCAACAAATCATCTAAGTCTTGGCCAGAAATTTAAAAGCATTAAGCATGGAAATAAATACTCAACTTGAAAACAATGAACTCATATAACAATAACAAAAGAAATCAGATTTTCTTGATTCAACTACATCATAGTCTTAGCAAAAACGAATTAGTTCATAACGGAAATAAGAACAAACATTATCTCAATTGAATCCATGAATAACAAATCTGAATAAAATGTAGAAAATAAAAGCTAAGGAGAAGAGATGAAAAACTCTTGAAGATGAAGACTTGGTAGCAACAAAGGTGATGATCCTTCAAGCTTCTCCAAACTTTCTCTCTAAAATTGTCTTTGCTCCTCCAAAAATGACTCAGATCTGCTCTCTCTGCCGTCCTCCTCTTTCTCCATCATATTGTATATATATCTAGGGTTTTGGGGGCAATTTTGGAACAAAACAACATCAAAAATGTGTTTTATGGACGAAACTCACCGGCGGCGAGATTTCTGGAAAAGTTATGATTTTGGTTCCGCTGATTCTCGCCGGCAGCGAGATTCATTTGGCCGACGACGAGATTGCTTTGGCCGGCGACGAGATTACTTTGCCAAAACTTGTGCTCCCTGCATGATTTTTGCCGTATTCTCTATAAGGTTTTCGCCGACGGCGAGAGTATTCTCGTCGGTGGCGTAATTCCAAATTTTGAAATTTTGTTTACTTCTTATTTGCATTCAATCCCGATCATTGAAATTTGTCCCAAACTTCTCCAAAATTATGATATTACCTGAAATTACACTTTAAACACGAAATACCCGTGCAATGACATTTATGGATTAAATAATCAAATAAACGTAATTTTTATACAAATATCAACATTTAAATCATAACAAAAATACAATAATTTGACTCTTATCATTCATAATAATACTCGAATTATTTATAAAAATGAAAAATTAAGATTAACTTGTTACAACAAGTATCAATCCTCTAATTAATTATATCCAAAAATCTCTTTGGTTGCTTTGTTAGACATTTATGTGCCCTCGATCTTTATCCATTTGTCTTATATATGTGTACCTTTTCAATTAAAAAGTTTTTGATATTGAAAAATGTTATTTATCACAATTTAATCTCATTTTATACATAATTTAGGGGTCATATAATTTTTTTATCATTTCATCTTTTCAATTTAATATATATACAATATAACAATGATATGTCACTTAATATATTGATTGGGCAGAACCGACATCGCCGATCCTACCGTTTATTTGGTTTTATGTATTTATAAAACTCTCGCAAGTGCACGAATCATTTCGTAGAAAATGATAAGTATACTCCCAAGGTCGATCTAAGGAAGGAATGTATGTGGTTTTAATTTATTATTCAAACTTTTAAAAACAAAATTAAATCCTAAACATCCTATCATGATATTTTGGGTTTTGTGTTTTTAATCTAATTACATAAAAATAAACATAGATTCAATAAACATTTATGCAAATTTTATCATTTATAATGGTGGAGTATTTATGGATATAATAATTAAGTTAATTATGCTTGCTCATATTATTTTGGTTATTAAAGATATGAATTGATATTTATTGATTCTCTCTTTTTTATATGAATACCACCTTTGGTGGGATTAGATATTCTTTGTTAACTAAACAAATCAATTAACACCTATGGGTGGGGTTGATAATTAATTTAGTTAATTAAATTAATTTCTTTTTCTAAGAGATTGAAATAAACCATTTAAATGCCACTTTTGGTGGGGTTAGACAGTTTAAACTTTATTCAAGGTGTCCAAATTAAATCCAAGAATTTAATTATCCGAGTACTAACTTTCAAGTTTTAAAACCACTACTGAAAACATGTTGTCAATACATTTTCAGATAATAATTCTTATAAAAACTTTTGAAATAGAGCTTCACTCTAACTACCGGGCTATTGTACCAACAAATAAAAGAACACTACTCTAAATCAGACCGGATAACTAAACCTTAAAATCTAATTTTCATATTTAAGTTTGTAATGAAAAATAATATATTTCTCTCTAACATTCTTAATATAAAATCTTGAATAAAAATAAAATCAATTCATTTTAGAGATTTTTACCTATTTAATATTTCGTAAGCATAATAACGTTATTATTACATCATGTTTATAAACAGCCAGCAGAGTTAAATTTAATCACAGACAAATTAAATATAACATTTAAGAATAAAGCATAAAAAATAACTGTAAAAAAATAAAATTCTTACAGAACTTCGATGCTATTCCCGTTGCTGGAAAACATCCAAGTGGAATTTGCACTCCCATTTATTGAATCAAAAAGCTAATAAATTACAAAAACATAACTAGTTCTTCCCAAAAAGGGAAGAACTCTAAAACTAAGAGAAATTAACTAAGAAAAGCTAAAAACTAAGAAAAACTAAAAAATATAAGAAAAGAGAGAAAGAAAGAGAGAAGAGAATGTGTTTTGAGGTGTGTTTAGAAGTGAAGAGAAGGGGGGTATTTATAGGTGAGGATGGAGAGAAAAAGTGGGTGAAAAAATGTTAAAAAATAATGAAAATGCGGAATGGTGATTGTTGATGTCATATTGATGACGTTAGCATGATGTGAGGCGGTTGTGCCCAGATTGGGCCTTATTTGTATGGCGCTATGAGATGGGTAACAAGCGGCCAGCAGATGGGGTCTTCTTTGGCCTTGACCGAGATCTGTGTATGAATGGGAAAGCTTGGTACCAGCCAGCGTGGACATTTTTGACCTTTTTGACCCATTTTTCCATATTTTTTGACTTTTCCTCATTTATTTTTGAATGTATTTTTGATGTATTGCCTCCAGTATTCCTTTTTGAGTCTTTAAGTGACGTTTTTAAGCAAAAATATCTGAAAAACAATAAAGATACCCGTGATTCCGAAAAGACAAATTTATATAAATATATGATAAAATCATATAAATATATATATTTTTAATTAATTAATATGCATAAAATCATGGTAATTTTAGTGCTTTTTGAGCACTCATCATATATAAAAAATTATTATACAATATACACTTAGTATTACTCATTGATATATCACAATACTATATAGTCTCCCTATTTTAGTTGGCAATATTGACTTTTAAGATTAAAATAAATTTGTTTCCTACCCTTTATGCCTTGGATATTGAGGCTCCTACTCCTGCTTGCATCACCTCTTTCTCTCATGGATGTTGACTCAACTATTATAACAATCAAGCTAGCTATTAGTAGTACATCTTTAGTCCTTCATTTCAAGACTTGTGCCCTAAGACTACTATATTTGAAACAAAAGATTTTCATGCACAAATCGTAGATATACCCACTGATGTAATCACCTTTATGGCTTATATTCACTCAATTGACACTACCTTAACCATATATGGCTTCACTATCTCCATCTTTTTTTCTTTTCTAGCACTTCTAACACTGTATCCCTACCTTCACTCATAGAACCAAAGTTCACTTTACTTGCTCTTACTATCACACCACTTTCTATCTCGATAACTGCATCAGTGTACGTGTACACAAAATAAAAAAAATGATCAATTAAAAGATTCCAAGATTGAAGGCTGGAAGGTTGTAATATAAAAATGTCGATGGACAAAATTAGTTAACCCTCGCTTTCAACCTATGAAACTTACATCCTTTACAGGGGCCTCAGACAATAGCTCATCATGATAGTTTTTTACTAGAATTGTAGAGGTATATATCTCGATCAATGATACTTGATCTATTTAACAAAACCTTTGTCGAAAGGTATAGCTTGATTTTTTTCCTGAGCCTCTGTCAGATGCTAGCTCTTAAAATAATCGCTTCTAGAAAAATCTTGGTTATACATTTATAGGGGCTAACTCTACATCAACAACATATAATCATTACATACACTATAAATGTCAAAATTCATATTTTAACCTTTGTTTATGATAGTGACACCTATGTCAAGTGAAGGGACCTCTTGAACTCTATGAGGTGCATTTTAGATCTTCAATCCCTATGTTTAGGGACAGGAGATTTCAAAGCATTTCATAGATGTTAGGAAATACAAGCTTATCTTATAGTACCATGTTAACTTAGGAATTCAAAGCTATAGTCTCTTATTGTTATTTGGATAAAATTGATACTATGAGGCATTTTATACTTACTCCAGAAGCGACATTTCTAATATTTAGTTGCAAAGAGACTGTGAATTGTGCTTTGATTTCTTCCTTGAATTTTGGTCCACTATTTCTTGTTGCACTCTTCCATGACATCACTTTAATCACTGTATGCTTTTACTTTCTACCACTAAAGTTGGGTCGAGTGGTCCAAGGCCATTTCAGTTTCATAATATATGGCTTGAACATCGTAGTTTTATTAATTTAGTATGTGCTATCTAGTCAATCTCTGTTCACGCTAGTCCCATAGGAATTATTATTGGTAAGCTTAAGGTTTTGAAATTACTTCTTAGGTTTGAAATATAAAGATCTTTGCTAATTCAGATCAAAATGTAAATAGACAAAATTATTTAACCATCGTTTTCAACCTATGAGACTTACTTCCTTTATAAGGGCCTTGGACAATAGCTCATCATGATAGTTCTTTACTAGAACTGTAGAGGTATATATCTCGAACAAGGATACTTGATCTACTTAGTAAAACCTTTGTAGAAAGGTATGGCCTAATTTTTTCTTGTATTACACAGCCTATTTCAAATCCTAGCTCTTAAAAGAATCCCTTCTAGAAAAATCTCTACTGCACTTTTGTTAAGGCTAACTCTACATCAATAAGTAAGCTCTAGCTCTTGTCGACGCCCTTAGTAGTGAATGATACTACATTATTTTTAGAACATTAGTAACATATAATGGTTACTTACACTATAAATGCCAAAATTCATATTTTAACCTTTGTTTATGATAGTGGCTCTTATGTCAAATGAAGGGACCACGGGAACTCTATGAGGTTCATTTTAGATCTTCAATCCCTATGTTTAAGGATAGGATATTTCAAAGCATTTCTTTGATGTTAGGAAACTACAAGCTTATTGTTATTCAAACCCTAACTCATTTGAAAATTAATGGAGAGGTTAAACAGGATCTTCAAATGATAACTAGTCATATTTTGGGATTTTATGACTAGTTTTGTTCAACTTAAAGGGTGATGCTATCGATTTGACCTTTGTTGAGTTAGTCGTGCCCTCCTTGGTCACTTTTATAAACAATGGCAATATATGAAGTGTACCATCACTAGAGACCATACATGCCATGGTTTTTGATTAGGAACCTATAAGTGCTCTTAGATTGGATAGTTTTATATATGAATTCTTTTAACAATGTTGGGACATTATTAGTACATATGTAATAATAGCAATTTAGGACTCTCAAAATAGGTTAGATGCATCCTAAACTAAATTCTATTTTTTTAATCCTTATACCTAAATACTTGTAGGCAAACACTATTGATGAATATCAGCCATTCATCCAAGGGAACTTTATCTTTAAGCTAATAACAAAGATTGTTGTTGGGAATTTGGGAGTTATTTTCTCTCGCATCTTGTCCTATAATAAGTTTGGGTTCATTACGGGATGAAACATTACCAATTGTATGGTTAGTGCATTTGAGTTCTTCAACACGATACAACTCCTTATTTATGGGTGTAATGTTACTCTAAAAATTGATATCTACAAGTCTCTTGATACCATGAATTGGGATTTTATTTTTAAAATGATGCAGTGCTTTGGCTATAATTAGTGATACCTTTTTGGAATATATCTATGATCTCTATACTTCTGCAATAATCTTGATCTTAGTTAATAGTTGGCCTAGGGGTTATTTCTCTTGCTCAAGAGTTTCCTGACAATAAGAACCAATTGTATATTGTTTTGTACTGTTTGAGATTTTCTTAGTAAGTTGCATGGGTCCTTAATTTACAATAAGTGTTTCCTTCCTATTTATTTACCAAGTGGCATCCTTGCATTGACCCACTTTTTACATGTAAATGGTCTTATCATCTTTAGTCATACCTCTCCATCAAACCTTTAGGTTTTATCCTAGGCTTTTCAATTATAAGGATGCCTCTTAAGTTAGGTGGACAATTTGGATAAATGTTTTGTTTACTTTTGAAAACTAGTGCCTCAAGCCAATGTCTCCTCACATTGGAAATAATTAGGATAGGTATTTGAGGCTCATCTATGCCCTACTTAGGTGTCAATACTTTTCAAAGGGTCCTTAGGAATTGTTGGTTTCAAGGTTTGGTTGATAAAATTTGTGCATGAGTTGAAGCATGGAAAGGAATCACACTTTCTCTAGAAAAGCTTAGATTTTTGATTTTTTTTACCATTCAGAGTATATTTCTTCACTCTTTTCAAATATGTAAATGGCCATAATCAATTTTCAACAGTCTAACAATTGCCATATATAATTTCTTCTTCTCAAGAAGGACAGATACACTTAAAATGGCTAGGTTGATTGGAGGAATTGTTGTCATCCTTTAAAGGAAAAAGGGGTTTTAGATTGCGAGACCTTAGTCTTTTAAATGAGACTATGCTAAAAGAATATTGCGAATGGGTTAACACAAAGAACTCTAACATGATGTTTTACTTATGGAAATGATACTTGGTTAGGAAAGACGCCTTTCAAAGTTCTTATATTCATTCTTCCATCTAGTTAGGTTTATAGCCTTATTATTGATTTTGAAGGAATCTAGATAGTTAGTCAGCAATAACTCTATAATCTAATTTTGTATTGATTATTGGTTGGACCCTTCTTTAATTGAAAGCATTAATAGCCCTTATAGATCTACCAATCCATTTATTAGTGTGGGATTATATACTAGTGGATGGATGGACTTTGCCATAATCTTCTGAGGATGCTTATTTGGATACTAGTTTAGAGATTTGATTAGCAGTTTTTGAGACTTGTACTGATACTAGAGTTTGGATATGGTCAATGACTAATGAGACTTATGATTCTTACATGTGGTCGGAGAACCAAAGGCTTATGATTCCAGATGCTCGTTGTGTGGCTTAGTCAAGAAAATATATCTTACCTTTTTTAAGCTATCATTTTGCAATTGCATTATAGCATTTTTTTATGCTCATTCTTGCCTTGCGGTCGCATACTGACTCTTTTATCCCTAACCTATGGAAACTTGCAATAGTAGTAGATATTAGGTCTCATCTTCTTAATTTATGAAAAGTAGTGATCTTTTTTTCATCTAGGTGATATGGACAACTAAAAATGATCATTGTTAATTAGAGTGCATATGGATGGCTCTAAGTTTTCAATTTTCAACAACTTGGCAATTTATTCATGCAACGTGCCTATCATAGTGGGAATCTACACAAAATACAGTGTATGAACTTCATATGCTTAAGCATCTATAGATACATAGTGTCCCATGACGTGCCCCGTAGATTATAAAGGTTATTTAGAGGGTGCCACCTTCGTGATAGATAAAGGTAAATATAGATACTGTTTTTTTATCACCAGGCCTGTCTGGGTGTGTAGGCATTTGTCGAACCTTTACATCATTTTTTAAGGGATACTTTTCAAGTAGAACTTTGGGCGAAGGAAATTTTGGCTGTATTATTCTGCTTATGTTGTTACTCTTTTTCGGACTGGATTATTCTCCATGTCATGGAGGTGGTACTCTACTTGGGTTGACTGTTTAGAGAAAGTTTCTCACATAGAGTTTTACTATTTTCATATTTATAGAGAGGTAGATGTTGCATCTAATAAATTAGCATCTTGGTCCGTATGTATTTATGTAACGATTTGGTGGTGCGATGACTCATCATTCGCTCGGTCTTTCTTTTATTTGGATGGGATGACTCATCATTTGTTAGGTCTTTCTTTTATTTAGATGTTAAACAAACCTAAGTATAGGTTTTTTATAGACTTATTTTGTACATTTTTTTTAATTATTTAATAATATTTGTAGCTAGGGCTAGATGATAATGGTACTAAAGAGGCGTCAATCAAGTTAGAATGTCCTAGTGTACCTCCCGAGGCTGTAAGTTACAACCTTTCATGAAAAAAATTGATAATAGAGTCTAAAATGACAACCAGACAAAAAATTTAAAATTAAAAGAAAGAAGAGGGTTCAACTCTTAAAAAATAATAATAATTATACTACTCTCACACCCGTAATTGAAATTTAAACCCTAGACCTTCTGTATACCAAAGTGTGTTATATATTGTTAATTCACGAGTTATTTTTGCTTAAGATATGGAAAAGAATAACCCATTTTGTCTATTCATGTGGATTACTCTATTCTAAACTGTAACCCTCGATGTCATGGAGGTGGCAAGGTTTTTGGGTTTATTGTTTAAAAAAGTTGTTTGTATATATGAAATTTTATGGCTTCATATTTATTGAAAGAATAATGTTATAATTGATAATATAGATTTTTAGGTTCCTCGTCATCATTTGTTAGCACTTTTATTCATTTAGATGCTAAAATCTAATTATTAGTTTTGTTAATATTTGTTTTGTATAATTTTTATTGTTAAAGAGTTAGATAAGGAGAGTCTTAAACAAGTTCTAACATAAGTGAAATATGCCGGTTCATTTACTGAGTTTATCAGCTATAACGTTCCACTAAAAACAAAAAGAATATAAACTTAAATTCGCAACAAACGTCGTAAAGGATCGGCATAAAGATAAGTTGTTGCTTCTAAATTAAATCAACAAATTAAAGGAAAAGAAAAACACCTTCTAGATACAATTAATCTTTCTACTTTCTTTGGGTACAATTTGTGGCAAATCCAACAGGGACTCAGAGACGATTTTTTTTTTTTTTTTGGTAAAAAAATAATGATTGACCATTTCAACAACAACTGAACATAGGAAATTCGGTGAAGATAATAATGATTGAAAAGTTGGATATTGTGCGGTGGGATTTTATTGATATGGTATTGGATATATTCCTTACTATATATGTAATTCTAACAATAGAGTTATGTAAATAACAATTACTTAAAATATAGAGATAATTTTGTTAAAAAAATATTAGATATGATATAAAGTTTTAAATATAATATAGTTTAGTGTCAAAATATATAGCACCATTATACTAAGTAGTCTCACTTAACATGATGCTTAAAAACATATTTAAAAACTCCATTTTTCTAATAAGTGAGACTATCTAATAAAACTATATCATTTAATTTATGATTATTATAAATTTATAATAAAAATAGTTTCTATAAATTAATAAGTCATCCTATATCAATGCAACACGTAACCATGCATACACATCACTTATATTAAGAAGTAACATATTTTATATTAGGTTTTTTTTCAATTGTTTTTTTAATCTATTATGTGGGTTTAGAAAGAAAAAAATCTTCCTAAGGAATATAGGCTATGATAGAACCAAGCCTTAATTATTGAAACTGTAGATGCAGTGGATGTTATCTTCATCCACGTAAAAGAAACCTTCCATTTTTTTTGTTCAAGAAAAATTACACTTAGAGTAAATAATAATCATACTATTTTAGATTATTGTGTCGATTTATAGATAGTTTTTAACCCGGACATAGGATGGGAGACACTAGTGGCAAACAAATATGTTCATAAAAATACTCAAATTTGTATTATCATATATATTGATCGAGTTGCGATACCAACTTAACCAGTTCATTTGTTGTCTTGTATGGATGGCTATTAATAATAATAATTAAGTTTGTCTATACATTTAAAATTTTTAATTTTTTTATTTATATAAATGCATGTAAAATAAAAATTAACTTATTACGATATTTATCAATCCTCTAATTAATTATATCCAACGATGCTTGCTTTATTGCACATTTATGTGCCCTTGATCCTTATCTATTTTTTTTTATACCTTTTCAATTAAAATGTTTTTGATATTGAAAAATGTTATTTATCACAATTTAATCACATTTTATACATGATTTAGTAGTCATATAATTTTTTTTTTGGTCATTTCATCCTTTTAATTTAATATATATATATATATATATAATGTAACATTGATATATCACAATCCCAGAGTCTCCCCATTTTAGTTGGCAATATTGACTTTTAAGAATCCCTATCATGCAATTTCTCCAAGTAAATACCTATGTATACCATGATGGAATGTCATTTAGGATATTATTTTGAGTGGTATTAATCTGCTATAGTGGAGGTCTCAATTTCTTTGGGGTTATTTCATAGGATTTCGAACCATATATATTTATATATTTAAAATAATATTAAAATAAATATAAAATTGAATCTCAAATTTCACTAAATAAAATGTAAAACCGTTGTTTGTAGTAACTAGTCCAACAAATTTAGCTACTCATGAAAGTGTAAGTATGGTTGTATTTTTTGTGTGGTAACCAAGTGTAGCAGTAAGTGCGCGCACCAACCTCCAAACATATCTCTTTGTTTCTTAGTTTTGATAAAATCTATATTCTATTTTAATATGAGTTATCGATCTTGTTTTCAGTACTTTTTACATCTTTTTTTTTTATTTTTATAAAAATAAAATATTAAGATAAATTTATTTCATTACGTATCCGTATTTTCTTAAAATTAAGTGATCATATTAATATATCTTAATTTTTCAAATATTAAAGTGTGGGTATCCATCTGATAGAGTTCGAGTACTATTTCAATTCGACATGGAAATGTTTGCTTTTGTTCGATCACCGTAGAAATCTTGGAATATCGACGTCTACATGTTCTCAAGCATCTATGGTAAAAGGATGGGTATGTGTTAAAGAGTACACAGGGTAGAGTTTATTGTATTCTTCGATTCATTTCCAGTCATTTAGAAGTTGTATTTACAGTTATACATTTATTTCGTATTTTATTTATTTGTAGTATCTAATTAGTAAATATATAATTGTGAATCAATTTCATCTTTGTTATATTTAATAAAATAAATTGAGTCAGGACCTAATTAAATCATAGTACTTTGCTAAATTAGTATTAATTTTGTAATAATTACATTATTTTTCAATGTTAGCTTTTAGAAAAAGAATTTTAATTAATTAAAAAAATGCCTTCACAACGAAATTTCAATCTAAATCTCCAAAGAGTTGTGTTTTTAATGCTAAAAATATCTTTATTATGTAATTATATATATCTATTTTATCCATGTTGTTATTTTCTTTTCTTTTATATATATATATCATAAACATTGATGTGATAATATTTATAATAATACAAGGTTAATGACACCTAATCATAACAAACCAACAAGCTGACTTTATACACACACGTGAAGGATAGAGTCTGAGCAGAGAGCATTTGCAAACACTTGCACACAAACTGATCATATATATAGTGTCACATCTTCACTCAAACTCAAAGAGGAAGTAGCACTATGAGTTTGGTATATTTTATAAGTTTTGGTATATTTTATACATTGTATTTTTTGTTTTACTATTCTTATTTTTATTTTGTTCTTCTTTAGATGCATTTTGTTTGAATAAAAAATTTTTTGAATAAAAATTTTACATACACTATGATTTTTATTACTTTTTGTATTCTATGTAATTTATTTTAATACTTTTTAATAATTTGGTCACTATTTTTTTAACCTATTAACCATGTAACGTGGTTTTTTCTCATATTGCGCATATACTTACTTCCTTAGTAGTTTATTATTGTGTATAAAGTGAATATATAAAAATATAATATATTTTCTTAGATAATAGTACACAAGTACATTACACATAAATTATTTATGAATAATTATGTGGTTGCATTTAATCTTAATTTTTTTTGTTGTAAATTTATATAATAATACAACCTCTAATGCATTACATTATAAAATGTTTATTTTAAAAGTTGTGTGTGATACTTTATTTCTCATGCTACTTATGTGTGCGAGATAGTTAAAAGTAAGGTTTTTTCAAATTTTTATGTTTGGTAGTTAAATTTTTTTTATTAAATTAACATAACCTAAATAATAAAAAAATTAATCAAAACAAATGATAATAGTTCATGAAACAAAGAAAATAACATTTTCTATAATCCATGTCATTGCATCCTCATGCGAAATACTTATTGAGTTACTTTGCATTATTTGTACCCATTAAAAGGTTTTTAGGGTGTGTCATATACCTCTCACGTGCATCTGGATATAAATAGCATATATAAAACATAATATCAATATGTATTCGACTTTAGTTAGCTATAATTTTAAATTTGCAAAATAAATTATTTTTATTTCATTTTCAATTAGTTGGCTGATAACCAAGGTTTTGATTGTATGTAGATAAAATTTCAATTCCTACGTGCATGCGCTAATTTATAATAATTATTAAATTATCACTCAAAATTACTTTTAATAATTTTAGACAAACTCTTTTGTCTTAAGTTGAGAAGAGACTTTTGGAGCATGATTTAAAAATAAACTATCAAATGTAACACCAAAATATAAAAATAAAATTATAAATAAATCATCTAAATTTATCGAGTTACAAATATGATAGTGATGTGCCATAAATATTGCAAGAATATCATAATATAACATAATTGATATTTCTTTAACATTTTTGGGTTATAAAGATAGGACTGAAGTACCATAAGTTTAAATAACTTATATTTTTGTAATATTTATGATATTCAAATGCAATATGTGTAACCTAATATACTTATATAGTATGTTTACAATGTTACTAATATTTCGATGATATATTTGTTAGTTTATCCAATGATTTATTGAGATTAATCAATTAAAATATTGTTAATATCTAATCATATTTTGAGAAATAATATGATAAAAAGCACCATTGTAATTTTAGAACAATGCTTGACACGAGAAAAATAACAGTAAAATATTAATTTATTATTTGTATTAAAAATATGTTACTCATTGTATAGTTTAAGCAAGAGTCGTTATCCTCGTATGAGTAGTGACAATTAAAATATTAACAATGATAATTAAAAATGATAAAAAATAAATGAGGGTTTGATTTTAATTTGAAAAGAGAAAATAACATAAATTAAGAAAATGGTAAGATCACAAATTGAAATTAATGAGATGCAAGTCAACTATTCAACGATTATCCTCACCCTAGATTCCTATTCAATTAATTAAACTATAATTTAACTATTTTTTAATTTTTTATTATGGAATATAACTCATAACTCATTATATTTGTAACTTTATACCCTTTCTTATAGTTTAGTTGGCTAATATATTATCATTAATAAACTCTAACAGTTAAATAACCCAATAATATGATCAACATGTTCAATTTAATTATAATAATAAATAAACTAATATGTTAATGATTTTTAACCCGTGTGATTGATTATACTTACCACTAGTGCTTTAATATTGTTGGATTTTTTATTTGGGTCCAAATGGATCGTCCATGATCTACCATCAAACTCATTTAATTAATATCTAAATAATTTATTTAAAAATAATAATAAGAAATTAAATAATTATGAAAACAAACTGTTTGTTTTTCTTGACGCACTCCTTAAAAAATAGAGAAAAAAAAAGAACATAAAAAAAACTAGACACAGAAAGACAGCCTACATAAAAAATTTCTTCTCTATATATATCAAAACAAACATAGGCTTTTGGATTATAAATCACAAGTTTTAATCCGTTGTACTGTTGACTCTATTGAATTATAAACATGTAAAATATTTATTAAAGGATACTATCCTTATTCATTGTTGAAAGGTATTTTATAAACACAATCTGTATTTGATTGTTATTAATCTATATCGGTATCAAAGCCCTATAGGCGTTTTTGTGCATGCATATGTTTTGTATGCATAAAATGTGAAGAAAATTTCTTTAAAGAATGTAACATTTTCATTAAATTGGTTGCTAAATGTTTTAAGAATTTTTTTTGAATGAAAGTTATATCAATAAAAATTTTAATTCATAAGCTTTCTAGCCCTATATTATTTATAATATTTTGCAAAACCATTGAAAAGTTACAGTTATTTAATGTAATTGTTAAAATGCCAACATGAAGAAGATGATCATAGATGAACAGTGATAAACGTGTTCATCTTCTCACCGGAAACGATGAATTAAAATAATCAAAAATCAAAATTTGAGGAAGAAGTCAAAGGATTGTTATTTATTTTGCTCAAATAACCTTCCATGAATTATAAAGTAGGATTATATAGAGTGGAAGTCACTTGTTGAGGTAAATCAAATATGTGAATCATACCTTCAAATTGACTTTTAAGTATCCATTTAGCTAGACAATGAGCATATACATTTATATTTCTAGGAACTCATTTAGCGGAAAACATATTAAACTTATTAAATAAAGATAAGCTAAATCTATGAACTATTGTGCTCCCTAGGAAATTGAGAAATCATCTTCAAACAGAGCTCTGAAAAAATTTGATATATCACCTTCCAAATATACTGATATAAAGTTAAGCTTTAATGTAGTTTGCATTGAGAAGAGAAGTGCCCTTGCTTCTCCCATCTATGGGGAATATCCAATACAGAAATGAGTATGAGCATGAACAACCTCTCCTAAGTGATTCTGTAATAGCAAGGCAGCCATGTTTATACCTTCCTTTATTACTATGTCAAAGTTAATTTTGAAGGAACCCATGTCAAAGTTAATTTTGAAGGAACCCATAGGAAGACATTACCAAGTTAAGGTTGTATTTATCTTTGAAATATTTTCAAAAGAATTCAATTCTAAGTCTTACATGTTATTTGTGTCTTTGTTGGTATTCATTTGTGTAAAATATAGAATCTGTTTATTTAATTTAGTATTTTTTTCTTATTCTATATAAAGTTTGTTAACGAAGGTCAATACTATATATACTTAAGTAGTTGGGAGCATTTTGTATAATTGCATCTTTTACACATACCACGTTGGTTGGTTTGTTTGGTATGCATGCTATGATGTGTTTTGTTTTTTGGTTCGTGTTGATTTATGGTATTTGTGAAAAATTATTTGGCCATTTCTAGAAACAAAAGAGCAAAAATTTTGTGTGCTTGTTAAGGTCTCACCACCCTTGGTCAGGGAGTGGCCGAAAAGGCACTTTAATTGCTTAAAATTTTCTATAAATATCCCCTCTATCATTTTGAAAACTTGATTTTTAAGTATTTAAATTGTTTGTTCTTATGCTTTAAGTGGATTTACAATATTAGTGATTCATAAGTGTTTTTGAGCAAAAACTATTTTTATCAAGATGGGTTAATTAAAAGTGAATTAACACCTGACACTTAGATTTCTAGTGTACGCCTCAATGCTTTGGATAAGTTATACCTATAGGTTTCATGTATATTGATCATTGGTAGGTAAATATTCGTACCACAAGCTCAAAGTTGCAGAGACAACTAGTGAGGATAACAAAGGAGCAATAAGGTCAAGTGTCCTGACTATTAGAGGTATTAGAATTATATTTCTATTGAGTTGTAAACTCTTTTTTATTATGTTAGTATATTTTTTTGGTATTGAATGGTTATCATAAGTAATCCAAGGATGTTACCACATATGTAGGGGTATATGTAGATTTATCTCATTATATCATTGTGTTTGCATACTCCTCTATTTGATTAGTATAATAATTATTCTATCGAAATATGTACCAACATATGCAGATCTTATTGTGATTGGAAAATATTTATTTCTATTCTCATTTTCTTAGATTAAATTAAACTTCTGCCTCTCTATTTAATTTATTACTATTACTTTTTGCCTTAATTAATTGAGGTTGTATGTTTTGATATGTTTTTTGTTTTCCATTGTATGTGAGTTGGTAATGTGTCTCCAAGAGTCGCTTACTTCTTTTCCCTTGTGATTTACAGGGTTGTAGACTCTTGCATAGATTACGAGTCATGTTAGCCTTTTGTTTTTTCTTTTGCATTCCCATGTGTAAAACACGAAGTCTGTTGATGTTACTTAGTATTTTGTCCTCTTTTGTGTAAGGCTGGTTACTAATAGTCAGTACTGCAAACAATCATGTAGATGGGAACACTTTGCATATTTTCATGTTTTACACACACTACGAGAGTTGGTTCGTTTAGTATGCATGCTAGGGTGTGTTTTGTGTTTTTTTCGTGTTGGATTGTATGTATTTGTGGGAAACTACTTAGCCATTTTTAGAAAGAAAAAAAGGAATTTTTTATATGCTCGTCGAGGTCTTGCCACCTTGGGAGGCAAGGAGCGCAAGGAGCACAACGAGTGCTCAGTGATGCATCTAGTCTACTTGGAACTTTCTCTAAATACCACATCTTCTAAATATTTTGGTGATAATTTTCAACTATTTAAAATGTTTTCTCATTCTAGGTTGCTAATAATTTTAATGGATTTTTGGTATTAGTTACTTGCGAGTGTTTTTGAGCAAAAATGGCTTTATTAGGATTGAGTTAATTAAAAGTAAATTAACACCTGAGACTTAGATTTCTTATTTAGGTCCCTACGTTTTGAATAAACAATACTTATAGGTTTCACTTATATTAACCATTAGTGACTATTTGTTCCACTAGGTGGTTGTAAATATATTTGGAGGTGAACCAAATTTAGTTTGGATAAGTAGTTATGGAGGTATCTAGCGAGGGCAATATTGGAGCAATAAAGGTTGGTGTCCTAACTGGTAAAGATATTAGAGTTATATTTTTATTGAGTTGTAAGTTGCTTTTATCATTGCTTGTTACCGAGTGGTTATCATAAGAAACTTGAGAATGTTACCATATAGATAGAGGTTTATATGGGTTTACATGGATTTGGTTAGTATAATTTAATTCTATCCAAATATGTGTTAACATGTGTAGATCTTATTAAGATTGAAAATCATTTATTTTTGTTATCACTTTCTTCGTTTAAAATAAACTATCTACCTTTATTATTGTTGCTTTCTGCCTTACTTAATTGGTTTTTTTGTTTCAATCTATTGATTTTTTTATGCATATGATTTGGGAATGTGTCTTTAGGAGTTGTTTACTCCTTTTCGCTGGTCATATAAGGGGCTATAGACTCCTTCAGAGATTGCAAGTCATGTTAGTTATGTCTTTTTTGACGTTCCTCATGGGCAAAATAAGAAATCTATTTATTTTACTTAGTGTTTTGTTTTCTTTTATATAAGGTCAATTACTAATGGTTAGTACTATACTCACGTACTAGGGTGTGTTTTGTATTTTTGTTTGTGTTTACTTGCAAGTATTTATGAAAAATTACTAATCAATTTTTAGAAACAAAAACAAAAACTTTTTTGTGTTCGTTGGTGTCTCGCCACCCCTTTATGACCCTTGGTGGTAAGTGTGTAATATCCATTACCCTCATCGCCATAGGCAGTGAGGAGGGTGGCGAGTGCTCGATAATACATCTAAACTAGTTGAAATTTTATATAAATACCCACTCTTCTAAATGTTTTAGTGATTAGAAAAAAGGTGGGGAGACTATATTGGTTTGAAAACTCAAATTTCAAGTATTTAAATTGTTTTCTAATTCAAGGCTACAAATACTTTAAGTGGACTTTTTGGTATTTATGATTCAAGAGTGTTTTTGAGAAAAAAAAAATGTTTTATCGGGTTAGGTTATTTAAAAGTGAACTAACATCCAAGATATGATTGATTATTTAGGTATATTTGCTTTAAATAAGCCATACTCATAAGTTTCACTCATATTGACTATTGGTGACTGTTTGTACCACCATGTGGCGGGGGGTTTCAGAGTTGAACTAGATTTAGTTTAGATCAGTAATTGTGGATGTAGCTAGCAAGGGCAGTATATGAGTAATAAGTGCAGATTTCTTCACTGGTAGAGGTATTAGAGTTATATTTCTTTGGAGTTATAAATTGTTTTTATTCTATTATTTAATTATTTACTATTGAGTGGTTACTATAAACAAATTGATAATGTTACCAAATATGTAAGGGTTTATATTGGTTTACCTTGTTTATCTATGTCTTTGCATGCTAATCTTTTTGGTTATTACGATCATAATTCTATCCTAAGTATGTACGAACATAAGCGAATCTTATAATAAATGGAAATAATTTATCTTTGTTATCACTTTCTTAGTTTAAGTTAACTTGTTTACCTTTCTTATTAATTTATTACTATTGATTTCTTCCTTAATGGAATTTATTTGTTTTTGAGAAATTCCACAACCTGTAAACAACAGGGTAAGGTGATGACAACTCCTATATATTAACCCCTAACTCGCACATAGCTAAAGTAAATCAATAAAGCAAACATAGTAATAAATAAAAGAAAGGCGGAGACATAAATGAATAAAGAAGAATAAAAAGAAATTTAATTAAATCTAAGTAGGATAGCAACCTAAACAGAAGCAAAGTAAGGTAGTATAGATTAAAATAAACAGTATGTGATAAGAAAATAAGTTTTTTTTTCAATCACAATAGAATCCTAACATGTTAGTCCATACTTGGTAGAATTGTGCTTATACTAATTAAAATACGAGAATATGAAAACACGTCAATATATCGAGGTAAGCTCACATATGTCACTACCTATGTGATAAAATTCTTGAGTTGCAAGCAATTACTCGACAACAAATAATTCAATAATAATATAAAGAAATTTTACAACTTGACATAAATAAACCTATGTTACCTCTTAATCAGAATACCTACCCTCATTGATTATATGCCACCCTTTCTACCTGCCTTTGAAACTACTATGATCCAAACTTGATTTGATTCCCCCTTTAAACCCTACTAGGAATAGCCAAGAATCAGAACTTAAAAGAAAATCTAAGTCCGAGATGTTAATTTATTTTTAATTAAACCAACCCTAATAAAATGGTATTTTCTAAAATCTCTCACAAACCACTAATATAGAAATCACACAAAATGTATTTGAAATCTAAAATAAAAAAAATTTACTTTTGAAAACATGTTTCAAATTCTCCAAAGTTTCCCCATATCTTTCTAATTTCTCAAACAATTAAAAGATTGTGGTATTTATTGAAATATTCAAGTAGTCTAGGTAGCTCATTGGCCTCTCATCGCCCACAGTCACAAGGGTAATAACCGTTACACTATTGTCAACAAGGGTGGCTAGTGGGAGGCAAGACCCAAAAAGAAAATTCGAATAATTTGGGTAGCTCGCTGGTAAGGATGGGCAAAAAAACCGCGGGTTCGGTTATCCGTGGTTATCCGAACCGGCAATTCGGTTTTTAACCGGTACAATTCGGGGACGGGGACGGTTTCGGGTAAAAACCGAATATGAAACATCGGTTACGGTTCGGTTACGGTTATACTAAAAACCGTACCCGCCCGTACCCGAAATTAATTATATTTAATTAATTAAATTATATATTAAATTATAAATAAAAAATTAATTATATATATTTAATAAATTAAATTATATATATATTTCGGTTTTTTTCGGGGTTTTTTTCATAACTGTCCCGAACCGTTACCCGCGGGTAAAAAACCGTCCCCGAACCGTAACGGTTTTCGGGCGGTTTCGGTTATAGGTTTTATAATTCAGTTCGGGGACGGTTATATCAAAAACCGTCCCCGCCTGTCCCCGTGCCCATTCCTACTCGCTGGCCTCTCACCGCCCAAAATCACAAGGGTAATAAACATTAAACAATTGTTAACAAGGGTGGCTAGTCGGAGTTGAGATCCCTTTAGAGAACATATAAATTCCATTTTTGTCTCAAAAATTTGCAAAGTAATTTCATCAAATACCAAAAAAAACAACTTAAACAACTATACAAAAATAACCTAGGATGCATACTAGGGGTGTCCAATGGTCCGGTCCGGTCCGGTTCGGTTTTGGTTAAAAAAATTTAACCGGACTGGACCGTTTATACGGTTTTAAGTAATAAAAATCGGACCAGACCGTTTGATTTATAAAACGGTTTGGTCCGGTTTGGTTTCCAGTTTGATTCAATTTTTTATACATTTAATGAAAAATAATGTAAAATTTTTAATATATTATTAAACCGGTCCGGTCCGGTCCGATCTGGTTTATGGCACCCCTAATGTATACTAACAAACCAACCCCCATGGTATGTATAAAACATACAAATAAACAAAGTTTAAACAAGTGAGTGAGTATATAATGTATTGATAAGTAAAATTTATACATATTTTTATATATCAATTCATTTGCATTTATATATTTTTTATTATTATAGCAAAATAAAATTATTAATTTGTATTTATTGAAAAAATATTAATTTTTTGGATTTATTTGGGATTGTTTTGGATTTTTATGGATTTTTTATGATTTTTAATTAATGGATAATAACAGAAAGGATTTGGATGTATTATGCAGCTTATCCCAATCATAGCTTATTCCCCTCACAACTTATCCTTATTGCAACTTATCCAATCCTTTTAACACGTAGTACATATGGATTCAATTTTTCTCTCTTATAAATAGAAAAAAAATCCCCATAAAATATAGAGAACATCAGAATTAACAAAATCAACATATAATTTTTATAAGGAATAAGAGAGAAAAAAAGAGCACATCTAGGGCAACTTTTAGAGGAGATTTTGTAGATCCTTATAATCTTTTCTTAGTCCTCTTCTCTTTAAGTTTCCATGATTATAATATTGATAGTTATTGAATCCGGCTAATTTAAGAATGTGATTGTGAGTAATTCACAACCCTAAACTATAGTTTAATTTATTTAATATCATGATAACTTTAGTTTTGATTCTTAATTTTTGATATGTTCAATTCTATATTTGAATGCTAAAACTATGCATGTATAAATTAAAGTAATTAACTAGTTTGTTTCATGAATATATTGATATCTAGTCTAAGATGTTAGTAAGTAATCACTAATATTCTTATTTGAATTATTACCTTGTGGTTCCTGTAACAAGTAGGGTTGAATATCTTCGTTAAATGTTAAACGATTGTTCTAATCTTGCTAAGTTTAATTATCATTTTTTTAGTATCTTAATGCAATGAATGAATTAAAATCTTGGAAGGTTACTTCTAGGTTGTTTAGGATTTAGTTAGTTAATAAGCAAATCTTTAATCAATTACACGGTAAGTAAAGAAGGAAGTGTTAAGCGGACAAGACTTTTAAAGCTAAAGTTAAGAATTCAAGAATGCTTTTGAATTATGTAAATAATTTAGATCTTAAATTAATTTACATTTACAATATGATTAATTAAATTGTAGAATAATGGTAAGGATAGTACTATAATCACATTTCTCTCATAATTACTAAGCATGTTATTTTATTTTATATTACTTTATTCAAAAACAACAAAACCCTTATTTACTAATTTTAATTGATTTACTAATGAACTAGTAATTAGGAATAAATATTGTTACCAATTCTCGTGGGTATGACAACCTTAATTCTTAAAATTATTTACCACTTATTTACCACTCAATCATACCAAGTTTTCACCATCAGTAAGTGACCTTACATAGAGGATGACAAAACATTAAGCAAACAAAACAGACTCTAATTTTTACTCATGGGAATGACAACAAAGATTCAAGGACTTATAGGACTTACAAAATCCCCATTTGGCTTTTAGTCATAAAACACTTTATAACTATATAGACTTTAATCTCAAGATGATACAATAATGCCAAATGGCCTATAGAAGTCTAGATACCCTTAAACATGTACAATTTAGGACTATAGGATCACCAATACCCAAGCTATTCATATTGTAATCTAGCAAAGGAGTTCAACATCACACCCGACTTTCCATTCCTAATATAACAATCTTTTCCAACCGTTCAAGGTATCACTTGAAGATTTAGTAAATACCATCATTACTAACACTTTGAAAATTCATTAGGATATCTAGGTTTTCATGAAAAACACTCAAAATTCATTTAAATAAACTCAAACTTCAAATAAAATGAAACTTCAATGAAAAACCTTGAGACTGAAATTGGCCAACTAATCACAATTGTGGAAATAGTAGAAGCATATGTAGTTGTTAAGCTTTCCTCCCAAATAGATGATAACTCTAGGGAGCTTGTCAATGCCATTATTATAAAGAGTGGTAAGTAACTAAAGGGACCCCAAAAATCCCTAAGAATGATATATCTGAGGATGGGACTAGTGAGGAAGAAAAGATCGCCACTCCTAAGAATCCAATATGGCACCAAAGGTAGTTTCCAAACCTTCTTTTTTATGGATGATCCAACTTTATCTTTTTTTAATAGGTTCGATAATTCAACAAAGTAGAATCATGAAAAAGAAAATTTGAAGATGTCTCCCAAAGTGCAAATTTGTCAAACTCTTATGGAAGATATTGAGGAGGTACCTTGGTATGAAAAGTACCTTAAGAAACCTTTTCTTACCAAGAGTAAGCTTAAGGATAACAAAGAGATATGTGGGGGGAGGGGGGGAATATATCTAGTATGCTTCAAAGGAGACTACCACCAAGGTGCAAGGATATAAACAATGGATTGTTAGCTTAAAAGTTTGACATAACACACGTCAAGATCTTTGATGATAGTGGATGATAAGAGTTGGTAGAGTCTGGCAGAAAATGTTAAACTAAGCGCTTTATGGGAAGCAACCCACTAAGATTTTTTTTCTGTTCCCTTTATACTTATTTTTTATATTACATATATAAATGTACTTACATTGAACATAATGTAAGAATTAGGTGTCTGGGGGTGTTAACTTGTCGCTATCTTTATTTATTATTTTTTGTATAATTCATTAGCTTAACATGCTTTATGATACATGTTTAAGGATTAGTATGCTCTAGGTATCATAGTTTTCTTTTTAATTTTTATGATTATTTATTGCATTTTTAAGTGAATACATATGCTTTGAAACAATAACCATGTGTTTTATCCTTGTTGTTTTTGGTATAATTGATCATAAATTCTCAAAAGTATGCAGCTTTGAATGATAATGAATGTTAGTAAAATCTTGATATTATTCTTAAGTGAAGGCATATTTGTGAGAATCTAGCACAAAATGTGCATGCAGAAGTAGCTAAATTGGTGATATGATGATTATGTATTTAAATTTTTGAAGTGCTATATTAATTTCTAAAATATTATTTTAATTCCAATGAGAATGATCAGGTTGCTAGAACATTTTCTTATGTTTATCAAAGCAAATGCTAATCGAGTATTTTTTGAAAAATGATTAAGGCATTAGGATTAACCTTTTCTAGTTAAATTATCCAATGCTTAATGTTGTTATTCTTATAATAACAACCCTTTAGTAAACCAATATGAGCTTACATGAGCCAATTTTTTGTACCTACTCCTTACCCTTTGAACTAAACATATTAGCCATGCTCTATAATTAAAGAAAAAATGGAGTCGCTGATGAGTGCTCAAAAAGCACTAAAATAACCATGATTTTATGTACATTAATTGATTAAAAATACATATATTTATATGTTTTATCATATATTTATATAAATTTGTCTTTTTCGGAATCACGGGTATTTTTATTGTTTTTCAGGTATTTTGGCTTAAAAACGCAATTTAAAGACTCAAAGAGGAATACTTGAAGCAATACATCACAAATATATTAATAAATAAGTGGGAAAAGGTCAACAAACATGGAAAAATTGGACAAAATGGGTCGAAAAGGTCAAAAATGTCAAAAGACGGAAATCGCGCCATTGCCAGTCCTTGTCAGCGCCACATGTCCCGCGCCCGCCCACAAGACTGCCCATCCGCGCGCGCCCCATCGCGCGGGCACTGTTCACGCGCGGCCGCCGCGTGACAACGCCCGCCTTGTGCGCGGCCTCCGCGCCCAACGCCATTTCTCGCCCCATTTTTCACGTGCGGTAGCCTCAGGACGTCATGCGACGTCATTAATGACATCAGCAATTCCAATACGCGTTTTTACATTTTTAAATATTTTTTTAACATTTTTTTACTCATTTTTTCTCTCCATCCTCACCTATAAATACCCCCCTTCCTTCACTTTAAAAACACACCTCAAAAACACACTTCTCTCTTCTTTCTTTCTCTCTTTTATTAGATTTTTAGGTTTTTTTAGTTTTTCTTAGTTTTTAGTTAATTTCTCTTAGTTTTAGAGTTCTTCCCTTTTTGGGAAGAACTAGTTATGTTTTTGTAATATATTAGCTTTTGATTCAATAAATGGGAGTGCAAATTCCGCTTGGAGGTTTTCCAAAGAACGGGAATAGCATCGAAGTTCGTAAGGATTTTATTTTCTTTACGCTATTTTTTATGCTTTATTCTTACATGTTATATTTAATTTGTCTCGTGATTAAATTTAACGTATTTGGCTATTTGTAAACATGATATAATAATAATGTTGTTATGCTTGCGAAATATTAAATAGGTAAAAATCTCTAAAATGAATTGATTTTATTTTTATTCAAGATTTTATATTAAGAATGTTAGAGAGAAATATATTATTTTTCATTACAAACTTAAATCTGAAAATTAGATTTTAAGGTGTAGTTATCCTGCGATTTAGAGTAGTGCTCTTTTATTTGTTGGTACAATCGCCTAGGTAGTTAGAGTGAAGCTCTATTTCAAAAGTTTTTATAAGAATTATTATCTGAAAATCTATTGACAACATGTTTTCGGTAGTGGTTTTAAAACTTGAAAGTTAGTACTCGGATAACTAAATTCTTAGGTTTAATTTGGACACCTTGAATAAAGTTTAAATCTAACCCCCACCAAAGGTGGCATTTAAATGGTTCATTTTCAATCTCTTAGAAAAAGAAATTAATTTAATTAACCAAATTAGTTATCAACCCCACCCATAGGTGTTAATTGATTTGTTTAGTTAACAAAGAATATCTAACCCACCAAAGGTGGTATTCATACAAAAAAGGGAGAATCAATAAATATCAATTCATATCTTTAATAACCTAAATAATATGAGCAAGCATAATTAACTTAGTTATTATATCCATAAATACTCCAGTGTTTTAACAGATAAAATTTGCATAAATGTTTATTGAATCTATGTTTATTTTTATGTAATTAGATTAAAAACACAAAACCCAAAATATCGTGACAGGATGTTTAGGATTTAATTTCGTTTTTAAAAGTTTGAATAATAAATTAAAAACCACATACATTCCTTCCTTAGATCGACCTTGGGAGTATACTTATCATTTTCTACGAAATGATTCGTGCACTTGCGAGAGTTTTATAAATAGATAAAACCAAAGTAACGGGCAGGATCGGCGATGTCGGTTCTGCCCCGATCAGTCGCATAAAAAGATTATAGACTATGAAAATGCTAGAATAAGATCTAAGAGTGTCAATTGTGCTATAATTCATTAAATGTCTAGCATATACAAAATAGTTCCTACTACAATATGTACCCTACATATATTTAAAAAAATCAATCAAAAAAATAAACAATAATAGGGGAAAAAGCTAAAAAATGAATATAAAAGGAGGTGTGTATTAAAAAGACATGTAAGAATAAAAGAAAAGAAGCTAATAATGATGTATGGGTCCAAAATAATGAAATTTGATCCTATTTTATCAACATAACTGGCCTTATAATAATATTATTTATAGGCATTTTTCTCTTACTCCATGGATTCATGAACTTTTGTTTCTCCTTTTTCCTTTCTATTGATTCAACTAACTAGCCTACCCATATTATAGCCAAATGAAAGACATTTTAATTTTAGAGAATACTTTTGATGAATGGAGACATAACTTTAAGAAAAAACCTATGGTGCTTGATATAGCTCTAAAAATATTGTGATGTTCCATAAAAATATACATGGGGTTTACTGGTTTAAATTACACAAATTCTCTGTCAGTAATAAGGTTGCTACATACACACACTTTGGGCTATGTTATTATGAAGAATTCTAGAGTAAATAAAAAATCATTGACCCTACTAATATTTATTAGATTTTGAACATAAGTGTTATTAAGCCCTTGAGATAAATAGTTAGAAAATTTATTTTCTCCACTATAGGTATTAACTTTGCTCAGAAATTAGCGAAGTAGGTATATAGGAGTTTGATAAGTTTTATTTTATACAAATTTTTATATATCAAATCCTTTATATTTATATATATATATATTATTATTATAACGACTAAGGTTGTTTATTTTGTACTTATTGAGAAAATATTTATTTTATTGGCTTTTGGGAGTTTTATGGATTTTTTATAATTTTATTTGATAGATGGATTAACTTAAAAAAGAAGTGGATGTATTTTACAACTTATCAACGCGATTATATTCCCCATCATAGTTTATCATATCCTTTTGACACGTTGTGCGCACTAATTCTATCTCTACAGAATACTAACAATCTTATTTACATTTGGATTCAAATTTTTTCTCTTATGAATACAAAAAAAAACCCACAAATTATAGAGAGCATGAGAATTAACAAAATCAATACAACATTTGGTACAAGAAACAAGAGAGAAAAAAACACATTTAGGGACTCTTTTGGTGGAGATTTTAGAGATCTTCATAAGCTTTTTTTAGTCATTTTCTCTTTAGTTTTTCATGATTATAATGATGATTCTTATGGAAACTAGCTAATATAATAATGTGATTATGAGCTATTCTACGTCCTAGACTATAGTTTAATTAATTTAATGTCATGATAACTTTAGTTTTAATTCTTGATTTTTGATGTGTCCAATTCTATATTTGAATATCAAAACTATGCATATATGAATTAGAGTAATTAAGAAGTTTGTTACACGAATAAGTTTATATCTAGTTTAGGATGTTAGTGTGTAATTACTAATATTCTTATTTGAAGTGGTACTTGTGGCTGCTGTTACAAGTAGGGTTGAATACATTCGCTAAAGGTTAAAGACTATTGTAATATTGCCTAGTTTAGTTATCATCTTTTTATATCGTAATGTAATTAATGAATTAAATCTAACAAGCTTACCTCTATTTTTTTTCAAAAATTAGGTTAGTTAATAAGTGAGCCACTAATCAATTATACTGTAAGAAAGTTGGAAAGTCTTAAGTGAACCTAGAATTCTAAAGTTAAAATTAAGATTTCAAGAATGGTTTTAAATTATGAAAATAATTTAGAACTTAAGAAATTAATTTACATTCATAATATGATTAATTAATTTGTAGGATAGGGCAAGGATAGTCTTTTTGTGCAACCTATTTTATTATTTTATTCAAAAACAATAAAAAAATCCCTTTTACTAATTTTTATTAATTTACTAACGAATTAGTAATTTTGGAGTATATATTGTTACCAATCCTTGTGGCTATGATAACTCTTATTCTTAAAATTACTTTATCACTTGTATATGATCACGTATACTAGCACGTTCTCAACTATGTCAAGTACTAACCATCCACAAGTGACTTTTCTTAGAGGATGACAAAACAGACTTTGAGTTTTGCTCACGGGGTTGCCAACAAAGACTTAAGGACTTACATGACTTACAATCTCCCCTTTTGGCTTTTCATAGCAAAACACTACACAACTAAACAAAGTCTTATCTCAACATGAGACAATCATGAAAGACTTCATAAAGAAGTTATTTCTCATGCACAAACAATGACACATAACCTAGATACCCCAAATACCCCTACACCAGTGCATCCATCTCATTGTGCTCCAACCATATTTATAAATCAACACATCCACGCTTGATGTCTAAACACCACCTACCCCTGTAACTTGTACATAGGAAATAACATATACCCATGAACACATTATGTAGACCTATATATAGTCTAACCAAAAGTACTATCACTTTACCCCTATACAGAAACACACTGATAGGTTAAACACATACAAATTATGCAACATATAGGCACAAGTTTACACCAGTCCCCTAGAATTCACGGTTATACATGTATATAAGTTAGGCAGAAAAATTGTAGTGTGATTTACTCTCACAACCAAAGCAAAAACATTGCATAATAACAAACAATAAATTGCGCAAAAAACTTCTCCCTTTTTTTGATAATGAAGGTCAAAAGAACACCCCTACATGAAGAAGAAAAGGCATATAATCATGTATAATCCTAGCACTAATGCAAATAATAAAGAATATTAAAGCAATAACATCAAGACAACACATAACACAAGAAATGCAGACAACCAAATGAAATGCTAGAAACACCAACACAAACATTTTCCTTAAGAGTTCTTGTAGTAAAATTTACAGTTTTTTTTTTGTTTAAAAGAAAAAGGAAAAAGAACAACAGAAAAGTAAACCAACAATAAAATCGACACTTTTCTCCACCTTCTCCATCATTGCTAGGAGTTATGCTATGAGAAGAGTCATAAATGTCTCAATAGTGTGAGGGAGGGTAGGGTTTTGTTAGGCAAGAAAGGTCTTATGAAACTAGTCAAAAAAAACTTTGATGGCTCAAGACCACCAAAGCTTTGGAAGAGATGACTAAGGAAGCTAGTAGGAAACTGAGGAGAGGCACTAACAGAGCTACCAATAACAGGTTTGAGAGAGGGGAGGGATCTAGAAGAGCTAGGAGAACCATATTTGGGAGGTTGAATTTTGCGTCGTAAAACACGCTTACCAAGGCAAGTAAGGAACTATGAAGACACATTTTGAGCCTGTTGAGAGCAATAAAGTACCTAATTATGGAAACCATGTTTAGAGAGAAGGAGGAAAAATCTTAAAAAATGAGGAAGATCTTAGAAGGAGAAGTCTTAGAAGAAGAATGAGGATGAACAAGAGTAGAAGGAGAAGAAGAAAACTAAGAGACGCTCTGAGAGGAAGCATATGACGGAATCGAGCCACTAAAGATGGAAGCATGGTAAGAAGTAAATTAACAAACATGAATACTTCCTTTGCCTCTTGTAGTACCAATAACATTAGTGAACAAATAGAACCTCACTTAGTAATCAAAGAAGGACAGTAGATAGAGGAAAGATGAGGAGTAGCATAATGATAAAAAAAATGGTCCTATAGATCATGCCTACAAGATCTATAGTCTCACCTTTGAGAATAGCACAAAGAAAGTGACTAAAAAAGGTAGTCACAAAAGTTAAATGAGTGTGATGATGCATGATAGTGCTCACAATATCACTAACACTTCGACCAAGGACAATATCATTCAAAGAAAATGCACAACCATAATAACTATGTTTGGGACCTCCTAACATATTCCTTTCTTAGTGAGATCTTAAGTAAAAAAATTTAAAACTTGTGAGGTAGATCCAAAGAGATGATTTTTTCAGACTCAAAGTACCTACTCCCTATCAGGTGAAAAACAATAGAGAAACAAGTAGAACGATAAGGAGTGATAGCAGAATAAAGATACCAAAATAAAGATAGGACTATACCAAGTAATGGAACATAAATTAAGCCAAGAAAAGTATGGAAACCTTTATTGGATGAATGGAAACTCATTCATCTACACATAATGCTTATAGTGGATTAGAACAAAGTGGTGAAAGGAACCAACATTATTGGGCTATTGTTCTTGATCTTTAACATTATTTTTGGCTCTTATAGTTCTCCTTGGGGCCATTGGAGAGTTAGGATGAAATAAAAAATTAGGTAAGTGTTTAAAGTGTAGGAAAGTGTTTAGAAATTTTATGATTTGAGGAAATAAGGGGATAGCAATTTAAATAGAAATAATGTGTACTTGACAAACTCTCACCATAACCTTTCTTAGGTGCTAGTAAGCTTATGTGGAGTGTTTAAAACTCACGCTCAATGAGCACTATAGTGAAGGGGTAGCGAGGTTCAGTAGCTACACCCTAGAAGAGAGAGGGAGTTGAGTGAGGAGAAAATCTCCTACTAGTGCTAACGTATATATTTTGATATTTGTGGCCCAATGAATCCTAGGGCAAAGCATTGTACTTCCTTGTTTTATAAGATAAAGCATAGTGCTTCCTATTTCATCATATTTATAGATGATTTTACACATTTTGGTCACATATACTTGATTTATCATAAGTCTAAGGCATTAGATTGTTTTAGACATTATATTGTAGAAGTTAAGTATGGATTAGAAAAGAACATTAAACCTTTAAGAACTAAGTGATATCGTGAGTATCTATCTGAGCTGTTCAAAAAGCTTGGTGAATAAATAGGAACCTTGAGACAACTAATGATGCGTTATACTCCACAACAAATTTGTGTAGTAAAAAGAAGAAATCACATAATCTAGGATATGGTTAGGTTGATAATGGCTCAAGCTAATCTTCCAGTCTTTTATTGGGGAGACACTTTATTAACAACTGCTTCCATTCTTAAATGAACACCTTTAAAATATGTTCCTTCCACCTTATATGAATTATGTAATGATAGAAAATTTGATCTATATGTTCTACGACAATAGTGTTTGGCTGCTTAAATACACAATATTTCTCATAAATATGGGAGATTTGGTCCTAGAGGTAAGAACAATATATTCATTTGGTATTTTGAACATTCAAAAGGTTATGTATTTATTAGTGAGCAACAAATAGAAGTGTAACTAAAATTGAGTCATGTAATGTAGTCTTCCTAGAAGAATATTTTCCTACTAAGAGTGAAGTTAACAATGACTCAAACTTATATGAATTTAAAGATCCATAAAATATTGCTCTCAAAACTCTAGTAGAGGTTGAAGACAAAATTCGTCATCCTTTGAGGAATAATGGGAGTGATATGCCTAATGATGGGCAAAATTATTTTGATTCTTATGAACTTGAGTAATGTGGAAGCAAGTATGGAAATATTTCCCATCATCGCTTTGAGAATGAAGGGAAATGTTGGTACATCCTATCGGTGTACCTAGGACCTCATCCCTTAATCTTTGCACCTCTCCTTCGTTAACTCCGTACTCAAAAACCTTGACCTCCAGTCCTTGGGACTATGACATATGGAAAAGTAAAGATAACAACCTTTATAGTCTCTACTAGAGAATGAACACAGGACTAATCTTGACTACCTACATTATTAAGTACTAGCCATGTTGCTCCCATTGGTACCCCTTCCTTTTTTCAAAATGAAGTTATAAAAGGGAAACAAAAAAAAGACATGAACACATGATTATAATCTGAAACACCCTAAACCTTGTAAACCAGGGAACTACCCTACAACCACCATACCTTTAACTATTATGTCCAATAGTTTGGTACTATCTGTGGGAAATTTTCATGGCTAACCTCACCTAGAGAACAATATTTACTACATTATTTTTTTTCTTTCACCATTCCATTGATACACAACTTTCATTTTCCCATTAGTTTCTGATCTTGAATTAGGTGAGAAGAACCTACTGATAAATTTAACTATGAAAATATAGCTTTGTTGTGACATTTTGTATAGATTATTTAGGTGAATATTTTTATAATAAAATAAATAAGGATCATTTCTTGATTCAAGTTTTGTTACAAGATATATTTATGAATAATTTATTAGCTATGTTTTCTTCATAATAGATTTGAAAAATGAGAATTAGTTTTCAGTAACTTCATCTAGATCTAATTTTGACAACTTGAATAAAAGTTAAATTGGTGACTCTACAAAAAACATTGATTTAAATGATTTGTTATTTGTTTTTAGGCATAATGCATAATTCAATCAATCTATTAATGATCTTTGCCAAAAGACTTTAATTACTTTTATTAATAAAGAAAATGATCCCCACCAATAAACTTTTTCATATTTAAAAGGAAAAATCAATAATCTGAACTTATATTTTAACTAACCTAAATATTTCTAAGTAAGTATGATTAACTAGCTAAATATTCTCGTAAATTCTCCATTGATTATAAATATTATATCTATCTTGATTTTATTTTAATCAAATTATATTTTGGTATTTTAATTATTTTGTTTTTAGTGTAGGATTTCAAAACCCAATCATTATGATAGAATGTTTTTGTTTAATTTTCATATTTTTTAAATTTTTTAAAACTTCAGGAATTATCTAAAATTACTGCAATTGCTTTGAAAACCGACCTTGGGAGTATACTTATTACTTATTATAAGTGATTTGTGCACTTAAAAGCCTTTAATAAATACAACTTGTATGCATCACCTACACAAGCCCTGCTTTAGAAAACCAACCATGCTCACAAGGAAGATCACCATGCATTATGTGAGCTCCTAAAAATGCTCACTTCATGCCATCCCCTGAGTCATCATAATGAAGATGAAGTCCACCCCTAGTAAAGAAATTTAAGAAAATAGTATATGCAATCAACCATGAGTTCGAGGAGTTGAGAAGACAGAATAAGGAGTTGATGAGACTCTTTTTTGATAGGTTACCCCTTTGTAACTGATAAGAGTCAAATTATTGCATTTTTATTATGATTTAAATGTTGATATTTGTGTGAAAATTGCACTTATTTGATTATTTAATCCACAAATGTCATTTCACGGGTATTTCGTGTTTAAAGTGCAATTTCAGGTAAAATCATAATTTTGGAGAAGTTTGGGACAAATTTCAATGATCGGGATTGAGTACAAATAAAAAGAAAACAAAATTTCAAAATTTGGAATTTCGCCGGCGGCGGCGAAAACCTTATAGAGAATACATTGAAAATCATGCAGGGACCACGAGTTTTGGCAAAGCAATCTCACCGCCGGCCAAAGCAATCTCACCGCCGGCCAAAGCAATCTGCCACCGGCCAAGTTAATCTCGCCGCCGACCAACATAATCTCTCCACCGTCCAAGTGCATCTCGCCGCCGTCCACATTAATCTCGCCGCCGGCGAGAATCTAAGGAACCAAAGTTGCCCCCAAAACCCTAGATCTATATATACAATATGATGGAGAAAGAGGACAACGGCAGAAAGTGGAGTTCAAAGACATTTTTGGAGGAGAGAAAGAAATTTTGGAGAGAAAGTTTGGAGAAACTTGAAGGATCTTCACCATTGTTGCTACCAAGTCTTCATCTTCTAGAGTTTTTCATCTCTTCTCCTTAGCTTTTATATTCTGCAGTTTATTCAGTTTTGTTATTCATGGATTCAATAGAAATAATGGTTGTTCTTATTTCCGTTATGAACTAATTCGTTTTTGCTAAGGCTATGATGTAGTTGAATCAAGGAAATCTGATTTCTTTTGTTATTGCTATATGAGTTCATTGTTTTGAAGTTGAGTATTTATTTCCATGCTTAATGCTTTTAAATTTCTGGCCAATATTTAGATGATTAGTTGCATTATATTGAGACCGAGAGGAGATATGTAATGAATGCTTCTTGTGATAAATACCGTATGTTGAATGTGAGCGTGAGAACTAATGCATGATGTATGTGGTTATTCTAGAAATTCCATAAATCGTAATGTGCTTGTTTGTGATTAAATCTTCATAGAAATATAGTTGGTTTTCATAGATAAGTAATTCTAATATAACTCGAGAGAGAGTATTAGGTAAATTTAGGTTTTTCAACCATCACTTTTAGCTTTGATTCTCATATAACATGACTTGAAATCGGATTGAATTGATTTAGCGAAATCAAATGCCTTAGCGTTTTTAACCATTTGTGAACAACATTAAATTTTGTTATTTGCGTTTAGTTTTATGTTAATTTTCTTTTTAAACAATTTCAACAATTTGGTTTTCAAATAAAATTAGGATTAGTCAATTTCGGTACTTAGTAACGCCATTCCTTGTGGGTTCGATATCCGTACTTTTGTACACTTTATTACTTGAATGATTCGTACACTTGCAAAAATAAGCATCAGTAACCCCAACCCAACAACATCTATAAGGAATACTACCCTAGAGCTCTCAAGCACCAATGCAAGAGAAGTTAGGCGAGGATGAGATACACCAAAGAGTGGGACTTAATCAACTTCCTATTAACCAAACCCCTAAAACTTTCTATAACCTCAACCCAATCATATTTTAAAATCCTAACCCACCCATCTTGAAAAACTCACATGGCTTCCCAGTTGTGCATAAACAACCATTTTATCCACTATATTAATTGATAGCCCAGCCAACCTACCTCCCTATAAAACCAAAATATGTAAAAACCCCAACCACGTTACTAGTACTCATAACATCAATTTCTTGTTCATAATGCATACTTTAATGCCCTAGTAACCAATTTCTCTAAAACCCAAAAAACTTCCAACATGAAAACCCACCAATACCACCCCTAACTAACCCCATGGAAAACAAACAATGAGAATTATAAAATATCATTCACAAACTGGCATAGGGAAAAACTTCATTCTATATAGTGATGTAAACTTGACTTTGGTACAATCACCCTTTACTCCAAAAATGGAGCAAATAAGTGTACTACATAAGAACCTACTAGATTTTGACAAGTTTGATGAAACGATAAATCTTACCCTACACTTGACCCATTTATATCTCTATATGTTGTCAATTAGTGTCCCAAAGGGAAACAAAGATGTAGTGTTGTGCATAGTGTTTCCAAGGAGCTATAAACAAGCAATGTTGAAATGGTTGAGAGTTGGCTTCTAACACTATATCTAGCAATGCTAACCAAGTTAAGTTGTTTATCACAAATTTTGCAAGCTACCAAATTGCTCGAAAGAAGGCTTATTAACTATTTATTCTAAACCAATAACCAAATGAAGCACTTAAGAAGTTCACAAAGAGGTTAAAAAAGAGAATAGATGTTGAGGGCACTAATAAATCCATGATTGTCGAGGTTTTCATAAGAAGAATCAAGCACAATACCCTATACATGTTTCTTTAATCAAGTATCCTCCCTCTACTAAGGATAAGGCTAGAGGTAGGGCATTAAACTATATATCTCTACAAAAGAAACAAGTGAGAAGAGTAAAGATAGCCAAAACTTTGGTGGATATTTCTTCTTCTATCAAGAAGGTAAAATAAATTGAAACATCAATAAGTAAGAAGAAACTTGAGAAAATGATGGTGCAAGAAGTAAAGATTATAATAGAAGAAGTAGATCAAAAACAAAATATTTGAGTGGTTCGCATAAGCATAATTTTAATTACCTTATCAGAAGATAACTTTCACCATTTAGAGTTCCTCCTCTAAAATTATCACTGGAAACGTAGAAAATGCAAGGGTTGGATGCCCAAAGGTGTGATGGCCAATGAGAAACACTCATCCTGATCTAAGAGATGAATCTAGATATTATAGGTTCCATAGATATAGGGGTTATGGAACGAAGGAATGCCAAATCCTAAAATTGAATAACTCCTAGAAAAAGGCCACCTTAATGACTTTATTGCAAGAAAAACAAACCCTCCAAATGCATATCAGGTAGGAGACAACATTCAAGGTTGTGATCAAGGAGAAGGAGAACCACACAACCAAGAAATAGAAAGAGAAGGAAGATATAACAAAAATGGAAGAGGAAGAGGTAGATGTGGAGCTTCTTTTCTATTGAGGGAAAATGTCCTAAGTCTCCCCCACCATCAAATCAAAACAATGAAAGACAAGATCAACCAAAAGGGGTTAGAATGGTCTACATCATACATTTAGGGACCACTTCAAGGGGCACAAATAATAATGCAAGAAAAAAACATTTAAGGAATTGTAGGGGACAAATAAACTTTATTAACAATGGATAGTCATCCCAGGATCCTCAACCCTTATCTATTTTATGGAAGAAAATAAAGCCATACTAACTTTCCCTCATAATGATCCCCTCATCACCAACCTCTTCATGGAACACTTTTTTGAAAAAATAATTGGTTGATATTGGATCTTATGTAGACATCATCATTTCACCCACCCATAATGCCATGAAAATTCCACATAGCTTCATCATATTAGAAAAACCCCTTTGGTTTCAATAAGGAAATAACCATAATGTTTAGCTACACCCCTTATCACTAGAAATTATATCAAGCTAACCCTTCATCACTAACCATAAATTCTATCAAGCTAACCCCTCATCACTAACCATAAATTCTATCAGGATACACCACTAGATAAAAATTTTAGTACATATGAGGCATAATGAGGAGTGTAGCCTTGTAGAATTTCTAGTGGTGGATGCACCTTCAAGACACAACATCATTCTAGAATGACCATGTATTGGTAAGAAGAAGTATGTTCTTTCAACCAACTATCAGATGCTAGAATACCCACCATAAAGAAGATGTTAGATAGATAGGAAGCTATCAATCCACTTCCCAAAGTTTCTACCTTATAGTAATAAATAACACTTCGATGCAATAGCAATAACATAAACAATTTCCAACTCCATGTAATACAAAAAAGAAAAACTTATAGGCTAATTAGGTCCATTTTTGGAAAGAAGATTCAGGAACAGTATACTAAATAGGTAAAGGAATGGAAGTTGAACTTGGCACTCATGAATCTACTTAAAGATAACTTTTATTACTTTGTATGGCTAGCCAAGGACATGTTAGGGATACATTCTATAGTTATCACCCGTAAGCTCAATCTTGATCTGAGCTATCCACCAATGAATCAAAAAAAGAGAAAATATTTATTTGAAACGAATGAAGCAATAAAGAAAGAAGTGAAAAGGCTCTTTGGAGTAGAATACATAAGCATGGTAATCTACTTGAAGTGGTTATCAAATCCTATTGTAGTTAAGAAGGCCAACAATGAGTAGGGGATTGCATAGACTTTGATGAGTGCTCAAAAAGAACTAAAATTATCATCATTTTATGCACATTAATTGATTAAAAATATATATATTTATATTATTTTATCATACATTTATATAAATCTGTCTTTTCGGAATCATAGGTAGTTTTATTGTTTTTCAGATATTTTCGCTTAAAAACATAACTTAAAGACTCAAAGAGAAATACTGGAAGGAATACATCACAAATATATTTATAAAATCAATGAAGAAAAGTCAACAAATATGGAAAAATTGGATAAAATGGATCAAAAGGGTCAAAAATGTCAAACAGGGTGGAATTGCGAACACAGCCGCCCAACCGCGTCGGACAACGCGCGCAGTGTGCCTAGTAGTGCCGAACAGCATGCCCATCCTTTCCGAGTAATGTGTGCGCCCCACCATCACAACACCCAGTCTATGCACGCCGCACATCCAGTTCGCGCACGCCTCCTCGCCATCCCGAGCTCACCCGTGCCATCAGCACCTAGTCCACGCACGCCTTTACTCCATTCCACGTGCACCGACATGCCCCAATTGACGTTAGCTGAAGTCATCATCACCTACTCTGCATTTCCTCCATTTTTAATCATTTTTTCACCCACTTTTTTTTCCTCTCCTCACCTATAAATACCCCCATTCTCTTCACACCTCAAAACACATCTTCTTCTCTCTTTCTTTCTCTCCATTTCTTAGTTTTTAGCTTTTCTTAGTTAGTTTTTATTAGTTTTAGAGTTATTCTCTTTTTGAGAAGAACTAATTATGTTTTTGTAATTTATTTGCTTTTCAATTCAATAAATGGAAGTGCAAATTTCATTTGGAGGTTTTCCAACAACAGAAATAACATCAAAGTACTGTAAGGATTTTATTTTCTTTATAGTTATGTTTTATGTTTTATTCTTACATGTTATATTTAATTTGTCTGTGATTAAATTTAACTTTGCTGGCTATTTGTAAACATGATATAATAATAATGTTGGTATGCTTACGAAATATTAAATAGGTAAAAATCTCTAAAATGAATTGATTTTGTTTTTATTCAAGATTTTATATTAAGAATGTTAGAGAGAAATATATTATTTTTCATTACAAACTTATATCTGAAAATTAGATTTTAAGGTTTAGGTATCCGATCTAATTTAGAGTAGTGCTCTTTTATTTGTTGGTACAATGGCCCGGTAGTTAGAGTGATGCTATATTTTAAAAGTTTTTATAAGAATTATTATCTGAAAATGTATTGACAACATGTTTTCAATAGTGGTTTTAAAACTTGAAAGTTAGTACTCGGATAATTAAATTCTTAGGTTTAATTTGGACACCTTGAATAAAGTTTAAACTGTCTAATCCCACCAAAGGTGGCATTTAAATGGTTCATTTTGAATCTGTTAGAAAAAAGGAATTAATTTAATTAACCAAATTAGTTATCAACCCCACCCATAGGTGGTAATTGATTTGTTTAGTTAACAAAGAATATCTAACCCCACCAAATATGGTATTCATATAAAAAAGAGAGAATCAATAAATATCAATTTATATCTTTAATAACCTAAATAATATGAGCAAGCATAATTAACTTTGTTATTATATCCATAAATACTCCACTATTATAAATGATAAAATTTGCATAAATATTTATTAAATCTGTATCTATGTTTATGTCAGTAGATTAGAAACACAAAAAACCCAAAATATCGTGACAGGATGTTTAGGATTTAATTTCGTTTTTAAAAGTTTGAATAAGAAATTAAAAACCACATATATTTCTTTCTTAGATCGACCTTGGGAGTAAACTTATCATTTTCTACGAAATGATTTGTGCACTTGCGAGAGTTTTATAAATATAAAACCAAATTATTGGTAGGATCAGCGATGTCAGTTTTGCTCATCAGACTTCACCTATCTTAAATAAGCCTACCCTCGAAGATAGCTACCATTACCCGACATTAATTTTTTAGTAGACTCAATTACTTATAATGAACTTATAAGTTTTATGGGTGCCTATTCGAGTTACCACCAAATTATACCAAACCCAGCGTATTAGAAGAAAACTCATTTACAATAGAATATGGAACTTATTATTATAAAGTAATGCCTTTTGGACTAACGAAACTGAAGCCATATACCCATGCTTGATCAATAAAATGTTGGAGGATGACGTAGGCAAGACTATAGAGATTTATGTGGATGACATGATGCTAAAATCTCAAAGGGTTAGGGACCACGTCTCACATATGGGCAATATGTTTGCCACCCTCCATCAACATCAAATGAAGTTGAACAAAAAGTATTGCCATCAGGTTCCCAACTGAAAACATTATGGGATACCCCATCAAAACACAAGGAATTGAAGCAAACTCTATAGAAATCAATGCTTTACTTGAAATGGCTCCCCCAATAAGCATAAAAGAAGTGGATAAGTTGAATGGAATAATAATAGCCCTTGGTATTTTTGTTTCAAAATGCTCCAAAAAATGCCTCCCTTTTCATGATCCTTAGAAAAAATAAAGAGTTTGATTGGACCCAAGAGTATGAAGAGTCTTTCCAATCGATAAAAAGGTACTTGGATGAACCCCATCTTGGCATGATTGAAGCTTGAAGAAACCATACAACTATACTTGTAAGTAGTATATGAAGCTATGGGAAGCATCCTTTTGGTAGAAAGAGAAGGAGTCTACCCACTCATTTACTTCATCTTCCAAATTTTAAACAATCCATAAAGAATGTACTCGAAGATCGAGAGAGTAGCCTATGCTATAGTAGTGATGTGTAAATAGCTACAACACTACTTCAAATTTCACAACATTGAAGTTATAATGGAATTCCCACTCAAAAAGGTTCTCTCAAATCCTAAGAATGTCGAAAGATTAGTATATTATCCCATACGAGGAATGATAATAGCCCTTGGTCTTTTGTTTCAAAATGCTTAGATAAATGCCTCCCTTTTTCATGATCCTTAGAAAAATAAAGAGTTTGATTGGACCCAAGAGTATGAAGAGTCTTTCCAATCAATAAAAAGGTACTGGTGTGAACCCCATCTTGACATTACCGAAGCTTAGGGAAACCACACAACTATACTTGTAAGTAGTAGATAAAGCTTATGTAATAGTAGTGATGTGTAAACAAATACAACACTACTTTGAAGGTCACAACATTGAATTTATAATTGAATTCCTACGCAAAAATGTTCTCTCAAAACCTAAGGATGTTAGAAGATTAGCATATTACCCCATAGGAGAAGTTCGACATAAGTACAAGCCACAAACAGTAATATAAGCCCAAGTATTGGTTGACTTTATCATAATGGATGAGAACTAAAGTTATTATGCTAACAAAAAAGGTAAAGAATAAGATTTGGCACCTCAAGGTATATAGAGCTTCAAGTTATAAAGGATTTGGAATTGGTATAGTCCTCTACTCCCTCGAAGAATATGTGATCAAAAATGTTTTCAAACTCAGTTTTCTTGCCACTAACAACAAGGTAGAGTACGAAGTGCCCATCATAGTTATTTCAAAGGGAAGAGAAGTGGGGAGTAATTAAAGTTCATACAAAAAGTAGATCCAGGTTGGTGGTCAAGCAACTCTTAAGGGAGTTTATAACCAAACATGAATATTACATACCTAAAAACTCTAAATATGGAGGTTTTTAGATCAAAGAAGTTTGAATTAAAATAGATTAGTAGGTGTAATAACCAACATGGAGATATCTTGGCTTATATGGTTACCATTTCATCAAGAGATGAGCAAAATTATATCTCAGTAGAACACCCAAATACCCTAAGCATAAATTCCAAAAAAGTAAAGGAAATCTACCTCTAAAAAAGTACCATTTCTAAAAATTGGATGGCCCATTTCATTGATTATCTCATAGAATGAAAGTTATTAGAAGACCTACTCATAAGCAATGGACTATTTTTAAAAATGGATTAAAGTGTAGGAATTATCATTCATCAAAATAAAGGATTTGTAGAGGTTTGTTTATAAAATATATTTTACTATTATGAACTCCCTAATAATATTGTATGTGTACGTGACATGGAGTTTAAAGGCACAAAATTTCAAGACTTTTGGGTAGGTCATAATATCAGCCAAATCTACTAAAACCCTCACCACCCATAAGGGAATGGGAAAAATGAAGCTACAAACAAATCACTCCTAAAAATTTTGAAGAAGAAGATAGAAAAATAAAAATGAAGATTGGCCGAGGATCTACCAACCATCCTAGAGACAAACATAACAACCCTAAGAATAGCCAATGGTGAAACCCCATTTTTCCTAACTTATAGTGTTGAGGTTATAATCCTACCTAAAGACTTGATCCTAACCATGCGAGTTCAAATCTCCAATAAGAACAATAATTAGTATCATATTCGAGCAAGAATTCTCAACTTGGAGGAAAGAAGGAAGCAAGTCTTCATGCAAATAGAATAATACAAGAGAAAGATCAATCATGCTTAATATAAGAGGGTTAAAGAAAGAAAAAGGTTCGAAAACTTAGACCAAACCATGAAGGACCTTACAAAGTAATCAAAAGAATGTCAAATTGTTCCTATGTATGGGAAGACATTTAAGGAAGGACTTTTATCAACAATTAGAATGCCGAGCATTTAAAGAAGCATTAACTTTAACCCCATTTTGAAAACTAATGAAACTTGATGACTAGAACTATTGTAGTGAGATTGAACTCTTATGGAAAAGCTCACACCATGTGTAAATTGTATGAAGCTTTATTATATTTACGTAAACTAGTTTGTTTAATTTTTTTCATTGTATGAGGAAAGGCAATGAATTGATTAAGAACTCCATTTTAAGATTTCTTATTTAGCAATAAAGGCTACTTTGCATAAAAATATTTAAATGATTATGCATAAGTCTTGGAGAAAGAAAAATTGTATATGGAACTACTTGAACATAGGAAAATTTTGAGAATTAGTATCCTTCAGACTCTTCAAAGTTTTGAGACGCCTCAAGTCGAGCCTACTCTTGAGATGCCTCAATAAGATTAGGATGCCTCTGCATCAAAGATGCCTCAAGTAGAACCCTAATCTTGAGATACCAAAATACAATTAGGATGCATTAGGTGAATTCATTCACTATGATGCCAATACGTGCCCTAAAATACCTCAAGTTGAGCCTTGTTCTTGAGACACCTCAACAAGATTGGGATATCTCTAATTCATAGATGCCACAATAAGCCATGCTCAAGAGATGCCTCAACAAGACTGGGATGCCTCCTAATGCTTATTTTCGTAAGTGTACGAATCGTTCAAGTAATAAAGTGTACAAAAGTACGGATATCGAACCCACAAGGAATGGCGTTACTAAGTACCGAAATTGACTAATCCTAATTTTATTTGAAAACTGAATTGTTGAAATTGTTTAAGAAGCAAATTAACTTAAAACTAAACGCAAATAACAAAATTGAATGTTGTTCACAAATGATTAAAAATGCTAAGGCATTTGATTTCGCTAAATCAATTCAATCCGATTTCAAGTTATGTTATATGAGAATCAAAGCTAAAAGTGATGGTTGAAAAACCCAAATTTACCTAATACTCTCTCTCAAGTTATATTAGAATTACTTATCTATGAAAACCAACTATATTTCTATGAAGATTTAATCACAAACAAGAACATTACGATTTATGGAATTTCTAGAATAACCACATACATCATGCATTAGTTCTCACACTCGCATTCAACATACAGTATTTATCACAAGAAGCATTCATTACACATCTCCTCTCGGTCTCAATAAAATGCAACAAATCATCTAAATCTTGGCCAGAAATTTAAAAGCATTAAACATGGAAATAAATACTCAACTTGAAAACAATGAACTCATATAACAATAACAAAAGAAATCAGATTTTCTTGATTCAACTACATCATAGCCTTAGCAAAAATGAATTAGTTCATAATAGAAATAAGAAATTGGATTGTATATATAGATCTAGGGTTTTGGGGGCAATTTTGGAACAAAACAACATAAAAAATGTGTTTTCGGACGAAACTCATCGCCGGCGAGATTTTTGGAAAAGTTACAATTTTGGTTCCGCTGATTCTCGCCAGCGGCGAGATGCACTTGGTCGGGGGCGAGATCATGTTGGACGGTGGCGAGATTACTTTGGCCGGTGGCGAGATTACTTTGGCTGGTGGCGAGATTAATTTGCCAAAACCTGTGCTCCCTGTATGATTTTTGTCGTATTCTCTATAAGATTTTCACTGGCGGTGAGAATCTTCTCGCCGGTGGTAGAATTCCAAATTTTGAAACTTTGTCTTATTTTTATTTGCACTCAATCCTGATCATTGAAATTTGTCCCAAAATTCTCCAAAATCATGATTTTACCTGAAATTGTACTTTAAACACAAAATACCCGTGAAATGACATTTGCGGATTAAATAATCAAATAAATGCAATTTTCACACAAATATCAACATTTAAATCATAACAAAAATGCAATAATTTGACTCTTATCAACAACCCCCAACCAACTTCTTGCTAGTCTCTAGCAAGAAAAGCGATCTATGAATTAATTCAAAGGAGACATTAAAAGAAAAATTCAAAGAAACTTTATTCTATTTACAACATTTCATTAAGCATATGCAATAAGCCTTTTAACCCCTAGGCGGCCCTAGTAGGACGAGTTATAGTCTCGTGAGGGCTTCCAGTGATGATACCCACAAACATCTTAGCTATAACTATCCTAACTCAAAACAATAAAATCACACAACAATTAATTTGCACAAATGTCTCAAAAATTGTAAATAACACACAACACATAGAATAATTAAATATCACCTAAGCTTTAAGAAATCTCAAATGCCAATTTCACTTTTATTATTGACTCTTAAACATCCATCAAACCAAAAACCAATAGCCATAATGCTCGAATAATATTATGCAAGGAACGGTCTCCCCAATATCAATGATACCTCTCTATCTTCCTCCATGTCAAGCACCACAAAATCTGCAGGGAAAATAAATTTGTCAACTTTAATTAAAACATCCTCAATTACCCCTCGAGGATATTTCACCGATCAATTCGCTAATTGTAGAGAGATTGAAGTGGGCTTTACTTCTCCCAGGCCTAGTTTCCTGAAAACAGAAAGTGGCATCAAATTAATGCTTGCTCCTAAATCACATAGGACTTTATCAAAATTGCAACTTCCTATAGTACAAGGTATAGTAAAACTCCCTGGGTCTTTCAATTTCTATGGCAGTTTTCTTTGAAGAACTGCACTGCACTCCTCATTTAGCATGATAGTTTCATAATCTCCCAGCCTCCTCTTCTTTGATAGAATTTCCTTCATGAATTTTGCATACTTGGGCATTTGTTCCAAGATCTCTGCAAAAGGAATGTTAATATGCAATTTCTTAAAAATTTATAGAAATTTATCAAATTGATTATGAAGATTTTTCTTATTCAATCTTTGAGGATATGGGATAGGAGGCTCATATTTCGCATTTGAGGAAGGTTGAACATCTTGAGATGTTGATGGCTTTTCGTTAGATTCTTCCATCTTTTTCTCCGATTTCCTCTGATTCTCAACTTCTCTACCGCTTTTCAATGTGATTGCCTTTGCATGCTCTTTGGGATTTATTGTGTCACTAGGCAATGATCCTTGAGACCTTTCTTCAATATGCTTTGAAAGCTGCCCTAGTTGGTTTTGGATGTCCCTATTGATTGCCTCTTGATTTCTAAAATTTGTTCTTGACTCCTCAGTGAACTTTCCCAAAATTCCTTCCAAATCTGTTTGTTTCTTCTCTTGGGATTGGTAGGAAGATGATGACGGTTTGAATCCCCCTTGGTTATTTCCCCATGACAAATTTGGATGATTTCTCCAACCTGGATTGTAGGTGTTCGAATATGGGTTATGTTGAGGTTTTTGGAAATTTGTAACATAATTTGCTTGCTCAACATTTGGTGAAGCAAATGGATTTCCAACTTGACACTCGATACTAGCATGATTTCCACCACATAAATCACATTGTGCAGTTGGTTTGGATTCGAAATTGGATGACAAAGAATCCATCTTTCTTGAAAGAATAGCAACTTGAGCCGACAGAGCATTCACTGAATCAATTTCATGCACTGTTGCTGGTCTTTTTGCAATTACCCGCTCTGAATGTAACTGATTGTTGTTTTTTGCCATAATCTCTAACAACTCATGAGCATCCTCCAGTGTTTTTCCCATTAAAGACCCTCCAACTACAGCATCAATCATTGCACGATAGTTTGAAACCAACCCATTATAAAATGTAGAGACTTGCAGCCAAATTGGTATACCATGATGTGGGCACTTCCTCAACATTTTGTTGAATCTTTCCCAAGCTTCTTACAATGATTCTTGGTCATACTGTGTAAAAGATGTGATTTCATTCCTCAATTTTGCTATCTTAGTAGGAGGAAAGAACTTGGAGAAGAATTTCTGAACCAATTCATTACATGTTGTAATTGATCCCGGTGGTAATGAGTTTAGCCACTCCTTGGATTTATCCCGAAGTGAAAAAGGAAAAACCCTCAATCTTATAGCATCTTCGGACACACCATTTTATCTTGTAAAGATCACACACCTCTAGAAAGTAAGCAATTTGCGCATTTGGATCATCCTTTGACATTCCCACAAACTGATTTGATTGAACCATTTGGATAAAGGATGGTTTTATCTCAAAGTTATTGGCTTGAACAGTTGGCCTCTTTATACCCGAAGTAGTTCCAGTAACATTAGGCGCAGCATAATCCCTCAAAGCTCTACGATTTCCACCTCCCTCAACAAATGGTGGATCCATGGCTGATTGTCTATTAGGAGCTGAGGTTGAACACCTTCGTTCTCGGTTTAGACGCCTATATGTTCTATCAATCTCTGGATCAAATGGAAGAAGGTTAAGGCTTCTTGTATGTCTCATACAAAAATCCTACAACCAGAAAATCAACGAGCACAAAAACAACACAAAGTTACCTTCTTCTTTTTTATGATAAATAAAATAAAATAGCAAAATAAACAAAATTAAAAATGAAACAATTATAAAGCAAATTAACTTCAAATTAAAACTAAGATTAGGTAGTATCGATATTAATAAAATAAAACCATTTCCCAATAACGGCACCAAAAACTTAATGCTTATTTTTGCAAATGTACGAATTGTTCAAGTAATAAAGTGTACAAAAGTATGGATATCGAACCCACAAGGAATGGCGTTACTAAGTACCGAAATTGACTAATCCTAATTTTATTTGAAAACTGAATTATTGAAATTGTTTAAGAAGCAAATTAACTTAAAACTAAACGCAAATAACAAAATTGAATGTTATTCACAAATAATTAAAAACGCTAAGGCATTTGATTTCGCTAAATCAATTCAATCCGATTTCAAGTTATGTTATATGAGAATCAAAGCTAAAAGTGATGGTTGAAAAACCCAAATTTACCTAATACTCTCTCTCGAGTTATATTAGAATTACTTATCTATGAAAACCAACTATATTTCTATGAAGATTTAATCACAAACAAACACATTATGATTTATGGAATTTCTAGAATAACCACATACATCATGCATTAGTTCTCACACTCGCATTCAACATACGGTATTTATCACAAGAAGCATTCATTACACATCTCCTCTCGGTCTCAATATAATGCAACAAATCATCTAAATCTTGGCCAAAAATTTAAAAGCATTAAGCATGGAAATAAATACTCAACTTGAAAACAATGAACTCATATAACAATAACAAAATAAATCCGATTTTCTTGATTCAACTACATCATAGCCTTAGCAAAAAATGAATTAGTTCATAATAGAAATAAGAACAAACATTATCTCAATTGAATCCATGAATAACAAATCTGAATAAAATGCAGAATATGAAGGCTAAGGAGAAGAGATGAAAAACTCTTGAAGATGAAGACTTGGTAGCAACAATGGTGATGATCCTTCAAGCTTCTCCAAACGTTCTCTCCAAAAATGACTCAGATCTGCTCTCTCTGCCGTGTGCCTCTTTCTCCATCATATTGTATATATAGATCTAGGGTTTTGGGGGCAATTTTGGAACAAAACAACATAAAAAATGTGTTTTCGGACGAAACTCACCGGCGGCGACATTATTCTCGCCGCGGCGAGATTTCTGGAAAAGTTACAATTTTGGTTCTGCTGATTCTCGTCGGCGGTGAGATTACTTTGGCCGGTGGCGAGATTAATTTTCCAAAACCCGTGCTCCCTGCATGATTTTTTTTTGTATTCTCTATAAGATTTTTGCCGGCAGCGAGAATCTTCTCGCTGGCAGTGGAATTCCAAATTTTGAAACTTTGTCTTCTTTTTATTTTCACTCAATCCCGATCATTGAAATTTGTCCCAAACTTCTCCAAAATCATGATTTTACCTAAAATTGCACTTTAAACACGAAATACCTGTGAAATGACATTTGCAGATTAAATAATCAAATAAATGTAATTTTTACACAAATATCAACATTTAAATCATAACAAAAATGTAATAATTTGACTCTTATCACCTCCTCTTCATGGATTATTCAAGTCAAGCACTACTCCTTAGATACTTTAACAAGTTTGGAAAGCCTATACATTAGTGATGCCTCAAGTCAAGCCTTGCTCCTAAGATTCTCCAACAAGATTGAGATGTCTATGATCCAAAGATGATTGGTATGTGCCTAAAAAGCATTCATATCTTGTGATTTATCAAAGCTAAAATAATAAATTAGGTTTTAATATTGCATTTTTCCCTAAGTATTTTATAATTTATGTCTTTGTGATCATGGTGTATGTTTTGATGTATTTCTGGTACTTATAAGACATTAAATGATGCAAATGATAAAAGACTAAATAAATCCTCACAATTAGAGGTATAAATGCATACAATGGAGGAGCTCCATGTAAATGTTTTATACATAATACATCAAGAAAGGGTCAAAACTTGAAAGTGAGAAAAATATGAGTGCACCTCAGCACAAGCCTCTTGGATGGAACTTCACAGAACTAGAAAGAATGTCATGTTGTGGCCCGAGTTTACATGCACTGTAATTTGTGTTCTCAAATTTGCACTAAAACACTAGATTTTTAGCACATCCTTATTCCAATTGTTCCAAATTTTCTATATTAGAATTATATTTGTTTTAGACATCTACAATCCTAATCCTAAGTATATTGCAACTCTTTTACTATAAGTATGTAGAGAAATTGAAGGCTGAAGGCAAGATAAAAATCAAAGAGGCAATTAAAGAGTAAGAAAATTTTCATAAACATTTTCATTAGCTTCATCTTCTTCTCACTACTACAAGAAAGAGTATTTAAGTCGGGATTTAAAGTGGGTTTTTTTTAAACTGACTTGTAATGAATTTTCAATCAATATGCTTATGAACCGACTTGAAAAAAATAAAAAATAAATAAAAAATATCATTGTTTGATGTGACAATCGACGTTACACGTGGGACATAGCATCGGTTGTACATGTCAACTGGCACGTAATTTTAAGTCTGTTGACACGTGGGAAATAGTGTTGGTTGCCACATCAATCAACATATAATGAGTAATGTCAGTCGTACGTGTCAACCGATGCTATACATAGGATGTAGCATCAGTTCTACGTGTCAACCAATGCTACACGTGGTCTGCGTTAGTTGGTTCATAGAACCGATGCTACTTGTCTTTTTTTTCCTTTTTCTTCTTCTTCCCCCCATCTATCGACAGTTTCAACATTGTCTCCTAATTTCCTACACAAATCATGCGTCTCTCTAGTTTCTTTTTCCATTTTCGGCCACTTTTGACCACTATTTATACCGTCGTTGGTTGGGTTTTGTTCCTCTCTAATTTTTTATCCACATCTACCATTTTTTTAAGCATAATACTCAATTTTTCCTTACCCATTTCCTTCACTTTCTCACTTACCAAACACCATTTTTCTTCATTTTTTTCATTTTGTCACTTGTTTCACTCTTATAAGTATTTCTATGTATTATTTTACACTTATTATTGATATTTTATATTTATATTTTTTTTTGTAAAATTATATTTTTTTATTATATATTAAGTGTTATTGATTATTTGTATATATTTTTCTGTTATGTAGGTTATGTATTTTTATTCAAGCTTAGAAAAGAAGAAGGTATTATTTATTTATTTATTCTAATTAATTTTATGTATTTTATGTTTTATATATATTAATTTATTTTAAACTTAAATGTTTTTAAATTAGTAATATTACATGCATATATGAAATACATATTGTTAATATTATTAATATATTGTTATGTGTCATGTTATGAGTATAATATTAATATTATATATATTATTAATATATTTTTATGTGTATTTTTATGTATTTTATGTGTTATGTAGATTGTGTATTATATATAATGTTAATAAAAAAAATTTAATTTATTATTATTAAATGCATTTATATATATATATATATATTGTTAATGTTATAATGAGTTTATTAATTGTTTGGTTTTTATGTAATTATTTTTATATGATGTTTTGATGGATATTCTAATAATTTATAACTTTGTATATAATAATAGCTGAAATATATCGGTGATTAATACATTTATGTTTTCTTATATACATATTTAATTAATATGTTTAATGTCATCAATAGAAAATTGACAAATCTTGGATGTCAAAGTGTAGAATTGAGGAGGACTATATTTTTGGAGTTAAAACTTTCTTGCAATTTGTCTGTAGAAATAATAATAATGAAATTAATATGATTCAATGTCCATGAGTTAAATGTAAAAATGAGAAATTGCATGATGTTGATAAGGTTAAGTATCACCTTATTCGTAGTGGTATTCTTTTGAGTTATAAATGTTAGTATTATCAAGGAGAAGATATTGATAATACTCATGGAGAAAATATGTTTCATGTTGTTGAAGATGAACTAAATGAGGATGATCTCGAAACCTATAAAAAACTTCTAAAAGATGCCAAAAAGTCATTGTATCTAGAGTGCAAAAAATACACTAAAATTTTGAGATTAGTTCATTTGTACAATGTGAAGGCAAAAAATGGTTTTCTGACAAGCGATTCATAGAATTACTAAATGTACTAATAGATATGTTTCCTAAGGATAATGAGTTTCCATCTTCAATGTATAAAGTGAAGAAATCTCTTAGTCGATTTGGCATGGAATATCATAAGATTTATGTTTGTCCAAATGATTGCATTTTGTATAAAAAAGAATATGAGACATTATATGATCGTCTGATGTGTAAAGAATCAAGATGGAAGCATGCTACAAATGAGACAACATCTAAGAAAGGCATACCTGTAAAGGTTCATTGGAACTTTCCTTTGATTCCTTTCTTTCAAAGGTTGTTCAAAAGTAAAGAGACATCAAAAATATGGACTTGGCATTCAGAGAATCGATCTGATAATGGGATGCTACATCATCTTTTTGATTCTCCAAATTGGAAAGTGGTAGATAATTTATCCCCTTAATTTGCATATGATCCATGCAATCTTCATCTTGCCATTGCTTTTGATGGAGTTAATCCACATTGTTCCCTTAGTAGCAGATGTAGTTATTGGCTAATGATTATGGTAACATATAACCTTCCTCCATAGTTGTGTATGAAAAGAAAATTCATGATGCTAACATTATTGATCTCAAGATCGAAACAACCTAAAGTTGATATTGATCTTGTATAATATGATAGAATGCATTTAAACTTACTAAAAATCGATCCTCGTTATAAAAATAAAGTAGGAGAAAAATGGTTGTATGATGAGCATAAGCGAGAACTTATTAATTGGTTTCGTAACCATGTAAGTGTGACATACAAGAATTCATTAGTACTTCTATATAATGTTTTAAAACTTTCTTTTAAACACATTTCATGTTTTTATATGCATACATTTGAGTTGAACTCAACAAACCCAATCATAAAATAACAAAAAGTTTAGAATGGCTTATACATAGTCCAAAATTTGATGTCAAATCATATTCTAATTTCACAATTAATGGTTCAAGGTTTACTACACAAGCAAGGGACAAAGTTTGAGTAAACCATAATAGTGGTGTGAAGATGGTTGCATAAACTAGGCAATTTTCTAGTTCAAAAGATGGTAATTTTGTACTTTCTGATATAACATATTATGGTATAATTCAAGAAATTTGGGAACTCGGTTATGAGGTCTTCCATGAAATAGTATTCATGTGTGATTGGATTGAAGATGCTATCAATGTTCGATATAAAATAGATGATTTTGGATTTACTCTTGTAAACTTATCTAATATAGGTCACACTGATGATCCTTTCATGTTTGCACTTCATGCAAAACATGTATTTTATGCGAGCGATCAAATTGACACAAGATGGTCAGTTGTGTTAACGCCTCGACAAAAAGAGTTCTACCATTGTGATACTTTAGAAGATGATGACATGATTGATACGTTATCCAATGTAATTCATTTCTTAAACAAATTGCCTAATGTATGTGATGATCTAGTTGATGACGATTATTCTTCGTCATGGACTCGAACTGATTGTGAAGGAATTTATATATATGATCAACAACCTAATTAAACATTATTTATGTTCTATATTATTCTAATAACTCTTGTTTATAATTTTGGACTTAAAATTGTGAATTAATTTCTATTTCATCATTGTTTATAGATATATCATGGATCCTAGGGTGCCAGAGATTGTAGATCCAAATGATCTATTGGGGTATTTCAAAAGAAGGGGTTAGGCTAATATAACTTATGTTTCACTTAATCCAGATGATAGAATACATGTTTAATTCAATGCAACTTGTAATCCATTAGGAGAAAATGGCTAACAATTGAAATATTCTATTGGTAGACTTATGAAATCAAGTATACAGTTCAATGTACATGATTGCACTAAAATTGAAGATGCTGAAAAGTACAAGATATGGAAAACCATTTATGTAAGTATCTTTTGTTTTATAATTAATTATATATTATATATATTTTGTATTATATCTCTTCTAATATGTATTTGTTTACAAAATCATTTTAAATTTTCCGATAATTGGTTAAATAAGTGCTACAAAATTGCAAATAAGGTATGAAAGGAATACAAAACTTTCAAATTGGCTAGAAATTATGTGTTTCCATACTTGGAACCATTTAATGAAAATGAACTGTATAAAGTCCCTGAAGATCACCTCTTGGTTGAACACCAAGTATGGAAAGACTTCGTAGATTATAAACGTATGGATGAATTTCAAATCATTAGGGAAGAACATCAAAATATACAAATGCATAATATATTTCCTAACTGTACTAAGAGATCATCAAATCCTAAAGTTAAACAAAGAATGGTAATATTAACTTATTAATTTGTAGAACCGACTTAAAATTTTAAGTCGGTTGACACATAGCACTAACTTAAAATTTAAAGTTGGTTCTACCCGTAAGCCGAATTTAAATTTTAAGTTTCCTTTTTTTAATTTAGTTCACGAGTCCATGCTTAGATAATTTATTTATGTGATTATGGGAAATTCTTAAGCTCTAGATTATAATTTTAATTAATATAATATTATGATGAATTTTTAAATTCAATCCTTGATTTTTGATATATTTGACACTAGCTATGTTTTAAAAAGTTGAATGATACTCTTTCATTTTGTTAAAAATTGATGATCCAATACAATGACACGTCCTATCTATTCAAAGAGAAAGAATGGTTGCAAGTTAGGAACAATGAGATATATTACACTTGATTACATCACTCAAAAGCACCTATTTCAATGTAACAAACTTTGTAATAACCTTTTGACAAAAAAATCAACTGTATTATTGACCATCATAGTTATGGTGCACATGTAGATTTTTTTGATAATATCTGTATATGTGCACTTGCCATTTGTACTACTTGTGCAAGCTACATGCATAGTGAGCCTAGCATATGCATGCATATTTGTGGTAGTTTTAGGCACATGGTGCAGCATCTATATGTATCCTAGTGTCATTGTATGCAACATCTACCCGTATTCTAGCTTCATTGTGTAGCATCTATATGCATTCCAAGGTAATCCTTAGGTGTAGTATACACAACATATGCACCCATTTCTTGAGCATCATCAGGCACAACATATGACACCATTGTCCAGCTTATTCACCTCAATATCGAGGAAGTAACTCAGGTGGCCCATATACTTTTATGCAAATTGAGTGTGTAAATTTGAGATAATGGACTGAATAATCCATTCATTATTTCTTGTAATGATTATATCATCAACATACACCCAGAGATAAATGGTAGTGCTAGAAGAGGATTGAAAAAATAAGGAAAAATCAGCTTTGAATTGTATAAATTCCATTGCATACAAGGAATTGCTAAGAGTATCAAACTATACCCAAAGAGCTTTCTTTAAACTATAAATGGCATTCTATAACTTACAAACATTATTAAGATATTGTAGGTGCCCAAACCCTTTTGGTTGTTGCATATACAACTTCTCATACAATGTACATTCAAAAAAGCATTGTTGATGTCCAATTGATGGAGCTACAACCATGTGACAAGGCTAGAGTAAAATCAATACGAATGGTGAAAAACTTAATCACAAGACTATAGGTGTCTAAAAAATCAAAACTAGAAACCTGTTTATACCCTTGTACCATCGCTCATAATTTTCTTTTATTAAGGAGACTTGATGAAAGCCTTTTGACTCAAAAAATCCACTTACTACCAACAATAATTCTATTAGAATATGAAGGCACCAGCACCTAAGTCTTATTATGAATAAGTGCATCAAATTCAATTTTCATGGATTCAAACCACTCAGCACTAACTAAAGCTTACTTAACTGCGAAAGGATTTTATCTTAAACATATCATTAGTAATACTTATATATGTCGTAGGCTGCAAAACACCTATCTTGGACCATGTGAGTATTAAGTGTGTAATGTGACACACTGTCTTGGTTCGTGTGATTAATGGATGAGTCTTGATAGTATATGACTGAAAAATAGACTAGGGCTCAGAAGAAGATGATGAAGGAACATGCACTAGTTCTAAAATAGGCATTGAACCTGAAGTTGGAACAAGAGTTATTGACAATAGAAGTAACAATAGGTAAAATAGTTTTAATTTGCTTAAAATTGGCTAGAGGAGACACAGGTTGAAAACCACCTGAATTTTTGTTAAAAGGAATCATAGATTCATGAAAGATAACATCACAGCTCAAGTAAATTTTTCCATCAATTGAAAGACACTTGTTGCCTTTGTGTCTTAGACTATATCCAACAAACGTACGTGCATGATATTTGTTGTGCAATTTATGTGACACATATGGTCTTAAGTAGGGAAAGAAAAGACACCCAAACAATTTAAGAAAATTGTATTTAGATGTGACACCAAAGAGGATCTCCAAAAGAGAAGAGTCATCAAGAACTGAGCTAGGTAGACGATTAATCAAAAAAACATTTGAAAAGAATGCTTCATCCCAAAAGGTAAGAGGCAAAGAAGCATGATTTAATATTGCTAGTCCTAAATCTACTATGTTTCTATGTTTTCTTTCAGCAATTCCATTCTATTCATGTGTATAAGGATATGATGTGTGATGCATAATGCCACACTGATTAAAAAGAGATGTGAGACATTAAAATTTACACCCCAATCACTTTGAAAAACTATAATTTTGTAGTTTATTTGTAGTTCAGATTGTTCCTTAAACTATAAAAAGGCTTAATAAGTATTAAATTTTGTGGAAGTGACAGATGACACCCAAATATCTAAATGAACCAATTCAATTCGTTTTGTGGCTTTGTATAAGGAAATAGAAAAAGGAAATTTATGAGTTTTGCCATTATGACAAGCAACATATACATATTTGCAATCTTTATAACTAGAAGAGAAAGGAATCTTGTATTAATTTAATGCTTTCTTTACAATAGGAAATATAGCATAGCCTAATCTTCAATGCTAGAGAAAGGTTACCCATATTAGCAACAAGGGAAATAGTTTTATTTACACAACTAGTAAGCTTTTATCAACAAACAAACATGGATTGGTGTTATGACCTTTCTTGCACAATGTGATATCAAAGTTGTATAATCCATTACTAAGTATACCCTAGAGTAGTACCTCCCTCGTGTTGTTATCCTTAACAAAACAAGAATTAGAGTGGAATTCCAAGAAAACAGAGTTATCTTTTGCAAATTGTGACACACTATGTAGATATTTAGCAATATTAGGGATAAGAAGCATGTTATTCATTTAGAGAAAATGTTGATTGAAATGGATTATGACCTATCTTAATGATAGGTAAACTATCACCATTTCTTATTATAAGAGATCGATTACCTATGTAGGATTGAGATAAAGACAGATTACTTCAATCACCAGTCACATGGTGACTCACACCAGAATATAGAAACCAAGCAAATCCTGATGGAAAGGAGCTGATACTTGTGACTGAAAAGAAGTTTGATAAGGCACATATCTATAGGCTTGATTAACGAACAAAGAAGGATAAGGAAAAGGAGACATAGGAGGATAAAATAGTCTAAGTATATTAGTAATAGGAGGCATAACTAGGAAAGTACCATTAGTAAAAACAATCATAGCATGGTGGGGGGTCGTGGTGGTTGAAGTGATGTTGAGAATTGACCAGGATTATTGTATCCAGCTGCATTGTTATTTTTACTATTCTAATTTGGTTTAAAATTTCTATCATACCGTAACTAGCAATTAAAGGCCATATGCACTAATTTTTCACACATTTAACACAAATGAGATCTATCTCATGTGTTATCTCTTCCATATCCATGGCCTCTACCACCAAACTGAAAGTTACTACTTCCATTATAGTTCTGTAATTTATCAACTCCTTGTTGATAATTTTTTCCACTTTGTTGATTATGATCTACAACATTGAGTTGTTATTATATCATCACTAGTTGAAGATCTTTTAATCATAGGCTCATTTCTTGCTCTAACTGATGCTATTTTTTGCAAGTGTACGAATCGTTCAAGTAATAAAGTGTACAAAAGTACGGATATCGAACCCACAAGGAATGGTGTTACTAAGTACCGAATTGACTAACCCTAATTTTATTTGAAAACTGAATTGTTGAAATTGTTTTAAAAGCAAATTAACATAAAACTAAACGTAAATAACAAAATTTAATGTTGTTCACAAATGATTAAAAATGCTAAGGCATTTGATTTCGCTAAATCAATTCAATCCGATTTCAAGTCATGTTATATGAGAATCAAAGCTAAAAGTGATGGTTGAAAAACCCAAACTTATCTAATACTCTTTCTCAAGTTATATTAGAATTACTTATCTATGAAAACCAACTATATTTCTATGAAGATTTAATCACAAATAAGCACATTACGATTTATGGAATTTCTGGAATAACCACATACATCATGCATTAGGTGTCAAACTCGCATTCAACATACGGTATTTATCACAAGAAGCATTCATTACACATCTCCTCTCGGTCTCAATATAATGCAACAAATCATCTAAATCTTAATCAGAAATTTAAAAGCATTAAGCATGGAAATAAATACTTGACTTGAAAACAATGAATTCATATAACCATAACAAAAGAAATTAGATTTCCTTGATTTAACTACATCATAGCCTTAGCAAAAACGAATTAGTTCATAACGGAAATAAGAACAACCATTATTTCAATTGAATTCATGAATAACAAATCTGAATAAAATGCAGAATATAAAGGCTAAGGAGAAGAGATGAAAAACTCTTGAAGATGAAGACTTGGTAGCAACAATGGTGATGATCCTTCAAGCTTCTCCAAACTTTCTCTCCAAAATTTTCCTTTTCTCCTCCAAAAATGATTCAAATCTATTCTCTTTGCCGTCCCCCTCTTTCTCCATCATATTGTATATATAGATCTAGGGTTTGGGGGGCAATTTTGGAACAAAACAACCAAAAAAATCTGTTTTCGGACAAAACTCGCCGGCGGCTAGATGCATTTGGCCAGCGGCGAGATAAATTTGGCCGGCGGCGAGATGAATTTGCCAAATTTTGTGCTCTCGGGAAGATTTTCGCTATGATTTCTATAGGATTTTCACCGGCGGCGAGATTGCATTGGCCGGTGGCGAGATTTCTTTGCTAAAATCTGTGCTCCCTGCATGATTTTCAACGTATTCTCCGTAAGGTTTTTGCCGGCGGCGAAATTCCAAATTTTGAAATTTTGTTTTCTTTTTATTTGCACTCAATCCCGTTCATTGAAATTTGTCCCAAACTTCTCCAAAATTAAGATTTTACCTGAAATTGCACTTTAAACACGAAATGCCCATGAAATGACATTTGTGGATTAAATAATCAAATAAACGTAATTTTCACATAAATATCAACATTTAAATCATAACAAAAATACAATAATTTGACTCTTATCACTAACATTTACACTAGGCAAAGGTGAGATAATTTTTGAACTCCTCCTCTTGAGCCTATTCTCATGACTAAGTAGTAGTGCTTTTGCATCATCAATTCTTGTTTCCTCAATTAACATGTAAAGAACACACTATCAAAGCTTTCATTAAGACCTCATAACACATGAGTTTTTTTCTAAGGAGTGACTATACAACCAGTAGCTTCCAATTCACCCTTAACACATAGCAATTAAATGAATATAATGATACACAAGTTAGTAAAATAAATTATACAAGAAATAATTAAGTACACAAAAATAAAAAAAAATATAAGTTAAAATAAATAAAATAATTAGTAAACAAATAAAAGAAAACAATTAAAATTTAAAATAAAAGAAAAGGAATTGTTTCAAATAAATAAAAATAAAATAAAAAAATTCAAATGTTTTAATATTTCAAAATATTATTTTTTTTATTTTTTTATTTTTTGTTTAAGAATATTTAAAATGTAAAATATCTAAAATTAAATATAACCTATATATTTTAAAATTTTAAATAAAAATCACAATATTTACAACATAAATATTTTTAAGAACTAGATAATAAAAATTTAAAAACGTTATTCCTCCCCAACAATAGCACTAAAAACTTGATGTACAAATTTTATAAAAATTATAAATAGCTCATAAGTGCACGAAACATTTATAGAAAATTATAAGAATACTTCCAAGGTCGATGTAAAGAAAAAAAAATCACACGATTTTTAAATAATTCAACCAATTCTTAAAAACAAAAATTAAACCTAAGCATTATGTCACAAAATTTAGATTTTAAAGGTCTAATCTAATGACATAAAAGTAAAGATAAATTCAATAAAGAGTAGGCAAATAAACATTTACATTCGGTGAAGAATTGATGGTATAAATTAGCTAGTTAATTATGTTTGCTCAATATTAAGTAGGTTATTAAAAATATGAATTAAGATTATTGATTCTCCCTTTTTTGAAAAAAATATATTCTAAGACATGGATGTTGACTAAATTATACTTTATTCCTAAGGAATTAATAAATCATTTAATTGATGCTAACAATTGGTATTAGAGTCATGGCACGGGTTCGAATCCTATGTAAGGCATGTTGTGCAGTTGAGGTTGGCAGGTGTTGGAGGTGATTGTTGGTCGTGGGCTAGCATTTTGCCTGCCTGTAGGCATTCGAGACGTGGCGTTGGCTATGTGCTACGAGTATAAGGAAATAAAGTAGCACCTTTATCACAAGTGATCACTTTTGACGAGTTGGGCAAGCGCTTGATCCTAACAATATTGAACAAAATTAAACAACTCATCAAGTTAAGCATCAAGGAAAGCACAGGTTTGTGACTCTCCTTCAACACCCAAGCTTGGGTCCCTGTTAACCTCTACTATCTACTCATGAAGAGCTTTCTCGTGATTACAAAAAGTCAACCAAAATCTCCTTACGAGCATGAAGCATGGCACGAGTATCCTTAATCCCATCCTTCATTTCATTCTATACGCGAGCTATCTTGGCTCTCCATTTTACAAGATCCTCTAGGAATTTTTGTGTAAAAGGATTCATGATTAATAGCTAAAACAATATTAAGGTTTCTTTCTAGATTACAAGACATGAAGCTTTCTTTTGGAGTGAGAAGGCCTCATGTCACTACATCCATATTTAAACAAAAAGAAATATCATTTTCCAATAACTACAGTGAATGATTGTAAAGTCCCAGAGCGTTAATTTGCACAACCTCCCTAGGGACTAATTAAATGCTACCTTTTGAATCAACTAACACAAGGGAAGAATATGAAACATGCATTGTTTCTAGGTAGAGATGTATGATTCTTATGTATGTGATCCATAATTGATTAACTTAATGAATAGTAGGAAATTTAATTGACATGAGAGTATGATTAGGTTAATTACTATATGATGTAATTTACTTGATAGAGGAATATTTGTTAGGTTATATTCAATTGATCATATAATTGATTGATAATTATATTGAGGGATTTTAGTGATTCACATGTTTAGAAAATTGAGTGATTAAGTATTCTTAAATATTTTCTCGTATATTTTCTTGTATATCTTCTTAATTATCAAATCTGATTTAATTAATTATTTTTAATTTTTTTAATTTTTCTTTCTTAAAACATAAAAACACAAAAAAAATTGATTTTTATTTTTTAGTTTTAAAAATTAGTTTCTAATAACATAATCTCCGTGGGAAAGATATTTTCTTATCATTATATTACTTGTTGCGATACATATACTTGCGTATTCATTAAACACAATTTGTATCACATTTCTTCTTAATAGTGAAATTGAGTCCATTCTATAAAATCATACTTGGGAACTAGTTGATTTACCTCCAAGTAGTAAAAAAACTAGGGTCCAAGTGGATTTTCATAAGAAAATGTAGATCAGATGGATCAATTGATAAGTACAAGGCTAGGCTTGTAATTAAGGGATACTAATAACGACATGGCCTTGATTACTTTGATACTTATTTTCATATGACGAGAATAACATCCATACGGATGATAATTGCTATCTCTAAATACATCAAGTGGATGTAAAGAAAACCTTTCTAAATGGAGAGTTAGATGAAGAAATCTACATGGACCAACCCAAGGGTTTTTCATACCTAAGACAAGAAGGAAAGATCTGTAAATTGGTGAAGTCTTTATATGGCTTGAAACAAGCACCAAAATAGTGGCATGAAAAGTTTGATAATGTCATAAGGATAAATGGCTTTAAAATCAACAAATGTGTATATGTTAAGAACAAAGAAGATGATTATGTTATCTTGTGTCTTTACATTGATGACATGCTAATTGTGGGTAGTAATGATGAAATATACTAAGACTGTTGAATTCAAGGTTCGATTCAAAAGACATGGCGCCCATTGATGTAATTATGGGAAGTAAGATATCAAATGGTCTCATTCTAAGTCAATGTCAATATGTTGACAAAATACTTCAGAAATTCAACAAGGGTGATTCTAGAATTATGAGAACACTAGTAGATGTAAATCTACACCTATCTAAGAATAAAAGTGAGAGCGTGTCTCAACTAAAATATTCTAGATTGATAGGAAGTCTTATACACTTGATGAGTTGTATGAGACCATACATAAGTTATGTTGTAAGCAAACTACGTAGGTATACTAGTAATCTAGGATCTAATCATTGAAAAGGTATTACAAGATTACTTAGATACATAAGATATACACGTAGCTATAAACTACACTACACAAGATATCAAGCTGTATTAGAAGGATTTAATGATGCAAATTGGATGTCTGACATGCAAAACTTAAAGTCTACCAATGGATATGTGTTCATACCGGATGGTGTAGCTATTTCATAGAAGTCCTCTAAACAGATGTACATTACTAGATCCACGATAAAATCTAAGTTCATTTCTTTGGATAAATGTGGCAACGAAGCCGAATGGATGCACAATTTTTTAGAGGATATTCCTAAGTGGGTAAATCTTATACCTACAATATGCATTCATTATGATAGCCAATCTTCTATTGATAGGGCACAGAGCAATATGTATAATGGTAAGTCTCTACATATACGTCGTAAACAAAATACCATTAGACAAGTACTCTCAACTGGGGTTATCTCTATTGACTATGTGAAGTCAAAGGATAACATAGCAGATCCCTTAACTAAAGGATTAAATCGAGAGTTAGTTGATAAGTCATCGAGAGGAATGGGAATGAAATGAATGAATAAGGATTTGAAAAGGAAACCCAATCTATTTGACTAGAGATCCCAAGATCTAGGTTCGAAGGGACAACTTAATTGTAAAGACTTAGTGAGATCACTGTGGAGGGTTTACAAGTTCATTCCTATGATGAAAATAGTGATACCTATAAGATGCAGGGTAAGTTAAGGCTTTAAATGATTCTTATGAAAATAATACCGAGCAGAGTATACATGTTACTCTTTATGGATTACTTTTAAAGATAAGAGATAAGACTGCTTTGAAAGAGACTTATATAAGGCTCAATTCTTTAGAGACACTCACGGAACCAGGAATATGTTCATGGCCAAAATGAATATTACAGTGAGAACTAAATTGTGTCAGGAAAGACTCTTGTATGAAGTATGTCATCACTTACATAAATGGGAGAATAGTTCAAGGACATCGTGTCCACTGATCAGTCAGTAATATACTTACAGAAATAAAGTTTCAAAGGGTAACACCTACCTATCCTATGCAAGTTTAAATCCATTGAACTCTATTTTCATGTCAACATTTGATTTAAAATCTATATCAATTTTACTCATGTGGGGGATTGTTGAAATTTTTGTATTAAAATTACTTTAAAATCAAAAATGTTTGTCTTAATTCATTTGAATTAATTTTTGTTTCTATCTATCTTCACCTTTTGCGTCCTCTTTACTTTCAATTTATTTCATTCTTCAACCGTTTCTTTCTTTTCTTCACTTCAACCATTTCTCTTCAATTTCCCCTCCAGTTTCAATTTCTGTATTTAATTTCCATTTCTTTCTACTCTCTTCAGTTTCAATATAATTTTCCTATATAAATAAAGAAATAGAGAATAAGGATATAGAGTGAAAAAAACCAAGCAAACAATAGACAAGAAAAATAGAAAAAGAAAAGAGATTGGCTAAGAAGAAAGAGAAAAGGAAAAAAGAAAAAAGAAAGAAAAGGGAAGGAAAAAGAAAAAAAGAAAGAAGAAGAAAGAGAGATATACGGAAAGGTAAAGAAAAAATGTGTATTTTCTATCTAGAGTTAGACTCTTCCAATAGAGTTCGGACACTTTCAAGGTGCGGTCAACGTCACTCCACGTGTCATCACGCTACTCGTCCACTCCTTCCACCCGTGCACCATGCAAGCCATAACTGCAAATCAGAGATTTTTGTGTGGTAATGACAGCACCATTGATCTTTTCCATACGTCGCACACTAATTTTCCCAATAAATATCATATGCCACATGTCACGCTCCTATTGGTTGGCATTGTAATTTTTTTCTTTTTCTTCATATCATCCCTTGATCTAAAGCTAATCCGATGGTCCTTATTACACCTGAGCTATATTTAACCCCATAAACCTTAATGAGCCAAAATTAACATAAATTTTATCAATTTTTGGAACTACGAATAGAGAAAAACATAGAAAAATTTAGAAAGAGATACAATTTTGGTGAAAAATTCAAAAGGAAATTGGTGCTACAATTCAAGAGATTGATTGTATTTTTTTTCTTCTCTTTACTTTATCAATTTTTGTCTTTTTTTTATGAAAAATATGAGTTTATGAAAAAAATTATGTTTAATTAATTTATTAATCTAGGGGTCTTATGAACCCAATTTTCACCATATGATGATCTAATATTTTATCCTAATTATGATTTCAATTTAATTATATATTATTTCATCTGATTTTTATGCTATGAATTGTTTGACCAACAATTGATCTATAGAGGCAATTAAATATATTCGAGAAAATTATTTGATTGTTTATCTTGATTAAATAACATGCATTGTTTCTAGTTAGAGGTGTATGATTTTTATGAATGTGATCCATAATTGATGAACTTAAAGAGTAGTATGCATTTTAATTGACATAAGAGTGTGATTAGGTTAATTACATGTTAGGTTATATTCAATTGATCATATAATTGATTGATAATTATATTGAAAGATTTTAGTGATTCACATGTTTAAAAAATTAGATGATTAAGTATCCATAAACATTTTCTCGTATATCTTCTTAGCTATCAAATCTAATTTAATTAATTATTGTTATTTATTGTTAATTTTTTTAATTTTTCTTTTTTAAAACATAAAAACACAAAAAAATTTATTTTCATTTTTTAGTTTTAAAAATTAGTTTCTAATAACATAATCTTCGTAGGAACGATATTTTCTTATCATTATATTATTTGTTGTGATACATATACTTGCATATTCATTTAACACAATTTGTATTACATTTCTTCATAATAAAAAATGAATGAAAATTAGGATGACGAAGAATTTAAAATCCAAAATAAAAGAAAAAACTAAAAATAATATTTATAATACCTCCAAAACTTATAATTACAAACATAATACTATTTAAATCAAGCTCATAAATTTTTACAAAAAACATTTCAATCAAAATATTTTACATTAAAAATCGTGTAATTGGACTTCATATAATTTTAACTTTGATTATTATACAAGTTGAATATTAAATTTTATAAAATTAGATATTAATAAATATTATTATAGTTTATCTTTTTATAAAATTTAATAATGTTAAGTATTAATTTTAAAAAGACAAATGCTCTGTTATCTTTTCTCTTTGTTCTCGTTTGTCATTATTGACCATACTCACGCCCGCGTGCTCTGGACCATCTACGAGAAAGAGAAATGTGAACGAAATTCTTTTTTGTTTTTTTCTTTTTTTTTTTCATTGGATGAACACCGTTTCCATGTGAGAAGGGCGGATTTATGTTCACTTTATTTTATTTCTTTAATACTTTAAATCAGGAGCTAATAAAATAAAATATTTTTATTTGTAATAAATTAAATATTTTTTTTTTAGAAAAACTTGTATAAGATTGATTTGAACTTGTACACGTTTGATTTTGTTTAATGGAATATTCAGAATAATTGTTGAAAAATAAAAATAAATTGACAAAAAAACTATTATAAATTACAACAATAAAAGCATTAACAAATTGTTCAAAGTATCACAACTAAAATATATAAAATAAATGGAAAGATTGAATAACATACATAGTTATACATATAAATCATAATAATATTTTATATACAATATAACATACATGTTAAAACATTTTATTTTGAAATTAATATGATTAGTGATTTATTTATTTATTTATCTCACACTAAGAGTCATTATTTAATTTCTTTCAAGTTATAGGTTGAAATTAAATAAAATTATAGTTTAGTAAAAAAAATATAATTAGGAATTCAAGTCTTTGTAGTTTTATTATAATGTTTTTTAATGAATATTTTACAGCAAAATAAGTGATACTATTAAACATGAAAAAAAAATTCTTACCTATAATATATTATATATATATCATTTCGTTTTAAATTTTTACATTTTTTTATTTTTTATAAAATAAAAATTCAGGATGACTCCATTTCATTCCTATCCACAAAAAAAAAAAAAAAATCTAATCCTTAAAGACCTTACTGCATAATATGAGATCATTTGAATTAATGGGACGTAATTAATACTTGGAAGATAATGGATAAAATTCGGGAAAAAAGAAAGATAAAAGTTAAGATAAATTCCTTTGAAGTCCATGTGTTTCCATGTTTTCTCCGGACAATACTATTCTGCATCCTTTTCATGGAAGTAAATTCTTTATCGATGGATACCCAAATCAAACAAACCAAAAGAAAATAGCGGAAATAAAGAAGCATTATAGTATGCCACACTCAACTGTGATGGGCACACATATTTTTTTATTATATTTATCAATGTATTTATTTATTTTATAAAAATATATAACAATATCTTCTCTCGGAGGATGTATTATTTAAATATTATATTTTTTTTATTTTATTATATTACTTATTTATTTATATTTTTCATATATTTTTTACTTTTATTCTAATATTATACGGTTTCTACTAACTGAATTTTAATAGAGTGATAAATATTTAACATTTTTTCATAAATTTTAAGAAAATTACATCAAATAATACCTAAAACTTATATATAATAAAAGTAACACTCCAATCATATTAAACGAATTTAATTTGACAGAATTCAACATTGAACGACTTTAAATAATTATAGTTTAATTTGAACGATATCTTATTTGACGATATTCTATGTGAAATAATAAGTCATATTTTTTTAATAGTAAAAATATATGAATTGAAAATAAAGAGTGTTAATGTTGTGACTATAAGTTTTAAAAATGCAATTTTGTTGTTTTCTTAAAATTTACTAATTTAGTTTTCTTAACATTTTCTTAAAACATAATGCATTTTGTCTCGTGTACAATTTAACAATTCTATGTTATATCACATATAATTATATAAATTTTTATTGTTATTTATATCATATATTATTGATCTTATTTATTTTTCTTTTACATGCTTAAATGTTTTTAAATGTTTATTATAAAATATATTGTTTAATTTTTTTTATTTTTTTCTCATCTACATATATATTAATCTATGTTATTTATTCATGCTATAATTAAGTAGTTTTGAGTTTTTTTTAATTATATAAAAATATACATTTAATATATAATACTATATTCAAAAACATTGAAATTCATAAATTTTTAAAATATCAACCATTATCTTTTTATATTATTTTATTGTAATTTAATTGAAAATTTTATAAATTTTATTATTATATTATTTTATAGTAATTTAATTGAAAATTTTATAAATTTTATTATAACGTGGTGAAAAAATTATTAATTTTTAAGTAGATGTTAATTTTGTCTATATCCTTGAATATTATTATAGTGGAGGATACTGACACAACTAAATTCTTTTTTATTTTATTTAGATCACCTCTCCTATTTTAAAAATTATTTAATTCACTTTTTCTCAAAAATATTCTTATTTTATTTTGACGCGAAACAAAAATAGGATCAGATTAATATTTGTCAAAGATATAGAAGTACCATTGCCAATCTCTGGCAAATTTTTCGAAAATTATTGCCAGAATTTGGCGAAATCATCCAATGATCTTACCAGATTTTAACGAACTTTTTCGCCACCTCAATATGTCGTAACATGGTAAGATATTAATGTAATATGATATGATATTTCCAGAACTTAATAAGACATCGACGTTGTTTGAGAAAAAATTGTTAAGAGGTTTAAATTTTATGCGGTCAAAAGAAAATAAGGTTTTAAAAATTTTCAAACATTTAAGCTTTATTTGATCGAATCAAATGCAAAGATAACTATTATATATAGAGTTTTACCGAGTAATTTAAAAAAGTCCAAGTCAAATAGAAACGATAGTGTATGTTATATTTTGAGATATAAATAAAATTTTTTTCTCAAAATATCCCAAAATTTATATATCTTATTTTCTTTTGTAAGGATAATTAATTAGCTTAATTTTGATTCATTAGTTGTAATTTTGAAGTTAATTCAATTTAAAGATAGTGAAAGTGGTTAACAATGCCCGATAACATAAATAACATTTATTCCGAACCTCATTAAATTTCTAGTATTTTTATTTTTCTGCTTTAATATTCAACTTTAGTTTTTTTAGTATTATATTTTCAATAGCATTATTTTTTCGGACTAATTTAGTACTATTCATTTAAATCATAACATTTATGAATAGTAACTACTTAGAATAGGGCAAATATACTTGATTTTTTCAACAATTGGTATCAGAACCGAAGGTTTCTACCTAAATATTTGTTTGTATTTCATTTGTTTGCATTTCATTTGTTTGTTATTGTAATATAGTTGCTAGTTGTTGTAATTTGAAGAAATGACGGAAGAAAAGTCTCCCTCAAACAAAGGCAAACATCCATGTCAAGAAGAACAATTGTGATGAATGCAAGGTTCGAGGTGGAGAAGTTTGATGAAACCGCTCATTTTGATATATGGCAAGGCAAAGTTCTAGATGTTTTGTTTCAACAAGGTTTAGACATTACCATTGAAGAAGAGAAACCAAATAAAGCAGATGAAGTCGAGTGGAAAAATATCAATCGATTGGTATGTGGTACAATCCATTCAGATCTCTCAAGAGAACAAAAGTACGCGTTCATGAAGGAGACATCCACAAGTAAGTTGTGGAAGGCGTTAGAGAATAAGTTCATGAAGAAGAGTGGACAAAATTGGCTTTGTTCCGTTTTGATTACCTTCTAGGTACCACAATAAAAGACCACATTACTACTTTTAATCGATTAGTAGTAGATTTTTAAATATGGTTTAAACTTTTAAAGATGAAGATTTAGCCTTAATGTTGTTAGCCTCCCTTTGAGTGCTCAAAAAACACTAAAATTACCATGATTTTATGCACATTAATTAATTAAAAATATATATATTTATATGATTTTATCATATATTTATATAAATCTATCTTTTCGGAATCAGAGGTATTTTTATTGTTTTTTAAGTATTTTCGCTTAAAAATGTAACTTAAAGACTCAAAGAGAAATACTGGAGGCAATACATCACAAATATATTCATAAAATAAATGAGAAAAAGTCAAAAAATATGGAAAAATTGGACAAAATGGGTCAAAAAGGTCAAAAAGGAGGAAATCGTGCACGCAGCCACCCAGCCGCGCCGGCCAACGCGCGCGCCGCGCCAACATCTGCCCTGCCATCGTCTGCGCGCACACCGCTCTCCACTGCTGGCACTGCGCGTACGATCTACGCGCGCTTGTGCCTATTTACGCCTCATCTGTGCCTAGTCTACGTGCGCCTGCGCCTATTTACGCCCCATCTGTACCCAGTCTACGTGCGCCTGTGCCTATTTACGCCCCATCTGCGCCCAGTCTACGCGCACCTGCACCCATCTACCCCATCTGCCGCGCCCATACTAGCATGATGTCATCATTCACTACTCCGCATTTTCTCCTTTTTTAATCATTTTTTCACCCACTTTTTATTCCTCTCCTCAACTATAAATACCTCATTCTCTTCACTTCAAATCACACCTAAAAACACATCTTTTTCTCTCTTTCTTTCTCTCATTTCTTAGTTTTTTAGTTTTTAGTTTTTCCTTAGTTAGTTTTTCTTAGTTTTAGAGTTCTTCTCTTTTTGAGAAGAACTAATTATGTTTTTGTAATTTATTTACTTTTTGATTTAATAAATGGGAGTGTAAATTCCGTTTGGAGGTTTTCCAGCAACAAGAATAACATCAAAGTACTATAAGGATTTTATTTTCTTTATAGTTATTTTTTATGTTTTATTCTTACATGTTATATTTAATTTGTCTATGATTAAATTTAACTTTGCTGGCTGTTTGTAAACATGATATAATAATAACGTTGTTATGCTTGCGAAATATTAAATAGGTAAAAATCTCTAAAATGACTTGATTTTATTTTTATTCAAGATTTTATATTAAGAATGTTAGAGAGAAATATATTATTTTTCATTACAAACTTAAATCTGAAAATTAGATTTTAAGGTTTAGTTATCCGGTCTGATTTAGAGTAGTGCTCTTTTATTTGTTAGTACAATCGCCCGGTAGTTCTGAAGCTATATTTCAAAAAAAATTATAAGAATTATTATCTAAAAATGTATTAACAACATGTTTTCAGTAGTGGTTTTAAAACTTAAAAGTTAGTACTCGGATAATTAAATTCTTAAGTTTAATTTGGATACCTTGAATAAAGTCTAAAGTGTCTAACCCCACCAAAGGTGACATTGAAATGGTTCATTTTCAATCTCTTAGAAAAATGAATTAATTTAATTGACCAAATTAGTTATCAACCCCATCCATAGGTGTTAATTAATTTGTATAGTTAACAAAGAATATCTAACCCCACCAAAGGTGGTATTCATATAAAAAAGAGAGAATCAATAAATATCAATTTATATCTTTAATAACCTAAATAATATGAGCAAGCATAATTACTTAGTTATTATATCCATAAATACTCCAATATTATAAAAGATAAAATTTGCATAAATGTTTATTGAATCTGTATCTATGTTTATTTTTATATTATTAGATTAAAAACACAAAACCCTAAAATATCGTGACAGGATGTTTATGATTTAATTTCATTTTTAAAAGTTTAAATAATAAATTAAAAACCACATATATTCCTTCCTTAGATCGACCTTGGGAGTATACTTATCATTTTCTATGAAATGATTAGTGCACTTGCGAGAGTTTTATAAATATAAAACCAAATTATCGGCAGGATCGGCGATGTCGGTTTTGCCCATCACTGATGCGTTTGATCATCTTATTAAGAGTTTACTCATTGGGAAGGATAAAGTGTCTTTTGAGGAAGTTTGCACTGCTTTGTATAATTATGAAATTAGAATGAAAGATAGAAAAGAAAGCAGGAATGAAGTAGTAGAGGAATTTTTTGTAAGAGGATGTCCACAAATACAATAAAAAGGAAGGAGAGGTAGATCTCTTTCTAAAGGAAGGCTTGGTAAAGATGAATGTGCCTTTTGTCACGAAAAAAGGCATTAGAAGAAAAATTGTCCAAAGCTGTAGAAGAAAGGAAATGTTGTGACGTCTGATGCATATGTAGTTGAAAGCAACACAAATTCAGATTTTGCATTGGTTGGTTCGTCAATAGCATTTCATCCTGGTGATTAGATTTTTGATTCAGCATGTACCTTCCATATGTCTCCTAATGAGGAGTGGTTCTTTAATTTTGAAGAAATAGACAGTGGAGTTGTTTTCATGGGTAATGATTATCCATGAAACATTTTGGGGATCAATACAATTCGTTTAAAGAATCAAGATGGCTCAACCAGAGTCTTGACGAATGTTCATTATGTTCCAGTTATAAAGAAGAATCTCATTGCTATGGGAGTCTTAGAATCAAAAAGGCTTCACTATGACCATTCAAAATAAGGCATTGAAGGTTAATTTTGGAGCACTTGTAGAGATGAAAGGTGTTCAAAAGAATAACTTGTACTACTACCTTGGTAGTATGATTATTGGGACAATATCAACAGTAGTTTCGAAGAAAGAAAAATATTCAAAAACTACCAAGCTATAGCCTATACGTTTGGGACATGCTAGTAAAAAAGCTTTACAAATTCTTGTAAAGCAAGGCCTATTAAAAGGCATGAGAATCGATAAGTTGGAATTCTATGAGCATTGTGTATTAAGGAAATAGAAAGGAGTAAGCTTTGGCACTACACTCCATAATACAAAAGGCATCTTGGATTACATTCATACAAATGTGTGGGGAACAACATGAACTCCATCCATGAGTGACAAACATTATTATATCACTTTCGTTTATGACTTCTCGAGAAGAGTTTGGGTGTATCTCATAAAGAAGAAGGATGAAGTGCTGGGAATTTTTCTCAAGTGGAAGAAGATGATCGAGACTTAGATTGGTAGAAAGATCAAGCATCTAAGGTATGATAAAGGCATTGAGTTCTCAAATGGTCCATTTATGAAAGTTTATGAAGAAGAAGAGATAGTGCGACACTTCACTATTCGAAAAACACCACAACAAAACAAAGTTGCAGAATGTATGAACTAGACTTTGCTAGAGAAGGTTCGGTATATATTGTCTAATGTTGGGTTAGGCAAGTAGTATTGGGCTGAGGCTGTGACGTATGCATGTCATCTTGTCAACCATCTACCATTGTCTACTCTTGAAGGGAAAATGCCTATAGAGGTATGGTTTGGAAAACCTGCTACAGATTATGATTTCTTACATATGTTTGGTTCTATTTCATATTACTATGTCACGGAGTCGAAGTTGGATCCAAGAGCCAAGAAGCTATTTTTTGGGGATCATCTCTGGTTCTAAGGGATATTGTTATGGTGCCTTGAAACAAAAATGATAATATTCAGCAAAGGTGTTACCTTTGATGAATCTACCTTACTAAGAAAGGTAACTGAAAAGATTGATTGCACTTTGCAGTAGATAGAGCAAACTTCAAAGCAAAGGGAGAAAACTTCGAAATAGGTGGAGTTTGAAAGCAGAATTGTTGACCCAGTTGGTAGAGATAAGACAGAAGTTGATTCTCTATTGTCAAAAGATGAATTAGATGAAGAAGATATTTTAACCCAAGAACCTCCACAATAATAAGGAAAAACTACATTTGAAAGGCCATGATGACAAACTGTTAAGGTGCTTGCACGATACAATGATATGGAAGATCTACCTACTCAGTTTAAGAATACTATAATCTGTGCACTTTTAGTTATGCATAATGATATTCCTTCCACATATAAAGATGCAATCAGAAGTCCTGAAGTTGAATGATGGAAGCAATCCATGGATGAAGAATTTTTGTCCCCTTAGAAGAATAAGATGGAAATTGATGTAATTACCTAAAGGCAAGAAGGAAATTAGTGTAAATAGGTATATGCAAAGAAATAAGGATTTCCTAATAAAGATGGTGTTCGCTACAAGGCATGGTTGATGGCTAAAGGCTACACTCAAAAAGAGGGAATCAATTATAATGAGGTATTTTCTCCAGTTGTAAAGCATTCCTCAATTAGAATTTTGTTGGCCTTAGTAGCACATTTGGATTTGGAACTATTTCAACTTGATGTGAAAAACACGTTTCTATACGGTGACTTGGAAGAGGAAATCTATATGTCTCAACCTGAAGGGTTTAATGTTGCTGGTAAAAAGAATTGGGTTTACAAGTTAAACAAATCGTTATATGGATTGAAGCAATCTCCAAGGTAGTGGTACAAACAATTGATCAGTTTATGTTGTAGCAGAATTACGTTAGAAGCACACATGATCATTGTGTGTATTTTTTCAAGCTATAAGATGAGTCTTTCATCTATCTCCTATTGTATATCAATGATATGCTAATTGCATTAAAGAGCCAAGAAGAATTTGAGAGGTTGAAGGCTCAACTAATTTAAGAGTTCGGGATGAAAGATTTGGGAAAAACCAAAAAGATTCTCAGTATGGAGATAAGCAGGGATAGGAAAAAAGGGAAGCTTTGTTTAACCTAGAGTCAATATTTGAAGAAGGTGCTACAACTTTTTGGTATTAATGAACAGACAAAACCTATAAGTACTCTATTTGTTCCTCATTTCAAGCTTATTGCTTAATTGTCTCCTAAGAATGATGCATAACAAGAATACATGACAAAGATACCATTTGCTAATGTGATTGGTAGCTTGATGAATGCAATGGTGTGTACGAGACTTAACATTTCACATACGGTTGGAGCTATATGTAGGTACATGCATGATCCTGGTAAAGGACATTGGTTGGTTGTGAAATGGATTCTATGGTATATTCTAAATACTGTAGATGTTGGTTTAGTATTTGAGTAGGATAATACTGTTGATCAATATGCAGTCAGATATTATGATTCTGACTATGCTCAAGATTTAGCTAAGCGTCGGTCAACTATTGGTTATGTGTTTATTCTTGCTATAACACCAGTCAGTTGGAAGTCTACCTTGTAGTCCATAGTTGCTTTGTCTACTATAGAGGCCGAGTATATGGCAGTTACAGAGATTGCGAAGGAATCTATTTGGTTACAAGGATTGCTTAAAGACTTGGGAGTTGGTCCAAAGCATATTAAGGTGTTTTGTGATAGTCAGAGTGTTATTCATTTAGTAAAGAACCAAGTCTACCATGCATATACAAAGCACATTGACGTTCGTTAGCATTTCATGCGATAGATTATTGAAGAAGGTAGAGTACTAATTTAGAAGATTAATACTACAGAAAATCCTATAGATATGATGACCAAGGTGGTGACAATAATCAAGTTCAAACATTATTTGGACTTGATTAACACCTTAGGAATTTGAGTTAGCACTAGCGTTGTTGATCTAGAGATTAAAGAAATCATTTGAGAATCACTAAGTCGCTAAGGTGGAGATTTTTTGTATAGCTCCTTAATGAGCAATTTGAAAAAGTCCCACATGAATTAAGAACCATAGTGGGTGTAGTATTTTGTACTATAAATAAAGCCCCTCCTTCACTTTGAGGTGGCGTTTGGTTCACAAAATGGAATTAGAATTGGAATGAGAATGAGAATGGAATGAAATGGAAAGGAAACAATGTTGTTTGGTTTGACCATTTGAATCAAAGAAGGAATTAGTATTAGAGTGTTTGGTTTGCCACTAGAATGAAATGAAAAAAAAAATTCAATAAAGTTTAAATAATATTATTTAATTATTATTTTTTGTTTGACAAAATATATTATTGAAATCATTATTTTTCTAAATAATTTTTTTTTAGAAAATATATTATTAAAATTATTATTTTTCTAAATAGGGCTTAGGGCTTTGAGGTTTGAGATTTAGGGATTTAAGGTTTAGGGTTTAGGGTTTAGGGTTTAGGGCTATATTTGTGGATTAAGGTTTAGGGTTAAAATTATTTTCTAAATAGGGTTTAGGGTTTTAGGATTTGGGATTTGGGATTTAGGGTTTTAGGATTTGAGATTTGGGATTTAAGGTTTAGGGTTTTAATGTTTGGGGTTTTGGGTTTTAGGTTTTAAGTTTTGAGATTTAGGGTTTTGGGTTTAGGGATTTAGGGTTTAGGTTTTAGGGTTTAGGGTTTTAGGATTTAGGTTTTAGGGTTTAAGGTTTAGGCTTTTAGGGTTTAGGATTTAAGGTTTTGAGGTTTTGGGTTTTGGGTTTAGAGATTTAGGGTTTAGGGTTTAGGGATTTGGATTTTGAGTTTAGGGTTATATTTAGGGTGAGGGTAAAATTGGAAAAAAAAATTAAGGTGGGAATGGAATCATGATTACTAAAAGGGGAGAAAAAGAATTATGATTCCTTTTCCTTTAGGAATTGTGATTCCTTCTCCTTTAGGAATTGTGATTCCTTCTCCTTTAGGAATTGTGATTCCTTCTCCTTTAGGAATTGTGATTCCTTCTCCTTTAGGAATCAATTTCATTCTTGACTCCTTTTTCAACCCAACTAAACACATAAATGGAAGGAATCAATTCTGATTCCTTTCATTCCTTCCAACCAAACACAGCATGAAAGAATCCCAAAATTTGTATATCTTTATCTCTTTTATAAGGGTAATTGATTAGCTCAATTTTTCCCAATTAGTTATAATTTTGGAGTTTATCCAATTTGAATATAGTGGAAATGGTCAACGACGTCTGAGGATATAGGTAATATTTATACAAAATCTCGTTAAATTTTTGGTGTTTTTATTTTTCTGCTTTAATATCTACTTTAGTTTATTTTAGCATTATATTTCTAATAACATTATTTTATCAAGTTAGATTGAGTTATATTCATTTAAATTATAATATTTGAGAATAATAACTATTTAGAATAAGAAAAATATACTCAATTTTTCAAATAATAACAATATATCAATTCCTTTAATTAATTACCATGAGGTAGCAATTGTACCCTAACTTATTATATGCATATATACCATATGAGTGTGGTGAAATATTGTGTATAGAAATCCTCAAAATCTTTACCTAAGTTTCTTGAAGGAACATTATAGTAGGTACATTTGCATGAATATATAATAAATAAATAGATTAGGTAAAAATTTACGATTCCAAAAAGATTAGACTTCTAAATTTACTAGCTAATGAATTGTGAAACACTAATACATATTTATAGGATTGGGTGATATATACCTAAGAATCCAAATATTGATCACGCATACTTAAAAGAGAATGAAGACCATTAGAGTTTCTAGTGGGAGATTTGTAATGGTGAAGTTATTTCTAGAACAAATTTGATTTATACATAAGATGGATTGAAGACTTATTTGAAGATATGAAAGTTCACTTCTTATCGTTGCCAAGAATTGAAGTGTGATCGAAACCCTTTGGTAGATGAGCACATATCATGTGTTTCATGTCAGTAAATTCAAGCCTTATCATCCAGACGTTCAAAATGAATAACACAAGTAGTTAGCCAGAGTTGGAACATACACAAAAAAAAAACTAAAAAGCCTTAAAATATTATAACAAAAAGGATCACGAAGGTGGGATGTCTTCAACGGTACGAGTACTTATTGAAGTGGAGAAACAAAGGAGTCAAAAAAACCAATTGGGAGAAGGCAAAGTACTTGGTGTAATTATAGAATATGATTGAAGACTTCAAAGCCAACAAAGTCAACTAGGATGCCGATCACTCAAATAACGATAGGAATTACATATAAAATTCATATGCATACTTGTTCAAGGCCATTCGTAAATTTTATGGTTGTATGTTTATGTGCAATTAATTGTTGAGATATTTTTCTTATTGACAAATTATGTATTTTTATATTTTTTGACACTTGTGTGTATTTTTGCGAATAATGATGATTCTTCTTCAAAATGAGGAAACAACACTATGATCTCTATAAGAGAGGCGGGTAGATGATCAATAAAAGGGTCACGCCATGAAAGGTATTAAGCATATCTTTTTACTTTCTTGCATACATAATGAAAACAAGTAGATGAATTTGATATGCAACATGTGTATCATTATCTTTTATTTAGTTAGCTCAGTGTTCTTGGTTGGCTCGTCTATTGCTTGTCTTGTTTATGTGCTTTCGATATACACTTGTTATCACGTTGTGTGATGCCTCGACGATTAATTTGTAAATACTATTTTACTTACTTTGTGTTCGTTAGGCATAGCAATTAAGGCAATATGTGCTAACTTTCTTACCTACAGGTGTAAACCAACGGTTTCAAACGAAAATATCACAATTTTGTCCAAATTCAATTATCTTCGTAGAAAAACAAACTGTAAACTATACAAAATATATTTTTATACAGAAAAAATTTATATAACAAAATTATAATTAATATGATAATTTTTATTAGATATATATACATTAAATTTATTATATTATCAATCATATTATATTATATCACTTATAATTTATTATAAATTTTAATAAATAAACTTTTCTTTTTATGTATCATATATTTTAGTATTTTTATTATTTTTTTAAAGTTATGGACCTTTATTTTTTACTTTTACGATTCAATTTACTTAATTTTGCCTTACAGTTTAATAATTAATATATATTTTAATCTCTTAACTTAATAAATAAACTTTTCATTTTATGTATCATATATTTTAGTATTTTTATTATTTTTTTAAAGTTATGGACCTTTATTTTTTACTTTTACGATTCAATTTACTTAATTTTGCCTTACAGTTTAATAATTAATATATATTTTAATCTCTTAACATTTTTTTAAAATTAATTTTAAAATATATAAAAACTTAAAAAAGTGATTAAATTATAAAAAATAAAAGTAAAGAAACAAAATGTAAAAATAAAAAAAATAATAAGATAAGAATATAAGAAAATATAACAATTATTTGTATAATTAAGCTAAAAATATGTAAGTGGCTATATTTTTGATCTGTTGGTGTGATTTCTAGAAAGATTGTATTTTTAATTTTAAAAAATAATTATTTTTTTAATTTTTAAATGATCTAACATATTATAATTTACTCTCCAACTAATTAAATAAAATAATATAAATTCATAATCTGTATAAGAATAATAAATTTATATTACTTTATTTATTTATTTTAAAACGAAAATAATATAAATCTATTTTATAAAATAAAATAGGTTTTTTAACCTTTAAAAAAAAAAAAACCTTAATGCTATTTTACTTAATAAATTTAAAATAAGATATTTCATCTTATTATATATAAGATACTGTAAAAGTTGGTATAAAATATGTTATTAATATTTCTCTATAAATATAGCTTTCATTGGAGCAAATAACTAACACAAAACATAAATCCCTATCACCTAGAAGGGTCGCATCTATCCAGCAAAACCTTTGACCACAACAGTAGTATTCTTTCTCTTATCTTCTTAGATTTTAATAGTAAGAACCAAACACACCATTGAGAAGAGTAAAGCCACAAACCCAAAAAATTCAAAGCACTCATTTTTTCTTCACATGAGATTTGGGTCGAACCTATGGGAAACAACAACATCCTCTTAGAAGCTTTGAATGTCAAAGTCGTCGGCTCCGGCGAGGAAATCCTAGTCCTAGCCCATGGCTTGGGCACCGATCAATCAGCTTGGCATCTCATTTGGCCTAACTTCACATCCCACTACCGAGTTATTCTCTACGATCTCGTCTGTGCCGGCAGTGTCAACCCTGATTATTTCGATTTCCACCGCTATACAACTCTTGATGCTTACGTCGATGACTTGGTCAACATTCTTGACACTCTAGGTGTCGATCGTTGTGCGTACGTTGGCCACTCAGTCTCCGCCATGATCGGAATTCTGGCTGCTATTCGTCGCCCTGAACTCTTCACCAAGCTTATCCTTATCGGCGCTTCCCCAAGGTAAAAAAGCAAATACCCAAATACAAATACAAAAATCTTAAAACCCTAATTTAGTCAAAATAAATAATTGGGTTTTCTTCTATTGATTTTTTACATCTGGGTTTTATTTAGATTCTTGAACGACAAAGACTACCATGGTGGATTCGAAGAAGGTGAGATAGAGAAGGTTTTTTCAGCAATGGAAGCCAACTACGCAGCTTGGGTACATGGCTATGCCCCATTAGCAGTCGGAGCAGATGTTCCAACAGCCGTTCGAGAATTCAGTCGGACTCTATTCAATATGCGGCCCGATATATCACTTTTCGTTTCGAGACAAGTTTTTAACAGCGATTTGAGAGGTGTTTTGGGTTTAGTGAGAGTGCCCTGTTGTATAATCCAATCAGCAAATGACGTTTCAGTTCCAGTATCGGTAGCTTATTATCTGAGAGACCATATGGGTGGTCGGACGACGGTGGAGATGTTAGACACAGAGGGTCACTTGCCTCATCTCAGTGCGCCGTGGGGTTTGATTCGGAAGCTCCGGCGAGCCCTTTCTTTAAGGTGAGTATGTTTGGATTTGGGTTCTGTAGTCATTATCAAGGACCTTAAAAAGGCTTTGAGATTGTGACACGTAAGAATAATTTGTGGATGTTAGCGTTTGGATTTATCTAATCTAAGGAAGGAAAAGGATAAGGGTTGTAATATGGATTTATCTAATCTTTCGCACTTATTGATATTTCACTCCCGTCCCCACCCCACCCCCAACCTCCTCTCTTATTTTTGGTTAGTTGTGTATGATGAATTTGAGAAATTATCTAAAATATAAAAAAAAAAAAAATTAATTAGAGGTTTATAAGTTAATATTAAAATGTTATTTTATTATTATAAATTTTAGACGAATTTAGATTTTTTTTATTTATCTAAAGAATTCAGTTATTGTAGTTTTTTTTTCTTTCATATTTTAGGTTTTTTTTTAAATTAATCAAATTTTTTAATTTTTTTTATTAATTTTATATCAAACATAATTTATGAAATTGAATAATTCATATAATATGAGATAAAAATCAAATGAAATTTTTTATCACTTTTTATTATATTGGCATTTTTTAAATAATAGAATTAAATTATTAAAAAATAGAAAAAAAATATTAAAATATATTTTTAATACAATTAAGAGGCTTATGCATGATCAACTCTAACATATTAAATTAATTTTTAAATACAATTAAGAGGCTTATGCATGATCAATTCTAACATAAATTGATAAAAGCGGTTTTAGCTTTATTTGACCGAGCAATTAAAGGAGAGAAAATGATTTTAATTTGTACTTAACCTATGAATTGTTGTCCGGTACTCTAGCGGTACCCTTTTTAATAGAGTAATGATATACAAAATATTTTATATGGGTGAACCATAGCTTTTTATAATTTTTCGTCTTTTTTTAATAAATAATAATTACTTAAAATTTATAATTTTAAATTAAATTATCTAGATTAATTTTTTAAAAATGTAATATATTATATATAAAAATAAAAATAATTTAAAAATATTATATTTAAAAATAATTATATATGTAACTCATTAAATATTATTTTAAATTAGTGTAATAGTAATTTTTTATTTTAATAATATTATAAAAAATTGTTAATGAAAGTTTTGGTAAATACGTGCTTAATAAATAAAAATAATATAATAATTATTATATATAAAAATAAAGATGAATGTAACATGTTATATATAAAAATAAAAATTATTATTAATAAACTTGTTAGAGATGAATATTATATAAAATTATGAATATAAATATAATATGTTATATAAAATAATATAAATGAATATAATATATTATATTGGATGATTTGTTAGAATTAGTTGAATATAATTTGTTATATTTGATAGGTTATTGAAATAACGTGATGTTACTTATTACATGAAAATAATGTGATATAATATTGAAAAATGTTGATGATTGAACAATAAACAACAAAAATTAAACAAAACTTTGACTTAATGGCACGCACTATCGATAAAAAGAATGTAAAATCTCAAAATACCAACTAAAAAAAACTACAAAATGCAAACAGAAACGGAAATCACAAAAAACAAATTAGTAAAAACGCTTACCTCGTTGCTGCGAATGCTTTATGCCAAACGGAAACTGATAACAAACTTTACAGATCAATCACGAATGAACAAGAAAATAGGATATGAGAAAGAAACGAACCAAAAATAAATAAAAACAAGAGGAAGAAAATCAATATCAAAGAGAGAAAAAGCAAGAACGAGCGAGAGAGAGAGAGAGAGTGTTGCGTGTAGGAAAAATAATTAAAAACATAGAAAATTATAGAAAGTCAAACACGTAATTCCACCATTGAAAAATGTACTCTATTAGATTTCTACGTCATAATGGATCATTATGTGCATAATTTTTTTTTAAATATATATTTTAGTTATAAAAGTTTAAAATCAAAGGATTTGTATGTATTTTTTTAATATTTAATGCATTTTTTAAAAAGTATATATATTTTTAAGTTATAAATGTACTCTCAACCTAAAGTTACAAATCATGTCTTTTTTTTAGTATTCAGATTTGAAATGAATAGTTGAAATGTTAAAATAATTTTAAAAATAATTAAAAGTGACCAATTACATTATATATATGATATGATGCATATATTAAATTCTGTTAGTTTTATTTTAAAAAATATTTTTAATATTTTTAAAAATTATAATTATAAAAATTATACATGTTATATTTTGTTCTTATTTTCTTTTTAAAAAATTTATTTATCCTAAATTTATAATAAATCATAGTTGATGTTTTATAATGGTAAATACAATTATATCTATATAATTATAATTAATAAAAAATTATCACGTTAAATATGATTATGATATAATTGTAATATATATAAGTATTTTTTTTGTTCAAAAGTTCAACTTAAATATTTCACATTGTTTGTCTATTTTTAAATTGATTTTTTATCATTTAAATTCTTTTAATATTTAATATTTATTTTATCTTACTTAATTTTATTAAGTGTTATTATTTTTATATAAATTTTAAAAATATAATTTTATATAATTTTTTTTATATTTAATACCTATATATTTTTTAATCTTATCTTATTTCTTAAATTAATACACCATTTGATTAGAATGAGTCAAGTAGGTTAAAAACAAAAGATAATGTTAGTTTGTATTTTTGTGCTTAGGATTGGGAAAATACCATTTATGTTTTTGAGTTTTAGTATATCTTTATATCTCTGATTTTATAAAAAACATATTTAATACCTTAAAGGTTTATGCTTAATATCAAGAATATCTTTTAATGGTTAACGACGTTAAGTTTTCATCCAATTGATGTATTTTATTTTCTATGACTCTAATATCAAATAATTTTCAACTTTGATTAATTTTTTGGTTTTAAGATTTTAAACAAATAAATATTATACATAACAAATATAATCTAGAATTGTATTCAATCTTACCTTATTTTAATGAATATGAGTCCTCCTCTATTTTTTGCTACTTCGTATATGATCTTTACTTACCTTGTTAAAAGCTACACCTTTTGAATTGGGAACAATGGTTTTCAACATTCAACCGATGATAGGATACATACTTTTATTTAATATGTATAAGAGACATTGTGTTTTGGTTAAAAATAAAAATTTTATTCATTAAGGAAGTCAGATCATTATAACTATAGTTTCGTGTTAATCTACACCATAGGAGTTTGTTTATACGTACTTCTTTTAAGAAGAAAGGGGTGTTTGAGTTCTATGGTTAGAACTTGATATGTCCTTCCTCCTTATATAAGACATTTTTATAGACATAAGAACATTTATTCTTCATACCTAACATAAAGACACATGTAAGGATAATGATTATATTTTATCATACCTCTTTCTTTCTTTTAAAATTTTATGCCAACACCTATTTATTTAAAATCACTTGCCAACATGCTTGCTCTGTAATATGAAAATGTGGATCCATCTTTATTCTTTTACCCTGTTGGCAAAATTCTTGTTTGTTACTTCCAGTCATGTCCAACTTATTGTAGTTGAATAGTGCTTCATAATTGACAATTTTCTCAATATCTTCTTAAATTATGTTCATGTTACTATGTGAAATCATTATGACTTTGTTTGTGAAAGATCCTATTTTCATGGTTTCATGGTATATTTGACTTAACATTACTACTCTTTCTTAGTTAAGAGCTTATTTGTCAAGTTTTTCTTCTAGTAGAACCTTGGATTGGTATATTGTTTTTGCTAAAGATATCATTTCTATTGTAATAAAATGATAAGGATTGATAGGTTTTTCTTTATGCAATTCCATTATGGAACTAAAAAACCTTAGAAATACTAGACGGTTATTTGCTTTTACTTTTTTCCAAAAATTTTAATGGCTTTTCTTAAATTTTTTAGGAAAATAAACTAATTCCATTAAATTGTTGTTTGGGTAAATATTTTCAATCAATCCATAATAAAATAATTGATAAACAAGTTTTGGATATACTCCTTTAGTATTATTAAATCTACTGCATGTGATTGCTTTTCTTCTTAGTTATGAACTTTTTCTATTGTGAAAATTTCATAGTTTCAAGTTGGTCTTTTCTTGATTTTATTGCTAAATTATAAAGAATTAGCCATTGATTTGGGTTTATGTTTTTGTCTTTCCTTTTCTTCCTCAGTGATAAGAAATGTATCATTTGTTTTTCTAAAGATTATTAGTCTTGGTATCTCTCCTAGCATTGTCATCTTTTCTTTTGCAGTTGTCTGGGGTTTTTGAGTGCTTGTGCATAGTTTTCTTCTAAGTTGGTTATTATATCACTGAGTCTAAGAAGCTTAGGGGTTTTAGAATTGACAAAACTTCATTTTTCTTGAATTCTATCGGTGAATGTTTTTTGTGTTACACTAGAGAATCCAATTATTGCCCTATTTGCTTCTGGCTATGCCTTATATATTCCTAGAGTTAGTCCGTTGTAAACAACATAATACTTTATTTTTTCTTAATTATTTATTTGAGTTCTTTCTCATTTGCAATTCTAGACCATAACATTATTGAAAATTTATCTTTTTTTGTCTTTTGGTTAGTTCTAAGGTCTTATCCTCATCTTTTGAGAATTGTTTTTTAGAAGTGGACTCTTCATGTTTTTCACACATGAGTGATTTTTTTAGGTATAAAATTTGTAGTCGATCTCTTAAAACTCTTAATTCCTTTTCTTTAATCTTGATTTCTATGTCAATATTGCCCATCTTTCATACAATTGTAAAAATTGTTAGTGAGACTATTTCTCTTGTTAAAGCATCAGCTAACTAGTCTTTTTTTATATTGATATTCAACATCAAATTTGTAATGGTAGAGCCATTGTTGTCATATGATTGATCTTCCTTATTTTTGATCTTCTACAATATTAGTTCTCAAGAAATATTTAGAAATTTTATTTTATGTTCCAACAATAAATCTTAAGGATATTACACACACACATATAACTTTTTATTGCCTTTTTTACAAATAAATATTCATTTTCATTACTATGGTAGCTTAAATCACCTCCTTAAAAAACTCCTGAAGTAAATCTACACAAATATTCATCATTATAATCTACTATGGCTTTAATATGACTCTCCAATATTCATGTGAAGTATTTGTTTATATTATCATTTTGTCATCTGGTTCTAGATTGTAAATTGCTGGTAAATATTTTACATGTGTTTTTTTTCCTTTTCCATGTATTGAGCATCTTGATGAGTTCATTTTCAAATATAATCTTTCTTAAAGTTTTTCTTGTAAATATTTTCTCATTTATGCTATTTTCCTAATATATGTCAAATATCCTAAAAGCCTTTGTAATTGATTTTTGTCCGTGATGATATTAAAAATTCTTGTAAATGTTTTCTTGATTATTAACTCTAAATCATCTTTATATAGTAATTGTTCTTTATGTGTTATATTTTCTAAATTTGATTTATGTGTTTACTAATATCATAACGTTTTTGCTTTTTGTTGTTCAATAAACTTTTTCGCTGACACACTTTTAGCATTTCTAACCTTTAAAATATATATTGTTTTTCCTTCTAATGTTGTTATACTAATCTTATCTGTATATTGAGTAAATGATTGATATAAATTTAAGAAGTTATTTTATAGTCAGAACATGAAACTTTTCTCATCCTATTATAATATCAATATTTTTTTATAACTATATTAAGGTTAATTATTGTATTATTTGTTATTCTTACAATAAAGTCCTTGAGGTCCTAGTCCAAAGTTTATGTGAAAATATATATTTTCTTGTTACTCATATATGGACTCCAATATCTATATAGGCATGTAAATGGTATATATTATATCCTTGAATTTACTTCTTATTTTGACATAAGCACTACTATGATTAGTTATGTTGTATGGATCATTCATTCTCAAATGTTTTCTCTGAATCTGTATTTTCTTATTCACTTTCAGTCATTAAGAATATTTGATTCTTCTATGGGTTATAATTACATCTTATAGGCTTGTTTTAATATTTTTAAATTTTTCTTATATTCTTTTTTATAGGTTAACCTATTAGTGTATTCATTGGCATAGTGACCTTCCTCATTATATATTCAACACATATAAGTTTTCTTTCTAGATGGACAAAATTTTATTTTATGTGAATTTCCCCCCTAAAATATTGTTTATTATAAGGTGCTTAGTTATATCTTTTCTTACATTTGGAAAATTCTTATTTTTTGAATTTTTTATATATTTTTTATAAGGCTCTATATTATATTTATAGCATTTTTTGCTATTACAACATATTTTAGAATCTTTTTAGCATAATTATATTCATTTCTTCTTTAACATTGTAGAATTATCCAAGCTTTTAGTTCTTTTATTCTTCATCCTAAAGTATTTGGTACTGTTACACTAATTCTATTTCTCTAATTTTTTTCAAGAGTTTTATCTAGAGCTCCCGGTAATTTTTAATAAAATATTTACTTAAATTGATGTTATATTTTAGGTATATTGTGGTAATACATTTCATAATTACATATAAAAGAATTTATATAGCATATATCATATATTTTCACATTTATTAAATGACATTTAGCCTCATTTATTGCTAGTTTACTTGTTTCAGCAATTGATTTCCTTTATCTTCTATGAATTCTTTATATATTTCATTCACTATTTTATCTAAATATTGTCTGCTTGTTACAGAATCTCCTTGCATCCTAAGATATATGTTGATGAGTGCTTGAAAAACACTAATATTTCATGATTTTTTTGTACTTAAATGAAACAAATATGTTTGATTTCATGTGAATATTTATGCAATTCTATATGTTTCGAATCATAGGTATTTTCTATTCTATTTAAGGTGTTTTTACCTTCAAATGTATAAATTTATCAACACACACTACTACAGAAATAGGCAGTCGGTTAAAAACCGACTTTAAATTTAGTGACTTAAAATGTAAAGTCGGTTCACGGGATGAACCGACTTTACATACCGTATTTTTTTTATTTTTATTCTCATTTTTCGTATTATTCAATATATATAGCATAAAAAAACTAAAATTTAAATAATAATACAAATAATTAAAAATTTAAATATATTTAATTACTTGATAATTAAATTTATTACAAAAAAAATGTATATATAATACATATAGTTAACTTAAATTTCAAATAAAATAATGTCGTCAAAGTGTAATTATGCGATCGAGTAAGCTTGGTTGGCTTAGAATCTTGATTGGCCTTCACAAGAATTATGACAAAAAAACAGCTGATCCATATAACAATTCATATTCCCCTACATACACATGAGCACGTAAAACATCCATCAAACAAGTAGTCTAAACTTCAGACATACAAATAAAGAAATTAAATCATTATAAATATTACCATAAAAAAGAGATTACCACGTACAGCGACATTCGACGAACTCATATTAGCACTTTATTAATCATTTTTCTATATATATGAAGTTATCTGGAATCTCTGTTAGTATTTTTAAATGATATATATAATGAACTCTAAATATGAAATCAAGTGTAACTCCGATTTCTTACTTGGCTTGTGTGAGTTTTGGTGCCCTTAAACATATGGAACACGTTCATGGGCACCAAAACTCACACAAGCCAAGTAAGAAATCGGAGTTACACTTGATTTCATATTTAGAGTTCATTATATATATCATTAAAAATACTAGCAGAGATTCCAGATAAATTCATATTTATAAACAAATGATTAATAAAGTGCTAATATGAGTTCGTAAGGAAAGTAGGAAAGAGATATGAGATGTAGTTTGGGCCAAAAGTAGGTCCATAAAACAATGCATCCCCCTAAATACATGAGCATATAATCATCAATCAAACAAGTGATTTCGAACCACGGGAATAGATAGAGAAATTAAATCATTAAAAAATTTACTGTCATGTTGTCATATGCTATTCAAGATCATCAGAATCTTCTCCTGATTCTTCTTGTGATGATATAATTTGAAGCATATGTTCTGCCCATTCCTCTCATAAATCATCAAAAATTTGCTGATCGTAGCCCGTCTTGTTCCAACCAAAGAACTACATGTATTTAAAATCAAAATAAGAATATAATTTCATTTATTTACAAAAACAAACTCAAATATGTTAAAAAAATTATGTATATGGATAAAAGATATTACCACATCATCAATTGGAATTTTGATATTTGTGATGATTTTGCTTATAAACTTCATGACATAATAACCACACATGACTCCATTATTTTGTTGTGGAACCTACAAAATTCAAGTGTACATGAATTTTCATATCTTTATTATACAATTGTAAAATTAATAAAATTATTAATATTGACTTATACATACCATAACTTTTGTCCATATAAGCTTATGAGATTTTTTGAGGGCAATGCCTCGAAACTTGTTCCATAACTTCCATGCCCTATCAAGGTTTAAAACGGTTAGTTTTTATTAAATATTACAAAAAATAATAGAAGAAAATAATATGTAACTATAACTCTTACATTTCAACAACTGCTTTTGTATCTTTACTCAGTTCTATAAAAGCTGAGTCATAATACCAAGCATGATTATTAAACAGATCAATGATGACCAACATCCAATGATCTTGGCCTTGTTCAAACCTTAATGGCCAAGGGATTATCAACTTTTGATTTCTGTTAAGCGTTAATGCTCTATCACATAATTGTTTAGCTTTGATGCTAACATCATTCTCTTGATATTGATTGACATATGAAGAATCATAGAACATTGCTAAATGTGATGAGTGATTATGTTGAAGTCGATAATAACACGCCCTATATAAAAGATATATATATAATTAGATAATATAAATATAATTATATATGTTCTGCATAAATAAAAGAAAAATAAATAGATTGAGGACTCACCTTGTCCACACTTGAATTATACTTAAATCGATCATTTGATATTCAAATAGTTGCAATAAGCACTCGATCGATATATACGTTTGGCCGAGGTCTACATCAGAAATTTCTATAGGAAGTGGCACAGTCCATCCATCATTTATGCTAGATGCCCTCCCAACAATAGTCATCAAAGTGCCAAGATTTCTACTGAATTTTAACGCATAAATATGACTATACTTTTTCCAAGGCTTCTTCTTGAATGACTTGGTGCGCGATGATTGGCCACTAGACATAGATTTAGCACGAGATACTTGCTTTGTATCTCTTAAATGTGCCGCATTTAAGAGATCTGGTATAATAGACTAAAAAAAAGTATTATATATGGATTTTGTTAGTAACAATATAAGATATAATAAAATAATAGTAGTAAACAAGTGTTATCTTTTAAGTTAAAAAATAGTACCACGTCAAAATTTAGAACAACTTGAATCGACGGCTAAGCCACATACTGTCCAATCGCCTCTTGGACTGTGGTAGCATCAGAAGGCACATGTAGTGGACAATCATGAAACAATGATTGATCAATTACTATTCACCAATGATTAGGCAAATATTGATTATGAATCATCCGATCATCGCTCAATTGTTGTATCGTTCCAATAGCAACATAGTCTGTTGACGAAGGATGTTTCAACAAACATTTCATATTCTGTAAAAAATTTAAATGTTATATATAAAAAATACAACATATAATAAGAATCTAAAAATAATAGATTATATACAACAAACATGTTCATCTTGGTTTGATTTATGGTAAGAATGTGCAGATTGCATTGGAGAAAATGAACCACTACTTGATTGCATATGCATTCCTGGCATATAGTGAGGTCCAATAGGATGGCTATATCCCATACTGGATGTAGTTTGAGCGCAATGAGATTGCGTGGGTGGCATGCCTGTCATGTATGGTGGCAAGCCTGTCATGTATGGTGGCATGCTTGGCATGAATTGTGGCATGACTGGCGTGGAAGGTGGTATGCCTGACATGGATGGTTGTATGCTTGGCCAATATGGCATACCCTGGTTGTAGCATGATGCCATGGCTGATATTTGTTGTGATTGATGTTCTTTTAGAGTGGCAATCTCACTCATAACTGAAGCCTTAAAGGAGTTGAATTCTTCTTCAATTTTAGTATACTTCTCCTTACTTACCGTTTGAGGCTTTTGTTTTCGAATGTTAAAATACTCCATAGAACCATCATATTGGCTACCTCCCCTAACACGACCAGGATGCTCGCGGCCTAATGCATGATATAAAGCATCTCTTCCAGGCTCTTTGATTATTTCACCCCTGGATATTTTTTCTTGAACGGCTCTCTACAAATAATAAAGCCATCAAACATATCATTCATTATTATATCAATTATTAAATATCATTAAGACTTTTTATCAACCAAAATTACTAACCAACTTATTTAATTGTTCTTCTCCTCGTTGAGTCATCGGTCTTGAATTCTTCGTTTTGGGAGTCTTTGTTTCTATGTATAATTCAGTTCAGGTAACAGGTCTACCCAATTCAGCTTCCTACATAAATTATGAAAATTTTATTAACAATGACATGAAATTAAATTGAGGAAAATAAATATAAAAATATTTATAAATTAAAAAAAATTAATAATACCATTCTATATCTAACTTCAGGATTTGAAGACCTCCCAGTACGGTTAGGAAGAATGTTATGCATTTGTACATTCTGATGATCTTCTCTAATAATTTGAAATTCATCTGTACGTCTATAATCCACAAATTCTTTCCAAACTTGAGGTGTAATCCAGGGGTGTCCTTCAGGAATTTTGTAGATTTCATTCTCATCAAGTGTTTCCAAATATGGAAACACATAATTTCTTGCCAATCTAGAAGTCTTGTATTCCTTCCACGCCTTATTTGCAATTTTATAACACTTGCCCTTCCAACTGTCATCGACTTTGTAACGATTCTGTAAAAACACAGTACAAAAGATTAGATATACACCTAATATAATATATATATTGATTATAAAATATAAGAGACTTACACAAATGGTTATCCATATTTTGAACTTTTCTACTTCGTCAACCTCAGACCAATCATTTATATTGATTGGTATACTGGACTTTGCAAGTCGACCAATAGAGGATTTCAATTGTTGACCATTTTCCTCTATTGGATTACCAGTAGCATCAAATAGAATAGGTATTCTATCATCTGGGTTAAGTGGAGCATCAGGTATAATCGCCAAACCCCTTTTTTTCAACTTTTCAAATACATCAATGGATCATTTGGATCTACAATCTCTGTTGTTCGAATATCCATGAAATATCTACAAACAATGAAGAAATATAAATTAATTGACAATTTTAGGAACATATATATATATAAGAGTTATTACAACAATATAGAACATACATTATGTTTAATTAGGTTGTTGATCATATACATATATTCCTTCACAATCATTTCAAGCCCATGACGAAGAATCATCATCATCATCAATTAGATCATCACATACATTAGGCAATTTATTTGAGAAATTACTAATAATGGTTAATGTATCAAGCATAGAGTCATCATCTTCTATAACATCACAATGGTAAAACTCTTTTTGTGGAGGCGTTAACACAACAGACCATCTTGAATCAATCTGATCGGTCACATAAAATACTTGTTTTGCATGAAGTGATAACGTGAAAGGATCATCAATGTGACTTATCCTGGATAAATTTACAAGGGTAAATCCAAACTCATCTATTTTATATCCAACATTGATAACATCTTCGACCCAATCACACAAGAAAACTGTTTCATGGAATACCTCATAATCCAATTCCCAAATCTCTTGTATTATACCATAATATGTTCTATCAGAAAGTACAGGATTAGCATCTTTTGAACTGGCAAATTGCATAGTTTGTGCAACCATCTTCACCCCACTATTTTGATTTACTCGAACTTTGTACCTAGCTTGAGTCGTAAACCTCGATCCATTTATTGTGAAACTATAAAATGATTTGACATCAAATTTTGGCCCATGTGCAAGCCATTGTAAACTTTCTGATATTTTATGATTGGGTTTCTTGAGTTCATCTCGAATCTATGTATACAAAAACACAAAATATGTTTAGAGTAAAGTTTTAAAACATTGAATAGATCTAGGAAGATACATGCATGAATTTTTGTTTGTGATACTTACGTGGTTGCGAAACCAATTAATAAGCTCTCGCTTATGTTCATCATACAACCATTTTTCTCCTCCTTTTTTTTATAACGAGGATCGATCTTCAATAAGTTTAAATGCATCCTGTAATGTTATTAAATATATATTAAATTATATATCATCATTAATAGTTAAATAAAAAATGATTTTTGCAATCATGAAACAATGAACATCACTTACTCTATGTACAGTTGTGCCTTATTATTATTTACCAAAATGATTCAGTGTGCTTTTTCCCATCGAGTGCGATCAATAAATAATTTCTTACTTCCACCAAGCATAGGGTTACCTACTTGGATCATGTGACGTTCTAAGAACAACTTGTGCATAGGATTCCCAATTTCAGTGCAACCACTAAAGTATTCAGAACAAAACTCAATGGCCTCTTCAGCAATGTAGCGTTCCACCATACATCCTTCAGGTCGATTTCTATTATTTACATATCCTTTAAGGACTTGCATATATCTCTCAAAAGGATACATCCACCTTAAGTAAGTAGGACCACACAATTGAACCTCTCGAACTAAATGAACACACAAGTGAATCATTATATCGAAGAAAGAAGGAGGAAAATATTTTTCAATTAGACACAAAGTCTCTACAATTTCTTTCTCAGAAAGAATTTAACTCGCCAATTGATATAGATTTCTTGCATATTGTATTGAAGAATGAACAAAGCTGAATTATTGATAATCGAACATGTTTTGGAAGAATTGATCTAATAGCAACTGGTAATAACTGTTGCATTAAGATATGGCAGTCATGTGATTTCAATCCATACAGTCTCTTATCGGTGATAGACACAAAATTTCTTAAGTTGGATGAGTAACCATCAGGAACTTTCACACCCTCCAAACATTTACAAAACACATCCTTCTCTTTTGTTGACATTGTATATGATGCTGGTGGTAAGTATGTTCGATTCTTATCATTTTCCACTCTTGGTTCCAATTCAAGTCATATGCCTAGTTTCTTTAAATCCAATCTTGCTTTAATTCCATCCTTTTTTTCCAGGTATATTAAGTAAAGTACCAATCAAGATCTCACATACATTCTTCTCAATGTGCATGACATCTAAGATGTGACGAATGTGTAGGTCTTTCCAATAAGGTAATTCCCAAAATATTGATTTTTTTCCAACAACCATGGTAAGTAGGTTCAAACTCTTTTTCATTTTCACCCATTTCATTAGTTGACCTCTTTCATTTCCCTACCTTAGTGAGTTTTTTTTTCATCTTTCCATATCGTTTGAATGGCATCCCATTCAATTGCCTTAATATCTCAATACCTCGCAAAGGTCGAGTTGCATGATCATGATCTTCTTCACCATAGAACGGTTTCTTTTAGTATCTAAACTTGTGTCCAGATGGCAAAAATCTTCTATGTCTTCTATAAGACATCTTTCGTCCGTAAACAAGATAAGTTGCAGAAGTTCCATCACTACATATAGGACATCCTTGTAACCTTTTGTTGCATGTCCTGATAAGTTTCCATAAGCAGGAAAATCATTAATTGTCCATAAAAGGATTCCCTTCAAGTTAAAGTATTCTTCTTTATATGCATCGTAAACATTTACACCATCATTCCACAATGTCTTTAAATCATCTATCAGAGGCTGCAAATATACATCAATATCAACACCGGGTTGTTTCGGTCCTGAGATCAATAATGTTAACATCATGAATTTTATTTTCATACACAACCAGGGAGGAAGGTTGTATGTTACCATAATTACTGGCCAACAACTATATCTACTACTGAGGGAACTATGTGGATTAATTCCATCAACAACAATAGCAAGATGAAGATTGCGCGGATCAGATGAAAATTGAGGAGATAAATTATCTACTACTTTCCAATTTGGAGAATCACAAGGATGATGTAGCACCCCATCATCAGATCGATTATCTGAATGCCAAGTCAACATCTTTGATGTATATTTACTATTGAACAACCTTTTAAAGCGAGGAATCGGAGGAAAGTACCAAAGAACCTTTGCAGGCACGCCTTTCTTATGTGTTGTACTCTCATTTGTACCATGTTTCCATCTCGATTCTTTACACATAGGACAATCATGTAATGTCTCATATTCTTTTCTATAAAGAATGCAATCATTAGGACAAGTGTGAATCTTATGATATTCCATGCCAAATCAACTAAGAGATTTCTTCACTTCATACATTGAAGATGGCAATTCAATACCCTCAGGAAACATATCGACTAGTAGATTTAGTAATTATGTGAATCCCTTGTCAGAAAAACCATGTTTTGCCTTCACATTGTACAAATGAACCAATCCTGACATTTTAGTGTATTTTTTGCATCATGAAACATATTTTCTGTCTGTACATTATGATAAGATGTATGTAATCCACTCACATTCTTATTTATCTTTTTTACATGAATATTATCAATATTTTCTCCATGATAATACCAACATTTATAGCTCAATAGATACCATTACGGATAAGGTGATACTTAACCTCATCAAATTCATGAAATCACTCATTTTTACATTTAACGCATGGGCAGCGAATCATACTAGTTCCAGTATTACTATTTCTACAAGCAAATTCCATGAAACTTTCAACTCCAGAAATATAGTCTTACTCAATCCTACACTTTGACATCCAAGATTTGTCCATTTTCTATTAATGACATCAGATAAACATATTACTTAATTATGTATACAATGAATATATTTGAAGTATTATTATATATAAATTTCCTAATTATTAGAATATATATCAAAACATACATAATGCAAAACAATTATCATTTTAATCATTTTACAAAACCATTTCTATACAAATTAAAAAATAAGCAACATGTTAGCATGAATATATAAAAACCAATCACGTACTTTGTGGTTGATTCTAATTTCTATGCATGTTACTATATCATAATTAAAAAGTAATATTAATTATACGTATATAACATTCTATAGAAGTATATAGGCACTATTATATATAGTAACATATTTGTAACATTTTAACACATAAGTAGCATATATAAATAATAATAATAATAATAATAATAATAATAATAATAATACTTAGTTTTTAGTTATTATTTGATTTTTATTAATATATATATTTATAATTTTTTTAAGACTCAATAAATAGCACGTATAACTTTTATACAAATATAATTTCTTACAAATTTAAAAAAACATTTATTTTTCCTTTATTCACTACTTAATAAAATATAATTATTTATATATAAATAAATTTATCCACGCATAGTAAACACATAACATTTTAGATATTATTTTCACATAAAATAAGTCAAACATAATAACAAGTAAAATAAAAAACATACCTAAATCAAAAATTTATACAAAATATAAAACAAATTGAATAATATAAGCGGCAAAATTCTACTTAATAAAATATAATTACTTATAATATATAAATAAATTTATCCATCCACAGTAAATCAAACCCATAAAATTTTAGATATTATTTTCACATAAAATAAGTCAAACATAATAACAAGCAAAATAAAAAACATACCTATGTCAAAAATTTATACAAAATATAAAACAAACTGAATATTAAACTGCAAAATTCTACTATAATTATTTATTATCCATGCACAGTAATATATATAATCCATCAAAACCACAACATTTCAGATATTATTTCCATATAAAATAAATCAAACAAAATAAAAAACATACCTAAATAAAAAATTTATACAGAAAAAAAATGCAAAATTCTACTATAATTATTTATTATCCACGCAAAATAATTATATATAACCCATCAAAACCATAACATTTCAGATATTATTTTCACATAAAATAAGTCAAACAAAATAAAAAACATATCTACATCAAAAATTTATACAGAAAAAACTACAAAATTCTACTATAATTATTTATTATCCACGCAAAATAATTATATATAATCCATCAAAACCATAACATTTTAGATATTATTTCCACATAAAATAAGTCAAACAAAATAAAAAACATATCTACATCAAAAATTTATACAGAAAATGGGTATAAAAAAATTGTAATATTTCGCTCAAAAAAATAGTAGATCTGAAAGATAATGAGAAGAGAAATATAACTTACAAAACGACATTACAAATGGTGGTCGGAAATTTAGAAATAAGGTGGCGCGCGGTGTAGAAAAATGGAGGAGAGAGAGGAAGGAAAATGGGTTTCTACGTAAACATTTGCCCAAAACTTGGATATATTAAGTGGGTAGCGTTGGTTGACGTGACCAACCGACGCTATCCACGTCGGACGTAGCGTCGGTTGGCCACGTCAACCGACGCTACCCACGTGGATAGCGTTGGTTCTCCACGTCAACCGACGCTACCCACGTGGATAGTGTCGGTTGACGTGGCCATCCGACGTGGATATCGTCGGTTTTACACCGAACCGACTTTAAATTCATTATAAGTCGGTTTTTGGAAAAAAACCAACTTTACACAACGACTTAAATACCTCTTTTTGTAGTAGTGACATAAAGAACAATACGTAGGAGCTTCAAAGAATAAGGCATGGATGCCATACATGAAGAGCCAATCAGTGTGTAAGGTGTATGAGGCACAATTAAAGAAAAGTGAAGTGTGTTATAGCGAGGATTATAATGTACCATGGAGCACAATGTTCGGAAGAAATTCACTTCACACACAGAATAACATGTGCCATAGTGTGAAAAAGTGAGCTATGATGTAACCTTCACTCTTTGCAATTTGACGTAGCTCAACGTTTCTCATGTCGCTATGATGAAGAACCTAGACTGTGGCCTATCTTCATTTATTCATCATAAAGCCCTTCTACACCAAACTTCCTTATAAATAAATCATTTAGGGCAAACTAAATGTATGTAGAGAATATAATATTTTTTTAATCTCCATTAGCCATCTATCCTTAGTTTTAATAGTAGAATTAAGACCTTTTCACAACATACAAATACAAAAAGAGATCTTCCTAGTTGTGAAGAAGATCCAAGGAATTGGAGAAGTCGGTGATAACTTATTCAAAGATCATCTTCAACAAAAGGGATATTTTTAGTTGTATTTTTTTATCTCTTTCTATATTCTAATGTCTTTCATTGTTGAATTGACTTTTATTAATTTAACAATGATTGGATAAATCTATATATGTGATTTTAGTTTATGCTTCTAATGATTGGTAGAACAATTTAGTGATTTAAATAAATAAAAGTTTTGATTTATTTCTTGTCCATAAACTTCAAATCGTTAATCATAAATTCATGATGGGACAAGTCTTGATTTAGAATTAAGTATTAGACATATCATCTATGCTTAATTGTGTATAATGAATAAAATTATATTTTAGTTCATTGATTTTTATTAATTTAGATAGCTGAATAATAACTTTAATTATAAACTAAAGAATATATTTACCTTAGGTCTATCAATTTTTAATTTCATTCTCGATAAAAAAAATTATTAACTAATTAAATATTTTTAGTTTATATATATATATATACATATATATTTAATTTATTAATTAATCAATTTAAACCTTGATTAAGGAAAAATTGATTAATTGAATATCATTGGAAACTCAACATGATTATAGTTGTTTTATTTAAAAAGAAAATAAATCAAAAAATTTAACTTAATGTTACTTAATTTTTTCTGTCTATAAAGAATTATGCTCCTTAAAATCTCGTATATATCCATCATCCTAAATTCGATATAATTTGCTTTCATTTATTTGTTTAATTTACTTACTTTCTTTATATGTAATTTAATTTAGGTTTATAATTCTATTTCCCTAAAACCAACTTGTTAGAATGTTTAGGACTTATTTTTCTTAACTAAATTAGAAAATTAATTTAACTTTTAAAATAACAGCAATTCTTTGGGAGACGATCTTGAAAGTATATTCATTGCTTATTATAAGTGATTCGTGAACTTGGGATCTTTTTATAGATACAAAATTTAACTATCAAGTTTTTATGCATCAAGTTTATGGCACCATTAGTGAAAAATTGGCACTTTATATTGTTTAGTTCTTTTGTTTTTAGTTATTTTTTGTGATTTTTTGTTTGTTTGTGATTTTCTTTTTATTTCCATGATTTGTGAATATTTGTGATTCATTAAATATAATATCAATAATATATATATGTAAAAAAATTTTGTTTATTTTTACTTATTTTCTCTTATTTATTTATTTACTATTATTGTTTTTCTTATTTTCTTTTGTTTGTTTATTTTATTTATTTTTATTACTTTTGTTATTTGCTTTTTTATTGTTTATTTTATTTTTATCAGTGATCTATTTTGTTATTTTTATTTATTTTTTCTAACGGTTAATTTTATTTATGTTTATTTTTCTTGAGCAATCACTTGAGCTAATATCCGAGCCATTTAAAATCAGAGATACTTTACCAAGGGGATACTATGAAGAAGTATGCAATGCTAATTATTGGTACGACTACTTCCTCTATACAGTTGGAGGAGACAACGAGGAACTATGAATTGAAACATATTCACCTTTTCACGTTGGCATCCTCCTTTGGAATGCCCAATAAAGATCTGTTGACTTTCATTAGGGATTTTTACTTAATAGTGTAGATGTTTCCTTTGCATGGGCTTACTGAGGACCAATTAAAAATGATGTGTTTCGATACACCCTTAAAGAAAAGAATAAGGTTTGGCTAATGACTCTCCCACTAAGGTCCTAATAACTTGGGAGGAAATCTACAATAAATTTATATGAAGATACTTCTCACTCAATGTCCACACCACAATTTTTTACTATAGTTGTAAAATCAATTTATATGATGGATTGACATAATAGTGTCAATTCATAGTTGAGAATGATGCAGGTAGAGTTATGGGAGAGATAGTAGCCTTAGTGACTTGTGATCTATATGAGATGCTAGGTACTAATTTCCAACAAAAGAGTACTAGAGTGAGAAAAGATGAAGTCAATGAGATAGGCTTTGTGAATGAGATAGCCATAAAACTTCCAGAATTGACAAAGCAAGTTCAACTCCTAAATACCGAGAACACACCAAACCAAGAGGTATATGGAGTTTATGGTATATTTGGGCATAATGCTAATGTTTGTTCTATTACTCATGATCCCTATGCATGTACCAATCAGAAAGTTTATTATATACAAAGGTACCAATCTAGACCCATAAGTGATCATTACACCAACACCTATAATTCTGGGTGGAAAAATCACTTTAATTTCTTATGGAAAGAAAACGCTAGCCCACTATATGCCCAAAACCAAATATAAGGGCCAATTCTAAACTGAAACATTCCATCCTATCCACCTAAAGAACCAACCTTGGAGGAAAACTTGAATGCTTTTATTCAAGTAAGTCAAGATAACGAAATGAAAAATAATCAAAGGTTGAACTCTTTAGAGGCATCTATAAAGAGGGTGGAAGGAAATTTTGGACAAATAGTTGAGTAAATGCAAAGATAAGAAAAGGGAAGCTTCCTAATCAATCTCAAAATGCTCAAATTATGACAACTCTAAAGAGTGGTAAGGTTATGAAAAAGATTTACCTAAGTAAGAGGCACTAGAATGGTGTAGTGTAAGAAATAGAGGTGAAGTGTTAGTAGCACCCAAGTAAGGTATGGATATAAATGGTGTAGTTACAAAGCCTTCTTATGGAACTTGGGGAGAGTCATCTGACCCACTTTCATTGTATGAGGCACTAGAATCATACCGATTGCCCATACGATTCCCACACTGTCTTAAGGATGTTAAATAGGATAAGTAATTTTTTGATTTATTTAATATGCTTTCCATAGTATACATTAATTTACCTTTCATAGATATTATTAGGAATGTTCTTTCCTATGAATGTTTTTTGAAGAATTAAATACTAAGAGGCGAAAGTATGAAGATAATGAAATAGTTTTTGTATTATAAGTTACTAGTACAATAATTCAACAAAACTTCCACCAAAATTACAGGATCTTGGTAGATTTATTATTAATATTAATATGGGGATAAAAAGGATGATTAAGGCTAGACTAGATGATGAGTGCTTGAAAAACATTAAAAAGAACATGATTTACATGCACTTTAGTGTCAAAATAGATTTGTATTTTGCATAATTATGTTATTATTTGAATAAATCTATGTTTTTAGAAACACATGTATATTTAGTTGTTTTAAAGGTATTTTTAGTTTTAAAATTATTCAAGTTGTAGATTTGTACCTAAAAGCCCTTATTGCAACCAAAGAAGAATAAATGACCAAACAATATATTTTGGTTACAGTTGACTATATGCCCAAGTGAGTTGAAACTATACCAACCAAAACTAATGATGTTAATTATGTTGTAAAATTTTTGTATGATGTAATATTTAATAGGTTTGGGACACCTAGGGTCATAATTAGTGATAGAGATAGACACTTTTACAATAAGCTATTTGATGGCTTACTGAAAAAGTATAATATCACACACAAGGTGCCTACTTCATACCATCCATAAACTTTTGGTCAAGTAGAGGTAAGTAATAGACGAATCAAGGGTATCTTGGAATAGACAATGCTGCCTTCAAGAAAGATTGGGAAACCAAATTAAATGATGCACTGTGAGCATACATTACATCTTACAGTATACCTATTGGTATGAGTCCTTATCGGTTGGTTTATGGAAAGGCCTACCATTTGCTAGTTGAGCTTAAGCATAAGTTATATTGGGAAATCAAGAAAATAAACATAAACCTTGAACAAGAAAGAGAAAAATGCTTGCTTCAACTTGATGATATAGAAGGGATTAGGAATGAAGCCTATGAAAATTCAAAAATATGCAAAGAATTTACTAAACGTTATCATGACAAAGGCCTAGTCTATAAGTTTCTTTAATTGGAACGAAATTTATTTTATTTAATTCTCGTTTTAAAATGTATCCAAGAAAGTTGAAATAAAGATGGAGTGGATCATTTTAAGTTGGTCAAGTTTTTCCCCATGGAGCTATAGAATTAATAAATCCAAAATGCTTAAAAAAATTCAAAGTCAATGGGCATCATGTCAATCCATGCATACTTGGAAGATATCAATACAAATAAGGACATTGAATTCATTGAACTACATGAGCCTTCACATTCAGTAACATTTTGCTAAGGCGTTAAACTAAGCACTTGGTGAGAAGAAATCCACCATTTTATGTAATATTCTTTTATATTATTTTAATTTAGTTATTTTCTTAAATTTTTTTATGGATTATTGTAATAATTTGTTCTAATCATAGTTTGTGTTTCATACTTGTATGTTGAGATTGAGACGAGCTTGAAATTGGTGTTTAGAAATTGAATAGTGGAAACTACCTTATGAGATAATTTTGAGCCAATATAGCTTGTTTTTAGTGATGAATTTTCGTATACTCTTTTAAACATTTTTTATTATTTCAAAATTATTAGATGATCTTTATTGGTTTTGCATTGAAAGTTGGATTTTTAACAATTGAGGAAGAATCATGTACTTAATTTCATTACTTAGGTTTCATGATTTGAGTAGAAATTAAAATGTGTGCCTATTTCATTCATGCTTAATTTCTAAAAAACAAAATATGTATGTGGTTTCCTTTTAAAAAAAAGTGCCAAATTAGCTACTCATAAAACATACATAAATGTATATGGGTCCACTATTTAGAAACAAGAGAAAAAAAAAGAATTAAAAAAAAGAGAGAAAATAAATAGTATAACTAAATTCTATGACCCATTACTATGATTATTACAAAAAAATTAGAAATAATTCCCTTGAAGTCAATGCATTTTCCTTCATCTTGATTCACATATTTGATATTATTGCTTGATGATTTTAATTGAAGCATGAGATTAGTAATATGGTATATTCACAAATCCTAGCTTTCTATTCCTTTCATAAGATCAATTTTATGCACTGTTGAGCCTTTCTTGTTTATTATATGCAAACCTATTTGCTTTATTCTTTACATAACTTATGTTCACACATACCTTGTTAAGTGCTTGAACCTATATGATTAGTGTGAAATTGAAGTGAAAGCGAATTAAAATTCCTAACATTTGGATTGGGTGAGTCAAAGTTGATATATTTTTGTAATGGGACATGAATTTGTGATGCGAACTGATTTGAACAACAAATTGTGAATCTTTGGGATGTTGAATTAATTTTTGCTTTAATTTTGTTATTTTTAGTTTTTGTTATTATTTTAACTTATGATTTATTTTTATTTTTAATTCTACATGTAAGGATGTTTGTGGGTATCATCATTGAAGACCCTAATGAGACTTAAACTCGTCCACTTGGGAAATCTAGGGATTTAAAAGCTTGTTTCATATGCTAAATGCAACCTTTTCAATTTGAAACAATTATTTACTTTACTTTAGTTTATTTATTTTTGTTTTAGATTTTGAATTGCTTTACTTGCTAGAGGCTAGCAAGAAGCTGGTTGAGGGTTCTGATAAGTACTTGAAAAGTACTAACATTTCATGATTTTATTGTGCATAAATGAAACAAATAGTTTGATTATGGCACATTTATGTGAATATTTGTGCAAATCTATATGCTAGGTATTATGGGTGTTTTCTATTGAATTTTAGGTGTTTTTAACTTCAAACATATAAATTTATCGACATATGAAGAACAACACTTGAAGCACTCAATTTTCACCTTAGAAGTTTAAAAAAATAAGGCATGTAAGCCTTATATGAAGAGCCAACTAGTTTGTAAGGTGTACAAGGTATAATTGAAGAAAAGTGAATCGTGCCATGATGAGGATTATAGTATGTTGTAGGACACACTATTCGAAAGAAATTCATTGGGCATGTAGAACAACCTATATCACGGCATGGACAATTGGTCCACAATGTAACCTTCTCTATTTACAATTTTTTTTAGCTTAACGTATCTTATGCCACGATGGTGAAAAACCATGGTCGTAACACTAGAAAATCTGGGCTATGACTTTCCTTCATTTATTTGACCCAAAGCCTTTCTTCCCCAACCTTTCTTATAAATAAATCATTTAGGTCAAATGAAATGTACATAGAGAATATAATATTCTTTTAGTTGTTGTTTTTCCTTAGTTTTAATAGTATAATTAAGTTAGTCGTTCCACCATATATAGATACAGAAAGAGATTCTCCTAATTATGAAAAAGATCCAAGAATTTGGTAAAGCTAGTGACAATTTTGTTCAAAGATGTGGAATCATCTTCAACAAAAGGGGTATTTTTATTGTTGTATTTTTTTTATCCCTTTTCGTAATCTAATATCTTTCGTAGTTGAATTGACTTTATTAGTTTAGCTATGATTGGATAAATTTATACATGAGATTTTAGTTTCTGCTTTCAATGATTGAATTTTTTTTTTTGTGATTTAAATAAATAAAAGTTTAGATTTATTTCTTGTTCATAAAGATCATATCTTTAATCATAAATTCATGATGGGCCAAGTCTTGATTTATGATTAAAGAAAATATTTTAAAATTAACCATTAGACACATCGTATGTGCTTAATGAATAAGAGTCTATTTTAATTTATTGATTTGTATCAATTTAGATGGTTTGAAATTAACTTTACTTATAAGCTAAAAATGGGCCAAATCTTGATTTATAAAAGAATATATCTATCTTAGGTTTATCAATTTCTTAATTTCAATACCGACCAATGAAAGTTATTAATTAGTTGAAAATTTATGGTTTATATATTAGTTTATTAATTATTCAATTTCAACCTCGGTCAAGGAATAATTGATTAATTGAATATCATTGGAAACTCCCATGATTATAAGAGGTTTTATTTAAAAAGAAGAAATATAAAAAAATCTAGTTTATATTTAAATCACTTAATTTATTTTTTCATGAGTGGTTTATGCTCATTAAAATCCCATATATATCCATCATCTTAGATTCGACATAGTTTTTCCTTCATTTATCAGCTTTAATTTATTTGCTTTCTCTAGATATAATTTAAGTTAGAATTTACTATTTTGTTTCACCAAACAACAAATTATTATAATGTTAGGACTTGAAAGAGTCCACAATTCATTTCACTACTAGGGTATGGAGATACTAATTCCTAAAGGACTTAACCCTACAATTGGTAGATTAATAAATAACAAGAGTAAATAAAGAAATCAAGTAGTTAGAACACTTTAGTCAATAGATATATATTTCAATAAGTAGAAGCATGTAAATATAATTAAAGCAGTCTAATATGAATTTAAACCTTAGTATGTGATAATATACACAATTCAAACTCAGATTATGCTAGCACAACAACAAAGCATGCATAACACACAATATAACAAGGTAAATCCACATAAAAACCTTTTTTATGTGGTAGTGTCCTCGGGTTACTTATGAAAACCACTCGGCTAAAAACAATCTACTAAGTAATAAAACAATTACAACTTTGATAGAAATAAAACTACTAATACCACTATCAATTGGGACCTCTATCCAAAATTTCAATTACTTCCCTATCTTTTTGTCTCTACAACAACTTGGTTTGACATACGAACCAAACTCTTCTCTAAAGCCAACACCACCCAATGTTGTGTGATTAGGAACCACAGATCAGTTATATGAATAATATTGTATTGTAAACCTTGAGGATCACTCTTAATCACAGGCCACCAAATTTCACCAAAGGACACACAGTCCATAAAAATCTTAAATCATGTATGGGAGACACATAGATAATCCACGTACGCATAAGGCTAATGATTTAATCTCTTAGAACAACAACTTATCGCACATAGCTAATAATATGAGAACCCAAACTAGTGTGAAAACTAAGTTTTCATTCACCATGTTTGTTACTATGTGCATGTATGTATTACTGATCCCTAGTAACCAACCTTACAAAAATGAAGACAAAACACTGAGTAAAATAAACAGACACTGTGTTTTGTACACGGGAAGCCAACACATAGATACAAAGTACAAACAGACTTACAAGACTTTTTTTTAATCAAATTAGAAAATTAATTTAACTTTCTAAAACCATTGTAATTCCTTGAGAGACAATTTGGGAGTATACTTATCGTTTATTATAAGTGATTCATGAACTTACTAGCTTTTTATAAATACAAAATTTGACTATCAACACTACTAAAAAACATACATATGGCCTTGGTTTTTAACCGTGACCGTAGGCTTACAACCACGGTTATAAGAACTGAGGCCTAAGTGAGAGATACCATAGACTGTTACCTATGGCCTCGATTTTTCAATAATCGGGGCCATAGGGTATGCATAAATAAAAAAATACAATTAGTTATTACAATATTAAAAATCAATATTAATTATAATAAATTTATTAATTACAATATTAAAAATTTTATTATATTAAGATTAAAAGTATAATTACATTTGAGAGTTTATTATACACTAAAACATAATAAAAACTTACTATTACAAATTGACTTTTTACTATTAATTACAACCATTTATTAGTGTACTTCAAATCAACATAAGCACTGGTGTGAACTACTAATGTGATTGAGCTAAGAAACCTACCAAGTGTAAATGGCCAACATGATCAGTAACAAGCCTGTGTAAGAAACATAATTGAGAGCTTTATAATCCATCTTTACCTGGTAACAAGTAAGTAACGAGTAGCTACATATGCTACAAAAATGATTATAATGATAATTCATGCTTTTCAGCTGATTGAAAAATCTCTCTCAAGTCTTTCCTAACTCCATCTTCTGCAATTGTATATTCGATTGCATCTTTTTCCAACTAAAATATTTCTCTCCTACCTTGACCTGAATCATAACTATAAAAATGAAACATAAAAGGTTACCTTTTCGATTGTATTCCCTATTACAAGTAGGAGTTTGCATCAGACCTACCATAAGTAGAAGCAGGAAGGTTGTACTCGCAAGATAGACTTGTAGAGAATATTCCTGAGTTATCCATGCAGAGAACTAAAGGATGTTTTGCTTTGTAAAGATCAATTGCAACATCAAACATACATATATCAAAAAGTATTCAAGATAAATATCTCAAAAATATGAGAAAATTTTTCAAGATCTTCACCACAAATTTAAGGATCCTCATTTCTGAATTAAATTTGTTGAGTTAAAATCAAGGAAAACATCTAACCAAAATGGTGAACGTCTAGGGAAGAGATTGTATTAATCCTGATGTTGGATGTCAAGCAAATCTCAACCTAAAAATTCATAAACATATTTACAAGAAATTAGAAGTCAGCAAAGAAAAAAATACTAAATTAATATAATGAAGGCTGGAAAGAGAAAATTAAGACTATCCATCTTCATAAAATCTTTACGTGGATAAAAAAAATCAAAAGGAGGGAAAAAGATGAAGATGCCAAGAATCATAAATTCATGGGAATTAAGTGAGATATTCTGTTCTTGACATGTGGAATTCTAGTGCCTCTTAATGCAAGTATCTTCATGTAAGTATCTAAGAGAAGTATTCACTGGAAGAACTAATATTTATTAGAAAAATGGATTCTAAGTTCTAATGTCTTAGTCTTAATGATCAATCATCCTAAACCAAGGTCGAAACTTTAGCTATAGTGATTATTTTTCATTCTGATGGAAGTGAAAAGGAAACATAATTTAATATCTCATTAGTGAATTTTACCATCAACATAACTAATATCAAGAACAACTAACCAGGATACAAAATGATTTCAACTTTTTCTATTCCTCTTCTTCAAAGCAGCAAGCATGGCCAATCCTCTGGGGTGGAAAATCTAGCATTGCACGTATCTCTATTGGATTGGGCACCTACATGAACTAACTTTTAAAAATTAAATAAGTTGGCAGAATTCTATCAGTAGCTGGTACATGTATAAGATAATAAACTCACCTCTCCACAATGGAGCGTTACGTAAAGACCATGTTGTCTAGCAAAATTTAGTGCTGGAAAATATGTTTCCCTATAGCACATGAAACAAGTTAAAATTTTTACATATAGATTGTAATGCTAACTGTAAAAATTTTAGTAGTTAGGATCTACCATTCTCCCACAATGGGGTTTCTAGAAAGATCGATACCAACTACCCTTATAGGTCTCATTTCAAGTGCAAGGTTCACCTACAATATTAAGTAAGAATAATAATCAACTGAATCATAATTATAGAAACACATTATATGTCCTCAAACATCCCAATTTCATACACAGTTTTCATTGTAGCCTCTATGGTTTCCCTGCGGTCAATGCTCATAAGAAGTCTAACTTATATCTTCTTCCTTCTAGTTCCATTACATGCATCATTTACAAGAGCATTCCACAGACTTCCAGAATCCAAATCATATGGAATAATGGTTACTAGTGTAACACACTAGCACCAAAGACCAAGATTAACGCACTAGCACTAGCACAAATAAGACCAAAGACTAAATGAAGACACCAACACCAAGATCAAGTGAAGCTTACTAGTTCCAACACAACACACCATCATTTTTAACCAAATTTATCATAGTTTCTTTTAGTAGAAACAATTTTAGTTCCAAGCCCAAAAAAACCAGCATTTATATCATATTTTTACTCGAAAATTGTCACAATTTTGGCCAAAACTTTATCCCAATCTCAGCATGAAAATCATAACAATTTTAGCAAATAAAGTATCACAGTTTCCGCAAGAAATGTGACAATTTGGAATAGGAAAATTTTCAAGAAAACTATCACAATTTGGAAGTAATTTAAAGCTTAACTTCTTACCTTGATAGCTAAATAAAAAGCATTCTTTCTTCATGTGATGCAGATAAAAAATTCTCCACCAGTTAAACCCTATATCAGCATCAACACCGGGCACCAGGCACCATAGGCCAGTGTACCAGCACAACATACCAGTACTAGCACCAGCATAGTGCACCAGCACCAATACTATTGACCACCGACCACTGACTAGCTAACTAGCAAACCAATGACCAATAAACCAATGACCCATCGAACAAAGACCACCGACTAGTGACCACCAAACCAGAGAATCATCAAATAGTGACCAGCGAACCAACGAATCATCAAACAATGACCAGAGAACCAGTGAGCTGGGAAGAGGAAGAAGATACGGGAAGATGACGCAAGATGGGAAGAGGAAGAAGATCGAGAGGGGAAGCGAAATTTCAGATTTGGAAAAAAGAATATAGAAAATTAATATAGCAGCTAGCCTGGGAGATAGATATATAAAAGAAAATAAAGATGGGAGAAAAAGGAAAAAAGAAAAAAAAAGAGGGAGAAGGAGAAGGAAAAAAAGTAAAAAAAAGAGAGAGGGAGAAGGAAAAAAGAGAGAGTGGAAAATGAAAAAAAAAGAGAAGAAAAAAGCAAAAAAAGAGAGGAAAAATGAAAAAAAATTGATATAACTTATGACCACGATTATTGATTAAAACCGAGGCCATATGTATGAGACCATATGTATGTATTGTAGTAGTGTAAGTTTTTTTGCATCATATGTCATCTGGTAGATCACTAAACCATACAATATCATTTTCAGTCATTCACTGAATAGCTTGCCTGAATACCGAGTCTTTCTTCACCATTAACTCGACGTCTTTGTTACATATTTGATAAGGCCAAAAACTTAACTTGACTAAGCAAGTGAGAAAATACCTTTCTATGTTATTAATAGAATGTGCTAGATCAAGCTAAAGTGCACATTAGAAAGTATTTTGAAAATCATCGACTTCCTTCTTACTGACAACACAGCAATATGGTGGCACTCAATTTGTAGTGTTGGCACATCACTTGGGTTCTTGACTTACATCGAATGCAAAGAATTTCTCCTTAGGTGTATGTCTTAGTAATACAAAATGATGGTTTTTCTTATTATAGGACTTGGCCAAATATCTAAAGACATAAGTTGACGACAACCATATATTTGCTCATATGTCAAGGGCTAGTAAGGTTTTACACATTGTATTGAATTAAACCACATACTCTATTGCTTGTGCATGCCCCCATCAATTCCTTTTGGTTTTGGTCTTGTGACAATACTCTTCTAGAGGAATGTTTCAAGCATTAGTTGATACTCTAATTTGTAAGAAGAGTGAACACTCATCATTTACAGGATGGAATACTAGGGTATCTAATCCCATTCGATCCCTATGCTTTTGTAGTCTAGCATTAGTAGGGACCCAAAAATATACCTTTGCTTTTGGCATTCCTTCATAGATCTTCGAATTTTACCCCTATATATGAAATTCCACTCTTCTCTGTCTCACTCAAGTGATATGGTTTTGAGAGCATTCCATCAGTTTTTGGTGACTTTCACCAGTTTTTAAGAGCATTGCTTATATACCCTTTATACCTAACCATTTCGAAGAACACTTGCCCATTTTCTTAATGTGGTTGTTGGCATAGAGTTAGTTAGGGCTTGTTTCTCAAGTCTTGTCATGATCATATACTCGATGAAAGTGCTTTACAAGTGGTATTGCCTTTCTTCACTCACATAGTATTACTAGCTTGTGATTTTGTCCATTGTCTAAAATTCCTCACTGCTACCCATATGGGAGATCAGATCGTGTCTTAGTTCTAGTGTGGCTAATTATCCTAAAAAAATAGCTAAGCATCATTGGCTTGGTTAGCCTTTTCCTAATTAACAATCTAATACTACATAGGCTTATCAAATAATGTGTTTTAGCTTTCTTTAGGTTTTTATCCTTTAATATTTGGTAGATTCCCATGCATTATGCACCCATTTTCCACTTTATTCTTAATTTTTCCCACCTCTTAGGCAGGATAAGCTACCTTTAGTTAAGAGCCTCTTTTCCTTATGCCCTAGCTCCCTAAAAATAATGTTCAATTTGTATGTGTTAAGAATATAGCCTCTTTTCCTTATATTGCTTGTCTGTATTTATTTATACTATAGTTACAATTATCTATCAGGTATTTTTATCTCCGATATTTGTGAGGTTGGGTTAAGTCCTTAAGGAGTCAGTATAACCTGATTATGTAGTGGGTCTTGGACTCCTTAGTTGACATGCATGTTTAGATTATGTGTTAGTATAATCTGCCTTTTATTTACATACATGCTTAGTGTGAATCTTTAAGTAGTCAATATCTTTTTACCCTAAATGTATATGAGATGTCAGACTCTTTATTTGGGTTTGCTATATATGTTTGCAAGTACAAGCATCATTTACAAAATATGTTTCCACATATAAGGTCCTGAAGTGATTGGAAATCTATTTAGCTTTTAAGCATGTATACTTTTATCACTAGTATGTATTGTATAGATTGTTATTGTTACCTCTTCTAGTTGTTTTTGTTATGTGTTGGATTGAGGATGCTGTTTTGTACTTCCATTGAGTTAATTAATTAATTCACAATGCGAGGGAATATAAAGCTCGAGAAAATATTCCATGGGTTGGCATTGCCATCCCTCATCTAGGTCTCGGTTACCTATTGAGTTGGAAGAACAATTGGCCTTCGTGTAATTGCTCATACAAATGGGAATCTTCACTTGATAAAGATGATTTTTTTTAATCCATCTCATTCTTTAAGGTTTAGTTTTAATTTTTGAATTTCTTCAAATTTCTTTTTGCTAAGTATAATTTCTTATGAAAAACATCCTGAAATATCTTGTGTTTCTATTTCTATTGTATCTAAGTTTTCTATTATTTCTATCATTTTAAGATTTATATAAAATATTACTATTGAATTTTGTTAACTTTAATTTCCTTTAAAGTTAAGAGATATTTGTGATATTTTTGGAATCTTAGGGGTATTTGTTACATTATGTCAAATCTTAGGGATATTATTGATATTATTCGCTTAAGAGTTTTTTTAGAAATTTAAAAAAATAACATTCTTAAAACTTATAATAACAAAAATATCATCCTAAAAATATTGAACGTGATTCAATTAGATAACGTACAATATTAAAAAACTTATGAACGTAATTCAATTTGAACAACATTCAAACATCATTAACAACATTCAAACATCATTTAGGTAGACTTCAAAATGAAATTAGGAGTCATACTTCTTTAATATGAAAAACATATGAGGTAAACATAATGCTTTTATCATTAGGCTATTTCATTTTCTCTCCAAGATTGAAACAATCATTAGCGATATAACAAAATCTAGTATAAAATTCACTATATTAGGTAATTAAGTAAATAACATATGTATGTTTCAAGAGTTCAAGTTCATGTTTTTAGTGGAGTAATCATGGGATTTACAAGATTTATAATTTAATTGAGGATTTAATTAAATGCCAAGCCTTGTTTAGCTTTAACTAATTATTCCATTGATTCTCGACTTTGCTCTATAACAATGATTGAATTATGTTATATTTTGATAAATAAATAATTAATTATTAAACCAAAATATATGATAGTGTACATTGATGATTGATGATTTTCATAAATGTCAAAATTTACTTTTAAAGTAAAATGATACTTTTGCTAGACAAATATTTATTCCGATTAATTAATTAATTTATACATTATTTTAGTTAGAGTAAATAATTTTTTCTTTAGTTAATACATTACTACAATACATACATGTGACCTCAGTTTTTAATCGTGACAGTAGGACTATGGCCACGTGTATAAGAATTGAGGCCTAAGTGAGAGAGACCATAGATTGTTACCTATGATATCAGTTTTTTAACCGAGGCGATAGACATATCCGATGGCCTCAGTATTTCAACCGAGGCTATGGCCTCAATTTTTAAATAATCAAGGCCATAGGGCAAGTCTATGGCCTCAATCTTTCATTAACCGAGGCCATATGGTATGTCTATGGCCTTAGTTTTAATAAGAAATATGCTATAAACATACCTTATAACCATAAATTTAAATAAATATAAAATTATTAATTATAATATTATAAGTCAATATAAATTACAACAAATTTATTAATTAAAGTATTAAAAGTCATATTATATTAAAATTAAAAGTGTAATTATATTTGAGAGTTTATATACTAAAACATAATAAAACCTTACTAGCTAATTCTAATATTTACAATGATTATGAAGAATAACATTACTATTACAAAGTGACTTTTTACTATTATAATCATTTATAAATGTACTTCTTCAAATCAACATAATCAAGTCCATAAAGACTTCAGTAGAAGTGTAGAGAAAAGGTAAATACCATAGGCACTGTTAGCAATAGCTGGTGCTCTAGTGTGTTAGTGTTGGTGTGCTGGTGCACTGGTTTGCTAGTACTGGTGCGCTAGTATGCTGGTGTTGCTACACTGGTGTGTTGGTCTATAAGTTCATTGGTCCGTTGGTGTGCATAAGAGTAACAATCACATCCAAACTATAAAATAATATCTTACCTTACAATTATTTTTCTTTGCTATGCATAAGAGTAACAGTCACATCCAAACTGTAAATTAATATCTTACTTTAGAATTTTTTCTCAAAGTAGAACATTCCCTTACCATGTAGCAATGACGACAACACTGTAATTCTTGCCAGATTCAATAATGAGGAAGCTCTAAACTATGGAAACAAACCATGCAAACTATATAATAAACCTACAAAGATAACTCGCAATTTTACATTAGAAATAAAATTAAAGGCCATGGATCTCGAAAAGGTAAAGAAATTCCCTTAAAGGAAAAAAAATAAACTTAAAGGAAAGAAAATACATAACTTACAATAGATGGGGTTAGATGCACTAAATAATGATTCCATTCCTCTTTGTCCCATATCTATGGTATGTGCAAACAAATACCAAAGTAAAAATCATATGTGATAAGAAAATAAAATCATCATAGCCATAGACAACCCTTCTAGGAACTATATATTTATATAAACCAAAAAAGCACAGTTGTAGAAAATAACATAAGAATTATTGGTATACTACATAAATGGACTTAATTATTACTAATAGTTATCAAAAGCACTTCAACTGCATTCTTTGGAAGATCATGCCTAGCAAGTTTTGAGTCCTGAAAGAGAAAGTTGTACCTGATTGTAAAAGATTCTTTCAATAACAAGAAATTGATAATGATGAAAAAGTAATTCACCACATAAGAGGAGACCTATAAATCAAAGTGAAAATGACCTCTCGGTAATGGTAATTTAGACCAGGAAGCTGAGTGGAATAGAATGTGATGATTTGAAGAGTTTGACACCTCAGGCACCAATACCAGGCACTAGCACTAGCATCAGCATAAGGCTCTAGCACCAAGCACCAGTACCAAGCACTAGGCCAAACACCAATACCAAGCACCAGGCCAAGCATTAGAACTAGCACCAAGTTCCACCAAGCACCAAGAATCAGACCAATCATCAAAACCAGCACCAACACCAGGCCAAGCACGAGTAATTCGTATATTACCAAAAACCAATGCTGATGTAGAAGCCAGAAAGTAAAAAAAAAGGGAAGAAATGAATACGACAACATAACTAAAAATGTTCGACCCACTTCTCTTATCTAGATTCTAAAATGCATTAGATGTTGCACCTATACAACAGAAAGAAATTTAAACAAAAAAAAGACTATAGAGAGATTTATCATACAAATATATTATTTACCGAATTCCTAGGAAGTAGGAACGTTCCTAGCATGAGAACACCACAAAAATGAAGCTTGTTAATTAAAAAGAAAATGATTTAAGACTTAAATATAAGTAAGTCGTGTTCCGATAGCAACATATCCAGTGAAGGCAAGCCACCGGCAATAGATGATGAAGAAGGTCTACAAGTGTTTTGAGACTCTAAATTAGATAAAGAATATGCTTCTAAAGATGCTGACCTCCTTACAACACATCCAAAAGAAAGGGAAAACCATTGCCATTTCTATTAAGATCAAATCCATTCTTGCTACTGAACTTTTTCAACTCGGGTTTCCAGGAATCTTTTTGCTGCAACTTAGTAAAACTCAAAAATCATTACTCACAAAAGATATTAATACAAATAGGGAAGGAACCACCTCTTGGTTCTCAAAATCGTCGAGGAAAATTGCTAGTTTTCCCTTTAACCACGAGTGATTTGCTCGATGTGAATGACCCACTTGCGACGATAAACCTGAACCTTTTTGTCACAACCCTTGTATGTGCCTCTAAGGACCTGAACCTCATCATCCTTACGAACTGGCATAGACTTGACATTATACTTCTGGTAGAGATCAGTGGAAAAAGGCGCACTCATCAACCTCTAGATTTTACTTCATTTTTGTTGAGCTAGGGTTTATTTAGGATGACTCTGAAGAGTCTAGAGAATATAGGTGAGTAGAGAAAAAATGGGAAAAAAATTTGGTAGTAATTAATATGAAGAGTTACGTATTAGCTGGGAATGAGAAAAGAGAGAGAGAGGGAAAAAAGAAAAAAAGGAAAAACAGAGAGAGGGAAAATGAAAAAAAGGGAAAAATTGATAACGTATGTCTATGGCCTCGATTATTAATTAATCAAGGCCATAGGGTATATCTATGACCTCGATTTTTTAAAAACCGAGGTTAAATTTTTGAGACCATCTGTATGTATTGTAGTAGTGATAGAAATTAAAAATATTTAAAAGCATAGTAGGCATATATGTGCTTGTTGGACAAATAAGAAAATTTTGGAAATTTATTTAATTGAAAATTATTTATGGACAAATATAGATTTATTCTAATAAATTAATTGGATTAAATTTGACACTCCAATAGCTATTAGAAATCCTATGTGACATGGATAGAAAAAATAAGAGTGTGAAAAAAAGGATTCCTTTTAGTATACAAAATAGTATATGAAACTCCTTAAATTTAATGAAATTGGGAGTTGTAATTCTATTCAACTTGTGATTGCTAAAATCATTCCAAGTATAAGTATGTTATGCCACTTATAAAATAAATAGGAGAAAACTATTTTGCTACACACTCAGTTGAAAGAAAACACATTGTGACATATATGTGTGACACAATTCCTGCAAATATTCCATAATTGGCGTGACATTGTTCTTTGGAGAAAGATGAAGTTTTTCTTAGCCAAGTTGAAGCATAAGAACTTCCACATGTTCTATGCATACATCATTAGGAGTAGGACTCAAAAGATAGTGTAATCGATCCCACCAACATGTTGTATGTTTATGTTTACTTGTCTTTATATTAAAAAAATATTAATCTCATAAGGTTTCAATACGTAGAAAATTTTATTTATCCACCTATACCAGCTGCTTCCATTGTAGCAATAAAAATATGATTTTATTACACAAATAATTTTAAAACAAACAAATTATATAAGTTAAGAAGGTATAGTGTTGTCTAACCATTTATGAACTAGAGCTATAGTTGGAAAAGTGGGTTCAGTGAGAAGATATTTACGTTTTTCAAGGTCTATAAATTTAGAGTCTTTCTACTTTATTTTATTTTATTTTATTTTAACAAAAGAAAGAAAAAAATAATTATTTGAAATTCTATATGGGATGGTCAGTGGAATTTTCATTGCATCTATATTGCTTGAGATGCATACACTTAGGTGGAGTGTTGTACATGTTTAGGGGGTATTCATATTTGTGTTGCATATAGATTTTGTTTGTTTTGTGCTGCATATTGAGTATGCTTAGCCTTTCATTTTTTACTTGTGTATATGTGACTTGATAATAATTGTTAGACTACACTATATGTTTTGCTATTTGCTTTTCATGGGTATGTATTATTTCATATGTGTAGGTATAGATGTAACTATAAACAACATAATAGTGGTAAATTTAGTTTGAGTTCAGTGGATGTGGTAGACTTACAACATGGAGTGGACCATCAAGATGGATGGAGCATAATAAGCCAGACACATTGGAATGAGGTGTATTGGGAGTGTCTTGGTTATGAGTCAAAGTTCATTAATGGGAATAAATTATGTAGGTTCATCTTGCATGAATTTATTATGTTTAGATGCCTTATCTATATTAGAATTGTGCAATATTTTGCAACAAAAGAAAAATAGGGAGATTGTAAGTCCTATTATTTTTGTGTTGGCATTTTCGTGTACAAAACTTTGTATTTTATTTGATGTTTCTATCTATCCTTTGTGAGATTTGCTATTGGTGGCTTTGTATCTCTTAGAACATAGTTTCATGTTTTCCTTCTACACACATTCACTCTCTTAGATTGCATATAGTTTGCATTTTTGAGTGTTTGTTGTTGTAGTGTTGTTTTGGGAACTTTATTTGTTGTTGTATTGTCTCGTTGGGGAGTCAGAATTTTCGTTGTCCGAGTTACTTTTCTTTGTCATTTTCAATGAGAAAATTGGCAACCTCATTGACATTCTTCCCAAGCCCTTGCTAACATAGTTGGCAAGTGTTACAACAAATATTACTCTCACTAGTAGTTACTATTACTCTTGCCATCATGGATTGCGAGGTGGTTGGCAAGGGTCCAAAAGGTTGAATTTTTCTATAAATTCCTCTCTTCTCCTCTTATTTTATTTGCCAAATATCGTGGAAGGCTTTACCATTTGGCACTAGACTTTCCTAGTCCACTATTGGTCTGTTTTCCTTTTGAATGTTAGGTTTGAGAAATAGTGTATACAACTATATGACATAGAATATCAGAGAGGAGTCTCTTATATTTCTTAAACATCAGGTTGAATGCCTAATGGCTAGTGAAGAGCCACATCATTTTAAGTAGTATTTCTTAGTGTCTTGTCACCGTGTGTCGGCCGGTAGTTGGAAGGATAAAATAGTTCCTATAGGTGAGGAGCCTATGAGGTGGTATGTCATGTGTCGACTGGGTGTTACGAGGTTGCAACATGGTGCATGGGTGAAGAGCCTATGTGCTTGTGTGTCGAGTATCAGTTGGGTGTTATGAAATTGCAACATGTATGCATGTTAGGAGGCTGAGCTATTATTTGTCAATTAAATTAGGTGGTGATAGAGCTTCAGGGATGAGCTTCGATATACTTAATGAGGTGCTTTGTTGAAAGCAAGTAAGGGAAAATTAGGCACAATTAGGTAGATGTCTCAACTCGTAGAGGTATTTACGTTTTATACTTTTATTGAGTTGTTATTATTGATTTACTTATTAAAAATTTGATTTCTAAAATGCAAAAAAGTAAAGGAAAAAATTACATTTGAAGTGGAAAATTTTCTATTTTATTTAAAAATATAAGTTTAAAAATTAATATTTTGAAAAAAATAGAAAATGAAAAAAATATTTGAAACACAAAAAAAAAAATTTGATATACATTTTTTTTCATTTTTCATTCCAAACGTAAATTGAACATATTTTTTTTATCTTTTAATTTATCTTTTTAGTCTTTTTCAAAATTAATTTCTTATTAATTTCAAATTTTTTATTTTTCATTATTACAATGTTATTGTAATTGTCCATTTTTAAACGATGAAAATGAGTTTTTCACTAGTTTCTAGAATTTTGTAATGGTGGAAAAAAATACACCACCTTAAAAACCAATGAGTCTATTTTTTTTGGTTTAAAACCCAGCCTATAAATGCTCCAGAAAAATAATAAATAAGAAAACTTAAAAACAGAAACTAGAATAATAATGGTATTTTGAACTCCAATTTGAGAATTAAGAGAAGGTAGAGCAAGCACTCTTGATAATGACACATACAACCAACAAATGAATTACGATCAATATATGTTAAATTATCGCACAAAAACACTTAGGCCCAAAACCTATATAATAAATTAAACCCTTTCCTTTCTTCTTGTAATATATATATATATATATATCATTTCTCTTCGCAGTTGCGACCAGAGAAGAACAGAACGGAACAAAAACCTAACCCTCTGCGTTGTTTTCATTGTTGTTCTGTGCCTGTCTCAACGACCTCCTCAATGACGCAAGCACCACGAGTGACGCCAAGCCTAGCCTCCAACAACTCGTTGACACTAGCTTTCAACTTCACTTCCAATCGCATGGTTTCGTTTTATCCTCTCCTGATTCCATTTGCACCACATAATGACTCCAACAGTGCCAGCGTTTGCCTTTACAAGTGAGCAGCGCAGCCTCCACCATTTTGCTCTCCCTTGTTCGGTAACATGAGCTAGATTTTGTAATTTATTTTACTCGGTTTGATTACTGATTTTGTGTAAAAAGTATCTGGGTATATTTTGGATTTTGGTATAATTTTGTAAAGCTTATGGAATATTAGTGTTTGTATCTCCATTTAATTATTAGTGGATTTTTCTCGGTGAGTAGTCGTTAGTGGAATAGACTTTTCAGATTGAAAAGTTGAACCACTTAAATCATTGTGTACCATATATTTTCTCACTGCTTATTATTTTCCAATTACCTATTATTATATATTTGTGCAACCAAAATTGGACCCAAACTTCGCTTCTACAAATGCTAATTTATAACAAATTGGTATCAGAGCATTGAGTTATTCTGTTATTTATTGGAACTGATCAAGTTTTCGCTTTTGGATTTATTTTGAGCTTATGGTTATATGATTGGTTTCATATTTTCTAGGTTGTGTTTTTATTTATTTAATATTGGGTTTTCTGTCATGACGGCAAAATATGAAATTGAGAAATTCAATGGTAGGAATGATTTTAGTCTATGTCTAATGAAGATGGGGTCGTATTAGTTAAAAAAGAGCTTGTTAAGACATTTAAAGGAAATGATAAATTGTTAGAAAAATTGACTGATGAAGAAAAGATACATTAATGGAAAATTCTCTTAGTTCAATTCAGTTATCCTTGTCTAATGAGGTATTATGCGAGGTTAGTGATGAGGAATCTCCTGCTGGGTAATGGGTTAAATTAGAGAATTTGTATAAGACTAAGTCTTTGACAAGTCAGTTATATTTGAAGCAACATTTGTATACATTCATAATGTCAGAAGGTGCACCTTTACATGACCACCTTGATGAATTTACTAAAATTATTCATGATCTAAAAAATGTTAGTGTTAAAATTGATGATGAGGATCATGCCTTAGTTATAATATGTTTTTTACCTCATTCATTTGAACATTTTGTTGATACCATTCTATATGGGCGAGACACTATTTCTTTGAAAGATGTCAAAGCAGCTTTGAATTCTAGAGAGTTGAAGAAAAAGGTGTCTACTAGCAACAATGATAATAGTAGTGGTTTATTTGTCAAAGGTAGAAATCAAGAAAAAGGCTCAAGCAACAATAGAGGCAAGTGTAGATAAAAATCTAGAAAAAGAAAAGATAAATGCAACTATTGTCGTCAAGAAGGGCACTGGAAAGTAAATTGTTTGAAATTCAAAGGTAAAGGAAAATCTGCCACAACATCTTCTATTACCAATGATTTTTTTGGTGTAGTAGATAGTTCTAGTTTCGATGGTAAAAATATTCTATCAGTATATATTAGTTCTCTTGGAGATGTTTGGATTCTTGATTCGAGTTACACTTACCATATGTGCCCCAGTAGAGACTAGTTTGCTTCTTATCAGTCTATTGATTGTGGCGTTGTCTTGATAGGAAACAATGTGTCCTACAAGGTTATTGGTATTGGTACTGTCCGAATTAAGATGCATGATGGTATTGTTAGAACTTTGAAAGATGTTTGCCATGTTATAGATTTGAAAAAGAACTTGATATCTTTATGTATTCTTGATGACTTCTCCCATCGTGTTTGGGTATATTTTCTGAAGAATAAGAATGATGCGTTCTCAAAGTTTGAAAAATTCAAGGCTTGTATAGAAAATCAAACTGACAAGAAAATCAAGCATTCGAGAATTGACAATGGTTTGGAATTTTGTGCATCATACACCATAGTAAAATGGAGTAGTAGAACGTATGAATAGGACTCTCTTAGAAAGAGCTCGTTGTATGCTCTTTCAAGCTGACTTGGATAAATCCTTTTGGGCTGAAGCTTGTAACCATGCCTTCTATTTGGTGAATTGGTCTCTATCAACTGCAATTGAGTTGAAGAGTCCATTTGAGGTATTCTTTGGTAGTCCTACTAATTATTCTAATTTGAAAGTTTTTGGTTGTCTTTCTTATGCTCATGTTAATGATGGTAAACTTGAGCATAGGGCATTGAAATGCATATTGGTACTGTCTTGATAGATTATGACATGTTGAACCCAAGTCACCTAAATTTTTGATTAGTAGAGATGTTAAGTTTAATGAGTTTCCATATTGGAAAAGAAAATGAAGTCTATTCTTATAGTTAAAGACCATAGTGTTAGTGAGCTGGTGTAGCTTGAGAATAGAGCTCTTAGTTAAGTACAAAAGGGCACTTTAGATCAGCCATATGTGGATGAGATAGATGATCCTACTTATGATGTAGCAGAAGAGCAACAGGAGAAATCATATAGTATCACTATATTGAATAAACTTATGCCACAATGGTGGTAAAAGTGTGCTTCCATGACACGATTCTCTCCATTTTTCCAACTATAAAAATCCTACCTCAATTAATAACATACCACAAATCATCTTTTTCTGATTTTTCCAAAAAATGTAAATTTCTTTAGTTTTATGCAGTAGTTTTTCAATTCAATAGGCAGTATAAGTAGATTTGTTTAGTGGTTTTCCTAATATAGTTCAGTAATGAAATTTTGTACATTGAAAGAAAAAATTGAGGTATTAATTTTAATTGTATTCTTATATTTTTGTAAATAATTTTATGCAATATTTTGACAGGTATTTTTAATGCATTGATTATTTATTAAATCTAAGCGTTTTGCTATATTAGTTATGTTGTTATGCTTGTGAAATATTAACTTAGGTAAATATTTTTTAAAAATAAATTAATATTTATTTCTTTATTCAAGATTTATACAAAGTTTATTATAGAAAAATATATTGGCAATGTATTTTATATAGTAGATTTAAAATATGAAAGTTATTTTAAATTTGATTATTTAGATCTGAATTAGAATTAAATTCTATTTCAAATACTTTTTTACAAAGATTTATTATCGAAAAATATATTGACGATTTATTTTTCGTAATAGATTTAAAATCTGAAAGTTAGTTCTCAAATACATCAATCTTAAATTCAATTTTGATACCTTGAATGAGAGCCTAAATTATGTGCTCAGGCTTAAGCAGTGATTTAGATGGTTTGGTATTTTCTTAGAAATAAATCATAATTTAATAATAATCAATTGGTGATCCTGACTTTAGGATATTAATTTTTTTTATTAAATAAAGAATATGACCCTTGCCTTAGGATATTTAAAAAAAAGGAAAAATCAATAATATTAATTTATATGCTTAATAACAATTTAAGCAAGCATTATTAACTAACTAATATATTTCATAAATTTTGCATTGAAAAATAAATTTTTATCTGTATGCTATTTGTTGAATCAAATCTATCTTTAAATTTATGTCATTAGTTTAGATTCTTCTAACCCAAATAGTTGTGATAGAGTGTTTAGGTTTATTTTTCATTTTAAGAGTTGTATTGAATTATTTAAAAACCATGTAGTTCCTCTTTGGACCAACCTTAGAAGTATACTTTTCACTTTTAACAAAGTGATTCGTGCATTTAAGAGCTATTTAAAAATATAAAAAAATTGGGTATCAAGTTTTCGTGCATTAAAAGCCTATATGTTTACGGGTTGTGTGTCAATTGATAGTTACTAGGATGCAAATTTTTCATTAGTAAGGAGATTATACGACGGTGAGTCGTTTATTGGTTAAATGTTATTCGTGATAAGTGGTTTAATTTTTTTCCCACTTTTCCTGTGTATGATACGTGGTTGAATGTGTTTTCCACGTATGTTGTTTATGGTTCATGGTTGAGGGTATTTTCCATGATAGGTTGTTCACTTTCTATTTCACCTCACTAATCATTGATTACTTATCACACTACATCGAGTGGTGCTAGATTTAATGGAATGTTAGGTTCGTGTGTTGAACAAAATTGTTGCGAAAGTAGCAAGCGAGAGCAACAATAGGAAGTTAGGATGGAGGTCCTAACTGATAGAGGTAATGGTGGTTTTATTTCTTTTAATATTGTATCTATTTTTATTGCTTGGTGGATTTGTTTGTTATCGAGTCTTTTCTATAAGTAACCCAAGGTTGTTACCATATAGGCAAGGGTTCTATGTAGGTTTAACTCATTATATCTATTGCTATGCATGATCACATTGTGTGTTAGTATAACCATAGTTTTTATCATGTATGTGTAAGATACTAGATTTAGACTCTGATTAGAAAGCTTATTTATTATATTTTTTTCGCATGTTTTCTTTCCTTTCTATGTAGCATACCTATAGCTTTCTGTTTATTACTTTTATTGTATTGAATTAATCTATTTGCTTCCTAATAGATTTATATGCTTCTATTTTTTATCTGCATGTGATTTTTGTGTGAGTCTCTAGTGAGTCAATATCTCTTTACCTTGGTTGTGTATTGGGTGTCAGACTCTTTACGGTGGTATGCTCTGTTATGTACGATTGCATGCTATAAAAGTACAATCATCATTGACCGAATATGTTCCCATATATAAGGTTTTGAAATGATTGGAAAACTTTATTGCTTTTTCATTATGTATGACTGATTCACATATTGTGTGAGGCTTACTATGTTTGTGTATGCTGCCAGCATGGACATGAGCCTATGAGGCACACTATCACTAGTGTGTTTATGATATATTCTTGTTTTCATATATGCTGGTTATTTTAGCTATGTGTGAAACTAAGTATGTTTTGTACTTCCACTATGCTACTTGCTTAATTCACAATGTGAGGCTTGCTTAGCCAAGTTGAAATAGAACTGGAAAAAAGGTTTCATGGGTTGGCATTACCACCCTACATTTATGTCCCAGTTATCTATTTGTTTTGAAAGAACAATCGACCTTTGTGTAATTGTTCATACATATAGAATTCTCATTAATTTATTGTTATTTAATTTATATTTTCTGTTAGTGTGAACAATGTTAATTTTTTTAGAAATGTTAATTTTAAAACTTTTTGATATTATGTGATTAATGAGAAGTACACAGTGATTCTCTCTATGTGATAGAAATTGAACTAAATGATGGATGCATTGCATCACCATACTTCATCCCATTGTGCTATTTCTCTTATTCTCTAACTTACATTTGAAACATTGAGGACAATGTAGATTCTAGGTTGGGGTTGGATGAAAAGTTATACATGAAATTATTCATTTATAAATTTGTAATTAAACATGTGTTTTGCTATTGTTTATGTTTAGTTTTTTAGGGAAATTTAGGTCCATTTTATTTTTTAGGCAAAATTATCATGCTTCTAATGGATTTAAAGTGAATCATATAGTATTTGAACTGTTTGATTGATGTCTTAAATATGTCATGGATTATTGTAAGAATTAGTTTTTTAGTCATAGTTTGTGTTTCATGCTTAGATGTTGAGACTGAAATAAACTCAAAATTGGTGTTTAGGAATCAAATAGTAGAGACTACTTTGTGAAAATATTATGAGCTTTTAAGCATTTTATTCGAGTGATAATATTTTTTCTACTCCTTTAAATACTTTTCTTATTATTTCAAATGATTTGATGATATCTATAGGTTTTTGCATTGAATGTTAGAATTTTAACATATGATGAAGAATTATGTACTTATTTTCATTGCTTAGATTGAATGATTTGAGTAGAATTTAAAATGTGTGTCTATTTCATTCATGCTTGGCTTCTGGTTATAAAAAGAGATATATATGAGGTTCCCTTAAAATAACAAAAAAGAGCCAAATTAGTCACTCACCAAAACACACATCTGTATATGGGTTCACTATCTAAAAAGAAGAGAAAGAAAAAAAGAATTAAAAAAGAGAAAAAAACAAATAGTATAACTAAATATTATGACCCTAAGTTCTTCAAAGTAATGAGATATTTATTCCAAAAAAAAACAAAGGAAATAATCTTTTTGAAGTCAATGCATTTTCATTCATCTTGAGGCACAAAATTGAAATTTTTTCTTAATGATTTTAAATGATGCATAAGATTAGTAATATGATATTTTCATAAATTTTAGCATTTGATTCTTTTCATGAGATCAATGTTACACACTTTTGAGCCTTTTATTGTTTATCATATACGAACTTATTATCTTTATTCTTTACATAACTTCTATTTGCATATACCTTATTGAGTGCTTGAACCCACAGGATTAGTGTGAGATTGCTAGTATGTCTTATAGGGATTAAAGTCAAAGTGAATTTACATTCCTAACATTAGGATTCGGTGAGTCAATATTGATTTTTTTTTTGCAATGGAACATGAATTTGTGATGAGTATGGATTTTAACAATAAACTATGAATCTTTGGGATATTGATTTAACTTACGCTTGAGATTTTTATTATAAACTGAAAAGAAACTAAAACATGAAAAGTTTTGTTTATTTTAGTTTTTATTTTTTTATTTTAGTTTAAATTTCTATTTCTATTTTTAATTTTAGTTTTTATTTTTCATTTTGTTTCTTTTAAGTTTAAAATTATTGCATATTAGGATGTTTGTGGGTATTCTCACGAGACTTAAACTCGTCCACTAGGCAACATAAGGGTTTAAAGGCTTGATGCATATACTGATTGAAGGGGTGTCAATCTAAGAAAATGATTTAGGTAAGTTTAGTTTATTTATTTTTGTTTTTAGTTTTTATCACTTTCCTTGCTAGAGGCTAACAAAAAGCTGGTTGGAGATTATGATAATGCTTAAAAAGTACTAATATTGTGTGATTTAATTGTACGTAAATATGAATAAATAGATTTTATTATGCATGTTTATATCATTATATACAAATCTATATGTATAGAATCACGGGTAGTTTTTGTTATATTTCATATGCTTTTAGCTTCAGATGTATAAATTTATTGACATATGAAGAACGAAACTTGAAGCACTCAATTTGAACCCTAAAAGCTTACGGGAATAAGGCATGTAAGCCTTGCAACTAGAACCAATCGGTGTTTAAGTGGTGCAAGGAAAAAATTAAAGTCAAACAGTTTGTGTCACAATGAAGATTATAATATGCTGTGGTAGACTCCTCTTGGGAAGGTTCACTGAGCATGTTAAACATTCTATACCATGATGTGAATAAATGGCATTAGGGTGCAACCCTCTCTATTTGTAATTGGATGAAGTTGAACATAATGTGTGCCATGATGGTGAAAAATTTATGCCGATGTGTGCTAGTTTTTATTTGGTCTGAAGCCCTTTACACTAACCTCTACCTATGAATAAAATGGTTTGTTTTTAGGTTTAATATGTAGATTTTAGACATAGAAATAGTATCCATCTATTCTTGTATATTATATTTTTAGTTTTTATAACTTTTATACAATAGGATAGATTCATAACAATAAAGAGGCAGATCTTTAACAGGTTTTTCATATAAAGGAAAATACAATAGATATTTGTCTATTCAAGAATGAATTAAGGATCAAGATCACAATTATAGAGTAAGACATATGGTCAATCTTTAATTGGTATTGTGGATCTTAATTGAAATCATTTATTTTTATATACTGATTATCTTTAATAGGTTTTTAACAGATCTTTAACAGGTTTTTATTATTAATGTTATTATATTAGAATTTTAAAAACCAAATATTGTGATAGAATGTTTAGGTTATATTTTTGTAAGTCTGTTTGTACATTGTGTCTATGCATTGGCTTCTCGTGTGCAAAACATGATGTTTGTTTATTTAATTCATGGTTTTGTTTTTCTCTATGTAAGGTTAGTTACTGTGAATCAATAATGCACACATTCACATACTTAGGAACACTCTAATTGAAAGTATATTTTTAAAAAACCACAAGATAGGTTTTTTAGTATACATGCTATACCGTGAGTGTCGGATCTTAATTCTTTTTGGGTATGGGTTTTATGAAAATAACTTGACAATTTTTGAAACAAAAAATTATGATTTTTGGCACTTTGACACACCCCTCGACAAAGGGCCTTGCCACATGTTTCGCCATACCCTTGGTAAGATGGTTTGCAAAGTCCATACCAAGAACTGTGGTGAGATGGCTAAACTGTTGGGTTTCCTTCCATAAGTACCCTCATTCTTTACTTCTCTTTACCTACGATTTTAGTACCAAAACTCTGCAAAATCTGCAATGAGAATTACATTTTTTTCATAAATTATTTTTGAAAAGCTTATGTTAATTACTTTTGGGTTGTGGGAAAAATAGCGTGCTTACGTGTTGAGCTCAAGATTATGTTATTTTCTATGTACGACACAACATTGAGCTAAGATATCAAATTGTTGGTTGTGTGCATGCATTGTTTGATGGTGTGTCTATTGTACACGATTTGATATTGTTTGACTTTCTATGTTAGAAAAACAAAGAAGTATGCACGACCTATGTTTGTTTGTGCATTGTATTTGTTTGTTGCATGAGATAGTGCGTATAGTTTACACTGCATCTATGTTATCTAATTTGCATACACTTAGGGGTTCAGTGATAAACGATAATTTATACATATTTTGTCATTATTTTACCTATATTTATACTTATTGTATTATTTTCATGTGTTACAATTATTATTTTTATATTTGACAAGAAATATGAGTTCTATAATTTTTGAGATTTTTTTTTTGTAATTTTATGGATGTTTTATTAATTTTATTTGATGGGGGCCTATACTTAGAATGAAAAATGGATGAGCTTAGAAGATATGCGGATGCATTTAGAAAACTGGTGCTTAAAATGGTGCCTTTTTGATTCATTGCTAGCCAGACAACGCCTAACCAACACGTCGTTCTAAGAGACATGTGCCAAACTAGATTTTGTTTGGTCTTTCTAGCCAACTCATGCACTAAACGGTACATCATTTGGCCAAACCCTTTTATGCAAGTGTATCACATCATTCAACCTCTGTTTAGACCCTAGTCCATTTTCTTAATATGTGGCACAACCTGGTGCATCCATTTGACTCCATCAGACGGCCCAAAACTATTATGATCATAAAACCTAAAATAAAACTCCTTAAAATACCCATAAAATGTCATTTTAAGATCATAATGAGAGGAATTAAAAAATAGATAGAAAAATAAAAAAAAATTCTTTGCAGCAAATTGAACAAAATTTGAATAAAAACTCAAGAACAAGTTTAGAGATGAGTGCATTGGGTTATAATTATTTAGTTATCTTATTGTATGTGTTAAATTTAATGTCTAACTAAATAATTCATTGTGATTTTGGGTAATTTCAAGCCTTAAATTATGGTTTAATGTATATGAATTATGTTATGATATGCATAAGTTTTAATTATTAATATCTTATTGTATTTAATTTCATGTTTGAATGTCAAAGTATATTAATTCTTGAATTAGGTGTACAACTTGTTAGATTATGAAGTTAGTACAAAATTATCAAGTTTTGTAATTGAAGTAACCAGTTGTAATTTTTATTGCAATTGAAATTAAATGATTTGATTAGAAATTATTAACCATATTAATTTTATCTAATTTAGTTATTATTTTTAAATTATAATGTAATGAATGAATTAAATCTAATAGTCGTAATTCTAGTTTTTTTAGGAGTTAGGTTGATTAATAATCGAGTTATTAGTCAATTACAAAGTAAAAGTATGAAATTTTAACCAAATTTAAATTCCAAAAAGTAAAATTAACAAAAATAAATGAGATCTTAAATTTATATAATAAATATAATATTAGAAAATTATAATATAAAAAATCTAATTGTAATCTAGTGGCGAGAAAAATCTCTAAATCACATGTTTCTCTTATTAATTCAAAATTTTATTTTTTCTATTTTCTTATTATTTTCTATTATTTATTTTTCTATAAAAAAATAAAAAAAATCCATTTGTTTTATTTGTGACATTTTAATATTTTATCTTAAATTATTAATTAATAATTAAATTGTCTCAATCCTCTACGGGTAAAAACCCCTTAATTTCCATTATATTTATAATGACATAATTTTATAAAGTAAAAAAGTAAGGTTAGATATTTGATCTCTAATTTAGACACCATCAAAATTTTGGCTTCTTGTCCGTGGATTGAATTGATAATTTTTCTTATTAATTTCTAGTTTTTTATTTTTGATTTTATTTCAAAATTTTCTTTCTTTCTTCTTCCTTTATTTTTATTTTCATTATTTTATTTATTCATTTTTGTAATTCTATTTTTGGTTATATTTTCAATTTATTTATTATTAGTGTGACTCACTTACTAGCTACTTTTATAGGTTTGGTAGGAGAAGACCCAAACAAGTATCTTAAGGAGTTTCATGTTGTCTATTCAAACATGAAACTAATAGGGGTTACTAAAAGAATAGGTTAAACTGAGAGCCTTTCCATTCTCTTTGGCGAACAATGCAATTGAGTGGTTATAGTATCTCCTTTATGGGTTGATCAATAATTGGAGTGAAACGAAAAATAAATTTCTGGAAAGACATTTCCCAACTTTAATAGCCACAGTGTTAAGAAATGTAATATGTGGAATTGGGAAAAATAGTGGGGAAACATTATTTGAATACTGGGAATGGTTCAAAAGGTTATGGCTAGTTAACCATAACATAAAATCAATGATCATCTTTTACTCTAATAATTTATGAAGGACTATCACCTATTGAGAGGAATATGATTGATGTTGTAAGTGGTGTGACCCTGGTAAATAAACACCCATAAATGATGAAGCTTGATAGCAATCATGGCTACAAACTCCCAACAATTTGGTATTAGAAATGTTACACTAGAAAAATTAAGTGAGGTAATTACTTCTTCTCATCTTGAACAATAATTGAGTGATATGGCTACTTTAGTATAGAAACTAGTTGTAGGACAGTTGAAGACATGTGGTATATGTTCTACAGTAGGACACCCTATAGATATGTGATGACTCTATGAAATTAGAGTCATGGTCGTACTTTTTAATTAATATTTAATTTTTCTATTTAAAAAATAGTATTTTTATGGCCAAAAATATCAAAATATGAATTTTTTAGTGAAAATGGGTGAAAATATAATTTTTAGAATTTTTTAGGGATTTTTAATGCAAGGCCAATCAGGAGCTACCATATAGACACCATACAAGCAGCGATAGCGAATCATGTTACACCATGTGTGAGGGGGAAGAACCACGTGCCATGTGTCAGTATGGAGTTCAATCGGAGTTCGGAGAAAGGTCAACCCGTGTTGCCACATGTCGCTATACCATTGTTTTGTGTATTCCACTCGTATGTCATACTATTCGTTTTTACGAGTCACATTGCACCGCTTGGCGCTCACTCAACAAATGTTGACTCTGATCGGTCTCCCCTACCATACGTCACTCTCTGAATCTTCGAGTGAATTCCTTGTTCCACGTGTCACCCTATGATTGGTTGCACTATTAGTTTTGCTTGTTTTGATCATAGCCCTTGATCTGAAGTTGATCTAACCGTCCAGATCACACCATAATATTATTTAAGCTTCTAATCACTCCATAAACCCAAAGTGACCTCCAATAGCATAATGTTGGTTAGTTTTTGGAGCTAAAAAGAGAGAAAAATACAAAAAAAATCAAAAAAGGACGCAATTTTGGTAGAGATTTAAGAAGAGATTAATTCTACAATTTAAGAGATTGATTGTATTTCTTCTTCTTCTATTTTCTTTATCAAATTTATATCTTTCTTAATGAAAATTATGAGCTTTATGAACATAATTATGTGTAGTTAATTTATTAATTTAGGGTTCTTATGAACCCAATCTTTACCATGTGATGATTTGATATTTTGTCCCAATAATAAATTTGATTTAATTATATTATTTAATCTGGTTCATATGCTATTAATTGTCTGGCCAAAAATTTATCTATAGAGGCAATTAAATAGATTTGAGAAAATTATTTAATTATTTGTCTTGATTAAATAACATGCATAGTTTCTAGGCAGAGATGTATGATCCTTATGTATGTGATCCATAATTAATGAACTTAATGAGTAGTATGCAATTTAATTGGCATGAGAGTGTGATTAAATTAATTAATATATGTGTGTAGTTTACTTGAGAGAACAATACATGCTAGGTTAGATTCAATTGATCATGTAATTAATTGATAATTATATTGAGAGAATTTTAGTGATTCGTATGCTTAAAAAATTGGGGGATTAAGTATTCCTAGATATTTTCTCATATATCTTTTTAGTTACCAATCTGATTTAATTAATTATTTCTATTTATTTTTAGTTATTTTAATTTTTCATCCTTAAAATATAAAAACACAAAAAAATTGATTTTTATTTTTTTTTTATTTTTAAAAATTAGTTTCTAATAAAATAATCTATGTGGTAACAATTTTTTCTTATCATTATATTACTTGTTACGATACGTATACTGACATATTCATTGCAAACATTTTGTGTGTGGTGATCAATATGTACCCCACATTTTAAGAAGAACATGCCAATGCTATTGATGGATTTCTAGGACAAAGGCCCAAGTGTGATCCATTTGGTAATTGATCGGGCAGGACAGACGTCGCCGATCCTGTCGTTACTTTGGTTTTATGTATTTATAAAACTCTCGCAAGTGCACGAATCATTTCGTAGAAAATGATAAGTATACTCCCAAGGTCGATCTAAGGAAGGAATGTATGTGGTTTTTAATTTATTATTCAAACTTTTAAAAACGAAATTAAATCATAAACATCTTGTCACGATATTTTGGGTTTTTGTGTTTTTAATCTAAGAACATAAAAATAAACATAGATTCAATAAACATTTATGCAAATTTTATCTTTTATAATGGTGGAGTATTTATGGATATAATAACTAAGTTAATTATGTTTGCTCATATTATTTAGGTTATTAAAGATATGAATTGATATTTATTGATTCTCCTTTTTTTGTATAAATACCACCCTTGGTGGGGTTAGATATTCTTTGTTAACTAAACAAATCAATTAACACCTATGGGTGGGGTTGATAACTAATTTGCTTAATTAAATTAATTCCTTTTCTAAGAGATTGAAAATGAACCATTTAAATGCCACCTTTGGTGGGGTTAGACACTTTAAACTTTATTCAAGGTGTCCAAATTAGACCTAAGAATTTAATTATCCGAGTACTAACTTTCAAGTTTTAAAACCACTACCGAAAACATGTTGTCAATACATTTTCAGATAATAATTCTTATAAAAACTTTTGAAATAGAGCTTCATTCTAACTACCGGGCGATTGTACCAACAAATAAAAGAGCACTACTCTAAATTAGACCGGATAACTAAACCTTAAAATCTAATTTTCAGGTTTAAGTTTGTAATGAAAAATAATATATTTCTCTCTAACATTCTTAATATAAAATCTTGAATAAAAACAAAATCAATTCATTTTAGAGATTTTCACCTATTTAATATTTCGCAAGCATAACAACGTTATTATTACATCATGTTTACTAACAGCCAGCAGAGTTAAATTTAATCACAGACAAATTAAATATAACATGTAAGAATAAAGCATAAAAAATAACTGTAAAGAAAATAAAATCCTTACAGAACTTCGATGCTATTCCTGTTGTTGGAAAACCTCATTTGCACTCTCATTTATTGAATCGAAAAGCAAATAAATTACAAAAACATAACTAGTTCTTCCCAAAAAGGGAAGAACTCTAAAACTAAGAGAAATTAACTAAAAACTAAGAAAAACTAAAAAAAACTAAAAACTAAGAAATGGAGAGAAAGAAAGAAGAGAGAAGTGTGTTTTGAGGTGTGTTTAGAAGTGAAGAGAAGGGGGTATTTATAGGTGAGGATGGAGAGAAAAAGTGGGTGAAAAAATGATGAAAACGCAGAGTGCAATTGCTGAGGTCATTGATGACGTCACCATGACGTCATGGGGGCGGCTGCGCGCGAAAAATGGGTGAAATGGAAGCGGCGTGCACGGAGGGCAGCTTGGCGTAGCGATGGCGCACGCGAACTGGATCAGCGCTAGCGGATGTGGGGCGTCTTCTTGCCAGCTCGGGCACGCGGCGCGATTTTCTCCTTTTTGACATTTTTGACCCTTTTGACCCATTTTGTCCAATTTTTCCATATTTGTTGACCTTTCCCCATTTATTTATTAATATATTTGTGATGTATTGCTTCCAGTATTCCTCTTTGAGTCTTTAAGTTACGTTTTTAAGTGAAAATACCTGAAAAACAATAAAAACACCCGTGATTCCAAAAAAGACAAATTTATATAAATATATGATAAAACATATAAATATATATATTTTTTATCAATTAATGTGCATAAAATCATGGTAATTTTAGTGTTTTTTGAGCACTCATCAATAATACTTAAAGCCCTAGATGGAGAGATCATCCAAATTTTAGTTATGCAAGTAGTAATCAAGTAGCCAATCCTAATAATCAACTTGGATTTCCTAACCCCATACCACCTTGGCAATACCAACACAAGTCACAGTTTTCCCAACAACCCAAGCTTCAATTCAAAACCTAGAGACACAAAATGAGCCAACTAGCCAAAATTGTACGAAGGTTGGACACACAAGCATATGAAAAACTCCTTTCACAAACATTAATAAATCCAAAAGAGAATGCCAGTGCCACTATATTAAGAAATGAAGAGTAGCTAGAAGAACTCCTAAAAGGTTCCAAAAATGTCAAATCTAAAGAGGAATCTATTGAATGAGATTTAGAAATAGATGGAGCAATTACTCCACAACAAGATACATAACCCCTCAGGTAGCCCCAAAACCTTTTGTTTATACTAATACTTCTTTATTACCATTTCCTAGTAGTTTTACCAAATAAAAAAAGAGAGAAGCATGAATAAGATATTTTGGAGACCTTTCGTAAAGTACATGTTAACATCCTACTATTGGATGCAATCAAATAGGTACCTTGGTATGCTAAGTTTCTTAAGAATCTTTGTACTAACAAACCCAAGCTAAAAGGTAATAAGGTGGTTATTTTAGGGAAAAAAATTTTGGTATGCTACAAAGAAAATTTCCTCCTAAGTGTAAGGACCTTAATAGTTTTACTATTCTATGCACCATAGGAACAACTAGATTTGAGAGAATAATGTTATATCTAGGAGCATTTATTAATATTATGCCATATTCTATTTATCCTTTACTTAACATTGGTCTTCTCAAGAATACTAGTGTAATATTACAGCTAGTTGATAGGCCTAAGGCATATCCAAAGGGTATCTTGGAAGATTTATTAGTACAGGTTAATGAGATGATTTTTCCAACATATATTTATATGCTAGATATATGAGGTGAAACTAATAGTATATCTACCCCTATTCTATTAAGTAAACCATTTATGAAAATGGCTTGCACTATGATTTATGTCCATAGTGGGACACTAACCATGTAATTTGATGGAGAGGCTATATGTTTCAACATTTGAAGCGATGAGGTATCCTAATGATGTCAATTCTTGTTATCATATTGATGTTGTAGACTCATATGTAGAATATATGTTTAAGCTTGAATAGGAGGACATTTTGTATGTAGTCTTGATGCACAGCTTAGAAGTAAAGGATCCCAAGAAGCCTACCAGTGAAATACAACTCAACACGCACATAGAAAAAATAGTGACATCCTTGGAATCTGTTTCCAATATACCACCAAGTTGTGCTCTAGCTTTTATTTCCTTACTTGCTAATAATAAGAAGTTATTGCCTTCTTTTATGCACGAACCCACACTAGAGTTAAAACCCAACCCTTTCACTTGAAATATGTTTATTAAGGGGATAATAACTCACTATTAATTATCGTAGCAAATAACTTGTCTTATGAAAAAGAGGACAAACTCCTGAGAGTTTTGATGAATCACAAGAATACTACAAGTTAGACCATTGCTGATATAAATGATATGAGTCCTTTTATATGCATGCATAGAATATTACTTGAGGATAGAGCTAAACCCATAAGAGAGGTATAACACCAGCTAAATCCACTCGTGATGGATGTGGTGAAGAAAGAGATACTAAAATGGTTAGATGTGAGTTTTATCTACCACATCTTTGATAGTAAATGGGTAAGTCCAATTCAGATGGTATCAAAGAAATCTAGTATTATAGTGGTTAAAAATAATGAAAATGCTTTGGCACCCACAATGATTCAAATTGGGTGGAGAGTTTGCATGGATTATAGAAAAGCCAACACAATAATAGGAAGGATCATTTTTCTTTGCCCTTCATTGATCAAATGGGAGAAAGATTAGCATGTCATTCTTAATATTGTTTTCTTGATGGTTATTTAGGTTATGATTAGATTGCTATAACACCTGAGGACCAGGAAAAGAGTACATTCACCTGTCCCTTTGGAACCTTCACCTTTTGTAGAATGCCATTTGGCCCTTGTAGTGTTCCTACTACCTTTCAAAGATGTGTGGTAAGTATATTCTTTGATTACATATAGAGTATAATAAAAGTTTTTATGGACGATTTTACTATATATGGGGATTCTTTTGATTTATGTTTACATAATTTAACACTTACTGTCAAAATATGTGTAGAGACTTTTTAGTATTAAATTGGAAAAAGTCTCACTTTATGGTAGACCATGGGATTGTCATAGGGCATGCAATCTCTTCTAAGGGCATAGAAGTATATAGGGCTAAAATTGATACTATACGTGGCTTACCACCTCTCACCATGGTTAGTGAGGTTTGTTCTTTTCTTTATCATACAGGTTTTTATAGGAGATTCATCCAAGACTTTTCAAAGATTGTAAGACTTCTATGCACACTACTATAGAGAGACATCTCATTTGTGTTTGATGAGAAGTGCAAAAAATATTTTGAGAAGCTAATGGAGTTATTCACTACAACTCTTATCATACAGGCACCTGGCTGGAGTCGCCTATTTGAGCTGATATATATTGTTACTGACTATGTAGTTGGCACAATGTTAGGGAAATGGATTGGAAAACAACCACATGTCATATATTACACCTCCAAAACCCTCAATAATTCCTAAATCAATTAGTCAACTACTGAAAAAGAATTGTTGATAGTTATTTTCCTTTGGAAAAATATAGATCATATTTAGTAGGTACAATAGTATATGTGTTTTTTAACCATATAGCTATTAAGTATTTGTTGACAAAGAAATATGCAAAACCAAGTCTTGCAATATTGATATACACTATTACAAAAAGGGGTATTTAAGTTAAGATTTAAAGTCAGTTTTTTACGGAAAACTAACTTATAATGAATTTTAAGTCGGTACGCTAAAAAAACAACTTAAATTTTTTAAAAAAATAGTGTCCATTCCACGTGTCAATGCACGCTACACATAAGACTATGCATCAGTTCTACGTGTCAATCGATGCTACACATGGATAGCGTCGGTTGACACGATCGGTTGACACGTAGAACCGATGCTATATACTACATGTAGCATTGGTCCTATGTGTGAATCGATGCTATCTATGTTTTCTTTTCCTTTTCTCTCTTTTCTCCCCCATTTTCAAATAGAACGTGATATTGTGTCTCAGTTTCTACCTAAAAAACCAACCACCTTCTCCTACTCTTTCTCATTTTCCTACCACCTCTGACCACCAATTCTAGGGTCGTTTAATGAGTTTTCTTCATCTCCAATTTCTCTTCTAGATCCCTTATTTTTTTAGCATAATACTCAAAAAACATTTACTTATTTTTCTTCACTTTTCACTTAAAAAACACTATTTTTTCTTCATTCCCTTCATTTTGTCACTTCATTTACTCTTGTAAGTATTTCTATGAATTATTTTACACTTATTATTCATATTTTTTTTATTATTTATTATTTATGTGTATAAAGTTTTGTGTTATGTAGGTTGTGTATTTTTATTCAAGCTTAGAAGATAAGAAGGTATTTTTATACATTTATTTATTTTGATAATATTATGTATTTAGATTTTTGATATATATTAATTTATTTTAAAGTTGAATTTTTTGAAAATTATTTACATTTATATGAAATATATATATATAATATAATATGATATAAAATATATTTTTATATGTATATAATGTATAATTGATTTATTAATATTTATTATTATTATATATTTAATATATATTAATTATTAATTACATGTATATATATATATATTATTATACATTATATATTTGTTAATGTTGTTATGAGTTTATTATTAATTGTTTGGTTTTTATAAATTTATTTGTATATGATGTTTTGATAGATATTTTAATAATTAGGAAATTATAATACAATATTATCTGAAATATATTGGTTAGATACATATTTAATATGCTTAATATCATTAACAGAAAATGGATAAATCTTAGATGTCAAAGTGTAGAATTGAGTAAGACTACATTTCTGGAGTTGAAAATTTATTGGAATTTGCTTGTAGAAATAGTAATAATGAAATTAGTATGAATCGATGCTCGTATGTTAAATGTAAAAATGAGAAATTTCATTATGTTGATGATGTTAAGTATCACCTTATCCGTAGTGGTATTCTATTAAGTTATAAATATTGGTATTATCATGGAGAAAATATTGATAATACTTATGTGAAAGAGATAAATAAGAATGTGAGTGGATTATATACATCTTATCATAATGTACATACATAAAATATGTTTCATGGTGTATAAGATGAACTACATGAGGATGATCCTGAAACCTTTAAAAACATCTATAAGATGCCAAAAAGCCGTTGTATCCAGAGTGCAAGAAACACACTAAAATGTCAGGATTGGTTCATTTGTACAATGTGAGGGCAAAAAATAGTTTTCTGATAAGGGATTCACAAAATTACTAAATGTATTAATAGATATGTTTCCTGAGGGTATTGAATTGTCATTTTCAATGTATGAAGTGAAGAAATCTCTTAGTCGATTTGGCATGGAATATCATAAGATTCATGGAATATCCTGAGGGTGTTGATGCCCCTAGTTTGCATCTCAATGCAATTGTGAGTGATTAGTTCATCCCCACACTCATTTCACTTCTATAATTGCCTCTCATGGTCATTTCCATTCTACTATTCTCAATAATGAGCCTATAGACCTTGCAGGCATGATCTATAGGACCATCATTTTTCATTTTATCACTCCTTCTCTTTCCATTCATCATTATCTTTATTTGATCACTTAGGGGCATTTCCTTGTTCCCTGATGTTGTTGGCATAACCAAACGCAAAGGCATTATTCATGCCTTTTACTTTGGTCCAATCCATGCTTCTTCTTTCGAACACTCTACTCCTTCTTCTATTTCCTCTCATAGCATCTCTCAATCAGCTCATGTTCATCCTCATGCTTCTTTCGATACTTTCCTTCAAAGATCTCTCTTTTAAGTTAGGAATTTTCCTCTTTTACTTATGATTGGGAGTTTGTTATTTCTCAGTATGCTTATAATATTTCTGTACATTTTGTATTGGCCTTACTAAGTGGGTTTTAAGGTCTGACTTTTAGCCTTATCATTTTGGTCCTTTTCACACTTCTAGTTTTCTCCCCTTTATTTGACCTACTACTAGTGGCTTACACTATGCCTCTCCTCGATTTTCAATCAGATCCCTTAATCACCTATTCCAAAAATTTATTCAAGCTGAGCCCTTAGATTCTTTTGACTAGTTTCTCCAGACCTTCATTACCCAAAAAAAACCCCTCCCCTTCCATAGACAACAGAGACCTTGGTGGCTTTTCTCATTACATAGCTCCTGATGATGATAGAAAAGGTGGAGGAGGAGAGTGTTGAGTTTATTACTATTTTTCTTTTTTATTGTACTTATTCTTTTTCTTTAATAAAAAAAATTAATTATTTGTAAAATGTACTTTAAAAATCTTTTAATGAAAAATTTTGTGTTGGTGTGTTCAACACTTTTTTTATGTGTGTAGTTATTGTGTTATGTGTTTTCAAGTTGTTAATGCTTTAATCTTCTTTGTTGGTTGCATGAGTGTTAGGTTTATTGCATATGTGTATGCCTTCTCTCCTCCATATAGTGGTATTGACTTTCTATGTTAAAAGGGGGAGATGTTTGTTTGCATAACTTTCTATGTGTTGCATTGTTGTTTGTTGCACGGGCTATGAGTATGGGATTCTCTGCATGTTTCTTGCTAACTTGCATGCATGTAGGGGAGTGTAGCATGAAGCCAGGGAGAGTTTTGTGAATAGCTGCATTTTTGTTGCATGTTTGATTGTGCTTAGTCTATCAATGTGTACTTGTGTAGTGGTAACACATTAGTTTTTCTGGTTAGTTTACATGTAGATCTACATAATGCATTCATGGGTATGTGTTATTTTGTGTATAAAGGATATAAGTGTATCTTGAAACCTTGTATCTCTCTTTGAGTTGGATTTTAGACATGTAGCATGGATGCATTAACTCGTGAAGATGGTTGTAGCATAACAAGATGGTTGCACTTAGTGTAGGTATGTTTTACGGGTGTCTTGGTTGTGAGTTATTGTTTTATTATGGAAACAAACTTCTTGGGCCATCTTGTATGATTGTTGGCATTTCCGTGAGCAAAACACAAAATATGTTTTATCTACATAGTGTTTTATCTTCCTATATGTAAGGTTAATTTCTTATGGTTGATACTAACACACACAGAGTTGGTTACACTTTGGTTACTTGTATGTTTTACACACACTACGAGAATTGGTATTTTTTCCATTTACTTGGTAATTTTGTAAAAACAAAAAACAAAATTTTGGTGTGCTTTCCATGGGTCTTGTTACCCACGGTGGCGAGGCTCTTTGCCATAGGTGACGAAATGGCTTACGAGGCATCTAGACTACTTTACTTTTTTTTCTATAAATACCCTATGTTTTTTTATTATTTGAGTTAGAAAAACACGAGTATACTCTAGCATTTTTGAAACTCGTTCTTTTCAAAATCATAAGTTGTTTATCAATTCTGAATTACTAATACATTGAATGTATTTTCTTTGTTAGTGATTCATATGAGCGTTGAGCAAATATTGTTTTATCAGGTAGGGTTTGTTTAGTAAATTAATACCTGAGACTTAGATAACTAGGTTTGTGAGCTTGGTTTTTCCTATCCTTAGGATTCACTTGTATTGACTATTGGTGATTGATCATACCACCAAGTGGTGGTAGGGTTCAAGTGGAAAACCATATTCGACATGGATCACCGTGGTTATGGAAGCAAATAGTGAAGGCAACATAGAAACAGTAAGAGAGGAGTCCTGACTAATAGAGGTATTGTAGTTATATTTTTGTCAAGTTGTAAACCATTTTTATACCATTAGTGGATTGTTTGTAGCCTAATGATTTTCATAAACAACTCGATGATTTTACCACATAAGCAAAAGTCTATGCGGGTTTATCTCATTATATCGATGTGTGTATATGCTCTTATGTTTTAGTTAGTCATTACCGTATCCAAGTATGTACCAACATTTGAGGATTTTGTTTGATCGGAAAACACCTCTTTTCGTATCTATCGTCGTTCATTCTTTTCTACATTATCTCATTGTGTCTACCTTAGTTTCTTATCTTTTATATTAATTCTTCCTACTTGTTAATCTACTTGCTTTATTTCTCTCCCTGTTATTTGCTTATCTACTTTACTTTCATTATCTGTGAGTTACGAATTAGACTCTAGGAGCTATCGACTCCTAACCTTGATCATTTACCAGATTGTGAATTTTCTCAATTTTTATTAATGTATTGACTCAACATAACTTATTTATCAAATGGGTCGATATGATTAATACAATTTTTCACCTTTAATTCCAATCATTATTTAACATATCAAGGATATAAATTCTTATTCTACTTAGTGTAATTAAATTACTAATATTATAAGGATCTTATTGGTGATTTTTTTTTCCTTTTTCCTTTTTACTATTCTTCATTATTTTTAATTTTGAAAAATATAGAATTTCAACTTTACACCAAAAGAAAATCCAATTTTGAAAAATCGTACATAATGGATCAGTTATAAATCATTGGACTAATAGAATTCATCTAAATATTTTCAGTACCGAAGTGTATTATTGCTATGTTAAACGACATCTACAGCCTGAAACCCATTTTTCTTTCATCATTCTCATCCATGCTCACCATCTAACACCCTCTTCTCCTCCTTCCTACTCTCTTGCCTCTCTCTCTTTTCTCTCTATCTTGGGGCCTTTTTTTAAGCAAGTCCCAAGTACTGAACCCATCCATACATTAACAAGTGAATCCTCTCAAATTGGAACTCTGACTGGCTCTAATGCAGAGCCATTCTATTATGTTTAGCCAAAAATTTGATCCACCCCATTTTTGATAATCAACACAAACAATGACTACATGTAAATGTAGCCAGTACACTCAAAATTCAAATCGTCTCACTTGACCTGGCACAATCCCATTTTAAGCTTAATTAGGCAAGAAGAAATCGAATAACTTTAAGAAAGGGAAAAACATTTCTAGAGCCAAATGGAATCAACCATTTTGAGCCAAGTCTCATAACTTTTCAATATTAATACATTTATTCCATCTTTTAGCTAAATTTGTTAAAAAATTAAAATAAAAAAATTATGTCCCAAATCTTAGGAAGGAAAAAAAGAAAGAAAGTAAAAGAATAGGTTGTTAAAAGTTAAACCATGTTATTTAGTATTTAAAGAAAAAATGCTTATTTAATTATTAGTATTATATGAAAAAATTTAATTTACTATATTTAATATTTTTCGTTCTAGTTGATTATTAATATTGATGAAATATCTTTTAATCAATTATTTTTATAAAAAAATTGTCATTTTAATCGAAATGTGCATAACACGTACAGTTGTAGTTTTATTATTTTATTCACGACATGTCCTTGTCTTTTCATGTGCCACATAGATGACTTAAATATTTTCATTAAATTAATTAAATTTTAACCAAAAGTAATTGATGGAAAGAAACTTCAATAATAAAAATATCCAATAAAAACAAATAAATAAATAAATTAAAAATAATCACATAACTTTAATAATTATATGAACGTTTGTCAGTATTTTAACGAGGATTAACAACTCTATTAATACCTTATATTTACCTTAAAATACATTTTTGTCACTTTTTTCATATATTTTAGTGCATAATCTTTTAAAATTTAACCTTTACCTTAAAATACACTTTGATCTCTAACTTGTTTTTCATACATTTTAGTCTACAACTTTTTAAAATTTTACAATTTCAATTCAACTTAACATAATTTAGTCCTTAACTTCTTTGTGAAAATGAAATTTGTTTGCCAAAAACTATTAAACTAGACTAAAATACATCGAAAAAAAATTAAGGACCAAAATAAAAATTAATGACCAACAAAATTATTAACCCTAAAACAATGAATAGAAATGAATTGAATGTAAGAGGGAGATTTTAATCTATGCTATCAAATTATTGTATGTGTGGTTTACCTACTTGCGACAATATTTACCATTTATTCTAAATCATATTTTTGAATTGTACTAGATATCGTTTAATAAAAAAAATCCTAATACGCATAATAAAATTTAATTTTTTATAAAACTTAAGAGTCGCTTTGTGTAACAATCCGTGAGTTCGTGTAGCAAAAATTCAACCATTTGATGCTAAGACTTCCCAAGTCAAAGCCAACCTATCACCTTTTCGAGTCTAAAGTATGACCTTTGTCCAAATACTATGGTGCTTCTTATGAAAATACCAACAAGATCTACTTACAACGAGTCTCACATGCATGTGACTTAACGATTACTTCCCGACCTCAAGATTACTCAACCAAGATGCTCACTCCATCGTAAGGCTCCACATCATCTAGGTATAAGTCACACATGTTGATAGCAAGTAGTACAACAATGTATCTAAGACTTAATCGGCTTCCCATTCTCTTGTTGGTCTCTTCATACATATTCTTGAATAGCCAACTTGACACCAAGGGCCAACTTTTTCTTGCATTCCTCGTGCATGTGTACTTATTTCTTCTCAGCACACTTATACTCAAATTAACACATATGTCAAACTTATCCACAAGTCAACTACGTAAGTGTATCTTACATGCAAGTCTATTAAACCAAACTCAAGTATTGCTTGAGTGAATAACTCTTTTGATCTAAAGCCCACACATAATGTATTCATCTTAATACATTGTTGTCCACTTTCATGTCATCAAATCTATGGATCCTTAGTGCTTGGACCCTTGACTAATGTACATCCTCACTCGACATCACCATCATGAGGGTCATCACATTCACAATGTGTCTTATTCAAAGCAACACTACAAACTAACATGCCATTACTTATCAATGCATCATCACTTGTGCAACATTGCCCATATCACATGCCACATTCCCACGAAGCTACTTTTACATGATAAATCAAGTTTATTGTCAACATAGATATTCCCTATCATGTAGCTTCCTACGTGTAAACCGTTCGAAGTATCGACCCCTCTACCTCATCAATATTGTCCCTAACACTTCCTGTTTTCAAGAGACATTGGCATGCCCTCGTAGCACAATCCTCGTCCACCTCATGAGCATTCTCTAACTCACAAATAATTCACTTATCACACCATGTCCACGGATACCAAGGGAGGTGGAGAGCTTGACACCATACTTTCCCCTAAAGAGCTCTTAAAGCATTTTTTTCATTTTTAAGGAGAAAACATCACTTTGTACAAATAGACATAAATCCAAAATAATTCAACAATAATTATTTTGTCAATTATCAAAGTGTCCTCGTGCAAACCATGACACTTTGCTTCGTTTAAAGAAGTTTCTTCAAACAAGCCATTACCTTTCAACCTTAAACCAAGGGAGTAAAGAGCCTAGTTGTAAACTAAAGGGCCTAAACAAATGGACCGAATGTTCCTGCACCCTAACTGTACGGTTAAAGTTATAAAGGTATTTTATTTGCATAAAGTAATCATGCTCCAGGAAAGGAAGGATTATGGCTCAGCATAAATTAAAACATGTTAACTAGTATTCTTAATTTCTTATACAAGCACAAGTGAATATATTATATACAAGAAAGAGCCCAGGAAACAAAATGAGCGGGATTGAAGATCTATTTCACATATTAAAAACTTCTTATGTGGTATAGTGTGGATGTAAATGCAACTCCAGAGTCGTTTGGAGTTTTTCCTTCGAAAAAGGAGTGAAGTCCAAACCAAGGTGTCAACGAATGATATAGTAAAAAAATCAAGATGGCAAAGGCACAGAAAATATCAGTCACTCGCTCCAATTATCCTGATCAGGAGTAGGCCCTTCATCCTGCATGTTTACCACAACGAGGCCGGTTAGCCAGCTAAAGGCTGTGCATATAGCATGAAAGATAAGAAACCATAGGACATACCACTTCATTGGAAATTAATTTAGATGGAGACCAAACAAGAATTTGCCTATCGTTACCTCCTGTGTACAATTCCTGCAATTGTAGAGAACGTAAGTGAAATGTAAGAGTGGTTTTACAAACTAGGACTGAAGGTCTGTCTTTTTCCATTTTTCTTTCTATAATTTTATCATCTAGCGGTTAACCAGCTAGTCATGATTTTACTACACGCACATAGAGATATAGAAAGTTCTCTCTCGATATTGAAGCTTGGCTTTGTGCTATAGATTCTCCCTTTTAATATTTACTCTCTTAAACTTTGAGTTTGATCATCTCTAACTCTTAAGCCTTAATTTACGACAATGTTTCATGGGTTGCTTCTGGATTTGAAGTTGTGCTACATATGTTAAAAGATTCAGTTAGGGTAATGGTGGAGTCTTATGGTCAGCCATAGAGGTGGAGATGGTGTGATTTCTACTGTTGAGGTTGTTTGCTAAACTTTAGCCACTGGGCTCTTTAAATTAGAACTTTTCATCCAAGTTTCTTTTCAAATTTGTATTTGTTGTGTGAAATTTTGAACGAAGTGCCATGCTTGGCAGCTGGCTGCTGGAAGGGCATGTCTAGGCCATGATGTTAGCACATTGTTAGTAGGTTGATACAATGGTTTGTGCTTTTATAATAGGAGTAATTGTTAATCACTACAAAAAGGCTAAAGCCATAGCTGCTGCTGTGTTATTTAGCTTGGTGGTTTCTTGGGGACATTGAGAGCGGCCTTTTGGTTTGAAAATTCTTTTTGTTTTAGTGAGTCATCTTCTTCTGACGCAAAAAGATAAATAAATAAATAAAAATTAAACAATAGTTAAAGCAAGGTTTTATGTTAACCAAGCCATAGAGAAGCTCTTGTATATAGACCAGTTTAAGAAAAGTAGAGAAAGAGCATTAAGCTTGTACCTGATCCTGCCAATTAAACCAGCAACAGTTTGCACATTCATAATGGCCTCTAAATGTGCAGAATGTCTTACCCGACCACATATCGAATAACTGAAAATCATATTTCAAATTTAATATATGCAAAACCAAGGTATGTTTTATATATATTGAGCATATCAGATCAAAAGAATTCAATACATCACCTTTACAGCTGCAGTGCATGGAACAAAAATCAGCGCTGGATTCTGACATGTTGCCAATTGTATAGGCTTGCTGGTTTGCAGACGTCTGGTTTCAAAATTCACAAGAGTGTTGTAGCCAGACTCAATATCCCATAATCTCAATCTTGAATCAGAGCCTAAATAAATGCATAAGCAAAGAGAGTGTGTGGGCGCATTATCAATTTCCAATAAATTAGAGTGTATGGAACTCATACACTGAAATGCTACTAAATAAATAACAGGTGTTATCAGTTAAAAGGGGGAAAAAGAAATAGAAAAATAGAAATTTCAATTTAAAACAAGACTAAAAAAAAAGTGTGCTTAAATCTTAAGTTGAACAAAAATCCACCTGCACTAAGGAGGTACAGGCCATCTTCAGTCACTCTTAACCCAGTAACAGAACCATAATGAGCAGTCGCATGATCCTGAGTGGATAACATCCCTGGATGTAATCTCTGCTTTGTAGATCCTTTCACTGGTACTTTCACAGTAGCTGACTGCTTTATACCATTACCACTAGCAAGTTTCTTTTGGGATGCCCGTGATTTTGCTAAACTGGTGTTTGTGGACAAAATCTTAGAAGTAGAAACCTAAGTGAAACCAATAAAAATTGCGGGTAAATGAATAATCAGATTTCCAAGCAGTCAGTTGACTCATCACATCTTTGTCAATAGCAGCTAGACTTCAGAAATCAGTATAAATTCAAGAGTAAGAGAAGTCATTTAAAGAGAGGAAGAGAGAGAGAGAGAGAAAATGAGGATATCATAAACAATCATTACAGAATATTACTATACCCATCTTAACTTTTTCCCATTCTGATGTTTCGTGCCACTGGTTTAGCAGTTATATCATATTCATTACACATTATCACTCTAAGTAAACCAGATCCATGTAAAACACCAAGGGGACAATATTGTTTTTGAAAAACATCACATATAAGTAAATAGTTTGATTCAGCACTGAACATTAACCATCAAGGGTAACAAGGGAGTTATCAAATAACAAAAAATACCTAGAAATGTTAATCTAAGGCTTCACATTAACAGTAGAAGCAATCTGGTTTGTGACTGGTAAGTTAAAGATTGATAAGACTAAATATATTAGAAACAAAAGTCATGTTAAATGATTGCTTTGGGTCCAAAGAAAAAAGAAATCAAAAGAGAAACCTTGTTGGCTACAGAGCGGTCCAGGATGGGTGGGCGTCTCCCAAGCTGAGTTTGGGACTGATCCAACACAAGATAACAGCCTGCTCGTCTAATGTCCCAGAAACGTATTGCTCCATCACATCCCCCTGTTATCAAAACCCACTCGCTGGACGTAGACCATTCCACTGACATTACACCATCTGCCATAAAAAAGAGATACATTACAGGCTTAATTCCCTGCAAATACGAGGTAGTTTTCCTCTAGCCAGTTAAGTGGAAGAAAATAAGAATTTCTATACCATACACAGTAGCACAATTCCTGAACATGACAGAAAAGTATTAGTGAAAGAACGGTCAAACCAGCGGTGGAAGGACTAGGATGCATAACCAGTGGATGACTGGATTACAACTCAGGTCCGGATAGCCAATGCCCAACAGGTAAAATGCTATTCCAAGAAGCAGGGTCCAAATTTTTTCATATAAAACAGATTTTTGTAACATTATTTGATCCATATTCCTAAAAACTTGATGACTGCAATATCTGCAGTACTTAACAAAACTAAATAATCTAACGGAGAAAGAGAAAGGCCAAAAATAATGCAAACTACAGATTATTCATAATTTCTCCAGCCAAAAATCACAAGTTTTATATTTCATTCGAACTAAAATATGAAAAGAAGACAATAAGGGCGCACAACATACCCCGATGACCCGAAAGTGTATGTGCAAATGCCCCAGAAGAAATATCACAGAGACGAACTTGGACATCCTCAGTCCCAGCAGCAATTAACATATGGGATCTTGCTAAAGGGGACATGGCAGTCTTATATACCTTCCCAGGCATTTTAAAGTTCATAACTACCTGCAAAACAAACAAGTTTCTCACCAGTAAAATCAAATCTCGAACATTTTTTTCTCCTCTCCTTGCAAATTCCAAACAAAATGGCTAATTTACCTGAGTAGTATTCGTATCCCAGACATTAATGCGATGATCATACGAACCCGTGACAAACAGCCCAGTGTCAATAGGGTACCAAATTGCCGAGGATATTGCATATCTGTGACTAGATTCATGCTGCTTGTCAACAACAAATAAGCACTTGTGCTTTGCTATGAGCCCACCAGCTTCGTACTCAGTGGCTCGCTGAATATCAAATATAGCTACAGATGCATCCGATGCACCCGATAACAAGTACCGATTCTCTGTCAAATCAACCTGAATAGCAAAGTCAAAAATAAATGGCTGTGAAACAAATTGGACAATCAATTTAAGAAAAGAGAACCTGAAGGGAATTTATGGAGCCTCTGTGTGGAGAAACAATGTCCTTGTAATTAGAAAGCTCGATCGTCTCGATTCGATTTCGGTTAATCCGATTCGTGAACGAATTTGGGCGAATTTTGCCCTCTTCTCTGCCTCGGATCTCCCTCCACATTTCCGGAGCATCTTCGACCTCAAACTCACACACAAACGCACAAAACTCTACTCTATCTGTAGAGCCCTCTTGAACAGCCTGCTTTCAATTACTTGTGTTCAGACTCAAGAGTCAAGGTGAGGATATGGAGTCAGGACGAGAAGAGATGCTCAAGAACGATCAATTTTTTAGTGAATAGTGGTTATCCAGTTTCGCTTGTCAGATTTCAGTGGATGGATTTTGAAAGCGCTGAAGGAAAACTTTCGGCTTTGGGTTGGAGCTTCGTGTATGTGTTACTGTTCAGAATTTTATACAATTTACATAGCACGTTTGGATCGATTACTTCTTAATACATGCAAAAGCTTTCATCGTGTTTGATAAAAATGCTAAAGAGCTTCGGGTAAGTGTTGATTTTGATATTTATATTTATGGGAAGAGCAACTGGTCGGTATTTTAATAATAATAGGATTTTATTTGTGGGTAGTTTTAATAGTAATAAGATTTTATTTTTGTTATCTTTCTTATTCAGGTTTTTTGTTAAATTTTTGTTATAGAAATATAAATTTTAGAATTGTTTATGGAAATTCAGATTTAAGTTATTATAAAAAAACAAAGATAACATGAAAAAAGATAAATTAATTGAAAGAGATTATAATATCACCAATAATCAATTACAACCAAAAACAAAAAAATAATGAATTGAAAAATTAACATAATATAAGTACTAAAATGATTGTACGACGGATAAATTCTAAGATAATTAAGTATGTGTCAATTTTACTTAAAGTTACATGAATATTCATGTTATTATTTTGTTTACATATAATTTTTCTAATTAAGTTTTGTTAATTAATTAACTTAGTAACTAATTAACTAACATAAAATATTTAATTAATATTAATTAATTTACTTAGAAAAACTTAATCATAAAAGTAACTTACGTATATATATATATATATAAACACACTTTTATGTAGAGAAAAAATACAATTACTTTAGATAAAATTAAAAGTTTTCTTTTTAATTACAGATCTAATTAGTTAGAGATGTGAATAGATAAACAGAAGAATTATAATAAATTAAAATTTTTATAAATCGTAAGGTATATAATCACGTGTAAATAAAATAATGCGAAAACATAAAGATTTAAACATGAGAATTTTAGGTAAAAACAACATAAGTCACACCATTGTCCTAAGAGAAAAATCATCGATCCATTGGATCATTTAACTATCCATTATAAAAAATAAGTTTCAATTACAAAACCTAACCTTATACTATCAACCAATATAAAGCTCGCCGGTAACTTAATCATAAAAGTAACTTAATGTATTATAAATATTACCATGGTGTTATCCTATGTTATTCAAGATCATTATATTCTTCTCTAGATGTTATAATTTGAACAAAGTGTTATGTCCATTCTTCTTGTAAATCATCAAAAATATGCATATTATAGCCCTACTTGTTCCAACTAAATAACTATATGTATTTAAATTCAAAATAATAATGTAATATCACGAATTCACAAAAAATAACTTATATATGTGAAAAGATTAGTAAAAGAGATTACCACATCAACACCCGAGTGATATAATAATAACCTTATCCCTTTGAAATCATATTAGCATTGTATTAATCTTTTGTGTATAAATATGAAGCTATCTGAAATCAAGCTGGTATTTTTAACGCTATAATGAGCTCTAAATATGAAGTCAAGTGTAACTCTGATTTGTTACTTGGGTTGGTTAGGCAAAAAACAGTTGTTTCATAAGTTTATGGGCACTAAAAGCTCAATCAACCCAAGTAACAAATCGGAGTTACACTTGACTTCATATTTAAAGCTCATTATAGCATTAAAAATATCAATTTGATTCCAGATAGCTTCATATTTATAGACAAAAGATTAATATAGTGCTAATATGATTTCGAAGGGATAAGGTTATTATTATATCGCTCGGGTATCGATGTGGTAATCTCTTTTACTAATATTTTAACATATATAAGTTATTTTTTGTGAATTCATGATATTACACTAGAATGATGATTCTTGGTGGTTTTCCTATACTTGGCTGGCCAATGACTACCATGATGTTATCATAAGTGAACTAGGCAAGAGAGATGAAATGAAGATTGTGAAAAAAACAAGTCCATAAAACAATTCATTCCCCTAAATACATGAGCACATAAATATCCATCAAAGAAGGAACTTCAGACACAGGAATAGAGAAATTAAAACATTATAAAAATTATCATTATGTTGTCATATGCTATTCAAGATCATCATAATCTTCTCTTGATTCTTCTTGTGATGATATAATTTGAACCATATGTTCTTCTCATTCCTCTTGTTCCAACCAAAGAACTACATGTATTTAAATTCAAAATAAGAATGTAATTTCATGAATTCACAAAAAATAACTCATATATGTTAAAAAAATATATTGGTAAAAGAGATTACCACATCTTCAATTGGAATTTTGATATTTGTGATGATTTCGCTCATAAACTTCATGACATAATAACCACACATGACTCCATCATTTTGTTGTGGAACCTACAAAAAAAATGTACATGATTTTTCATATTCGAACATCTTTATTATTCAATAATAAAATTAATAAAATTATTAATATTCACTTGTACATACCATAGCTTTATGTCATATAAGCTTATGAGATTTTTTTAAGGACAATGCCTCTACTCTTGTTCCACAGCTTCTATGCCTTATCAAAGTTTAAAATGTTAGTTTTTTATTAAATATTACAAAAAACAATAGAAGAAAAATAGCTAGCTATAACTTTTACATTTCAACAACTTCTTTTGTATCTTTACTCAATTCTATGGAAGTTGAGTCATAGTACCAAACATGATTGCCAAACAGATCAAGGATTACCAACATCCAATGATCTTGGCCTTGTTCAAACCTTAGTGGCTAAGGGATTATCAACTTCTAATTTCTGTTAAACGTTAATGCCTTATCACATAATTGTTTAGCTTTGATGCTAACATCCTTCTTTTGATATTGATTGACAAAGGAAGAATCATAGAACATTGCTAAATGTGATGAGTGATTTATGTTGAAGTTGATAATTATATATATATATATATATATATATATATATATATATATATAATTAGATAATATAAATATAATTATATATGTTCTACATAAATGAAAGTTATTTACTGATTGAAGACTCACCTTGTCCACATTTGAATTATACTTAAATCGATCATTTGATATTCAAATAGATGCAATATACACTCGATCAATATATATATGTTTGGTCGATGTCTACACCAGAAATTTCTATAGGAAGTGGCACAATCCATCCATCATTTATGCTAGATGCCCTCGTAACAATAGTCATCAAAGCTCCAAGATTTCTGTTGAAGTTTAAAGCATAATCATAACTATACTTTTTCCATGGCTTCTTCTTGAATGACTTAGTGTGTGATGATTGGCCACTAGACATAGATTTACCATGAGATACTTGCTTCGTATCTCTTAAATGTGCCGTATTTACTAATTTTGGTATAATAGACTAAAAAAGAAGTATTATGTATGTTAGTAACAATAAAAGAATAATAATATAATAGTAGTAAAAAAATATTACCACGTCAAAATTTATCACAACTTGAATCAACGGCCAAGCCATATATTGTCCAACCGCCTCTTGGAATATGGTAGCATTAGAAGGCACAGGTAGTGGACAATCATGGAGCAATGATTGATCAATTACTATTTGCCAATGATTTGAAAAATATTGATTATGAATCATCCGATCATCGCTCAATTGTTATACCGTTCCAAAAGCAACAAAGTCCGTTGATGAAGGATGTTTCAATAAACATTCATATTCTGTAAAAAATTTAAGAGTTATATACAATAAATAAAATATATAATAAAAAATAAAAATAATAGATTATCTACATAAACTTAAAATCTTACCACAAATGATTCATCAAATAGAAGATGACTCCCATGTGGGGTAGCTATTGGAAGTGCATTCTCATCAAAACATTCATCGTGATGTGATTGATGGTAAGAATGCACAGATTGTATCGAAGAAAATGAACCATTACTTGATTGCATCTACATTCCTGGCATAAAGGGAGGACCAATAGGATGACTATATCCCATATAGGATATAAGTTAGGTGCCATAAGATTGCATTGGTGGCATGCCTGGAATAGATGGTTGCATGCCTAACATGGATGGTGGCATGCTTGGCATGGATGGTTGCATGCATGGCTAATATGGAATGCCTTGATTGTAGTATGATGTCATGCTTGACATTTGTTGTGATTGATATTCTTTTAAAGTGGCAATCTTACTTAATATTGAGGCCTTAAAGGAGTTAAGTTCTTCTTCAATTTTACTATACTTCTCCTTACTAACCATCTGAGGCTTTTTATTTTGGAATGTTAAAATACTCCATGTAACCATCATATTGGCTTCCTCCCTTAACATGACCAGAATGCTCACTTCTGAATGCATGATATATAGCATCTCTCCCTGGTTGTTTGATTATTTCACCCTTGGATATTTGTTCTTGAACAAATCTCTACAAATAATAAAGCAAACAAACATATCATACATTATTACATCAATTAGCAAAAATCATAAGGACTTTGTGTCAAGTTAAATTACTAACCAACTTATTTAGTTGTTCTTCTTCTCACTTAATTATTGGTCTTAACTTCTTCATTTTGGGAGTCTTTGTTTCTATGTACAATTCAGATCGGGTAACCGGTCTACCCAATTCAGCTTCCTATATAAATTAAATAAATTTATTAACCATGACATCAACTTAAATTTGAGAAAAATAAATATAAAAATATTTATAAATTAACACAAATTAATAATATCATTCTATATCTAACTTCATGATTTGAAGACCTACTAGTATGGTTAGGAAGAATATTATGCATTTGTATATTCTGATGTTCTTTCCTAATAATTTGAAATTCATCCGTATGTCTATAATCCACGAAGTCTTTCTAAACTTGAGATGTAATCCAAGGGTGTCCTTCAGGGATTTTGTAGAGCTCTACTTCATCAAGTGATTCCAAATATGGAAACACATAATTTCTAGCCAATCTAGAAGTTTTGTATTCCTTCCATGCCTTATTTGTAAAAACACACTACAAAAGATGAGATATAATACAAAAAAGATATAATACATGTAATTAGTTATAAAATATAAGAGACTTACACAAATTATTTTCCATATTTTGTATGGATTGGTATACTTGACTTCACAAGTCTACCAATAAAGGATTTCAATTGTTGGCCATTTTTCCTTATTGGATTACCAGTAGCATCAAATAGAATGGGTACTCTATCATCTAAGTTAAGTAGACCATCAGGTATATTTGTCCAACCTCTTCTTTTCAAATGCCTCAATGCATCATTTGGTTCTACAAGCTCTAGTACCCTAGTATCCATAAAATATCTGTAAACAATGATGAAATATAAATTAATTGACAATTTTAAGTCCATACATATATATAAACATCTAAGAGTTATTAGAACAATATAGAACATACATTATGTTTAATTATGTTATTGATCGAATACATATATTCCTTCATAATCACTTCGAGTCCATGACGAAGAATCATCGTCATCAACTAGATCATCACATACATTAGGCAATTTGTTTGAGAAATGACTAATATTGGAAAATGTATCAAGCATAGGGTCATCATCTTCTAAAGCATCACAATGGTAGAACTCTTTTTGTGGAGGCGTTAACACAACAAACCATCTTGTGTCAATTTGATCGCTCACGTAAAATACTTGTTTTGCATGAATTGCTAACGTGAAAGGATCATTAGTGTGACTTATCTTAGATAAATTTACAAGGAGAAATCTAAAATCATCTATTTTATATCCAATATTGATAACGACTCAATCACAAAAGAATACTGTTTCATTGAAGACCTCATAATTGACTTCTCAAATTTCTTGAATTATACCATAATATGTTCTATAAGAAAATACAGGATTACCATCTTTTGAATTGAAAAATTGCATAGTTTGTACAACCATCTTCACACCACTATTCTGATTTACTCTAACTTTGTCCCTTTCTTGAGTCGTAAACCTTAATCCATTAATTGTGAAACTAGAAAATGATTTGACATCGAATTTTGGACCATGTGCAAGCCATTCTAAACTTTTTGTTATTTTATGATTGGGTTTGTTGAGTTCAACTCAAATCTATGAATACAAAAACATGAAGTGTGTTTAAAGCAAAGTTTTAAAACATTGCATAAAAGTACTAATGAATTCTTATATGTGACACTTACATGGTTGCAAAACCAATTAATAAGTTCTCGCTTATGTTCATCATATAACCATTTTTCTCCTCCTTTTTATAACGAGGATGGATGTTCAATAAGTTTAAATGTATTCTGTAATGTTATTAAAGATATATCAAGTAGATATCATCATTAATAGTTAATTAAAAAATAATTTTTGCATAAATGGAAAGGTTGAACCTGTCATCACTTACTCTATGTACGGTTGTGCCTCATTATTATTTACCAAAATGATTCGGTATGCTTTTTCCCATCGAGTGTGATCAATAAATAATTTTATACTTCCACCAAGCATAGGGTTACCTACTTGGATCATGTCATACAATTCAATTGCCTTAATATCTCAATACCTCGCAAAGGTCGGGGTGCAGGATCATGATCTTCTTCACCATTTAACGATTTCTATTGGTATCTAAACTTGTGTTCATATGGCAAAAATCTTCTATGTCTTCTATAAGACATCTTTCGTTCATGAACAAGATAAGTTACAGAAGTGCCATCACTACATATAGGGTATCCTATATAACCTTTTGTTGCATGTCCTAATAAGTTCCTATGGGTAGGACAATCATTAATTGTCCATAAAAGGACCCCCTTCAAGTTAAAGTGTTATTCTTTATGTGCATCGTAAACATTTATACTATCATTTCACAACATCTTTAAATCATCTATTAGAGGCTGCAAATATAAATCAATATCAACACCAGTTTGTTTTGGTCCTGAGATCAATAATGTTAACATCATTAATTTTATTTTCATACACAACCAAGGAAGAAGGTTGTATGTTACCATAATTACTAACCAACAACTATATCTACTACTAAGGGAACTATATGGATTAATTCCATCAACAATAATGGCAAGACAAAGATTGCATGGATCAGATGCAAATTGAAGGGATAAATTATCTACTACTTTCCAATTTGGAGAATCACAAGGATGACATAGCACTCCATCATCAAATCGATTATATGAATGCCAAGTCAACATCTTTGATGTTTCTTTACTTTTGAACAACCTTTGAAAGCGAGGAATTGGAAGAAAGTACCAAAGAACCTTTGCGGGCATGCCTTTATTAAGTATTGTCTCATTTGTAGCATGTTTCCATCTTGATTCTTTACACATCGGAAAATCATCTAATGTCTCATATTCTTTTCTATAAAAAATGCAATCATTTGGACAAGCATGAATCTTATGATATTCCATGCCAAATCGACTAAGATATTTCTTCACTTCATACATTGAAGTTGACAATTCAATACCCTTAAGAAACATATCTATTAGTAGATTTAGTAATTCTGTGAATCCCTTGTCAGAAAAACCATGTTTTGCCTTCACATTATACAAATGAACCAATCCTGACATTTTAGTGCATTTCTTGCATTCTAGATACAACGGTTTTTCAACATCTTCTAGAAGTTTTTTAAAGGTTTCGGGATCATCCTCATGTAGTTCATCTTCAACACCATGAAACATATTTTCTATCAGTACATTATGATAAGATGTATATAATCCACTCACATTCTTATTTATCTCTTCTGCATGAGTATTGTCAATATTTTATCTATGATAATACCAACATTTATAACTCAAAAGAATACCACTACGGATAAGGTGATACTTAACCTCGTCAACATCATGAAATTGCTCATTTTTACATTTAACACATGGACATCGAATCATACTAATTTCATTATTACTATTTCTACAAGCAAATTTCATGAAACTTTCAACTCCAAAAACGTAGTCTTGCTCAATTCTACACTTTGACATCCAAGATTTGTCAATTTTCTATTATTGATATTAAGCATATTAAATATGTATCCAATCAATATATTTAAGGTATTATTATATATGAATTCCCTAATTATTAGAATATATACCAAAACATACATAATAAAATATTTATCATTTTAATCATTTTAAAATTATATTACTTTTACTAAATAAAATATAATTATTTATATGTAAATAAATTTATTTACATACGGTAATTAATAATAATAATAAAATCTGCATGACATTATTGAAACTAGCTAATATAAAAGTCTTTCTCTTCTTCCAAAAGGCAAGAAAAACATATTATTATTTATGTTGGAGCAAAATTTCCTCGAAAATCTACTCTTTAAAGTAAAAACAACAATTATGAAAGTTTTTATCATTCATCACAGATTTTTACTACATAAGAAGTAGGGTATCTAGTCTTGGTAGCTTTTCCTTTATCTTTATAATGCATAGTAACTATTCTAGTCCCTCAAACCCATAACATCCAAATATTATTTTCCCTCACCCACCTATAAAATCAGCCAAACAAATAATAACATGCATAATACAAAACATATATAATACAAAAAATAACGTAAAGTGAATAATAAATACATAGAATTAATAGAAATATTTATAAGAGTAAATAAAGTGACAACTGACGCTACGTAAAATTGCTCATTAATTTTTTTTTACAGTTTAAAATTGAAATTAAACAATATAATTTTTTATTTTTTGGTCAATTATTATATTTTTTAAGATTTTAACTATACATCAAAACATGTACATAAAAGTATCCAAAAAAATACACAAAAAAATCTATAAATTATAAAATTTTAAAAACCAATTGATTAAAAAAAAGAAGAAAAATTTATACTATATCCAAATACAATTTTAAATAGTTAAAATAAAATAATAATTGACCAAAAAAATAAAAAAAATTGTATTGTGCAATTTCAATTTTAAAAACTATTAAAATAAAAAAATTAACGAGTAATTTTACATGCATAGCGTCAGTTGACGTGTTAAACTGAAGCCACACTTAAGACATAGTGTTAGTTCTACGTATCAACCGATGCTATCCATGTGTGTAGCGTCGATTGATATGTAGAACTGACGCTATGTCCTATGTGTACCATTAGTTCAACATGTCAACTGATGCTACAAATACGTCAATTTTTCAACGAACCGACTTTAAATCTCAACTTAAATGCACATTTTATAGTAGTGGTATGACTTTCCATTGACAACATAAATATATGTAAACATGTCACATAAACATATTAACACATATAGTGACATATCGACAGTCACCAAAAATGAGATAAATATCAAAATTATAACAGTAAGTCAATTAGTCCATTTATAATTAGTTTGAAGGATCTAAAGAAAGGAATGTCACCTATCATAAAAATTACAGTTGAATTTATACTTACATAAAATAAAATTTACTTACCAAGAGAGAATTTTAAACCATAATATATGTGTGTGTGTGTGTGTGTTCCCCTCTTGTATTAAATTTTTTTAAAAGGATTAGTTATTTATTTTCATTTTGTATAACCATTTATAGCTCTTTCTTTTTATGCATGTAAAAACTTTTGTATTTTTTCTTTATTATTATTATTATTTTAAGAAAATATGCACAAGCTAAAAATCTAGTATGATGACTTTCATACTAGTTGTGAGTAGCGCTCTCCACTCACTGCGGTAGCTTCACACATCACAGTACATAACCATCTCAAAACTAGATATCTATCAATAGTAGCATTTTAGAAAGTGAAAAATCTTAAAATAACTTTACATTCATGGTTAACTTATTCTAGAATCTCAAAAAATCAATCATAAACTTCAAGCATGACATACAAATATGTCAAGTAAGTATGTGAGTTGGTTTATGTCAACATCTATCACCAGATGTGAAAATATGTAAATGCACAAGTCAAAATATTCATTTGTATAATGTATAGCCAATAAAAATAAATATGAATGGAGTATGTAATGATTATGTCAATGTTAAAACATATCTACTTCACTCATTTTTTTATTTTTTTTATCTTTTTTCTTTGAAAATAAAGAAAAATAATTAAAAATAAAAATATACAAACTAAAGATTCTCACATTGGGTAGAAATTTAGCATCATTTTTCTCATCATCTGAATCAATGTCAGATTTACTGAAGTGTCCACTAGAAGTTGTAGTAAATGCCAAATAGTTGTTTTGAAAATTTTCTAATTCCATTGGATTGTTGTTATCACTTTCAAAGTCAGTAAGTGTAGATTTCAAACCTTTTCTAGTTTTGTTCTTCTTGTTTGCAAAGTCAACTACAATATGACTAGTCCCATTGCATTCAAAACATTAAGGTCCAATAGGTTTATATTTCTTACCATTCAAAGTCACATATTTGAGTTCTCTCATATTTTAATCCTTTTAACAACTTGATTGTCCTTTGTTTCGAGGATCCTTTTTGTTGAGTATTTTGTTCAATCTTCTCGTAAAGAGTATCAGTTCTTTATCATCATTATCACTATCTTCAATTATAATAGTTTTGAAAGTGATACCTTTGTTCTTTGGATGTTGTCCAAAGCTTATCTTAAAGGTTTGAAGTGAGCCAATAAGTTCCACTATTTTGATGGTGTTCACATCCTTCCTTTCATTAATAGTAATGAAATTTTCATGGAAGCGATCTAATAATGAGCAGAGAATCTTTCAAAGTATCCTAAAATCATCAAATTTCTCTCCAAGATTGGTAGAGGTGTTAGTAGTATCACATAATCTAATATAAATTCAAAGAAAGTTTTATCTTCTTTCATCCAAAGATTTTTAAATTGACTACAAGCATGCAAAATTTAATTCATTTAACTTGTGAGGTGTCCTCATATGCAACCTCTAAAATATCTTAAGCATGCTTAGTAGTATTAACATTAGAAATATGACAAAACTCATCAGGAGACACGACACTAAAAATAACATTAATACCCTTTTTAATTCTAGTTGCTAGCAGTTTTATCTTGATTGGTTCATTCGTTCCTCAACCTAGGAGTGCTTACATTATCTTTGGTAACCATAAGTGGTTCCCAAAAATAAAGCATAGAGTTCCAAACATTCTTATTTATAGACAATAGAAAGGCTCTCATACGAGCCTTCCAATATGGGACATTAGACTCGTCAAAGTTAGGTACATGAGTTATAGATGAACCCTCTTTTAAATGATCCATAAAAAAGTCTTATGCATAGTAAGTGTATCTAGTGAACCAGTCTGATACCAATGGAAAGTCTCTTTTTTAACTACGAACCTAATTAGCTTTAGAAAGTGAATAGATAAATATAAAAGGTACAATAAATTAAAACTTTTGCAGACGAACAGGCATACAATTACATGTAAACAAAATAATGTAGAATTATAAAGATTGAGACATGATATTTTGAGGTGGAAACAACATAGACCATACCAATGACCTAAGAGAAAAACCACCAGTCTATCAAACTATCAACTATGAAAAATAAGGTCTAATTAAAGGTCAGGTCTTATACTACCTACCAAGATAAACTCCCTAAGTAATCTCCTTAGAAGCCGATACTTTAATCACAGCCTCTACAAGAATGGTGTTCAAATCCAGACCAACGTTTTGACAACTTGAGTCGCACAAGAAATCGAGCCCGTTCAACCAGTAACTGAAATGTTAGCACACTAACATAAGTGCAAATGTGTGTCCTGGAACGTGTTCAATAATGAATAATTTTTACCAGATGATTTAATAAATGTATCAGAAAAATCGAAATCAACTAACAACCTCAGAACAATCAGTTTAAAGGACAATATCATAAATATTATAGGCTTGTTAATCCATCAAACACAATCATAAATGTTTGATAAATTAACTCAACGAAAAAGCCTAATTGAATAGTTTGTGCAAAACAAAAGAGAGAGAATAAAATGAAGAAAATAATGATTTTGTGTGGTTAAATAAAGTTCCGTACTTAGGGTTATATATATAGTACATTTTAAAGTACTAGGTCAAAGTAAAATTACTATATTGTTCATAAAATTAGTTAAAAGAGTTTTAAAGAAAAAGAAAAATATAGTAAAAAGTCAATTCAATTCAAGTTAGAAATATATTTTTAAAATCAAAACCCTAGCTACTCGATCTATCTAACATATGCTCGATCGAATTAGTACTTAGTTCGATCAATCCAGTCAATTCTCGATCAATCTAGTCAATGAAAAACTTAATTTAGTACTTTCTGAATTGAGTAAATTGATCTACATAGCTAAATCAATCTAGACATATCTCTATCGATCGAGTAGTCTAATCTCAAAATGTTCCTAAATGTCTAATATGAAATCTAACGTGCATAAGAACAGAGATATACCTGAATTATGATCGCTAAAATTTGATAGTTTCTTCGACATTAAAATATTCTTGAATGACACACCTACAAACTAAAATTATATTTGTATGTTTTGTTGAGAAATATTGTCAACACTCACATACATCTTATAAAAATGTACCAAAAGTTTTTAGCCTTGATAAAAAATTAGTCAAAAATGTATATGTTTTAATGGATAGTATAATTATCTCCATAAATGGAATTTTATTTTTAACTCACATATGCATATTTTTTTATATCATAAAATAAAATTTAATGTATATTAAAAATAAGGTTCACTTAAATATGATTTTTTAAGGATAAATATAAAATCAATTAAATAATTATATTATTATTATTAATATATATATATATATATATATATATATATATATATGTATGTATATATTTCGATAAATTGAAGGTGTTTTGTTTATATATTTTAATGGCTTTATTATAAGGTATATTTTACATCAGAGTGTTCCAATACTTTAAAGATTTCTATCAATTTTTAGTGTTTTTTTTTAATACTTTAAAGATTTCTATCAATTTTTAGTGTCTTTTTTAGAAATACTTTAAAGATTTCTATCAATTTTTTGTGTCTTTTTTTTTCTAAAGACAAAGTCAGAATTTTGAAGGAAAAATACAAAAATAAAATAAAAATTATATATAAAATAATTTTTTTAAATGAGTCTTAAATATTGGTATTTTGGAAAAACAATGTAAAGTTAGTTGATAATATTGTATTTTTTTTCAATTTTTCATCCAAAATTTAAATTAGGTACTTTTTTATAATTAATTTCTAATGTTCTTTCAAACATCTATTATCTACAATTGAATGTTTATAACTTTTTCCTTCTTCTTTTTTTAAATAATTTGAATTTGTGCTTAAAAAATATTAGCTAGAGATGATTAGGGTTTTTAAAAAAAATGAAGATCTTAAAAAATAGAATATTAAAATATATATTTTGATGAATTAATGTAATTATAGAGACCTTAACTAATAACTCAATTTAATCTATGTTGAATTTAGATAAATATATTTTTACCACTAAATTATGATGATAATTATAAGTACTAAGCTTTAAATTACTACAAAGTTATTATTGAACTTTAGCTATTGATTTCATCCCAAAAATGAAAAGAATTCAGCTCTACTTACATAAATATAGTTGTTACTAAATTTATCAATCAAAAAAACTAACTTAAAGAAAAAAAATGACAATTATATTGTTAAGTGTAAATTAACTCATGTTATATGGCATAATATGAAAGGTCTTAATAAGCACATAATTCATAAACTAGCCTAATAAATGTCGAGTCAATAGATTAGCATCACTATTAGATGCATATTCAATAGAGTAATCAATTAGTAATTATCCTCAAATTATCCAACAAAATATAATTATGATGAAGAAGAATTTTGAAACTAAAATAAGTCTATCTCAATGAGAAAAGGTCACCAATAGGTAGAATCTCTCTTATATATATTCACTCTATACACTTCACACATGATCACTAACTATCTAAACTTATTTAAGCATCATATACTAGTCCCCTTCTTTATCACTCTTAAGTTGTACTTACATAAATATCTAATAGTGTGTTCTCTATTCTTAGGTTTGTAGTAAGGAGAGGTGCAATTAATCATCAATTTGAAAAAAATCAACATAAACATCTGGCGTCGTTTATGGGAATAATTGCATTTTGCTAGTTAAATCAAAACCAAATTAAAAAAGATATTGGTTGTATTTCTCAGATCCTAAGCCATACAATCTCTACGAAAATGACCCTTAAATCCTAAAAAACTTATCCAAATAGAAGTTGAACTCTACAGAATTTCTAATAGGTCAAAATTTTGTCCATAAAAGATGAATCAACTTCTTGATTCTGAAAGCAAAACTTCTACAAGCGACGATGAAGTCCTACCCAACGTCCAACAAGTCATGCAATCACTTACCTAAGTTATCGATCTCATACCTCTGCATCCACGATGAGCCCAAATGGTCTACAAATAGAGATCATGGGTGGAAATCCACCTCAATACAATGGAGAATGTGTTCCATGCCATCTTAGAATACTTGTTAGGGCCACAACCCCCAAATGAGAAATTATCCTTCCATCATCTTCTAATGTCCAAAGTGCATTGGATCCAACCCATAATAAGACAGGTTAGAATAGGAAATATAACCTGCATAGATTATAATTCAATATAGGAAAAACATTTTTACTTGGGAACGGAAAAGAGGGAAGGGATCCTAACCCTACCATACTCCAATTTTAATCACAACTAAAAAATACCTAAATTTGAATAAAGTACATAAAAAGAGAACTAAAATGTAATTCCTTCAATAGATGCATATATTTTCAATAATAATAGGTCAATAATACTCAAGAAGGTTATCTAAGAACCAAGGATGAAAATTTCAACGATATTGTCAACATTGTGTCTTTTTTATACATCCTGACTCCAAACGTGATATCCATATCTTTTGGTCAAATTGTCACAAAATTGTCGTAAAATTGACAAAAATGTTGCTTAATGTTAAAAGAGTCTACAACTCAATATACAACTAGGGTAAATTAGGAGATACATGCTTTTAAAATACTAAACCCTAACTCACACAAACAAGAAAATAAACACTTATACAAATCATGTTGTAAAATCAAAATTAGTATAATATCAAAAAGTAGATAACTTGAATAACATATATTTTATATCAAACCAAAAAGCTAGTAAATAACAAATCCTTTCTAATTAGAATTTATGTTTCAATATGTTGAGACATATACACAACAAACTCAAATTCACTATCTCAATAAGAGATCATACATAACACTTGATATAACAAGGTAAACCATATAGAGACTGTATCTATATGATAACATCATCGGGTTTCTTAAGGTAATAACTCAGTAGCAAATAGTACACTAAACAATAAACAAGTTACAATGCTAATAAATAGTAAAACCACTATTACCTTTATCAGCTAGGACCACCGTTCAAACTGCCTACTATATCTCTTCATTTGCTACTTTTGCAACTATTTGGTTCAACACTCGAACCTGGTTGTTTTCCATAGCCAACACGAACCAATGTGGTGTGATTGGAAACCACAGATCAAGAATTGGAAATATAACAACTCACACTTTCAAGGGACATATAGTCCAACACTAATATCAAATCGTGTATGGAAGACACATAATCAAACACGTATACACATAGCCTAAAATTTTATTACAGAACTCACAAAATGACCCATACTCAAGATTAAGCTGTCTAAAATGATTTTAAAAACATATATAATAAAATAGTCCAAATCTTGGCAAAATGTTTCTACGTAAAATAGGGGTAAAGATAAGAGAAAAGAGTAGGGTATTTATAGGACTCAAAATGTACATCTTACCAACTACTTCGCCAACTCCCTTATAGAGAGTAGTGATAAGAGTAGTGGTGAGGTCCTTGGCAAGCTCGTTAGCAAAGTGCTAAAATTGTATTTTTTTTCATTTTAAAAAATGCCAAGTTCAATCCATAAATACCGACACTTGAAACATGTCAAATGCTAGAAGTAACAACATTGAAGAGCGAGTGTGAACCCTCAACCTAGGATGCATGCTAGGAAAACCAACCCTATGATGTGTGTAAACATGTTTACATATAAAGTGTACCTAACTATGTGTATGTGTGAATTACACAAAGGAAGACAAATATGCTAAGTAAAAACAAAACAAACACCGTCTTTTGTATACGGGAAGGAAACGCATAGACATAAGTATAATGTGACTTACATTCTATCCCTTTGGCTTCCTGTGTCAAGCCACTGCACCACTAGGTATAGATCCTTATAAAAAATGTGATGATCATGAAGATGCTCTAAAGTTGTTTGTTCCTATGAAAAACACAACAACACACACTAAAATCCAAAAGACATACCTACACTAAGTGCACCCATTTTGTGCACTCCATCCATCTTCATGTATCAACTCATCCATTCCTTCACTCTAAAACACAAGGGTCTCAAAGTAACCACACAAATTCATAAAGATATGGCATATGCAAAAGAGAATTTTATTTAAAAAAAATATATTTAGCCATATATGCTCTCATGGAATACATATGTCAAAACATACATACTTCGATTCAGGTCAAATGCATGCCAAACATATATCAACATGATCCCTCTAAAATTTATTTTACATGCAATAGTATAGAAAAGAGAAAAGCTATCAATCTCATGAAACATAAAACAACCATTAACAATTGAGATGACAAGAAAGGAAATGTGACTTGAAAGAGATAAATATCAACATTTACATCATTACTAGTCAGGAGAAAAAGAAACTAACAAACTAGTGAGCAATATAAGCAACATCCCTAAAATGAGGAAGAAATAAGGGATGCCAATAGAACCACTAAGCATGTGAGAAGGACATAAGTTCTAACATAGAAACACAAGACATGCTTAGATAGGAACAACATCATAGACGATAGGAGTGTATACAAAAATATAAGAAAGAAAGATATCTTAGTTAATTTTGATGCTTATTTTCGCAAGTGTACGAATCGTTCAAGTAATAAAGTGTACAAAAGTACGGATATCGAACCCACAAGGAATGGCGTTACTAAGTACCGAAATTGACTAACCCTAATTTTATTTGAAAACTGAATTGTTGAAATTGTTTAAAAAGAAAATTAACATAAAACTAAACGCAATTAACAAAGTTAAATGTTGTTCACTAATGATTAAAAACGCTAAGGCATTCGATTTCGCTAAATCAATTCAATCCGATTTCAAGTCATGTTATATGAGAATCAAAGCTAAAAGTGATGGTTCAAAAACCCAAACTTATCTAATACTCTTTCTCAAGTTATATTAGAATTACTTATCTATGAAAACCAACTATATTTCTATGAAGATTTAATCACAAATAAGCACATCACGATTTATGGAATTTCTGAAATAACCACATACATCATGCATTAGGTGTGAAACTCGCATTCAACATACGGTATTTATCACAAGAAGCATTCATTACACATCTCCTCTCGGTCTCAATATAATGCAACAAATCATCTAAATCTTGATCAGAAATTTAAAAGCATTAAGCATGGAAATAAATACTCGACTTGAAAACAATGAATTCATATAACCATAACAAAAGAAATCAGATTTCCTTGATTTAACTACATCATAGCCTTAGCAAAAACGAATTAGTTCATAACGGAAATACGAACAACCATTATTTCAATTGAATCCATTAATAATAAAACTGAATAAATTGCAGAATATAAAAGCTAAGGAGAAGAGATGAAAAACTCTAGAAGATGAAGACTTGGTAGCATCAATGGTGAAGATCCTTCAAGTTTCTCCAAAATTTCTTTCTCTTCTCCAAAAATGTCTTTGAATTCCCCTCTCTGCCGTCCCCCTCTTTCTCCATCATAATGTATATATATATCTAGGGTTTAGGGGGCAATTTTGGAACAAAACAATATAAAAATGTGTTTTTGAATGAAACTCGCCGGCGGCGAAGTTATTCTCGCCGCGGCGAGATTTCTGGAAAACTTACGATTTCGGTTCTGCTAAATCTTGCCGGTGGCGAGATTATTGTGGCCGGCGGCGAGATTCACTTGGCCGGCGGTGAGATTGATTTGGCCGGCGGCGAGATGGACTTGGCCGGCGGCGAGATTTATTTGGCTAGCGGCGAGATTGCTTTGCCAAAATCCGTGCTCCCTGCATGATTTTCAACATTTTCTCCGTAAGGTTTTCGCCGGCGTCAAAATTCCAAATTTTGAAATTTTGTTTTCTTTTTATTTGCACTCAATCCCGGTCATTGAAATTTGTCCCAAACTTCTCCGAAATTATGATTTTACCTGAAATTGTACTTTAAACACGAAATACCCGTGAAATGACATTTGTGGATTAAATAATCAAATAAAACGCAATTTTCACACAAATATCAACCTTTAAATCATAACAAAAATGCAATAATTTGACTCTTATCAACAACCCCCAACCAGCTCTTGCTAGTCTCTAGCAAGAAAAGCGATCTATGAATAATTTCAAAGGAGACATTAAAAGAAAAATTCAAAGGAAATTTATTCTATTTACAACATTACATTAAGCGTATGCAATAAGCCTTTAAACCCCTAGGTGGCCCTAGTGGGACGAGTTGTAGTCTCGTGAGGGCTTCCAGTGATGATACCCACAAACATCTTACCTATAACTATCCTAACTTAAAACAATAAAATCACATAACAAATAACTTGCACAAATGTCTCAAAAATTGTAAATAACACCCAACATATAGAATAATTAAATGTCACCTAAGGTTTAAGAAATCTCAAATGCCAATTTCACTTTTGTTATTGACTCTTAAACATCCATCAAACCACAAACCAATAGCCATAATGCCCAGATAATATTATGCACAACATCCACAAACAAAAAGGTGAAATCTCAAACTCCATAGGCTCACTTTTCAAATCTCTCTCCACTAATGAAGAAAAATACACCACTTTGGATCAATAGGACTTTATGAGGCTTGTAATGTTAGGCTTAGGTATTTGGTTAAGAAAGAACGGGAAGTGTCAAAATACAAATAAGGGTACTTATTAGATTAAACACAACCAATTAAGTAAAAGAGTAACACCATTTAACCCAAATTGTTTCTTCCGATCATAACCCATTTTTTCACAGATAAACAAAGTTCTTCCTCAATCTTTCACCTCAATACATCCATCACTAACACTCTTTTATTTACTAGAATGTGAAGGCTTTCTTCTTCTTCTTCTTCTTCTGTTTTTTTTTACTCAATTGCTCTTGAAAAGCCAACAACTTTCTTCCAATATATGTGGATTTCTTTTTTTTTTTACTCCAATTGCTCTTGAAAAGCCAACCACTTTCTTTCCATATATATGGAAGTTTTTTTTTTTACTCAATTGCTCTTGAAAAGCCAACCACTTTCTTCCAATATAGATTTTTTTTCCATCCTTACTCCAATCATTCTTGAAAATACATAACCCCAACCAATTTCTTCCAATATATGTGGAAGATTTCTCCAATTGCTCTTGGAAAGTTTGTGTTCAAAATTAAGTGCTCTTAACAAATAAGGTAGGAATTATATATATATATTTTTTGGCTCAATAAAAGGTAGGTTATAGAAGGCAAAAAGAAAGAAAAGTAAGGCTAACAATATATTTAAATAGGCTCAAAGAGGTAACTAGTGATATAAGGATAACAAGGTAGGCTTAAAATGGCACAATCGATCCAAAAATGGCCTACATCATATCCTAAATAGTGCAATTCCAAATTATTTCACCTCAAGAGGTTTTCAAATGAGTTCTAGAGTTTGTTGAGATCACAAAAATGTCCATGAAAAATTCGCACATAAGACTTCTCTAAGCATTTAGACTAATCAACCAAATCACACCACATACCAAAAGAGTCGCCAACTAGGTAACATCAACATTTGAAATTCTCTTTAAACCGAAGCAAAATTTAATGTCTTCTAACAGCTACTTGTTATCACAATCACATTATTATCATCAACGTGCAAATTAAAATAAAAAATCAAAATCAAAATAAGACAATAAAGAAATAAAAAAAATTAAATCAAAATGCAGAAAAATAAATGGAAAATCAAAATTAAACACAACTAAACACACAAATAAAACTACTAAAAATGAAGGGAAGAAAAGATTTACCGTTTACCGCACCCCAACCAAAACCTTACATTGTCCTCAATGTAAGAAAGGAAAGAGAGATCTCTTTTCCGTCGGCGGTGAAATTGCCCTTGCCGGTAGTGAACGTAAGATTTTTTTTTTCTTAGATGGGATTGCATTGGCTTTAGCTCAATCTTGTTGGCTCCATTCTTTACCACTAAGGTTGGAGTTTCATTTGTTCTCAACTCCTTAAATTTTTCATCACTGCACAAATATTCATTAGGTCTTGCCGCGATGATTAACATTGTCTCATCCCCTTATCTTCCTCCTCAATTGTTGCAGATTTCACAAGGCAAGCTTCTAGTGGTAGCAATGGAGTTCTCTCTTTAAAAGTTTCCGAGATTAACCCGTCAAGAGTGTTAATTTGAAAACAAGAATGTACATCACTTGAAAATTTTATTTCTTCAAAAACATCAAAAGTTACTTGTTCATCTTGCACCCGTAGAATGAGCTTTCCTTGCTGAACATCAATCAATGTTCTTCCAGTTGCCAGGAACGGTCTCCCCAATATCAACGGTATCTCTCTATCTTCCTCCATGTCAAGCACCATGAAATCTACAGGAAAAATAAATTTGTCGACTTTAATTAAAACATCCTCAATTACCCCTAGAGGATATTTCACCGATCGATCCGCTAATTGTAAAGAGATTGAAGTGGGCTTCACTTCTCCCAGGCCTAGTTTCCTGAAAACAGAAAGTGGCATCAAATTAATGCTTGCTCCTAAATCACATAGGACTTTATCAAAATTGCAACTCCCTATAGTACAAGGTATAGTAAAACTCCCTAGGTCTTTCAATTTCTGTGGCAGTTTTCTTTGAAGAACTGCACTGCACTCCTCATTTAGCATGACAGTTTCATAATCTCCCAGCTTCCTCTTCTTTGATAGAATTTCCTTCATGAATTTTGCATACTTCGGCATTTGTTCCAACATCTCTGCAAAAGGAATGTTAATATGCAATTTCTTAAAAATATCCAAAAATTTATCAAATTGATTATCAAGCTTTTTCTTATTCAATCTTTGAGGATATGGGATAGGAGGCTCATATTTCGCATATGGGGAAGGTTGAATATCTTGGGATCTTGATGGATTTTCTTTAGATTCTTCCATCTTTTTCTCCGATTTCCTCTGCCTTTCAAGTTCTTTACCACTTCTCAATGTGATAGCCTTTGCATGTTCTGTGGGATTTATTGTGTCACTAGGTAGTGATCCTTGAGACCTTTCTGCAATCTGCTTTGAAAGCTGCCCCAGTTGGTTTTGGATGTCCCTGTTGATTGCCTCTTGATTTCTGAAATTTGCTCTCGTCTCATCAATGAACTTTCCCAAAATTTCTTCCAAATTTGTTTGTTTCTTCTCTTGGGGTTGGTAGGAAGATGATGACGATTTGAATCCCCCTTGGTTATTTCCCCATGACAAATTTGGATGATTCCTCCAACCTGGATTGTAGGTGTTCGAATATGGGTTATGTTGAGGTTTTTGGAAATTTGAAACATAATTTGCTTGCTCAGCAATTGGTGAAGCAAATGGATTTCCAACTTGGCACTCGATACTAGCATGATTTCCACCACATAAATCACATTGTGCAGTTGGTTTGGATTCTAACTTGGATGACAAAGAATCCATTTTTCTTGAAAGAGCAGCAACTTGAGCCGAAAAAGCATTCACTTAATCAATTTCATGCACTATTGCTAGTCTTTTTGTAATTACCCGCTCTGAATGCCACTGAATTTTGTTTTCTGCCATAACCTCTAACAACTCATGAGCATCCTCCGGTGTTTTTCCCATTAAAGATCCTCCAGCTGCAGCATCAATCATTGCCCGATAGTTTGAAACCAGCCCATTATGAAATGTAGAGACTTGTAGCCAAATTGGTATACCATGATGTAGGCATTTCCTCAACATTTCTTTGAATCTTTCCCAAGCTTCATACAATGATTCTTGGTCATATTGTGTAAAAGATGTGATTTCATTCCTCAATTTTGTCGTCTTAGCAGGAGGAAAGAACTTGGACAAGAATTTCTGAACCAATTCATTCCATGTCATAATTGATCCCAGTGGTAATGAGTTTAGCCACTCCTTGGCTTTATCTTGTAAAGATCACACACCTACAGAAAGTAAGAAATATGTGCATTTGGATCATCTTTTGACATTCCCCCAAACTGATTTGATTGAACCATTTGGATAAAGGATGGTTTTATCTCATAGATATTGGCTTGAACAGTCGGCCTTCTTATACCTAAAATAGTTCCAGTAACATTAGGCACAGCATAATCCTTCAAAGCTCTACGATTTCCACCTCCCTCAACAAATGGTGGATCCATGGTTGATTGTCTATTATGAGCTAAGGTTGAACGTCTTCTCTCTCGGTTTAGACGCCTATATGTTCTATCAATCTCCGGATCAAATGGAAGAAGGTTAAGGCTTCTTGTACGTCTCATACAAAAATCCTACAACCAAAAAATTAACTAACACAAAAACAACACAAAGTTACCTTTTTTTATTTTTTTATATTTATAAAATAAAACAGCAAAATAAACAAAATTAAAAATGAAAGAAAGATAAAGCAAATTAACTTCAAATTAAAACTAAGATTGGGTATTATCGATATTAATAAAATCAAACCATTCCCCGACAACGGCGCCAAAAACTTGATGCTTATTTTCGCAAGTGTACGAATCGTTCAAGTAATAAAGTGTACAAAAGTACGGATATCGAACCCACAAGGAATGGCGTTACTAAGTACCGAAATTGACTAACCCTAATTTTATTTGAAAACTGAATTGTTGAAATTGTTTAAAAAGAAAATTAACATAAAACTAAACGCAATTAACAAAGTTAAATGTTGTTCACTAATGATTAAAAACGCTAAGGCATTCGATTTCGCTAAATCAATTCAATCCGATTTCAAGTCATGTTATATGAGAATCAAAGCTAAAAGTGATGGTTGAAAAACCCAAACTTATCTAATACTCTTTCTCAAGTTATATTAGAATTACTTATCTATGAAAACCAACTATATTTCTATGAAGATTTAATCACAAATAAGCACATCACAATTTATGGAATTTCTGGAATAACCACATACATCATGCATTAGGTGTCAAACTCGCATTCAATATACGGTATTTATCACAAGAAGCATTCATTACACATCTCCTCTCGGTCTCAATATAATGCAACAAATCATCTAAATCTTGATCAGAAATTTAAAAGCATTAAGCATGGAAATAAATACTCGACTTGAAAACAATGAATTCATATAACCATAACAAAAGAAATCAGATTTCCTTGATTTAACTACATCATAGCCTTAGCAAAAACGAATTAGTTCATAACGGAAATACGAACAACCATTATTTCAATTGAATCCATTAATAATAAAACTGAATAAATTGCAGAATATAAAAGCTAAGGAGAAGAGATGAAAAACTCTAGAAGATGAAGACTTGGTAGCATCAATGGTGAAGATCCTTCAAGTTTCTCCAAAATTTCTTTCTCTCCTCCAAAAATGTCTTTGAATTCCCCTCTCTACCGTCCCCCTCTTTCTCCATCATAATGTATATATAGATCTAGGGTTTAGGGGGCAATTTTTGAACAAAACAACATAAAAATGTGTTTTCGAACGAAACTCGCCGGCGGCGAAGTTATTCTCGCCGTGGCGAGATTTCTAGAAAACTTACGATTTCGGTTCCGCTAAATCTCGCCGATGGCGAGATTATTGTGGCCGGCGGCGAGATTGCTTTGCCAAAATCCGTGCTCCCTGCATGATTTTCAACATTTTCTCCGTAAGGTTTTCGCCGGTGGTGAAATTCCAAATTTTGAAATTTTGTTTTCTTTTTATTTACACTCAATCCCGATCATTGAAATTTGTCCCAAACTTCTCTGAAATTATGATTTTACCTAAAATTGCACTTTAAACACGAAATACCCATGAAATGACATTTGTGGATTAAATAATCAAATAAAACGTAATTTTCACACAAATATCAACCTTTAAATCATAACAAAAATGCAATAATTTGACTCTTATCAAATTTCAAAGAAACAACTGAAGGAAAGAAAAAGGATAAGAAGGAAAAAGATAGGAAAAAGAAAGACAGAAGTCAATAAGACACAAACAGATAATCAAAACACGATATGCTAGGTGCAAGAAAGTAAAATCTAGTAAGATAAATGAGAAGCGTTCTCAATGTCATGTCATAAGAAAAATAGGATCATAGATAGAGACACTACTACAATATGTGCTTTTGGTTTCGGGATTTTAGCCTCGGTTCTTTTAAAAACCGAGGCCATAATTTTTTGGCCACGGTTTGATAAAAATTGAGGTTATAGTGTATACATATAGCCTCAATTTTTTCAATAACCGTGGCTATAAGTTAAATTTCAAAAAATATTTAAATATATATAAACAAATTTATATAGACACGATTATTAATGACTATGATTATAATTAAAATAATCGAGTTTTCAATATTAAAATATTGTATGTCATTCATTTAAAAGAAATACAAACATTAATTTATAATTTTTTTATTTTTCTCTATTATTAATTTAATTTAATGTATTTTTATTTCTTATATAATATATATATCAAATTTTTCACTCTTTTTTTTCTCCCTCCCTTCTTTTTCCCTCTTTTTTCCAGATATTTCATTCAGCGCGCTCTCGTGCGCACATACGATAATACATATATCAAAATTTTCACTTTTTTTTCTCCCTCCCTTCTTTTTCCCTCTTTTTCCCAAATATTTCATTCAGCGTGTTCTCGCGCGCACGCATATGGTAATATATATCTTATTATTAATACATTAACAAAGCCAAAATATTCGTTCACTCTGGCATCCCTCTCCCCTAGCCAAAATGCGAGTCGTTCGTCCTTCTCACCGAGTAGCGCGGCACTACGCCGTGCCTGAAGAAATTGTAGACTTACAACAGCTCCTCCTTTCTAGCACCTCCCTCGTACTAATTCCTTTCCAGCAACTTCTTCTTTTCTCTCTGTTTCTTTTTTGTTCATATTCCCCTATTCGCACTCGTCGCCGGCCATTCGTATTGTCGTCGCTCACGACATAGCTCTGGGTAAGTGTGATACCCTCAATTTTTACAATATCAATTCATATATGTGTTTATTCTTAGTGGACTAGTTCTGTGTATAATACATTTTAGTTAGGGTTATTTTTTTAGTGTTATACAAATCCATCTCTTGTTATCTGATAATTGCCTTTGAAATATTTTTTCATTGTATTGCATAAGAATAGATTTGTAATATTTTTAGGGATTTAGGAACTGGCTATTAATGTTGAGTTTAGATTTTGGAAGTATGTTTATATACATGCCGATGAGCCTATACAAATTTTCATTTGTAGAAAAGCTAGTGGATTTACAAATTTTCATTTGGTGAGAGGTAAAATTACTATTTTGCTGTCCTATTATAGTATGATGTACTTGGTAACGAAAATTGGTTTGAAATTTTTTCTTCCAGAACTTTTCTGGCCAAATTATAACAAGTATTTTTTGTTTTAAAGGTTGATTGGTTTTGGTTTACTCTATGTGTATGTGTGTGTGTTTGTGTTTATGTGTGTTTTGTAAGGATTACTCCATTTTCCAATGCTCGAGTGATATTTTATTGTTATCACTTGTGGTTCAATAATTAAGTACCTTCTTTTGTCTAAAGCTTTCTGGCAGGATGAGTTGTTCTGATCTTTAATTCATTGATTTACAAAGTTCAATCTGATGTCAAATCTTGATTTTATTTCTTTCCTTCTAGTGCAATGTTCTATTATGCTATGATCTCTAATACCTATTGGTTTCTATAAATTATCTATGACACACCAAATCTGCTCCCTATCATTTCTTCTACAATCATACTTCCCTCTTCTCTAGTTTTTTGCTTTCTCCAATTCCTTGCCCTGTCATACTTTGTATGTTGCCTTACACTCCCTTAGTCTTGTGAGGTTGTTATGATGAAGAAAATTATGGATTTGAAGAGAACCATTATGTGATTATGTCTCTAATTCGATACTAGTAGTAAATTTCATCTTATATATCTGTTAGATTGTTTGGTTTCATTTCTCTAATATTTCTTTTTTAGTTGATCAAGTGTATTTCTGTTCATATTCAGTTGAGGGTATAAAAATGTTTTCCATGCAAAACAAGTTTGTGGAAGAAGGTTTATCTTAAAAATCATAAAGTTTTAATTGATTGCATTGTATTTGAATTCTTATGGGTCAGTCTCTATTGTTATGTGAATGCTTGGATATGAAAGGTCATGGTATATTAATGTTGATGCTTGGATATGAAAATACAGGATCTTATATTAATGTTGATGCTTGGATATTAGTCATTGATTATTTTTCTATTGGTAACTTCTTAAAAATTTAACTTTTCTATCAACTAATGCTACAGATGAAATTTGCCTTTCACAGTTGTACCCACAGCTCTTGGAACAACATTGGATGTTGATCTGAGCAATGCATCCCTTGTTTCTATATCTGTCACATTTTCCACAATGGTTGGTTAATATCCCTTTATATTATGTCATTATTAGCAATAGTTTTATTGCATATCCTTCCAGCTTGTTATTTGTAATCTGTGTTTTGTCTTTTCTTGGTCTGTTTTAGCTAATGTGTTAATTTTAAATTTTCTTTTTTTTGTAATGCAAATATGCTACCCCTATATTTCTTCTTATATTTGCATTTTCTTTCAGGTGAATCTCTATACAGTTGAGTTTTGTGAGCTACCTCTGTAACCATATGCAGTCTTATTTATTTTACCTTCATTATATAGAGTTCATATTATGTTCAATGGTCATCGAAATCGAAGGTCTCAAGGTTTACCAATATGGTCTAGAATGAGAGTAAGTTATAATTAATGCATGGTTTATTAAACTCCTTAAATTCAATCTTGTAGATTTTTCATATCTATTTATATTCACTAAAAGTACTAACGATATTTATTGATAATATTTATGTAATGTCTTTCTTATTAGATAATATATAAGCCAAATAGGCAATTATTGGAGAGAATTTCTCGGACTCTTTCACAACCCTTGCCTTCCATAATTTGGTTTTTCTTGGAGTTGTTAGGGTCAAATCAAATAAGATTATTGCATATGGAGGTTGTTTCCTTCCATAAGCACGATGGTGACACTAAATCTCTGTTTTTATTTCCATGCAATTTTCTTATGTGCGTTAATCTTAAGTTTCATGATTTAAATTTATTTTTACGCTTTACAAGCTTTGGGTGCTTTTTATATTATTTTTTAATTAAACTTTTTCACTTTTCTAATAACGGGTTTAATATATCTAAGGGTTCTATTTGCTAAAATAAGATGGTATCTTTGTACATATGCAGAAGTTATTTGTTTTGAGTTTATGGCGCTTTTTTAGTAGCATTGTGCTTATGAGTGATTAACGACATTCAAGGGAATGCTTCTGCAGAATTCTACTCTACTAAAGATCGCTTTTTTAAATGAGAACAATCTGGGTGAATTATTAAAATGTTAAGGTGAATGATGTGGGATGTTTATGACTGGTTTTTTAATCAAAAATATGGATTTCCTGTTTCATTTTTAGAACAAGAAGTAGATAGGACTCTTGTGTGTTCTTGATGTTGTATATGCATAATTATAGTCATGTGATCTGGATGTTGGTATGCTCATATATAATAGATGCTTATATTCATAGGTATTGTCCAACGCTTGCAAGGACCATTCGTCTGTATCTCTGATATGTGTAATTGATATGGGTATTACTAAATAAGAATGTTGTTGTTGTTATTGATATTGATATGGGTAGTACTAAATAATAATGTTGTTGTTGTTATTGATATGGGTATTATTGATTTTGTTTAATTGTATCTCAATTTTTCGTTTTATATTATCATAAATTTACTTAGAGGCTAGATAAGAATTCCATGATTGTCACTCTTGAACAGGTTGAAGAGCTACTTATTATGGACCATTTGTTGTATATGCAGGAACAAATGTAGATTGAAGAACTTATTGTGTAAATCTAAGGTATTGCTTATATTCATGTAATCTGGATGTTGGTATGTTCATATATAGTAGATGTTTATATTCACAGGTACTATCTCACGGTGTCATTTATTATAGAAATTTTTATGACATTATAATCATGATGTAACCTATATATTAAGAATAAATAAGTAGATAGGACTCTTGTGTTCTGGATGTTGTATATGCATGAGTATATTCATGGAAACTGGATGTTGGTATGCTCATACTAGATGCTGTTTTTTTATGAAGAAATTAATGCATGCTGCCAAAGACAAAGATTTTGAAGAATAACATTATTATAATGGGACTTACTCTTTTTCAGATTGATTTAGATTGTAGACTATGATTAGTTAGCAACCTTAAAGTTTTTTCTTGTATTTTTTTATATTGTTGGAACTCTTTAATTAGTTAGTTTTTATTATATATGTTTTATTGTATCGTTTTATTAAACTCTTAATGTAATATCTCTTTTAAATATAATATAATTAATCTTAATTTTTTAAAATTTTAAAATTTATTTTAATTTATATTTGAAAATTGAGTGTGACCGAAATAATAATTATCATTTTGATTATAAGTCTATGGCCTCGATTATAGCAAAATTATGACCATAGGTGAGACTTATGGTCTCAGTTATAGCAAACCTGTGGCCATAGGTGAGACTTATGGCCTCGGTTATTGAAAAACTGAGGTCATAGGTGCAACCTATGACCTCGGTTAAAAACATAGGTCATAGGTAATGACTTTTGGTCTCTCTCACTTAGGCCTCTGTTCTTATAATCGAGGCCATAGATCTATGGTCACGGTTAAAAACCGAGGCCATAAGCACATTTTTTAGTAGTGAGAACCCTACTATAATGACACTGCATGATGAAAATATATGATGTTGTGCATATAGAAAAAGGCCATAGAGGAAAAAGTAGGCAACATGCAAGACAAACACACATAAGGAATATGTCAAAGCAACTTGCATGTGAGAAAACTAGTAAAAGATCAATCATAAAGGTAAATTAACAAATATGACAATTAAATTACTATGCACGACTCAAAAACATTAAGCAATAGACAAGAAGAAGTGTCAAACAGATGAACACAAACAAAATAACACAATTTCATGTATAGAAAAAGGAAAAACATAGAAGGAAATGAAAGTAAGTAAGATCACCCAAAAATAGTGATAAACTATATCCCTCTTTTTAAAGAATTTGTGAGGGGAAATAGAACTTGGAGATAGTCTCTTACCTATGTAAGCATAAGGAGTATATAGGACTCATTATTTGTTTGTTTAAAGTTTCTAATATAACCAATCAAGTCATCCATATAAATAGAACGAGGTGAATTTTATGAGCCATTATGAACATGTTCAAATGAGCCATAATAGCTACATCCTGACTAATAAGATAAGGAAGAGTATATGGAGGACTCTGAGTTATACTCCTAATAAATCTAAGACATTTCTTAGCAATATGGTCAGCATGCCACAATAATAACAAGTGCGGACAGTGGAGTTGGGAAAATAGGGTCATTGACTTCAAGAAGTAGTATGCGTAGGAGAAGAAAAGGAAGCACTCAAATTGAATTTCACACGAGGATGAGAAGTCAACTTCCTACAATGTGGTATTAAATGTCCAAGCTCACCACAGTGGTGACAAGTGGGATTCATAGGAAAAGGAAAGGAAGTGCTTACATTTACTTTCACACGAGAATGAGAAGTCAATTTCTGACAATATGGTCTTAAATTTCCAAGATCACCACAGTGGTGGCAAGTGGGGATGCCGGTAGGTAAAGGTAGTAGACAATTACTAGAGCAACGAGAAGTGCTATCCTTAGGTTAGTGGTTCAACTTGCTAGGGGAATCTAGCTAAGAACATGCAACAAATTTACCTTTTGAGTCGATAGTGGTAGATACTGACTTTGGTTTTTGATTGAAAGCTTTGACAAACTTAGTAGAACACACTGTGGAAGTTGAAACCCTCTCATTGTACATAATTCCATTCTTGTCCCTAGAGAACTTGATATTTCTAATAATTTGATTTAACATTTTTGAACCCATTGTCATACTATCTATCTTAGATTATATGAACTACAACTTTGCTTATTTATTTTGTGTTTATATTCCTGTGATTTACCTATTTGCTTGAGTCCTTAAGAAGTTAGTATCTCCTTAGCCTAATTGTATATTGAGTCTAGACTCTTTCATTGTTGATATGCATGATCTGTAGGTATGTTAATATCTTTTGTGTGTCTAAAATATATGTACTAACATGCTAAAAGCTTTTGAATTAGAGTTTAAACTTTAGGATGTAGGAACATATATTTTTTAAACTCTGATTATACTAGCCACACATTCAAGCATGTATAACACCTGATATAATTAGGTAAACCCACATAGAAAACCCTATTTATGTGGTAACATCCTTGAGTTACTTAAGCTAACCACTCCATAGTAAACAATCCATTAAAAAATAAAATAGTTACACTTTGAGAGAAATAAAAACACCATTACCTCTATTAGTTAGGACCTATGTTCTAGCTACCTATTGCCGCTCTTGCTTATTGCTTCTATAAAGACCTATTTCAACACATGAACCAGGCTCTCCTCCAAAGCCTACACCATCAACTATGGTGTTATCAGTAACCAAAGATCAGTAACGTGTAAAGTTAATAAGAAAATGTTGCATGTAGGAAACCACTAGTCGATCTTAAGGCAATCACTCTGTAGAAAATAACACATCAAGCAGTAAATAAGTTACAACACTAATTGACAATAAAATCATTATTACCTCTATTACCGAGGATATCTATCCAAACTATGTACTATTACTCTTTACTTACTACTTTTGCAACTATTTGGTTCAACACTTGAACCCAATTGTCCTCTACAGCCAATACAACACAATGTGGGGTGATTGGAAATCACATATCAAGAACTGAAAGTGTAACAACTCATACTTTCAAGGGACACATAGTCTAACACTAATATCAAATTGTATATGAAAGACACATAGTCACATTACGTACGCACATAGCCTACGATTTGATTACTAAACTCACAAAATGACCCACACTCAAGAGTGAGCTCCTTAAAATGATTTCAAAAATAGATATAATAATTAGTAAAGATTTTGGTAGAGTTTTGCTATGTAAAGTAGGGGTAAAGAAAAGAGAAAATAGTGGGGTATTTATAAGACTTGGAATGCACACCCTACTGGGCACCATATCGGTTACCTCACCAAGGGTGGTGGAAATGTCCTTGGCAAGCTCGTTGATGAGGTGCTAAAAAAATTTATTTTTCCATTTCCAAATTTTTTTAGTATAATCCATAAATATTCGCACTTGAAACACACCAAATACCACAAGTGATAACATCGGTGAGCGAGCGTGAACTCTCAACCTAGCATGCATACTATGAAAAGAAACCCCGTGGTATGTGTAAACAGTCTTGCATACAAAGTATACCTAACTGTGTGTGTATGAATTATTGATTCGTAATATCCAACCTTACACAGAGGAAGACAAAAAACACTAAGTAAAAGGAAAACAGACCATGTTTTGTATGCAGGAAACCAACAAAAAGGCACAAGTACAATGAGACTTATAAATTTCATTGTCACTTAAAAGTCTTTTTTAGCTAAAAGGTCCTGGATATTGTGGATATTGTTGATTAAATCATTAAAATGTAAATAAATTGTGGTAAATTGCCTCCAAAATGTCAAAAATATCAATTCTTGATTTATTTTTATCTTTTATCTTTTTTTTTTGACCAATCATTTTAATTCAATTTTTTTTCTCACTTTTGTAGAAAAGAATATATTCTCTTTTTTCTTATTTGTGGCATATTTACTATACATATAAAATAAATAAGTAAAAATATCAATTATTGTGGTAGGTTGCAAATTAGATTTGACACCCATACAAACTAGGTTGCATAGAGGAAACCATGTCACCAATCATGAAATAGTACATAATGATTCAAACCTACATGTCTATTGTTTCTTTGTAGATAACAGTACTTCATATCCAATAATTGAACCTCCAAGACAGAGTTTTTGGTGATAGTGAATTTGATATTTAGTCATTGTTTTTTTCTTTTACTGGGTTTGATATTTAATAATTGTTGTAGTCATTACATTCATCTATTATTTTCTACTATATTATATTAATATTGTAACATGTAGATTGCATTGAAGTGTAAGGCTCATTATATTCCCCTAACTATGAATATTTTTAAAAACAAATCATCAATAAAAATTATTTTCATACTGTCGAGATTTATCTATTTATAATAGTTAATATAATTAAATAATATACTTAATTATTTCAACCCTTTTAATTACTTATTATATAACATTTAACAAAAAATATATTTTATTATACAATATTTTAAGTAATTGGTCAGCTTATTGATTAATATAAACATTTTAAGTATGTAAGAATACATGTATTAAACAAAAAAATTAGTTGAAAATATAAATAATTGATTGTTTTGATATTTTATGAAGTTTTATAAAAAAAAATTAAATATTTTTGATAAAATTTCTATAGTTTCTGTGAATTTTTTCAAAGTTTCCGTTCATAACGATAATATCTTCGACATTTCTATAAAAATTATATCTCAACATCTTCATCGATAATGATATTTTAAACCTTGCTAAGAACCACCTAAATTATTGAAATTGTCATAAGTAAATTTATGACATAACTAGAAGTATTATCCAATATTCGACAATATGTCTTAAGACATCCAATGTATTTGGAATTTATGAGAAATGTTCAATTCAATAATGAATCAATATAAACATCAAATAATGTATTCTGATACTATTGATAATATTATAATCATAGTCGATCGACCTTTAACATACTTATCTTGCACTCTTTTTCTTTCATGCCTTTTAAGCCTAACTCTTCATTTTTTTAAAACTTTATCTAGTATAACAAGAGCTTATTATAGGTGTCAAGCAATTCATCTTGCTCATCATCATCATCCTCTATAATAACCTCTTGAACCTATTAGGCAGCAGTTGGAAAATTTCAATAATTCTTGAAGCCATAAAAGCGAAGAAGTTGGGCTCATCCTCATCATCACTGTTGATATTATTTGAAACAACAACCTCAGTCTTCATCACATGTTTGTTTTCGCATTTTTTCTTTGAAAAATAGTTTGATGCAATGTGCCCTAGTTTTCCACACTTAGAGCATTTTATTTTTTTGATATGGCTCTTACCATGTTTCTCTACCTCATTCTCAAAGTCTTCGTCATTTTTCACAGATTTTGAGCCTTTAGTACTCAAACTATCTCTTTTGAATCCACCAAAAGTGATCTTCTTATTACGAAAGAATCTAATAAACTTTTTTGCAAGAAGCACCATTTCTTTTTCATCATTTGGACTAGAATCTTTGTCATTGATAATAGTGGTACTTGCGTCCTTACTAATTCCACTACCCTTGTGGTCTTGAGTGCAATGCCTTTTCCTTTCCTAGCAATGTTTTGGTTATGTCTGGGAAATAAGTGATGAAGTTCGAAGACTTGTAAATCACCTATCAACTAATTCACCGTGAGTTCTCCCAAATTATACATTGATTAAATCACCGTAACTTTAGCATGAAAATGGTGAGGAAGATTAGCAATGATATTTTCTATCTACTTTTCTTCAATGGTTGGTCTTCCCTAGGTATAGGACCTGTTGACAATGTTCGAGAAGCGAATATAAACTTTCCAAAGTCCTATTCTCTTTTATTGTGTATAGTTCAAAGTCTCTATTAAAATTTAAAATATTAGATCTCTTTAGAGTAGAGGTATGCTCATACTTTGTCTCCAAGATGTCCAAAGCTTATTTAGAGGTAATGCAACTCTGAATTCGAACCTACCACTATATAGGTTCCTAAGCTTGTTAAATAGGCTAACATCTAGCCATTTTCAACAAGAAACTAGGCACGGTCCCCAAGTGACCACAAAAAGGATCATATATGGGACTTTCAATAAGAGTAGTTTAGCATATTAAAAAGTGAAAATCTACCTATATTATCTCCCTCTCCTGATCCATTAGAGAGAATGTGTGTGTAAAACAAGTTTAACAAATCAACACAGAAGTGGTCAAGCCCTAACAAGGTGAACCCACTCTAATACCAATTTAAAGAGTCAGAAATCGATATATAAATAGGGTAAGAAAATATTGATTCCTAAAGGACTCATCCCAAGCTTGCTAGTTATAATGAAAACATGTAGTAGATAAAACACAGAAGCATTATAAATTAATCATAGAGCAGGTAGATTAATTTAAACACAAATAATATTAAAAAAATAGTAGGCATTAATAAATAGTAAAATCATTATAATTAGAATTTAAATCACAGTATGTTGGTACATACATGATATAAACTCAGATTATACTATAACATTAGTAGACAAAAATAGAAGTAACAAGGTAAGCCTATATATAGCCTCTGTTTATGTGGTAAAATCCTCAAGTTTCTTATGGAAATCATTTAGCAGCAAACAATCCACTAATAATAAATAAATACAAGTTGACAAAAATATAAACTCAAATACCTTTAAAATTGGGAGACACCTGCTCTAACTGCCTATTTTTGCCTTCGCTCACTACCTCTCTAACTACTCGTTCCAACACATGGATCCATCTCTCCTCTAGAGCCAATACCACACTAGGTAGTGTGATTGGTAACTAGTGTTCATTAATGTGAACATCAATAAGAAATGTGTCAAATCACTCAACCATGAAACAAACAAACACTATTTTGGGAACTCAAATAAAACTAACCCAACCCAAACTCATAGTTTTGTTCTCACGAGAAATTGTAAAGTAATCTCAAGTCCTAAACACTTAATAATGCTATTTTACCCACACAAAAATGTAACACAAGTATTGAAATACACTTAAATAAAATTATGAAATGGTAGCAAGATTCAGAGAAAATTTATAGATTTTTGCTTTATTTTCTTATAGAAAAACCCAACCAAATATGGCCATCCTTGCCGAGGCCTCTTTGGCCACCCTCATCTACCATTTCATTGGGGATCCGATGGCCGATGATGGGTCTAGAAAAAGGGTATATCAAGGTGTCAAAAAGTATGATTTTTTGTTTTATAAATTACCAAGTAATTTTCTATAAATATCTATACACATATTGAAACAAAAATCATGACTCACAACCTAGCATGCATAATAAGAAAGCCAACCTTGTGGGGTGTGTATAACATGCTCGCATACAAAGTTTGACTAACTGTATGTGTGTGCATTATTGATCAACAATAACCAACTTTACATAGAGGAAGATAGAAACACTACGTAACACTATGTTTTGCACATAAGAACACCAATAAAGATACAAAGAGCTACAGGACTTACAAAAGTTTATCAACATTCCCGGTGATTTGCCATGATAATTTTTACATTAGTGTTAGATTTTGTTCTTAGAAAGATCTGAATCCCAATCCTCCTTCTTTTGGTTTACATATTGATTTTCAACTTTTAAAAGCAATGTAATGTGATTTATTTGAATTAGTATTCCATCAAAACTTTTTGATTATTGAAATTTTCTTACTACACATTCTTTCAAGAACTTTGAAATTGCTCATTGTATATATAGGTTTTTCTTGAAGAACTTATCTAATTAGTGTAGTTTTTCCTACTTGAGATAAGAACTTTGCTCTCCATCCTTCTACTTTGTTGGCAATATTTTGCAATATCTTTCTAAAACTTTGTGTTTTGTTCTTTTAAGTATGAATAAAGGATTACCCAAGTATATCATATCTAAAGTAGATTGTTGAATTCTCAAAATGTCCCTCATTTCATTTTTGTTTGATTGAATTGCATTTTTGGAAAAGAAAATCACAGATTTTTCAAAATTAGGTTTTTGTCTCGAGAGTTCCCCATATTTGAGAACTAAATCTTTGAAGTGTGAAGCTTCTCTTCTCTATAATTTTCCAAATAGTAAAATATCATTAGCATAGAACAAGTGACTAATTGGGATGTTATTTCTTGGTATATTGACACCATTAATAAAACCTTCTACTTTTGATTTTACAATGAGTTTTGACGTACCCCAAAATATAAAAGGTAAAGAGATGAAGGGTGCCCATGTCTGAGTCCTCTTGAAGGGGTAATATTTCCAAAGACTGAACCATTCAGTAGTACAGTATAAGACACTAAAGATATACATTCTTTTATGAATTGAAATTTTTTACTAGTAAATCCAAGTCTTTTTAGCACTTCTAAAATCAAGGACTATTCTATTTTATCATAGGCTTTGCTCATGTGTAGTTTTATGCCCAAGCACACTTCCTTACCCCTTTTGTTCTTCATATGATGAATTATTTCCTGAGCAATTATTGTATTTTCTTATATTCATCTATTAGAAACAAAAGTAGATTGGTGAGATGAATTTATCTAACAAAAGTCTCATCCTCTTAACTAAGATTTTAGATATGATTTTGTATGAGACATTACATAGGCTTATGGGTCAAAAATGTGACAAATTAGTTGGATTGTTTTTCATTTGCAGCAATATTATCACAATTTTGTTCATTTCCTTATTCGACAAGCCTTCTCTAAAGAATTCTTGTACAAACTCCATAATATTTACTTTTGACAATGTTTCAATGCTTCTTGTAAAAGATTGCTGATATTCCATTTGGTCTTTGTACCTTTAAATTATAAATTGTTTCAAAAAACTTTTCTGATTTTAGTTAGGTTTGAAATTTTACATAACTCTCCATTTTCTTGTGAGGATATGCACTCCAAGTAAAGTTCATTCAATAAATCAAAATTATTGTTCTCATCTGTAGTGTATAGTTTATTGAAATAATTTACCATGTGGTCCCCAATTTGGTTTCTTTCTCTAATCCATCTACTTCAATTCAAATTTCACAAATCAAAATTTTTCCTTCTTCTAAAAAGTGTAGAGAGATTGAAGAATTTTGTATTTTAGTCACCACAATTTATCCAAATATATCTTGGTTTTGGTCTCCATATGAGTTTTTTTATCTTTGCAGTTGTTCCTCCCATTGTTCTTGGTACTTATCTATTTGTGTCAACACCCAGTGGCAAGCATGTAGAGCACTTGTTTTTTATTCTAAATCTTTTATTATCATATGACACCTCCCAGAATATTTTTTATACCAAAATTTTAAACTTTAATTTGACAGTTAAAACTAAAATGTAATTTTGGTTTAATAGATTTTTTTTAATAATAATAGGTGAATAATACTCAGCAAGCGTTATCTGAGAACTACCAAAATTATTGAAATTGTCGTACGTCAATTTATGTGATAACTAGAAGTATTATCCAATCTTCGGCATTATGTTTCAGGATCACATCCGATGTATTTGCAATTTAGGTGAATGGAACATTTTAATCAATCCATATAAATATCAAATAATGTATTACGATAATATTGATGAAAAAATTCAAACTAAAAAAATAACGTACCTAAATTTTTATAATAATAATAACAACATCAAATAAATAACACAAATAAATAACATGAAAGAAAGTTTAATTAAATAATATTTAATTTAAATGGTATTTATTTGAAATGATAAGAAACTCTTTATTAATAATAAAATTATATGATTTAATTATAAAAATATTATTTTTATAATTATAAATTTTAAATATATTATTTTTATTATTTTCTATAATTAAAAAAAAACACGTACAAATTCAAGGAAAGAAAAAAAATGATAAAAAAAGAACCTTAAAACTTATAACTATAAAATAGTAACCTTTATGTTTAATTTTTACTATTAATAAAAAATTTGACATATTTTTTTCACATTAAATATAATTAAATTGAATGTTTTTAATTTTAACTATTATTATTTAAATTTATTTAATGATAAATATCGTTTAATTTTATTAAGTTAATATTTTTATTGTTATAAGTTTTATTAAGTTAATATTTGTTAAAAAAAAAAAAAATTGCTTAAGCTTCAGTTCAAAATTCTTACAAGCTTGCGACATGACATTAAATTTCTATCACAAAGCATGATACATGTAATTTACATTATACATCAAACATGTCAAAGAGATTGGATTCTTCAAATCCCCACATGCAAAATCTAGACAAAAATAAAGAAAGAAAAGAGATTAATATACACTATCAGCATATAAAACAAAAACCAACGAGATTGCTGGTATAATGGATCTGATGGGATCTATTTACAAGCTTTTGCGATACTGACAATTATGTCAAGGTGAAATATGATCTTTTACACCCCCTTCAAAATGTTACTCTTAGGAGAAGAAACTTTATCAATTACTAATTTATTTTCACTAAATTTCTTGGACTCATGATGATTTATGAAGTATTTCTTCTTGTTTGATCTTTTCTTGTTAGAACTATTCTTCAATGTAGGAACCATATACCACCCAATAGAAGCACAAAGTATAGAAACTGATCTCCCAAACAAAGCCAAGAACAACAAAATTAGTATTACAACAACTGGCAAGTAATAAGAAGGTCTTCTCCATCGATCAAACTTCATATAATAACTCCATGACAAATTGTTCTCTCTCCTTTTATTCTTATTATTCTTACTCTGAGCAGATTCTGAACTTTGTTGTTGCTTCACTTGTTTTGTATTCAAAGATGTCTCAATTGGAAACTTATTCAAATTATGATCCTCTGAATTATTTGTACCCTGCTTTTCAGTATGAATCTTGGGTTTTTGATCATCCTTGATTTTGTCTTTTAATTTAACCACTATAGGAACGACGTCGTTTGAGTTATTATAAACAAAGCGCACAAAGGTTTTGTCTTGATCTCCAGTTTCTGCATAAATCTTTTGTCTTTTCTCATCTAAATCAGATAACAGAGCAGAGAACTTATCAAGCCCAGTTTTTGAATATGGGTTTTTGTCTTTGTTGTTGTGGCTTTTGCAAATTGAGTTGTTTCTTTTGGCTTTTCTTGGGGTTGATGAAGGACTTGTATTGTTGCTTATGGGTTGTTCATGATCTTCATCTTCTTGAAGATGTGGCAAAGAGCAACGTATGAAAAGATTCAACATTTGAAAAAAAAACTAAAGGAAAAAAAGAAAGGGTCTTTTTGGTTCGATAGAATTTGAGGTTATTTTGGAAAGGTTTGAATTTGAAGGGGAGAATGAGATGTCTACATATATTTATTGAGGTTTGTGAAATAGTTTAATTTTGAAGACCAGATCCAAAAAGAGTATAGTAATATGATTAAAGAATATACTCATAGAAGCTTCTACATGGATTTGCATTATCATCTTGGCAATTGTTTGACTTTTTAAAGAACAGGAAACATTTAAATAGTACAAAATTTGATTTTTATATATGTTTTTTCGGGTCGGTAATTTTTGGTTATCATTATTTTTATTTTGATATTTTTTTTAATAATAATTAGCATATCTAAATTATTTAAATTTTTTGAAATTATTATTGAATTTAATGAAAATAAATATTAATAATTTAAGTACGATTATTTGATGTGTTTATTAAAAATATTAATTAAAAAATTAATAAAATAAAAATAAAAGTATTTTAAAAATACCAACTCCTGTTTTTTCATTAGAAAATTCTCTAGAATTATATTGTGTTTTATTTTGCTTGGAGAAGAAGGTTGAACAAGTCCTTTTTATTTGATCAGCATTAAATTCGTCATATGGGCTTGATGCACAATCCTTTTATTTTTAAATTTTTAGTGTGTGGGAGAATATGACGACTATCTTCTAGATGAAACATTAATTAATTAGAATTAGTTTATTTTTTTATTGGATTTAATTAGAATTAGTTTATTGTTTATTGAATTAATTTAAAAGAATTAAAATACATAAAAAAATAACTCACAAATTAAATTGCAGAGCATTTTCATGTATCATAAATTTATCTCAAATATTTTTAATTGACATGAGAGGTGTTTTTATTAGATGTAATTTATATGTAATATTAAAAAAAATATAATTAATTTAAGAATAAAAAATATTAATATATATTATAATCATTGATTATAGAAATAAAAATATTATAAGTGTTCACATTATTTTAATTATTTTTTTTATAATAAACTATCCCGTTTCACTATATTAACTTATATAAGAATTATTTGAGGTGTAACCTATATAATAAGTATAAATTATACGTAAATAAGTTGATATTAAAATAAAATATTAATTATATATATAAATATATATAGATATTATATAAATTAAATATACATAAACTAAAGAAAAACAAACTTATAATTTATTTATTTTATGTTATTTAAATACTTTATTCACATAATTTATATAAAGGAGATACATAAGCGTTATATTTTATCGTAAAAATATATATATTTAGAACAAATAGCTATAAAGTTATATGATTAAAGTATTTTAAATTTAAAAATTGAAAAATTTATGTGTTAAATGTCATATCAATATAAATAAAATAACTTGATTTTTTTTAATATAAACTAAATATGTAAATATATACTATTATAATTTACATATTATTTTTGGTTAAATTATTAATATGACACGCATAGTAATGCACAAGGACATCACTCCGTTAATAAACACTTGATGTATCATTGTTTGGCCAATAATAAAGGATGGCTTTTGGATATAATCATCTTTAAGAACTCTAAGTTAGGGACAAAGATAAAAGTCAATGGTAGACGTTAAAACAGTTAAGGATTATTAAATATGAACAACGAGTGTCCCTAAATCTAGAAAATGCAGACATTTAACGTGCTTAACACTTTGCAAATGCCTGTAAGCTGAAGTTGAATTAAAAAAAAATATTTTTGATATATATTTTAATCATTGGTTAAAGTTAAATAATATTTATCATTATTAGGAAAGTACTTGATACTTAAATAAAAATATGCTACTTAAGTCGAAAAGATTTAGTTTTATTGTTAAAAAATATTAAAAATCAATCAATAAAACAATCAAAGATGCAGAAATTATAAATAATAAATAATTAACTAATCTAATAATACTATTAATAATTATTTAAAATAATTATAATATTCATACATCTGAAAATCAAATCTAAAATCTTTTACAGGTATAAAAAAAACCTATATGATGTTAAACGACAAAATCATTAATAAGGTTATTAATTTGTCAAACAGGTTAAATAGTGCTGTATTTATTTAATTATTTAGTTTTATATACGATCTCATACATTAACTTCGGTTCAACTAAAAAAATAATCAAATTATAAGTAAACATTAAGAAAATAAGGCCATTAAGATTTAAAATATTGAAAAAAAATTAAAGATCATTTGTATAATTTAATCATTAACTTATTTTTATATTTAAATTTCTTTATGTGATATAGACATTAAATGATAAGATTTTTCGTTATATTTTAAGTCACGTATTTAAATATTATTAATTATAAATTTATATATAAAAAATACTTTTTTTAAGTTATAGGTATATCTTTAAATGTTGGAAAATAAAATTTAACAAATATCATTTGTATTTGTGTAAATAAAATTAATTAATATAGATTTAAAAATTAAATTGATTTATTAGGAGTAACACCAAATCATCCAAATTATTGTCAGTTTTTTAGTGTATATATATTTAATTCTCTTTACCAACTATTACGGCTTAAATATATGTATCCATAATATATATAAAAAAACTAATATATTTGAACATATATTATATTTGATATATATAGAGCTAGATATGATAAAATAAAACATTAGAATTAGTATTAATGCGTTATTTTTGAACAAAGAACGGAAAATTAAAACAGATAAAATTAGGAGATAGAAAAAGAGGGTGTATATTATACTCACAGTAGAGAAATTTCTTTCTAAAAGGAAGTCTCTCTATGTAGAGAGCTGAAGATGGAGACGTACGTAGTAGAAAATTGGTTACACATTGTCTCGAATTTTATAAGTCATTTTAGTCTAATTTTATCTTATATGTGTGGAAAAATAAATATAGGTACGACATTGTAAGCATCATTGCGCTTGTTACGAAATGAATCAGACCCTTATTATTATTTATTGTTGTTCAGTAGACCGTCATTATTATTATTATTATTTATTTTCATTTTTTTCGGTCATTAGACCCTTGTTAATTTGATGATGCAATTTATTGAAGAAAAATATTATATAATTTATCTGGTATAATTTAGTACATTTTACGTATAAAATAAAGAATGATTCAATCATTAAAGAGTCTTATAAACCAAACTCAATATTTATTAAGTTATCAAATAAACATGATTATAAAATAATATTAATAAAGAGATAAATATTTAATAATTATCTTTTAATTATCTTAAAAAAATAATTACGAATAGATATCTACAATGCTACAACAAGTAAATCCTATTACAACAAGAAATAACTATCAAGTTTTACAATAAAGAATAAGTATCAAGATACCTCTATTTCCTATATATACTCATACATGTACATAATTACAAATAAATTGAATCTCTTAACATAAAATCACAACCAAATGTTATCTTTTTTTTCAATCACAAAATGAGACTTTAAATTTTATCTAAGTCTCATTATCTTGTTATTGACTTAAGCATAAGAGGATAAAACTATTCTGAATGGTGGTTTATGATAAGGTCCAAGTTCATGGGGAACTAAAAATAGAAAAAATTACTTTTACATAAAAATAATTAAATTACTTTTAAAAAAAATTTAATTAGCACCATTTGTATATGTTTAATGTTTGAAATATAATAACTATTGATGGAGTAAACTAACAAATGAGTCCGTGAATTATGATGTTTGTAAAAACGTATCATCAATTTTGTAATATAACAAATCTACTAATGAATTCTTAATTGGTATTACAAATATACCTACATCACAATCTATTTAAAGGGAATTAACGTGCATTTGCTGGTAAGTTTTAAGAAGTTCAAGTGCGTTTCACATCGTAAAAAAGGTTAATCCACGTTAAACAGATAACGATAAATTTATAACACTAATTAAGAGTTATGTAGTAGATTTAACAAGACCCATAATTTACTTGTATATTTATATAAACAATCATAATTCGATGTTATATTTGTTAGTTTACTCTTATTTATATTCATACTAGCTTAAAACATCTAGACTTGTTATAACAAGTATGTGAAAACAATATAAGAAAAATATTACTAATATACTAAAATATACTGTTTGGATTGAGTCACGAATTAGATCGTTCTTTGTCCAGATTTTTACAAGCAAACATAGTTTTGTCATTCATAGGATAAAAAAGCTCATAATTGTTTTTCTATCTCGGAGCTTTACTACATTGATGAAGTTTGGAATACTACACCTCTAAAATATTTATGTTGCTCGAAAAACTTTAAATTTTGTTTTTGTATATTTGTCTTTGGTTTGCTACCAAGAGCAGTTTCTGAGTTATTGAGTTGTTTCTTAAAACTGAGAGCTATTGCCTTCTATTTATAGTTGAAAAAAGATGTGCATAAGCAAAAGGTGTCTATCGACTTAAACCTTTGCATAGTGTTGATGCTTTAGAATATACTAGAGTAACTCATAGTTTCAAACTCTATCTCTAACAACATTAAACACACAACCTTTCCAAGGTGTATTTCGAAAAGCCCGTGCTTTATGGTCATGCACGTGTATCCCAAGAGTACTCCTATACCTAAGAAACGACCACACTTCCACATTCACATAGGTGAGTCTATCAAGAGTACTCCTATACCTATGAAATCCACTCCACATAGAGTATAGAACTCATTAAGAATTAATAATTAACTCATCCTTTATGTCGCTTCAGGACTTCATACTTCTAACCATATATAAGACTTCATAATAGCATGATTCATCTCATAACACTTTATGACTTGTTATTACCCATTGAACTTATTTCTTGAGATCTTCAGTTTATAAGTTGGGTTACCATCATAAGTGACTCTTCATTCTAAGGGCATCAATCCCATTCCTTTTGAGGTTTTGAAAACATTCTCTCTTATTAATCCTTTCATCAAAGGATTAGCCAAATTTTCATTAGTACGTACATAATCCACTCTTACAACTCTTGTAGAGAAAAATTCTCTAACAGTACTATGCTTACAATGTATCTGTCATCTCTTGCCATTGTAATAACAGGTTTGACTCGTTGCAATAGGTGCGGTACTATCGAGTGGATCATGACAGCTGGTATTAGTCTTTCCCATAAAGGGATCTTAGTTAATAGACTTATTAACCAACCTACTTCTTTACTAGTAGTAGGTAGCAGTATCATTTTAGATTCTATCATAGATTCAGTCAAAATTGTCTATTTCTTAGACTTCTAAGAAACATTTCGACTAACAATGCTAAATATATAACCGCTAGTTGCTTTGGAGTCTTCTAATAGGGTGTTCCAATCAACATCGTTGTATCCTTCTAGAACAACGGGAAACTTCTTATAATGTAATCCAAGGTTCATAGTTCTCTTAAGCTATCTCATAACCCTTCCAATTGCATTCCAATGCTCTATACTAGGTTTACTAGTAAACCTACATAGTATTCCCACAAAATAAGCTATATCTAGTCTAGTGCAGTCAATAGTATAACGTAAGCTACCAATGAGGCTTGCATACTCAGTTTGTCTAACATCATCTATAGTGTTCTTGAATAACTTTAAACTAGGATCATAAGGACACTACGTCAAAAGAGACTATTAAAGTTGATTAATAACCGACTTTAAATTAATTTAAAGTCAGTTCATCTAATTGACTTTAAATTGGGAGACTTAAAATATTTTAAGTTTAAAATCGATTCAACCCATGAAATGACTTTAAATTCTGTATTGTTTTTACATGTTTTACTTATTTTTTACTATCCTCAGAATCTGTATTCAATCACATAATAGCAGAAAAAACCAAAATCTATTTAAAAGAGTTTAAATAATACAAATAATTAAAAAAAATTTAATTAATTACTTGAGAATTAAATTTATTACAAAAAAATAATTTACATACAATATATATATATATATATATTTAACTTAAAGTACATTATTACTATATCTACAAGCAAATTCCAAAAAACTTTCAACTCCAAAAATATAATCCTGCTCAATTCTACATTTTGACATCCAAGATTTATTCATTTTCTATTAATGACATTAAACATATTAAACATGTATCTAACCAATATATTTCAGATATTATTATATATGAATTCCCTAATTATTAAAATATCTGACAAAACATCATATAAAAATAAATACATAAAAATCAAACATAACAAATATATAATATTAATAAACTCATTATACATTATATACATATAAATATATATATATATATATATATTTCATGTACATGCAAATAATTTTCATTTGTTTAAAATAAATTAATATATATCAAACACCTAAATACATAAAAGTATTAAAATAAATAAATGAATAAAAATACATTCTTATCTTCTAAGCTTGAATAAAAATACAAAACCTACATAACAAAAAATTTTATACACATAAATAATAACATATAATATATAAAAAATAAAGAAGTATGAATAATAAGTGTAAAATAGTTCATAAAAATACTTACAAGAGTAAATGAAGGAAAAAAATAAAGGAAATGAAGAAAAAATGATGTTTTATAAGTGAAAAAATTGGTATAAAAAATTTGAGTATTATGCTAAAAAAATAGGGTATATAGAAGAGAAATTGGTGAGGAAGAAAACCTAATAAACGACGTCAAAATTGGTGGTCGGAGGTGGACGGAAAATTAGAAAGAGTGGAGGAGGGAGTCGTCGTTTTAGGGTTACAACAACTAGAAAATATGTTCTACTAGAAAATGGGGGAAAAAGAAGAGAAAATGAAACGAAGAATGTGTTAGCGTTGGTTGACACGTAGGACTAATGCTACACATAGGACGTAGCGTCGGTTCTACATGTCAATTGACGCTACTATTTTATTTTTCTTTAATTTTTTAAGTCGGTTGACACGTTGAACCGATACAACATAGGATTTAAGTCGGTTCTACGTGTCAACCGATGCTACACGTGGCTTAATTCTTTTGACATGTAGAATTGACTTAAAATCCTACATGTAGTGTCAATTGACACGTAGGATCGATGTTATTTTTTAATTTTTTAAGTCAGTCTTTTAGCGTACTGACTTAAAATTCATTATAACTCAATTTTTTCCCAAAAATTGACTTTAAATCCCAACTTAATTGCTCCTTTTTGTAGTAGTGAGAGTACATGTAGGTTTGTAGTTAAGGTAATTATATTTCTTTAATGTAATGAGATTGATCTAGAGAAAATCCCTTTTCAGACCTAGTATTCTTTATACCAAGGATTACACTCACTTCTCTGAGATCTTTGATATCAAAGTTAGCACACAACAAAATTTTCACATTATTCACGACATGAATATTTGATCCAAAAATAAGCATGTCATCCACATATAAACATATAATAATGCAAATGTCATTTTTGATTTATAATAAATGCATTTATTACTTTCATTCATTTTGAATCCATATGAAATAACTATATTATCAAAAAATTTCATTACATTGGTTAGGTTCTTATTTTAGACCATAAAAGGATTTATCTAGTTTACAAACTGTATTTTCTTGACCTGGGACAAAAAAGCCCTTAGGTTGGTCCATATAAATCCTTCTTCTAAGTCACCATTTAAGAAGACAGTTTTAACATCCATTTGGTACACTACTAAATCATGGATAGCAGCAAAAGAGATAAGCATACGTATAGAAGTTATTCATGTGACAGGTGAAAAGGTAGTCTACATTTTTTCTTTGCCTATACCTTTTGACTACAAGATGAGCTTTATAATTTTCAATAATACCATCAGGTTTTAATTTCTTCTTTAATATCCATTTACATGATATGATTTTGCAACCAGGTGGTAAGTCAACTAAATGCCAAGTTCCATTATACTAAAGAGAGTCCATTTCATCATTTATGGCTTCTTCCTATAAGTTAGCATCTAAAGAAGATAAGACTACTTAAAGAATTTGGGGATCTTCCCTTAAGCATAAAAATCAAACCCAAAATCCTTAGAAGTTTGAGCTTATTTACTTCTCCTAATTTCCATGTCTAATTCATCATTTTGTTCACTAGTTCTAGTTATGGGTAAACTACTAGAAGATGAGCCCCCATTATTCTTCAATTTAAAGGAAAACCTATGTTCATAGAAGTTAACATCATTTGATTCTATAACTACATGATCATTTAAGTCATAGAATTTATAAGCTTTACTATTCACAACATATCCTATGAACACACGTTCATATGCTCTACTAGCAAGTTTATTTTTCTTTTAGGATCAGGGATCCTAACATAGACTAAAAAACCCCAAGTTTTAAAATAAGTTAAGTTAGGTTTCTTACTTTTCAAATATCATATGTTGAAATTTTACTCGTAGATTTAGACGCTCTATTTAGCACATAGCAAACAGTTAATAAAATTTCTCCCTACCAATTGGAAGCAACACTAGAGTTTAATAAAATTGCAACAACTGATTCAGTAAAAGTTTTAATTTTTTTTCTTTCAGTTTTGCCATTCATTTCAAAAGAATAAGGTATAGTTTTTTCCATGTATGATTCCATGAGTTTTATAGAAAACAATGAAAATATTGGAATCATATTCAGTGACTATATCATTTTGAAATATTTTTTATTTTTCTATTAAGTTGATTTTCAATTTTCTGCATAAATATTTTAAACATGTCAAACACTTCACTTTTATTTTTCATTAGATATACATAAGTATAATCTGAACAATCATCAATAAAAATTATAAAATAGCATTTTTCATTTCTTGTTAAAATACCATTAAGTTCACATATATCAGAGTGTATTAAGTAAAAAAGGTTCAAATTCTTTGACTAATGATTTATGTGAAGTTTTGGTTATTTTAGTTTGACTGCAAAAGTCAAATTTTTCAAAATCATTCAAAGATAATTTAGGAATTAGTTCTAAGGTACTCATGTTCTTAATTATGCATTTATTATCATGAAAAAGTCTAGCATGCCAAATATTAAAATAACTCAACATTCAATTTAAACATGTCATCAGTGGCATACCATTTCCATTTTTAGTTATTGTATATAAATCAACCTTTATAGTTTGAGTAAACCCAGCTTTTGTTAAGAAGATAGCCTGAAACTAAGTTCTTTCTCATCTTTGGAGTATGCATGACATCCTTCAAGAGATAACTAGCAACTTTAGTGGAGTGGGAGTCTCCAAGCAACACTTTCTTATCCTCAGACATAGAATAGGACTTGAACATGTCACGATCATAGAAAACATGGCGAGAAGCACCAGTGTCCACCCACTACCCCTCAGATCCACCAACAAAGATGATTTCAAATATCATAGAAATAAGTTAATATTCGATAAGGTTCATACATGGGGAGAATCAATAGAAAAATAAAGAATCAAAATTGATCGCGAAACAAACAAAAAGGAAACGAAAGACCAAACATAAATCATGGATCAACTAAGCCATCTCAGGGACTTGTTTAAGAATAAGAAAGAGGAATCTCATGTAAATACCATGGAATAAGGTTTGATCTAGGATTCCGTAAAAATACCATTCCAAAAAGAGAAAGTTCTAAAGGATTGGGATTTTTTTGAGATTGAATACAGTTACTAATTCATGATCTGGCATGTACAGAATGAAAACATCATTCTCAATTCTACGAGAATTTTTATGAAAGCCTTTCATTTGTTTCTCTTCGATGGAAGTTTTCTTTTCCTGGCCTAATTCTTCTTCTGATGATCGATTCAACCTCTGATCAAAAAGATAGACCTTGGTTGCATGATGATTCCTGTTCTAGAAGTTTCTAGCCAAGTGGCTAGGCCTGTTACAACAATAACACATGAATGTGTTATTTATTGATGGGTTTGAGGTCCATTCTATGAAGGATTATTTTTGTTTCTATTTTGTTTGTTACCGTTCTAATTATTATTATGATTATGAGTTTTCATGTTTCTTCCTTTAAGTTTCAGAATTACAGAAGGGAACTTTTTGATCATATGAGACTTGCTAGAGAAAATTCCTTAGTTTTATATTTAAGTGCATTCTTAAAATCTTTCCATGTAGGGGTAATTTATCTATAATAATAGCAACTTGAAATTTTTCATCTAAAGTCATACCTTCAGAAGTTATTTCATGTGCAATCTTCTACAATTCATGTGATTGAGCTTCTATAAATTTGTCATCAATCATTTGGTACTTCATCTATCTACTGACAACATACTTCTTTGTTCCAGCTTCTTTAGTGTCATACTTATTTTGAAGTACATCCCAAATTTCCTTAGCTTTTTCATGGTTAAGAAAAATAACGTCTTTTCTCTCCATGTTTTAAAGTGTAGTCCCTCGAAATGAAATGGCTTATTGAGATCAATAGTTAACATTTCACTAGATATGATAGATAAAAAAAGCGTCTTAAAATGATTGTAGCAAGTATGTGAAAACAATATAAGAACAATATTACCAATATATTGAAATATACTGCTTAGAATGAGTCACAGATTACGTTGCTCCCTTTAAGTATTTCACGGCTCTACCCAAATTTGTGCAAGTAAACACAGCTTCACCATCCTCAAGATAAAATAACCCAGAAACTTTTTTCTATCTTGGAGCTTCATTGCATTGATGAAGTCCGGAATACTACATCTCTAAAATAATTATGTTGATAAAAAAACTTCAAAAAACAATTTTGTATCTTTTTCTTTGGTTTGCTACCAATAGAAGTTTTTGAGTTGTTGAGTTGTTTCTTAAAACTGAGACCTATTACCCTTTATTTATAGTTGAAAAAGATGTGAAATGTTCACATAATTATGAAAATAACAGTCATAAAATAAAGATCACATAATTATGAAAATAACGATCATATAATTATGAAATAGTGGTCACATAATTATGAAAATAACGGTCACAAAATTTAGCACTTTTCTCATCAATTTTTTTTAAATTCACACTATTTCCAACAAGACTTGTTTGGGAGCAATTTTGACTTAAGATTATTAAGTTTAAGCTTGCAAAAACTATCCAAATTATTGTTAATTTTTTCCACATTCTACATTGAAAATACATATGTTGGAACAATTATATATACGTGAGTTGAACTTCCATTCCAAATAGGTAACCAGGATATAAAAAGGGTAGTAAATATGCCAACCTATGGAATCTTTTTATGAGCTCTGATTTATCTCGATCCAACAAGCCTCACAATATGAATTAAGAAGATAACACACATAAATACAAAGACTATAACATGCTTAATACAACACACTATATAAACAACTAGTAGATAAGAAAAAATAATTTACAATAAATAAAATAATGATGGTTTCCTTACAAGCCCTTGTCCAAGCTACCAATATTCAATAGATATGAAAATAGCACAATAACATTTGAATTAGGAAAACATTCAATAAGGATTTTCAATAACTTCAAGACCTTTTATGTGTATATATATTCGATAAATTGTGATTGTACTCTAATCCCATTAGTGCATACAAACATATCATGTAATGTGTTAAACCACATAGAACCCAACATCTATGTGGAAACATCTATATGTTTCATAACAACCACTTGCAGTAAGAAATTTTCTAAGAATCAACAATTTATGACAAATAGAAATATAAATACAAATTAGAGCACATATCCTAACTATAACTAAACTACCAAAAGCCTAGTCTAATTAGATTATAGCTTATCCCCAAAGCTCTATCAGCACATGATATGATCATTTATTTATGCCTCAATTCCTAGCATGCAAAGACATAGGCTTTTCACCTATAGATTATGGCTCTATCACCACATAAGCTTCTCATCGATGGGAACCTAGATAACCTTGTAACATTTAGTCGACACATGACATACCAACATAAAGTGTAGTCACTATATAGGCTCTTCATCTATGGATACCATTGCAAATTTTCAATAGCTATCGAACATATGAAAAACCAACTCTAAGAGAAATTCCTCAAAATGATATGGCTCTTTATTAGCTAATCATGTATTTTATCTCTTAACAAATCCTTACTTAATCTCAATTTTTTACACTTAACCTGGTGTTTATAAATATAGGAGAGACTCATTTTTGGTGTCCAATGTCCAATAAATGAACACATTATTTCCCCAACCTAACACTCAAAACTAAATGAACCATGAATAGACCAAGGAAGTTTGGAGCCAAATGGAGAGAGCTTCCCCTTCAAATTATGGAAAAAAAATAATGAAGAGAAGGTTTGAAATTATTGAAAAATCTAGCCTCATAGACACCTTACTCACCACCTTCGCTGGCCTCTTGATGAGGCCTTATCGGCCACTCGATAAGGAGTATAATTGCCAAAACTCTTGCTAGAGGCCATTCAATGAACCCTCGCTGGCCTTATTAAGTCCACCTCAATGAGCCATGTGAGACACAACAGTGTGCTCCACGAGAACTTGGCAAGAAACCTTTAAGAACACAAAGAAAGGCATTCGTGAATCCACAAAAAGGCCTCATCCTCAATATGAAAATCCTACAACAAACATACAAACACTCAACCCAACAATGCAAACTAATGTGAGTGTGCATAACATGAAAACACATAACTTTGTTATAAATGTTACAGAGACATCAGTAACCAACCTTATAAAGGATAGACAAAGATATAAGATAAAATGTAGACTCTGTGTTTTGCTAATAGGAATGCCAACATAAACCAACAAAAATTACATACACTTTGGTCCTTAATTCTAATTTTTATTATTTAGTACCTTTATTTTGTTAATTTTCACACTTTATCCAATTACTTTTTAAATTTTCACAGTTTTATCTTTTTACTTTTTTTCCTTAGAGTTTAGTCCTATTATTTATTATTATTATTATTTTACACTTTCATACCCTCACTTTTTTATTCTTAAGTAATTTAATTTCAATGTTTTTTTCTAAAATTTTAGGTTAAATATGTAAAAATTAAAAATTAAAATAGACAAGTTATTATCAGAAAAAATAAGGGGACAAAAAATGTAAAAATTGAAAAAATATGGGGATAAAATCATAAGAAAACATAATAAAAGACTAAAATATAAAATATAGAAAAAAACGTTAATAAAAAAATTTTAAGTTGAGCCTTTAATCTTTATAATATTCTCGATATTCTCATTTTTACATTGATAATAATAATTCTTCATTTTTTTCAGACAAGTCATAAACATATGTATTGCACACAATTTATTAAAATAAAAAATACTACTACTAAATTTTATTTTAATTTAAACCATAGTATTATTATTATTATCTAAGCAATTGAGTATGCAACTATTATCTTAAATAGTATTTTTTGGTTATAATTTAATACATACCACGTAGCGAATAATTAGTGCACCCTACTAGTAGAAAGCCTTATAAGCCAACTCAATAAGCCCAGGGTCATCAGATAAGCATGACTACTGAATAATCTCTTTAAAAAGATGAATGACCAGTAATTGTTCTCTAATTGTCCAAAAGAGTTAATTACGAAGAATTAATCATGATGTTATAATAAGTCTACCTGCATAGACAAGGGATATGTATCAGGTTATTTTTTATCCTTGTATATACTCACTATTTTACACATTCACACATTATCTCATATCTCATAACTGAGACCTATATCCACAAATGCTTCTTTCCTATTCATCATAGGGTAAGACTTAAATCTTCTTTTCATTCTACAATCTCATTACTAACTTAGGCATCAGAGGGCTAAAAGATACCATCTTTCTAGTTTTTCGAGTTCCTAACGAGTTTTTCTATTAGGCAGATGCATACTGAACAATCATATTTGGTGTTGATAAATTAGTATCAATATTTGGTGTAATTTATGAGAAATGAGTGTGTTCTACCAAGCTAAAAAATTAAATCATTAGGATGTCCATAAGTGTTTTCCAACTTTTCTCCTACAAAAATATATACAGGTCTTTGGAAAGAGATCAATATGTTGCAAGGTTTTCTAGGAGAATGCCTTCCATCCATTTGATCTACAAAGTCTATACTAGATTCAATTGTCTAAGCTTCCAATAAGAATTATGAATTAGATAATTAGTTTTGAGATTTCGATCTCAATGGATGTTGAAAAATATCATCCCGTTCAATTCCTTACTCAACGATCCGAACGGACATGCACTAGGGTTAATGTTGTTAGGCACAATTCCATGCTCTATAAGAAATCAATATTTTGGCAAGGCTTTATGTGATTTTGGGATAATGATAAATTAAATTCCTATGCCAATTTTTAAGAAGTTGGGGATTAGTGAAGCAAGGCCTATAACTATGCCTTTGTAATTAATAGATCGATCCATTGCTCATTTGGAAGGAAAAATTGAAGATATCATCATAAAAGTAGATAAATTCATCTTCCCAGTGGATTTTATCGTGCTTGATTATGAGACAGATTGAGTAGTACCTATTATATCGAGGAGGTCATTTTTTGCTATAGGCCTAACTTTGATTGATGTGTAAAAAGGTTAACTAGGAGAGTTCAAGACAAACAAGTTACTTTCAATGTGCTTAAGGCTATGAAATTCCCTGATGAGGTTGAAGAGTTCTCATCCATCTGAATTATGGATTCCTTGGTATCTAAAAAGTTTGAGAGATGTTGCTATGATGATTCTCTTGAATTATTACTCCAATATGATTCTGATTTGGAGAGGAAGATGATGAGAAATTAGCTTGATTGGAAGCAAATTTGAATAAATACAAGTCATGAAATAAATTTGAGTCTTTAGACATATCATCATGAGATTTTAAGCTTCCTAAGCCTTTTGACATATGCTTACTTGGACGGTTCTTCCACTTTTTCGGTTATTATTTTAGCTCATTTGTCTAAAGAATAAGAAATATAATTACTTAAATTATTAACGACTTACAAAAAAGTTATTAGCTAGATTATTGCTGATATAAAGGGTATTAGTCCCTCATTTTCTATGTAATAAATCCTATTAGAAGACAATGAAAACCTATCCATATAAGCTAAGAAGACTTAATCCGATTATTAAATAAGTTATGAAAAAAGAGATTATAAAGTGGCTTGATATAGGCATTATTTACTCTATTTTTGATAACTTTTAGGTTAGCCTGATATAATGTGTTGATTTAAGTGAGAGGACCAATGCTAGAGCAAATAAATTATTTACTTCACAATTTAATATAATGCTCTAGTGTATTTAAAATTAAAAATATTGCTCTATTTTTAACAAAATCTACTTGGATATCTTAAGATAATTGCTATTATTTTAACACTAATAACTTATTACTTAATTGATAAAAAATAAGAATTTTATAAAAATTATACAATAAAAAATAATAATCATTATTTTATAATATATGAATAATTTTATCCAAAATTTATAATACGATATATTTGAAAGAAAATAAGAGAAAAACTAATATCACACAAACTTAACTAACTTTTAATGACATACTTTTTATATCTTGCCATTTGTTAAAACTACTTTAAAAATTTAAAAAGTGATTTTATTTTTTACACAATACATAACATATCATGAAAGATACGAGTGTAAATTTGCATGTAATTAATATTTTTTAAGAGAATAATTAGTAATTATCTTGTATTATAATAATACATATATTTTTTAAGAGAATAATTAGTAATTTATCTTGTATTATAATAATACATATATTCTTTATGGATATTAAAATGATGTAGGTTCAAACCCTACCATTATATATGAATGGATGTGTAAGTGTGTTACTCTTATTAAAAAAAAAAGGAATAATTAATTGTACAAACTTAAGGGAATATATAATTAATTGTACAATCCCGTATCTTCTGGAAACTTGTATGAAAACTTCCAAAGACGTGTTTCTTGTAAATTCCAGCAAGGAATCTTATATGTAGAAATATACCACCAATTTAGACTTTTGCTCTGTTTACTCAATATTTCGTAATCCCCGAAATCTTCAGATCGATATGTTTAATAATAGATTATTCCATAAAATAAATTTTATTATTATAAAAATTGATATCTTCTTGACACATATCCTCATGAATCTTTTAACAAGTACTTTTCTACATGCTAACTTCTTAGCCATTAATATGCTTAGTTGTACCTGATTTTTTTTTTTTTGGATACATGATTATCGATCTGTGGAAAAAAAAATTACTTATCCTAATTTATTATATAATAATGAAAGCGTTGATCCTAGACTAAAAAAGAAGTGATAAGTGATGACGAAAAACAAAGATAGATATGAAAGAGTGAGAAGTCATGGTATTATTATTTGTATAAGTGTAATTTGTTATAATAACGATCTTAGATTTGGTCTCTTATGTCCCATGTCCACTTAATTACTTTATTGATTGGGTCCTTGGTTATCCGTAGTAGGCTAACAAGACTCATTTTAACAAATTTTATTGCATCCATTTTATATATAACCCTAGTTTCGTTTTTACTCCACATAGCACAATTATGCAACTACACAAGTCGTACAAATAATATAGTATATCGTCCTATAGAAAGTGATTGTGTTTTACATATATAAACAACAATTATAATATTATCTAGACAAACAATAAAAGAAAAATATATAATTTATGAATTAAAGTAAAATTTATTCAAAACAACAAATAACAATCAAGTAAATAATATTTGAGAAATTGAGATCTATAAATTTCCTAATTACTTGACATGTAATATCAAATAACATTGAAAGGTTCTTATACTTAGTTGATTGGCTACATGCTCTAATATTCTTACAATCATTGTCAAGTATTCTATTTGCTATGCGCAAACGATCACATCACCATGCTATTTCATTCACACATAAACTAAGCTCACATGTAACATGCCAACATATATCAATCATATTGTCGTATTATTTCAATGCATGCAAAAGTAATTCAATGACTAACTCAAGATCCTACCTTGTCAAGTTAGAACATGAACCTCAAATCATCTAAATATTGACCAAAGAATCATAATTATTACATCAAGTAATAATAAAGAAATTCATTCAACTAAATAAAATCAATCACATGTTTCATTACTAGATTCATCAAAAAATCAAGCTAAGAACCTAGTTACTCATAGTTTTAAAAGTTATCACTAAATAAATATATGAGTGCATAAATATTACATGGATGAAGAAGAAAAAAATTAAGTCAAAACTTTGATTAAAAATTCACTTTGTCTTCACCCTTCCTTGCAAAGCTTTCAATGACCTCTCAAACTTTGTGCTCCGTATATCTTTATCAAAAAAGCTTAGAATGATGATTATGGTTCAAAGAACATATGTTTCAAAGGTAAAAATTGACATAACCATCAAAATGTGATCTATCAAAATTAGGGGATGATATTAAAAAATGAAGATAAAATTGACATTATTTTGGGATTCCTTGTATGTCTCACTTCATTGGGACCCTTTGGCTCACTCAATTGAGCTTATGTAGGCATAGAGTTATCCAAGAGTGAGCCTAAGTAGCTCAAGCGATGCTCAAGAAAGTGGGCTATTTCTCAATCAAGCCTTTGCTCACTAGAGCAAACATATTATGTGGACAATTGATTTGAGAGCACTTCGAAGGATTGCAATGGAAGTTTGATCGAGCTAGGGGATTTGCTCATTTGAGACCCTCTTTTTAAGCAAAAATTTATATATCCATATTCTAATTTTGGGGAAAAGATAGCAAGATTAATCTCGCTCGAAGTTTGCTTGATCTAAACCTTTTCTCAATCAAGCATGTTCTGAAAATACCATATCTCTCTTGTTTTGACTTCAAATTACATCATTCCACCTCATTATCACAAACACAAAGTATAAGCTTTGGCATGATAATCGAAGGAAAAAAAATCAAATAACAAGCTTAAGATGGTTAAATTACTCTAGTTTTGTACAAGAATCATTCCCGCCACACTTAGCTCTTTGCTTATCTTAACGCAAACTATAGACAACTTCTTTATTGACTAAACTTACAAGATATGTGTGATTAGTAATTGATCGACACAAATTATGTACAGACATTATGTTATTATAAACTAATTTTAAAACTAAAAATTAAAGATCAATTTTTTTTCTTTTTTGGGTTTTGAGAAAACATAATTAAAAGAACTAAAAATAAATAGTAATAATTAATTAACTTAAAATTAGCATGTAAGAAGATACATGTAAAAATATCTAAGAATACTTAATTACCCAATTTTCTAAACATGTGAATAACTAAAATCCTCCCAATATAATTACCAATCAATTATATGATCAATTGGATCTAACCTATAATATATTCCTTTCTCAAGTAAACTACACACCATATAGTAATTAACCTAATCATACTTTCTTGTCAATTTAAGTGTATATAGCTCATTAAGTTCATCAATTATGGATCACATACATTTGAACTTTTTCTGTATAATTATAAATTTAGTTATTAGGGTTTTTGGTACAATTAGGGGTTAAATTAGACTCAGATGTAATCTGGACTATCAGATCAACTTGCTAGGGCTGAGATGAAGAAAAGAAAATTAATTAGCATTGGGAAATAAGATCACGACACGTGGCATAAGAGAAACACAGGACTAATAAGTGCATGTTAGGTGGCGCGACACATTGGTCATGGTCAACGTATTCTGAGTCCTTGACATGTGGTTCATTGTAATTCGCTAATCCAGATTGTATGGCACCTCGGAGGAATGAATGGAGGAATCCCATGGCAATGCCTGGAGTGATCGTTTACAACTCGAAAAAACTCAAAATGAATGTCGTGTCAACACGTGGTAATGCCTATATCACCTATTAATTGGCTCTTATTTGCTTATGTGGCATCAACATGGAAATGTAGGTGACACACTCTGATTGACTACCATTGCTTTCATGGGTTCACGTGTTCTATTCTGATCGGTCCTTCATTAAAAAAATTCATAAAAATTTCAAAAATTCACAAAAAACATATTTTCATCCTTTTAACTAGAAAGTTCATATTTTAATAATTTTAACACTAAAATTACTATTTATTGAATAAATTGAACAAATATTATGCAAAAAAGTACACTTATAACTATACTTTCATAGAGTTATCACACCCCTAAACTTAACTCTTTGCAAAAAAGTATATTCAAAATGACATGATAATATTAAAATGACATTGAAAATATATTCAAAAATATATATCTATTAATATATGCATATGTAGCGAAAACTATCCCCCTCAACATTTGTATAATAATAATACAAGGAGATTCTCATATCTATCAATCAACGTTCTATCAATAAAAGGATATATAAGGTTTTTGAAGAATTGATTTATGCATGTTGCACATGATATCATCTAATGCATTCATGAAATCAACTTATATGAGCATGCTAATCAATTCAATCTTAGAATAAATTTCATAAGTCTATTTTTCACATTCCTCTATACTAATATAAATATACACTTAACTGAACATCAATAAGGGCTTTACATGCTTGTAATGTAAAGCTTAAGTAGGGGTCGATAAATGAAGATATTTAGGCTCTTCCACATCATAGTTTTCTTTTTATTCATTATGCATATTTGAACTATAATTGAACTTTTACTTGATATTTTAGTACACCCTATCTTAGTATTTTTTTCATATTCTTTTATTCCACACTTTTTGTAACTTCACAACACCCCCAAACTTATTTTCAATTTTTACTTTCTTTTTTTAAAGGGATAATTATATTGTGAGTTTTTTTAGAATGCATTACATTTCACCTTACTCTATAGCATAACACATGATTTCATTTTTTTATTTTCATAAAAGCTAAAGGAACAAGGGTAAATGTAATGGCTATTGGTTAGGTATAAAGCTTAAAGATATAAAGGTTCTTAATTAGGCTCAAATAGGTGAATAAAGATATTAACAATGGTTAGCTTGAAAGGCTTAATCGATGCAAATAAGGTCTAAATAATTCTTATGTTGTTTACTACTTAGGATTTCTCCTAAAAAATGATCAAATAGATTCTAAAACATGGTAGATCTCATTAAATCCCTTAACTAGATGGTCATATTAACTCCTAAGATACATCCCTCTATGTCTATTTACTATTGAGTTTTCCTAGAAAAAGTTTGAATCTAGAATTGTTGAATAATACTTTATGTTTCGATTTTAAAACATGGTGCTTAATTCTCTTATCATGTCATGTTTTTGTTTTATTTTTGTACTTTTTTCCATTCTTATAAGCACTCCATCTAGCTCATCTAATTTTTGTATAACATCCTTTTCACTTCTTTATTGGACTCTTTTGATTGCCCACTTGATTAAGGGTGGTAGGGTAAAATTGTGAGATATAACCTTGGTGGCCCTTCAATAGATGGTTTATGCTCAAATCCTATCTCAAAACTCTCCACAAAACATTAGGTATATACATGGGAGGTATAGCCTCCAAATATTCCATACAATTAACAATATCAACCATAGATTCCATACTTTCAAAATTAAAATAGATTCAATTGTTTCTTGGTTAGTGTACTTCATTAGTCATAGAAACATATGTAATATTCTTAAGTATGGGTTAATCAATAGATTTTTTAAGTTATCATCATGACTAGTGACATCTATCCTAAAGCATTTATCAACATTATCAATATCAAGGGGTTCAGATGCTTTAAAAACTTTAAATGTTACCTATTGATCTTGCACTATCATTATAAGCTCACATTTTTGTACATCGATGAGTGCTTTTCTAGGTGTTAAGAATGGATGACAAAGTATGATAGATATGTTACAGTCATCTTCCCTGTCTAGTATAATGAAATCCGTCGAAATGATGAACTTGTCTACTTTTACCAACACGTATTATCCCACACCCCATGGTTGCTTAATTGATCTATCTACCATTTGTAATGTTACTGAAGTGGATTTGGTTTTATCAACCCCCAATCTCTTGAAGATCAATAATTACATAAAGTTAATGCTTGAACCTAAGTCACATAGTTATTACTCAAAGTTCATGTTCCCAATTTTGCAAGGAATGTCAAAGCTATACAAATCTTTCAATTTTTAAGGTAATTTTCTAGTAAGAATGGCACTAAAACCTTTACTCAAGGTTATTGTTTTAATATCTCCAAGCCTTATTTTCTTAGATAGGATGTCCTTCAAATATTTAACTTAAGAAAGCATTTGTTCAAGTGCATCTACAAATGGTATATTTATATGCGGCTCCTTGAAGACATCTAAAGATTTTGAAAATTGTGTAAATATGTTTTTATTTTGATTTTGCATTATTTGATGGAAAAAGATAATGGCTTTGTGGAGGTTTCTCTTTTTTGGTTGAACTATTTCCTTTATAGTGCTCTATTTATCCATTTGTTCCTCCTCATCCTTTTTAGCTTCATGTTCCTTCTCATCCTTTTGAGTCTCATGTTTCCCCTCATCCTTTTGAGTCTCATGTTCCTCCTTTAGAGGTTTACCACTCCTCAAGGATTTGGCATTCCAAGACTCCTTACCTTCTCTTCTTAGTTTTATAGTTGTGTCACTTGGAAAGTTACCTTGAGGCCTTTAACTTATGGCTTGGGAAAGTTGCTCCATTTGGGTCTTTAAATTTTGAATTAAAGTCTCTTAAGTAGACACTTTTGTATTTACTTATTGGATGAATTCTTTCATCATCCTCATTAAAGCATTTGTATTGTCCTTAATAGATGGCTTTTTCTCAAACTTATAATTGTTGTGGTTGTTGAAAATCAGGTGGTGGAAATAATTGACGATTGAATTGGTTACCACCTTGGTCATTGTTATTACTCCGAGAGAAATTTGGGTGTTGTCTCCATCTTGGGTTATATGTGTTCGAGTATAGATTATTATTTCGATTCACATCATTTAGGATTATTTGGACAATTATCAAACAAACGACCTTAACTACAAAAGACACATGACACTCTTGAATCTTGGACCTAGTTTATACTTGTTGAGCTATAACTTCCATGATATCATATACCATGATATCATAAATCATAATTTTGATTATAAGATTTGGCTAGCAAAGCTCCATTAGCGGATGTATCAACAATGCTTTTTGTTTAAGTATTGATACTATTTTAAAAAGTCGTCATTTGGATCCAATAAGGGATACCATGGTGATGACACTTCCTTAGTAATTCTTTTAATATTTCCTACGCTACATATAAAGATTCCCCTTTAATTTTTTGGTAGGAGGTAATATCATTCTTAAACTTGGCATTCTTTGGGAGTGAGAAGTATTTCATCAAGAGCTTCTCTGCCAAATCATTCCAAGTTGTAATAGAATTAGATGGAAAAAAGTTTAGCCAAGCTTAAGAATAGTCTCACAAAGAGTAAGGAAAAAATCTAAACCTAAACACCTCCTCGGTTTGTTAAATAAAAACTTTGTGCATCAAGTTTTGGCATTGTTGTGGGAGAAGAAAAATATTTTATATTTTCAATATAAAAAATTTTAATTTTTTTGTAATTTTTTTGTGAGTTGTTTGAAAAATAAATAAAACAATTAAAAAATAACTAAATAACTAATTTGTTTTTTTTTTACTTTCATTTGTTATTATTTTTTTAATTTATTAGTTATTTGTTTAGTCTTTTTTTTGTTTATTTCTTTTCTTTTATTTATGTGCTTTTAGTTGTTTATTGTTTATTTTTTATCTATTTATTTTCTTTTTATTATTTATTTATTTATTTACTTTTCTTTTTCTTTTAATTATTTTTGTGATCTAGCTAGTTATTTTTGTTTGTTTTAATTATTTTTCTTTCTCGTTTATCTTTATTTCTTTTTATTTTATTTTATTTTCTCTTTCTCTTATTATAATTATTTAGCATTTTTTTTAATTTAGTACTTAATATTATGTTAGTTAAACATAAAAGATATTTGAAAGCGTGCCGCGACATGGCTTTTATTGAGCCACGACATAGGGCTATGGGATACAATTGGGTTAGGAAAATTATTTCACACTGTGACATGAATGTTTTATACATTGCAACACACAGATCCTTATTTGAATACCGTGGGTTATACATTTGTTCGTGTTGCTGCTTGTATTGAATTTAAAAACCCCAAAAATGCATTTCAAATTAGATCCATACAAATTTATTTTCTTCTTATTTTTCTTTTACAAATCCTATTTTTACATGTCCCAGACATAAATAATTTTGAAGATATCTTTAGAGATTCTTGAAGTTTTATCATCAATATCACCATTTGTGAAAAAAACTTATTCTTTATACTTCTAGCTAAGATTGGGTGCACTAAAGCCCACAACCATGTGACTACAATTTGATGATAAATCTCAAATATATCCAAAGAAGTAAAGGATATAATGATACATGTAGATAATATTTTCATACTTGTAGATTTTGTAATTGTAGTTGTACAAGAAACCATGAAATTGTACAATAAGCACAATGTACTTCTTGGTAGGCCATTCATAGCCTTTACCAAAACAATTGTTAATGTCTATAAAGTGAGCTTCTTGGGAGAGACTATACATTTTCAAGCACATACTGATACAAACTCAATGATGAAGGAGATATTGAGTGAATTAAATTCTACAAATTGTAATGTCTTGCTAAGACATTAAACTAAGCCTTGAATGGGAGGTAACTCATTAAATATATTTTATTTATTTATTATTTTTATTAGTTAGTTATAGTTTTCTTTATTTTATTTTTATTGTCTATTATGTTTCCTTTTTTATAATTTAATGTACTTTATTTTATTTTTTTGTTTTTTGTTAGTGTAAACAATGTTTATTTTATTTAGAAATGTTAACTTCATAAGCGTTTAATAATGTGTGATTCATAAGAAGTACATAGTGATTCTCTTTGTGTTATAAAAATTGAACTAGATGATGGATGCATTACATCACCATTACAAATGGGTAACTTTTTTTTCTCCTTTATCTTTTATTTAAATTTTAAACATTGAGGACAAAATTGATTCTCGATTTTGGGTAAAAGAAAAATTACATATGAAATTATGCATTTTAAATTCTTTATTAAACATGTGTTTGCTATTGTTTAGTTTAGTTAGGGATTAGGGACATTTAGGTCCATAAAAAAACTTTTGATTCAAAATTATTGTGCTTTTAGTTCATTTCAAATGAATGATTGAGTTTTTACATTGTTTGTTTGATATCTTAAAACATTTTTATGGATTATTGTAAGAATTAATTTTTTTATTCATAGTTTGTGTTTCATGCTTGAATGTTAAGATTAAAATAAACTCAAATTGGTGTTTAGGAATCAAATAGTGAAGACTACCTTATGAGATTTTTGACCTGTAAGCATTTTATTATGAGTTATGGTTTTTCTTCTACTCCTTTAAACATGTTTCTTATTACCTTAAATGATTAGATGGTCTCTATAGGTTTTGCATTGAATATTAGGATTTTAAGCATCTTATGAACTATCATATACTTAATTTCACTGCTTAGATTAAATAATTTGAGTAGAAATTAAAATTGTGTGCCTATCATCATTCATGCTTGACTTGTGTGTGTGTGTGTGTGTGTGTGTGTCGGGGGGGGGGGGGGGGGAGGGGGGGAATAACCATTTAAAAAAAATCTATATATGGATCCATTCTCTAAATAAAAGAAGAATAAAAAAGAGAAAAATAAATAGTATAACTAAATATTATGACCTAAAGTTCTTAAAATTAGGAAGATGATTATTACAAAAAAAAATTGAAAACAATCCCTTTGAAGTTAATGAATTTTCATTCATCTTGAAGCATAAATTTGATATTTTTGCCTGATGATTTGGAATGAAGTATGAGATTAGTAGTAATATGGAATATTCACAATTCTAACATTTGATTCCTTTCATGAGATCAATGTTATGCACATTTGATCCATTCTTGTTTATCATATGCGAACCTTTTTGCTTTCATTTTTACATAACTTATATTCGCATATACTTTGTTGAGCACTTGAACCCATAATATCAGTGTGAAATTGAGATTATATCCTTTGAGGATTAGAGTCGAAGTGAATTCGGATTCCTAACACTAGAATTGAGTGAGTCAAACTTGATATATTTTTGTAATGAAACATGAATTTGTGATGTGTAATTGGTTTGAATAATAAAATGTGTACCTTTAGGATGTTGAATTAACTTGTGATTGAGATTTTGATTATGAACTAAAAAGAAATTAAAGTACGAGAAGTTTGGTTTATTTTAGCTTTTACTTTTTTTATTTTTTAATTTGTGCATTTTAAGATGCTTTTAGGTATCATCACTAATAGCCCTCACGAAACTTTAACTCAACCACTAGAGCTACCTAAGGATTTATAGGCTTGATGTATATACTAAATACAACCATGTCAATATATGGAAATGATTTAGATTAGTTTAGTTAGTTTATTTTTTTAATTTTTATATCACTTTCCTTGCTAGAGGATAGTAAAAAGCCAGTTAGGGGTAGTGATAAATGCTTAAAAAGTACTAATATTTCATGATTTTATTGTGATAAATAGATTTTATTATAGCATGTTTATATTATTATTTATGCAAATCTATATGTTTGGAATGACAAGTATGTTTTGTTGTATATTATATGTTTTTAGCTTCAAAACGTATAAATTTGTCAACACATAAAGACCACCATTCGAAGCACTTAATTTTCATCTTAGAAGCTTAAAATATTAAGGCATGTAAGCCTTACATGAAAAACCTACCAATTTTTATGGTGTACAAAGTAAATTTGAAAAAAAGTGAAATGTGTCGCATCAAAGAAATATGTGTGTCACAACGCACACTACTTAGGATGAATTTATTGGGCATGCTAATAATATGTATAACAATAAGGAATATTATGTGCCACAATGTGACCTTATCGATTTGGAATTGACGAAGCTAAACGTACCATGTGTTATGGAGAGGAATAAGTGGTGCCACAACATACCTTCATAAAAATCACATGAAGTCCTTTGTACACAAATATTTTCTTATAAGTAAATTCTTAAGGCTCTTGGTATAGATCATTAGCATATGTAGAAATAGTAGTTGTATTATTTTATTTTCTTAAATTTAGTTTAATTTGTAAACATAAGATATCTTATATTCATAACATATCAGAAACATATCTTTAGGAGGTTTTCTAGATCAAGAAAACTACAAAAGATATGTGTTTGTTCAAGAAGCTTTGAGGATCAATATCACAATTATCTAGTAGGACACTCGTCTATCTTTAATTGATATTGTACATTTGATTTGTATTTATTTTATATACAGGATAATCTTTTTGTATTTTTGAATATTTGAATGTTATTTTTAATCCATTGGTCATGAAATTTAATATGAACATGTTTGGTTGATGTTAACTATGAGAATTTGGCTCTGTTTCCATATTTGTGTAGTTTTATTTAGGTGAAGATTTTTATAAAACAAATAGTCCTAGACCTGAGATTAGGCAATGCGTGGAGGACATGGCATGATTTCTTAGCCTATGGCTCGGTCTTGTCTGGCTAGCCATCTATCCGTCTAACCATATCTCTTGTTAGCCACACCCTGGCAAGTCACATTGGGTCTTGGCTATCCATAATTAGTCTTGGATAGTCATATATTTTCTAATCCTTCCATATCTGATCGAATGATGGTTTGGTTTATGGCCCATATGTTCATTTAGTTAGATGATCTATGGTTCAAAGTTTGCATAATTTTGACTTGCCTACCCATGCCCTTGTTTTATTGTCTAGGCCTTGTTATTGTTAATCTTGTATGTCCTTTGTATTTGTGTTGGAATTTCCATGTACAAAATGCATAGTCTATTTATTTTACTTAGTGTATTGTTCTTCTATGTAAGGTTGATTATTGACGTTTTAGAAATTCACACATGTACTTAGTTAGGTACACTCTATATACAAGCATGTTTACACGTATGATGGGATTGGTTATCATAGTATGCATGCTATATTGTATTGTTTGTGGTTTTATATCATTTTTCTTGCATGTATTTATAGAAAATTACTTAGTGTATTGTCTTTCTCTATTTAATTTTACTTAATGTATTGTGTTCCTATGTGTAAGGTTGATTATTGATGGTTCATTTTATTACCCTCATCATGTGTGATATTACCCCTACCAACCAAGGGTCGGTGAGGTGGTCGACGAGGCCCTAAACAACTGAGAAATTTTCTATAAATACCTCTATTTCTTTGAAATAGTAATTAGAAAAATTGAAATGAAGCTTTGTCAATATTATATTATGTTTTCGAATTCCATTTTAGATTTACCTTTAATGTTTGTTTGATATTTGTGAATCTTGTTTGTGAGAGCAAGATTGTGTATACTTGAGATGGTGTTTGCTAGTGGATTATTGTTGAGGTGGGTACCTCATTTTATTACATTGTTAATAATTGGTGACTGATCATAGTATTGTGTGTAATAAGGCTCCAAAGGAAAGCCAAATTTTTGTTTTGAATCATAATTATTGATAAGGTAGTAAGCGAGTTGTTGTCATAAGTAGTTCAAGGATTTTACCACATAGGCAAAGATTCTATAGGGGTTACCTAATTATAATACTACGTTTGTATGATCTACTTGTGTATTATTATAATCTGAGTATCTCTCGTGTATATCCCAACTCTAATCAAAAATCATCTCTACTTTTCTATTATTTTATGTTATCTTTTCTTTCCTCTATAGCATTTCTATTGTCTTCTGATTATTCTACCTATTGATATTAAATTAAACTGTGTGATTTCTAATTGAATTAATATGCTTTTACTTTCTTCTATTTTATGTATTTTTCACTACTTTTGAGTTGGTGTGAGTCTCCAAAGAGTTATTATCTCCTTACTCTAATTGTTCACTAGGTGTTGGATTCTCTTAGTCATGTTTGTGTGAAATGTTTCTATGTTAGGGTGATTTGTTGGACTAGGTGTTTCTTAACTAAGCCCTCCAGTTTATTAGCCCATACTTACAGTACTTAAATGTGTCAAGTGGTTCAAACATGAGATATCTCCCAGTTTAGAAAAAATATATATCATTGAGTTGATGAACTTTCCTCTCTTATGAGGGCGTTGAATAACGAAGTATTCGATTGCATTATTAGATGGAAACACTCTAGGCGATCAAGGCTCGATCTATGCCATTTATATTAGGTAGTTTAGTAATTTCTCAAGTCAAACCATATCCATATCTAAATTAAAAGAATCAAAAGAGTAATCAAATAAAATGACCCATTCATGAAGTACCCCACTTTTTAATAAAACACTATACTAAGCACAACCTTACTAATAAAGTTATGTTTTTCATTGGGTTGATTAGGCTCAAATGAAATCCGTAAATCTCAACTTGGGATATATAGTCAAATGAAAAGTTAATTTAGCAATCTATAAAGTCAAATCATATCCATATCTAAATTAAAAGAATCAAAAAAGTATTTAAACAAAATTACTCTTTCATGTTGTATCCCACTTTGTTATAAACACTATACTTGAACACAACCTTACTAATAAAGTTAGGTTTACATTTTTTACTATATTGATTAGACCCAAAAGAAATCCATAAATTTCAACTTGAGGTATATAGTCAAATATTAGATAATTTCTCATCACTAATCTGTGTTACACATCCTAGAAAGAAATCCATCTAGTATTTATAATTTCTTATCACTAATTTGTGTTACACATCCTAGAAAGAAATCCATCTAGTATTTAGCCATAAAAAATTTACTATAAATTAACTTAAGAATATAGATAGAAACAAACATATTAAAGATAATACCATCAACTTTTAAATTTTCTAAAACTTTCAAAGAAAGCACTTGTAATCAAATAGTAAACAAGAATGATCATCTGGTAACAGTTCATGCAGAAGAAGACCTGACAGTGATAAGCACTACTAAACCTCAGTTCAGTGCCTAATTTCTTCCATAGCATCCTTTATTAGAAGGCAGACTGGTGTCTTGATCGGGCGTAATGCTCCCCTTCCGTCATAAGGCGTGGTTTCTCACCACCTAATGATGATCAAATCACGATTATGGGGTAGGATTTCCCAATAGATCAGATCGAATTGACCTTTAGCTCATACTACTCCTTCGATACATAATGTAAGTTTTTTGAAAAATAAAATTATCATATCGAATTAGAAGTGCCATGCTATTATTACTCAATATTCATATAGCGCGAAGGCATAATCTTCTTTTTGTCTCTCAAATTAAAAAACTCATTGGCCCGGAATGCTAAACGTTTGGTAATTGCCCCTCTGACCAGAATATGTTTTCAAAATTAAAGGACTTTTTTACTTTAATTATAGATATTTAATCTTTCAATATAAAATCAACTTTATATTGTTCATCCATTAGAATAAAAAGTTAATTTAGTAATGTATAAAGTCAAACCATATCGATATCTAAAATAAAAAAAATCAAAAAGTACTCAAATAAAATGACTCATTCACGAAATACCTCACTTTCTTATAAAACACTATACCAGGGAACAACCTTACTAATGAAGTTAATTTTAGTCTTTCGTTGGGTTGATTAGAATCAAAAGAAATCTATAAATCTCAACTTGAGAAATATAGTCAAATATTAGGTAGGTTATCATCCAACGATGATACTACCTAATCCACGCTACATTTTGAGACTTAAGTTCCTAATTGCGGTCAAAGTCCCTTGCTTAATAATGCAAGGAATATAGGGTTCTTCTTAGGTTTAGATAATTCCTAAAAAAATTACACATTTAAGTACTCTCGGCATTTCATAAATCACCTTAGGAGATTTCATGCAAAATCTAGCACAACTCAAGATTGATTTAGTCAATTATGAATGAGTCTGACATTTGGTGAATAACTAAGGTAAAGAGATGTATACTCATTAAAAACTCTTACCAAGTTTGAAAATAGAAAAAAGAAATAGATAATAGAAAGTAAGGTTAAAATGATATAAATTAATCAAGGAATAGACAGATTAATTCAATTCAGCAGGTAAGATAATAAAAAATAATCAGAAAACAAAAGGCATGCTATAATAAAAGAAAAGATGGCATGCAACAACAAAAAGCAAAAATATTTTCAATTAAGGTCCAAATCTCATATATTGGTACATACACAATATAGACTCAGATTGTACAAACACAAAATCTGAGCATACATAACACATAGATATAACTAAGAAAACCTATATAGAACCCCTAACTATATGGTAAAATCCTTGGATTACTTATGAAAACCAATCGATAACAAATACCTCTATCAGTAAAATCATCTTGCCTTAACTACCTATTACTACTCTCACTTACTACCTATGCAACAACTTGATTCACACACGAATTGGCGCTCTTCTGAAGCTAATACCGCATATAACAATATGATCAATTACAAATGATCAACAACATGACCACAATGAAGTACCCACCTAAATCACAACCCACTAATAAAAATGCCTAAAGTACTCATCAATCAAGAACACTATAACACTCAAGGTAATTTTTGAAACATAATAAAAAAGGCTATGAAAATTTAGCACAACTTTACTTGGTTATCTAATTACCATATTAATTAAAGATATAGGTATTTATAGAAAATTATTTGCTATCCTAGAGCCTTATTAACCCTCTCATTGAACCCACCTAGATGAGGGTAAAACACAATCTTGACAAGGAAATGAATCGCCAAAGCCTTATTGGTCATGGTAGGAAAGGGGTTGGTGAAATGATGGGCGAGTCCATAAAAATTTGATTTTTGTTTTCAAAACTTTCCATATAATTTTTCACAAATAATCATAAATAAAACCACACAAAACCAAAAACACTTAACCTAGCAAGCACACTACGAAAACCACACCTATGATGCGTGTAAACATGCCCACATACTAAATGTACCTAATTGAGTGCATGTGTGTATTATCAATCATCCGTAACCAACCTTACATAGAGGAAAACAATACATTATGTAAAATTAAATAGACTATGTGTGTTGCTAGCAAGACCTTGGATGACGCACAAATATACTATTCCACTATGGAAAAGTAACTTCCAAAAATTGTCTTTGCTTCCAATATATTTAGAGCCTACTTAGTGGGAACCAAAGTCATTGTCTACATAGATCATTTTAGCCATCAAGTATGTTATGAAAAATAAATATGTCAAACATAGATTGATAAAATGGGTATTATTTTTGCAAGAAGTTGATCGAGAGTTTTAGGATAAAAGGAAATCAAGAATTTAGTAGTGGATCACCTCTTAAGGTTAGAAAAAGAACGAAGTGAGGCATAATGAAGCCATGGAAGAATATTTCTAGACAAACCACTCTTATATGTAGCACAAGTAGATATTCCATGTTTTGTAGAAAAAGGCAATTACATTGCTACTAAAATTATTCCAAAAGGATTAACATGGCGATAAAAGAAAAAATTCTTTCATGATACAAAAGTCATACTTTTGGGATGATCCTTATTTATTCAAAAAAGGAAGCAATGGTATATTGAGAATATGTATGTATAAGGAGGTTGGAAGTATTTGTTGGAAAAGAGAAGTTTATAAAAAAAATTTAGTAAAGCCTTGTCCCACATTGCTTTTTTACAATATTTAAAAGATGTATAAATAGTGAATAGTTGGCTATTGGGATTGGGCCCCAAGGGGTACCCACTTTTGTGGAAGGGGAGAGGACCTAGGCAAATGTGATACCACACACGCGCGCGTGCCGCTGCCACCGCCGTCAGTCCGACCGGCCGGCCGTGCCGTGCCGAGCCGAGTCCGAGTGCGTGTGTGTGAGGTGAGGTGGCATTTTATTTTTATTTTTGGAAAAATATATTTTTTTTCAAATCAGAAAATGGTTGTTATATATATATATATTAGAAAAAAAACAACCGTTGTTTTCTTTTACTCATAAAAATGTCCGTTACTCGTATTTACTCAGAAAAATGGTCGTTACTCTTCATTACTCAAAATGGTTGTTATGCTCTCTAACCCCAAACATTACCATTATTATCATAATAGCCACACAATTTCTGAAACCTATAAATAGAGGGCCTCAGCTCTCAGTTTCTACACAACAATTTGCAATCTCATCTCACTACGAAAAAAAATTCTCTCTGCAATTCTAAGTTATTTTTTTTAGTTTTCTGAGCAACAAATTTTTTTGGTGTAGCATTCCGGTCTTCATCAGTGCAGTGAAGTTCTGAGACAGAGATAAGGATTCTGGGTTATTTTATCCTGGGGACGACGGGGTTGTGTTTGGTTGCATAAATTGGGCAGAGTCGCGAAACGTCTTAAAGAGAGCGACCTAGTTCGCGACTTGTTGCGTGTTTTTCAACACACGAACTCGTGCAAGCATACACGATCACAAGTAATATAGATTTGTAAGTAAAGATCGATCCCACGAGGATTTGTTACCATAGTTTGTCGAGTACTAAAATTGTATCTCTCTGATTTTATCCAAATCAATCGTTGGTTAACAAAAAGGTAATAAAAGAAAATAAAAGAAATTTAGGATTGCAATTTTTCACCAAACTAATCCACTCAAATCATGTTATTTTCTTTTGATTTATATTTTTTAGTACATTTAATTTGTCAACCGAAAACTTCTTTTTTAATTATTCATACATCTCTTTCGAGCTCCGTATAAACACACCTCGTTAAATTAATTTACTATATCTCTATGAAAATTAAATTTACCGAGATTCATTACGTTCTAAGTTTTCAAATGGCCACACATACAATTAGGGTATATCTCTATCCTTCATCATACATGTCATTCTATTTACGAGCAATACACACACAAATGCCTTTCTCAAGTTTATTCATGTGCCACGGATCGTTTTGATAAGATTCGTAAATAATCAAAAAGCATTACGCACAAAATAGAACGAACAAATCGAACGTCATATAAATCTATCAAAAATAATTAAAATTAAAGCTTCATAAATTTAGATTAAATGCAACCCTAGAAAAATTAAATTACTTCATAAAATTAAAATAAAAATTACTACAACTACAGAAAATTAAGAAGAAGGAAATAAAAATTAAAACATAACTTAAAACAAATATTTGGCACCACGCAAAACACAACAAAAGCCAAAAATGGCTTCGCGTGTTTTCTGTCAGTCCAACACACAAACACAATAAAAATTACAAACCGAAAAACTAAAACACTCTAAAAACTTTCGAAAATTAAAACTAAATCTCTACTCCAAAAACTACTCCAACCAAACTTTTTACAACTAAAAACTATCTCCTATTTATAGCAAAAAAATACATTAATAAAATATTAAATTAAAATCTACGCGGGGGACAAAATGGTGTGGCGAAAATAATAAATTAAACGCGTGGGGACAAAAAGTGTATCGAAAATGGGATCGAGGGAGTGGGTGGATCCGCGTTGCCGTTTTAATTTTCTTCCACGCCGCCACGTGTCGCGTTCCGATTCGCGGACACAATTAGCGGGACACGTGGCCGGCTCTCGTGGTTGAGGAAACGGGCGCACGATGAATGGTCGCACGCAGCCAAACCTGCCACAACACGGGCTTGATCCCAGCGGTCGCGCTCATTGTAACATGCCACGTGTCACAACATGATTAGCTGAAAAGTTGAGTGGGACACGTGTCATATCTTCATTGGAGGAAAATCGGGTTGCACGCAGAGATCAGCGCACGGGATCAGAGGCGCGCGAACGTGGGGGACAGCGTACGCGGCGTCGCGTCGAGCGGGTGGGTCCCACTTCGCACGCCGGCACAACGCGGCAAGTGGGGCCCCAGCTCGGCGCCGAGCCGCGTGAAGGAATCTTCCCCGCATCCATTCGCTTTGGTCGGGTTTGATCTACACGCGCTAATCCTAGCCGTTTATGATTTGATCGGACGGTCCACGTTGCACGCGTGGATGATGACGCGTGTATTCTTCTCTCCTGCACGAATATTAAACTTTATTTAATTATATTTTGACCCACAAATTTAATTCAAATTACATTTTAAACTTTCTTTAATTACAGTTAAGTAGTTTGCTAATTTTAAATTAAATTTTTAAACTTTTAATAATTAAAATGAAGCCCAAATTTAATTTAAATTATATTTTTGATTTTTAAAAATTGTAATTAAGACTTATATTATTTGAAATTATATTTGTGGACATAAATGTGGCATTAAGTACATTTTCGATACAAATTATTTACTTTTATTAAAATATATAAAAAACAGTAAATACTAATTTATTAAACTAAAATTAACTAAACACAGAGAGAATCTAGCAATTATAATTAATAAAATAGGTGAAAATAACTATATAAAATACAGTTATCAACACCCCCAAACTTAAGTTTTTGCTAGTCCTCGAGCAAAAGGAAGGAAATAAAACAAAGATAACTGCATTTAAAATAGTGATTTTCAAAATATTTCTTTTGTATTTTTAAATTACATAACTCAAAGAAATAAAAGAATTTTATCAAAGCATCAAAATCAATTTAAAAGTATATCACATTTTCACAATGAATTTTAGTGTGTGTGTGAAGTCTTTTCATATTTCATCACATGCAATCCGGATAAGTTTATACAAATATAAAATCAAACAAATTTTTAATGAACTCACAAATCCCATAAGTTTATTTTTCATTTCTCTCTCCACTAATGTAGACAAACACAAAACACCAAATCAATAGGACTTCATTAAGCTTGTAATGTATGGCTTAGGTAAAGGTAGGATGAAGGATAATATTTAGCTTAAATTTTTCCCGAGCATAATATTTCAGGATTGAAAAAGATAATTCTATCATCACAATAATTACTTCCCAATTTGGGATTTATCATAACATACAATACTCTTTTTTTTTTCTTTTTTTGTTTTCTCTTTTTTTTTCTTTTCTTTTTTTTTTCTTTTCACAGTATCCCTTCTTTTTCGGATATAACTTTAAATATTTACTAACAATTGTCACATGTTAATGAGATAAGAACAATAGGTATATCTACACATATATATATATTTTAGATAGGTTTTTGAAATGAGAAAAATATATATGTAAACTTTGAAGCTCAAAAGGGATATACTATGGATAATGTATGTCAAGGTAGATAGAAAGGCTCAAATGATCCAAATATGGCCTAAATCATTTTCTTAGTTACATGTCATCTATAATTTAAGCCTCGAGAAAATCAAACAAATTCTAAAAATTGTGACACCACAAAAATCAATCAATTTCATACTCATATAAACCTTTCTAAATTATCATAGCCACTCAAAAATCAAGACTAGTGCTCATGAATATTTATTCTTGTAAAAACGAAACATACGTAAAAATTATTTATCACTTAGACAATATTCAAATTTTTCAAAGAATTATGCATCATTTAAATACAAGAAATCAAAATAAATCACTATTCATAGCAAAATATCTTCAATCAACCAAACAAAAAAAAAAAAATTTCTAGCGATAACATCCAGAAAGTATTTCAATTAGGTTTAATATATCCACCACCCCCAAACTTAATATACACATTGTCCTCAATGTGTGAAAGTTAAAGAACATATGAGATGGGTTTAAAGAAACTTCCTGGGTTGTTTGATTGGTTAAGCCAAAATTGATTCATTACCTCCAATTTGCACCTACGAAAGAAAAAAATAACATAACAAAATATAAAAACTAATACATGCGAAAATAAATTAAAATAAAATAACATAAACATAAAATAAAATAAAACACATGGGTTGCCTCCCAAGAAGCGCTTGATTTATAGTCTTCAGCTTGACTTCTCAATTTGTTTTTCTTTTGTAGGTTAAGATTTGTGTATAACAAAATCTCAACTTACGAGAAAATTGAAAAATAAATTAAGTAAGAAACAAAAACCATAAATTTTTTTTTGTTTTTTTTTCTTTTTGTGAGTTAAGATTTGTGTCAAACAAAATCTCAACACACGAGAAAATTAAAAAAAAATAAAATAAAATAAAATAAAATAAAATAAACTAACAATAAGCAAATAATTTTTTTTTCCTTTTTGTGAGTTAAGATTTGTGTGACAAACAAAATCTCAACTCAAGAGAAAATTGCAAATTAAAATAAACAACAAACAATAAGCATAAATAAAAAAAAATAAAAAAAAAATTTATTTTTCTTGTTGTGAGTTAAGATTTGTGTGTCAAACAAAATCTCAACCCACAAGAAAATTAAAAAAAAATAAAAAAAAATAAAATAAACTAACAATAAGCAAATACATTTTTTTTTGTTTTCTGTTTTTTTTTTCTTTAAGTGTGTTAAGATTTGTGTATAAAACAAAATCTCAACGCACGAGAAATTTGAAAAATAAATTACACAACCAAAAATAAGCAAATAAAATTTATTTTTCTTTTTGTGAGGTAAGATTTGTGTGTCAAACAAAATCTCAACCCACGAGAAAATTGAAAAATAAAATAAACAACAATAAGTAAATATTTTTTTTTTCTTTTTGTAAGTTAAGATTTGTGTGTCAAACAAAATCTCAACTTACGAGAAAATTTTTTAAAATAAAATAAACAAGAACAATAAGCATAAATATTTTTTTATTTAAAATTTTTTTTTTTGAATTAAAATCAAATTGATTGGTATTAGTATCAACAATGAAAATAGTAAAACAAATCCCCGGCAACGGCGCCAAAAACTTGTTGGGTGTTTTTCAACACACGAACTCGTGCAAGCATACACGGTCACAAGTAATAAAGATTTGTAAGTAAAGATCGATCCCACGAGGATTTGTTACCATAGTTTGTCGAGTACTAAAATTGTATCTCTCTGATTTTATCCAAAACAATCGTTGGTTAACAAAAAAGTAAAATAAGAAAATAAAAGAAATCTAGGATTGCAATTTTTCACCAAACTAATCCACTCAAATCATATTATTTTCTTTGGATTTATATTTTTTAGTACATTTAATTTGTCAACCGAAAACTTCTTTTTTTATTCATACATCTCTTTTCGAAGCCCGTATAAACACACCTCGTTAAATTAATTTACTATATCTCTATGAAAATTAAATTTACCGAGATTCATTACGTTCTAAGTTTTCAAATGGCCACACATACAATTAGGGTATATCTCTATCCTTCATCATACATGTCATTCTATTTACGAGCAATACACACACAAATGCCTTTCTCAAGTTTATTCATGTGCCATGGATCGTTTTGATAAGATTCGTAAATAATCAAAAAGCATTACGCACAAAATAGAACGAACAAATCGAACGTCATATAAATCTATCAAAAATAATTAAAATTAAAGCTTCATAAATTTAGATTAAATGCAACCCTAGAAAAATTAAATTACTTCATAAAATTAAAATAAAAATTACTACAACTACAGAAAATTAAGAAGAAGCAGAAATAAAATTAAAACATAACTTAAAACAAATATTTGGCACACGCAAAACACAACAAAAGCCAAAAATGGCTTCTGCGTGTTTTGCCGTCCAACACACAAACACAATAAAAATTACAAACTGAAAAAACTAAAACACTCTAAAAACTTTCGAAAATTAAAACTAAATCTCTACTCCAAAAACTACTCCAACCAAACTTTTTTACAACTAAAAACTATCTCCTATTTATAGCAAAAAAATACATTAATAAAATATTAAATTAAAATCCACGCGGGGACAAAAATGGTGTGGCGAAAATAATAAATTAAACGCGTGGGGGACAAAAAGTGTATCGAAAATGGGATCGAGTGGGTGGAGCGGCTGCGTTACGTTTTAATTTTCTTCCACGCCGCCACGTGTCGCGTTCGATTCGCGGACACACCAGTGGGGACACGTGGCGGCGTCTCATTGGTCGAGGAAACGGCGCACGATGAATGGTCGCACGGGAGCCAACGGCACAACACGCGGGCTTGATCCGGGCGGCTGCCGCGTCATTGGGAACATGCCACGTGTCACAACATGATTAACCGAAAAGTTGAGTGGGACACGTGTCGTATCTTCATCGAGGAAAATCGGTTGCAGAGATCGCCGCACGGATTAGTAGCGCGACGTGGGGACAAACGGCGTCTCGCGCGGCGTCGACGGCCAGGTGGGTCCCACTTCGCACGCCGGAACTGCGCGGGCGGTGGGCCCCATTTCGAGCGCCGAGCGCGTGAAGGAATCTTCCCCGCATCCATTCGCTGGCTCGGTTTGATCTACACGCGCCAATCCTAGCCATTTATGATTTGATCGGACGGTCCACGTTGCACGCGTGGATGATGAGCGTGTATTCTTCTCCTCCCGCACGAATATTAAACTTTATTTAATTATATTTTGACCCACAAATTTAATTCAAATTACATTTTAAACTTTCTTTAATTACGATTAAGCCCTTTGCTAATTTTAAATTAAATTTTTAAACTTTTAATAATTAAAATGAAGCCCAAATTTAATTTAAATTATATTTTTGATTTTTAAAAATTGTAATTAAGACTTATATTATTTGAAATTATATTTGTGGACATAAATGTGGCATTAAGTACATTTTCGATACAAATTATTTACTTTTATTAAAATATATAAAAAACAGTAAATACTAATTTATTAAACTAAAATTAACTAAACATAGAGAGAATCTAGCAATTATAATTAATAAAATAGGTGAAAATAACTATATAAAATACAGTTATCACGACTCAACCCAAGCAGTTCATACCAGGTTATCAATAATATTGTTTCAATATTGTTATTAACAAACTTGTTTCAATAGTATTCTACACCACTACCATAGCTTGAAGTGTGGAGGCCATTTGGGAGAACAAGAATAACATCTATGATGCTTCTATCTGATTTCTAATGGCCAACTATTTTTAAAGATGCTCTCTTTTATGTTAAAACCTGTTATATGTGAAAAAGAATGGGTAACATTTATAATCAAGATAAGATTCCATTGGATAATATTATTAAGGTTGAACTATTTTATGTATGTAGTATTGACTTCATAAGACCATTCCCACCACCTTTTAGTAACCACTACGTATTATTGGTCATGAACTATGAATTGAAGTGGGTAGAAGTCATTGCTAGTTCTAAATGTGATGCCAAGGTTGTTCTAATATTCCTAAAGAATAACATTTTTACTAGATTCAAAAATCCTATGATAATTATTAGTGATGAAGATAGTCACTTTTGCAACAGAGCTTTTAATTCACTACTAACTAAGTACAAAGTGAATCATAAAGTATCTACTCCTTATAGATTAATCTTAGAGAAAATGGTGAGTACATCTAGAAAAGATTGGGCAGTAAGGCTAGATGATGCATTATAAGCATATTGAACTACATTTAAAACACTCATTAGTACAACTCCTTATAGATTAATCTTTGGGAAAGCTTGTCATCTATCGGTAAAGTAGGAGCATAAAGCCTATTGGGCTTTGAAAGACTTAAATATGTCGTTGGATGCAATTGGTGAGAAGATAATGCTTTAATTGGATGAACTTGATGAATTATGATTACTTGCCTACAAAAATGGGAAACCATATAAGAAAAAGGAAAAAGTATTTACATGACAAGAGTATTTCAAAACATCATTTTGAAAAGGGACAAAAGGTAATACTATTTAATACAAGAATACAATTAATTCCAAAAAAAGATTAAAAGTAGATTCTTATGACGATTTCACTACTAGGATGACAAGCTGTGGAGACATCAAACTTAAACAAATCAAAAAAGAAAGATTTATAGTCAATAAGAACTAAGTAAAACACCACAATCAAGGTCCTCTATCAAAGGAAGTAGTATTGATGACATTAAGGAATGCACCCTACGAACTTGTGGAATTGTCTAGATGAAACATTAAATGTGGTGCCTGTTGGAAGACAATCCAACATTTTTATACTTTTTTCTGATTTTATAAGGAATAAGAGTATAGAGAAATGTTATAATTCTTAAAATGGTTTTGATAGGGCAATGTCGCAATACTTGAAAAGGCTTTGGTAATCATGCATGTTGTGCTACTTTCAAGGAAGTCTTCTTTACCTTTGACTACTTTAATATACTATTTGCACATTAAGGACAATGTGCAACTCAAGTATGAAGGAGGGAATTTCGTTCGTTACTTTAGCTAATAGTTTATCATTTTTATTTTAGAGAGTATGTTGTTATCTTATTGTTTTTCAATTTTTATGATTTTTTGTTTTTAGATATGTGAATAAACTGATGTATATGTTGAAACAAATGTATGCATGGTTGATATGAAATATTTAAACTCAATGATAGAAGTGGTTGTCTTGATTATGATAAGAAATCTAGCATGTAACTATTAAGATACTTACATTAATCATGTAGTACACTTGTTCTTAATTGAAATAATTCATTATCTATGCGCAATGCATGTGATTGATTACTTGTGCTTATTAGGAAAACATTTGTCGTAACTAACACTACTACAAAATGGGGTATTTAAGTCGATATGTAAAGTTAGTTTTTTGAAAAAACCGACTTATAATGAATTTAAAGTTGGTTTGGTGTAGAACCGACGCTACACATAGCATCGGTTAACGTGGAAAACCAACACTACATGTAGGATGTAGCGTCAGTTGACGTGGTGAACTGACGCTATCCACGTGTGTAACATCGGTTGACACGTAGAATTGACGCTACGTCCACATGTAACATCGGTTCGCCACATCAATCGACACTATACACGTGAATAAATTATTTTCTCTTCTTTCTTCCCCAAACAAAAATTATTCCAAGCACTGCATAACTCTCAAAAACGCAAAACCTCTTCCACTCTTTCTCATTTTCCGGCCACCTATGACCACCAATACCAGCGCTGCTTAGTGGGTTTTCTTCCTCTCTAACTTATCTTTTAGATCCCTTATTTTTTTGAGCAAAATACTCAAATTCTTTATACCCATTTCTCACTAAAAAAAACACCATTTTTTCTTCATTTTTTTACTTCATTTACTCTTGTAAGTATTTCTATTAATCCTACGCACTTATTATTCATTTTATTTATGTTTGTAAATTTTTGTATTGTAACATCAGGAGAAGAATATGGACAACACATGGTAATTTTTCTACTATTAATTAATATTTAATTTTTCAATTATTTGTATTATTTAAACTATTTGTTAAACTGATTTTGATTTTTTTCTGCTATTATGTAGTGATCGAATACAAGTTTTAATTTAAGTATAATAGAAAATGAGTAAATTTTGTAAAAAAAAATTAAAAATTTAAAGTCGGTTCATGCGTTGAACCAACTTTAAACGTAAAGTCAGTTCATTACCTGAACCGACTTTAAACATAAAGTTGGTTCACTGCATAAATCGACTTTACATTTTTAAGTCATCATATTTAAAGTCGATTATTAACCGACTTTAAATGTTTGTTTTGTAGTTGTGTAATGTTATATGATATGAATCTTCCCTATTTTATAATGTATTTGAGCATCCGTTAGCCATTCAAGCTTACGTTGAATATATATAGATAACCTTAGTCACCTATTTGAGCCTAATATGATATTATTTATGTTTATAAATCACATTTGAGCTTAACCTAAATGTATTACCTTTATGTTGACACTTTTAGCCACTGATTATGTAAAATCATGTGTAATGTTATAGAGTAAGATGAAAGGTGATGCATAAAAAAAATAAAGGAAAACTAAACTCTCAACACCATTATCCCCATAAAAATAAAATAAATAAATTTGAAAATAAGTTTAGAAGTATTGAGTTGGAAAGAAAAAGAAAAGGAAACGTGGAAAGAAAGAAATAAAAGATATCAAAGAGGATGTACTAAGTTATTGAAGAAAAGATCAATTGTATGATAATGAAAAGTAAGCTAAGATATGGATTAGTGGAGTGGTATGTGAAAATAACATACACGCATGATCTACATTAGTGGAGTGGTATATGAAAAGTAGATGTATGAAACATGTTAAGATTGTAATCTAATGGCATCCTTGTATAAGTCTATCTCTTGAGTGCATTGGATGATATGATTTTCAAGTCACACACACATGAATCATTCCATTAAAAACTTTGTATACCATGTGTTAATGTAATATTAATTGATAGCCATGTGAACTTCTTCATCACAAGATTGTACAATCTTTAAGGGGAATAATTTATATTGAAAATACATGTATTGGAGGAGACATTTTTTATGAATAATGTACCCATTTCTTGATAGTTTAACTATTTAGTTTAACCTTAGCTTTGCTTAAGGAAAAACAAAGAGTCAAGTATAGGGTGCAATAACTCTACAAAAATAACATACCTTAGCCTCTTCAAATTAGCTATTTTTCTTATTTTGTATAAAATATTGTTAAAAAGCCTATCTTAGGTTTAAATATGTTAACGTAGGAAGAACAACATCAAACTAAGCCAAAATGAGCCAATAGGGATATTTTAGGACTACTCGATCAATATAGCTTTAATCAAAGGGGTATGGGTGAAAAACATATTGTCACAAGTTAATCGATCTTATATGGTCTCTATCGATCGAGGTTGATTGATTGATCGAGTATCAATCGAGTGCTTTTGGGTTGAAATTATGACATACTTAGATCGATTGAGAAAGGATCTCGATGATTAAGCAGAACATAAATTGACATATCAACCCTTTTTTACCCTCAACAATCAATCTAAGTCCTTGGATCAAAACTAATACGTTTCTTGAACCAATTAGACCATTTTTAACTTACTTAAAACCCTATTAAGATGTCATAATTCAAACATAGACAAATATAGAAAGCTACCACAAGATTAATTAGAATAGAGAAAAGAACTACAAAAGAGCAAGTAGATTAGATGAGATTATATACAGAGCCAATACAAGTCAAGATGTATATAGGCTAAATTTTATTGTGTAGTGATCTTATGAAATAGATTTTCTACTATGTGAATTTATTCTTTTGAACCAATTATGATTATTTATTTTATATTATATTTAATCTGATTTTCATGATATTGATTGTTTGGTCAACAATTATTCAATAGAAGTAATTAAATATATTTGAGAAAATTATTTTATTGTTTATCATGATTAAATAATGTGTATGTTGTTTCTAGGTAGACATGTATGATTCATATATATGAGATTGATAGTTGCGAACTTAATGAGTAGTATGAAATTTGATTAGCATGAGAATGTGATCCAGTTAATTACTATATGATATGTAGTTTACTTGAAAGATGAATTGGGCGCTAATTTAGATGCAATTAATCTTATAATTTTTATGACAATTACTTGGCGATTTTTAGTCATTCACATGTGTAGGAAATTAAAGGATTAAGATTCATAGATATTTCTCTAATATTTGTCTGCTCATTAATTTAAGAATTTTAGTTATTAGTTTAGTAATTTTCTACAATTAAATTCTTTACTCTCCAAATAGTATTAGTAATATCCAATTGGTACTTTGTGACAAAATAATTAAACTCTATGTAAAATTGATATTCATATTTAAAATATACTATGTTAATAGCATTAATCATCCAATTGTGGTTTGTATTGGGAAGAGCTCGTTGAAATAATTCCAATGCCATTAGTCTCACATTTTTTTTTATTTGTGTAGCCTAAGTTTCTAATACGAACAAGTTTTGATCCAAATGCGATACAATAGCAAAATGAGATAAATAAAGTTTCCTATAAAATTACAAAAAAAAATCTAGAAAATATAAAGTTAGTCTACAACAATCCTATGCCATCATATGATACAAATTGTCTAAATCTGAAAAATCAAAAGGAACCAAAAAATTAACGATCATAAATAATTTAGTCCAACAATTTGAATTAACCATATCAAGTAAATTCAATGCTTGTTTTTGTACCTACCCAAAAAATAATCAAGTACATAACTAAATTGTTATATCATAAGTGGGCTTTGATACCAATTACTAGTTTTGAAAATTATTTTCAATACAAATTCAATTTTTAATAACCAAAATAGCTGAAGCAATTGGTATTGGGCATCAAAAAATTGTCTAAGGAAATTCTTATGATATTAATAATTTAATTATAAAAAATTAGAACAAGAAATATACTTTGTATATTGTGAACAAAGAGTTGGAACTTTTGGGCTTCCAAGCCTTGTCTCCCAACGAGTGAGAATATGATTCGTGGGTGATATGCGCCTAAGAAGCATGCAATTAGAATTACAAGAATGGATTAGTTTTTAATATCACATTGTTATCTAACTATTTTATAAATTATGTTTTCATAATCATGGAGTATATTTTGATGTATTTCAAATATTTAGGACTTAAAAGATACAAATGAAAAAGGATCAAACAAATCCTCAGAATAAGGGGCATAATTGTCATACAATGTAGGACTTAAATGCAAACATTCATACAAGATACATCAAGGATGGATCAAAACATAAAATTTGAAAAATTAAGGTATGCCATGACATGAGTATATGTGCATCACAACACAACACTTTCAAGATGAATTTACACAAAATTGGGAACAAGGTCACGCTACGGTATAAGTTGGTGCGCGCCGTGACCCGTGCAATAAGATTTTCTTTCCAACTCATAATTTGAAACACATATTTATCCAAACTATTTTGTATTTGTTAGATTATCATTTTTATTGTTTTAAACCTTTACAACCCTATTCCTAACTAAATTGTAATTTTTTTACTATAAATGTGTAGCTAGGGTTAACAACAAAAGCGTCCATAGATTTTAGGCATAGAAATTTACATAAAATTATTAGGTCTATAGATAATTTAAGGCTAAAAATAAGATGGAATTCAACCATTGATATTAATCATTAGATTTTTCTTCTTCTTATTTTTCTTCTTAGTCTTTGATTATTTTAATTATGATTTTTCCAAAATCCATACCTAGCTAATTTATTTATATGATTGTAAGCAATTTCCAACACCTAGACTATGATTTTAATTAATAAAATATTATGATGATTTTTAGATTCAATTTTTGACTTTTGATGTATTTAATTCTATGTTTAAATTCCTAAACTATATATATCTGAATTAGAGTGATCAACTAGTTTATTGCATATGTATGTTTAATGTTAGTCTAAGATTGTTTGTATGTGATAAGAATATAATTAATGATATTCTTATTCAAAGTGCTATCTTGTTGCTTTGTGATAGTATGACAAGTATGGTTGATACCTTCATTAAAGGTTACTAAGAATTATAATCTTGCATAATTTAGTGATCTTCTTTTTAGAACTTAATGCAATGCACGAATTATCTTGTAACTATGACTAGGTTATTCTAATTTAGGTTGGTTTATGATGGTATTATAAATCAATTACAAAGTAAGAAAATGTGCATTTAAAGTCTTGTCTTAATTGCATAGATTTTTCAAGCTAAAGTTAAGAATTCAAGGATAGCTCTAACATTGATTCATGATATAAATGGCTAGACTATAGGCTAGTAGTAAGGATAATCTCATAATCACATATTTATTTTAATGTGTGCCTTCATGTATTTTAATTAATGCTCTATGTTTTATTTTTATTTAGAAACATTTTTCAAAACTCCCTTTACTAATTTACTAACAATTTAATATGTAACAATCTTTATGTGATCAAAACCTTTGTTCTTAAGTTAATTACCATTTACATAACTTGATAGTGTATATATGCATGTTCTAAGCATATCAGTGGGAATCTTTACAAATTCCAAGTTGATTAAAAACTTGATTCTAGTTCTCCAACTAGAACCCCTTTATTATTACGTGAAGACTATTATTAATGGGAAATAATTTTCTATCAATAAAATCTTCTCTAATCACTATGGATTTGGGTTAAATTTTTATCTCACAAAATTCCCTCAATTAAGACTAGAAAAATTATGTCAATTTCATATGTTGGCCCGTCATATCATGGAGGATAGAATGCATTTAAATAGTTTCTATTTGAATTATTTTGATTTGGATTAAGATCCCTAGAATATCTCAAATTAAGAATTCTATACACAACTTGATTGGTATCTTATTCCCATTACCTTAGCTATCATTCACGCAAATAAGGAGTCTAACTCTAATCGGTGTGATACAATTTAATTCAAAATTAAATCTAGTTTTATAATTACTAAAATTTCATTCTTATCCCACGTATATTTAAATGACTACCATACATTTAAACTTAATATTTTAATTTTTAATTAATTCAAATAAATATTTTCTTTAACTAAACATCACTTAATTAATTAATTGAATTAATTTGGCTATGTCAAATTACTATTTTATCCTTACATATTTATTTGAAATTTATGTTTATCATAAAATATTCTAATAAATAAATATGTATTTTTGTCGTATGAAATAATTAATTCCAAATTAGTTATTTATTTATTTCAAAAGCAATATGGTTCACTCATTGTTATGGAGAAAATTCGATCCTCTATGAATTCATGCTTAAATAAAGCATTGATACATTAATTAACCCATTAACTAATTATAAATTTTTAGTAATAATCTCATAGTTACTATATTACAAACCAGAGATTAAAAAATCTCAAATATTATAGCTATTATTCACCCAACACAATATATATGACTAATCCATTGATATAACCATTATGTTTGTAATATAAGGGAACTGATATCTACAATCATCCATAGTAAGTTTGTAATACGATTAAGATTATTAAATCTATTTTACCTCCTCTATTATATCTTTTCCTTGATTACTCGTGATGCATATGAATAAGTATCTATAATCATATTATAGATTACGTGTAGTCATTTAGGCTCTAAATTGCAAAACAAGGAAAGTGAGCTCACAAAGTGGATTCACATCTTGTTAAATAATCTCCTAATTCACTATAAACACCAAGATATCAAGATATAAGGTTTCTTAGCCCAACATTTTAGGCACAACCGAATAAATCAAATACCAAGGTGCTATAGAAAGGGGCGGCCTAAATCACCACAAATTAAAATAATCATGTACATGGTCATCGAGTAAACATACACAAACAATTATGAGAAAATAGATATTAATAATATTTTTAATATGTCTGATCCAACCCTGTATAATCAACTATTATATAAAGTACCCCTAGCTATATGTCTCCACATCATTCACCCTAGATAAAGATCACTCAATTTTAAATGGATATGGGACATACTAGTTACTCAACTGAGAATCACATTATATAAATTTAATTAATTGTTATTAATAATTTCATTATTATATATATATATATATATATACTGATATACCGAGTTTTATAATTTATTTGAAGAATAAATTAATAGAAGTAATTAAATGAGATCTTGCTTTTATTTATTTTAATTTCAGCATAAATTTAAGTACAAACTCATTTTCATTTAGAACTCTATCATAATAGCTAAATCGATCCAAAAGGAACTCTAACAATTAAGCAGCTACTAGATCGATCAAAATTTGATTGAGGATCGATCAAGAGCTCTCAAATTGAAAATTGTTAACGCTAGATCAATTAAGCTATGGTCTCAATCGATCAAGAAGTCTTGTCACCATGCGAATCTAGTGCTTTTCATCCCAAGTTTTTAATCTTGGCCATTAGATCAAGAAAAATAGAATCCTATTTGAATTAGGCTCAAGAAATACATTATAAAAACAACATATTAAGCTATCAAACCATAAAAAATTGATACAAGGACTAAGAGATATCAAAGAGCATACCAACGGAAATTTTTGGAGGAGATTTTGAAGAGAAGATCGAAGATTGAGGTTATATTGGCTTCATCCTCTATTTTTCATTAGCTTTTCTTAGTCCTCTTCTTTATATTTTTCTTTGAAAATAATGTTGATTCTTGAAGAATCAATGACTAGCTAATTTAATAATGTTATGAATTATTTTATTTTTCATTATTGATTCTTGATATGTTCAATTTTATGTTTGAATTTCAAACCTATGCATGAAAGAATTGGAATGATCAACTAGTTTATTCCATATATGTGTTCATTTCTAGTTAAAGATATTAGTCCATAATTGCTAATGTTCTTATTCGAAGTAGTACCCGGTAGCTTCTGTTACAAGTAGGATTTAATGTCTAGGTTAAAGGTTATCAATGGATTTAATCTTGACTAGTTTAGTTATTACCTTTATAGATCTTAATAAAATGAACGGATCAAATTTAGTAATCATACTTACAAATTATTCAAAAGTTAGGTAGGTTAATAATTGAATTGTTAATTAATTACATAATAAGAAAATGTATGAAATCTTAAGAGTATCTAGATTTCTAAAGCTAAAGTTAAGAATTCAATAAGAGTTTTAAAATATGAATTTGTTTAGGATTTGAAAAACTAATTTCAATTCATGATATGATTAGTTGAATTGTAGGCTAGTGATGCAGATAGTCTCATGATCACATATCTCTCCTCATTTCAATTTACTTTTACTTTTTAATTTTTATACTTTAGTTTACTAAAATTTCTAGTTCTTGATTCTGAGGAGACTGCACAATGCAACAACGATACTCTTACAACTTGAGATCAAAAGGAGCAATAGATCCAGTGCCAAAAAGTACAACATGATCTACTTTTTCAAGTGATTTAGAAACTAAAAAGAAAGACATGGATAATATTAATCCAAATTTAAAAGAGCTAACTGCACCTAACATGGAGTAGCAACCCTTATGCATCGTATATCCCAACTTAGAGGTAGGTTTTGAACTTAAATCTTAACTAATTCATATGTTACATATTTTTAAAAGTTTATGTGAAGGAGTTTAATGCAGTCTAATTAATCATGAAGCTAATAGGGATTACTGAAGAATAAGTCAAACTTAGAGCTTTTTCCTTTTATTTGGTAGATAGTGCTAAAGAGAAGCTTGACTACCTTTTTAGTTACCATCAATATATGATACATGCTCGAAAAGAATGCTCACTTGGTGATTTATAATAATTAATTAAGAGAATTAAGTTTCAATATTGCATTTTTACTTAATTATATTACAAAATATGTTTTCATAATCAAGTGGTATGTTTTGATGTATTTTAGGTCTTTGGAGAGAATTTAAGTATCTAATTCTAGTGATTTTTAATGAGAAATGAGAATTTGAACCAGTGAAATATATCATGTATCTCCTCATTTAAGGGGTATATATATGTATAACATCTCATGTACATAACATGGTACGTATTAAGCGACCTAGATACGCAGTCACATGTGCAGTAAAATTACACATGAACTAGTTTAAACAGAAAATAGATCGCTACAAGCATTACAAATAAGTAAGGGGAGGTTGTTATATACAGGTTGCTCGTGGAGAGGGAGGGCCATGATTACGTCGGAATACCATAGCTTTACCATAGCTTTACCAGGCCTTGACATCCAAGACCTCACAGTTTGATAATGAGGTACTTTTGTAGACTGGGTTTGTACACTTTACCAAGTTCATTAGGCCTAGGCCATTTGTTGAGCCAACCCTATATCCTTGTTTTAAGAGAGTTTTTAGCTTCTCGTTTTTCCTTTATAAATAGTAGGAGAATTTACTTTTAACTCTTTACCTATTTTTAACTATGTAATTATATTCAGAGGATTTCAGCATGTTGATTATTCAAAGGTCATTTTATTCTTTCGTAAGGTAACTCAAAAGCACTTGATAATCATTTCAGCTCATTTATTTAACGTCATTTACGGGGATTCAGGTCGACCCTATATCATTACTTCTTGATTTGATACGAACTTCTCACTTTAGGTAATTATTCATCCTCTTTCTTAATATCGCATAAGGGAAAATAAGTGAGGTCTTCAAAGGGAACCCTTTCCAAAAATGTTTCTCCTAGTCATATTCCCTCGAGGTTGTTATCAAGGATTGTTAATGAATGGATTTTCGCTCTTCCTACTTCCTCGGGGTCCAAAGTGGTGTCTACCTCATCCTCATGGGGTTCAATTTCTGTTATTAGGATTCCCATGTCTACATTCACCAAGGTACCTCACCTAAAAAAGAAGAGGGAAAACAAGGGTGAACCTACACATAGAACCAAAGATAAGCATCAAATTGAAAAGATGTTGAGTGTTTTAATAGTCAAAGATTTAAAAGAAATTAGAAAAATATATAAAATTCCAGCCCGTGTAAGGTTAATGCCAATACCTCCCCATTTATGCGATGTTGATGATCTGCCACCGGAGTGGTGGGTGATACATTTAGCGACCTTTAAAATAGGTTTACATTGCCCCTTTCCTAAATTGGTGGCCCGTGCTTTGAGCACTTTTGATATTAATTTTGCACAAATAAATCCAAATGGGTGGCAAACTCTTTTATGTCTTTCTGTGGTAGTTAGAGAGCATAGAATAGACCTTGAAAATGATGAATTGAGGTGTTTATATTGTTTAAAATGAATGGGTTAGACAAAGGGAGGGCGTACATATCTTGTGTTATAGGCCACGAGTTGCATCTCAGACTTCCTGATAGCACCTCTGGGTGAAAAGATAAATACTTTTACATTACTAGGGATATTTGGAGTGATGGGGTGGATTTTCCAATTAGACACACTTGGAACCCTAATTTTAATACTACACAACCATGTGCTAGTGAGCTCATGAGTAAACTAGATATTAGCGGTAAAGAAAAAATAAGGCGGATTGAGCCACAAAATACCTCGAATGAAGGTTATCGCGATATGCTGACTATAGCTTGCTTAAAGAAGTTTGGGGTGTGACGAGGTTACACGAACGAATATCAAGGTCGTTATATATTTTATTTATTATTTATTTGTATATGTTCATTATATATATTTATACGTTGTTGGTGAAATTTATTAATGTATATATGTATCTTAGAGGGATGGACTATTCGCACATTGATTTAGGAGATCTTATTGACATTTCAAGTGTACAAGAGCTGGCTCCCACCTATCTGCGTCTGGAGTGCATGACCCCTTCACCTACTCAAGAAGATCTGTTCGTGAATTTAGAGTTCGATGCTACCCCTGAAGTTGTAATTCCTTCATCTACCTTGGTTAATTCGAGCTTGGTATCACCTCACGATCTGGAAGTGTCAAGAAAGAGGAAAGTTAGGGATTATACCCCGGGAATATAGGCGATGGATATGGATGATTTTGAGTTTAATGAGGTCATCCTGAAGAATGTCATTGTTTTAGAGACCCCCGTTACTTATTTTAGCGAAGGGATTTTTGAGAGAACAGATCTTAAGAGAGATTTGGCCATCATTTTGGAATAGAAGTTGGGAGGGCACATGTGAGAGCAGTCTGGAAGAGCGAAGGGGGAACACATGCAGAATTGATTACAACTTTCATTTGATATACAATTTTCATTTGTTTTGTTAACTCATATTGTTTGTAGGCGGTGTGTTTAGCGAGGGAAGCCAAGATGTCACTACGGAGTTATAAAAGTGAGGATCAAGCTAGCCGGTGGCAAATAGCCAAATATGAAAGGTCGATAAAATACAAGGATGTCTTGATTGCCGAGAAGGATACAAAAAATTTGAATTTAGAGAACGAGGTGATTGATAAAGTGGAGAAACTAAGGAAAGTGGACACATACTGTTTTGAGAAGGGTGAAGTTGCTAAGCACTTCAAAAATCTTACAAAATAGGTCGATGAAAAGAACATCGTGCTTCACGAGCAAATTTCTACCTTGTCAACTCAAGTTAGTTTGCTATCTATACTAGTAGATACACTAAAAGTGGAATGTACTAAAGCCTGTCATAATGGTGAGAGCTTTGTAGTAAATAACCTCAAACTGCATGTTGAAAAGCTAGGCTTGATTGCGCCTTACCTGTCATTGATGCAAGCTCTTTAGAGCAATAGGCCCAAGACAGTTAGGGCTGCTACACCGCAAGGTTCACCTCATGATATTGGAGCCACCTTGAGTCATCAACGTGACGGGGTAGTAGTGGAAGATGCTACTCCTTGATAAATTTATATATATATATATTGAAAGTCAAATGTAAATGAAATTTTTGGGACTTGAAATCACTTAATTTTAAATGTTGCATTTATTTTTACATATATATTTTGCCTTGGATTGAAATATATACATTTTGCTTGAATTTAAGTTTCTCTGTTAGTGTGGTATATATAATTTAGATTATTTGAAGCCATGTTGATTTTAATATCATTACTGAGCGATATAATAACTTTCAAGAAGTAATCATAGTCCGTTTAACTTAATGGATTATAGCAAAGTAGATTTGGACGATATGCTTGAAATGGGGTTATTACCATCTAAAAGAATACTCCCCGTGATAGGAGGGTGAGCTATTTCTAATTAGGGTGAGAAGATAAGTTCAACCTTAGTCATGATGCCAGTTTCTCTTGATGCGATAAAACAAGTTTTTTCTCCTACTCTTAGCGAGGAGTTTAATCAAACCCCTCCCAAGGTTGTGAAGGGAAAAATGAATGAAAAACGCCCTATAATTACTAGGTCATCTACTTTATTTATGAGTAAGGCATTTATTAAGAAATCACCTCTTGATGAGGTGTCCGCTTTAAAGGAGGATATTAAGCCTTTATAGAGTATATATCCTCCCATGAAAGATAAAGGTCAAATAAGTAGGGTCAAGAATCTTTTCAAAGATGGTATGTTTAATGCATCTCATGCGCAAGAAGAATTATATCATCATTTTGGAGTGCCTAAAGATCGTCCTTCCATTTATGCAATCCGCAAGAGAGAGGGGGGATCAATGTGGCATATGATAGCAAGACGTATGTTTGATGTAAGTGATATGCAAAATGATAGTTCATAACAAAGTGGATTGGTATGTATTTATTAATATATTAAGTCTTCTTTTTTAGGCTATAGCTGTGGCGAAAGATGTAGAGAAAGAAGCAAATGAATGCATAGATCAAGAATTATGCGTGTGGAAAGAGTGATGTAAAGTCTTGATACAAGATTTATCGAACTCTGGTGAAGACTTAAAGTTAGCACATCTTGAACAGGAAAAATATAATGACAAAAGGGATGGCTTGCGCCAATTAGTGGAGTATTGGAAACATAAGGTGCTTGAGAAGGAACAAACATGAGGTTGTAATAATTTGTTTGTAATAATGATATTTGTAATAATGTTTGATAACAATCTACGATATCATATGAACCTGATTTGGTAAATGTGTTATCCAAAAGCATGATGACATTCTCACGAGCATATTTTGCATCTCGAGTGTGGGGTCAGGGGACTCTACCTCTAATCATAAGGCATAGGACGTATCCCATATCCCGAGTAGGGGGTCTAGAGACTCCACCTCCAATCATGAAGCAATGGTACATATCTTGCATCTCAAGTGAGAAGGTCAAATGACTTCCCAACTTGGGGGCATGAAATAAGACACCCAAAGCATGATTGTGAGCATATTCCACATCTCGAGTGGGGGTTAGGGGACTTCACCTCGAATCACGAGGCATAGGACATATCCCGCATCCCGAGTGGGGAGTCAAGGGACTCCACCTCCAATCATGGGGCATAAGACAGGTCGCATATCGAGTGGGGGAGTTAGAGGACTCCACCTCCAATCACGATTTAACCTTACTAGTAATAACTGATTAGAAATTCATCTCATATATAAATATGTACTACGTACAAAGCATTTACATGTAATATTTCTTAAGAAGTTCTCCATTCCAACTCAAACACTCCTTTAGGCCATCGCATTCTATAAAGTAAGAGCTTGCTAGCATGATATCATATATTTGATACGGGCCTTCCCATGTGGCAAAACATTTACCCGCATTAGTTTCAACTTTGTTGCCGAGTGCTCTTTGCAAGACCCATTCCCCAATACCAAAGCTCTTGTGCTTGACGAATTTGTTATATGTATTTTGGAGTGTTCTTTTTTGTGATTCAAGTCTTATTAGAGCCTCTTCTCGTTTCTCTTCAGCTAATAACAAGTCTTCTCATCATAAGCAATCATTTTCTTCATTATCAATATTGGATCGAAGGGTAGGTTCTTATATATTAAGAGGTATGACTGCTTCAATGTCGTAAACGAGAGAAAAAAGGGGTTTCTCATGTTGTCATTCTAGGAGTAGTTCATAATGCCCAGAGGGCACCAGGAACCACACATCAACCTATCTTCCTATAGCCCCTTCCAAAAAATTTCATAGTATATTAATGAGGGTCTTATTAGATGATTCAACTTGTTCATTTGCTTGTGGGCGGTAAGGGGTGGAGCGAGATAATTTGATACCTTTCTTGTCGTTGAAAGATATGATTTTTTGTTTGATGAATTGTCTACCATTATCGGTAACTAGTTCATGAGGTAGGCCATATCTGTATATAATGTTATGCCATATGAATCTCTCCACATCTGATTCTTGGATTTGAGCTAAAGGTTCCACCTCTATCCATTTAGTAAGATAATCAGTTGCGACGATGATAAACTTTCTTTGACCTAAAGCGATGGGTATGGTCCCATGATGTCCAAACCCTATTTCTAAAATGGGAAAGGGCTGATAATAGATCTTAGGTTAGTGCCCAGACGGTGTGGCACATTGGCATGTCGTTGGCATTTATCGCACCTTTTGACATAAGAGATGCAATCTTTAAGAAGCATAGGCCAATAATAACCCTATCGAATAATCCTTTGAGAAAGTGTTCTTCCACCATAATGAGCTCCATATTGGCCATCATGTAAATCACTTAAGACTATCTGAGCCTCAGCTGTAGGTAAGCACTTAAGCCATGGGCCACCATGATTCTTCCTATACAAAACTCCCTGAACGATGGCATAGCTCCCTACTTTTTTCATGAGCTTACGAGCTAAGTGCTTGTCTTCGGGAAGAGTACCATTAATAAGATATTTTATATATGGCTTCAACCAAGAATCATGAATAGTATGTATAACATTTGTTCACGTTTGAAGTTTTACTTCACTTGGGGTAACACTAGGTCTTCATAAATAATATACTGGGATGAATCTCTTTAAATCAAAGTTTACCGTTGATGTTAACATGGCTAAGGAATTAGTGTGGGTGTTTTCTCCTCACGGTATCTATTTGATCTGAAAAGTTTCAAATGCAGCCTTTGCTTTTTTCACCTCCAGTACATAAAGTTTCATTCTTTCCTTCTTGGCTTCAAAATCGTCATTGACTTAGTTTACTATTAGCTGTGAATCACTATGAATTAACACCTTCTTAGCTCCAAGGGTTATCAATTGCTACAATGCCAAAATTAAGGCTTCATATTCCACGACATTGTTAGTTGCTTGGAAGGTGATCTGAAGGCATTTCTCTATTAAGGCTCCTATCGAGGTGAAGATTACTATTCCAACTCTTGCTCCATGTGAATTGCTTGCGACATCTACGTATACCTTCCATAACTCCATTTTAAGGGACGATGTTTCTGTTGTGAAGGTTGACCCAATCTCATGTATTGAATTACATTCTTGGGTATTCTCATTCATCCATTCTGTGATAAAATCTACTAAGATTGTCCTTTGATTACAGCCAAAGGTTTATAATGTATTTCAAATTCATTGAGCTTAATAGTTATTTGAGAAAGACGGTTGGATAGATCAGGTTTGCACAAAAAAAATTCAAGAGATAAGGAGTAAGAACCACTACCTTGGGTGCACCAAAATAATGTCTAAGTTTTTGTGCCGTCATTCTAATAGTAAATCCCACTTTATCTAGAGAAGGATATTATTGTTGAGCTCCTGTTAATGAATGACTCACATAATACACAGGGTATTGAATTCCTCCATGGTCGACCACTAATACCGCACTGGCAGCCTTGTTTGTAAAGGACATGTACATGTATAAGTCTTCACCCATCATGGGACTAACTAAAAGAGGTGCTCTTCCCAAGTAATCTTTATTAGATAGGAAAGATTTTTCACACTCGGTATCCCATAAGTACTCCGTGTTCTTTTTGAGTAGCAGAAAGAACGGTAGGCACATTTTTGATGCAATTAGAAATGAAATGACTTAATACTGCAATACACCCATTCAATTGTTGGACTTCCTGAAGACACCTTGGGGATTTCATGTTGACTAAGGCCAAAATTGTATTTGGATTGGCTTCGATACCCCTTGACGTGACTAAGTACCCCCAGAAAATTCACTGTTTGGGATTGAGGCGCATTTTATAATTCTGAATTATATCAAAGACTTCTTAGAGGTCATTAATATGGTCTGTAGCATATTTAGTTTTAACCAACATTTCATCGACATAGACCTCCATATTTCAGCCTATTTGGTTTTGGAACATCTTATTCATCATTCTCTGATAAGTAGTGCTAGCATTTTTTAAACCGAATGTCATCTTCGTGTAATAGAACGTCCCTTCTTCCGTGACAAACACTTTTTTTTCTTCATCCTTGGGATGCATTTGGATTTGGTAGTAGCCTGAATGATCATCCATAAAGCTCATTGATTCGAATCCAGTTGTGGCATATACTAATTGGTCTATATTTGGCAAATGGAAACAATCCTTTAGTGTTGCTTTATTCAAATCTATGAAATCCATGCACATTCTGTGCTCACCTCCTGCTTTGTTTACTAACACCACATTTGATAGCCATGTTGGATACTGGACCTCTCGATTCCAACCTAAATTTTTTAAGGACTCAATCTTCTTTTTGATGATTTCATTCTTCTCTCTAGCAAATTTCCATTTTTTTTGTTGGACCAACTTTTTGGTATGATCTAAACACAACTCATGGGAAATGGTATCTAAATCTATGTCGGGCATGTCCTCAGGTTTACAAGCGAACAAATCTTTGTTACTTTTCAAGAAACCAATATGGGTAATATTAAATGAAAGGGATAGTGCACCATTGATTTTAACATATTATTTGCTCTTCATGTATCCTATAAGGATCATATCATATTCACTGTGGACCTCTATGGTAGTTCGTTCACTTGTATGCAATTTCTTAAATTTGTGGAGGTGACTTGTAACCATTAGTTGCTATTTTGAGGTTTAGGGTAACACATTCTTCATGGCAGCAATTTCTTAAATTTGTGGAGGTGACTTGTATCCTTTAGTTGCTATTTTGAGGTTTAGGGTAACGCATCCTTCATGGCAACATTGTAGCAACTTTGTGCCCTATCTTTTTCCCCTTCAATTTGTCATATCCCATCGGCGGTAAGATATTTAATCAACTAATGATATGTTGAAGGCACTGCTTTCATTTTACGTATCCACGGGCATCCCAAAATAGCATTATAGGATGTGGGAGTATTTAAAATAATGAAGGCTGTTAAAACTATAGATCTTTCTACTGACATTGGTAGGCGTATGGTTCCTACCGACATTGTTAAATTGCCATTGAAACCAACAAAAGGCATTTATTGCAAGGTGATTTCTTTGAAGTTTATGTTCATGTCAAGTAGAGCGGATAAATATAACAGATCGGATGAACTACCATTGTCAACTAATATCTGACATACCTTGCAATGAGTTATTCACACTATGATTATGATAAGATCATCATGGGTATCTAGGCATTCTTTGTATTTGAAAGTAATAGGATACGTAGGTCCTTCAATGTCATGCCATATATTAAATGTCTTGTGTCTCGAGCCTCTCTTACATATCTTTTCTAGAATTGTTAGAGTGATCAACCATGGTGGGTCCACCATGTATGGTGTGTATTATCCGCACATCCCCTGGTGGAATGGGGTGTCCTCTATTTGGTTCATTCCAAATTGTAATTGATTTGTCCGGTGTCTTGACCCTTCTATCTGAATTTTCCCTTTGAGTCTCTTCTCATGGATTCTTGGCTTTATCAACTATATCCCCTAGATACCTTTCTGAAAGTAGGTGTTCAATTTCCCATTTTAAATGGTGGAAATCCTAAGTCCAATGCCTCGTGTCTCTATAGAACTCGTAGTATTTGTTGGGATTCCTAAGTGGGGCTTTCATAGGTGGTAGCCAATTTATGTTATTAAGGTGTTCCATTCGACGAACTACTTCCACCAATGTTACATGTAATAGGGTCCATGAAAGGGAGATAAAGCTCGGTTCCAAGTGTGGGGATTGTTCTTTGGTCTAAAGGCAGGTTTGAAATAGGAAAAGTTAGTATGCTTATCGCCCATAAGCCTTCTATCTTCTTCACTCTTCCTAAGGGGGGCCACCTCTGGTTTTTATTAGCCGATGGTTTGCTTGATTTCATCTCCCTTTCCATATTAAAATTTTTCTTAGTTTCCTCATAAACAACGTCTAAGAAACGTGGTGTGGATTTCGTTAGTTCTATAAAAAGGCCATTATCACGCTTTATACCTTTTTGAAAAGCTTCTATGGCTATAGAATCGTGTCATTGACTAATTTTGATCTTCTCCATTTTAAATCTTCACATGTAAGCCTTAATTGATTCATCCTCCTCTTGGATCATCGAAAATAGGTGATGTGACTTCTTCTTGATAGGTTTGTTACAAGTGTAATTGGTAATGAATATTTTGACCAGAGTGTCAAAGCTAGCAATACTCTTAAGCGATAACTCCATAAACCATTTTTGGGCCGAATCTTGGAAAGTAGCTGCAAATAACTTGTAGTACATGGATTATCGTTTATCTTTGGATAGGTTGACCGCAGCCATGACCATTTTGAATTGAAGAACATGTGCAACAGGATCTTTAGTTCGCTTATATGCAGGACATTTAGGGGCATTAAATTTAGGGGGAGGTACTATTAACTCAATGAAGTCAGAGATAGGAGACGTAGATAATTGATTACAAACATTTTCAATATCACCCCAAGGCTTCGCCTTTTCCTGTGTCAAAAATTTATCATTAACCTTTATCCACATCTTTTCTTCCATCTCTTTTAATATTTGGTCTAATTCTCCACTCAGATCATACAATTGAATGGGTTCAATTATTGGTCCATAAGTTAGAGGATTTGGACAAGAAGTCCCCCCAATGATAGGAGGATCAGAAATCTTGTACGGGTGTTGCTCCCTTACCACACATTGATAAGGATTTGATGTATAAGTTGCATGCTCTCTTTTAGGAGGCTGACGTACCATTTGAGGGTTGCGAGGTGCAAAAAGGGAACTAGTTGTGTCTGAGTAGGTTTTTTGTTCTAATCAAGATCTTAATTCCTTGTTATCCTTTTGACATTCAATGAAAGCATGTTATAATTCTGTAATCTATTTTTGAAGTCCTTGTATCATCGCATCTCCTTCATACATAGGATTATCTGAACTGTGGCGTGGGGAAATACCATAAGGTTGTGTAGCCTAGGTGGTTGGACCCACATCAAGCAAGGTTTACAACTACTCCTCGCTAGCTGAAGTAGGCCTTAAGGAACGGTTTGATAGTGACCTGATGGGTGAGGAGTAGAGCGTTCTATTATTAAGGTCACATTCTAAAGCCCTTGGAACGAGGTCGTCTAGTTGGATAATGGATGGATGATCCATCTGGAGTTTGACACTGGTAAATTCTCTTAAAATAAAAGCAGTTCTCAGATGCTGGATTAAAAAGATTTAAGGGTTCCCACAGACGGTGCCAATTGTTTGGAGAGAATTTAAGTATATGATTCTAGTGATTTTTAATGAGAAGTGAGAATTTGAACCACTGAAATATATCTTGTATTCTCCTCATTTAAGGGGTATATATATGTATAACATCTTACATACATAGCAGGGTACGTATTAAGCGACCTGGATACGCGGTCACATGTGTAGTAAAATTGCACACGAACTAGTTTAAACAAAAAACATATCGCTACAAGCATTACAAACAAGTAAGGGGAGGTTGTTATATACAGGTCGCTTATGGAGAGGGAGAGCCCTGATTACATTGGGATGCCATAGCTTTACCATGTCTTAACATCCAAGACCTTGCAGTTGATAACGAGATACTTTTGTTAACAGGGTTTGTACGCTTTACCAAATTCATTGGGCCTAGGCCATTTGTTGAGCCAGCCCTATATCATGACTTTAACCTAGCAGGGTACCTATACTTATTAGGTAGTATGTATGTTACATATTTAGTACCAAACATTAGGTATTTTGGTCATTAAAAGATACAGATGACAATTTGGAGGACTTGATTGCAAAAATATTTTTATAGAATACATTAAAGAGGGTTCAAAACATGAAAGGGGAAAAAATAAGGGCACACTATGACACAAGCCTCTTAGATGGAATTTCACAGAACCAAAAACGAAGTCACACCATGGCATAAGTCTAAGCGTGTCATAGGCCGCGCTCTTGGATTAGCACTAAAACACTTGATTTTTAGTATCCTTATCCCAATTTTTCCTGATTTACTAACTTAGAATTCTAATTGCTTTAGACCTCTAGAACCCTAGTCCTAATTACACAATTTGTAATTCTTATACGATAAATATGTAGCAAGGGTTAACCAGAAATAGGCACAAATTGCAGACACATAATTTATAGAAATTATATAGGTCTATAGAGAATTTGAAGGCTAGAGGCCAAATAGGAATCAAAGAGGAAATTAAAGAGTTAGAGATCAGTTATAGACATCATTCATTAGCTTCTTCTTCTTCATTTTTTTCTATGCTTTTAATTATGATTTTTTTAGAATCCATGCCTACCTAATTTATTTATGTGATTATGGAAAAATTTTAAGTTCTAGACTATGATTTTAATTAATATAATATTATGATGAATTTTAAGATTTAATTCTTTATTTTTGATGTGCTTGATTATATGTTTAAATGTCATAACTATGCATATATGAATTAGAGTAATCAACTCATTTATTGCATAAATATGTTTAATTATACTTTAAGATGTTTGCATGCAATCACTGATACTTTTATTCAAAGTGGCACCTTGTTATTGCACGTAGAAAGTAGGATTAAAAACCTTTATTAAAGATTATCAACGGTTATAATCTTATGTAGTTTAGTCATCTCCTTTTTAGAACTTAATGCAATAAATGGATTAAATCTAGTAAGTGTAGTTCTAGGTTATTCAAGATTTAGATTGGTTAATAGATTGTATCATTAATCAATAAACACTAAGAAAAGGTGGGATATCCTAAATGTGCATAGATTTCTAAAGATAAAGTTAAGAATTCAAGGATAGTTCTAATATTAATTCATGACATAATTAGTATATAGATTATAGGTTAGCAGTGAAGATAGTCTCATAATAACATGTTTCTCATAATCTTTGTGCTCATTATTTTAGCTATTGTTTTAATTTTTATTTTTAAAAAAAATTCAAAACCCCTTTTGCTAATTAACTAACAAGCTAATAAGTAGTGCCAGTTATTGTTACAATCCTCGTGGGTTCGAAAATCTTTGTTCTTAGTTTACTTATCATTTATATAATTTGATTACATATAGTTGTGTGTTTCCAAGCATATCAATCAACACATAGGTTAAGCATGAAAATTTTATTTTTGGAAAGGTATTTTCCAACTTCCAAGGACACACTCATCAAAAACGAAATTTGTATCATTTGACAAATTAATGGAAAGTTAAGACTTGTGGCATATACTCCACAATGGGACACCCGATTAATATGTGCCCTACCTTTCAAGAGAGTAATTATGAAAAAGCCAATGTTGTAGGAGGACTTTAAGCACATAGACTCAGATATGACTCATCTTCTAACACTTATAATACAAGTTAGAGGGATCATCTAAATCTAGGCTATTTAGGTAACAATGAAGCAACCATAAGTAAACCATGTGGATTCTCTAAATGTATAACACCTTCGTAATATGAAACTAGACCCCAGCCACCTCAAGATACATCTCTAAAAGACTTAATAACTGTTATGGCTACTAACAACATTAAATTTAAGCATGCAATCCATGCTACTATCAAAAGTCTAGAGACACAAATGAGCCAACTAGCCATCATTGTAAGAAATTCAGAAGAACAAGCATATAGAAAGCTTCCCTTACAAACTATAATAAACCCCAAGGGGATTGTCAATTCCATCATTCTAAATAGCGGCATGCAGTTGGAGAAGCCCAAACAAGTCCCCAAAACTAACAAATAGAAAAAGGACAAACCAAAAGGAAAAGGTTAAGGAAGAAAAGACCACCCCGTAAGAAGCTAAGGTGGTGACCAAGGTAGTATCCAAACCTCCCATTTTACTTATAAACATGCTATGCATTTTCCTAGTAAGTTTAGAAATACAACTAAAGAAGAACATGAAAGGGTAATTTTGAAAACTTTTTAAAAAGTGTAAGTAAACATACCACTATTAAATGCTATCAAGAAGTTCCTAAATATGTCAAGTTCCTTGAGGAACTATACACCACCAAATTCCAACTAAAATGCATTGAAGTGGTAAGAGTGATGAAAAATATGTCTTTCATGCTACAAAGAAACTCCTACCCAAGTGTTAGGACCTATGTACTTTCACCATCCCGGTATGAATAGGTAACTCAAGGCTTGACAAAGCTATGCTAAATTTAAGAGCATCTATAATGTCATGCCTTATAACATTTATATTTCACTAAATCTACATCTTTTAAAAGAAACTGGTATTATTATACAACTTTCTAACATAACTAATGTCTATCAAAAGGGTGTTATAAAGATTCCTTAGTGAAGTGGATGAGATGATCTGCTCATTGCACTTCTATATATTAGCATGAGGGTTGATTCCTATACCATGTCCATACCATTATTGCTAGTAAAACTATTTATGAAAACAACTTTCACCAAGATAGATGTGTATAGCATGAAGTGGACTCTTGAGTTTGATTGAGAGATATTTTGCTTCAATATCTATGAAGTAATGAAGTAACTAAATGTTGATGAAGATGACTTTGGATGAGAGTTGGTTAAGTTGGGTTGATGATATTAAACCAAGTGCTTTTTGAGAAATAGCCCACTAAACTTGTTTTCTATTCCATCTTTTTTACTTATTTTGACATTAAATATATGCATGTATTTACATTGAGAACAATATAAGAATTAGGTGAGAGGGAGTGCTAACATGTCTGAATTTTTATTTTATTTTGATTTATTAGTTTAGAATTTTCTTGGATACTTTTTTTAGTATTAATATGCTCAAGGTGTTATAATATTTTCATTTTTAATACTTATTTATTGCATTTCATAAGATAGTTATGACTAATAGATGGGATTGAAAGCATATATGCTCTCTCTTTATTTTTTGACATTTATGATTAAATTAGCTAAGCAATGATAGGCTGAAAATAACAATGGCTATTGAGATTATTCCTAAGTGAAGGCAACTTTATAATAATTTTACTCAAAACTTGTATGCATAATAGCTAAGTTAGAGATAATAAAATTTATGTGCTTGAACACTTATATAATGTTATGAATCCATTGGAACGTTGCTATGATTTTGATGAATGTGATAGAAAGCTAGAATTTTTCTTTAGTTTATTAAGGTGAATGTTAAATGTATTTCTTACAACATGATTAAGGCAATAGAATTAACCTCTTTGGCTAAATTGTCTCATCCCTAGTGTTGTCCTTTTAAGAGCAACCTCTTTATTAAACCAATTTGAGCCTACATGAGCCAATTGTTTCTAGTCACTTTATGCTGTCCTTTTAAGAGCAACCTCTTTACTAAACCAATTTGAGCCTACATGAGCCAATTGTTTCTAGTCACTTTATGCCCTTTGAACCAAAACTTGGTAATGCTCTGTAGTTCAAGAATAAATAGAGCTGCATAAGAAGAGAATAAATTCTATAAAAATACTATAATAAGATTTAAGAGTATCAATTGTGCTATAATTGATTAAATCCCTAACATACACAAAACATCTCCTACTACAATATGTATTCCATATATAAAAAAAATAACAACAAGGGGACAAGCTTAAAGTTAAGGATTCAAGAAATGTCTTAAATTATGAATTTGATTTTTGACTTGAAACACTAATTTTGATTCATTACATGATTAGTTGAATTATAGGCTAGTGGTGAAGATAGTCGCATAATCACATATTTCTGATCATTCTGGTGCAATTTATTTTTATTATTTCATAATATTTTTATTTTCTTCACAATAAACCAAAATCCCTCATTACTAATTTAAATTAACTCACTAACGAACTAGTAATTAGAATTAGATACTTTATGTGTTTGACTCTTACTTGCAACTATATTTACATTGACATAATTTTTATAGAAGTAAGTTATTAACTTTTGGCATGCCCTTTTGGGGTGTGTCAATACCAATTAAGAATAAATTATATTATTTTAATGAATTTTTTATTAAAATATTATTATTATTCTATAAAGTGATTAAATGCAATTAAAATATAAGTTTTTAATAATGATAAAATAAAAATTAATATTAAAAAGAATTCAAATAATTACTTTAATATTTATTAATTGATAATATTTATTTTAATATTTTATTAATTTTTAATTAATATATATTTAAATAACTTCATTTTAAATATTATTATTATTAATTTTTCTTAAATAATTTACATTTTTAAAAAATAAGTTTTATTGATAATTAAATATTTTATATTAAAATTTATTCTTATTTCGTGATTTAATCAATTAAAAAATTAAAGAGACTAATAACATCATTTCTAACAAGCAAACTAAATTAGAGATGGTGTAATTTAATGATAACTCACCTAAAATAAAGGTATTTGGGTAATGATTGGTACCTTAGCTTTAAGAAATATACACAAAAAAAAAAAAATACTTCATCTTTTAAGAGCACATCATAATTTATGTTCTTTTTAAATAAGTACTATTTAATCTAAAATGATTATAAGAAAATAAGATCGACTAAATTTGACCAATGTTATTCATTAATGAGTATTTATGTCCAATTTTGATGCCTTTCTTAGTTTTCTACCAAAACTAATTATATAAGTATTACTTAACTGATAACATTATGAAAATATAGTTATTAGTGTACTTTTCTACTAAATATTTGTTCATTTCATTCAATAAATAATACTTTTGGGGTTAAATATTAAAATGTGAAATTTCTAGTGAAAGGGGATAAAAATCTATTTTCTAGAATTTTACGAAATTTTTATGAATTTTTTAATGCATGACCAAATTGAACACGACACGTGAATACCACGCAAGCAAAGAGGAACCAAATAGAATGCACCGTGTATACCAACTGATGCAGTCATTACCACATGTTACCATAGTGTTCACTCCGAGTTTTCTCTGAGTAGTCAACAAAAATGGCACGTACAGTTACAGGATTCACCCATTCATTCCAATGAATCGCAAAGCACCATCTTTCATTGACTCAGTTCGCATTTACCAACATCATTCTACCTCGCCACACATCTCATGTTGATTCATTATGTATCTATCATTTTTTCATCTCAACCTTTGATCTGAAGTTGATTTGACGGTCAAGATTTCATCTGAGCCAAATTTAACTAAATAATTTTAGCATAATTATAACCAGTCATTTTTTGCATTTTTTTATCAGATTTTGGTTCCAAAATGAGAGGAGTTCAAGAAGAGACACAATTTCGTAGAAATTCAAAAGAAGATTGGCTTATATAATTCAAGAGATTGATCACATTATTTCTTCTTCTCCTTCTTTATTAATTTGTATGTCTTTCTTATTAAAAAATATGAATTTATTAATTCAATCATATCTAGTTAATTTATTAATCTAGGTGTCTTTGAACCCAATTTTTTATATGTGATGATATAATATTTTACCCTAATTGTGATTTCAATTTAATTATATTATTTAATCTAATTTTTATGTTATTAATTGTTTAGCCAAAATTAATCTATAAAGGTAATTAAATAGATTTGAGAGAATTATTTAATTATTTTACTTGATTAAATAATATGCATAGTAACTAGGAAGATATGTATGATTCTTATATATATGATCCATAATTGATGAACTTAATAAGTAGTATGCAATTTAATTGACATGAGAGTGTGATTAGGTTAATTATTATATGGTGTCTAGTTTACTTGAGAGATGAATATATGCTAGGTTAGATTCAATTGATCGTGTAATTGATTGGTAGTTATATTTGGGAGATTTTAGTGATTGACATGCTTAGGAAATTAGAGAATTAAGTATTCTTAGATATTTTCTCATATATATATTCTTAGTTGATAATTTTGAATTAATTAACTACTGTTATTTACTTTTAATTCTTTTAATTTTTCTTTCTTGAAACACAATAAATTGATCTTTATTTTTTTTAGTTTTAAAATTAGTTTCTAATGACATAATCTTCGAGGGAATGATATTTTCTTATCATTATATTACTTGTTTGCGATATGTATACTTGCATGTCCATTGCACACAATTCAGCAATCAAGATTTAGTAATGTTGTTGGGGATTATAAATATTAGAAATAAATTTTTATTTTATTTTATTTTAGTTATTTTTCTTTCTTTATTTTTGATTATTTTAATTTTAATTTATTTAGTTATTTAATTTTAATTTTTATTTATTTTTATTTTTTTTGAAATATCCTATGGTGCTATTAGAAACATATTTGGCTCTATTGCATGAGCAGATTCCGTAAGGGAGAAATTTTGCCTTCTCATTCCAAAGTCGAGCGTACCTTAAGATTAATAAGAAAATAACAAGTTGTCGTCCAAGTGGAAGAAATGACTAATCCATTAAAAATAAACAATAATGAGCTAAACAGAGTAAATTAATCTTTATTTTTTTAGTTTTAAAATTAGTTTCTAATGAATATTTGAGGGAATGATCATTTCTTATCATTATATTACTTATTTCTGATACGTATACTTCCATATTCATTGCACACAATTCTAGCAATCAAGTTTTAGCAACGTTATGGGGATTATAAATATTATAAATTAGTTTTTATTTAATTTTAACTTATTTATTTTTCTTTCTTTATTTTTTATAATTTTAATTTTAACTTATTTAGTTTTTTTTTTTGAAATCACATATGGTGCCATTTGAAACATATTTTGCTCTATTGCATGAGCATATTCTATAAGGGAGAAATTTTACCTTTAGATCCCAAAATCGAGCGTAGTTTGAGATTAATAAGAAAACAACAAGTTATCACCTAAGTAGAATAAATAGCTAATCCATTAAAAATAAAGAATAATGAGCTAAATAGGAACAAAGCTATAAACAAATATGCATTACCTATGAAGTGCGGAATCCAAATATTACAAGACCAAACATTCAAACTAATCATTTTGAACTAAAGTCGTTGATGTTTAAAATATTACAAACAGTTGGACAATTCAGTAGATTACCAATAGAGGATCCTCATTTACATCATAGATTATTTATTGAAGTTGGAGATTCATTCAAGTTCAGTGGTGTGACCAAGGAGGCATTTAGGCCCAGATTGTTCCCTTACTCTTTGTGAGACTATGATAGAGCTTGGCTAAACTCGTTGCCACCTTATTCCATTACAATTTGGAATGATTTGGCGAAGAAATTATTGATGAAATATTTCCCACCAACAAAAATACCAAACTTAGAAATGATATTACCTCCTACCAATAAATTGAAAGAAATCTTTATATGACGCATGGGAAAGATTCAAAGAATTTCTAAGAAAGTGTCCTCACCATGGTATCTCTCAATAGATCCAAATAGAGACTTGCTACAATGATCTCAATGCTCAAACAAGAACTATTGTTTATGCATCCACTAATGGAGCTCTACTATCCAATTCTTACAATCAATCTTATGATTTAGTTGAGAAAATGGCTAGTAATAATTATCAATGGCCAATAAACAGAATGGAAACCACAAAAAGAATAGCTGGAGTGCATGAGATAGATTATATCACAGCACTTATAGCTTAAGTGTCATCGTTGCTAAATCATTTGAAGGTTCAAAACTCACCAATGAGTATAAACTAGGTCTAAGATTTAGGATTGTCCTATGTCTTTTGTGGTAGAGATCATTTGTTTTATAATTGTCCAAATAATCTTAAATTAGCATTCTATATGGGTAATGTGAACTAAAACAATAATCCATACTCAAATACATATAACCCAGGATGGAAACAACATCCAAATTTCTCTTAGAGTAATAACAATAATCAAAGTGATAATCAATTCAATCATCAATCATTTCCACCACCTGGTTTTCAATAACCACAATAATCACAAGCCAAAGAAAAGAAGTCACCTACTAAAGACAATGGAAATGCTTTAAGGGGGTGATGAAAGACTTCAATCAATTAATAAATACAAAAGTGTCCACACAAGAGGTTTCATTTCAAAATTTAGAGACCCAATTGGGCAACTTGTCCAGGCCATAAATCAAAGGCCTCAAGGTAACCTTGTGACACACTTATAAACCCAAAAAGAGAATGTAAGGAACATTGTAAAGCCATAGGCTTGAGAAGTAATAAAATTTTAGATGAGACTAAAAAGGGTAAGGAGAAATAGGAAACTAACTAGGATGAGGAGGAACTTTAGGATAAAGAAAGCACTAAAAAGGAAATACTATAGCTAGAGAAGAGAAACGTCTACAAACCTACCATTTATTTTTCTCAATGACTGCACAAGCAAAAGTTAGACACGTAGTTTTAAAAAATCCTAGAAATCTTTAAGAAGCTGCACATAAACATACCATTTACAGATTCACTTGAAAAAATGTCATTTTATGCCAAATTCATGAAGGATATACTATCAAAGAAATGGAGGCTTGGAGATCAAGAATCAATAACCTTGACCAAAGGTTGTAGTGTCATCCTTGATAGAAAACTGCCGCAAAAAATGAAAGACCTAGATAGTTTTGACATCCCTTACATTATTAGGAACATCCATTTTAGAAAGGCATTGTTATCAATTTTCAAGAGATTAGGGGTTCGTAATGCCAAATTGTTGTCTCTTTAAGAGAACAGGAACATGCAAGTATACACGGTCACAAGTAATAAATGATAAGTAAGATAGCATTCCCACGGAGATTTGTTACAAGTATTCGTTAAGTACTAAAATGGTTTCAACTTAATTTTATCCAAACAATTGATAGTTGGATGGAGTTTAACTAACTAATTTTTTTAATACAGTTGATAAGAAAATTCTAGGATTGTAGTTTCACAAAATTAATCCACTTGAATCATATTATTTTTTCTTTATTTATGTTCTCACATTTAATTTGTCAACCAAGAACTCCTAATTTATCCATATATCTCTTCTGATAACAAATAGACATATCTCGTTAAAATAATTCACTATATTCCTATGAGAATTAAATTCATCAAGATTCATTAAGTTCAAAGTTCTCAAATAGCTACACGTACAATAAAGATATATTTCTATCCCTTATATATATATATATATATATATATATATATATGTATGTTATTCTATCCACGAGCAACACACAAAAATACTTTTTCCAAGTTTATTTAAGTGTCACAGATCAATTAATTCATCTTCAAACAATCAAAAGCATTAAGCACAGATAAAATAAACAACTTAAAAACATCTCGTAAATTATTCAAAAATAATTAATTCAAGCTTCATAATTTAAGCTACACTGCAATTTTAGAACAAATAAATTAGTTCATAGAGAAATAGATATTACAATACAAAAATATTTAGACATTTTAGAAAAATAAAATTAAAAGAAAATGATTAGAAGAAACTCTTTCACGATTCCTCAATGAAAAATAAAATTCCTTCCTTTTTCTTCTTTCTCATTGTCTCCTTTCTCTCTATTTTTCCCTAACAAAGTAACAACACAAGTCAAAAAATAGCTTATGTGTGTTCTCTCTATCTTTTCAAACACGCAGAGTAAAAACTAAAAACTAAAAAACTCCCTTCTTTCTTCCCTGCGTCTCCAAAATATACATCACCCAAAATTGTTCAAAACATGAGTGTTGTAGTGGAAGACAAAGCATGAAGACATATGATTTTCTGAAAGAACAACAAGACATGTGGTAGCTTCGTATTGGGAGGGATGAGAGGGTGCACGCAGATTAGATGGACCGTATCACATAAGAAATAAGTGCACTGGTCTGTGCCCAACAGTTGGCCTCCACTCGTGTGGAGCATGGGAGGCACGCATGATCTGGGCCGTTCGTGGTTTGATCTGACGGTGGGTGAAGGAGATACATCTCAGGAAAATCATCTACGCAGACAGGTGGGCCCCACTCTACGGGTCGAACTATATAGACAGGTAGACCCTACTCTACACATCGAAAAATGTGCCATAGCTAAAAACGTGTCATATCGCCTATGTAGCGCTTGCATCTCACTCGCCTATTCCTCACCGTTGAATTTCTGATCTGATGGTGCGTGAGGCGCGCTGAACAATGACGCGCATGGTAGTCCTTCTCTGTGTAGAAAAACAAAAGTTTTATTAATTACATTTAAGCCCTTTAATTTAATTCAAATTAAATTTCCAACTTTTGTTATTTGCAATTAAGTCCTCTTTGAATTCAAATTAAATTTTAAAATTTTTGTAATTTGCAAAAAACTTTTTTTTATTTAAATTCTTTAATTTTCTTTAAAAATATATTTCTAAAAAACTAATAGTAAATAATAATTTAAGAATTTAAAATTAACTAAAAACATTAACAATATAGCAATTATAATTAATAAATTAAACAAAATAACCCTACAATATAGAGTTATCACACCCCAAACTTAAGATTTTGCTAGTCCTCGAGCAAAAGGAGAGAAATAAAACTAGGATATATGCATTTAAAATAGTGATTTTTAAAACATTTCTCATTGGTCATATAAATAACATAACTCAAAGAAATACAAGAATTTTATCTAAGCATTGAAAGCAATTCAAAGGTATTAACATTTTCACATTGAATTTTCTTTTGTGTGTGAAGTCTTTTCATATTGACACATGAAATCTGGATGAGTTTATGCAAATATGGAAGCAATTAATTTTTATTGAAATCACAAATCTCATAAGTTTGTTTTTCACTTCTCTCTCCAATAATGTAGATAAACACAAAACTAAAAATTAATAGGACTTATTAAGCTTGTAATGTATGGTTTAGGTAAAGGTAGGATAAAAGATAATACTTGGCTCAAATTTTTCCTAAACACATCATTTTAGGATTGAAACAAGATACCTTCTAACATCTCAATGAATACTTCCCAATTTGGGATTTAACTTCACATGCAACAATCATTTTTCTTTCTTTCTTTTTTTTTCTTTTTTTTTTTTCTTTTTTTTTCTTTTCTTTTCTTTTTTTTTCTTTTCTTTTTTTTCTTTTCTTTTTTTTCTTTTCTTTCTTTTTTTTTCTTTTTTTTTTTTCTTTTTTTTTCTTTTCTTTTCGATATATCTTGAAAACTTTACTAACAATGGCCACATGTTAGTGAGAAAAGGAATATCGATATATATCTTTTTTTACTAGGCTTATTTGTAGGAGATAACAAAATATATATATATATATATATAAACATAAAAGCTCAAAAAGGGTATACTGTAGATAAAACATGTAAAGTTGGATAGAAAGGTTCAAACGATCTAAAGATGGCCTAAATCAATTCCTTAGTTAAGTGTTATCTAGGATTTCATCTCGAGAGAAAATTAAACAAATTCTAAGAATTGTGACACCAAAGAACATCAATCGAATTGCATATTCATATAAACCTTCTCTAAATTAGCATAATAGCTCAAAGATCAAGACTAGTGCTCATAAATAGACATTCTTGTAAAAATGAAAGTTACTCAAAAATTACACACAAACTTAGACAATATTCAAATTTTTCAAAGAACTATGCATTAATTCAATCGAAGAAATAAAAAAATCACCATGAAATGCACAATATATTCTCATGTTCCAATCAACCAAACAAACAAAGCTACACAAGCACAATACCGAGCAAATATTTCAAATAAGTTTAATCTCTCCACCCCCAAACTTAATATGTACATTGTCCTCAATGTATGAAAATTAAAGAACAAAGGAGATAGGTTAAAAGAAATTTCCCTAGCTGGTGAGTTGGCTTATAAGATTGAAATCCACCAATTGCTTTACTTTCTCCAATTTGCACCTATCAAACAAAATAAAGAAATAGAGAAATATTCAAACTAAAATGTGTTCAACTAAGTAAAATAAATAAAAATTAAAACACATGGATTGCCTCCCAAGAAGCACTTGATTTAGAGTCATCAACTTGACTTCCTGTTTCTTTGCTTCAAGTAGGGTCAAATAACACCATGGTTGGCTTTTGATGATCAATTTCACCTCCCTAATAAGGTTTGAGTTTTTACCCATTCACTTGGAAATTCCTATGTGATTTTCATCTTTAATCTCAATAGTACCATATGGATGCATTTTGGAAATAGTGAAAGGACCTAACCACCTTGATATTAGTTTTCCTGGGAAGAATTGCAAACGAGACTTGAAGAGCAAAACTTTTTGTACTTGTTCAGAGTATCGATGAAAGAGCTTATTTTCATGTCATATCTTTGTCTTCTCTTTATAGAGCTTAGCATTTTTATATGCTTGTAGACAGAACTGGTCCATCTCATTGATTGGCAGACAACACTTTTCACAAGCGACTCTTAAGTCATTATTCAGATTCACAGGAGAAACTTTTGAATAATTAGTAGTAGAGTTTTTTGTAAACCTGTTTTCAACTAACTCATTACCGCATTAACTCTATAACAATCATCATAATTACCTAAAAATTTCATAGCTTTAAATGCTTTGAAAGTTACCTCTTGGTCTTGAACTCTCATAGTGAGCTCTCCTTTCTGAACATCAATCAAAGTTCTACCTGTTGCTAAAAATGGCCTCCCGAGAATAATAGGGATCTCTTTATCTTCCTCCATATCAAGAATTATGAAATCTAAAGGAAAGATAAACTAGTCTACCTTCATAAGCACATCCTCTATAATGCCTCTGGGGTGCTTCAAAGACCTATCTGCAAGTTGAAGAGTTACAGTGGTCAGGTGTGGTTTTCCTAATCCAAATCTCTAATAGATGGAAAGTGGCATCAAATTAATGCTGGCACCCAGATCACATAGAGCTCTGCCAAAGAATTTCTCACCAATAGTATAAGGAATGGTGAAACTTCCTGGATCTTTAAGCTTAGGCGATAGCTTCTTCTCAAAGATGGTGCTACACTCCTCTGTAAGAGCAACTGTCTCAAAATCACCTAACCTCCTCTTTTTAGACAAGATATCCTTCATAAATTTTACATAGCTAGGCATTTGCTCCAAAGCATCAACAAAAGGAATGTTAATATGAAGCTTTTTAAATACTTCAAGAAACTTGGAAAACTGCTTATCAAGCTTTTGCTTATAGAAGCGTTAAGGAAATGAAATTGGTGGAGTGTAAGGCTTAAGACTTTCTAAAACTGGTTTCATCACAGGCTTTGCTATTGCTTCATTCTCTTCGACTTTCTCTTCTCCATAATCTTGTTTTTCTGGGCCATTAGCTTCAACAATAGGAGTTGGCAGAGAAATGGGCTTATGTATTTCTTTCAACTCTTTTCCACTTCTGAGTGTAATTGCCTTACAATGCTCTTTTCCTCCCCTATTAGGATTAGTTTCAGTATCACTTGGCAAAGCTCCTTGAGGGCGGTTGTTGATAGTAGTAGCAAGTTGCCCCAATTGAACTTCAAGATTTCTGATAGATGTTGCTTGATTTTAAAGAATAGTCTCATTCTTGGCCATGTATTGAGAAAACATATCTTCCAGTGATGGCTTCTTTTATTATGGTGGAGCTTGATTATGAAAACCCTGAGGATATGTAGGCTTCATAGAAGATGATGGGCCTTGATTATTACTCCAGGAAAATTAGGATGATTCTTCCATCCTAGATTGTAAGTGTTTGCATAAGGGTTGTTTTGATTCCTATTGTAGTTGGAAACAAAACTGACAGATTCAGAGTTATGAGGACATCTCTCACTGGCATGGCTTCCATTGCAAATTTCACATGCAACAAAAGGACTCTGAATAGAATGGACACCCAGAGTATCCATCTTCTTCACCAAAGCGGTTACTTGAGCAGATAAAAAGGATAGAGCATCAATCTCGTGAATTCCAGCCGCTCTCTTAGGCATCATCCTCTCTGATGGCCACTCGTAGCTATTGGAAGCCATTTCCTCTAATAAGTTATAAGCTTCATCAATAGATTTTCTCATAAGAGCACCACATGTTGTAGCATCAATCATGTTTCTAGTCGGACCCATCAAACTATTATAAAATGTTTGAACTTGAAGCCACTTTGGTAAACCATGGTAAGGGCATCTTCGAAGTAGCTCCTTATACCTCTCTCAAGCTTCATATAATGATTATGTGTCAAACTGCACAAAGGTGGTGATTTCATTCCTCATCCTAGTAGTCTTTATTGGTGGAAAAAATTTGGCTAAGAATTTTTCAGCCAAATCATCCAAAGTAGTGATAGAACCACATGGCAATGAACTCAACCAACTCTTTACCTCATCCCAAAGTGAAAAAGGAAAAATTCTCAACCGGATAGCATCATCAGTGACTCCATTATGCCTAAAGGTGTCACAAATCTCTAAAAAATTGGCTATATGAGAGTTTGGGTCATCATGGGGTAAGCCTCCAAACTAAACTAACGTTTAAATCATATGAATGATCGTAGGCTTAATTTCAAAATTGTTGGCTTGAATTGTTGGTCTTCTAATGCTCGAATGAATCCCACCAACTATAGGCACTACATAGTCTCTTAAAGATCTTGGTTCTTCAACTTTAGGAATTTCTTCATCCATAATTCGATGTTTTGAAGTTTCTTGCTTCTCTTTTTTTAATTTTAAAATAGTTCTCTCAATTTCTAAATCCAACATAACAATGTCAAGATTTCTTATGCGTCGCATACAAAGTCCCAATTTATTCAAAAAATAAATAAATAAATCTAATTACTTAACAATAACCATAAAAAAAATTTGAACTAAAATTAGATTGATTGGTATTAATATCAACAAAAATAGTAAAACAAATCCCCGGCAACGGCACCAAAAACTTGTTGTCTCTTTAAGAGAACATGAAGATGCAAGTATACACAGTCACAAGTAATAAATGATAAGTAAGATATCTTTTTCATGGAGATTTGTTACTAGTATTCGTTAAATACTAAAATGGTTTCAACTTAATTTTATCCAAACAATCGATAGTTAGATGGAGTTTAACTAACTAATTTTTTTAATACAGTTGATAAGAAAATTCTAGGATTGCAGTTTCACCAAATTAATCCACTTGAATCATATTATTTTCTCTTGATTTATGTTCTCGCATTTAATTTGTCAACCAAGAACTCCTAATTTATCCATATGTCTCTTCCGATAACAAATAGACACATCTCACTAAAATAATTCACTATATTCCTATGAGAATTAAATTCACCAAGATTCATTAAGTTCAAAGTTCTCAAATAGCTACACGTACAATAAAGGTATATTTCTATCCCTTATATATATATATATGTTATTATATCCATGAGCAACACACAAAAATGTTTTTGCCAAGTTTATTTAAGTGTCACAGATCAATTAATTAATCTTCCAACAATCAAAAGCATTAAGCACAGATAAAATAAACAACTTAAAAACATCTCATAAATCATTCAAAAATAATTAATTCAAGCTTCATAATTTAAGCTACACTGTAATTCTAGAACAAATAAATTAGTTGATAGCAAAAATAGATATTACAATACAAAAATATTTAGACATTTCAGAGAAATAAAATTAAAAGAAAAATATTAGAAGAAACTCTTTCACGATTTCTCAATGAAAAATAAAATTCCTTCCCTTTTCTTCTTCTTCGCTATCTCCTTTCTCTCTATTTTTCCCTAACAAAATAACAACACAAGTCAAAAAACAGCTTTTGTGTGTTCTCTCTATCTTTTCAAACACGCAGAGTAAAAACTAAAAAACTCCCTTCTTTCTTCCCTGTGTCTCCAAAATATACATCACCCAAAATTGTTCAAAACACGAGTGTAGTAGTGGGAGACAAAGCGTGAAAAAATGCAGCTGGCGAGAGAAATATTCTAGGTTTTTATTTTACAATACGCGTGACACGTGGCGAAATTTGATTCGTTGGAAGAACAACAAAACATGTGGCATCTTCGTATTGGGAGGGATGAGAGGGCGCATACGGATTAGATAGACCGTATCACATGAGAAATATGTGCACTGGTCTGTGCGCAACAGTTGGCCTCAACTCGCATGGAGCGTAGGAAGTACGCATGATCTGAGCCGTTCGTGGTTTGATTTGATGGTGGGTGAAGGAGACGCATCTTAGGAAAATAATCTACGTAGACAGGTGGGCCCCACTCTTCACGTCGGACTATGCAGATAGGTAGACCCCACTCTACACACCGAATAGTGTGTCGTAGCTAGAAACGCGTCTAATCACCCATGTTTGCATCTTACTCGCCTAATCCTCACCATTGAATTTCTGATCTGACAGTGCGTGAGGTACACTGAACAATGACGCGCGTGGTAGTCCTCTGCGCAGAAAAACAAAAGTTTTGTTAATTGCATTTAAGTCCTCTAATTTAATTCAAATTAAATTTCCAACTTTTTTTATTTGTAATTAAGTCTTTTTTTTTTATTTAAATTCTTTAATTTTCTTTAAAAATATATTTTAAAAAAACTAACAGTAAATAATAATTTAAGAACTTAAAATTAACTAAAAACATTAAGAACATTGCAATTATAATTAATAAATTGAAAAAAATAACTCTAGAACATAGAGTTATCACAAACCCACTTCATTAATGATATAATTGGAAAACAAGTCAATGAAAAGACCCTAAAGGATGGTAGAAGATGTGCTTATAAAATTAGACAAATTTATCTTTTCGGTAGATTTCATTGTGCTAGACATGGAAATGGATTATGATATTCCTATCATACTTGGTCCTTCATTCTTATTAATCGAAAAAACACTCATTTATATAGAAAAAGGTGAGCTTACAATAAGAGTATAAGATGAGCAAGTAACATTTAATGTGTTCAAAGCAATTAAATATTTTGATGCTAATAATGCTAGGGATTGCTTTTGAATAGATGTTACTGATGACCTAACCACTGATGTGCTTTATGAAATGTACACTAGCGATGATTTAAAGTATATGCTTGTTAATTCTGTGAACACACATGCTAATGAATACCATGATATTTACTTAGGCACACACATTCATACTTGTAGCTTAACGAAACTCATTGAAAACCCCCACTAATAATTTTAACACATGATGCTATGACTAATGAAATAAACTTATCATAAAACAACTCAACCTATTTTAACATTGAAAGTATGGAATCAAAGGTTGATATTATGGACTGTGTGAAATTTTTGTAGGACATGCCTCTTATATGTGTATCAAATGTGTTTGTGGAATGTCTTTAAACAAACTCAAGGCTTAAACCATCCATGGAGAAGCCACCCAAATCAGAGCTTAAACCATTACCATCTCATCTTTTTATGCATTTTTGGGTGATAACGAGACATATCTAGTCTTAATCTTTGCTAGTCTAAGTATGGAGCAAGTTAGAGCACTATTGAAGGTGCTAAGGAACTTAAAAAGAGCTATAGGTTGGCCTATAGTCGATGTCAAAGGCATAATACCATCCATATACATGCATAAAAATTTGCTAGAGGATGAAGATAGACCTACTAGGGATGCACAATACCAATTAGACTTCATTATGATAGAGGTGGTGAAGAAGGAAATTGTCAAGTGGCTAGACATAGGTATTATTTACCCAATATCAAACAGTGAATAGGTAAGCCTAGTTCAATAGGTACCAAACAAAGGAGGAATCACTGTGGTGGAAAATGAGTCAAATGAGTTAATACCTACTAGGATTGCCATGGGATGGAGAGTATGTATATATTTTCACAAAGTAAATAAAGCTACAAGGAATGACCATTTCCCTCTCATATTCATGGATCAAATGGTTGACAGATTAGTTGGGTATTCTTTATTTTGCCTACTATATAGATACTCTGGTTATAACCAAATTATTATGGTACTTGGAAACTAAGAAAAGACCACCTTCACATATCCTTATGGAACTTTCGCTTTTAGGAGAATGTCGTTTGGATTATGCAATGCACCTATGACATTTCAATGCTACACAATGGCTATTTTCTCAAACATAATGGAAAAGCATCTAGAAATCTTCTTGAATGATTTTTCAATCTTTGGAAACACATTTGATGAATGCATACACTATGTCTCCCTAGTGTTACAAAGATGTGAAGAAATGAATTTGGTTTTAAACTAGGAAAAGTCTCATTTCATGTACTTGAAGGTATAATTATGGGTCATAAAATCTCAGCTAATGATATTGAAATGGATAGAGCTAAGATAGAAGTAATTGAGAAACTACCACCACCTACGAGCAATAAGGAGTTTTCTTAGGCATCCAAATTATATGCCTTTCAAATTATGGGTCTCTAAACCCTTGTGAAATCTTTTGGAAAAATATATGCCTTTCAAATTATGATCAAAGTTTATAGGCATTCCAATTGCTTAAAGAGAAACTAGTGTCAACACCAGTTATAGTCATGCCATATCAGAGCAAGCCTTTTGAGTTTATGTGTGATGCAAGTAATTTTGCTATTGGGGCTATTCTTAGATAGTGAAGAGACAAAATGTTCCTTTCCATAAATTATGCAAGTAAGACATTGAAAGATGCTCAAATAAATTATGCCACTACAAATAAAGAGCTCATTGCCATTTTGTATACCTTTGAGAAATTCAGATCTTATTTGATTGAAACCTAAGTGACTGTCTACATAGGTCATTCTATAATAAAGTACATTATGACAAAGAAGGATGCAAAACCAAGATTGATAAGATGGTTTCTTCTTCTACAAGAATTAGAGTAAGAAATAAGTAATAAAAAATCAGGTAGCAGATCATCTTCCTAAATTTGAAAGGAAATTAAAAATGGATGACAATATAGTGATTGGGAGATCCTTTCCAAATGAGTAACTCTTTTTTTAGCTCAAATAGAAATCTCAAGGTATGTAGACATTGCAAATTTCCTAGTTGCCAACATTCTTCCATCAAGCATCACATGGCAATAAAAGAAGAAATTTTTTCATGATATTAACAATATATTTGGGATGAAATGACATACAGTGATGGTATTTTTAGAAGGTGTATCCCTTATGATGAAGTTGGGAGTATTATTTACTATTGCCATAACTTAGACTATGAAGGTTACTTTGTGAGCACAAAAATAGCAGTTAAGGTACTTCAATCTAGTTATTTTTGGCCCATACTATTCAAAGATTCTTACGTTTATGTAAAAAAGTGTGATAAATGATAAATGATAGGTAATATTTCAAAAAGAGATCAAATGCCTCTAAGTAGTATACTTCAAGTGGAACTATTTGATTTTTGAGACATTGACTTTATGGGATCATTCCATTCATCCTTTGGTAAACAATATGTACTTGTATGAGTGGATTATTTGTCAAAGTGTATAGAAGCCATAGCTAGCATTAAATGTGATGCCAATGTTGTCTTGAAATTTCTGAAGAAAAATACTTTCACTAGGGTTGGAACTCTTAAGATTATTATTAGTGATTGAGGTAGTCAATTTTACAATAAAGCCTTTATGTCCTTGTTGTCTAAGTATGTGGTTAAGCATAAAGTGTCTACTCCCTACCATTCCCAAACAATTGGGAAAGTGGAAATGTCTAATAGAGAAGTGAAAAGAATTTTGGAGAAAACAATGAACATCTCTTGGAAGGATTGGTACCATCCCATATAGGCTAATTTATGGAAAGGCATGTCACTTACCACTAGAGTTAGAACACAAAGCATATTGGGCATTGAAACATTTGAATATATGATGCAAACCAAGGAATTCGTATCAATATGTCTACAGATACAAGTGGTGAGAAAAGAATGCTACAAATAAATAAATTGGATGAACTATAATAGAATGCTTATGAGAATGCCAAGATTTACAAAGAAAAGAAAAAAAGATGGTAAGGCAAGAAAGTTATGCACCATATTTTTTAGCCAGGACAAAAAGTATTATTGTACAACTCAAGACTCGAATTGTTTTTAGGCAAACTAAAGAGTAGATGGTTAGGTTCATTCACCATTACTAAGGTAACCAACCATGGAGCCATTGAATAAAAAATAAAGGGTAGTTCATGCTTAATGGACATAGAGTGAAGCATTATCATGGAAATAAAATATCAAATGAAACATATGTGATAACCTTGGTGGATGCACCTTAGAAATGGATTTGACCATCTAGTTAAGAACGTTAAACGTGACACTGGTTAGGAGGTAACTCAATATTATTTTACTTATATTTTTTTTTGTAGGTAAATAAATATGGAGAGTAATAGCACAAAAAGATTGAGCACTTTCAACGAAAGATATGGTGTGTCAAGACTAAGGGAGTTTTCTTTCCTTTTACTTTTTCATATTTATATGTGCACATTGGGGACAATGTACAATTTTTTTGGGGGAAAGAACTTCATTCTCTACTTTAGTGTTTAGTATGCATTTGTAATTCTTAGGAAAAAAAATTATTTATTTTTAGTATGATTTGGGTATGAATTTATAAATATATAGAAAGAAAATGCATGAATGCTCGATATGAAACGTATAAACTTAATAATAAAAATCAGTTGTTATAACTAGGATAAGAAATGTAACATGCTCATTAAGATTCTTACATTAATCATGTGATATGCTTGCTATTTTTGATTGGATTGACTTAAGTTTTTATGCACAAGTTCAAAATTGATTTTGGTGTGCTTATTGAGAAAAAACTTATGGTGAGTTATACGAATTGATGAGATCTACCATGTTTTAGAATCTATTTGATCATCCCTTGAGACAAAATTCTAAATAGTATTTAGCAAGAGAGATGATCTAGGCCTTAATTAGATGGATTATATGATGAATAAAAAGAAAACTAAGGTGTGAAAATATACTAAATGTCTTTATTTATCGAACCTCACCTAAGCCTTACATTACAAGCATGTAAATCCCTTATTGATCTTTAACTAAGTGTATATTTATATTAGCGGGGTGGGATGTAAAAATTATACTTATGAAATTATAAATGCATTAGATGATATTATTCGCAACATTTGCAACATATATAAGAATCAATTCTTCAAAAACCTTGCATAACCTTGTATTGATAGAACGTTAATTGATAGATATGTGAACCTCTTTGTAATGGAAATTGTACGACTTTTTAGGGAAGTTAGTTTTCTCTAAATATGCATGCATTAATAAATATGTGTGTGTGTGTGTGTGTGAATATACTGTCCATATCATTTTATCTAGTTAAACTTGCTTTACTTGAGAGTAAGCAAAGAGTTAAGTTTGGGGATGTGATAACCCTATGAAAGTAGAGTTATTAGTACACTTTTCTACTTAATATCTATTCATTTTATTTGATAAGTAGTACTTATGGAGTTAAAAATATTAAAACATGAACTTTCTAGTGAAAGGTGATGAAAACATATATTTTTTAAATTTTTTATGAATTTTTTAATGTAGGATCAATTAGAATAGGAAACTTGGATGCCATATGTACTAGCTAATGTAGTCATTGCCAATTATTTCCGCAACATTCATTTTGATTTTTCGTTGAGGAGTCAACAAAAATGCCATGCAACATCACAAAATTCACCCGTTCATTCCACCATAGCGCGATGCAATTCGAATCAACGAATCGTTGAGGGTCACTGATGAATGCTTAAAAAGAACTAAAATTATCATGATTTAATGAAATTTAATTGATTAAATAGATTTATATTTGTACAATTTTATCATATTTTTATATAAATTTGTCCTTTCGAAATCATGGGTATTTTTATTGTTTTTTAGTATTTTTGTTCAAAAATAACTTAAAGACTCGAAGAAAAATACTAGAGGTAATAAATAACAAATATATTGAAAAAATAAATGAGGAAAAGTCATAAAGATGAAAAAATTGGACAAAATGGGTCAAAATAGTCAAAAATGTCAAAAACGCCAAAATTTCGTATGTAGCCGCCCATTCATGCTAAAGTCCCACACACTTTAGCACATGCCTGCATATATTCATTCCTTAGATCGACCTTAGGAGTATACTTGTCATTTTCTATAAAATGATTCGTGCACTTGCGAGAGTTTTACAAATATAAAATCAAAGTATCCACAAGATCGACATTGCATGTCGATCTTGTCTCGTCATCCACCTGTCATTGACTCAACCTACATTGACCAGCACCATTCTGCCTTACCACGCATTGCATGCTAATTTTTTTCATGTCCCTCACTTACCATGTGTCCCAATCCAATTAGCCAACATTGTTTAATTTTTTCATCTCAACTTTTGATTTGAAGCTGATCTGATAGATCATATTTCATCTTAGCCTAATTTAACCTAATAATTTCAGCATAATTGCAACTATCTATTTTTTGTAAATTTTTTTATCAATTTTTGATATCAAGAGGAGACATAATTTGATGGAGATTCAAGAGAAGATTATTTTCTACAATTCAATAGATTAATTCTATTATTTCTTATTATTATTTGTTTATTAATTTGTATGTCTTCTTTATTGAAAATTATGAGATTTATGAATTCAATCATGTTTATCAAATTTATTAATTTATGGGCCTTATGAACCCAATTTTTTATATGTAATGATCTAATATTTTACCTCAACTGTGATTTCAATTTAGTTATATTATTTAATTTGATTTTTATGCTATTAATTATTTAACGAAAATTGATCTATAGAGGCAATTAAATATATTTGAGATAATTATTTTATTATTTTATTTTTGATTAAATAATATGTATAGTTTGTAAGCAGAGATATATGATTCTTATGTATTTAATCCATAACTATTGAATTTAATGAGTAATGTGCAATTTAATTAACATGAAAGTGTGATTAGGTTAATTACTATATGGTATATAGTTTACTTAAGAGATGAATATATGCTAGGTTATATTTAATTGATCATAAAATTGATTGGTAATTATATTGGAAGATTTTAGTGACTCATATGCTTAGAAAATGAAAGGATTAAGTATTCTTAGATTTTTTCATATATCTTTTTAGTTGATAATTTTGAGTTAATTAATTACTTGTTATTTATTTTTAGTTCTTTTAAAATTAATTTCTATTAACATAATCTTTTTGGTAACGATTTTTTCTTATTATTATATTATTTTTTTACGATACGTATACTTGCATACCCATAATACATAAGTGGAGCAATCATTAACTCATGAGTCCTCTTCTTTCATATTTTCTTTCCATTTTTCCTCCCAACTACTCATTTTTGTATTTTTTTTATTAAAATTGATTTTTTCTCAATTTGAGAAGTAAAATAAATAAATTTGCTAAAATAATATCTTTATAAAAATAAAGAAACCTAATAATATATATGTACATAGGTACGTATATTTACGTAAAGGAAGAAATAATAATAATAATGACAACATTAAAACACTAAAAAAAAAAAGATGAAGAAACATATTGTTTGGGTTAGAAATAATTTAAAAAGGAAAGTAGACAGATAAATAGTTTTGGTTTTTATTTTTTTATTTTTTAATGATAAATTTATTATTATGTCCTCTTTAATTCTTCTTAAAATATATTGGGAATGAATTAAAAACTTTATACAAGAATATTATAAAATTAATTTATGAGCTTGATTAATTTACCCTTATATTAATTTTTTTTATTTTTATTATTTTAATTAAAAATGTATTATACGTTAGGGTTTTAGTTGTTGATTTCATTCTTGTTTTCAAAAATCATTATTGTTTTATATCAATTTTTATGTTTCATTACTCTATTAAAAAAATGGCTTATTATTCTTCTCAAAACAAATAAAAAATTCAATATCATGTGACGAGGACAATGCCGATACAACCATATAGGTATGCTCTATTATAAATCCTAATATCTTTTTTTTATAAATGGTCTGTTTAGTTTTTTTCTTTAATATTTTTCTTTAATTTTTTATTATTAATTATTACTTGAATTTATTTATTTATAATATCTCCAATCAATAAATAGCATTAGTAATGGATGATGTTGATACTATTGATAAATAACATCTTACAAGTGATATTTTTTATGATAAATTTGAAAATCAAGAAAATCTCCTTAGATGAGTTTGAAGTTTTTTTCTTAAAACAAGACTACATAACATCTATAAAAAAAACTCAAAAAAAGACATGTTATTATTTATTGGGATAGAAGTGGTTATTATAGAAATAGACAAAATATTCAAATTGAATATCGACAACAAAATACTACATCTCGCCTTATAAATTGTCCATTCAAAATTCAAGGAAAGAAACATGTTGATGGTTTTTGATCTCTTGAATTGAGAAATAGATCACATAATCGTAAACCTTCAAGTGACATGTCTGGTCATCCTTGATGTAGTCGCTTGTTTGAAAAAGAAACCATCGATATTGAAAAATTCTCAAAATCTAGAATACCATCACGTTAAATTCTTTCTTCTCTTAATTAAAAGAATCCAATAATTCAAACAATGTATAAGACTATTTACTACATAAAACATAAGATTGATAAAGAAAATTTGAATGATCATATTACTATTCAAGTTCTATTTGATGATTTTAGTTAAGGGGAGTTCATCTACAATGTTAAGCATGATAAAATGGTTACCTGACACATTTATTTTTTGCACATCTAATCTCAATTATACTTACGAGGAGTTAGTCAATTGTTCTTGTGATAGATTGTACTTACAAAATTAACAAGTACAAAATGTTACTTGACATAGTTAGAATCTCAAGTTTTAACAAAATATTTTATTTATGTTTTGTTTTCCTAACAAAAGAAGAAAATAATGATTATACATATGTTTTGAAAGAAAAATTTTGAGATATGGTACAAAGGGCAGAAAGATATTTTGAGTTACCTTTAAAAAACATTGATTCCTTTGAAAGCGAGGTTTGTCTTGGAATAGATTGAAAAATACTTGCACTTTAAAAATCATGTTTCATTTAGGGTAGAAACTACACATACTAAATTTAAAAAAGTATTTACAGGTTTCTACTAGTGACCATCGTCAAGTGAAAGGAAAAATTTGTCTTGCTATAGATAATGATTTTCAAGAGATTAAAACTCAGTTATTTAGTGAAAGGCTTCGAATTCCTCACAGTTATAATGTAAGCTATTTTAAGGAGCTTAATTACTATGTTTCTAGTTTTGCATCGAGAGAATTGGCAAAATAATATGAAATGGTTAGTTTATAATATGAAACTATGAACCCATTGTATAGTAGTTAGTTTATAGAAACAATATGTCTTCCTTGTGCCCATGAGATGCTAGAATTGAAAGAAAATTCGATACCTCTTGACCTTATACACTCACAATGAAAGATTGACATGCATACATTCATCTCATTTATTGTTGTTTGAGTAGTGAAATTGATGAATGTAAAGCAATATTCTTTGATCTTCAATTAAAGTATAAAACATGACTTTTAGCTTAATAAGAAAATGCTTGAGAGATCGTTTCTTCTGTAGTCAATAAATCACAACCTTTCTTTTTAATGTTCAACCTTACGAGGGTCACCCATTAAATCCAAAAAAAAAAAAGAAGAAAAGAAGTAACTTCTACAAGGTGGGATCAATTAAAATTTGGGGCTAATGAATGTCCTCCTTCTCTTGTTTCTATTTTAATCTATATATATATATATAGGTAACTTATATTAATACTTTTTTTTATTATTAATGAGGTTTTTTTTATAAACTATTGAATTAACAAGATTTATTGATTTATTATTTATATGTATTATTATTTTGTTTACTATATATTCAAAATCAGTATGATTAGTAAATTTTTTGTTCTTTCTTTATATATTTATGGATATGTATTTTAAGGAGATTGAAAATAAAAGTAAAAATGTCCTATATAACTTAAGATAGTTTATTTTTTTACCTTAATTTATATTATTGATGAGGGAATTGAATAACATATATGGAAATAAATTATAACTTAAAAAATTCTTAATCATAGAAAAATATTATAATAATAAAGTCTAATATAAATCATTTATCTAATGATATCCTTTTTAAAATTTAATAATTTTTATGAAAAATATTAATAATTTGTATTTAATATAATAATTATATATTTTTTAAAATTTTTTAACATAATAATAAGAAGATATTAGTAGTTGTAAAATCTTTCCCCTAAATTTCTCATTTAATACTTTTTTTATGACATTAACAAATATATTCTTACATAAAATAAAGTACCAATAATATATTTTTGTATAATTTTAATATTAATATGTATTTTTATAAAAAAAATTAAAATAGTAAGACTTTTATCCAAAAAGTGTAATTCTAAAAAAAAATTTATATTAATTTTTATTATTATTTTTAAAATTTTAATTACATTAAAAATTTTATTTAATAATATAGATTAATAAATGTATTTTAATTAAATTAAAAGACTAATATTTAAAGTTAAACCGATAAAAAAATCCACACCAATCCCGAAAGCAAAACCTCTCTTCAAGTGCTTAGTTGGAGAAGATCATGGCAAGAGAAATGTCCGGTCTACCAGACGAGTTATGGAGCCAAATCGTAGAAACAGGGGTTAAAGCTCGCGGTTTTACATACAAAGACCTCTGCTGTCTCTCCATCTCTTGCAGACGTTTTCGCCGTTTATCCAACGACGAATCTTTCTGGTCCATCCTTCTCTTTTCCGATTTTCCCCTCCACCGTCCATCATCTTCTCCATTATTTTCTTCCAAGTCCCTCTACAAGTTACAGTAAGTTAAATTATTGAATTGTTATTTTGGTCCCATTAAAATCGGAATATTTATTTTATTGGGGGTTCAGTTTTGAGAAGGACAAGCAAAAAAAGATCGCTGCGCACCGTAGAGTTGTGTTGAGGAAAGAGAGTCAGGTTTCAGAACATTTCAGGAAGCTTCGAGAATTTGAGACTCGCTTAGCTGAAGAGGGTCAGAAATTGAACGCAACTGTTGCTGAGCTGTCTAACTTACATAAGATCAGGTTATGCATAGTTAACGTTTGTTTTTGTTTTCTTATAATTTCTTGCAGAAGTTGCGAGAGGAAACTAAAACAATATGTACTTTAGGCTATCAATGTTCTAAACTTAATATATTTCAAATATTTTTAACCGAAACTTGCAATAATTTAGAGTACAGTGAGTTAGAATTATTAAGGGGTTAGAGCGCGTGGATTTTGGGCTCGAGTTGAAGTTAGGGTTGGAAATTTATTTATTATGGAAAATAAAATAATTCCATAATTCCATCGATTCAATTATTCTAAAGAAGTGGTTTTGTAAGTTCTTCAAAATCAAAACTATTACTGCATAGTACTATATATATCATATTGGTTTCATCTTTATTTTCTTCATCCCCAAAAGTTGGTTATTGTTTGCAAAGAAAGTGTTGCTGAAATTAATTTAAGCAAAATAATCAATATTTGTTTTTTAGATAAAATGGTACTTGTGTCATGTTGTGTTTTTAAACATGATTGAAGAGGGACAGAGAACATACCACAAGGTGGTATAAGAACTTAAGTTTCATATTATGATTTCATGTTTAAGATCATTTTGGAAAGATATTAATATAGGGAATTTTTACCCCTGAAATATAAGTTTATTCATTGTTACTTTTGATTTTATTTGGTGTCCCCTTAAATCATAGATCTGTTGCTGATAAAGATTATAGCAACGTGGAAGAAGTAAAACAGATGATTACAATACATAAAAGAAAATAAGAGATTAAGCAACTCTCCAAGGATCTAAATCATTATGGCACTACATAGGTAGTCTGTTCAAAATAAGGGTAGTTTGAGCCAAATTTGAGAAGTCAACATTATTTTCGCTATTAAAAAAAACATGTTTGTTTTCGGTTCTTTGGTTGTCACGGGCAGAGACTTATATTAACTGCCCAACTTGATAAATGTATCCCCTAAAACTATTAAGTGCAATAGAGAGAAGAAAACTGGAAAAATGCATCATGTATATACTCAGATGATGCTAGGTTGGATGTAACTTTTGGAATGTGTTAAATTTCATTTGGGATTTTGTATTTGAGTGTGTTAGTTTTGGAATTTCTCTTATTTTTATTTATTTTTGGTTTTGATATTTGGAAATTCTTTAGGCAAGCTTCGGTAGCATTGAATGTGTGGCAACCAGAGATAGTGCGTGGAAGACACAAACAAATAGTGGAGCAGAGTGTGATGCCTGCCAAGTCTAGGGTCCATGCATTGGAGATGGAACTGAGACTTTGCAGGCAACAGATTTCTGGGATCCACAAATCCTATGTATGATTTTCATTTTTACAATTCTCAATGGCTTCGTATGTGTTTCTGTGAAGATTTGAAAATTCTCTTTTTGGCTGGTCTTTTTTTGTCTGTGGATTTTGGGGTAGGAAGATGAAAAGAGGAGGCTTCATAAGGCAAATGAGGAATTGAGTTCATTGAAGTATCACCCGTTACAAAATAGTGAATTATTGAGTAGGGGCAATGGTGAATGCAATACCCACTTTACTGCAAAGAGACTAAAAAGAAGCTCAACGTGTAAGGCTTACAACATTACTCTCTACTCTTCTACGTTCCTTTAATTATCAAGAATTTTGTCGGTCGTGTTTTGCCAAGTAGTATGATTTCTTTTGTTGTAATTAGAGAGCTCTAAAAGTCATGCTCAGTTGGTATCAGATTAATTGGACATTTGGCTGTATAAACATGGAGTAGTATCCTTATTGTATCATGTGGACCAGCCCATTTGGTTTCCAATCATATTATAAAACAGCTACAGTACAATACTTTCTACAACTTGCCCATGGTTATCTAGTCATGTGTTTACGAACACATAATTATGCTAAAAACTTAGAAATGGACTTGCTATATTGGAATTTTGATGCTTGCCCTCTGCACCCCAATAAAAAATAACTACTTAAAATGGGCCATGCATTTAATTTTTGATTGGAATGATTGTTGGGCTTTGATCCAACCCAAAAGGTTAACCTATCAAAATAACTCACCCAATTGATATACCTAATTTTCTTTTATGATTTTCTATTGTGAGATTTGTTCGCACATCCAACAACCACTCATACGCGAAGACATTTGATCACCCCCTTAGACTTGAAGCACTCTTTATTTCGGGGACAATCTACTCATTTTAATCACATTCTCCTAACTAATACAACCATATTCCATTGAGTTCTCCAACATAGTAAAAGCTACCAAGAACGTCATTTTAACTAACCTCAAGAGCAAAGATGGAAACGGGTTGGTTGGGGTCAAACCCGATATGATCCATGGTTCAGAACCGTTTTAGGCCAAATGGGTTCGGTTCGGGTTGTGTGGTATCCACATATCGAAAACCGACTCGTTGACCCATATACTTTTTTGGCATTTTTTAAATGAAATTGTAATATTTTATGTAGTTAAAAAAAGTAGGTAGTCAAATAGTGCATCAAACCGATCCAATTTTTTCCCCAAACCCTTCATAATTAAATGAATAATGCCTCACCCCATCTCGTTCTTAATGGGACTGGTACCCGCGGGTCACCAACCTGTTGGGTCAAATTTCCATCTCCACTCAAAAGTCTTCCATGAGTCTAGAATGCGGATTTTCACATTCAAGATACCACTTTCACCTTGGGATCAAGTTTGTATGCATCCTACCGTGCAACTTCATTCCGATACCACTTGTTGGGCTTGATATTCTACTCAAAATGTTAAAATATTAGTAAAAACCCACCCAACTTATATACCCAATTTTTGTTTGAGTGAGTAGGGTTGTTAATCGGGGGATGAAATATAAAATATATAATACATTACTTATGATTAGTTAGAGTTCAAATGTTATTAAATTTATAAAAAATTATGTATTTATTAAAATTAAGTATATAATTTCGGGGAACGGGATAAGGAATATAATCTCCATTCTTGACCCGTCTCATATTATAAAATAAGGTTCATCATTCTCCATTTTCTATTCCTTTCTATTCTCCATTTTGTTCTCATCCTTGCCTCCAACCGGATAATCCTTGCAAAGATTTGCTCCATCAATGAAAATTGACAATCCTATGTGTGACTTATTCGCACATTCAACGATAATTTGGTATGGTTGAGGCAAAACCACATTCTTGAACCTGGACTTGCAGTGATCTCTAATGATTAGGTTTCTCCATGGTTAAAATTTGCTGTGCTTATGCATTGCCTTTTGTTAACTTTGTTCCAACTGTATAAAAAGTTCAAGCCTCTGTGATTTATCCATAGGATAGACACTGTTCCCTCGCTTCTTATTTTGATAATATTCAAATTTTTATATGTTTAAATGGTGTGAGAAATTATTTTTTTTCCATCTAACTTGTGTGTCTTATTTGTAGTGTGCATTTTTATTTCATGGATTCAAATTTTTTTGTAAGGTTGGCCTCAAAGCTCTCATCAAAATTTGTTGTGGGAAAAAAGCCATACTTGTTAGGGTTGTATGCGTTTTTACGCCTTGAAGCTACTGAGATGCAGGCCTCTCTAACTAAGATATTGAGGTCTAATTATGACTTTATTTAAAAACCCATATCATTTCAGCTAGAATAAGGAAAATTGAGAAGTTAAAAACAAGCAAGCTTAATTAAAAGATTTCGTTATGGTTTATGCCTTTGCTTAGTCTCCTTCTTTGGGAATTCAATTCAACTATCTTATTTGCTATGATTGTGAATAAACATTCCCCTTGAGGAAATTTCTTATTCTTCTATGATGCTTCTCTCTTCTTTCTTCTCTTTTTCTGTTGTCGTTGTTCTGGGTGTTTTTACATCATGTGCCTATAATTGTGTGCTTACAGTTGGGCATTAAATTATCACTTGCATGATATTTTTGGAAGAGCAAATTTTCAGAACTGTTTTGGCTTTGTTTGCATTTTTTAAGGTTTGTCCTCGTTCTTGTAAGTTCACTTTAATGTGAAATTTGTTGGATAACGGGGAAGTTCTTTGTGTTTTGTGTTGTTGGGTTTTGTTGCACGCAATAATTGGGATTCTTTGTCTTAACCTACGCCCATGTCATGTCATTTCTTTTCATAAGCCATTGCAAGTTTGCAACAAATAGAGAGCTAAGATTTAACTGAATAACTGTGGATTGATCTGTATTTTTTTTTATGTTGATTTTTTCACCATTCGTATGCCAGAATGGATTTTCCTTGCGTAATTTCTATTTCATTATTATTTTTATTCACTCCAAACTTCACTGAAATATCATTTCTACACAGCTTTTAATGATGGCAAAATCTAGAAGACAAGGAGGGATCTGGAATTAACTGATCCAATCGTCCACATCCAGTAAGGTACTGCAGTATGTATGAGCTTAGATAACATCTATATGCCAAGGACTGCATGTCAGCAATGCTCTCGTTGTCGTCCGATGGTGACTACTGATACTTTGGTAGTTGCGGACAGCCTTCAGTCACCCACATGATGTGTGCACCCAGCACAGATATAACTTCTTGCATTCAGAGTTGACAATTAATCTTGAGAAGTTGCGAAAACCTCAAACAATTTGTCATGTGTATATCAAAACAAATGGTGATTGGTTGATTGGATTTAGAGGTGTAAATTGAGATGAATATGAGATTCATAAGATAATTTATTAATTTTTAAAATTTTATCTCAATTTATCTTACTTGATTTTTAATGAAATGAGATGTAATGAAATAGTATTAATTAATGTTTCATTTGTTCTTATTGTGTTTAAATGAGACAAATAAGAATACAAAAACAATAAAAAAATATGATAAAGTAATAATTTATAATGTAAGTTTAATAAGAAAAATGATACATATGTTTAAAGTTAAAGTTATTAAATTTACAATCTAAATGAGATAAAATGAGATAAAATGAGATGAGATGTTATTTAAATGAAAGTTAAAATCTCGATTATAATCTATATTTATTTATTAGAGATACTAAATGAGATATGGGATAAAGTAATGCATATATTTTACATCTGTGTTGGTCTCTTCAATTTCTTCTCGTATAACTTGTTTTGCAAACATAAAAAGTCGAAACCTCGATTGCAAGTCATAGATGTTTATGTAATTTTTTTTTAATTAACATTGATATTTATAATTGATTTTTAAAGAGAAATTCTATATGAAGTCATTGATGTTCATGTTATTGGTAGCATGTTTGTTACATTGTATTGTATAATTTTTATACATTCATGTATTTATTTACGAAATTAAATTGTATTGTATTGAATAAAAATAGTAATGTTATATAAAAGTTGTACCCCATCAATGATAGTTTAAATTGTATACTTATTTTTTTTCTTTCTAAATTCTCAATTCTAAGTTTTTCACTTTTAATTAAAATAATATTCTTAAAATATAAAAAATCTTAAAAAATAAGTATTAATTTAAATAAATTTATATAATAAATTTATTTTGATTAATTTCATACTATTTTAAATACTAAATTATTTTATTAAACTATTTGTCCTAGATTTTATTTTATTATATTATATTAATCATCTCCAAATATTATACAGATTAACTATAATATAATTTAATATAGTTAAATGTGATATAAAATCTATGCGATATAGTGCATTGAACATATTATTAATCTCTTAGATTTGAAATGATATCATTTAATCTATTTTTTTGTTTAATATTATCCAGATAACAGGTGCTCGACCCTAACAACTTGAGATACCTTGCTCTTATGGTGAAGGTAGCACTCATTTAGTGGCTCATACATAGTGACCTGAAGATCAAGAATCTAAGTGAATGGTTTGGTACATCACCCTAACGACCTGGATCACCTTTGCATATAAGATCTTAGGCAACACATATATGACAACCTGTGTACATTGACTTGATTTTATGTAAAACTAATTTGTACATACTCTAGCAACTCAAATAATAGTGTCAACCTGTGTAAGGTGGATACTTGTCTAATAGATTATATATATACATCCATAGTGAGAAGAATAAAGGATCTACTCATTATTATAGTCTCATACTTCTCTCTAGAATCACTAGAATTCTTAACATACAAAATTTTCTCCAAAAAATTGGTGCCTACCATGGGGTCTTAAATCTTTCTAGTCCATAGTTAGCATTTGAGACCTTGCATTTTATACCCTAGTAAAACAACTCGTGTATTAGGGACATACACTTAAAATGGATAGCCTATCATCATATATCGAGTATATGAATAGTATCACATGCCTAAATCTAGAATTTGATCTCAATGACCAGATACATCGCTCCTCGCCAATTAGGACATTGCACAATGATCATGAATTGGGTAATGCATGGCCTCTAGTCAACGAAGGTGGTCGACTCTTACCTCGTCACAATACAACCAGACTAACCGGGACAACTCAACGTCTCATAAGTTCAACAAGTCATAGCTCTAAAAGAACTTCTCTTGAGAAGGACACCATAATGAAGAGTCTCCAAAGATAGATAACTGAGTTGCAACAAGCATTAGTTGAATCTCAAAGAGAAAATAATAAACTTAGATCAAGATTAGTACATGAGGAATATTCGAAGGTTGTGAGTTCATTCCATACTACTATCCTCTTGTTATAGACAATCACCCCTCAAGAAAGGGGCGTGCTTCACGTATTCCCTATCCACAATGACCAGAAGGAGTTGTAGAACAACACCCATATATAATTCCAACCCCTAATCTCATTCGATAACCCACACATATGAATCCATCGACTAATGAACGTTTTCCACAATAAGTACCCTATTTGCTTCCAATACATTAGGGTTTGGGAAATGTTACTACCATAGGATTTTTGACGTCGTCAGGTTGTTCAAGTAGTACCTTGGAACAAAAACTCAAATATATGGAGGATAAAATATGGGCGAAAATAGATGATCAATTTAAAGGACAGGAGAAGTTAAGACCTTGAAATGACATCGAAACTGTGTGCGATCAATTGTCTACTTCACCTTTCTCAAATGCTTTTGAGCTAATGACACAACTGGTAAAATTCCCTACACCCAAATGCTCCCTATATAAGTGGATGAAAGACCCAGTGGCCCATGTTCTTCACTTCAAAATGGTAATGGCCGCTATGAGCCTCGCTGTGGACAAAAGAGAAGCCATGTACTGCAAATTGTTCACAGTCACCTCCCAAGAAACAACACAACAATGGTTTGTGGAGTTACCACCCAAGAGTACAAAAGCCTTCAATGTGTTGGTAAATGCATTTATTACCAACTACGCATGCAACAAGCTCGTGAGGAAGGAATCATATCATTTTTTCTCAATAATACTGGGGGATGAGGAGACCTTTGAAGCTTATATAAGGAGATTCAAGACAAAAAAGATGGAAATATCACAATGTCCTAATTCCATAGCCATTGAAGCTTTTTGTAAAGGCATCAAACGGGATACGAGTCTATTCATTGAGTTTACTAAGACCACCCTCTAATCCCTAGAGATGGTCTATGAAGAGACCAAAAAATTTATCAACAAGGAAAGAGAAATGAAATCCAACAAAGGGGTGGTAAGTATAGCAGTAACCAATCCTACCTCAGTTAAAAGAGAGGAGGATAGAAGGCCTTATAGAGAAAGTAATCCTAACCCTCCCTGTTTGTGGTCACTCCTATGGGAAAGCCATGGACTTGGGGAAGAACATTATCTCCTTTTAGATGTCCCCTACTATGTATCTTATTAGCTGAAGTTATACAATGCATAGAGAACATTAATAATGTCAATTGGCCATGACCTATGAAGGCTCTACTAAGGGACCCTAACAAATATTGTGTATTTCACAAATACATGCGTCACTAGACTAGAGATTGTAGACACCTCAAATGGGAGATCAAAAATTTACTCTCAGAAAGGTATTTGAAATAAATAGTTGATAGGACCGGGGGTATGCAAGAAGAAAACCAAGAAGGCAATCACCTCATTATCAAGGCGAGGCACCCCCAAATCCAGTTCCTAGGGGAACGAACAGATCTGATCATCCCCTTCGAGGGGATGTTCATATAATTCACACCATACATGGTGGACTAACCATATTGGGCATACCAGCAACTCTAAAAAAGGTATGTTTAGGAAGCCAATGACTCAAACTGATTGGTCTATAGTTTAAAGCTTGAGGGTTCGATATATCCTATCATATTTGAAGGACGGGAGGTCTTCCCACCTCATAATGATCCACTGGTCATTACAATAGAAAATTCACACTATGAGGTGTGCAAGATTTTGGTAGACAATGGCAGCTCCTCGAATTAATTATATTTATTTCCTTATTGAATATGAGGATAGATTCTAAAGATATAACACAACAACAGATGACATTAGTGGGTTCTTTGGAAGAGTAACCATGTTAGTAGGAACCATATATTTGTCGATATCTGTGTAGGGAGTAATAATCCTTACAAAATTCATGGTGTTGAATGCTCCCACGTCTTACAATGCAATTTTGGGTCGACCTTGGATCCACAAGATGAGAGCAATCCCCTCTACGTACCATCAATTCATCAAGTATCCTACCGTCGAAGGGATCAAAGATATAAGGGGAGAGCATGAAAAGGCGAGGAATTGCTACAGTTACATCATGATAAGTGCATTACTACCAACATCCAAGTAGCAATCAAATAATAGGGACTGTTCGAATAGAGGGATGATTCCACGAACGAAGACACAGACCATGGAAATAAACCGTGATGAGTATGAAATAATTCACATGGGAGAGACAAGAGAAGACAATTTCGTGAAGATTAACTCTAAGTTGACCCCTTTGTTAAAAGCTATACTCATTGAGTTCCTAGAAGATAATGTCAACCTTTTTGCATGGAAACCAAAAGACATGCCTAGCATCAATCCAGAAATAATTTCCCATGAATTGTACATTAATCACACCAAAAAAAAAGTTCAACAATGAAAATGAAGATTTGCTTAGGATAAAAGCGATATTATCAAGAAGAAAGTCAACTCTTAAAAAAGTGTAGTTTGGATTTGCAAGGTTGCTTATCCAACTTGGCTATCAAACCTAGTGTTGGCAAGTAAATTTGGGGGAGAATATAGAATATGTGTCGATTTTATGTGCCTTAATTTGGCGACGCCAAAGGATTGTTTCTCATTGCCTAATATTGATCAATTGGTCAATGCTACAGTTGGTTTTAAAAAAATGAGCTTCATGGATGCGTACTCAGGTTATCATCATATCCAAATGCATCCCAAAGATGAAGAAAAAATAGCTTTCATCACGGAAGAAGGGACCTATTGTTACACAAAGATGCCTTTCGGTCTAAAAAATGCAGGCGCTACTTATCAAAGGATAGGCAATAAAATGTTTGAGGGTCAAATCAGCCAAAACATAGAAGTTTATGTGGATGACATGATGGTAAAAACAAAGTGCACCAAGGTCAATGTTTTTGATATTAAGGAGATGTTTGCTATTATATGGGGCTACAAGATGTGGATCAACCCAAAGAAGTGTGTCTTTGGAGTAACCTCGGAAAAAATTATAGGGTATTTAGTATCGTCAAGGGGAATAGAGGCCAATCCTGACAAAATTTTAGCCCTGATAAACACGAGATCTCCAAGATGGCTTAAGGAGGTCCAACAGCTAAATGGTTGTGTAGCTGTACTCATTCGCTTCATCTCTAAGTTTACCAAAAAGTGCCTACCATTTTTTCAATTGTTGAAAAAAAACAAGGAATATGTATGGGATGTAGACTCCAAATGAGATTTCCAATCCATCAAGGATTATTTAGGGAAGGCATCTCTTTTGTCCAATTCTGTAGTAGGTGATGTGCTACACATATATATGTCTTTCACAGACAAGACCAGTAGCGTTGTACTGGTGGTCAACAGGGAGGGAAAACAGCACCCCGTATATTATGTGAGTCATTCCCTTACGAGAGCACAACAATTGTATCCTCTACTGAACAAGCCAGCATTTACCATAAGAATGGAAACATATAAGCTTAGACACTGCTTTGGAGCACATAAGGTAATCGTCCTTACATCGCATCCCTTGAAAAATATCTAGGGAATTCATATCAATCGGATCGCCTTTCTTAAATAGCTATCGAGCTGAGTGAATTTGAGATACATTATAAGCCCATGTTAGTAATCAAGGGGCAAGGTCTCATAGAATTTATCGTTGAATGGACTTAAGATTCTATACATGATTAAGAGATTATGGTGCTAGTGTCTATGATAACAACTCTAATTTTAGATCATAGGAAGGCATATATTGACGAGGATAGAAATTCAAGGGGGCAGGGATTGGAATAGTCATCTTCATCTCAATAGAAGGCTTAATATATCAATGTATTTGTATCACTTTTTAGGCCACTAAAAATGTCACTGAATACGAGGCTTTGCTCTTGGCTTTATTCCAATTAACAATTTTAGGAGCTAAGAGGGTGTTAATCCATAACAATTCACAACTTCTAGTAAACCAAGTCAACGAAAAATTTGAAGCCAAGGAAGAGAGGATGAAGCTTTATGTACAAGAGGTGAAAAAAGCCAGGGTAGCTTATGAAACATTTGACTCAAGCAAATACCGCAAAAGGGGAACGCACACACAAAATCCCTAGCCACTCTAGAATCCTCAATAAGTTTAGAATTGAAAAGGGTGATCCATGTATCTTGTTTCGCTAGGCCAAGCATAATGAGATATGAAAGAAAGAACAAAAATTAGACAAAACTAACTCCTCAACATATACCTCTTAGCTAAAGCTGAAGTTGGAGTACCTCATTCACAATACATTGTTTGAGAATAAAGACGAGGCATGCAAAATCATGACAAAATCTAAAATTGACATCGTGGTCTAGGGAGCACTGTATCGAAAGAATAATGGTGGACCATGGTTAAAATGCTTACCTACCCCAAAATCTTAGATAGTTTTGAGCGAATTGCATGAGGGGGATGTAGGGCTCACTTCGATGGAAGAACTTTTTCTCAACGGATCATCTGATAGGGCTACTATTGGTCTACTCTTCTCAAAGATTGTAACGATCATGCCAAGAGATGCAACAGGTGTCAAAGATATGTTAACATCCCATGTCAGTTGGCTAGTGACTTAAATTCCATTATCATTCCATAGTCATTTCAAAAATGGGGGTTGGATATTGTCTGTCCCTTACCCCTTGCCCCAGGTTAAAGAAAGTTTCTAATCCTAGCAATTGATTATTTTTCAAAGAAAGTTTCTAAGGGAATAGAGAATGAACCATTAGCAAGAATCCAAGAGGTGGATGTGCAAAACTTTATTTAGAAAAATATCATATGTAGATATGGTTTTCCACAAGAATATGTCATGAATAATTAACGCAAATTCAAAGTAAGCACCTAATGTCTTTATATGATGAAATAGGTGTCAAACTATCCCATTCTAACCTTTACATACCATAACAAAATGGTTAAGTAAGTCATCCAACAAAACACTAATCAACATACTACAGAAATGTTTGGAATGAGTAAAGGGAAAGTGGGTAGATTAACTACTCGACGTTCTTTGGGCTATAAGAACAACCCTAGGGAACCAAAGAAGGAAAGTCCATTTTCCCTCGTTTGTGTCATTAAAGTAATTATTCCATTGGAGATACAGGAACCTACTTTTGGTCAGAAATAGCACAAGAGGAAAATGATGACCTCAGAAGAGATGATCTCCTACTAGCGGAAGAGAAAAGAAAGAATTCTTTGATACATATTGAATCACAAAAGAGGGCAAACAAAAAGGCATATAACAAATATGTTAAAACAGAAGTTTCTGTGTAAGGGATTGGGTCTTACGAAAATCATTGGAGAATAAAGTTGAAGCTACTTATGGAAAAAAATTTGCAACATGGGAAGGCCCATAACAAATATTCGACATCACCCTAGAAGGGTCTTATCTAATAGAACACGATGGTGTAAAGGAGGAGCTAAGTTGGAATGGGAAATACCTAAAGAAATATTATGTATAGAACTTTTTGATAAATATATTGAAAGAATGATGGAATATGTTTTCAAGATCACTTCAGTATATTGTTCTCGAATAAAATCAACACAATGAACCTCAAATACGGAGGAAGGAGGTCCACTAACCCCCCACCCCTCACCCCCTACTTGGGATGCGGGATACATCCTAAGAAAACCTCAAGTACGGAGGAAGGAGGTCCATTGACCCCTCCACTTGGGATGCAAGATTCGTTCTAAGAAAACCTCAAGTATGGAGGAAGGAGGTCCACTAATCCCTCTCCCCTACTTGAGATACATGATACATCCTAAGAAAAGCTCAAGTATGGAGGAAGAAGATACACTAACCACTTGGGATGCAAGATACGTTCTAAAAAAGAGTCTCGATTTCCAATGTGAATCTCTTCTTTGGGCATGCATGTAAAGGTTAGATTCCATTTCATCCTTTACTTTTCTCCTAAAACCCTCAAGTATAGTGGAAAAAGGTCTACTGACCCCCTCCACTTGAGATGCAGGATACGTCCTAAGAAACAGTCTTGAGTTCCAACGTGAACCCCCTATTTTGGAATGCATGTAAGGGTTGGATTTAATTTTACCCTTTACTTGTCTCCTGAAAACCTCAAGTATGGAGGAAGGAGATCTACTGACCCCCCATCCCCCCAAAATTGAGATATGAGATATATCCTAAGAAAACATCAAGTACTGAGGAAGGAGGTCCACTGACCCATCCACTTGAGATACATGATACGTCCTAAGAAAACCTCAAATACGGAGGAAAAAGGTCCGCTAACCCTCCCCCCTCCACTTGAGATGTAGGATATGTCCTAAGAAAACCTCAATATGGGATACGTCCTAAGAAAACCTTTCCTTCTTATATTTATCCCATTAGTGGTGTGCCATGATTAGTTCATTACGAACATATTCCAACCGTTGTTCCATGACTCCAGATCGAGTATTCAAGCTACACAATTCCTAGTCCATAAATTTTGTTGCTACTCGACATGTATCAGCTTATTGCTCTGAATATTTAGCAAGAGAGATTACTTGCACCAAATCAAAAAAGATGTTAGATATTACACCTTACCAGCAGTATGAAATCATCAAATGCCCCAAGGGGTTACTCACATCGAGCACTCATATGGCCATCATATGCCAGATAGTCCCATTCTCGTATTTATAAGCTGAATATATGGATTGATAATATGTAGGAACACCACAATGGTGGTACAAATCATCTTGAGCATGCGGGTTACCAAACATCCTTCTTCTGAACAGATCATTCAAACAACTACTTTCACCTCATTCCTAATTAACAAGGAACATGCTTTGTAACGAGCTAACGTCTTCACCTAATGGGGACAACTCTTTGGCATGATAAAACTTTGCTGACATACCCGTGCCTATTTAGGAGTCTTCATCAGGATAACCTTCACTCTAGAGTAGAGGTGGTCCCTCGATCATAGCCTTCTTTTTTAAAATGACGACATGGTAAGGTTCTGAAGGTAACCTCATATATATTACGAGGGGTGACACATGGATTGCCCTTAATTTTCTAATTTTCCTCCCATAATGGGTATCGAAGGGTATTTGATCCATCTCATCACTCAAAGTGGGAGTCACTTCTTAATAGCGAGATATTTCTTAGTGACCCATGAAGTGATATTTAGGGTACAAAAAAAACATGAACCTGTTTCAATCATGTCGTATAGGCTTACTTAACTATAATCCATTCAGCCTCCAAACACTCATGTTATAGCCTCCAAAAACAATTATAGTTACTTCAGAACCACTTTGGATTCAAAAAACAAAATCGATAATTCAAGACATGGCCTTAGACTCTCAGGGAAAATCAAACTTGTTTTAAAAACAATGAAATCATAAATGCCATAGGAGGCCATTAAATAGAAGTATCCAAGAATTTCAAATGAAAGCAATTAGCCAAGGAAAAAAGTGAAATATCATTAATGATTGGTAAAATGTCCTATTACATCAAAAGTTAAAACCCAAACATTACAAGGAAATAAAATATGAGATGCTCTCTAAGGAGTGGGTTCCTCTACCACCCCTTTAGGTTGTCCTTCAAGAAGGGCCTATTCATCATGAGGTGAAGGTTACGGGGTACTAGTAGGGGGAGCTTTAGACCTGTTGCTTTGAAAATCTTGCATCAATATAAAATAGGGAACTATCATATCCAACTTCTCGGCCTGAGTCTTGAGGCTACTTACCACAAAACTCACCTCATTTCTATAAGCTTTGGTGCCCTCCGCTTTTAAAGTCTCCACCAAGTCTAAAATCAAGCTCATCTGATCTGACATCTATCTCATCTAATTTCCTAATGAGCTAGCTCTTTCTTCAACCTCCTTCTCTATTTGCTCTAAGTGGCTTCCCGTTGGCATTACTCGAACCAATAACTTTTTACTTTTTTGAGCTTTTCGGCCTTATCCAAAAGGTCACCCTTCATCTTTAAAAACTTCACCCCAGATTCAATAATGAGGGCATCCTTGTCCTCTACAACCTTCTCATACTTCACAATTTGCAAGCGACTTGCTTGCACATTATGTTTATAAGCTCTGATGGACAGCTTGCCTTCCCTGGCCAGAGACATGACCTACGAACATGAGAAGAGTTAGTAAAATATAAGAGAAACAAAAACATTCCCTACCATATGTAAAATCACCTTAATAAGATGATCAACCATTTGTTCCTCGTTAGATCCATCCTCCACTTTGCAGGCTTTTCTGACCCTCGATCTCTTAGCATAACTACCAAAATGATGATAAAGATCCCTTTTCAAATCAGGTCACCCAAATACGTCCTCATCAAAGTATGTGACTAGGGTATCCAATGCTATGGCGTCCTATAACACGACTTAGGGGTAGAGTCCTCAGTTAAAGATGGCAACATAGGGATAAGTCATGGGTATGTAGGGGCAGGTCTTGGACACCAAAAGTGTCTATCAAGTCCTCGATGTCGATGTGTGAGTAGTTTATACCTACAAAAAACCAAAGTAGAAAAGATCATAAAATAGTCTGGGTTATAACCAGTATTTACCTAGTAACAAAATAAGAACATGAATACTTGTCTAAATAGTCCCTCCATACCCTAGATTTTTTCATACGAGCTACAATCAATATTTCTTGATATTCCTCATTTGAGGTGTTCTACAACTCGATCCTCTTAACCTTCTCCCTACCATCTAGACCAATTTTTTTATCAACTCACTTGCATAGGGTTGAGATGTGTTGAAGTGGTGATTTCATGTATGTTGGACTAGTAAGTCAACCCCGTTGCCCAAAATATACCTAGTAATATAGAAATACTTATCTTTCCATCCTGAGGTGCTATCAAGAAGTTTCATATGTATTATGTGCCCAACAACACATGATATATACATCTTTCCTTTGTCCAAATTATTTCTCTTCAAGCAATACATGCTTCGAATTTCATCATTTCTCAATTCCACTATGTGCTCACCAACAATAACGAAGAGACACAAAAGAGTATACCACCCATTAGAATTTACTTGGGACGGATTGTTATCAAAAGTATGGAGGGCATGAGCTATCTTTCTAGGAAATTGACATCTAAATCCAATTTTGAAGGGTGCCAAATGTATCATCCACAACCCCGTTGGAGGATCATCAACGTGACATAAGTGACGAGGTACTACCATCAAACCTATATGGGATAGGATGTCGTATTTATGCCTGATCTCAATCAGATCGTCAATGGAAAGAACACTAGGAATTTTTTCTATTTCATGTTTATCTTTGATCCTACTGGTAGGTTCATTTCAATTCTCACGCTTCTTTTTAGGATGGGGTACCTTCGTTATTGTGGATACAGGGAACCTAATAATGGGCATTGGACCCCTTGATGACAAGTAAGAAGCAGTACAAGATCCGGTTGAAGTATGGAGAGCGAGAACGCTCTCCTTGGTAGGTTTCTCACCCCTACTATGCCTTCTTTCATGACCTCCAGAAGTTTTAATAGGTTGCTTAGCTTGTAACGAGCTCATTACTAAACAACCTGAGTCTTGAGATCCTTTTCAGGAAGGATCGATCCTTAAAGGGATACTCTTGATATGATTTGGCGAGGTTTATTTAAAAGGGAAAGGGACCACATATTTTCTTTCAAGAGATATGGTTAATACGAAATATGAGGAAGAAATTACATAATATTTGTATGTCATAGGATTGAGGAAGAACGATCTGGTAAATAGAAGACAGGCTAGTTTTCAACAAAATTCGCTAGTTAAGACAAACTGAAATCCATGTCAAGTATTTTTCAAACAGGTTGGTGAAGGAAAAGGATAGTATAAAAAATCTAACGGGTTGCGATCCTCTGAAAACAATTTTTCTAAGTTACTTGGATAGGGTAAAAAGTGAATTTTTCTTACTATTTATAAGGGATGATGGAAGTTAAAGAGTTTACCCATTGAAACCTAGATTAATTATGGAAATATGCTCTTAACGACCTAGTAACCTCACAACTATGGGAATTCTTGTTAGACATAGCATGCATGATAAGGTCGTTATCTATTAAAGAGCCCACTGGATCAGACTTTATGTTCATAATGGTCTACATATATGAGGATCAAGCAACGAAGTATCATTCTATTGACTTCCTAAAATCAAGGGAATAAGGGAGTTAATGTTTGTTATTATCCAAGTAATAGGTGCTCGACTTTAGCGACCCGGGGTATGTTGCTCCTATGGTGAAGGTAGCACTTATTTAACAACTTATACATAGCGACCTGAGTATCAATACCTGGCCTAAATGAACTACCTGGTACATATAATCTTTTATTAATATTAGTCATTGATCTTGTTTATATTTCTAATAAGTTTTCTTTTTTTATAAAAGTAAAGAGTTAAGATAACTATGTTCCACCACGTGCCAGTGCCTTCTTTATATGCAAGATTTTCTCCAAATAAATTATACATTATTTGGTGATATATTGGATGGTTTCTTTAAAAAAAATTATATTTTTAAACAATATAATAATTTACTTATTTTAATATATAAATTAAATACAGGTTGTATTAATATATTTAATATTAAACATGTATAAAAAAAATTTATAATAGTATTAGACTTTAAAATTTTATAAATATATATAAAACTTAAATTAAATCTTTTTTTGGATAATAAAATAAATTATCTTATTGCTATATATATTTTTCACTTTTCAATTTAGATATTTTTATCTTATCTTATATGTGTGTGTCATTTTTTTTAATTTTAACAATTTTATCTTTATTAAATTTTATTTTATACAATTGTAACCAATTGTTTACTTTAATTATTTATCATTTATTTTTTAAACAACTTCTCATCTAAAATAAACTTTCAAGCCATTTTATTAATCATATCATCTGTGTTTAAGTAGAAACTATATTTTTTCATTTTCACTTTGCTTTATCTTATTAATTATTTTATTTTAACAAAATAAGCATAAATATAACTTAAATACTAATCTATTTAGATAGTTATTATTTTACTAACATAATTATCTTTAATAAAGCATTATTTATGTAACTTTTACTACTCACGCACTCAAATTTTAGATTAATTTTCACATTCTCAAGCAAACTACATGTCGTTGTACCTCATGTTCGTTAGCAATCTTATTTACATAACTTGAAATTGTATTTATGTAATCACCAATTTTTATTTACTTAATTATGTTGAAACATTTTTTACATAATCATCTTTAAATAATTTTTTTCTAATATAATTATATTTAAATTACTTCTCTATGAAGAAAATAGTCTTTTTATTCCAAAACACGCATTCACATTTTTTTTGGTATATATACTTTTGTTATCGTCTTAATTCCAGGCAATTATAACTATTTCTTATTAACTTAAATAGAAATTTCAGAAAAAAATAGAATTGTTTTTGAGAAATAAAAGTATTAGAAACTTTAATATACTTTTACTTCAACGTGCTCTATAACTAAAAATATTATAGAATTATTTTTGGAGACTCAAAAAATATATATAAAACTACAATATAAATTTTTTCCTAAAATAATAAAATATTAAGTAAAAAACAATGCTTTATATTGAAGTGTAATTTAAAATTTATTTGAAAAACATATAATTATAACTCTATTATTTTAGAATAATAAATTAAAAAATAACTCAAAGAATTGATATAAGAGTTTATTTGAATATCCTAACTATGATGAAATATTTTTTAGATGATAATTGATAAGTGCTTGAAAAGCATTCATATTCTGTAATTTTATTGTACTTAATTGAAATGAGTAGGTTTGATTATAGCATTTATTTGATTATTTATGTAAATTTATCTTTTCAAAATCATGAGCATGTTTTGATATATTTCGAATGTTTCTAGCTTAAAAAGAGACAAACAATGTCAATACACGAAGATACAATATTTGGAGCACTCAAATAGCATCCTAATAGTTAAAAAGATTAAGACATATAAGCCTTACATCAAAAATCAACACAAACACTGTGTGTTGTAATGAAGGAAATAGTGTGCCACGATAAACACCTCTCGGGATTTCATACTAGGCACCTTAAAAATTTTATGACTCAGTGTGATAAAAAGTGTGTCGTGACCTGGTCCTCTCAAGTTGCATTGTACGAGTGTGTTTGAGCTATGTACCATAGCGATAAAAAAAAGTTGTGTCGTAACAGAAGTAGTGAAATTATGACTCTCACCTTTATACATCAATTTTCATGATAGATTGAAAATTTAAGAATTAGGTTTTAGACACATCGTTCATATCTAAATTAGACAACTTGAATAAGAGTTTAAATTAGTGACTTGATCAATTACATTGATTTAAACGGTTTATTATTTTCTTGGACACAATTTAATCAATTAGCTAAACATCTTGATCATAGGCCATTGATAATGATCACGATCATAGAAATTTTCATATTTAAAAGGAAAAATCAATAATATGAGTTTATATTTTAGTTAACCTAAATATTTCTAAACAAGTAGGTTAACTAGCTAAACTTTTCGATATAAATTCTCCATTAATATATAATTGTAATCTATCCTAATTTTATTTTGAGTTGAGTCTATATTTAGTTATTTAATTATATGTTATTAGTTTAAAATTTTCAAACCCAACCATTGTGATAAAGTATTTAGGTTTTATTTTCTGTTCATAGTTCCTTTATGTTTTTAAGAAAAGCAAAAAATATATAAAATTATTGCAATTCCTTGAGAGACCTACATCAAGATTATATTTATAGCTTATTATAAGTGACTCATGCACTTACAACCTTTTAAAACAAAATTGGTGCATCATTAGTGTGCAAGGACTACTTTTACTTATTTCCAATATTTTTCATTTTGTATAAGCAAGATCTGAAGTATCCAAGTTATTGAGTAGAATGCTCATTATCATGGATTATTAACTTCCCCTTAATATCAAAATGAGTTTTTTATAAGAAAAAAATTACTTGTACTAGGGTTTTTGATGAGTGCTTAAAAAACACTAAAATTACTATGATTTAATGTACTTTAATTGACTAAATAAATTTATATTTATATGATTTTATCATATTTTATATAAATTTATTTTTTTAGAATCACGGATATTTTTATTATTTTACAGATATTTGCATTAAAAAATAATTTAAAGACTCAAAGAAAAATATTGGAAGTAATACATCACAATATTTAAAGTTTAGTATTCATTTATTATACAAATAAGTGAGAAAAATGAGAAAAATTAAAAAAAAGGGAAAATGGATAAAACTACCCAGCCAACACACACCCACGCTGAGTCCTGCGCGTAGCCAGCACATGCTTGTACCTGTCCCATGTGCCCCACATGCATGTCACACCGAGAGCCAACGCCCGTCTGCCAAGCCGCATGCATACGTCACATTGAGTCCCGCCCGTGCTAGCACCCGTTTACTACAAATGTCGCTCATTCGCACACGCCAGTACCCACATGCGTGCCAGCCTATCAAAATGCATCCAAAACCAATTTTTGAGATATTTTCCCATTTTTTTAGTATTTTTCTCACCTATAAAATAATCATTCTCCCCCATGGTAAAAATCATCCCTTAAATTCCTCAAAATTTGTTCTCTTTCTTTCTCTATTTTTCTCTCTCTAGAAAGCTTTCTTAGTTTTGTTTTTTAATTTTTTAGTTTTAAAGTTATTCTCTTTTTTAGAAGAACTAGTTATGTTTTTGTAAATCTCTACTTTTTGATTCAATAAATGGAAATGCAAATTTGTTTGAAGGTTTTCCATAAACGAAATTAGCATTAAAGTTCTATAAGGATTCTTTTGAGATATAATTTTAAAATTAATTTTTTATAGTTATTTTATGTTTTATTTTTATATGTTATATTTAATTTGTTTGTGATTAAATTTAACATGACTGGCTGTTTGTAAATATGATATAATAATAACGTTGTTATGTTTGCAAAATTTTAAATAAGTAGAACATTTTTATAAAATAATTGATTTTGTTTTTATTCAAGATTTTCTATTAAGAATGTTAGAGAGAAATTTATTATTTTTCATAACAAACTTAAACCAAAGAATTAGACTTTGAGCTTTAATTATCTGGTCTGATTTAAAGTAGTACCCTTTTATTTGTTGGTACAATTTTTCGGTAGTTAGAATGAAGCTCTATTTCAAAAGTTTTTATAAGAACTATTATTCGAAAATGTATTAACAACATATTTTCAATAATGGTTTTAAAACTTGAAAGTTAGTACTCGAATAATTAAATTCTTAGGTTTAATTTGGACACCTTGAATAAAGTTTAAAATGTCTAACCCTACCAAATGTGGCATTTAAATGGTTCATATTCAATATCTTAGAAAAATGAATTAATTTAATTAACTAAATTAATTATCAATCCTACCTATAGGTGTTAATTGATTTGTTTAATTAACAAAGAATATCTAAACCCACCAAAGATGGCATTTATATATATAAAAAAAGAGAATCAATATATATAAATTTATATTTTTAATAACCTAAATAATATGAACAAGCATAATTAACTTAATTATTATATCCATAAATACTCTATTATTATGAATGATAAAGATTTACATGTTTATTGAATTCATATATATGTTTATTTTTTTTATGTTATTAGATTAGAAAACACAAAGAAAATCAAAATATCGTGATAGAATGTTTAGGATTTAATTTTAATTTTTAAAAGTTTGAATAATAAATTAAAAACCACATATATTCTTTCATTAGATCGAACTTAGGAGTATACTTGTCATTTTCTATAAAATGATTTGTATACTTGTAAGAGTTTTAAAAATATAAATTCAAAGTATCTGTAAAATCAGTATTACTAACCCGATGTCGATTTTATCTTATCAAATTTCATAACTTCGATTCAAACAGTTTATGTATCCATAGATGATATGATCGACCCAACTTCGATCACGACATTTACATATTAATTGCTACTATCAATACTATCAAGATGCTTAATTGTGAAAGGTACATGTCTAGTGGTAGTTATATTATATTCAACATTAATTATGTTCTAACCTAGAACTGATCATTGGTTAAAAACATTATGAAATTAAAACAATAGAGCAAATATTGTCATAATTTAAAATTTTAAATTAGTTAATAACATCTAAAAATAAGAAAAAATAAAGTAACATAAAAGCACATATTTACCATTGGATTGAAGTAATTAGCTATTAGATATAAATAGCTAAATTTATGGGTTAAAATAAATGATTTCGCATGTGAGAATTCTTGAGATTAAGAAACTTATTCTTCGAAGAACTACTTTGAAAAGTAAGAAAGAGAAGAAGATGAGAAAATTGAATATGCTTCTTGTATTATTATTGATGTAAGGACTATGAGTGTTGGTAATTTTTGTGGACAAAATATTTATCTGTAAATTTATTTTTAGGCCTGCTATCAAGTCTATTAAGAAAAGCCGAACTAATGCTCGAGTTCAAGATAGTCATATTCTAGGTATATTTTTTATAATTACGACACATAGGATTGTATTCATGCATTTAATAACACATATTTATAAATTTGAAATTATTTTTGGTGCTAAAATATTTATTTAAACTTGAATCAATTTATGAAATTACTAATTCAATATTTTTAAGATGTGTTTTAATGGAGAAGAGCCGAAAACTGTACGAGAAAAACAAAAGGCTATCGAAAAAATAAAATATATCTACGTACTGAATGATATGTTGAGATTAATTAATATTCTTTAAGAGTAATCCTTGAAATCAAATATACTTATATATTGGGAAGTAAAGATAACCTTACATATAGTCATATATATATTGAAAGGCACGCACGAAGTGAGAAAAGGTAATTAATATATATACACATTTGATTTATATTAATTAATTTATTTTTTCTTGATTTGATTTTTAGGTATTTAAATTAGATAATTTTATGAACGATCATAATTATTTGATTTAATTATTAAATTTCAAAGAAGTTATTTTTATTGAAATTATGCGTAATCTTTTTTCTCTAAAATATTCTAGTTGATTTGGTTTAAATGAAATTTGTTTTAAATCATCTAGTAAGGATTATTCATTATTAAATCCGTTGTAAAACACACACTGGTACTTGTGTTTCTTTTTGTACTAATATTTTTGTAGTTGATTTGTGAACGATCTGATTGGCGGGGAGCTTATTGGAACGTTGGTATGGAAACCGCTTACGCTAATATTAGAAACTGTGAAAATAGAGCAGGGGCTCGTAAGTAAAGTACATCGGGGCAGTATCCTAGAGAGGGTAGCATAAGACCGATTTTGTACTTGAATATTTGATTTTCATAGTGGAAAGTTAGGTGGTCCAGTAGACCGGTGGTTTTTCTCTTAGGTCATGGTTGTGGCCTAGGTTGTTTCTACTTAAAAATATCGTGTGTTATTATTTTATTTTCGCACTTATTTTTACACACGATGACATGTATGACTGTTTTATTTAGGTTATTAAATTATAAATTAGTAAAAATTAAAAATAACTTATTCATCCCTCTAGGTTAATTAGGTCCATAATTTATAAATTTTAAATTAATTAGTGAAAAATCAATTCAACATTCCATGACTGATATAGGTGCATATTTATACTAGAAGGCCAAAGCTAATGCCATTAGTTACATTCCCTAACCTCTCAATAATCGAACAACCTTTTCTAACAAAATCATCTTGGGGAATATTAATTATGAACTAATCTTCAATCTAAGTCGTGTATCTTTCCACATCTCTAATTCACTTGGACTTCCAGATCACCATATTGCTCATACACATGCCATGCTCAAACTCTCATCACACTTCCTTACTTCTTAACCTACCACACATTCACTTTCCACGTTTTCCTTATTACTAGCTCCATCACTAAACTTCATATTCTTGACATCCCCACTCAAACTCGATGGAATTATCATGACTTTAAATTTATCCTTAAAAAGAAAAACTAAGACTGAGACAGTGGAAGATGCCAGCTATCTACTTATTTGAATGTATATGATGCACTATCAATTGTCCAAAAAATACTTTTTTTCCTTATAAAGTGAAGATTCAGTTCAACATGATTAGTTCTTGCAAGAAGAACTAGATTAGCAACTAGAGCAATAGCACTCAGATTGTCACACCAAAGAAAGGAAGGTGCAACTAAGAGGCGATGTAGTTTAGTCAACAAAGACCACCCATAGCATTTCAGATGTAGCATTAGAAAAGACCCTATATTCAACTTTAAAGCGTGATTTTAAAACAATGGCTTGTTTCCTAAAACACCACATAACAGGATTAGCAACATAGAATAATACAATACTACATGTAGACCTACGATTAACAAGACATTATGCCTAATTATAACTTATAAACCCTTGAAGTAGGAGTTAAGATGATGGTCTAAACACCACACCATAAGAAATAGTACTATGAAGGTGCCTCAACAATCTCTTAACAACATACCAATGAGAATTATGACGTTTAGACATAAATTGTCAAACTTTGCTCATAGTAAATGAGATGTCTGATCTTGTAAGAGAAACATATTGTAATGCTCCAACAACACTTCAGTAAGAAAAAAAGGATTATCACACTCTTCCTCATCAAAGGCAGATAAAGCAACATCAGTCACCATAGGAGTATGTACTGGTTTGAATGAATTTATTTTAGCGTTGAGCAATAGTTCCCTAAAATACTTGCCTTGATTGAGAAATAAGTCTCTATTTGGTAGCTTTTTACGCCTCTATTCCCAAAAAAATAACTCAATAAACCTAGATATTTTAGAGAAATTTAGTATTAAGTAGAGAAATAAGGCTCCTAACCTCACTAGCATTATACTACAGGAGATGATAATATCATCTACATAAACTAATAGATAAACTTTACTAAGCTTGTAAAACAAAGAAACATCAACTCTGAATTGATGAAAGTCTGTAAAGGGTAAAGTGTCTTGCAATATTTCAAACCAGGCCTTTAGTACTTGTTTGATCCCATAAATTACTTTCTGCAAACGAAAAACATAACTAGGATGGACATCATCTTCAAATCCTGATGGTTGTGTCATATATACTTCATCTGTTAATGTCTCATTAAGGAAATCATTATTAATGTCTAACTAGCGAAGCTCCCATCCATTAGACAGGGCTAAAGTAATAACAATCTTTATTGTGACTTGCTTAACCACTAGACTAAATGTCTTAGCAAAATAAAAATTAGGTTGCTGATGAAATCCCTTTTCTACAACTCTAGAGTTGAGTTTGTCCAATACACCAGAAGGAAGCTTCTTGATCCTCCAAACCCACTTGCATCCTACTAACTTTCTATTTTAAGGATGAGGAATCAAAACCCAAGCCTTGTTTCGGAGAAGAGCATCAAACTCATCTTGCATGGATTTTTTTCCAGCCAAGATGAGAAAGGGCCTTAGCTCACTGAATGACAAGTCAATGCTATTAGCTGCAAGCACTATAGGCTTATAAATCCCAATTTTAGACCTTGTTACCATAAAGTAATTGTTGTTGGAAGGCACAAAAATAATGTTGTCATGTATATCCATAGAAGATGTAGAAATAGGAGGATTATGAGAAGCAGAAGTTGAAGTTGAAGGAATAGACACATTAGAAACTGAAATAACACGAGAATATACTAAAAAGTTAGAAATATGAACATTATGAGAACTAGATTTTGAAATGTCTGAAATGAATATATCATAAATAGAAAGAGGAAAATATTAAATTAAAGAAATAGAAGGCACAGAGATATAAAGGATAATTGACTAGAGGAAATCAAAGGAATAGAACGTGAAGTATACACAGATATAGAATTAGGAATTAAAATTGATGAATCAATCTAAAAAATAGATGTAGGTGGAAGAATATCAATTGAAATAACAACACCATGTGCAGATAAGGCTGTAAAGGTAGTATTACGTGAAATATGAGATACAGACTCTGACGAATAAGATCAGGTAAGAGTCAGAATAGGCAAAGCAGTCCTATAAGGAGTAGAAAAAGACCTATCATCTTTTAACATATGAATTGCTAAAACATTAAATGAAAAAACAGTTTCCTGAAATACCACATTTATACTAATATAAAGCCTACCAGTAGCAGACAAACACTTGTTACTCTTATGGCTCGGCAGTAACTCATAAAAGTATAAGGAAAAGACCTTGGTTCTAGTTTATTATATGTATAAGCACACAAACAAGGATAACAAGAAGCACCTAAAGACCTTTAGAAAATGATAATTATGTTTGATATGCAAAAGCTTCAATAGGTGACTTAAAATCAAGAGAAGCTACTGGTAATCTGCTAATGATATAACAGCTTGTGAAAAAGGCCTCCAATAGGTATAGAAGCATGAGCAAGAATGGACATACTTAGCTCAACAATATGTCTATGTTTGCGTTCAACATGACCATTTTGTTGAGGAATACGTGGATAACAAGTGATGTGAATTATATCAAATTTAGACAAAATTTTATGTAAGGCTTGATACTCCTTCCTTGGTCAGATTGTAATGTTTTAATTTTGAAGCAAAATTACAATTCAACTTCTTATTTGAATTAAAAAAAAGCTTGATAAACAACACTCTTTGATTTTAGAAAATTTAATCCAAGTAAATTTTTAGAAGCCATCAACAAATTTGATATAATAAATAAAACAATTTGTTGAGAGTATAAGTGAAATCTACATATCAGAATGAACAAGTTGAAATGGTTCACTAGAATGTGTAGTAAACACAAAAAAGGTAAGGAATGACATTTTTCCATTCAAAAAGCTTTACAATCAATCAAATAAGTTTTATTAGAACTAGAATAGGAAATATTATAATGTTGAGTGCTTTTTAAGTAACGAATCTAATTACCTAAAAGAGGTGAATAGATACTTGATAGAAATATGACAAATTAAAATTTCATAGACAGCCTGACATGCAATTGTGTGTAAGTAAAATAATGCAAAAATAAATATTGATACACGAAACTTTTAGGTGAAAAAACCTAAGTTACAATAGTGACCTAAGAGAAAAACCATTGGTTCATTTGATCACCTAACTATCCATTATGAAAATATGTTCAATTACAAGGTTAGGACTCAAACTACATTCTAAGGTAATGCCCCCAAGTAACCTAGTTACAAGACTCCACTTTATTTCATAGTCTCTATAAGCAAAGTATTCGGATTAGGACTAATGTTCTAAGAAACTGGAATCACGCGAGTTAATGAATCCATTCAGCTAGCACCTGAAAAATTAGCATAAAAACGCAAGTATAATGTGTGTCCTAGAGTGGATTAAACTATAAAAAATCCTAGCTACATGAATTTAACAGAATAATAGATAAACCAAAATTACTAGCAAATCCTAGAATAGATGATTAACCACAATATCACAAATAACATAAGCTTGTTAATCAATCAAATACAACCATAGAATGTTTGATAGATTAACTAATAAAAAAACCTAACAAAATAATTTTTACAAAATAGATTTAGAGACAGCATAAGTTGCAAAAATTAAAGCAATTGTGGTTAAGAGATGTGCATGCTTTAGGTTTGTTTAAATATAATTTGTTTAAGCATTAAGTCAAAAGCTAATTACTTATATGTCCACAAATTATTTGTATAGCTTTAAAGAATAAGGATAATGTAGTAATTAAAAGGTTTGACTCAAGTAAAATAATTAGGTCAAAGTTGAAACCTTGTTGCTCAATCAACAACCAAACCAATAAGATCGATCAGTTGAAACTCTTTTTTATCGATCCAAGCAACGATCAATAATATATCGATCGATCTAGACAAATCTCAATTTATCCCCCCTATAAAAATAAAAACCTAAGACCAGATAAATTGAATGAGATCAATACACAATCAATCCAATCCTCGATCGATCGAATTCTAAACTTTAATCGATCTATCACATATTAAAATTAATTCTGAGAGAACTTAGATCATAGTAGATTGATGTTCGATTGGTCGAGTAACCTTTATACTAAACGTTCTTATGTGTCTAATATAAAATCTAACGTGCATAAGAATATAAATATACTTGAGATGCGTTCATTTGAAGCTCAATAGTTTCTTCGATTTGAATAATGATCTTGAAAGACATACTTAAACACTAAATTACATTTAAATATTTTGTTCACGAATATTGCCAACACTTATAAACCTTAAAATCTCTATCTTTGATATATTTGAGTAACAAAGCCTCTCTCTCACTACATTACACTCTTAGGGAAAATAAATTTTACATAGTGAAACTATCCTATGATCTGGTGAAATCATCTTTGATTCTTGAAAGTTCATATGTACATTAAAAAATAGAAACACAAATAAGAACACAATTTATCCCAAAAGACTCATTGTTCATTAGATCAGTGTATATAACAAAAAAGAAAAAAAAATAGACATAAGTGATGAGTGACAATAGATTCAATCATTTATGTATTACTCCTCATCTGTGAATAAGCTTAAACACAAAATATGTTCTTCTCTTAAATGTAATATCTCTCAAAGAAAAAATCTCAATTTTTTTTTTAAAATTAATAATTCTCCCTCTAAAATAACTCTCCTTTTTTTATTTTCAATTAATACTTAATAACTTTCCCTTTTGTGTTATATAAATAACATAACTTTGAAGCATAGATAATCCATATAAGAAATCATTCAATAAAAGCAATGAATGAAGTCCCTCTAAGTGTTATGACTCCCCAAAATAAAGTTTAATAAAATAAAAATTTATAAAATCTGATAAATATAAATTTTTTTTAAGGTAATATACTTATTTAAACATAACTATAATAGAACACTCAAATGATGAAATCAATTTTGTGCTTAGTGTGACTATCCATTGATAATATAAATATATATAGACAAGACTATTGTTTCTTTAGGAGATCATGAAAACGTGCAAGTATACACGGTCACAAGTAATAATATGATAAGTAAAATATCGTTCCCACGAAGATTTGTTACTTGTGTTGATTAATTATTAAAATTATTTCAACTTGATTCTATCCAAAGAGTCGATAGTTTGATGCAATTTGACTAACTAATTTTTATAACAGTTTATAAGAAAATTCTAGGATTGTAGTTTCACCAAATTAATCCACTTGAATCATATTATTTTCTCTTGATTTATGTTCTCGTATTTTAAGTTGTTAACCAAGAACTCCTAATTTATCCATATATCTCTTCCGAGCTCCATATAGACACATCTCGCTAAAATATTCACTATATTCCTATGAGAATTAAATTCACCCAGATTTATTAAGTTCTAAATTCTCAAATAGTTACACGTACAATAAAGGTATATTCCTATCCCTTATATATATATGTTATTTTATCACGAGCAACACACAAAAATGCCTTTTTCAAGTTTATTTAAGTGTCACAGATCAATTAATTAATCTTTCAATAATCAAAAGCATTAAGCACAGATAAAATAAACAACTTAAAATCGTTCCATAAATCATTCAAAAATAATTAATTCAAGTTTCATAATTTAAGCTACACTGCAACCCTAGAACAAATAAATTAGTTCATAGTAGAAATTAAAATTACAATACAATAATAATCAAACATTTTAGATAAATAAAGTTTAAAAGAAAAAAAATTAGGAGAAACTCTTTCACGATTCCTCAATGAAAAATAAAATTTCTTCCTTTTTCTTCTTCTTCGTTATCTTCTTTCTCTCTATTTCCTAACAAAATAACAACATAAAGCGTTAAAGAAAAGTTTCTACGTGTTTTTGAGAACACACAGAGTAAAAGCTAAGGAAAACTGAAGTGAAAAATGGAAAAAAATGAAAAACTAAAAAAAACTCAATAAACATCTTTCCTCGCATCTCAAATTTACCACCCCCAAACAATTATTTTTTTTATAAAAATGCATGTAGTAGGGGATAGAAATACATGGAAAATAATAAAAAGTAAACACTCGTGGAGACAATAACTATTCAGCTCGAAGAGTGTGTTGTTTCCTGTGTTTTGATTTCACAAAATGCATGCCACGTGTCGCTATATGATTGGCTAGAAGATTAAGGAAACACGTGGCCGCTTCATATTCGGTGGAATAGGAGGGCGCACGCTGATTCGATGAACCGCATAGCACGGGATATAAGCCTCTTGCTCGGTGCGAGACAGCTTGATTCCACTCACGTGGGGTGTGGGACCAATGCACGAATCTAGACCGTTCAAAGTTGATCCAACGATGAGCGATGAAATGCACCTTGGGAGAATATTCTGCACAGCCGACACATGGGTCCCACTCTGTGCGCCGTGTAGCGTGCATCCAGGAAAATGGGTCGAATCGCCTGTGTCGTGCCTCTTTTACACTCGCTTGATCCTCACTGTTGTTTCTCTAATCTGACGGTGCGTGTTATGCATGGATGATGGCGCGCGTGGTCCTCCTCTTCCTGCGGAGAAAAACAAATTTTCTTTAATTATATTTTTAGCCCTCCAATTTAATTCAAATTAACTTTTAAACTTTTTTTAATTGCAATTAAGCCCTTTTCTAATTTAAATTAACTTTTAAACTTTCGTTAATTGAAATTGAGCACTATTTTAATTCAAATTATATTTTAGACTTTTGTTAATTGCAATTAAGTACTCTTTTAATTTAAATTATATTTTAAGACTTCTATTATTTGCAATAAAGTCATTTTTCGATTCAAATTTTTTAATTTTCTTAAAAATATATTACTAAAAGTAAATATTAATTTAATTAATTAAAATTAACTAAAAACATTAAAAACATAGCAATTATAATTAATAAAATGGACGAAAATAACTGTATAACATACAGTTATCATTCAAACATACTAACACATAAGTGACATATCGACAATCACAAAAAGTAAGAGACATGTTCGAACTACAATAGTATATTAATTTGTTCATTTATGATCAGTTATAGAAGATTCAAAAGAAAGAGTATCGACTATCATAAAAAATTGTAGTTGAATTTATGTTTGCACATAATAAAATTTACTTGTTAAGAGAGAACTTAATTAACTTTTGATTTTACATTCTCCCTTATTATTTATTATTATTTTTGTAAGGGATTGATTGAATATTTTATTTCTGTATATCCATTAATGGCTCTTTCTTTTTGTGCAAGCAATTAATTTAGTATTTTTCTTTTTCCTATTATTATTATTGTTTAAGGAAATATGCATAAGCCAAATATCTAGTATGATAACTTTCACACTAGTTGGAGGTATCTCTCTCCACTCACTGTGGCAGCTTTACACATCATAGTATGTAGCTCTCTCAAAACTAAGAATCTCTCTATAGTAGCATTTTATAAAATAAAAGACAGAGCTCAAACACAATTTTGTAATTAATGTTATCTCAAGTCTTAAAATCTCACATTATTAATCATAAACTTCAAGCATGACATACATATATATCTAATGAGTGTATGAGCATGTTCATGTCAACATTGATAACTAGATATGAAGATTATATAAATGTACAGGTCAAAATATACATGTGCACAACGTATAGTCAATCAAGAGAAATATGAAAGTAGTATGTAATGTTCATGTCAATGTTAAAACAAATCTACTTTTTATTTTTTGTTATTTTTGATCTATGAAAAACAAATAAAAAAATAATCAAAACAAAAAAGTAGGAACAAAAATTTACTAAGGAAAATTTAATCAATAATGTAGATTCTTAAGGCACTTCTAAGAGATTCAAATCTTTGGGTATCAAGTGCCTTAGTGAATAAATCAACTAATTGTCTTTCAGTAGGCACAAACTCAAGGGATAATATTTTGTTTTCTGCTAGCTTCCTAATAAAAAAAAGTCTAATACCATATGTTTTGTTCGAGAATGTAGAACAGGATTTATGGAGATACATATAGCACTATTATTATTATAGTAAAAATGAATAGTACCTTGTTTAAAACCATATTCCTTAAGCATGTTCTAATCCATAGAAGTTGTGTGCAAAAGCTTCCAATGGCAATGTATTCAGCCTCTGTAGTAGATAAAGAAATGAAATTTTGTTTCTTGCTATGTGAGGATATAAGATTGTTGCAAATATAGAAATAACAACTTGAAGTGCTTTTTCTTACATCCTAACTTCCTACCTAATCTATATCTGTGTATCCACTAATTTTACAGATAGTATCATTAGTAAATCAAATACCAAATTTTTAGTTCCAGAGACATACATGATTATTCTTTTGACACATTCAATATGTGGTTCCTTAGGATCTAATTGATAACATACACAAACACCAACATTAAAACAAATATCAAGTCTACTTGTTGTGAGGTACAAAAAGCTTCCTATCATGCTTCCTATCAAGTCTACTTGTACTTATTGAAGGTTTTCAAATGTTTAGTTCTATCAAATCCAAATTTATTAATTAAATTATATGTATACTTAGTTTAAGAAGTAAAGATACCATCATTTAGTTGTTTAATTTGCAAACCAAGAAAATATGTAAGCTCACCCATCATAGACATTTCAAATTCACTAGTTATTATATTCACAAGGTCTTTAACAAGAGAGTTGGATGTTAACCCAAAAACTATTTCATCAATATATATTTGAGTAATGAATATATCATCTTTGGCCCTTTTAATAAAAAGAGTCTTACCTCTCCCTCGAATAAATCCCTTGTCCAATAGATAAGTTGTAAGTCTCTCATACCAAGCTCTAAAAGTTTATTTCAAACCAAAGAGAGCCTTATTGAGTTTATAAACATGCTTTAGGAATTGTGGGTCAACAAGATCTTTTGGTTGTTCAACATAGATTTCTTCACTAAGTAGACCATTTAGGAAAGCAGACTTTACATCCATTTGAAAAAGTTTAAATTTCATAAAGCATGCAATGGTAAGTAAAATTCTAATTGATTTTACTTACCTACAGGAGTAAATGTTTCATCAAAATCAATTCCTTCAACTTTTCTATATCCTTGGACAACTAGTCTAGCTTTATTTCTAATCACAACAACATGTTCATCAGATTTATTTTAAAACACTCATTTAGTTCCTATGATGTTTTTGTCATTATTTCTAAGTACTAATGTCCAAACATTATTTCTAGTGAATTAAGCTAACTCATTTTGCATGGCATTTTTCCATATTTCATCTTTTAATGTTTTATTAACATTCTTTGTTTTTGTTTGAGAAACATAACAAAGATGATTCTCCTCACTTACTTGTCTTGTTCTAGTTAACATGCTTGTATTTGGTTCATCAATGATATTTTCAATTAGGCGATTTTCGAAAGTACATGTTGGCTTCTGAATTTGAGTGTTGTGCATGATATCATCATCCTTTAAGTTTGACTCTTCATGTAGCTTAATTTTTACCTTTTCAATGTTAGATGTTTCATCATTCAATACCTTAGTTGGAAAGCATGCATTTAGAAGTTCATCTTTATCATGTGTAATTGAGTATTAGTACCTACATCAGATTTTTTTTCTATTTTAGACCTAGAAGACTTGAATTCAGATTATTAATACATTCACACAAATCAATTTTTTTCTTTTTCCAACATTCAAGTATTTATTTTATATAATTTTAATTTTTCATTAAGTTTAGATACTTTTATAAGCAACCCATCTTTTTCCTTTTTTGCATCCTACTAAATTTATGAACAATTTACTAAGGACATTAACATAAAATTTATTCAGTAAGAATTCAGAGTCACTTTCTTCATTGTCTAAATCAACATCAGACTTACTAGAACATCCAACAATTTTTGTAGCAAATGCCAGAAAGTTGCTATAATTGTTTTCTAATTCAACTAGATTATCAAGGTCACTTTTAAAGTTAGTAAGTGTAGCATTGAAGACTATTCTAGTTTGGTTCTTCTTGTTGACATAATCAACTACAAAGTGGCCATAACCCATACATTCAAAACATTGAGATTCAGTGGACTTATATTTCTTACCTTAAGAATGCACAAGTTTGAGTTCTCTAAAATTTTGATCCTTTGAGAAACTTGATTGTCCTTTGCTTTGAGGATTCTTTTTGTTAAAGATTGTATTTAATCTTCTAGCTATGAGTATCGGTTTTTCATCATCATTATCACCATCTTCAGTCATAGCAACTTTGAAAGTGATACCTTTGTTCTTTGGAGGTGTTTGAAAACTCATCTCAAAAGTGAAAGGGAGCTAACTAGTTCCTCAATTTTGATTGTGTCCACATCTTTGATTTCATCAATGATAGTGACCTTAGCATGGAAGTGATCTGGTAAAGAGTAAAGAATCTTTCTGACTTTTCCATTCTAAGGTTTTCAAACCTAGTGTATAGCATATGAAGTTTTGTTCTTTTAACTTGAATGGTGCCCTCATGGATAATCTCTAAAATATCTCAAGCATGCTTGGAAATTTCAACATCAGATATATGTCAAAATTCTTCAATAGACATAACACCGAAGATAGCATCTATACCCTAAAGTTCTAGTTACTACCAGTTTTGTCTTCAATAGTCTAATCATTCCTAGGTTTAAGAGTGACTACATTATCTTTGATAACTGTAGGTGATTCCCAACCATAAATAATAGAGTTCTAGACACTCTCATCTATAGAATATAAAAAGGCTCTCATATGAGTATTTCAATATGAATAGTTAGATCAACCAAAGAAAGCAACACAGGTTATAGACGAACCCTCTCTCAAATGATCCATGACAAGGTCTTAGGTAGCACTAAGTGCATCTAGTGACTTGCTCTGGTATGAAATGAGAGTTTTTTAAGTTATAAATCTAATTAGCTAAAATAGGGTGAATAGATAATTATCAAGAATATGCTAAATTAAAATTTCACGGACAGCCAAACAAGTAATCATATGTAAGTAAAATAATGTAGAAATAAAGATTGACACATAATATTTTTAGGTGAAAACAACCTATGTCACAATAATAACCTAATAGAAAGAAAAAAAAAACCCAATCCATTGGACCACCTAGAGCAGATTGAGCAATGAACAATCCTAGTTAGATGATTTAACAGAATACTAGATAAACCAAAATCACTAGCAAATCCTAAAAAAATGATTAAACATAATATCATAAATAACGTAAGCTTATTAATCAATTAAACACAACCACAAAATATTTGATGAATTAACTAATAAAAAATCCTAACAAAATAATTTTGTAAAATAGGTTTAGAGAGAGAGAGCATAAGTTGTAAAAGTTAAAGAAATTTTGGTTAAGAGATTTGTATGCTTTAGGCTTGTTTAAATAAAAATTGTTTAAGCACTAGGTCAAAGGATAATTATTTATTTGTTTAGAAATTACTTTATATAGCTTTAAAGAATGAGGAAAATATAGTAATTAAAAGGTTTGATTCGAGTAAAACAATTAGTTCAAAGTTAAAACCTTGCCACTCGATCAATCTAAGTTGAGCTCCATCGATCAAACAAATAAGGTCAATCGATCGAAAAGGGTTTCGATCAATCCAAGCAACAATCAATAAAATATCGATCGATCTAGACAAATCTCGATCAATACACCCAATAAAAATAAAAATCTAATACTAGATAGATCAAACGAGAGAAATACAAGATTGTTCCAGCCCTCAATCGATCAAACGCAAAACTTCGATCGATCCCATATTAAAATCAATTTCAATAGGACTTAATTTGTACTAGATTGATGCTCAATTGATTTACCACCTTAATTGATCCAAAAATTACTCAATCAATTTAGTAACCTATATACTAAATGTTCCTATATGTTTAATATGAAATCTAATATGCATAAGAAGATAAATAAACTTGGGATATGTTCATTTGAAGCTTGGTAGTTTCTTTGACTGAAATAATGAACTTGAAAGACATGTCTAGAAATTAAATTATATTTAAATATTTTGTTCACGAATATTGTTAATACTCATAAATCTTACAAATGTGAAAAACATGATTTAGAATAGATAGAGAGGCATGCCCAACTTATTATGCCATAAAGGGAAATCCTTTTAAAGATTATTAGAAACAACACATGCTGAATTATTAGAACAAGAATCAATAGAGAAGATATTGTTTACATATATTAGAGTAAAATACCTAGCATAAGAGGCTAAGGAAGAAATAGCAGGCTGTTTGAATTGTAAATTGAAAGCATGTAAACCATAATGCATTTTTCTCTAAAGAAGAATGTGATTTGTTGTATGATCTTTCACATCACAATGTAAAGGATAGAATTCGAAATAAACACCAATATCAAATGCAAACTTAGACATACTAATTAAATTATTGACAATAGAATGAACATTAAGGATCTCATTTAGAATAAAAGACTTAGAATTAAAATGAAAACATTAGAACCTATACGAACAATTTTTAAATTCTTACCATCACCAATCATCAAATTGTCATTCTCAATGTTGAATCATGGCTAAATTATGGGGATCAAAAGTGACATGGTGCAAAGCACCAAAATTAGTATACCAAAATGGATAAAAAGGTGCATTCACATAAAAATCATAAGATTGAGATTCTTGAAAAGAATGAAAATCTTAAGAAGGATTTGACATATTGAAATTCATAGATTGACTAAGATCATTTGATTCTTTATTGGGACATGTGGCTACCATTGCTTGTTTATTACTCTATGACGAGAAAGGTGATAATATCTGAGGTCTAGAAACTGAGTTCATCTATCTAGGTGATACAACTAAGGCTTGAGATTGTATATTACCATTAGTATGAGGTATAAAATTGGCATCAAACAGAAATCAATAGCATGACACCAGATATTAATTTTTAAAAATTTCTAAAATATTTATTTTATTCTAATTATGCCCACAACGTATGGCTAACGATAAAAATATGTCCAAATTTAGGCATAATTGCGTCATTATTCATAAATTGTATGCATAATCGTAACTTTAAAAATACACGTCATTAGGCATGTTTTTATTGTTACCCATACGTTATGGGCATAAATGTAACAAAGTAAATGTTTTAGATATTTTACAAATTATCTCATATATTTGCAAATTATCCCAGACATTTTGTGCATAAAACGTAATTAACACATTATTATTATTGTTAAATCTACCATCTCTATCACCATATCTTCTAGCATTACAAGGAAAGTAAAATTATACGTGATGTTTCCAAGCACCACTGTTTGGACTACTAGATGGAACAAACTGACCATTATAAGGACTAAATCCATAATTAGAGCCCATTTGCAAGCCAAGATTATACGAAGGATATCTCATTTGAGGAGACATATTAGCCAATTGTCTCGAATCAAAACCAGACGATGATCTTATATTAGCTTCACCTAACACATTAGAACCTCATTTTAGAGACTTAAAACTGACATTTACAAATGGAAGAGATGAAATTGTGAGATTCCTTCTATGTTCTTGTTATTCTCCCAGCACGCATGCAGCCACCAGCCATAATGTAGTACACCATATAGCCATTGCGCACAAGCTTCATTCGTTCTTTGCCATTACAGGTACCAATTGTGAGATTCCTTCTATGTTCTTGTTCTTTATCGTTACAGTTGCTGCTCAGAATTTTGCCTACCATGAATACGCCAAGTGTAATGCTACCTAAATCCATTGTGTGCCAAGTGACATAACAGTTGTCTTTTGTATGTCATTTTTTGTGTCCATATGTATGCCCCTACATGTAAAATGTCCACTACATTCCATGTGTTTACTACTACATTTCAGATGGCTACCCATTATAGAACGTGAGTCTGTTGCCACTGCATTCCATGTGTCCACTACCTCTTAAGCTATTGTTATTTTGTTTACATCTTTTGTATGTATTTAAGGAGTATGAATAAAAAGAAAATGGTAGAAAAATTAAAACCAAAAACACCCTTTTAACCCTTTTTTGATCTTTTCTGATTAGGACTTATCAATTGGTATCAAAGTAGGAATTAAATGGAAACAAACCAAGAGCAAATTAAGAATCTGAGAGCTAGTCTGGATGGCTTACAAAATAGCTTCACACGACTAGAATTGAGAATCAATGGTAAGCTACATCAACTTGAGGAAACTCTTAATACAATCTTAGATGTCTTGATACATAGACAAGGATCTCCTTCAAAAACTACAGGAAACCACCATGGAAGTCAGTCTTCCAATGGTCGAAACCGCTAGCTAAGAGAGAGTAGTAGAAAGCACGCTGAAGATATGCTTTCTACTCATCGTAATGAACTTACTCTTCTCCTCTCTAGGAATGTGGAGCAAGAAAAAATGATTTTTCAACCGCATAACTTGATCGATAAGCTTGAGAATACAATTGACATCAAGGAAGCATGGAAGCTCGGTGATGGTCCATTTGGAAAAAATATCAATTTTGCACAGGAAACTATTATTATACCTCCAATTATGGAAATTGATGTTTGTCTAAGAGTGACGTTTGGGAATAAGTTCGTGCTAATATATTTGAGCTTAGAATGGAGCAATTAAGTGTTACTGAATATCTTAAATTCAAAGAATAACTTGTTGATGGACAAGTAAGTGATAAGTATGTATTGAAGCTTGAATTTAAGCCGTTCAAGGCTACGTTTCCTCACCCGATCCGGTCTTCATCTATTGGTAATGATGTTTAGTTCCTTAACCACCACCTTTTATCAGTTATGATTCACAACAAGGAATATTTGGTGCCATTATTTGATTTTCTTAGAGTACACAAATACAAAGGACATGCATTAATGTTAAATGATCGAATAACAAGCATATCCAAACTTCATTATGCTTCAGTTAAGGCTAAGGATAACCTTTTTAAGTTTCTACTTGAAACTCCTTATTCTGAGTTTGATTATGTATTGCAAGGAATGGGTTTCAAGAAAGGTTAGAGAGATACTACAACACGGGTAATTAAGGCAATGCATCTTCTCTATGATATCCTCCAGGCTCTTAATCCATCTATATTAGAGACATTCCTTGGGAGAATACCCATGGTGTTGAATATTGTCATTTTGTCTCCATGTGAGTACTTTGGGCAAGCAAATGTTTTGAGTTTTCCTGATACTGGTGGGCAAGTTATTTATATTCTAGATCAAGTACTTTCTCTGGAGAATGAGATACTTCTTAAAATTCAAAGGCAAGGATTAGGCTTCACACCAAAAATTATTGTTGCCCAATTAATACCTTATGTAAAAGGAACTACATGTAACCAGAGGTTGGAAAGAGTCAGTGGAACTGAATATATCTTGAGGATTTTGTTTAGATCAAACAAAGGAATTCTTCGCAACTGGATCCCAAGGGTTATATATGGTCTTATATAGAGACAAATGTTGAAGATACTTTTCCACCTCCATCTCTTGTTATTCCTTCAGATGTTGTCCCTTTGTGAATTGAGATTGCACTTGAACTTGTTAAAATGAAAGTACTACACCTTCCAGTTGCTAGACATGGCCTCAAAATTAAAGGCCAAAAAATGAATCTATTGACTAACCACTACAAAGTTAATTTTACCAATATTGATTTCTTCCATTACAATGTGTCTCTTTAATATGAAGATGGTCGACCTGTTGATGCTAAGGGTGTAGGGAGAAAATTCCTTGAGAAGGATCATGAAACCTACCGTGATGATCTTGCTGGCATGGAATTTACTTATGATGGAAAGAAGAGCTTATTCACTATTAGAGCCCTCCCTCACAACAAACTTGAGTTCACGGTTTTATTAGAAGAGTTCTTATCAAACAGAAACAATAAAAATTTAAGCCATACGGGTCATGAAAGCCCCAATCAGAATGATAAAAAGAGGTTTCGATGTTAGCACCATTCCAAGACATTTTTGGTGGAGATAAACTTTGCTGTAAAAATTCCCATACAGACCATTGGTAATGCCCTTCGAGGTAAAGAATCAGAGAACTCACAGGAAGCAATAAGAGTGTTAGACATAATTTTAAGGAAACATGCCTCGAAGTTGGGATGCCTACTAGTTCTCCAGTCATTCTTTTATAATGATCCAAAATGCTTTGCATATGTTGGTGGTGGTGTTTTTGGCTGTAGAGGTTTCCATTCAAGCTTTAGAAATTCTCTAGGTGGCTTATCATTAAATATTGATGTATCAACTACCATGATAGTTAAGCCAGGACTAGTTGTTGACCTTTTTGGGAACCAAAACGTAAGGGATCCTTATCAAATAGACTGGGACAAGGCTAAAAAAATGCTAAATAATTTAAGGATCAATACAAGGCCTGCGGAGATTATTGGGCACTGCATATCTAGATTCCATATTAGTCCTTATCAATCTGACCAAGCATCTACAATTTGGTTGAATTTCTTTCAAGAGAACAAAAAGGATACTAGTTCAAATTGTTAGAGATTGTTATAAAGTTCATTAATTTAAGGAGCAAAACATGGAGCAAAACAAGGAGTAATTAAAGGAACCATTAATTTAAGGAGTAATTCAAGGAGTAAATTTTCTTATAAATAGATGTGTAATTGTAATGAATTAATCAACCAAGTGTTCATTCCAATTGAGAGAAAAGCTTTTGTGAGAGAAAATTGAGAGTAATTTTCTTGGGTGTAATTTGGTTGTGAGTTGTGAGTGTTGTAAACACCTTATATAATTTCTCCACTTTCAGTAAAAAAATCTGAAACAGGTCTGGAAACGTAAGCAAGATTGGATGAACTCTGTTATCAAATTTGTGTTATTTTTCTATTCTTATTTTCTCATAAATCTGGTTTATCAAGAATTTGAGTAATTTTCCCAACAACTGGTATCAGAGCTTTTGGTGGTAATTTATGTCATTTTCTTGCAAGGATACTATTCATGTGAATAGTGAAATTTTGTTGATGATATTTGTTCATTGATGGAGGTGTTCTAATACACGGTGGTTTGTAGAAATAGTCAGAAACTATCCGAAGGAAAGTCAGATTTTAGTGGGAGCAATGGCCGCAGATGAAGGAAAGGTGAAACTCGAGAAATTTGATGGCACAGATTTTGGGTTTTGGAAAATACAGATAAAGGATTATCTGTATCAAAGAAATCTATATCAACCTCTCTTAAGGAAGAAGTCAGAGGCTATAAAGGAAGAAGATTGGAATCTTCTAGACAGACAAGCCCTCGGAGTTATTCGATTGACGTTATCCCGTAAGGTTACTTTCAACATAGCAAAGGAAAAGACCATGGTGGGTCTTATAGAAGCTCTCTTCAATATGTATGAGAAGCCATCAGCCTCAAACAAAGTGCACTTGATGAGGCGTTTGTTTAATTTGCGGATGATGGAAGGCGCATCAATAGCTTAACATCTCAATGAACTCAACACAGTCACAACCCAGTTGAGTTCAGTGGAAATTGAATTTGATGAAGAAGTACGAGCATTGATACTTTTGTCTTCTTTACTAGAACGCTGGAATGCTACTGTCATGGTTGTGAGTAGCTCGTTAGGAAGCAATAAGTTGAAATTTGATGATGTTCGTGATATGGTTATCAATGAAGAGATTCGACATAGAGAGTTAGATGAATCGTCAACTTCTTCAGTTTTGCATACAGAGTCAAGAGGATGAAATTCAACCACAGGGAATGGATGTGGCAGAACAGACTACCGAGGTAGATCAAAAGATAGGAGGTCTAAATCCAGAAATCCTAATAATTCACATAGCTCGAAGACTATCGAGTGTTGGAATTATGAGAGAACCGGGTAATACAAAATCAGTGCAAGAGTGCACCGAAGGACAAACAAGTGAAGGTAGAGGCAAATGTTACTTCCACCTCAAGAGGAGATGATGCATTGATATGCACTTTGGAGTGCAAGGAAGAATCTTAGGTGTTAGACTCTAGAGCATCATTCCATCCTACTTCACAGAAAGAATTCTTTGAGAAATATATCCCCAGAAACCTTGGAAAGGTATATCTTGGTGATGACCAACCATGTGCTATTATTGGCAAAGGTGTAGTGAAGATTAAGTTGGACGGGTATGTTTGGGAGTTGAATGATGTCAGGCATATTCCTGACCTAAGAAGGAACTTAATCTCAGTAGGGCAATTGGCCAGTGAAGGCTACACTATGATCTTCCATGGTGATGATTGGAAGATTTCAAAGGGCGCAATGACAATTGCTCGAGGCAAAAAGAGTGGCACTCTTTACATGACAGTAGGGGCACGTTGTTCAATCGTAGTTGCAACAGGTAATTAAACAACAAATCTATGGCACCAGAGACTAGGTGATGAGTGCTCAAAAAGCACTAAAATAACCATGATTTTATGCACATTAATTGATTAATATATATATATATTTATATGTTTTATCATATATTTATATATATTAGTCTTTTTCGGAATCACGGGTATTTTTATTGTTTTTCAGGTATTTTGGCTTAAAAACGTAACTTAAAGACTCAAAGAGGAATACTGGAAGCAATACATCACAAATATATTAATAAATAAATGGGGAAAGGTCAATAAATATGGAAAAATTGGACAAAATGGGTCAAAAAGGAGAAAATCGCGCCGCCACGCCGCCCAGCCGCCGCGCCCCAGCGCCCAGACCGCGCGCAGCATGCCCAGACCGCGCGCGCAGCACGCCCAGACCGCGCGCGTAGTATGCACAGTCCGTGCGCGCCTTTGCGCGCCACTCCTACCTCACGCGCACGCCCCTGCGCACCCAGCTGCCCTCCGCACGCGCCGACGCCCATTTCGCCCCATTTTTCACGTGCAGCCGCCCATGACGTCATGCTGATGTCATCAATGACCTCAGCATTTGCACTACGCGTTTTCACATTTTTTTAACATTTTTTCACTCATTTTTTCTCTCCATCCTCACCTATAAATACCCTCATTCCTTTCACTTCTAAACACACCTCAAAACACATTCTCTTCTCTCTTTTTTTCTCTTTTCTTAGTTTTTAGCTTTTCTTAGTTAATTTCTCTTAGTTTTAGAGTTCTTCCCTTTTTGGGAAGAACTAGTTATGTTTTTGTAATTTATTAGCTTTTTGATTCAATAAATGGGAGTGCAAATTCCGCTTGGAGGTTTTCCAGCAACGGGAATAGCATCGAAGTTCTGTAAGGATTTTATTTTCTTCTGATTATTTTTTATGCTTTATTCTTACATGTTATATTTAATTTGTACGTGATTAAATTTAACTTTCTTTGTTGTTTATAAACATGATGTAATAATAACGTTGTTATGCTTGCGAAATATTAAATAGGTAAAAATCTCTAAAATGAATTGATTTTATTTTTATTCAAGATTTTATATTAAGAATGTTAGAGAGAAATATATTATTTTTCATTACAAACTTAAAACTGAAAATTAGATTTTAAGGTTTAGTTATCGATTCGATTTAGAGTAGTGCTCTTTTATTTGTTGGTACAATCGCCTTAGGTAGTTAGAGTGAAGCTCTATTTCAAAAGTTTTTATAAGAATTATTATCTGAAAATGTATTGACAACATGTTTTCGGTAGTGGTTTTAAAACTTGAAAGTTAGTACTTTCGGATAACTAAATTCTTAGGTTTAATTTGGACACCTTGAATAAAGTTTAAAGCGTCTAACCCCACCAAAGGTGGCATTTAAATGGTTCATTTTCAATCTCTTAGAAAAAGGAATTAATTTAATTAACCAAATTAGTTATCAACCCCACTCATAGGTGTTAATTGATTTATTTAGTTAATAAAGAATATCTAACCCCACCAAAGGTGGTATTCATATAAAAAAAGAGAGAATCAATAAATATCAAATCATATCTTTAATAACCTAATTAATATGAGCAAGCATAATTAACTTAATTATTATATCCATAAATACTCCACCATTATAAATGATAAAATTTGCATAAATGTTTATTGAATCTATGTTTATTTTTATGTAATTAGATTAAAAACACAAAACCCAAAATATCGTGACAGGATGTTTAGGATTTAATTTTGTTTTTAAAAGTTTGAATAATAAATTAAAAACCACATGCATTCCTTCCTTAGATCGACCTTGGGAGTATACTTATCATTTTCTACGAAATGATTCGTGCACTTGCGAGAGTTTTATAAATAGATAAAACCAAAGTATCAGCAGGATCGGCGATGTCAGTTACGCCTAGATCAAGTTTTAGCGTAGTTCTTGAAGTGATAATAGCGTTTTTAAATTATTTATCAAAATTTTAAAAACTTTTTGTGTTGTAAATAATTGTAATTTTTTTTTATTAAAAAAAATAAAATAAATAAAAAATTTTGTTATTTGTGAGAAGTAAAAAAAAAAAAGAAAAATTTCAATTTCAATTTCATTATAAATAAAAAAAATTATAGCATGAATAATAAAATAATTTTGAATTTTGAAATTTGAAGTAAAAAAAAGTAATTAAATTTAAATTAATTAAATAAAAATAAAAAATAAAAAAAAATAATACAAAATAATACAAAATAATACAAAATAATAAAAAAATAATAAATAATAATAATAAATAAAAAAAATATTTAAAAAATAAAATTTTCTTTTCAATTTTTTTTATTTTTTGTTCTTTTATTTTTTGTTCTTTTATTTTTTCAATTATTATTATTTTTTTTTTTTCAATTTTTTTTATTTTATTTTTATTTTATTTTTTTGGATTAATTTTTAATTAAAATTTTTTTTTCTCTTTTTATTTTTATTTTTTTTTATCTTTCTTTTACTTTTTCAATTTATTTTATTTTTGGTTTAATTTTTTTTTTAAATTTTGTTTTTTTTAACTATTTTTTTATCTTAATTTTCGTTTAAGTTAATTAATTTAGGTTTTTAGTAACTTAATTTACTAACTTATATTAATTTAATTTACTAACTTAATTAACTTAGATTTTCATTAACTTAATTAACCTACCTTTTATTAACTTAATTAACTTAATTTTAATAGCATGAAAAGTAAAGATCTAAGGGAGTTCTGTCTAGGAGACTAGTTCCTGGAAGCCTTTGTGCCACTAATCTTTCCTGGGAACGTTGCTTTGTCTAGGAGGATGGTTTTTAAGGAGCCTTTGCCCCACCATTCTTTCCTGGGAGCACTCTTGGTTAATACTGATTATGTTATTTTAACTTAGATATTATACAAAAAAAACAAAAAAAATTTTGAAACTATCTCCAAAATTTTAAAGCTTTAATTACAATCTAAGGAGTTAGTTGTTTTGTTTGATCTAGGTACAATTGTGTTTTGATGCCTTTAATTATTTGATTTGTACCTAGACGTGGATTATCTAAAACTCACAAGCATGTACCTAGTTTTAAGTACAGAAAAATTTAAAAATCCATAGGACATGACTGAAAAAGTATAGGTACACAATCTTGTCTTACTTGTAGGTTTGATTGACTCATTGATGAGGGGACATTGAGTTAACTTAAAAGGCATTCCCCAAGTTACGTCTTGCTAAGACGTTAAACTAAGCGCTGGATGGGAGGCAACCCATCATTTTAGGTAATTTTTTGTTATTTGTTTTATATACTTAATTTTATTGTTTATTTTAGTTTAATTATATGTGAATAATTTTTAAATTGTTAAAACTAAAAATATTTGTTGAGTTGTTAGAAGTTCACAGCAATTTGTGTGTATACACTTTAATGATGAATATGATGAATGCACTTGCATTTCTCTATTACTACTTACACATTCTCAAGAAATAGGTAATCTTTCTTCTCTTTTCTCTTTATCTTTAATTTACAGTTGTTACATTGAGGACAATGTAAGTTCTAGGTTGGGGGTGGTGAAAAGTTACCATGCTTAATTAGAAAAGAAAAAAAAAGATTTAACAATTTAAAAATTAAAAAAAAAACAATTATTAATTTTTTCTTTTTTATGTTCACATCTTCATTTTTTGTGTTTGGTTTTTTTTTTTTTTTTGTGATTTAGTAATTTTGGAATTAAACAAAAAAAAAAGTTCTCACAAAAATTTATCATTTCTTTAAATCAAATTTACGTAAATAGTTAAGTCTTTTGTACTGTTAGATTAATTTTTGAAAACATATCATAAAATATTATGTAATTATTTTTGATAATTAGTTAATTTTTGTCATAACTAGTATTTCTTGATAAGATGTAGAAATTATATTAAACCCAAAATCAATGTTTATGAATTTGTTTTAGTGGAGACTACCTTTGTGAGATATAATTTGAGCCTAATTTCCCTTATTCAGAGTAAAATATATATTTTTTCTACTCCAAACACATTTCTTATTTCTTCAAATTCTTAGATGATCTCTATAGGCATTAATATTGAATGTATGAATTTTTTCTCATCTTAATAGAGTATCGTATATTTTTTATTATTATTTTTGCTTAGATTAAATGATTTGAGTAGAAATTGATAGTATATGATTTTATCTCATTCGTGCATGACTGTTACAAAAAAAAAGACATATCTGGGGTTACCTAAACCAAGATCAAACAAAAAGCCAGAAAATTAACCACTCACCAAAATCCTAAAAAAAATGTACAATTTGTACATGGGTTGACTCTCTAAACAAATGATATATATTGAAAAGTATCTTCAGAAAAATATAGAGAGATAAAGAATATATAGTATAATCTACATACTATGACCCATATTACCCAAAATTCAAAAAAAAATGTACAATCTGTACATGGGTTGACTCTCTAAACAAATGATATATATTGAAAAATATCTTCAGAAAAATATAGAGAGAAAGAATATATAGTATAATCTACATACTATGACCCACATTGCCTACAAAGTTGTGAGTAAAGGCTAATTACAAAAGAAAGATATAGGAAGTAATTCCCTAAAAAGTCATTGCACTTTCTTCATTTGTAAAAGGCATATATCTTGAATTTTTTTCTTAATGAGTTTGATTTATGCATGAAAATAATTTTTATATATGATATCTTTATAATTTATACATTTGATTCCTTCCATGAGATCAACGTCAAAATAACACTTTGAGCCTTTCTTCTTTATACATATGCGAACATATTAGTTCATTTCTATACATCAACTCTTTCGCATATAAATTAGTATGAGTGTTTGAACCCATAGGATTCAGTGTTTTGAGAGTATTGACTTGTGAGGAATAGAGTCAAAGCGAATTCGGATTCATGACACTGAAATTGGGTAAAATTAAATTAATACATTTTTTATATGAAATATGAAAATGATTTTCAACTAATTATTATAATAAATCATGATTTTTTAAGAAGATTAAAATAACTTATGCTTGAGATTTTAATTATGATCTTAAAAGAGATTAAAAAGTATGAGACATTTTTGTGTTATGTTGTTTTCTTTTATTCTTAAAAGTTAATTTTTGATGTTGTTATAATTTTAGTTTTTAAGTTGATTATTTTTATTTCTTTTGATTTTTATATTTAGTTCAATGTTTGTGGGTATCATTACTGAAAACCCTCACGAGACTCAAACTCGTCCACTAGGGCAACCTAGGGGTTTAAAGGCTTGTTGCATAGGCTAAATGCAACCGTTTCAATCCACGAAAGTGATTTAGGATAGTTTAATTTTTAGTTTTTATCGCTTCTCTTGATAAGGGACTAGCGAAGGTAGTTGGGGGTTGTGATGAGTGCTCAAAAGCACTAAAATAACCATGATTTTATGCACATTAATTGATTAATATATATATATATTTATATGTTTTATCATATATTTATATATATTTGTCTTTTTCGGAATCATGGGTATTTTTATTGTTTTTCAAGTATTTTGGCTTAAAAATGTAACTTAAAGACTCAAAGAGGACTACTGGAAGCAATACATCACAAATATATTAATAAATAAATGGGGAAAGGTCAATAAATATGGAAAAATTGGACAAAATGGGTCAAAAAGGTCAAAAATGTCAAAAAGGAGAAAATCGCGCCGCATGACGTCCAGGACAGCGCGCGCGGCGTGCCAAGTCGCGCCTTGGCTGCTCCAATTCGCGCCGACGCCCATTTCGCCCCATTTTTCACGCGTGCGATGACGCCCGTGACGTCATCTTGATGTCATCAATGACCTCAGCATTTGCACTACCCGTTTTCACATTTTTTTAACATTTTTTCACTCATTTTTTCTCTCCATCCTCACCTATAAATACCCTCATTCCTTTCACTTCTAAACACACCTCAAAACACATTCTCTTCTCTTTTTTTTTCTCTTTTCTTAGTTTTTAGCTTTTCTTAGTTAATTTCTCTTAGTTTTAGAGTTCTTCCCTTTTTGGGAAGAACTAATTATGTTTGTGTAATTTATTAACTTTTTCATTCAATAATTGAGTGAGCAAATTCGCTTGGAGGTTTTCCTGAACGGGAATAGCATCGAAGTTACCGTAAGGATTTTATTTTCTTTCTGAGTTATTTTTTATGCTTTATTCTTACATGTTATATTTAATTTGTCTGTGATTAAATTTAACTTTGCTGGCTGTTTATAAACATGATGTAATAATAACGTTGTTATGCTTGCGAAATATTAAATAGGTAAAAATCTCTAAAATGAATTGATTTTATTTTTTATTCAAGATTTTATATTAAGAATGTTAGAGAGAAATATATTATTTTTCATTACAAACTTAAACCTGAAAATTAGATTTTAAGGTTTAGTTATCCTATTCGATTTAGAGTAGTGCTTTCTTTTATTTGTTGGTACAATCGCCTTAGGTAGTTAGAGTGAAGCTCTATTTCAAAAGTTTTTATAAGAATTATTATCTGAAAATGTATTGACAACATGTTTTCAGTAGTGGTTTTAAAACTTGAAAGTTAGTACTCGGATAACTAAATTCTTAGGTTTAATTTGGACACCTTGAATAAAGTTTAAACTGTCTAACCCCACCAAAGGTGGCATTTAAATGGTTCATTTTCAATCTCTTAGAAAAAGGAATTAATTTAATTAACCAAATTAGTTATCAACCCCACTCATAGGTGTTAATTGATTTATTTAGTTAATAAAGAATATCTAACCCCACCAAAGGTGGTATTCATATAAAAAAGAGAGAATCAATAAATATCAAATCATATCTTTAATAACCTAATTAATATGAGCAAGCATAATTAACTTAATTATTATATCCATAAATACTCCACCATTATAAATGATAAAATTTGCATAAATGTTTATTGAATCTATGTTTATTTTTATGTAATTAGATTAAAAACACAAAACCCAAAATATCGTGACAGGATGTTTAGGATTTAATTTTGTTTTTAAAAGTTTGAATAATAAATTAAAAACCACATGCATTCCTTCCTTAGATCGACCTTGGGAGTATACTTATCATTTTCTACGAAATGATTCGTGCACTTGCGAGAGTTTTATAAATAGATAAAACCAAAGTAACGGGCAGGATCGGCGATGTCGGTTCTGCCCCGATCATTAGGCCACATAAGTGAGAAGGGGATGAAGATTATGCACTCAAAGGGAAAACTTCCAAACCTACAGTCTGTAGAGATAGACATGTGCAAAGATTGCATACTTGGAAAGCAAAAGAGAGTCAACTTTCATACAAGTGGCAGAACCCAAAGAAGGAAAGGCTAGAGTTTATCCACTCTGATGTTTAGGGACCAACAACTGTCTCATCCATTGGTGGGAAACACTACTTTGTGACTTTCATCGATGATCACTCTCAGAAGGTATAGGTTTACTTTCTAAAGCATAAGTCTGAAGTATTTGAGGCTTTTAGAAAATGGAAACCTATGGTTAAAAATGAGACAGGTTTGAAGATCAAAAAGCTTAGAACCGACAATGGTGGTGAATATGAAGACACCATATTCAAAAACTTTTGCTATGAGCACGAGATTAGAATGGAAAGAACTGTGCCAAACACACCTCAACACAATGGTGTAGTTGAGCGTATGAATCGAATGTTAATAGAAAGAGCTAGAAGTATTCGTATACAATCAGGTCTACCAAAGCAGTCAACACGGCAGCTTATTTAATCAATCAAGATCTATATGTTCCATTGGAGCATAGAATACCAAAAGAGGTATGGAGCGAAAAAGAGGTGAAACTATTACATCTAAAAGTTTTCGGTTGTGTAGCATTTATGCATATCAGTGATCAAGGTAGGAATAAGTTTGATCCTAAATCCAAGAAATGCATATTCATTGGTTATGGTGAGGATGATTTTAACTACCGCATTTGGGATAATGAAAACAAGAAAGTGATTCGTAGTAGAGATGTGATTTTTAACGAAAGGGTGATGTATAAAGACATGCATAAAATAGACGCCAACAACTCAGAACAGAATGAGTCAGTATTTGCATATGAAAATGATGTCCTAGATAGTTCCCCAACGAAACCAATTGTAACAAGTCCTTAGCCAGAAGAACTTGTTTGACAGAGTAGTACGCAGCAGTTCGACACACCACAACCTTCTACTCCAGCTCCTGTATTGAGAAGGTCTTCTCGACCTCATGTGTCTAACAGGAGATACATGAACTATATGTTACTGACTAATGGAATGGATACTAAATGCTATGATGAATCTTGTCAGACTCGAGATTCTAGCAAATGGAAGCTTGCCATGAAATAAGAAATGAAATCTCTCATATCCAACCAGACATGGGAACTACCTGAGTTACCTATGGGAAGAAGGCATTTCATAAAAAATGGGTGTACTAGGTGAAAGAGGAGCATGATGGTTCCAAGAGATATAAAGCCTGCCTAGTTTTCAAAGGGTTTCAATAGAAAGAAGGAGTTGACTACATTGACATTTTTGCTCATATTGTGAAGCTTAATACTATCATATCAGTGTTGAGTATTGAAGTCATTGAATATCTTTATCTTGAATAGTTGGATGTGAAGACTGCATTCCTTCACGGAGATTTAGATGAAGAGATATACATGTACCAGTTAGAAGGTTTCTCAGAAAGAGGGAAGAAAAACATGGTGTGTAGACTTAAGAAGAGTTTGTATGGCCTGAAATAAGCCCCGAGATAATGGTACAGAAAGTTTGACAGCTTCATGCACAAAGAAGGTTTCCAGAAGTGCAATGCAGACCATTGTTTATACTTCAAGAGATATAGGTCCAATTATATCATTTTACTACTTTATGTTGATGATATGTTAGTAGCACGTTTAGATATGGATGATATTAGAAGGTTGAAGCAGCAATTGTTAAAGTAGTTTAACATGAAAGTCTTGGGTCCAGAAAAGAAGATTCTTGGAATGCAAATCACAAGAAATAAGAAGAAAGGATCCTTGCAGTTATCTCAGGCAAAGTACATCAATCGTGTTTTGTAGAGAATCAACATGGGCAACGCCATGCCAGTTAGCACACCCTTGGCCAGTCACTTTTTCCTATCCAAGGATCAGTCCCCCCAGATAGAGGAAGAGAGAGAATTCATGCTAAGGTTTCTTATGCCTCATCCATTGGAAGTTTGATGTACGCAATGACCTGTATGAGACCAGACATTGGCCATGTAGTTGGAGTTGTTAGCAGATTTATGTCAAACCTAGGAAAAACTCATTGGAAAGCAGTCAAGTGGATTTTGAGGTATCTGTGAGGCACCACAGAAAAGTGCTTGTACTTAAGTAAAAGAGAGTTAAAAGTACATGGCTACATAGACGTAGAATTTGGAGGTGAAGTTGATCACCGAAGAAGCACCACCGGTTATATATTTACTATTGGAAATACAGCTATTAGTTGGATGTCACAAATACAGAAAATTGTCACTTTATCCATTATAGAGGCTGAGTATATAGTAGTGACTGCAGCTAGTAAAGAGATGATATGGCTTCAAGGTTTGTTAACTGAGCTGGGATTCAAACAGGAGAAGAATGTTCTACATAATGATAGTCAAAGTGCAATACACTTGGCGAAGAATTCATCATTTCATTCTAGAATCAAGCATATTGGATTTCGTTATCACTTCATCAAATCTCTATTGGAAGATGATGTTTTAATACTAGAGAAGATTCAAGGAAACAAAAATTCAGCAGATATGTTAACAAAGATGGTGACTATTGAAAAACTGAAGTTATGCTCAACTTCAGTTAGTCTGCTAGAGTAACAAGACTAGAAAAGCTACTGCATTGATCGAGGTGTGAAGACAGATTGAAATCAGTCTTCAAGTGGGAGATTGTTGGAGATTATTATAAAGATCCTTAATTTAAAGAGCAAAACATGGAGCTTAATTCAAGGTGCAATTCAAGGAACCATTAATTTAAGGAGTAATTCAAGGAGTGAATTTTCCTATAAATAGATGTGTAATTGTAATGAATTAATCAACCAAGTGTTCATTCCAATTTAGAGAAAAGCTTTTATGAGAGAAAATTGAGAGTAATTTTCTTGGGTGTAATTGAGTTGTGAGTTGTGAGTGTTATAAACACCTTGTATAATTTCTCCACTTTCAGTAAAAAGATCTGGAGTAGGTCCGGAGACGTAAGCAAGATTGGTCGAACTCTGTTATCAAATTTTTGTGTTATTTTTCTATTCTTGTTTTCTCATAAATCTGACTTATCGAGAATTTGCGTAATTTTCCCAACACAGATACACTATTTAAACCAACTAATGAGACATGTGATTCTATGCACACTAGTCAATTACTTACCGATTTTGTTGTTACTGCTCCTGAGTTCTCAAAACGCAATAATGAAGTATACAGTGCAAAGCAATTCTTGAACCTTGAGGACAAGGTTATTTCAAAGGGGAAGGTAATGTTATGCTCCCAACACGCATACATCCACTAGCCAACATGTAGTATATCGTGCAGCCACTGCGCACAAGCTGCATTCGACCATTACTTATGTTATTTGCCATTACAGCTGCTGCACAAAATTTTGTCTACCATGAATGTGCCAAGTGTAGTGCTGCCTAAATCCATTATGTGCCAAATGTCGTAATAGCTGTCTTTTATATGTCATATTTTGCGTCCATGTGTCTACCCCTATCATGTAAAATGTCCACTACATTCCATGTGTCTGCCACCTGCATTCCAGGTGGCTTCCCACTGTAGAACATGAGCTACTATTACATTCAATGTGTTTGATTCCACTACATTCAATGTGTTTGCTGCCTCTTAAGCTATTGTTATTTTGTTTACACCTTTTTTATGTATTTAAGGAGGATGAATAGAAAGAAAAGAGAAGAAAAAGTATAACCAAAAACACCCTTTTTACCCCATTTTGATCTTCTCTGATTAGGACCTATCAATTCCAATCTATTCTTATAACTGTAACAATAAAGATTTTACATCATCAATAGTAACTACCTCACCAAGCATCTTCTCTATTATAGTGGCAAACACATTATCATACTTCTCATCAAAAAACCCTAACACATACATGAGTCTTTCTTCTTCAGTTATTTGACACCCATCCAACAACTTGTAACTTATGCTTAGGATTTAGCTCCCTAGTTAAAAAAATTGATATTGAAGGCTCTTGCAAAACATAACTATTTAATTCTAAGCTTCTTAAAATCTTTAAAATCTGATGCACTTCCAAACAATAAAATTTGTATTATCAAGCTTTATTGTAACCAATAAATTGTGAAAATTAAATTATCTCTTGCTAAACTTGATTAGTTGCAAGAACTGGAATTGGAATGTCAAATTGTGGAATTCTTTGTGGTTCACAAGGATCTTCCATTGCTACTCTTGAATATTTGAAGCTATCTTGAACTTCAATGCTCTAATACCATGTGAAAATTCTTGAAGGAACTACTTTAGTAAGAAAGAGAAAAAGATGAGAAAATAGAATATGCTTCTTGTATTGTTATTGACTAGTGAAAAATTAGTTCAACATATAATGAGTGATACACATGCTATGCTCAAACACCTAGTACACACCCTTACTTCTTCACCTACCACATTTTCCTTACTACTAGCTCGATCAATACATTTCATATCCTTGACATCGCATTCTAACCCATATATATGGTAGTATATATATAATGTATTTTTCAGATAATTCAAATTGAACTAATTGCATGTTCAACTCGTATCTACGATCAATTAAAATATTCTAATATAATTTTATTTTATTTAATTGAAAATATTAAACAAGGAAATGGTTGAGATGCAAATCATAATAGTTTGAAATTTAGGCACCTACATCTTCCTAGAAAATTAATTCTTCTAGCATTATGACATTTACTGCAATGATGTTATTCACATTTATTTTTAATTAAAACTATTAAAATATAATTTTATAAATTTAACAATTATTAAATAAAAAAATATAAAACTTAAATACACTAGAAATAAAACTTCATCACGTGTTACACACGTACAATATAAATATTTTACTTAATTATTTTAAATAATTTATATATTTAATTCACACACTATATAATAAAATTAGAATTTTATATTTACATAAATTATATTCTTATACTAATTGAATATTATTTTATCAATATTATATATAAACACAATTTATTATCCATATTTTCACAACTTAAATTTTTATTTTCACAATTATTTTATTAATAATACTTTTTTTCAATATTAATGACAATATAATATAATTAATTATATATATATAATATACAATTCATATATTTTTTGTTATGATAATAACAAAAATAATTATGTTAATATTATGACATTAAAAATAATAATCTATTATTTATATAAAAAAATTGTTGCCTCTCATCTATAGCCAAATTATATTTGTTTTGCATTTTTTATTTACTTTTTATCTTGATTTCAACCATTTTTTTTACTACATTTATAGCCAAATAATATTTGTTTTGTATTTTTTATTTCCTTTTTATCTTTCTTCCAACCAACTTTTTTTTCTATAAGCTGCTTTCGTCCTCCTCCTCCTCATTCTTTTTTTTTTTTTTAAATTACATAAAATAATGTTTTAAAGTTTATAACAATAAAAACCACCACAATGATTTTATATGGATCCCATTCTACATATTTTAACATCAAATGAATATAAATAACATTAATTCAACTTAAAAGATGTTCAATTGGATGATATTCAAAGTAAAAATGTTTTAAATGTAACATATTACATGTATATGTTAATCATAATTGTTAATGTCATCCAGATGTCTAATATCTTTTCTTTTCTTATAAAAATAAAGATTTCTATTAATTTGTAAGTCATGTTAGTCTCATTTGTTTTGTTAAGTAATTAAAATATGATTAAAATAAAACTCCTTAACAATATATATAATAAATGTTTCTTTAAAATATATTTTTTAAATAATTATATCACTTAAGTTCTCTTAATTATAATTTAATTATAATTTGTTATTATTATTGGATAAAGTTATAAATAATATTAATAATATTAATTTTAATTATATTAATATTACTATAATATATTATAAAAAGACAAACAGAACTTGTATTAATTAAAAGTAAAAGTATAACTTAAGTCATTTAGATTAAATCTTAGTATGTATTTAGCTAATTAGATTTAAAAATATGATTCATAGTCTTTCAATTTTTGAAAAAAAATATCAATTAATAATAAATAATATTATTTTAATAATTTTTTATTAAAATATTATTTTCTATATTAAATGATCAAAACGTGATTAAAATTTGATTATTTAATCATGATAAATATTTTTTTAGAAAATATTTGTTTTACTTATCACTATTTTTACTTTAATATTTTATGAATTTTGTTTTTAAATAAATATTTATTTAAATAATTTCATGTTAGAATATTATTATTGTTGATTTTTTGATATAATTTTATATTAAATTTTACTTTTATTTTTTTAATAGCTCATATTTTATTACATTTTAATCAGTAAAAAATAATAATATTTTAATAAAAAATTATTATTTATTTTTAATTTACTTATTTTTTAAAATTAAATAATTAAAAAATAAATTTTAAAATTTAGAAGATTAATATATCGGAGAATTCTGCTACCTACCCATCTCTCTAATTAAAAATGTTAAAAGTGTACGGCATGGCAGACATGCGGTCGTCTGATGCTGTGCTAGCCTAATACACGTTTAGTGTCCTTTTAAAACTGATTATCTCTATATTAAGATAAAATTCCCTACTAGTTATCATATGGACTTATATTTTATTACGGATAATTGTTCAAATCCACGTCTTCATCTATAAGAAGTTAAATACATTAAGGCACATGTTAAATCTCAAATTCTAAAGTTATCGAGTTCTCCGTTAAGTCATGTAAATCCAAATTTGAATTTTATTTATATAAAAAATTTTATTTAATTAATAAAAAAATAAAATTTAATGAATATTTTTAAAATAGATATATGTTAATTTAATACACTTATAATATGTTTGTAACAATCACATATTTATTTTTATGTTAAAAGATTTGACCAATCCGAGGTATGAATCTAAACTCTAAATTGTATTAAATATTTAATTTAATATATTTAAATATTTAATTAAAAATATGTATTAATTTTTCTTTCTTTTTAAATTAAAAATAATATTTTTATTTTAAATTTAAATTTAAATTAAATTTTTATTTCAATTAACTTTTATAATTAGATTATATTAATATCTAATAAAACTATATAAAATAAATTAAAAATTATTTCAAATGAAAGTATTTTAATCAAAATATTTATCAATTTTATTTTATTATTTAATCAAATACATATTAATTACAATACAATATGATTATACTTAACTTATTAGGTAATCAATACTGTTAAATAATTAAAAGAAATTTCTTAAGCATTTATGTGTGAAAACCCTTATCTAATGAGCTCCTCTGATACTCTAATTTTATTATCTTTTACTTTCATAACAATGCTAATGGTTAAGAATTCTCTAATAATGTTGTTTGGTAGGAATACACATTTTATTTGTAGGTTCGTGTAATCAGAAATATCTAACGATTCAACTTTTATCCACTTTTTCACGAGGACATGGATGGTTTTAGGGAAAACCCATTAAGAAATTTTAAGGACATGGCATAAATATTTATATCAAAATTTGTAATCGATCATCTTCGATATGAGCAACTTGTTTAGGAAAATTTACTAAGCACATGTAGCACCCTTTGATTGATCTAAAGGGATACAGTAAGTGCATGATCAGACTGTATAATTAGTAGACAAGTTTAAATTCGAACATAAAGCACATCCAAAATATATTTCCTCTATAAGATAATTATCTAATAAATAAATTAAAAGTTATCATATATTAAGGGATTTGAATATATCTCATTGGAACTTATCAGCTCAATCCCTATAAATAGCCTCTTTATATAGTTATAAGATATAAAATCTCTAATTCCTACAACTATTTCAATTAAAAATCTCTTTGAGTATTAATTTAAGCATCAAAATGGATTTGATATCCCATGTGGCATTCCTTCCAAGTCTTTGTTCATCCATTTCAAGATCTAGATTAGCAGAGACATTATGAATACCATGAAAGCAGAAATTGGCTTCAACATCTAGCGTCGCCTATAGGAAAGAAATTTGGTTTTCTGATTAATCTAAGCTAATGAACAAACCAAAAACATTCGTCGTGTTTCCTATACATTTTATATGTTTATTTTGTATTATATAAGCATTAACGAATGAAATGAGAAAAAAGAGGTAAAAATATGAAAAAGTAAGAACAAGACTCTCAATCGATCGAAGCTCGATCAAGGAGTCATGACAAGAATGGCAAGCATCAATAGATTGATCATAAATGACTCGATCGATCAAGCACCCATTTGATCAATTGATCTTGGATTGATAATCGATTGAGAGCTCATGGGTGGAAAATCATAAAGGTTAGATCAATCAAGAAAGGGTCCAAGTTGAACAAGACATCCAACAAGCACTCAAATATAGCTTTTTCACCACCGACTTTAGTCCTAGTCATTGGAGCAAACGAATTCTAATCCAACTCAAATTAGGTTAGAAATATACTATATAAACAACATAAAAGGTCATCTAAACATAACAATTGCTACAAGGAGCTTTGATTTCTTTATAAATTATATCATTTAATTCCTTTCAAGAGATCAAATATTAAGCACTATTTTGAGCCTTTTATTCTTTAAACATATGAGAACCTATTAATTCATTTATTTAACTTCGATTGAGTGCTTGAACCAGTAAGACCATTGTGATATTAAGAGTATGACTTGTGAGGTTTAGAGTCAAAGCAAATTTGGATATCAAACACTGAAATTGGGTAAATCAATATTGATGCATTTTTATGTGGGATATGAACATGATTTTTAATTAATTGTTATAATAAAATAGAAGTATTTAGGATGTTAAAATAACTTATGCTTTTGAGTTTTAATTATGAACTCAAAAGATACATAGACATGTGTTTAAAAAAATTACATGATCACATTGAGCTAAAGCAAATTGATAAATTTTCTTTTATTTTTCTTTATTTTTAATTTACACTTGATGCATAAATTTAGGCATTTAAAAAAAATATTGAACCTATGTTTACATTTATTTATTTTTATCTTAGGTTTATTCTTTTAGTTACTTAGTGATAGTTAGATTCAAATTTTTTTTTTTTCAAAATTATCATGATTTTAGTTAATTTAAGGTGAATGATTGATTCAATCATGAATTAAATGATTTAAGTAGAAATTGAAAATGTATAACTATTTCATTCATACGTGACTTCCAAAAAAAAGATGTATCTGAGGTTTCCTAAAGCCAACACAAATAGAGTCGAAAATTAGCCACTCACTCAATACACATATGTATATGAGTCCACTCTCTAAAAAATAAGGATATATATATATATAAAGAAAAGGAGTACAAAAAGAGAGAAATAAATAGTTTAACTAAATACTATGATCCAAAAGTTATTTAAAGTTGTGAGAATGGTTATTACAAAAGATAAAAAGGAAATAAATCCTCATAAAGTCATTGTATTTTCATTCAATTCTAAGGCATATACTTAATATTTGTACTTAATGATTCTAATTGATGCATGAAAATAGTAATATGATTTTTTCGTAAATCTATCATTTGATTCTTTTTATGAGATCAATATTATGCATTTTTGAGCATTTCTTGTTTAATCATATGCGAACCTATTAGCTTGTTTTTTTATATAACTTCTATTCGTATATACTTTTGTGAAGTGTTTGAACCTATAAGATCAATATAGTATTAAGAGTATGACTTATAAGTATTAGAGTCAAAGCGAATTCGGATTTCTAACACTGAGATTGGATGAGTCAAAGTTAATACTCTTTTGTTATAGAACATGAATTTGTGATTTGCAACTGATTTTTATAATAAAATGCGAACCTTTGGGATGTTCATCTAGCTTACGCTTTATATTTAATTATGAACCTAAAAGAGATTAAAGCATAAGAAGTTTTATTATTTTAATTTTTATTTGTTATTTTTTACTTTAGTTTTTATTTTGTTATTTTGATATTTTTTTTAGTTTTAGTTTTTCACTTTAGGATATTTATGAGTATCATTGTTGAAAACTCCAATGAGACTTAAACTAATCTACTAAGACAACCCAGTAGTTCAACGGCGTATTGCTATGAAAATGATATAGGTTAACTTAATTTAGTTTATTTATTTTTATTTTTAGTTTTTTATCGCTTTTCTTACAAGAGGTTAACAAGAAACTCATTAGGGGTTGTGATGAGTGCTTCTAATATTTCATAAATTATTTACACTTAAATGTTATAAAGGGATTTAAATATGCATTATTTTATCATTATTTAGCAAATTTATGTGTTCAAAATCATAGGTATTTTATATTATTTTTTTAGGTATTTTCAATTTGATTAAATTGATAACAATTGAAGAATCATGCTTGAAACATAGTTTGCAACTTAAAAGATTAAAATAACAATACATGTAAACCTTATATATGATCCAATGAGTTGTAAGGGGATAACAATAAGAAATGAAAACAAGCAACGCTAACCGTGACATAAACTAGAGTGAGCTACAACGCACTCTATGTTATTTAACACCAATTTCATGTAGTTTACAATATGTCGTGGCGTAGAAACATTAAGCCATAGTGCAACCTAGTTGGGATTGATTTGAGGTATTCTAAAGCGTAACTTGGGCCGCAGTGTGGATAAACATGGGCAAAGGTGTGCAAATGTTTTCCTTTCACGAAGCCCTTCTAGCCAACCTCAAGTATAAATATGACTTTATGTTTTAGGTTTTCATATATGTTTTTCTACGACCGTACAAAGTTTTAGTTTTTAGGATTCTTAGTTTTTAACATTTTTATTTTTCTTAGTTTATAATAATTTTGATTCAATAAATAGCATAGGTATATCTTTTAGAAGTTTTTCAAATTACAAATCATTATAAAAATTCTGTATATTGAAGAATATATTGTGGTATTTTATTTTAACTGTATTTAATTATTTACAACACCATTTTTAATAAACTAACTATTTATTAAATCTAAGCATGTCTGATTGATTATTACTATAAGATATTGGTTATGTTATCATGTTTATGAAAGATTAATTTAGATGAATATTTTACTAAATAAATTAAGTTTATTTCTTTATTCAAATTTTTTAAATAATCTATTACTGATAAATATATTTACGATATTTTTTATAATAAATTTAAAATCTAAAAATTAGGTTATAAAATCTAATTTTGATCGCTTGAAAAAAAGTCTAAATTATCTCCTCGACATAAAGCAGTGATTTAGATGGATAATTATTTTCTTATATACAAAACATAATTAATCTAATTAATTTTTTGATCACTGCTTAAGGATATTAATTGGTTTTATTAACAAAAAATTTGATCTCCGTATAGAGATATTTTCATACAATAAATAAAAAATCAATAATCTTAATTCATATATTTAATAACCTAATTAATTTTAATCAAATATAGTCAACTAGCTAATAATTCCCACAAATTCTTAATTAAGTGTTAATTATCTATCAACCAAGAATTGTTTGAATCAATTCTATTTCTATTTTTAATTATATGTTTTTAGATTAAATTTTTCAAAACAAAAATATTGCAATAAAATGTTTAGGTTTATTTTCTATGTTTGTTTTTAAAAAGTTTATTGAATTATTTAAAATCACGTAGTTTATCTTTAGATCAATTTTGTGAATATACTTATCGTTTATTATAAGTGATTCATATACTTGCGAACTTGTTATACATATACAAAATTTGATTATCAAGTTTTTGGTGTTATTGTAAAGGAGAAATAACGTTTTGAATTTTTATTATCAAAATTCTTAAAACAAATCGTAAACATTCGTGAGTTGTTTAATTTAAAAGATAAAAATTAAAAAATTAAAAAATATATTTTATTTTTTATTTTACCTATTTTTTTATTTAATTTACTTTAATTATTAATTTAGTTACCAATTTAATTTTCTTTTAAGTTTTTCGTTTTAGTATTTTCTTTTTAGTAACTTAATTTTAAATTTTTATTTTATTAATTTATTTACTAATTAACTTAATTTCTTTTCTTTATTATTTTTGTACTAACTTTTATTTTATTGTATTAATTTATTTTTATCTAGTTAATTTACTAATTTAATTTATTTTGGCTAGTTACTTTAATTTTCTTCTTTTATTTTGTTTTATTTTATTTTTATTTTTCTTTTTCTTTTGTTAATTAATTTTGTTTATATGATAACTTTTAATTCTTACATAATATATATTTTGTTTTTTTAATAATTTTTTGTAGCTGTTTATTTAACTTATATCATCTAACCAATTAATTATATCATATATATTGTATTTTTATAATTTATTTACTTTTCTTTTATTATTATTTTTGTTATTTATTTTTATTTAATATATATATATATATATATATATATATATTTGGATTTGTTTATTTTATTATATTTATTTGTTATTTAATTTTATCCGTTTGATTTTTATTATTTATTTACTTTTTTATTTTAGTTATTTCTTTTAATTTCTTTAATTTGGATTGTTATTTTTGATTATTTTAGTTATTTTCTTTCTTGTTTATTCTTATTTTTTTATTTGTTTTTATTTATTTTATTTTATTTACTTTTGTATTTATTTATTTTTCTTTTATTTTATTTTTATCTTATTATAGCTATTTAGTATTTATTTTAATTTATTACTTAATACTTTATTAGTTGAATTTATTAAAATGTGGGAAGTTGCTAGCTTCCTTCATGTCTTCTGGAAGAGTGCCATCCGAGAGTTATTGTCTAATGATAGACATCCATTTTGCTTCTGAGAATATAGAGAGCAATTCACGTTCTTGCACCTTGGTGTTGGCTCGACCAAATGATAGACAAGTATTGTTTGATCCAACTCATCGTCGATGCTTGAAGCTAAACGCGAGAGTGCATCGGCCTGGGCATTCTGTTTTCTCGATATGTGATTCAATGTCCAGGATTGCAACTTCTATAGAAGATTCTTAGTTGAAACCTGACACTCTTGCAAGGTTGGTCCCTTAACTTGATATTCACTGGTTACCTGCTTCACTACTAGTTGGGAGTCACTGTAACAACTGATATGCTATGCTCCTAGTGCGATAGCTAATTTCAAACTTGTTATAAGGGCTTCGTACTCTGCTTCATTATTGAAAGTCTTGAAGTTGAAGCGAAGGGATAGATGCAGATTGTATTCTTCTAGCATTACCAAGATAAGACCTGCTTCTTCGCCTTTTTGGTGCAAAGAGCCATCTATATTACATGCAAGTTCCATTTGGGATGGATCCATTGGATGTTCTCCTGGGGATAGCTCGGTGATGAAGTCAGCTAGTACTTGGCCTTTGATTGCCATGCACGGGACATAGTGGATGTCGAATTCGCTGAGCTCTATTGCCCATTTCTGGAGTCTTTTAGAGACCTTAGGTTTGGATAGAACTTGCTTCAATTGTGTATCTATCGGGATGACTATAGTATAGGCCTAAAAGTAGGACCCAACTTCCTAGATGCTGCTATCATAGCTAGAGCCTTTTTGTCAAACCCAAGGTATCTCTATTCAGCCCCATAGAAGGACTTGTTGACGTAGTAGACTAGAATATGGATCATGTCCTCTTCTCTTCCATTGCTGTTTGTTGATTCCAATGCGGTTAAGTACAAAGTGAGATTGTCTCCTGGTTGCAGGATTTCTAGAAATCTTGGACTACTCAAGTACGTTTTGAGTTCCTGAAAGCCTTGCTTGCATTCTTGGTTCCATTCAAACTTGTGAGTTACCCGTAATATATTGAAGAATGGGATATACTTGTTAGTGGCCTGAGAAATAAATTGATTGAGAGTTGCTAGTCTACCTGTCAACTTCTATGCTTCTTTGATATTCATAGAGGAGTGTATCTTTAGAAGTGCTTTGATCTTTTCTAGATTGGATTCAATTCTCCTCTGACTTACCATGAATCCTAGGAATTTCTTGAATCCTACCTTAAAGACACATTTGTTGGGATTCAACTTCATTCTATATTTCTTTAAAATACTGAAGGTAAGTTTCATATGCTTGAAGTGGTCATACGAACTTTTACTCTTGGTGATCATATCATCAACGTAAACATCCATGGTGTGCTCAATAAGCTATGGGAACATCTTATTAACCAATCGTTGGTAGATAGCTTTAGCATTCTTTAGGCTCAAAGGAATTACTTTGTAGTAGAATATCCCCTAATTTGTCATAGAATTGATCATCTCTCTTTTCGATTCATACATTTTAATTTAGTTATATCCCGAATATACATCCATGATAGAGAATGCAGAGTGTCTACTATCGCGTCTACCATCTAGTCAATCTTGGTAATGTGAAGCTATCCTTAGGGCAAGCTTTATTTAACTATGTGAAGTTTACACATATTTTCCAATATCACTTGGCATTTTCACCATTATTACGTTGGTAAGCTAATCTGGATAATAAACCTCTATGATGTAGCCAACCTTTAAAAGCTTGTCCATTTCCTGCTTCATGCCTTCATAAATATCCTGGTTGTTTGACCTCCTTTTCTAACTAACTGGTTTGACATTTGGATCTACCTTCAGGCGGTGAACCATAATTTTTGGATTTATCCCTAGAATAGCCTCGTTCGATCAAGCAAACACATATTTATTCTATCATAGAAACTCATCTAGTGTGTTATGGACTTCTTCACATATGGAAGTGCAAACTTGTATAGTTTTATGATGTTCATATTCTAACAAGGTAAGGGGTCTAGTCTTCTCTAATAACTTAGTCACGAGAATGTGTGCCATTTTGAGGTCAAGTTCATGTCCAGGTACTTCAAAGGATGTCTCATCGGGATATTCTTATTCTCTTGAGATTTAAGGGACCAAAGTTAGTAGCTTAGAAGAGGCAAAATCGTGTTCTCTTCGAAGGATCTCGTCATCTTGAAGTACGTTTGGTGAAAGTTCTAGCTTTCAAGATATGATTGACTCATTTGCATGCGATAGAGATGGAAAGTCGTTAGAAACATAGTGGAAACTCATTATGGAAGCTTAACAGATTAAGCGTGATGTTTAATTTAAAAAGGTGATGAATACGATGAACATAACAAAGAATGTAAATAACACGATGAATCTTCTTGGTTTGTTCATTAGCTCAAATTGATTATAACACTAAATTTATTTCTTACAAATGATACTAAATGTTAAAGTTTGTGCCGTCTATTGATCTGGATCTTAAAATTGATAACAAAACACTCAGAAAGAGGGACACTAAGGGTGTAAAATCCTTTCTGATGCCTAAGTCAATACTTTGAGAGAGTTAAAGTAAAATAAGTATATGGATTATGGATTATGTACCTTATAATTGTATGAAAAAACTATTTATAAGAGTTGAATTGATATAGATAAACTAAAAGAATATACATTTAAATCCTTTAATATCTAATAATATCTAATTTATTTATTAAATAATTATCTTATAAAGAGAATATATTTTGGGTATATTTTTTGTTTCATTCCAACCTATCTACAGACTTTACATTCTAATTATGCATTAATTGTATCCCTTTTGACCAGTTAAAGATAACTTGGACTAATTAGAGAATGCCACATATACTTGATGAAATGCTCCCAATACGATTGAATTTAAATAGAAAACATATCTAGAGTATATTCTCTATATAAGATAATTATATAATAAATTAATTAAAAATATTTAAATGTATATCCTTAGAACTTATTTGTATCAATTTAACCCTTATAAATAGCCTCTCTATATAGTAATAAAATACTCAATCTCTAATCTCTACAAAAAATTTAACTAAAACTCTCTAATAATACTAACCTAGGTATCAAAGTGGATTTGACACCCTCAATGTCATTCCTTTTGAGTTTTTGCTCATCCATTCACTATCCAAATCGACAAACAATGATGAACACAGTGTGTTGAAATCAACTTCAACATAATCTATTTAATATTTTATATTAATATAAATACATATAAAAGTTATAAAGTATTTCTAAGAAAGAATCAAAATCTCTCTTACTGATGTGTATTCAATTGAGGGATTTAATAATTTTATGAAGTTTTAAAATTCACTATATCATTAAAATTTTAAAAGACTCTAAAAATGTAGGTATATTCAATTAAGATGTTATAAAAAATCTTTAAAAATTTATTAAAGTTCTCTTTTAGACCTTTAATCCCTTGGTTAGTAATAAGGGATTTCAATACCATTTTTGGATCTTATGAGATTATAGGCTCATCTCATAATATTATATCTATTGAGGAGTTCAATGTAACAACATCTTATTGTAATCTGGTTGATATTGATACTAAAATGGCTTTTTATACATATTAAAAATGTGGAGTACTCTACATTTGGTCTCGCTTAGACTATGAGTTATGTTTCTAGTCTTTCCTTAACTCTTGATCCATGGTTACTTGTTTCCTTATCCCATGGCATCACTCCAATCACCATCCACTTCTATTAACAGCAACTACATATAGGCCAGGGGGACCAAGAACATTTTGGTTTCATAGGTTGTGGCTTGAGCATCCCCATTTCCTTAACTTAGTACGTAAAACATGGTCGACATAATCTTATGGCAATTGTTATTGGTAAACTCAATGCTTTTAAGTTATCTCTCAAGGCTTGGAATTAAGAAGTCTTGGGAAATTTAGATCACAATATCGAAGCAACCTCGTCTCACGGCCTTAAATTTTCAATAGTGATCGTGCGGCACTTAGCACGTTCTGTTGCACTAAGCCTGCCTTTCCCGAACAAATTCTCCAAAGAGATTGTAAAGAGAGTTTGCAAAGAATGCTTTGTATTGCTCTAGAGAGAGTTTATGTTACAATTTCCCAAGATTTCCCAAGTTTTCCAAGTTGAATGCAAATGAAGACCAATAGGTCTATTTATAGTGTGGCTCTAAGCTTAAGAGCATGCCACCACTTTCTAGAGTCTTCCTAGTCTAGAATGTACAAGGGAATTCTAGAGTTATGTACAATATGCCATGAGGTCTAGGACCTTCTAGCCAACTCTGGGAGAGTCTTCTAGGTTTGTCTAGTTCCTTCGTACACGTTCGGGATGTTCATGAGCTTTCGGCGGCTTCCACGTCCTTCTGAACCATCGTACGTTACAGAATATTCCGGCCCATTCTGTGCTCTGCAGCGTGCTCTGAGAACATTCTAGTGTCTTGACTTGAGTTGAGTCCATCAACTCTGGCCACTTTCTAGACATCTCTGGGCCACTCTAGAACCTTCTCATGTAGAAAAGTCTGAGTCCTTTAGGCAAGCACCATTTATTTTGGATTTCGCGGGGCATTACGGCGGGACGTGACACCACTGCCCGCTCGAGTTCGCGACGCCCTCGTCTGCGCCTTCGAGCTTGAACCTCTCTCTATGTCATCTTTGAATTGCCATAAAGATTCCTCGGGTTCCCGACTTGTTTCTTCATCGGAGCGTTCTTCCATTTGACCAAGTATTCTCGATAACTTGGTACACCTCTCGCGGATCGGGCGTCTGCCAAGATTGAGTCCAACTTCCTTGTCGAAAGAAGGTTACCCTTGTGGTAGGCGCCCTCTTGGATTCTCCTCGACTCGTATCTTCCTTGTCTCCATGATAAGGTTTTAGCATGTCTTACATGAAAAACAAGATATATTTTAAGCTTGAGGAGTTGTAGCTTGTACGACACCTTGAGCTTGTTTGGGGCCCAAATGGCCACTTTATACTTAGAACTAACCCCATTATGAACCTTAAAGTAAAGATTTGAATTGTTGGGGTAATAGTTTAGCAAGACCAAATCTCCTTCCAAACTCCACCAATCCTCCTTTTCTTGTCGGCCCATTTCTTCATCTTTTTAGACGCCTTGTTCAAATAGGCTCGGGACCCATTGTTATTCGTACCATGCCTTGGCAAATTTGAAGCGGCAGGGACTTTTCCTTCATAACTCGTGGCCAAGGCATGAGGAGTCGTGGGTTCTTTGTCCCGTAGCGATCTCGAAGGAACTCTTTGAGGTAGACTCATTTCCGTTGTAAGTTATGAAGAGAATTGGGCTACATCGACAACCTTAAGCCCAATTGTGTTGGTTGGCCTTGCAACAAAGTGCCTAAGATATAACTCGACAATGCGTTGGCACGCTCTGTTTGTCCCATCACTTTGGGGGTGAAAGCTAGTGGAGAAATTCAAGTCGGATCGACAACTTGAATAGTTCCGTCAAAAACTTGCCCAGGTAAATGCGTGGGTCTCGATCACTCACGATATTGGATGGAATCACTCGATGCTTCACAACATGTTTGAGGAACAATCGTCTTTGTCTCATCTGCGTGCGATCCGTTGACGGAGTATGAATGTTGCATATTTCTTTGAAGCGGTCAATAATGACAATGATCTTTGCCAAAGCCTTGATTTTGGCAAGCAAATGATAAGTCCGTAGAGACGCTACTCCGTAGTCTCTCTGGAATAAGCGTGATTACAACCACTCGGGTGCATCTTGCTCTATCTTATCCTGATTGGCACCTGAGACAAGTTCTTACATAAGCTTCGACATCATCCGAAGTTGAGGCCAATAGTAGATAGACTTGATCAAACGAGGGCGCCTCGTTCACTGGGTGTCCGACCCATAACTTGAATCATGGCAACTCCTTGATAAAGCTCTTTCCTTAAGCTCCCCCGTTTTGTACGAAGATTCGATTCTTCTTGGCATAGAGTAGTCCGTCGCTCGGCCAAAATCGTCTCGTCTTTCCTTCCTTGATGAGGCGAGGAGGTTTTGAGCAAGGGTATCATGCTTGACCCTTCTTTGATCACTTTCCGACAAGGACTACTTGCCAGCCTACTCGAGGCTTCTAACTTTGCCATTCGACTTGTTGGGTCGACCACCGTGCTTAGTTGCACGCCTGCGATTTTCCACGATCGGGGCTGCATTGTTGGTGGTCTTGTGTCGAGCTCGACTCGACTTCATGGTCCACCTCACTCCTTGGAGGTAGTTTGAGTGAGGCCTGTTGCATCACCCGTGGGACTTATCTAGGATAGCTTGCACTTAGTTGGCAAGCTTGGCTTTAGTGACGCCTCGACATCACCTCGTGGGACTTATTTGAGACAACTTGCTCGTCCGTGCAAGCTTGGCTTTGGAGACTCCTCACTCGTTGTGCTCTTTTGAGATGGTCTGGTAACTCTCTTCGTCCCTCTTCAATGATCCCTTTTGAATTGAAGTGTCGAGAGAAACTTGGGTTGTGCGTTTGGTGGTCACATGTCGTCGGTACCACGCAAGCCTTCGAACCATCCATAATACACATAGAGTTTGAGTATGGCACCGAAAGCTCTAACTGGTCGAGAACTCCATCACCAGGAATACCATCGAGTAGTCGTCATGGCGGCTGAGAATAAGTCCACTGGCCGATCCAGCACCGAGAGCCGGCCTTAACTGCGAGCAAGCTCCATTACAATGGTAGTCTTTGCCGAGTTAGCACTTTGAGAGATCCCACTCCACGGACTACCTTAAGTAGGTCTTTTTGCTTCTTCCTTGAAACAAAATTGTGAGATGCACTTGTGTCCTTAGCTTTGACGACCTTCCGTTGATGGTGCATCTACGTGCATTAAGCCTTTAGGGGTCTTTCGGGCAGCCTTCCTGTGCACCAAGTAGGCCCTAGAACCCATCTTTGCACCTTCGTCAGAGCTCACCTCCATTTGATTATGCGTGGAGGCAAGCTAAGGCACTCGAGCCTTCCCTCTTCGGACATTCGCGTGCCCCGATGCGGTCCGTCGCATATGAAGCACGTCACACGGGGCCGAGGCATTCGATCCTCCTTCTCCTTCCCGCTTGTCTCGTGGCTTGAATGAGGAGGCACATGTCTTTGTGGTTCTTAGGTCACGGACCTTTACCGCAGCTTCCCCAGCTCTTTCCTCCAACAAACTTCTTATACGTGGCTTTGGAGCTCTCTTTGTTTGTGGAGTAATCAATAAAGCTTTCCATGGTCGCAATGGCGGAAAACAAGTCTTGGACACCACGTCGCTTGAGCTCGAGGTTAGCCCACGATTGGAGCCAATCCATGAACAAGAATAGGGCATCCTTGTCGGATGTGTCGGGAACTTGGCGACGGGGTTGTGAACTCCTTCACGTAGTCCGCTTATACTACTGTTTGCTTTAACCGTCGCAATCGTCCTCTGAGCTTCCTCTTCGACATTTACGGGAAGAAGCGCATTTTGAACTCCCTTTTGAAGTCATCAAAGGTATCAATTGTGCAAACCCCTGGGTTGCACATCTCCCGTACCCTCCGTCTCACCATGACATCGCGGTGTCGGATAAATACATGGGCTGATTCGGATCTTGCTGGCATGGTCGTTATGCACGGTAGCCTCAGTATTATTCCAACCCCGTAGGAAGTTCTCCAACTTCACTGGCGTTCTAACGCCATTGAAGGTCTTGGGTTTGGGAACATCTGCACTCTTAGCCTCGATGACGGTGGATGTGCTAGTTCCGTGGCCATAGCCGCTTACATAAAAGTTAGATCGCCACTCGTGTCTTCCCTTTCTAAGCAAAACATTAGCAAGTTCTCTTTGGACAAGATCCGCTTACCTTGGCAAGTTCGGTTTTTAGCCCGTCAATCTCTTGCCTTAGTCCGCGTCTGGCTCGTTGAGGGACATCTTAACCGCGTGGATCTCCACGCATCCTCGGCCTCCAAGCCATTGCAACGTTCCTCTAAGTTGTCCACCCGGTCGAGCTTGACTCCCTAAAGCTGTCTACCATGGCTCCCTGACTCGTGCACTCGAGCTAGAAAGCATGTCTTTTGACTTGGCTCGAGATTCCTTCGATGGTTTCCGAACTTCCTCACGTCCACGTTCCATAGGTGGAACATCAACGCTTGGTGTAGATGGAGCAACGTTCTTCATTATGCCAAGAGTAAGATTGCTTCAACCGAAAGCTCTGATACCAACTGTCACGACCTTAAATTTTCAATAGTGATCGTGTGGCACTTAGCACGTTCCATTGCACTAAGCCTGCCTTTCCAGAACAAATTCTCCAAAGAGATTGTAAAGAGAGTTTGCAAAGAATGCTTTGTATTGCTCTAGAGAGAGTTTATGTTACAATTTCCCAAGATTTCCCAAGTTTTCCAAGTTGAATGCAAATGAAGACCAATAGGTCTATTTATAGTGTGGCTCTAAGCTTAAGAGCATGCCACCACTTTCTAGAGTCTTCCTAGTCTAGAATGTACAAGGGAATTCTAGAGTTATGTACAATATGCCACAAGGGTCTAGGACCTTCTAGCCAACTCTAGAGTCTTCTAGGTTTGTCTAGTTCCTTCATGCACGTTCCGGGATGTTCCATGACTTCCGGACACCACGTCCTTCCCTAGGAACCATCCGACACGTTCTAGAATATTCCAGCCCATTCTAGCACTCTCCAGCGTGCTCTAGAACATTCTAGTGTCTTCAAGCTTGAGTTGAGTCCATCCAACTCTAGCCCTTTCTAGACATCTCTAGGCCACTCTAGAACCTTCTCATGTAGAAAAGTCTAGGTCCTTTAGGCAAGCACCATTTATTTTGGATTTCGCGGGGCATTCTGAGCGGGACGTGACACTCGGCTACCCTTGTTGACATACAAAAATGGTATGATAAGGATTCTTTCTTCGAAGAACTTTTTCATTTGAAATCTTATGCCTATGCTAACATAGATAGATTGTTACATCAACAAGATACCATTTTGAGGGAGAAGATCCGACTAAAGTGGATGAAGGGTGATGATAGAAACACTACATTTTTTCACTCACTCCTTAAGTGTCTAAAGTCCCAAAAGCCTTTAACTCACTTAGAAATTAATGAAGAGATCACAAAAAATATAAAAATTATAGCTAATCATATTTTGGGATACTATGAGCAACTTTTTCTTGGTCTAAGTGGGTGGCACTCTAAACTTTACTCTAATCGAGTCGATTGTTCCCACCTTGGTCACTTGTACAGATAATGGATATTTACGAAGTACACCATCATCAGAGGACATAAGTGCCATGGAATTCAACATGGTCCCCTTGAGTGCTCTTATGCTGGAAGGTTTTACAATTAAATACTTTCAATGGTGCTAGGGAATCATTGGTACTGATGTAATACAATAAATTTAAGACTATTTTATAATGGGTCAAATGCATCTGAGGCTAAACTCAAATTTTTTAATTCTATACCCAAACACCCACAGACAAGTAATATTGATATATAGAAACCAATTACTCTAGGAAATTTTATGTTCTAGTTAATCAAAAAGATCGTCACCGAATGTTTGGGAGACATATATTCTCGTATTCTATCATAAAATCAATTTGAGTTTATTCTGGGTTGAAACATTAGCGATTGTATGCTTGGTGTTTCTGAGTGCTTCAATGCAATACAACTTCGTAGTTAAGGGGTAATGTTGCTCTCAAAATTGATATTCATAAGGCCTTTAATACCATATGATAAGACTTTATCTTAAAAGTGATCCAATGTTTTGGATTTGATAACATCTTTCTTGGTTTGATTCAAGATCTTTTTGCATATGTAAGAATGTCGATTCTAGTTAATGGTTCACCTAGGGGTTATTTATCTTGTCCTAGAGGCATCAGGCAAGTAGATCCTCTATCTTTGCTATTATTTTGTATTGTCAAAGATTTTCTAAGCAGATACCTTTGGTATTTAGTAGACAACACTCGCTTTCTTCCAATTGCTTTGTCAAGGGGCACTCTTGCCCCATTCCGCTTCTCATATACTGATGACCTCTTATAATTAATTGTGCTTGTTCATCAAACATCCAGGTTTTATCTAAGGTTTTTCATTTGTATAGGCAACTTTTGGGTTAGCTAGTCAATTTGGATAAATCTTTCATTTACTTTGATAAAGGTGTATCACATAACAATATTTCATCACTTTGGGAAATAGTTAGGATACATACTGGGGGTTGATGAGTGCATGAAAAGCACTAATATTACGTGATTTATTTACACATAAATGTAATAAATGGATTTAAATATGCATGATTTTATCATTATTTAAGCAAATTTATGTGTTTGAAATCACGGTTATTTTCTATTTTTTTGAGGCATTTTTATCTTTAATTTGACAAATTGATAAACATTTGACAAATCATGCCTAAAGAACTCATTTTCAACTTAGAAAATTAAATGAACAACATATATGAGCCTTACATATGATCCAACCAGTTATAAGGGATAAAAACAAGAAGTGAAAACAAGCAACACAAGCCGCACCGAACTCCACTTTTTTTAACACCAATTTTAAGTAGCTTGAGTTGAGCTATGGCGGAAAAATGTTGTGTCATAATATGATCCTTTTTATTTGAAATGAGGCAAACTAAAATGTAACGCAAGTGGTGGCATGGATAAATATAAGTCGCAACGCATGTTGAATTTTCCTTCACAATCCACTTTTCTTGCCAAGCCCTAGCTATAAATTCATTCTTTTTTTCTTTACAAATATTAGATACATATAGAATAAGTAAGATTTTTGTAGGAGGCTGCTGAAGTTTCTTTTTCTTTAGTTTGCTGATGAACAAAATCGGTGATGTCGATTTTGCAAATAATTTGATTTTATATTTATAAATCTCTCACAAGTGCATGAATCATTTTATAGAAAATGACAAGTATATTTCCAAAGTCGATCTAAAGAATGAATATTTGTGATTTTTAATTTATTATTCAAACTTTTAAAAATGAAATTAAATCCTAAACATCTTGTCACAATATTTTAATTTTTGTTTCATAATCTAATGACATAAAAATAAATATAGATATGATTCAATAAATAATAATGCAAATTTTTATTATTCATAACAATAGAATATTTAAGGATATAATAATTAAGTTAATTATTCTTGCTTATATTATTTATGTTATTAAAGATATAAATTGATATTTATTAATTCTATATTTTTTATATAAATATCACCTTTAGTGGGGTTAGATATTCTTTGTTAATTAAAGAAATCAATTAACACATATAAGTGAGGTTGATAATTAATTTGGTTAATTAAATTAATTTCTTTTTTCTAAAAGATTGAAAATGAACAATTTAAATGACATCTTTGGTAGGGTTAGACATTTTAAACTTTATTCAAGGTGTCCAAATTAAATCTAAGAATTTAATTATCTGAGTACTAACTTTCAAGTTTTAAAATCATTACTGAAAATATGTTATCAATACATTTTCGAATAATAGTTCTTATAAAAAAAATTTGAAATAGAGCTTCACTCTAACTACTGGGTGATTATACCAACAAATAAAAAAACACTACTCTAAATTAGACCAAATAATTAAGCCTTAGAATCTAATTTTCATATTTAAGTTTATAACGAAAAATAATATATATTCTCTCTAACATTCTTAGTATAAATCTTGAATAAAAAAATCACTTTATTGAATAGAAATGATTTACCTATTTAATATTTTGTAAAACAACATTATTATTATATCATATTTATAAACAACCAGTAATGTTAAATTCAATCACAGACAAATTAAACATAAAATATAATAATAAAACATAAAAAATAACTGTAGAGAATTCATTTTAAAATTATACCTCAAAAGAATCCTTACAGAACATTGATGCTAATTTTATTGCTAGAAAACCTCCATACAGATTTGCATTTATGTTTATTGAATCAAAAACTAAAAATCTATAAAAGCATAACTAATTCTTCTAAAAAAGAGAAAAACTTTAAAACTAAAAAAAACTAAAAACTAGAGAGAGAGAATAGATTTTGAGGGATTTAAGGGATAAATTTTACAATGGAGGAGAGGGTCTTTTATAGATAAGGAAAATGCCAAAAAAGGTGAGAAAATATTTCAAAATTTGATTTTAGACATGTTTGGATAGGTTGGCACACGTGTAGGGCACGACATATGCTGGGCATGTACTGGTTGTGCATGGGTGTACGTGTACTAGGTGTGTGTTGGATGCGCGCGTGTAGATATGTGCTGGGCATGTGCTAGCGGCGTGTTGGGCATGTGCTAGGCGCGAGTTGGTGCGTGTGAGAGACTCGATGTGGGCATGTGTTGGTGCCTGCGAGACTTCGACATGAATGAGCACCGCTATGCTTGGGATAGGCATGATGTGCACAACTTGGAGCATTTTTTATTTTTTTGACCCATTTTATCCAATTTTTTTCATTTTTTTTTCTCAACATATTTGTGATGTATTGCTTCCAGTATTTTTTTTTCTTCGAGTCTTTAAATTATTTTTGAATGAAAATACTTGAAAAACAATAAAAATACTCATGATTTCGAAAAGATAAATTTATATAAAAATATGATAAAATCATATAAATATAAATTTATTTAATTAATTAAAGTACATCAAAATCGTAGTAATTTTAGTGCTTTTTAAGCACTCATCATTTTCTCAAAATTTTATTTCTTAATTTTTTATAATAGTTTATATTTGAATAACAATATAGGCAAATATTTTAGAGGTTTTTCAAATCATAGATCATTACAAAAGTTATATATAGTGAAAAATACATTCAAGTATTTGATTTTAATCATTTAAAAATAAAATGCTTATATATTTTTCTAAATACTTTTTTTAACATATTGGTCACTCATTACATCTGAACATGTTTAACTTAATATTACTATGTGATATTAGTTATATTACTGTGTTTGTGAAAATAAATTTAGGTGAATATTTTTACAAAATAAATTAAGTATATTTCTTCATTCAAGATTTATAAAAAATTGATTGATGATAAATATAATGATAACATATTTTTTTGTAATGGATTAAATTTTAGGATCTAATTTTGACACCTTGAATATTTGTTTAAATGAATAACCTCATCAAAAACGTTGATTTAAATGATTTGTTAATTGCTTATGAGTTAAGTATAATTTACTTTTATCAATTACTCATCTCAATTAAATTTACTTTTATCAATTACTCATCTCAATTAAAAGAATTTAATTGATTTGATTAACAACGAAATTGATTCCTATCAAAATATTTTTTAATACAAAAAAGAAAAATCAATAATCTAAATTTATATCTTTAAAAGTCTAATTAATTCTAAATAAACACGATGAATTAGTTAATAATTCACATAAATTCTCCATTGAGTATTGATTATTTAATTGTTGAATAAATCATATTTCTATTTTTAATTTTACGTCAATAGATTAGACTTTTCAAAAATAAAATATTTAGATTTATTTTTTGTGTTTATTTTGAAGATTTTTGTTAAATTATTTAAAACCATATACTTTCTTCTTAAATCGACTTTAGAAGTATACTTATTACTTACTATAAATGATTCGTACACTTTCGAATTATTATAAAATACAAAATTTATTCATCAAGTTTTCAGTTCTATTGTCGAGGAGCGACAACGTTTTAAATTTTTATTATCAAAAATCTTAAAAACTTTTATTTTGTAAATATTTTAATTTAAAAAAATCAAAAAATCAAAATATAGAAAATCAAAAGTTAGATTTTTTTTATTGAAAAATCAAAAACTTGAAAATAAAAAAAAATTTTAAAAATATTTTGGTTTATTTATATTTTTATTATACATATTTTTTTATTTGGTTGGTTTTAGTTTTTAATTTATTTATTAACTGAATTCCTTTCTATGGTATACTAATTTATTTTTAATTTTTTCTTTTTTTTATCTATTTAGTTATTAATTCAATTCTTTTTATTTTATTCTATTTTCTTTCATCATTATTTTTTTACTTTTATTTTATTTTTTTAACTATTTCTTTTAGTATTTCTATCTATTAACTTATTTCATGAATGATGTACTTTATTAACTTATTATATTTATATATTTAAACATGTATTATTATATAATAAATTGTTTGTATAATATATATTGTATATTGTATTTATTTTGTCTTTTTATTTGTACTATTTGAATGGTAGATTTAATTTATTATTTTCGTAATTTATATGAGGTAGGAGATCCTTACGATATCATCTTTTATCTTTCATTGACAACGTTAACATATCTAAGGAACTGTAACGAAGGTTGAATAGTGAGATCCAAGAGCCTTTAGTTGAGCAAAACATAGAATCAAAACTAGACCTTCTAATTGAACCTATAAAATGAGAGAAAATTCACAACTTAAGGAAACAATAATGAAACAGTATGCAAGGCCAGTCATTAGTAGCTTTAATTCAATTAAATGAGGTAGCATTGAACTACGAATTGATAAATATTTATTTTTTCATGTTACCCTATTTTCATGGATTGACTAATGAGGAGTCTCTGTCTTTCATTAAGGACTTTTACTCAATAGTCCAAACTTTTCTTTTCGGTATACTTACCAAAGACCAATTGAGAATAAGGTGTTTCCCTTATGCCCTCAAATATAGGGTCAAAGCTTGGCTAAGGTCACTCACTTCTGGTTCCCTGATAACCTGAGAAAAGGTTTGAGAAAATTCTATTCCCATAAAAAACATCTTATTTGAGAGAAAAGATTGCTACTTTTTCTCAGATGAAAAGTGAACCATTTCATGAGGCTTAGGATAGGGTCAAGTTATTCCTCACTCAATATCCTCATTATAGTTACTCATTGCAATTGTAGAACAAGTTTTTCTATGATGGGTTGACACAACAGTGTCAATTCATCATTGATAATTCTATGAGATGTGTTATGGGTAAGAAAACTACCATAGAGACTTATAATCTCTTTGATATGTTGGGCACTAATTCCCAATAAAAGAGCTTAAGAGTGAGAAGGTTGGAATTCATGAAATAGACTATGATATTGAAGTATCTATAAAACTTGCATAACTGGCCTAAGCAAGTTGTACTTCTTGTTACACAATCTATTCTTAATAAAGAACAATATAGAGTGTGCAGTACATTGGGATGTAGTACTAATATATGTCCCTACCAAGGAGAAGTTATTGTAGTGCTTGAACAGGTTAATGAAATGGATGGGTACCAACCAAGATCCCCAATGCAAACACCTATAATTCAAGGTAAAGAAATCATCATAATATCTCTCGGAGGGAAAACAATCCCCCATTTGTCTAGAACTACAATCAATAGGCTCATCAATACCACCCATAACAAATGCCACGAAAGCCTCCTAACAAACCAACTATTGAAGATAAGTTGAACATTTTCATTCAAATTAGTAAGGACAACTAATGAAAAACTAATTAAAGGTTGGACTTGATGGAGGAATCTGTCAAAAGGGTGGAGATATAGATTGAACAACTAGTTGAACACTTACAGTAGTAAGAAAAACAATAGTTACTTGGTCAGGACGACAAGTGAACTCAATGATGTGGGGACATTAAGTTTATTATTTTTTGTTTTGTTTTAATTTATTTTTCCTTTTATTTTAATTGTAATTATATGCTATTTAGTTTTTATTTAATGCTTATTAGTATTATAATTATATTTATAATTGAATTTTATTATAATTATTTAGTACTTAGACTTTATTTAGTATTATTTTAGTTATAATAATAATAATAATAGTAATAACAATAATAATAAAATCTTTCTAAGCCTTGGCATGACCTTTTTATGATCGTGGCATGGGACTCTTGGATTGAAAATTGGGATATGAAGAAATTAACTTTGCTTTGTGGCATAAATTTAACCACATCATGGCCCAAAGGATTCTAAATGTTTTGGTATGCAATTTTAACAATATGCACTGCGACATGAATAAACTTGTATAACAACCTACATTCATTTTTTACTAAAATTCCCAACCTATGCATTCCAATCCTCATTTCTCACATTTTTTTCATCTTCTTCACTCATATTTTAAATTTTTCTCTATCCCAAACACACATAATCCCCCAAAATCTTATCTTTTTCTTTCAATCTTTCAAATTTCTTCACAATAATGCTACTCTTATTTGATTTATTGCCATTTGATTGAGAGATTTTGTCAAATTTCCTTCAAGAATTTTCAAATCTTCATCTTCTACAAGGGTTGTTCTTTAAATTTTCATTTTCTTTACAACAACACAAGTAAATGACTAAGGATTTTAGAATAATTTTTTGAGTTAATTTTTATAATTTGTATGAATTAATTCTATAATTTTTGGATTAAAAGAGTACCAAATTCTAATTGAACTAATTGGAAAGTTTTTGGATTATATATAGTGTTGTGTTGTGTTATTTTGTTTGAAATTTTTAGAATATTTGTGAACTTTTGAATTTTTAAGATTAATTTGATTAAATGGTCCTTAAAAGGAATATGAGTGAAAAAGAAAAAAAGAGAAAGAGATTCTATAGACTATAATAGTGCTAAATATGCAAGTACAAAGGTTAAACTCAGATTTAATAAGACCAATGAAATCAATAAGAATTTATTGTAGAAAAGAGATTAGATTTTGAGCTGTTGAATTAATCATTCAAGATTTTACGCTAATGTTCCCAACGTTGTTGATAACAGGGTAAAATTACAGGGTGTACTAGTCCCATTTCGCCCATCTGATATAAAACTCTTATTATGGTTTGATGAATGTGGACTAGGATGAGTATGAAAATTATTTAAATAATGTGAAATACATTAGCTTAATAGAAGCCCTTGTTATGGAGGAGGTTGAGTGGGAGTATTCTAGTGGAAAATCCAAAGGTTTTGAAGCAAAATATTTAACTAAAGTTTCCTGTATATTACACTCATACCCAATACACACTATAGCTCTATGGATAAAGAATGTGTTATATTACTATATGTTATAGCATCCACAATGACTATGTATATTGGAGTCATAATTCACGAATGGATAAGATTTTCTGCTAACAATCACCATTTGAGTTATTTCTTCTCCAACTCATTACAACTTTATATGCCAAAGTAAGGGTGAATTATCCAAAGAGTGAGGTGTTAATATAACCTTGTGAGTTATTGACTGTAGTATACTATAATCAACTTACCCCGGGAACTAACAAAACCCAAAGGGACAAAAGGGTCACTTCTTCGTGGAAGATGTCAATGAAAGATGCAATTCATCACTTAAAATGAAAAAGTAAACTATATAGAGAAATATGTCCAATAGTAAACTACCCAACATGTTGAGTATACAAGTAGATAGCATTGTTGTATTTAAGGTGAATATAATCATAATCTACATGAGATGCATCAGTTAACTCTCTTTCTCATCTGGAGTTGATACCAGTTATTTGAGAGAACTTATGAATCAAGAGTATGATTTCATTTTACATCACCCCATCACCCACATGATGATCAAGGACCAGACGACATGGAAGATTGAGCTCCAACCTTACTCCAGAGTTTTATTATTTTTATGAATTTTATTTCAGTTTGTTTATATGAACTTCTAATTTAATAGTTTTTGTTTATGAGATTTTATTTTGTTTTATGTTATTTTACATTTTATAAAATGTGTTTTATTTTTATTTGTTGTATTTTTTTTTGTAAACCATGTTTATTTTATTTAGAATCGGTAAATTTATAACTTTTTTTTAGATGTAAAGTATGAGAAGTACACAACATTTTGTTTATGTGATCTAATTGTTTAAGATGATGAATTCACCTGACTTACCACATCATTACTTGATCATATTGAGAAAATGTATAACTTTTCTTTTATTTTATCTTTATCTTTAATTAGCATTTGTTACATTAAGGATAATATAGATTCTAGGTTGGGGTCGAGTAAAAGTTACATAAATTTAGGCACTTTTAATTTTTTTTATTAAATAAGTATCTACATTTATTTGCTTTTATTTTATTCCTTGGTTTAGGGATAATTAGGTTGAATTTTAAAATATTTGCAAAATTATCATACTTGTAGTTGATTTTAAACAACTGATTGAGTCTTTGAATTGTTGGATTGATTTCTTGAATATGTCATAGAATATTGTGATAATTAGTTTTTTTTTATCATAGTTTGTGTTTCATGCTTGAATGTTGAGATTGAGATAAATCCAAAAATGATACTTGTGAATCAAATAGTGGAGACTACCTTGTGAGAATATTTTGAGCCTATATCATTTTATTCCGAATGATAATATTTTTCTACTCCTTTAAATACTCTTTTTATTAATTCAAATTGTTAGATGATTTATATAGGTTTTGCATTAAATGTTAGCATTTTTAACATCTAATGAAGTGTCATATACTTATTTTTATTACTTAACTTAAATGATTTAAGTATAAATTGAAAGTATATGCATATTTCACTCATGCATGACATTCAAAAAAGAGATATATATGAGTTTCCTAAAGCCAAAATTAGCCACTCACCAAATACATATACATAATATGCTCTCTAAAAAAGAATATATTAAAAAAAGTATAAAAAAGAGAGATAAAAATAAATAGTATGATCCAAAAGTTTCTCAAGTGGTGACAATGATTAGTACAAAAGAAAAAATAGGAAATAAATACCTTAGAAGTCATTGCATTTTCATTCATTTATGAGGCATATACTTGATTTTTTGCTTGATGATTTTAACTGATGCATGAGAATAATATTTGATTTATTCATAAATCTTTTTATTTGATTCCTTTTATGAGATTAACGTCACACACTTTTTGAGTCTTTCTTCTTTAATCATATACGAACCAATTTAATTCATTTCTTTACATGACTTCTATTCGCATATGTCTTTGATTGAGTGCCTGAACTCATAAAATTAGTAAAATATTAAGAATATGACTTGTAAAGATTAAAATCGAAGTGAATTCAGATTCTTAACTCTAATTTGGGCGAGTCAATATTGATACATTTTTAATATGGAATAAGAATTTGTACTTTGTAACTTATTTTCATAATATATTGTGATCCTTGAGGATGTTAATTTAACTTATACTTTGGATTTTAATTATGAACTTAGAGGAAGTTAAACCATGAGAAAGTTAAACCATGAGAAAGTTTTGTTATTTAATTTTTACTTTTAGTTTTACTTTGTTAATTTTACTTTTTATTTTTTTATTTGTTAATTGTTTGATTTTGTTTTTGTTATTTGTTTTAGTTTTTTCATTTAGTAGGATGTTTGTGGGTATCATCATTGAATGCTTTTATGAGACTTAAACTCATCCATTAAGACAACCTGGGGTTTAAAAGCTTGTTATTATACTAAATGCAACTCTGTCAATATATGAAAGTGATTTAAGTTAGTATAATTTATTTATTTTAGTTTTTATTTTTAGTTTTTTTATATCACTTTCATTGTTAGAGGTTGGAAAAAACCTAGTTATGAGTTATAATGGGTTCTTGAAAAACATTAATATTACACGATTTATTTGTACTTAAATGTAATAAATATATTTGAATATGTATGATTTTATCATTATTTAAGTTACTCTATGTATTTGGAGTCATAGATATTTTATGTTGTTTTAGGCATTTTTAGGTTCAATTTAATAAATTGATAAACACTTAAGGAATCATACCTAAAACACTCATTTTCAATTTAGAATATTAAAAGAACAATACATGTAAGCCTTACATGTGATCCAACCAATTACAAAAGGGGTAAAAGTACAAAATGAAAACAAGCAATGCGGGCCACAACATGAAGTACAGTGAGTTGTGACGCATTCCATTCTTTTTAACATCAATTTCAAGTAGCTTGAGTTGAGCTATGATAGAAAAATGTACCATGGCATAATCCTTTTTGTTTGAAATGAAGCGAACCAAAACATAATGCAGGTTACGACGTGAATAAATGTGGGTTGTAATACGCAATGATTTTTCCTTCACGATCCACTTTTCTTGCCAACTTAACTATAAATTCATTCATTTGTCTCTTTACACATATCAAATACATATAGAATAGGTTAGATAGATTTTTGTAGTAGGTAATTGTTCTCAAAATTTTATTTCTTAGTTTTCTATATAGTTTATATTAAATAACAGTATAGGTAAATCTTTTTTAAAGTTTTTTAGATCACTGATCGTTACAAAATTTCTATATATTAAAGAATACATTGAAATATTTTATTTTAATTGTATTTGATTATTTACAGATAAATCTTTATGTATTTTTTGAATGTTATTTTTAATATACTGACTATTTATTAAATCTGAGTGTCTAGTTGAATATTACTATGATATATTAATTATATTATTGTATTTGTGAAATATTTTTACAAAATAAATTGAGTTTATTTCTTTATTTAAGATTTCTACAAAATTTATTAGTGATAAACATATTGATAACATATTTTTTATAATGAATTTAAAATCTAAAAATTAGGTTTTAGGATTTATTTTTAACATCTTGAATAAATGTTTAAATCGATAGTCCCGTCAAAAGAATTAATTTAAATGGTTTGTTATTTCCTTAGGTGTAAATGATAATTTAATATTATCAGTTATTGATCCCCGTCAAAAGATTTTAATTAATTTCATTAACAACGGAACTGATCCCTACCAAAAGATTATTTTATACACAAAAGAGAAAATTAATAATTTGAATTTATATTTTTAAGAAGCTAATTAATTTTAAGCAAGCATGGTCAACTTGCTAATAATTCACATAAATTCTTCTTTGAGTATTAATTGTTTATCTACCTAATATTTGTTGAATAAATCTTTTTTCATCTTTAATTTTATGTCAATAGATTAAACTTTTAAGAACTAAAATATTGTGAAATAATGTTTAAGTTTATTTTCAGTGTTTGTTTTTAAGAGTTTTGTTGAATTATTTAAAACCATGTAGTTACTCTTTAGACTGATCTTAGAAGTATACTTATCGCTTACTATAATTGATTCATGTGCTTGCGAGCTATTATAAAATACAAAATTTTTGCATTAGGCGCACATCTTTCTCTTATTTAGTGTCACCTTATTTTAAGGGCCTCCAAGAAATATTGGTTTCAAGGATTAGCTGATAAAATTCATGTAAAAATAGAAGCGTGGAAAGAACTCACTCGCTCTTAGGAAAAGTATAGATGTTAGATATATTTAGTCATTTAGAGTATGTTTTTTCCCTCATTTTAGATATATAAATAGTTGAAAGTAGTCTTAGACTATCTGACAAAAGTCATTGAAACTTATTTTGGTCGAAAATGACGAATAAGCTTAAACTGGTCTAGGTTGCTTAAAGGGATTGTTGTCACCTACTACAAAAGTAGGGCCTTGGCTTAAGGGACCTCAACCTTCTAAATAAGGCCATGTTAAGAAAGTTTACTTAGGGGTTATCATAGAAAACTCAAGCACGATGCTTTACTTATGTAGATGGTACTTGGATAGGGAGAAAGGTCAATGGAGTTATTATATTCACTTATCTATCTGGCCAAGTATACAATCTTATTATTTGACCCTATTGAAGGTATCTATATCATCATTTGGTAGAGACTCTTTAGTAAGATTTTGGATGGATAATTGGTTAGGTACTCTTATAATTGAAAAAATGAATAATCTTCCAGTGGATCCGCCAATGCATTATTTAGTTGGAGATTATTTATGAGCAGATGGATGGAATATATCACATGCTCAATTAAGGGAGGAGTTACAATTAACAAGGCATGTGCTTCCCTAAGCATGGTCAGGGAACTCAATAGTTAGAGTAGGACTATTTGGGTCCTTTTCATACCCCATCACGGTCCATCTTACTACAATGTGCTAAATAGAAAAAAACTTCCTATTGATTGCTAGGCAAAGAAGAAAGGATATTCATTTCCTTCCAAATGGGCCCTGTGTGGCCTAGCGGAGGAAATTATCTCACTTTTTTTGAGTTCTCATTTTACAAGTGCACTTTAGGACTTTTTATGCTCATTTTTGGCAGACAACCTCACACAGATTCTTTTGTCGACAATTGCAATGAAAACTAACCTTGGGTTACAAATTGGTAACTTATGAAAAATAGAGATTTTTCAGCCATTTTGATGATATGGATGATTATAAATAATTATACATTTAAGGATAGAGATACATCTATAAGTTCTATATTTTTCACAATTTGATGGTTTATTCGAGAGGTAAGACTTCCAAAACATGGATCTATGCAAATTACAGTGGATGATGTTTAAGTCTTCCACCATTTACGGACACAAGGTACCCTATGACGGGTTCCATAGATTTTAGAGTTTATTTGAAAGGCACCTCTTTCGGGATGGATCGAGGCTAATACAGATGGTACTACTTTTGGGTCATCAAGGCTATCTGGTTGTGTAGGTATTTTTTAAACATCAATATCATTTGTTAATTAATGTTTTTGTATCCTACTTGGGATCTTCTATGCTTTTGAGGTAGAATTAGTGGTGACCATTCATGCACTGATGTATACTATCTCATTTAGGTTGTAGAAATTTTAGTTAGAGTTAAACTTTATTTATATCGTCACTCTTCGGTGCCATGGGGATGGTGTTTTACTTATGTTAATTGCTTAGATAAAATTACTTGTATGAACTTCCACTGTTCTCATATTTATAGGGAGGGTAATGTTGTAGCTAATAGTATGGTCTCTAGGGCTCTTAATATTTATTGATATTTAGTTTGTATATATTTTTTCTCTATTTAATAATACTTATAGTTGAGAGGTTAGATGAGAAGGGTGCTACGGAAGCGTAAAACTAGTTGGGATGTCTTGGTGCACATATTGAGACCTATCACCTACAATCTTTCATTACAAAAATTAAGATTTCATAAAAGTATTTAAAAATCTGGTTGCTAAAAAATACATTGATTTTAAATTTTTTTAAGAACCAAAGGGTTTTTATATATTTTGAAGAAGTTTTTAATTAAAACTACAAGTAAAAAAATCTCTTCACATCTTTTCACTGCACTAAATTTTTATCTTTTATTTTTTTTATCTTCTCTCCTATATTCACGTTATAATTCTATTATTATTTCAGTATTATGAATATAAAATACACTATAATTTATAAAATCCTATGACATAATCCACTACAATGTATATGATGGGGCAGAACCGACATCGCCGATCGTACCGTTCATTTGGTTTTATGTATTTATAAAACTCTCGCAAGTGCACGAATCATTTCATAGAAAATGATAAGTATACTCCCAAAGTTGATCTAAGGAAGGAATATATGTGGTTTTTAATTTATTATTCAAACTTTTAAAAACGAAATTAAATCGTAAACATCCTGTCACGATATTTTGCCTTTTTGTGTTTCTAACCTAATAACATAAAAATAAACATATATACAGATTCAATAAATATTTATGCAAATTTTATTATTTATAATAGTGGAGTATTTATGGATATAATAACTAAGTTAATTATGCTTGCTCATATTATTTAGGTTATTAAAGATATGAATTGATATTTATTGATTCTCTTTTTTTTATATGAATACCATCTTTGGTGGGGTTAGATATTCTTTGTTAACTAAAAAAATCAATTAACACCTATGGGTGGAGTTGATAACTAATTTGGTTAATTAAATTAATTATTTTTTCTAAGAGATTGAAAATGAACCATTTAAATGCCACCTTTGGTGGGGTTAGACAGTTTAAACTTTATTCAAGGTGTCCAAATTAAACCTAAGAATTTAGTTATCCGAGTACTAACTTTCAAGTTTTAAAACCACTACTGAAAACATGCTGTTAATACATTTTCAGATAATAATTTTTATAAAAACTTTTGAAATAGAGCTTCACTCTAACTACCGGGCGATTGTACCAACAAATAAAAGAGCACTACTCTAAATCAGACCGGATAACTAAACCTTAAAATCTAATTTTCAGATTTAAGTTTGCAATGAAAAATAATATATTTCTCTCTAACATTCTTAATATAAAATCTTGAATAAAAACAAAATCAATTTATTTTAGATATTTTTACCTATTTAATATTTCGCAAGCATAACAACGTTATTATTATATCATGTTTACAAACAGCCAATAAAGTTAAATTTAATCACAGACAAGTTAAATATAACATGTAAGAATAAAGCATAAAAAATAACTGTAAAGAAAATAATCCTTACAGTACTTTGATGTTATTCTTGTTGCTGGAAAACCTACAAACGAAATTTACACTCCCATTTATTGAATCGAAAAACAAATAAATTACAAAAACATAACTAGTTCTTCTCAAAAAGAGAAGAACTCTAAAACTAAGAAAAACTAAAAACTAAGAAAAACTAAAAAAACTAAAAAAACTAAAAAAACTAAAAAAACTAAAAAAACTAAGAAATGAGAGAAAGAAAGAGAAGAGAAGATGTGTTTTTAGGTGTGTTTAGTTATGAAGAAAATGAAAGTATTTATAGGTGAGGATGAGAAAAAAAAGTGGGTGAAAAAATGATAAAAAATGGTAGAAATGCGGAGTGGTGGATGATGATGTCATATGACGTGGGGGGTAGTTGCGCGCAGATTGAGGCGCAGATGGCAGCGGTGCGCGTGGAGTGGAGCTAGAAGCGTCTTGAAACAACAATCGCGTGTGGAAAATAACAAAGGCGCGCGGAGCAGGTCTGAGCGTGGATGCTTTCAGTGGTGACTAACGTCTGTGCGATTTCCTCTTTTTTGACATTTTTGACCTATTTTGTCCAATTTTTTCATATTTGTTGACCTTTTTTCATTTATTTATTAATATATTTGTGATGTATTGCCTCTAGTATTCTTTTTTTAGTCTTTAAGTTATGTTTTTAAGCGAAAATACCTGAAAAATAATAAAAATACCCGTGATTCCAAAAAGACAAATTTATACAAATATATGATAAAATCATATAAATATATATATTTTTAATCAATTAATGTGCATAAAATCATGGTAATTTTAATGTTTTTTGAGCACTCATCAGTACACAACTTTATTAAAATATATCAAAAGTTCTTAAAGATTTATAAAAATCTTTCAAATTTTTAACTATCTTTATCTTTACAAATTTATTAAAATTATAACCGAATACATTATTTTTAAAGAGAGAAAAAAACCTACCAAGCCTCGGGTGGCATTTGTTAAAATGAAACATATTAATAAAAGGTAAATGTTAACAACCTCTCTAAAATAGATCCATCCTTAAATATAAAAATAACATCATCAAATGATAAAATAATGTTTATTTTTGATCCAAATTGATATTTTAAATATAATATTATTTACTATGAAATCTTTTTGATAATTTTAAAATTTTAAATAATTGATAAATATAAAACATTACTTTTAAAAAAAAGTTGATAATTACCAAAATCTTGAGAGATGATTCATGTATACCTACCATATTAATATGCATAATCATAAATTCGTTAGTTTCATATAATTTATTAAAATATTAAAAATAATTAATAATAATTTTTTATTTAAAAATATAATAATATTATCACTTAAAAAATTAATCATACAATTAATATTTTAAATAATCTTTAATACAATTATTAATATTTTAAATATTAATAATTTATTACCTAATTTATAAAAAATAAGAGTCATAAAAATTATACATTAATTAAGAGATTAAAGAGAATAGTAATTATTATTAAAAATTATATGGATTATTTTGTTCCAATATTTTTAAAAAGTAATTTTAAATTTTAGATAAATTTATAAAAAATATGTGTATCACACTTAATTTATTAAAATATTAAAAATAATTATTATTAAGCTTTATTTTAATAAAAATTATTGTAGTTTTATTATAATTTACCTAAATTTGATTATATTTTTAATATTTTATATAATTTTTAATATTTTAAATGGCGACTTAACTTATCACTTTAATATCCTAAATATCCTATATTTTTAGAAGATTTTATTTTTACATCCTTTTAAGTATTAATATTATTTTTATCTTTTTTATGAGTAATAATTATTTTATCCAAAATATCTTTTTAGTCCTTTAAAGATTTTATCCGAAAATTTAGAAGGCCTTATTTATATTTTTTATATATGGTATATTGTATATGAATATTAAGAATGTACATATTATAGGTTGATTTTTATTTGAGATAAAATTAAAACTAAATTAATAAAATCGGTTAAAAAAAACAATAATAATACGATTCAATAAAACTTATAAAATTAATCTAAATTAAACACTTTAAATTAGATAGGATTAGATTAAGGAGATTGGTTTTGTGTTTTAAGGGTTTTTTTAACAGTAGATTTTAAAATATTTATTTTAAAAAAAAATTAGTTATTATATTAAATTTTATATTTCAATAATTGATTAAAACCATGAATTAAAATTATTTTAAATTTTTAAATAATAAATAATTAGAGGTAATTTACTATAATTATAAACTATAATCTAAATATTAGAAAAATTATAAAAAAAATTTATTATTTAATTTTGTCTCAAGACATAAATAATATACATAAATAAATGTTTAATATAAATAATAAATATGTGATTAAATAAATACTAATATAACTTATATATATTTATATAAAATTGTGAATAAAATTAGATAAAGTTAAAGATTAATACTAAAATGATGAGGTAAAATATATAAAATTATTAGTTTTAATTTTTTTATATTAAAATTATTATATTAAAAATAAAAATATATAATATAATATAATTTACAAATCTGAACAAATCTAATGAAAATAAAAAATAGTTGGGTTAATTTAAATTATGTGTTGTATATGGGTCTTATTTTAAATACCCCTGTAAATATTTATCAAAAAAATTTATTTTAAAATATGATTGAAATTAGTATTTAACGGTGAGAGGTTGAGAGAATTTCCTTCCCGTTCACTCTAATTAATTTTTGGTAAACCTAGTAAATTATTCCCTGCTTCCTCTGGCCGGCCACAGCCATGCTTGGCGTCGCCGTCGCCGTCGAAAGATGAGTGCCTCTCCTTCTTCTTCTTTATCTTGCACTTCCCTCAAGTCCAGCTTAGTTCTCGTACTTTCATCCATCTCGGCCACTTGATCTCTCTGAGTTATATTTCCACCATTTTGTCAAGGATTAGCTCGTTCGTCGACAAGCTAGTGGTGGCACAGAGATTCATCGAATATTTGATTTTTAGGGCCGAAGCTTTGATTTTTGGGTGTGTTCCGGTTTCCTCAGGTTACAAACCTTTTAATTTCCTTATGTTTGCAAAACCTTGATTCCATTTTATTTTTCATGTTTTCTTGTTCATACTGTTGTCAAATTTGAGTTTTCCCCTTGAGTACTCAACTCTAATGGAATAAATATAACCGTAATAGATCATCTTTTTTTTTTAAAAAAAATTGAATCAGTTTGCTCTCCGTTACACTTTGATAACCAAAAGCAGCAATATACTTAATCTAACATTCATCTAAAATTTGTGATCATTGTTATCGTGGTTTGTTAAATAAGTGCAGGGATGAACGTTGAAGTTTCTATTTTAATGTTTAGAAAAATCGAAAACGATAATGTGAAGGAAAAAACGCAGTTATTATGGCGGTTATTTTATCATACCTGCCCCACGGTTCCACCTGACGGTTAATCCCGCCCCTGAACTGCTTCGGTTTTTTTGGGAAGCATTTATGTCTTCCACTTTTTTGCGGTTCTCTGTTTTCCATCAGTCCACCTCGTTCTTTTGTTATGAGCTGGCTTTTGAAATAATTGCTTTGTTCTGAAGGAAACCTCAGTTTCATGTAGATTAATGTCAATTTGGGTCAGGGGATTGTAATTTTCTTTGTTATTCTTGGTTGGATTTTAGTCATAGGCGTTATATGTAACTGAGCTCTTTTATATTATGAAGGTTTTGATTTATTGGTTTCAGTTTTATTCTTTATGTCTGCAGACCTCGTATGATACTGTGACATTAATTAGCTTAGTGGTCTTATATGATGATGCTTTATGTACCTTTGAATCATTCAAAAGTTTTTTTTATAAACTCTTCAATACAATTGAAGTTTCCTTTTTATAAAACTACATTTCAAGTTCTTTTCTTTTCTGGATTTGTTGAATGCTTAAAATAATACTTCCTAAGTCTTTAAAAACTTGGAAGATTCTCACCTTTGTTTCCATCTTTTACTTTTCATTCTTGAAAAACGTTTAATTGTCAAAAACATGGAATGCAAAGGTCAAAAAACAGTAATAGTAATTAACCATAAATACTCGCAAAAAGATTAATTACCAAAGGCATATTGTTATTATCCAAAAGACCAAAAGATATAGAATTTTTGCCACCATAATGGGATTGGTATTTTATGTTGTGTAGTTGTTATTTATCTTGATTTAGGTTTCCATCCTCCTGAGGAACTGGTGAAGGTTCGATTTGTTTGGTGTGTATATATATATATATTTGATTAACTTTTATGTTTACTTTTAATAAAATTTATTTTTAATTATACATAATACTATTTAATCAAGGGCCTCATTTTCAATTGTGCCTAGAGTCTCACACACTCTTGAGCCGCCCCTGAGTCCATTGGTTTGGACATGAAAAAGTTGGAACTTTGCAACTTTCTGTGGGTAAGGCTTGATGGTTCCTTTGGCAAGTTAACTGGAGGACTTTGATTATGATTTGGTGGTTTTGCGGTTGTGAGTGAAATATGTTGATAGTGTAATGGTGGTTTTTAAGTTTGAACTTCGACTAGTTTCTGGTGCTTTGACAGTAATTGAGTTTGAATAAAATCTTATGATTTCTCTCTGAATAGTGTTTCTTTACTGTCTCAGAATCATTAAATTTTAAACATGCCTTCAAAAGCAAAGAAGCATCCAAAGACTCCATCGAGTGTTTCTAAATCTGACCATTTACCATCACCTCAGACACCACAATCTATGGTACCCACAAAAGGTATTGAACCTAACGAAGAAGATGTCAGGTACTTGCTGGAGGAAGCTACTGGAAAGTACCCTTCTCTTATTGGAAAATCTGCATTCATTGGCCGAGTTGCTCAAGTTGACCCGGATTCTAAAGGATGCAAAATTTGGCTTTCAGAGCCTTCAATGGTGGCTTCTTCTTTGACACCAGGTTCAATTGTGTCGGTAATTTATCATTCGTTTTTATGATAGTTGGTAATTTATCATTTGTAGCAAAGTTTATTATTCTAGGAGCTTGGTGTTCTATTTGTATGCACAATATTTCATCGATTTGTTTTTCACTTATAACAGGTTATTATTTTTTGAATGATTATGGTCTTCATTCAAAAATTGGAAATTAATTCTAATTAGTTAATATTGGTTTTGATTTAACCTTCTTGTACTTATGCCCTACGCTCAGATAGGAATTTTATGTGAAATTGCAAGTTAGGAATTGGTGTGAGCATTCTATTAAGTTCCTTTCTGCCTTTGCATGTTGTTGGTCTGGCCCTATTGGATTTGTTTAAGTCAATTCACCTTGTCAGATATTGTTTTAGAGCTATAGTGGTTACAGAAGAAGACATACGGAAGTTCACCAATGTAAGATGATGCAAAATATGAACTATTAAAAAGATAAGTTGGTTTATGTCTTGCTAGCTTAGGCTCTTGGAAGAGCTTGTACTCAACCGACTTTAAATCAACAAAAGAGAACCTGCACATTAATTTCAAATTGTCTAAGGATTCATGTCAGATTATTTAGTAGAGTTCTTAGCCATAAGGGTTCATGTCAGTGGAAATGCATGCTAGTGTTTCATACAATTATGACAAGTTTGGGTCTGCTTTAAACTGAACTGTTGAGTAATGGGGACCATTTTGTCTTATTTCCGGAGGCATACTTTTATTTGCTTTGATACATATGTTGGCTTGTGTATATCTGGTGTGATGTGTACGGGCGGTTTAAATGCAAATCATCTTGAATTACGAGCTAACAAATGTTACTTACTGATTGTTGATGGCTAGCATATTGGACACATTATGCATGGAATTTTAGATGTCTCATGTTTGAGTAGGGGTTTAAAATTCAACTTGAGATACTTTTACAATGCGAAAAACATGAAGAGTGCTCGTATTACTGTAAACTATTATAATTCCTAACAATAAGTATTTTTCTTTCAGCTTGATTCCATATGGTTCTTGTATTTCAGTAAAAAAATAAGAAAATTAATCAGATTCTTAGGTTAGGTTTGGTTTATGATTCAAAAGTAAACGTTCAAAAATAATGATGTGATTTGAAAATTATTAAACTTTTTGTATTGTTTTGCAATTTTTTAAATTAGAGTTTGTGTTATTAAATTCAAAAATTATTGTACATACATTACTTAGTTTATATTTGCATAAAAAATTTATAAACCATGGAAGAGAAGATTTAGTTATTTTCTTAAAACATTAGTGTTTTCAATATATTATCCAAAAGTTGTCTTCAAAAGTGCTTTTATCAAACACATATTTCTTATGTTTCCTATCTTTTTTGTTTTCAAAAGGATATACCAAACAGACTCATAGGTTCTACATGCATAACTTTAGAAATTCTGTATCAATAAGTAGATCTTCTTCCTCCAATAAACAATTTGAGAATTTAATTTTTCTATAGAATTACATTCTTAACTGAATCTTGTGTTTTATCCACAAGTTGCAGTGTAATTACATAATATACCCTGAAAAGAAAGTGAAAGAGAACAAAAATATATGAATTTTTTCTATTATTATATTCTGAATTTGGAAATAGGGTTTTGAATAACATGAAGCAGCTTATCTTCCTTGCACTTGTGAATGAGTGATTCAGAATTCTGGTTTACGTGTTGGTCTGCATTTCTGCACACCTAATTATGAATGCTGTAGAAGTCAGACAAATTTATATGATTGCATTTTTTTCTGTCATTTCGCTTTTGCTATCTATTCTAGTTTGTTTTCAACTTTTCATCTCTTTATGCCGATCATTATTTCTCTGTTTTTGTTGTTCCAAATCTGTTGTATCTTTCCTTTTCAGTTAGACTTTAGGTGTTTATGTGCCCATTTGTTTTTGTCACACAATTGTCTATCAATGATATAGATTCTGATATATTCTTTAAATTTATTTTGTGTATGTATTTTACCTGTAATGATTAATGTCACTGGCAGGTGTCATTCCCTTCGTCGATTAGTAAATTTCCATGTAGATTTCCCCTCAGTCCATTTGCAGATGAGTATGGTAGACAAAATCAGATTCATTTGGATGAAAAATTAGCTAATGAAACTGGGAACTACTTTGCTCTTGGTACAGTGTTTCCTACTAGTAAGGTTGGTTTGACAATTATTATTTTCTTATACCTCTATTCACGAGTGCAGTGCATGTTCTATGGTAATACATCATAGGTTGAGAAGAGTATATTTCAGTAAAGCTCAGAGCATTGAACATGTGTAAATTGCAATCCATGTATTAAAATTGTCTAGTTATGTTTGTATTACGTGTTTACAATCTCTTATTGATTAAATATTGAAGTGGTATGCAGTGCACTAAACAATTTTGATTGCTGATTTTGTCAAAGATTGTAAAGGAATAGGTATGCCTTGACTTGCTTTAGTTCATAAACACAAATATCATGAAGTTGGAGATATACAATCTTTGTTTGACAAAATAGGTCAATCTGCTAAATGGAACACTTTTCATTGGACATTTATTCCTTTTTCGGCCCTTACATTCTGTATTTATTTATTTTCTTTTGAAGTTTTGGGCCCACACATGTTTTGTTGCATACACGATTCCATATTTTGTTGTTGAGGTCCATATGCATTTTTTTTCATTCTCATATTTTAATCCCTTTCTTCATGGGTTTTATGATTTTTTTTGTTATCTTCTGCCAGGTTGCAAAAAATGAAGTAAGATTGTCTTCAAACCTTTCTATCACAATGGGATGTCCCAAATCAGGAACTCTCATGTTTGTATACCCAGTCAAAAGGCAATTCATAACTGGTAATGGGAAAAGAGATGAAAACCCATACAGGACTAAGGGTATTAGTCTGTCTATATATGATTGCCGTGAATTATTTTTGGAGCTGGCTCAATCTAATTTTAAATTGAGCAGGAACAGCAGTTCCATAGATATTTCTTCTGAACAATCTTATGATTATTCTCAAAATGGTACCTGTGCTTCTCCTAGGACACCTCTGAGTCACTTCAGGCCAAGCTCGTCTACTAATAAGTTGTTAACTTCACCTTTCTGTGAAGATTCAGTATCAAATAGGTCAACTATTGATCCTTTTGATATCAAGGAGATGTTAAGCAATGAAAGTGCTAAAAGGCTTCTGCAGGCATGTACTACTACTTGGCTGTACTCTCGTTGGTTGCTGATTGGCAATATTGTGTCTATCCCAATGCTTTCACACCTTTGTACTTTTAGAGTGATTAATGCTAAGGAAGGTTTGGGAGATGATGCTAATCATAATTTGACAAATGGAGGTTGTAGTGATTTACAAGATGAACGTTATGAGTTACTAGATTGTGCAAATGATGCCTTTGTTGTAAAGCGTGATACAAAAATACATTTATGCTTACCATCGAAACTGGCATTGGAAACCCCAAAGAGATGTGATTTGCCTAGAAATGGCTTTGAGCTCATGGACATGAGACCTGATTCTGGTTGGACTATTACAAAATTGGGTGGTCTATCTGAAGAGTATGCGGTTTTGAAGGATATCATACTCTTCTCATTAGTAGACACTTTTTCCAGGTACTCACTGTACTGTCCACTTTTTGATGCGTGTGATACTGAATTTTCGGTTATGCTTTGTGCTTGAATCATGTAAAACCTGAAATTTTGTAAATATTCATTAGGATTGTGGACACTTTAATAGATATAATATGACATTTATGTTTAACCTAAATAATGATATTGCTAAATGTGAGGATTTTATACCTGCAGAATGAACTTAGAAGTGGGTACTATTTAGGGAAATTACAAAAAATAACGTTCCTGAACTTATAATAACAAAAATAGCACCCCATTACCATTAAACGGGATCCAATTTGATCGAGTTCAACATCAAACGGGTCTAAATGGCCATAGTTTAATTTAAACGGCGTCTAAGGTGAAATGATGAATTTGACCCTTTTTACTAATAAAAATATACGAGTTGGGCATAAGGATTCTTATTATTGTTGTTACAAGTTTAAGGTTTCTATTATTGTTGTTTCCGAAGTATTTATTCTGTTGCAAATTTATTTTCTTTAAAAAACTTTATGTCCTATGGTGTTTTAATTTCATGCATTTGTTGGTTATAATTTGTTTCACTATTCTAGATTTGGTTTAAGAGCTACCAAGGGAGTTCTTTTACATGGCCCTCCTGGGACGGGAAAAACTTCATTGGCTCGTCTATGTGCTCGTGATGCTGGTGTCAATCTTTTTACTGTTAATGGACCTGAGATTCTTAGCTCATACTATGGGGAAAGTGAGAAAGCTTTGCATGAAATATTTGACGCAGCTTGTAGAGCTACACCTTCAGTGGTTAGATTTTTTTCTTGTTTCAATTCTCTTGATGTATATTTTCATCGATCATTTCCATGTAATACTTGTTAAATTCAAATGAAGAATCTTGTAATGCTATAGCACGGATGGCTTTGAAATGGAAAAAAATATAAAGGATCTGCAACAAAGTTCATGTTGCTAGCACAAATTTTTGAATACTGCCACTCTTCTTCTGTACCTTTTCTTGAATTTTGTGTTCAATATACATCACAAGATTCCTGTGTTCATAAAGAAGCTGTGGGGCAAGCTCAAATATTTAATAGGACAAATCCTATGCAACTAGACTAATGATGGACAGAAATGATTAGATTATTATAATTTTTGAATAACTAGGATTTGTGTAATCACTAATCAGATTTCGATTAATATTAGAATTTTAATTTATTTTATAGTTCTTACTCTTTTAGAATCAGACTTTTAGATAGACTTTGATTTTGTGTAAAATCCATTTTTTATAGTTTATGGTCAGATATTACTAGGCTAGAGTAAGGCCTTATCAATATTGTTCAACGCTTTACTTAAATCACGTCCTCTACTTGTAAGGTCTTACCAGTATCATTCTACACCTTACTTAAATCATGCTTCTCTACTTGTAGGCCTTAACATTTACCAATATCATTCAACGCCTTACTTAAATCATGTTTCTCTATTAGTAAGGCATTACCTGGTTAGAGTAACACCTTATCAATATCGTCAATTACTTAAAAATCATGTTTATCTTATTGGTAAGACTTTACCAGGTTAAAGTAAGACTTTGCCAATAAAGCTCAACGTTTTACTTAAATCAACAATGTTATTCAGTTTACCCTAGTATTTAGGTAATGAATTGTAATTATGGCCTATATACCTATTATCTCAATCTTCTTAATTGAAACCATTGCATTTCTACCTAACTTCACTTTAAAGGTCTGAATTGCTCAGGAAATGGGAGTACCTCCCTAAAAACTACTGCAAAGTTATGTTACTCCTCAATTTTGACATTTTCTTTTTACACATCTGGATCTTGATAATGGTCAACCTTACTAATTATAACAGTAAAACTTACTGTTTAATTAGCCCTTTTAAGAAATTGCAAGTATAGGTCTACACGTAAATGTTTCACTTGATTATGAGCACTACTCTTCCTTTCCATAATGCTTTATTCTCTAATATTTGTTTTTGATTAATGTATCTTGGCATATTTTATTTTTCAATTTCAGTTATTTGTTAAACTTTTAGGTTTATGAATGTTCCAGGTATTCATTGATGAACTGGATGCCATAGCACCTGAAAAGAAAGATGGGGGTGAAGCTCTATCTCAAGGAGTGGTTTATACATTGCTAAATTTGATGGATGGGATTGGCAGAACGGAAGTACCACTTATAATTGCTGCTACCAACAGGCCAGATCTTATTGAGCCTGCTCTGAGACGTTCAGGGAGACTTGATAGGGAAATTGAATTAGGTAAATATTACGTCTTTTGGGTGTTGATATTCCTTTCAAGTGATATCCATAACCTGTCTGAGTTCGTTCAACATTGATACTTATTTTTGGAACATAGTTTGAAACATTTTAGAGGATCTAAGATGTACATGATCTCAGTAGGCCATCAGGCGTCAAAATAAACTGAACCACATAATACTATAGATTTTTCCTATGATATTTAACCTTTTCCCCCATACAAATTGATGTGTAGGTGTGCCTTTGCCTAAGCAACGGTTTGATATACTTCTTTCTTGTCTCAATGAAATGAAGCATTCACTTTCAGATAAGCAAGTAGAACACCTTGCTTCTGTTACGCATGGTTTTGTGGGTGCTGATCTAGCTCAACTTTGCAATGAAGCGGGCCTTGTTTGTTTCAGGCGTGGTGCCTATTCCATAAAATCCTATAGTTATCCACATATAAGATCTACTATTCAAGAAGAAGATGTTGATCATATAATTGAAACTAAGTGCTTAAACAATTCTACGAATATAATGAGAGATTACTCAGATTCTGCATCTTCATCTATCTCGTGTTTGGAGACTTCACAAAGGCCACCATCTTTATATTCTAATGGATCAATATCAAATGCACTACATGATTCTCAAAATGACAATGATGAAGAACAAACCCTGAATGTGACTTTTGAAGATTTTGAAAATGCTAGGTTAAGAGTTCGGCCCAGTGCCATGCGAGAGGTATAATAAATGATTCCATCCTTTAACTAGTAAGACATGGTGGTTGTCATCCATACCAAAGGCTGGCATCACTTATTTGTTTATTCCGCTTACATATAAATATATCCATGGTTAGCCCTGTATTTTAATAGTTGCTTTTTGTTTTCTATATACATGGATATATAACTTTCTTGTTTCTCTTATGTTATTTTAGCCGAAAGTATTTATTAAAGTGCATTCTTGTTGATCTTAGCTGGAGAAGAAACTTTTTATCAGTAACTTTGATGAAAAAGATGCTCTGCTGACTTTAGTATATCATAATCATAATCCATCTTATTTTATGCTTTTAGGTGAGACTTGAGGTTCCAAAAGTCAGGTGGGATGATATCGGTGGCCAAAAGGAAGTTAAAAGACAATTAATAGAAGCTGTAGAATGGCCTCAAAAGCACCAAGATGCATTCAACCGTATAGGAATTTGTCCCCCAACAGGAGTTCTAATGTTTGGTCCTCCTGGATGCAGCAAGACCCTATTGGCACGTGCAATTGCTTCTGAAGCTGGTATGAATTTTCTTGCTGTTAAGGGTCCAGAACTTTTTAGCAAATGGGTGGGAGAATCTGAGAAGGCTGTAAGATCTCTGTTTGCAAAGGCAAGGACAAATGCTCCATCAATTATATTTTTCGATGAAATTGATGGTCTTGCTGCTACGCGGGGAAAGGAAAGTGATGGGGTTTCAGTATCTGATCGAGTTATGAGCCAACTTCTTGTCGAAATGGATGGTCAGTAACAAATTTCAAATTTAATGTCTTTACATTTTATATATTTTTTAATTAGGTTAGCCAATAGACAGAATCTCAAACATCCACGACTTGCTAAAATTTGGGATGATAGATAGGGTTTTCCTTACTGAATTGAACAGAAGAAACATAAATTCTGTTGACAACTTAATTATTATTTTCTGTTGTTGAATCTTTTTATCCATTTGCCTTAAAATTTAGGTTTGCATCAAAGAGGCAGTGTTACTGTTATTGCTGCAACAAATCGGCCGGACAAGATTGATCAGGCTCTTTTAAGACCAGGTGCTAGTTCTCTATTTCAACCCTCTCTCGCATTTTTACTTGATCTAGTAGATATGAAATGGAGGACAAATATGTGACACAACCCCACCCACATGCATCAACAAAAGAAAAAAGGATCCTCATAATAATTGTTGAATTTCTTGGCAGGACGCTTTGACCGGTTGATATACGTGGGACTCCCCGATAAGGCTGACAGGGAAGAGATATTTGGTGTCCACTTGCGTAAGGTACCATGCAGTTCTGATGTCAGCATAAAGGAACTTGCTTGTCTCACAGAAGGCATTACTGGGGCTGATATATCATTCATTTGCCGGGAAGCAGCTGCTGCAGCTACTGAGGTTTGTCAGGTTCCGGTACTCTTGGTGAATTCCTTTTCTTAACTTCTGTACTCATTCCTGACACTTTTGTGGTTAGGAGTATCTTAATAATACTTTGGAAATAAGAATGCAACATTTAAAGTACGTAATTGCACAAGTTCAGCCATCAACAAGTAAGTCGTATGAAGAGTTATCAGCAAAATTTCAGAGGCTTGTTCATTCAAATGGAAAAGAAAAATTAGGGCATCAAAAATGCTCAAGTAGCTCCAGTTGGTCCCTAATATGGTGAGTTTCTTCTATGTTCTATCTTTTATATTTTCCTTAGCTGTGAGTGCCTTCTTTTCATTGTAGGATGGAAAGTGGGCTTTTCCCATGCTACTTTGTTGAGATGCACAATTTGAATCTTTTACCCAACCGTTGTAGAGTAGAGGTTCCCAAAGGAAACTTTCCCTTGCATAAAATCTCCAACATTACTGTCATTAAAAAAAAAAATCATCCATTAGTCTTTACAAGATGATGTTGCGTGCAAGGATGAAAAATTTCGATATCTATGGTTATTTCAGCGCTTCAATTTACATAAATTTTGATGGAAATTTTGGTCATAGTATCGACAAAATTTTTAAGACATAAGAAAGTTTGCTTCAAATTGAAACTCTAATATTTTTCAAGTGATAATGCATCATTTATCTTTACTAGTCATCATTACGTGTGTTGCACATAAAAATTTATACTTGTAAATTAAATAGAGAAATATTTTTATAAATAGTGAAAACAATTATTAAGTTTATGAACACATAATATGTAATTTATTTTTAGTAGTGATATTTTATTACCCTGTGTGAATATCTGAAATTTTTTGTAAAAAGTTAGACACAATAAACAAATAATTTTTTTTCTTTGTCTATGTTTCAAATTGGCATAGAAAATATGTAACATATATATGAAGAAAATTAAGAAATATTCATAAGTTTTAAAATAAAATTTTGTAGTTATTACAAACATCATAAAACAAATGAATTTAATAATAATTAATTTGGCAACTTTGTTGCTTTATATAACATTAAAAGTTATCCATTTTAATAGAATGAAAAAATAATATAATAAAAAAATTTGGGTTCAAACATGCCTAAGTTGTTTTTTCACATCTTTTTGTATTCTTATATCATCAAATAAATTTCTCATTCTCATGTTTCAAGTTACAGATTTGAATCACACAAAATAACACAAAATAACGTTTGATACAAAATCATTGAATAATCTCACAATAAATTTGAAAACAAAAAGTCATGATCATAGTCTATTAAGTTAAATATATAATAATTATTGGGTTGTGACATCAAAATAATTATATGCAATCTCTTACTATTTTTAATTTTATAAAAAAGTTAAGAAAGTATGATTAAATAATTAACACTGAAGATCTTTGTAATTCTAATTTTTTTATTTTTAATTGAGTATGTTTGTTATTTATTAATCTTCAAACAATTAATTTTAATTAAGAACATTTAAGTTTTAAAAAATTTAACCAAAATAAATATATGCAATATGTAATTATTTTAATTTAATTAAAAGAAAGTTGTGAAATTGTGATTGAATAATCGAAACTGAATTATTTTGAAATTCTAGTTTGTAATGATTATATATTGTTCCATAAAGAATTAATTTTTATTAAAAACATTAAATTTTGAAGAAGTATGGTCATAATAATTACATATAATTTATACGTTTTTAAATTTTGTAAAAAGAAAATTAAAAAATAGTAATTAAGTAATCATAATTGAAGTTTTTTGGAATTATAGTTTTTAATTCTTAATTAAGTTATTATGTTTTTTATTTATTATTCCAAAAAGAGCAAATTTTAATTAACAATAAATCTTAGTGTAGTATTGGGTGTGTTGATTTTTTTTGGAAAGGGAGTATATGCGTGTTGTTTATTTCAAGAATATGTTGGTCAAACAACCACACTTTTTTCATTATAACTAGTAAAGAAAAAGTGCATGATTCTGCTAATTATTTCTGAATAAATTAAGAAATTATATTGAAAAATCGTAGGGTTTTGCAATTCATTGGTAAATTCATTTTGATTTTCTATCAACCAATATCAACCAATAATGTGGGACCATTAATAGGGTTAAAGATAAATCGGCATGGTATTCTTTCTACTACTATGTTAATACAAAATTAATACATAAATGATTTTAAAATGAAGAAGTATGACCATAATAATTATAGGTAATTTATTATTTTTAATTTTATAAAAGAAAAATGAAAGGGTGATTAAATAACTCTAACTAAACTCTTTTAAAGTTCAAATTTTTAATTTTTAATTAAGTTATTATTTTAAATAATTAATTTCAATTAAAAACATTGAAAAAGAAAGCTATGAATGGGTAATTAAATAATCATAACTGAAGTTTTTTGAAATTTTAGTTTTGAATTGCCAAGTAAGTCATTATGTCCATTTATTATCCTAAAGAATTAATTTTACTTAAAAAATATTAAAAATAGATATACGAAGGAGTAGTTAAATAATCCAAATTGAAATCATTTAGAATTCTAGTTTTTAATCTCTTAACTAAATTATGTTGCCTATTATTTATTATTTCAAAAAGAATTAATTTTAATTAAAAAATATTAAAGTTTTGAACCAAAATAATTATACCCAATATAGCTATTTTAATTTTATAGAAAAGAAAATTAAGAAATAGTGGTTAAATAACTCTATAAGTATGGACTTTTAAAATTCTAGTTTTTAATTCTTAATTAAGTTATTTTTTTATTATTTTAAAAATAATTAATTTGAATTAAAACATTGAAATTTTGATGAATGTGAAAATGTATGATATATTTAATGTATAGTTAGATTAAGTTATATGCGTTTATGCATTGATACTTATAGTAGTCATCACAAATAAAAATTTGGCATGTCACTTTTAGGGCTGGGATGTTCATTTTCAAATAAATGTGCACACTCCTTTTATTATAAGATAATCCAAGGAACTAATATGTTATAAACAATTCACATATATAAGTAATTTATAAGAAGTTCCATAATGTTTTATGAAATACTAAGTCTTTAAAATTAATTATAAAATAGATTATGAGAAATTCTAAAAAAAAATCCTAAAATTTATGACGAGGCATCCTGCTATTTATAAAATATTTTAAATCAATTAAAATTACAATAAAATGATTAATTTATCCTCACATGTTTTAACATAATCAAGAATTCCATATTTCTTTCTAAAATACTTCCCTCACATACAAAAACTTCTTTAACTCAATACATCCCATTTTTTCTTATTAATCTAAAACTCAACAACTCTCTCAATACTTCATTACTTATCAATACAAACCTTAATCTTTTGATCATGAAAAACTCGTTATTACAAATGGAAAAGGTGTATATCAAGTTGTTACTGAACTTCCTTCAAAAGGTTCAGTAGGCCTTGTCGAATCTCCTATAGACAAAATGTTGATGAATGTATGAAGGACATATCGATAAATTCGTTAATTTTAATAAAAAATTATTTTTCTTTTAAATTAACGAGATGTCTCTAGTGGGATTTCTTTAGAATTTTTGATAAATTATTTGAAGTTTTAATCACGAGATTTTGTCTATAGTGGGCATATCTCATTCAATAGTTTAAAAAAAGGCTCAATTGTATTTTAGTTTAAAAATAGGCAAATCATAACCCATTCAACAATTTCTCGATCATATATATATTTTTTTATCCTTTTCTAACTCACCATCCCACTACTCATAAGCCCCATTTTCCTAAAAAATAAATAATTTTTTGTCCTTTTCTTTTCTCTCCTTCCCTAATTCCCAACACTCTATTTTCTTCATTTCTCTTCTTATTTTCTAAAAAAATACTAAAAATAAAATATACTCATTCACAACTTTTAATAAATAATAATTTATTTTTATTATAAATAAAAAATAATAAAATAATTTATATTTATATAATAAAAAAAAAATATTTTTTATAACAAATAACTTATCAAAATTTTATTATAAAATAATTTAAAATAATAATAATAAATTATAAAATTTTAAATTATTAAAAACTTTACTAAATAGTTACAATAATTTTTTAAAAATTATTGACGCGTTTAAAAAATTAAATTATTTAAGATTAAAAAAATTAAAAAATAGATTACATTGTAACAAATATCTCTAATATTATTATAATTTTAATTATTATTAAAATAACAAATATTTATTAACAATAATTGTATTTAAGTATTAAAATATAATTAATTAGATATAATTTATATAATTTATTATATTAATAATAAAAATAATTATAATAATGTTATATTATATAATATTTTCTCACGAAATTTGTGATATAATGTTTTATGTTTGTATTGTATCTTGTAAAAAGTTGGATATAGAGGCTTCACAATTTTTTTTTAATAATTTAATTATTTTTATGAATATTATATTTTATATCATAATTATAATTAATATTATAATTATTTATTAAATATAATTATAATTTTATTTAATAATAGTAATAATAAAAATAAACAATTATATTATTTATGAATTATCAAAATATTTAGCATATCATTTTCAATATATGTATAAATTTATATTTATTTTATTATAAAATAAATTATTTTTTATTTTTTAAAATAAAATTTTAATATATGATATGATAAAAGAGATTTGTGTATTTAAAATTAATTATAAATTTATAAAATGTTAATATTTTATTATATTTATAATAATTATGTTTTGCAAAATGTCGGTGAAATATCTTTTTATTTTAAATAAAATTGATTAAAAAATGGGCTTTTAAGTTTAATGTTAAATTTTATCTATTTTTAAACTAAAACACAATAGAGCATTTTTTTAAACTATTGAATGAGATATGCCCATTATAGACAAAATCCCTTTAATCACACCTATCACGTTACATAATATTATTTTAACCTTGAAATAATTTAATATAAAAAACATTTATTTGGTTCAAATATAATAAATAAAGAAATTAATGAAAAATATAAATTAGATAATTTTTTTAAACTATTGAATGAGATATGCCCATTATAGACAAAATCCCTTTAATCACACCTATCACGTTACATAATATTATTTTAACCTTGAAATAATTTAATATAAAAAACATTTATTTGGTTCAAATATAATAAATAAAAAAATTAATGAAAAATATAAATTAGATAATTGACTTCATATCTATCAAATTATTTGTGGCCAGTTAAGTTTGTAATCTTTCATGATAAATTGAAGATTTGTTTTTTTCAAAAAAACAAGTTGTTCATGCTTGAAGACCGAAATTTACCCAATTTTTACCAAAATTATGGAAGAAATCAAGTTCCCCCAAATTTCTATATCAGTGACCCAAAATTTGCAAAAGTTATCCCTAAATCACAAACTTGATACCCTAAATTTCGTCTGAAATTTCCAGAATTTCATCTTTGCTTGCATGTAGCGTTTTTTAGCTTTCCAAATTTTAAATTTATTTTTCTATTAGGCACTTTTGTATTGCAGAGGCATAGATTAGTATCACAAGGATCCTGAAAACCGGATCATATATGCATGGGTGTCATGAGACTTCATGCAGTTACCATAATGCCCATAAGATCCTTGGACTTTCCCATGCATGACTTAATAAGCTTCATTTCCTGAAACCATGTAAGCACCTCAAACCATCTTAATCCAGAAGTAGAAAATAAGGAAAAATGTTCATGATATGTGATTTGAGGGTTACTTTTTTATAAGCATGCTGGGAAAATGCATCTTTATATGTAGGGGTGTGCATTGGATCGAAACCGTTGATTTTATACTCATCTAATCCGATCCAACCATCTGATCGGATTGAAACATTCTAATCTGCAACCGATCCGATCAACTTTTAAATATGATGCAATCCGATTCGTAATCTATTCGGATTGGATCGGTTGAATTCAATCAATCCGTAGCCTATTCGAATTGGATCGATTGAATTTGATCAATCCGATCAATAAATTTAATTAACTTTATTTTTGGTATTTGTGAATAAAAAATTTAAATTTTCACGTAACATAAAATTTGAGTTAAAAAAAACCTTAAAATATGACTAATATAGGAATAACTAATGAGAATATGACTAATATATAAAATATAAATATATATTTAACTATTTTTGGTTGGATCGGATGAGATTAGATGATACATAGTGAAATCTATCATCCGATCCGAACTTAACGGATTGAAAAAATTTTCATCTTGAAACCGTAAAAAAATTAACGGATCGGATTAGATTGATCAGATTAATCAGATGATCGGATTTTTTGCACACCCCTATTTACATGACATTGCCCTTACCGTAGTCTTTTGTAGAATTTTGTAAAATAGATATTCTTAACTTAGCCATTTCCTGTATCTGTCGTTCATCTCCATTCATAATAAAGCAAGATAGATGCACACGTTTGTACTAACATACAACCATTTGGTTGTCTTTTACTAATCTGATGTAACAGCACCTATGTAAAATCAAAGGCCTTCTCTTTTTTTCGCATGCCTGAAGGCTAGTAACTTTATTAGTCTTTGAGAGGGCAGCATGATCTTGCCGATTAATTTCAGGGTTGCCATGGAGATATGTACCAGTATTTGTATTTAGGATGTTCTAGTATCGCTATCAAGTTATTTTATTTGCAAGGCTGGGACAACATGAATTACTGATGCATCTTCCCTAACATTTATCGATGGTTTGAACTCATTTCTTGTGAAGAGAATCAATGATCAAATTGCCTGAGCTACCGCACCAATGAATTCTGGGGTTGATCTTTTCTAACCAGGACTCTGCTGGGGCTAGAGGGGATATCCAGATCATTAGGCTTCATTGAGACATAAAAAGTTTCATTTTCTTGTGAAGAAGTGATTAGAAGATTTGGAGCCATTTGGCGTCGTTTCATGTCCCTCTTGGAGCAAGTCTCAATTAGTGTTTACAAATTATTACAGTACTGATTTTAATTTTGTTTGGAAATCAAGTAGTGTTAAGTGTATAAATTTTTTGATAAGCTAATCGATACATTATATATTAAGAATCATTGTAGAATATATATATATATACGAGACTAATTCCCTGAAGCATTGTCCATGTTCTAAGAACAGCCAAATTTAAAGTACATCCAACAATCAAATAGCATTGACCTTCTTCCTTCACAATCCAAAAATTCACCTGGATATGGACGACAGAGGTACTACTAGTAGCCAGCAAGTATTGGCAATTATATTAAGAAATGGGAAAAATGAGTTTTGTACAATATCCAAGTTCATGGTCAAACTCAAAAGTGGTAATTGAAAATGGGATTTTTAATGCAGTGAAAATTCAAGGGATGGAAGTGAAGAAGATGAGAGCTCTAAGAGGAAGAACGATATTACATTTTTAGCAAAATTGTGATTTGTAATTGTTGCTTATATGGTTTGTTGTTATGATAACGCTTACAAGAGTGCCAATACTCAGTGGCTTCGTTGTTCCTGCTAGGTTTACTTCTAAATTTTCCAAGAGAATGTCAATCTTGTTTTGAATCTTATTGATCTTCATGCTCAATGCTTGTCTTGTCTCCTTCAATCAATATTTCTTTATATGAAACTCGATTAGAAAAATTATATGATATAAAAGGCTCAACAAGCTTACATATGTTACAAGCTGTGGCTTGGAAGCGATTATTGTAGCCCTTCCTCTCAGATTTCTTGGGTGTGGTTTAGTCCCCAATCCCCACTTTCTTGAACTTGAATTACCTGAACTCTATTGTAAATGGTTGGATTTATGGGTCAGTTCTATGGAAATGCTTGGTTATCTCATTAGTATAATTGCTCTTGCAGATATACAATCTAAGGATCAAACATCCCTTCTTGTAGCCCTTTGTTTTTGGCTAAGGTTCCCTCGTTTTATTATTCAATTTCGCACTAATACTTGCTGCAAAAAACTAAATCGATTTCACTAAGCAATTATCAATATTCACTGATTGGGATAAAGAGCAAATAACTTAAGTCGAGAAGATCAAAGATAAAAATTCTTGATTGATCAACGTTTTAGATCGCTATTGAGATCGAGATTTGTGAATTCGCGACCTAATCTTGGATTTTTGTTGACGATTTTCACCCGCTCACCTTCTTCCATCTCTGTCATTTGAATAAGGACCAAATCAGAAAAGCAGAAACAAATATGCTTTCCTCCTTTAACGAGAATTTATTGAACCAGATCATGAATACCATTAATATATATTTATTAACATATTAATGTATATATATATTTGTTAATGTATATATATTTACTTTAGGGATATCTATATTTAGTTACTTTACATATATCTAGTTTACTTGTAATTCTTATGTAAATGAACCATGTATATTCATTTGAAGTACAAAATAGAATACAATCATTAAGTATTTCTAACATAGTATTAGAGCCATTATTCTTGTCTTTCTAGCAATCTTGTCTTTTCTGGTATTATTTAACCCTTATAGCTTCCGTTGTCACAATAGCCGCTACAATGATTCACCGTTGAACCTCCAACATCTTTCAGCCGTTGTCCTTAGGTGCCGAGAATACAGTCGTCGTTGTTAAGGAGTTTCGCACCACACAAACCACTACAATCACCGCCGCCTCCGTGCATATTGTTCCGATAATTTTTCTGCATATACCACTATGATTGGCTCGACCTGATCTACACAACCGTGGAAGTATCGCAACCATCGGACACCGCATGCTCCCTCACGCGCCGCACCACACAAACCACTGCAATCACTGCCACCTCCGTGCATATTGTTCCGATAATTTTTCTGCATATACCACTGTGATCGGTTCGACCTGATCTACACAACCGTGGAAGTATCGCAACCATCGGACACCACATGCTCCCTCACGCGTCGTGAATCTTAACCCGACAACCTATCTACAGATACCACTGTGATCGCCATGACCCGATCTACATAAACGTGGGCGTATCACGGTCGTGGCCTCGCGCACGCACTGCACACGCCGACAACAAAGAACCGCGCCTCGTTCACGCCGCACCGAGCACCACACTCGCTTGTGACGTCATCAGTAAAAGCCTAGGGCTGACATCATCGTAGTATCTAGCTGATGTTAGAGAGCCTGCTATCCGTTGAATTTTGCGCGACCGTGCTGCCCGTTGACTTTGACCGTTGATCGTTGACTTTCATAGTACATGTTTTCCATACTCAGTTTTTCGCGTAGATCTCGTTTTTGCATATTGTGTTTCCAAATGGAGAAAAAGGATGTTTTTGTGTCTTTTCCTATCAATACTATATTGGAAGGGACTAAGAATTACTTGTTATGGTCTCAAGCTATGCGTAGTTTTCTTAAGGGTCGTATACTCTAGCATTATTGTATTGGTGCAATTATCATTCCTATTAAAGAAGCAAGTGAAGAAGATGCTATTTTTCTTCGTCGCATGACTGAATGGGATAGTCATAATCACATGATCCTCACATGGATTCGAAATACTTCCATTCCCTCCATCTCCAATCTATTGGGCAGCTTTGACGATGCCAAATCAGCATGGGATATGTTGGCCAAAAAGTACTCCACTACTCACGGATCCATGAAATATCAGCTAATAGTTGAATTGCATCGACTTCAACAAGAACCAGAGCAATCCATCAATGACTACTTTGATCAGCTTCGTTTCCTTTGGGACCAAAATTACCTTTGTGATCCAATATGGGCATGCTCAGCAGATGCTCAGCAATATGCTACAGTTAGGGATGAATTTTGTCTCTATGAGTTCTTGATGTTACTCCACAAGGACTTTGAGCCCATTCGAGGTCAGCTTCTTAATCTTAGTCCTCCTCCCTCTCTTGATACTGCTGTACATGAGTTGGTTAGAGAAGAAGCTTGACTTGCAACCCTTCAAGCCTAGAATAAGTTCAATGTTTTGGCTATTACTCCCCCTGCTCCTACCATTGAGCAACCTCAACAATCAGGTGATTTCTCTGGCTTTTACAATCATCGCAGGAAGAGCAATAAAAGGTTCTACAATTATTGCAAGCGTCATGGCCACACCATTGAGACTTGTTACCGTCGCAACAAATCTACTGCTACTGTTGCTAATATTGAGCCTACTTCACTGGTGCCTTCTAGTTCAGCAGAGTCCCAGTCTGTTGGATCCACTATCAACCTCTCCTCCACTGAACTACAGAAGATCATAACTCAGGTTGTTCAAATGGCTGGTAATGCATCTCTTTCCACTACTCTCCCAGTTTTGCCCGATAAGTCTCAAACTTGGCCTTTTGACTCTGCATGTTGTAATCACATGACACCTCACTCATCTTTACTTTCCAAACTTGACCCTGCACCACATCCTCTTAATATTCATATAGTTGATGGTTCCACCATTCATGGAAATAGTCTAGGTTTTGTTTCGACCTCTACCCTCTTTGTTCCTGGGGTTTTCCATGTACCTGACCTATCCTATAATTTATGCTTGGTGGGACAATTAGCTGAACTAGGATATCACCTTATTTTTGACTATTATGGGTGTATTGTGCAGGATCTAAGGACGGGGAAAGAGCAGGACGGTCCTAGTCGAGCCGTATGTTTCCGTAAACAATCTTCATATCTTCCACACTTGTTGCTCACCATCATATTCTTTGTTGTAACTACTATAGTTTCTTCCTTACCTTTTCTCGCACTTTGGAATTATCGTCTTGGTCATGTCCCATCCACTCGGGTACAATAGTTAGCTTCTAAAGGTCTATTGGGTTCTGTGTCCAAAGACAATTTTGATTGTACTTACGTATGGATTAGGAAAAATGACGGTTTACCTTTCAATAATAGTAAATCTATCTTTAATAGTATTTTTGAGTTAATTCATTCTGATATTTGGGGACCTTCTCCTATTATTAGTATTGGTGGATCTCGATATTTTGTTGTTTTTATTGATGATTATTCTCGTTATAGTTGGATCTTTCCAATGAAATCTCATTTTGAAATCTCGTTTTGAAATCTTATCAATATACAATAACTTTGCAAAAATGGTTGAAACACAATTCTCCAAACATATCAAAATTTTTTGATCTGATAATCCTATTGAATATACTTAAAATGCTTTTCAAGCCTTGTTACACTCCTATGGCACTGTACATCATCTCACCTGTGCAGGAACCTTTCAACAAAATGGTCGAGCCGAAAGAAAACTTCGTCATATTCTTGACACTGTTCGTGCTCTTCTTCTTTTTGCCAAAGTTCCTGCCCCATTTTGGGGTGAAGCTGCTCTTCATGCTATTCATGCCATTAATCGTATTCCAAGCACTGCCATTCATAATCAGACTCCATATGAGTGCCTTTTTGGGTCATCTCCTGACTATCATTACCTTCGTTCATTCGGATCTACCTGTTTCGTTCTTCTTCAGCCTCATGAACACAATAAACTTGAGCCTCGATCTAGACTTTGTTGTTTTTTTGGTTATAGTGAAACTCAAAAAGGGTATCGATGCTATGATCCTATCTCACATCGTCTTCGTGTTTCCCGAAATGTTGTCTTTTGGGAACACCGCTTATTTGTTGAACTTTCTCACTTTCGTTCTTCCCTAACTAATTCAAATGTTTTAGAAATATTTCCAAATGAGTCTCATGATCCTTCTAAAGATACTCCTAATCCACCTATGGACTTCACTATTCAATCTTATCCTAGACAGGTTGTAGAAGAACAGGTTGATAATGAGCTACCACACCTTGAACATATGGGTCCCTACTCTTGCTCGCACGAAGATCCTCCACAAGACATTCCACCTCGCCACTCAGCTTTGGGTAAGATCCATTCCTACACATTTACTTGACTATTATTATTACACTGCCCTTGCTACACTCCATCAGCCTCACACCTATCGTGAGGCATCTACTAACCCTTTTTGGTAGATTGTAATGAAAGAAAATATTGGTGCATTAAACAAAAACCATACAGGATCTTGTTACTCTCCTCACCAGTCGATGCATGGTTGGTAGTAAGTGGATCTATAAGATCAAGACTCACTCTAATGGGTCTATAGATCGCTACAAGGCTCATCTTGTAGCAAAAGGTTTTACACAAGAGTATGGGATTGATTATGAATAGACTTTTGCTCCAGTTGCCCATATTACTTCTATTCATACCCTCTTAGCTGTTGCCACTACTAGTAAATGAGACCTTTTTCAGATGGATGTCAAAAATGCATTCCTTAATGGGGATCTGCATGAAAAAGTCTATATGCAACCTCCTCTTGGTCTTTCTGTTGAAACAAATAAGGTTTGTCGCCTTCGACGAGCACTTTATGGTCTTAAACAAGTTCCACGAGCATGGTTTGCCAAGTTTAGCTCCACCATCCTTCCCTTGGGTTACACTGCCAGTCCTTATGATTCTACCTTATTTCTTAGTCGTAATGATAAAGGCACCATTTTGCTTCTCCTATATGTGGATGATATGATCATAACTGGTGATGACCTCAGTGGTATTCAAGAACTCAATGATTTTCTTAATCAGCAGTTTTAGATGAAAGACCTTGGACATCTCAGCTACTTCTTGGGTCTTGAAATCACTCATTTCACATATGGTCTTTATATTACTCAAGCTAAGTATGCATCTGACCTCTTATCTCAAGTTGGACTCACTGACAGCAAGACTGTTGACACTCTAGTTGAACTTAATGCGCATCTCACACCATCGGAGGGGCAACCATTGTCTAATCCCTCTCTTTACAGACGATTGGTTAGCAGCCTAGTTTATCTTACAATTACGCGTCCAGAAATTTCTTATGCTATTCATCAGGTAAGCCAATATCTGTCTGCTCCACGATCAACTCATTATGTTGTTGTTCTACGTATTCTACGATACTTGAAAGGCACTATCTTCCATGGCCTTTTCTACTCAGTTGATTCTCCTTTAGTACTTCATGCATTCTCTGATGCTGATTGGGCAGGAGATCCCACTAATCGTAGGTCCACTACAGGTTATTGCTTTCTCCTTGGTTCTTCTTTGATTTCTTGGCAAAGTAAGAAACAAACCTTTGTGGCCCGTTCCAGTACTGAAGCAGAATATTGTGCTCTTGTTGATACCACATCTGAGCTTCTTTGGCTACGATGGCTTCTTAAGGATTTGGGTGTGTCCACATCCTCTGCTACTCCTCTTTATTGTGATGATCAGAGTGCCATTCATATTGCTCACAACGTTGTCTTCCATGAATGGAGTAAACACATCGAGATTGATTGTCACTTTATTCGCTCTCATCTTGTCCATGGTGCTCTCAAACTTTTCTCTATTTCCTCCAACGATCAACTTGCAGATATCTTCACTAAGGCACTTCCCAAAGGACGCACTCGTAATTTGGTTGACAACCTCAAGTTGGTCTTACATCCACCTTGAGTTTGAGGGGGCTGTTAATGTATATCTAGTAACATATTAATGTATATATATATATATATATATATATCTGCTAATGTATATCTATTTACTTTAGGGATATCTATATTTAGTTACTTTAGATATATCTAGTTTACTTGTAATTCCTATATAAAGGAATCATGTATATTCATTTGAAGTACAAAATAGAATACAATCATTAAGTATTTCTAACAATCAATAAGGATATGGAGAAAGGTAAAATCGGTGAAGCTCGAATCTATGCTAAGAATGCCATTCGAAAGCACACCGAGAAGACAAACTATCTCCTTCTAGCTTCGTGACTCGACGCCGTGATATCTCAGCTTAATATCCAAGCCAAGAAGACCACAATTAACAAGTTCATATCTAACATAGTTAACTCTCTTGAATCCATCACCAAGCTATTTCAATATTTTGTTGATCTAGGTCAGTTCATGTATGCTTTGTCTTTGGATTTTGGTTTTGCTTGCTCTTCGATCTTCATTCCTGGTTAATTTGTTTTTTAAGCCGAAGCTTGACATCTTTACGAAAATAGAGTTATTTATGTCTTTTAAACTGAATATTTTTCTTATTTTAATCGATAAGAAAATGAAAATTGTGTTTGAAAATATAAGACTTGATTTATTTATGTTATAGAAGGAAAATATTTTTTTTTTGAAATTTATGGTGATTTTAGCATGATATAGGGATGTATCTAGAAGTTTTAATAGATCCAAAAAGAGTATTAATCAATTGATGTAATTTAATCGATTGATGTAATTAAGTCGATCGAACGCTTTCGATTTGAATAATACATACTTAGATAGATTGATCGAGTAGAGAAAAAATGACACATCACTCTATTTTCATATCTAAATATTAAACTCAACTATTAGATCAAAACTAAAATAAATTTTAAACTAATTAAGTCGGTTTCTAACCCTAAATTAACATATTTAACCTAAATAGCAATCTTATTTAACACGTTGAACACTTTTCTATACCTAGCAATTTTTTTTAAAAAGTAAGTTTTGAGGGTTTAGAGAGGAAATCATGAGAAGGATTAAAGATTTAGATGGCGTATGGTTCACAAAATGTAATCGAAATGAGAATGAGAATGAAATGTAATGGAAAGGAAAAAATGTTGTTTGGTTTGGCCACTGAAATTAAGCTCGAATCAAAATTACAGTGTTTGGTTTGTCACTGGAATGGAATAGAAAAAACTATAAATTACCTTAATAATCCTACATTCAATAAAATTAAAATAATGTCATTTAATTACTATTTTTTCGCAAACAAAATAAATTATTGAAATCATTATTTTTTAAATAATTATTACTTAATTAAAAATAAATATATTATTAAAATTATTATTTTTCTAAATAGGATTTAGGGTTTTGAGGTTTGGAATTTGGGATTTAGGGTTTAGGGTTATATTTGTGGGTTAAAGTTTAGGGTTAAAATTATTATTTTTCTAAAAAGAGTTTAGGGTTTTAGAATTTGAGATTTTGGATTTAGTATTTAGGGTTTAGGGTTTTAAGATTTGGAATCTGGGGTTTAGGGTTTAGAGTTTAAGGTTTAGGGGTTTAGGATTTGGGGTTTAGGGTTTAGGGTTTTAGGATTTCGGTTTTAGGGTTTATGGTTTATGGTTTATGATTTAGCGTTTAGGGATTTGAGATTTGGGGTTTAGGGTTTTGGGATTTTAGGTTTAGGGTTTAAGATTTAGGGATTTAAGGTTTAGGGGTTTAGGGTTTTGGGATTTGGGGTTTAGGGATTTAGGTTTTAGGATTTAAGGTTTTGGGATTTGGAGTTTAGGGTTTAGGGATTTGGGGTTTAGGGTTTAGGGTTTTAAGATTTGGATTTAGGGTTTAGGGTTTTTGGATTTGGATTTAGGGTTTTGGGATTTAAGGTTTTGGGTTTTGGGTTTTGGGTTTAGGGATTTGGGATTTGAGTTTAGGGTTATATTTGGGGTGAGGGTAAAATTGGAAAAAATAAATTTAGATGAGAATGGAATCATGATTCCTAAAGGGGTGAAGGAATTGTGATTCCTTCTACTTTAATAATCGATTCCTTCTACTTTATTATTTTTTTGTGTTATCTCATTGTTTTAAAATTTAATTTAATATGAGTTGGATTGGCTAAATTGTTGTATCCTCTTGAACTTAGTTTCTTTATATAATGAATTAGTTTATTGTTTCATTCTTTGTGATTCTTAATATTTGATATTTTAATTGATATATTTTTATTACTTTCAATATAATGAGATAATTAGGTTATGCTTGAGTGAGATAATTTCATTATATTTATGATTAATTAATATATATAGTTTTTAGATAGAGATGTACGATTCGTATGTATGTAGTCTATAAATACAAGCTTAATGAATAAGATGTACATGTCCACGTAAATTTTTCTTATTTTTTAGTTTATTTTATCTATAAATTTTCATTAGCCTAAATAGTACTAATGTGATTATAATTTAACACTCAGACACTTAATAATATAATTCTCGTAATTACGATAATATTTTTTTAAAAAATTATTTATCATTTGTACATGGTCGTATATAATTACGTGTGTTTAAGCACATTAAGTTTTGACACCATTATCGAGAATTTAATTTTTTTTGTGATTGATATCATTACTAAGTGTCATACTAACTTAGTCATTTGAATGAACTTAAGAGATTAAAAAAATCTACAAAAATACAAAACTATCTTTTACGATTGTTATTTTTCAATACTTTTTTAAATTAGTTTTGTTTCTAGTTTTTTTTATCTAATTAATCGTTTTTCTTACTAACTTTTTTATTTTTAAATTTTATTTATTTATTATTATAATGATTATTTTTGTTTTTAGTATAGTTTGGTTTAACTTTGTTTTGTTTTGTTTTCGTAGAGAGGTGATTGACTATTTTGAGTATAAAAGGCTTAGAGATGTGGTCGAATAAGAATTATATGTAATGAATACACAAGTATATGTATCGTAATAAGTAATATAATTATAAGAAAAGATTATTTTTATGAAGATTATATTATTAGAAATTAATTTTTAAAAATAAAAAAAATAAAAATTAATTTTTTTAATGTTTTAAGGAATTAAAATTAAAAAAAAACTAAAAATAATAATAATAATTAATTAAAACAGATTTAAAAATTACGAAGAAATATGAAAAAATATATAGAAATACATAATCTCCCAATTTTTTAAACATGTGAATAACTAAAACCTCCAATATAATTATCAATTAATTAGACGATCAATTGAATCTAACTTATCATGTATTCTTCTCTCAAGTAAATTACATACCATATAGTGATTAACTTAATCACACTCTTATGTCAATTAAATTGTAGACTACTCATTAAGTTCATTAATTATGAATCAAATACATAAGAATTATACATCTCTACTTAGAAATTATGTAATTATTTAATCAAGACAAATAATTCAATAATTTTCTCAAATCTATTTAATTACCTCTATATATCAATTGTTGGTCAAACAATTAATAACATAAAAATTAGGTTACATTATATAATTAAATTGAAATAATAATTGTAGTAAAATATTACATCATCACATGTAAAAAATTGGGTTCATAAGACCCCTAGATCAATAAATTAGCTAGATATAATTTTATTCATAAAACTCATTTTTTCATAAAGAAGTACATAATAATTGATAAAGAAAGGAGAAGAAGAAGAAATATAATCAATCTCTTAAATTGTAGTACTAATTTTCTTTTGAATCTCCACCAAAATTATATCTCTTTTTGAATTTTTTATATTTTCATCTCTTCTTGGCTCCAAAATCTGATAAAAAATTGATAATTTTTGACTCATTAAGGTTTATGGGGCCTGGATAGAATTTGGACCATCATATCAGCTTTAAATCAAAGGTTGAGATGAAAAAAGGAAAAATTAACAACATTGGCAAATAAAAACATGACACGTGGCAAAAGTGAAAGACAGTTCCAATTAGTGTGCAAAGCGTGACATGGTTGACTGGTCGTGGTCAGTGTACGCTGAGTCAACACCACGTGGTTCAATATGATTCGTGGATATAGATGACATGGCACCTAGGTTAGAGGAATGGACAAATCATGTGACAACACGTGGCATACCCATTGACCGCACGATGATACTAGAAACAAACGTCGTGTTGATATATGGCATGGCCTTACATCACCCGATACACAAGATGTTGCACGATTGGCCCTCTTTGCTTGTATGACATCCACGTGACATCCCTAGTCAACTATAATGCTTGCGTGACATCTTCTGATTGGTTCTGCACTAAACACTTCATAAAAATCCCAAAAAAATTTCCAAAAATATATTTTCACCCTTTTTTACTAGAAAGTTCAATTTTTAACCCCAATATAATACTTATTAAATAAAATGAACAAATATTAAGTAAAAAAGTGCACCCAAACTTAATTGTTTCATTGTCTTCAAGTAAAGCCAAGTTTGACTAAATAAAATGATATAGATAGTATATTCATAAATATATATCTATTAATACATAAATATGTATTTAAAACTATCCCCTTTAATATTGTACAATTCTAATACAAGGAGATACACATATCCATCAATCAATGTTTCATTGATATAAAGATATGCATGGTTTTTGATGAATTGATTCGTGTGTATGTTGCACATGATATCATCCAATGCATTCATGAAATCAACCTATATGAGCATGCTAATCAATTCAATCTTAAAACAAGCTTTATAAGTCTATTTTTCACATCCATCTTTACTAATATAAATATGCACTTAGTTAAAGTTTAATAAGGACTTTACATGCTTTTAATGTAAGGCTTAGGTAGGGTTGATAAATAAAGACATTTAGGCTTTTTTCACACCTTAGCTTTCTTTTATTCATCATGTAGTTTTTAATTACAATTGAGCTTTTATTTAATATTTTAGTGCATCATCTCATATCATTTTTTTCATATTCTTTTTTTTTGTAACTTCAGAACACTCCCAAACTTATTTTCAATTTTGTTTTCTTTTTTTTTAGAGGGATAATTGTGTTGTGATTTTTTTTATAGAATATCTTACATTTCACCTTACTCTATAACATTGCATCTGATTGCATTTTTTTCCTTTTCGTACAAGCTAAAGGTGTAAGAGTCAAGATAATGCTTATTGGTTAGGCATAAAATGTGACTTAAAGATATAAAATGTTATTTGTTATGCTCAAATGAATGACTATAGATATTAATAATGGTTAGCTTCAAAGATTCAATCGATTTAAATAAAACATAAATCATTTCTTTTGTTAAGTACTATTTAGAATTTTGGCTCAAGGTATGATCAAATAGATTCTAAAACATGGTAGATCTCATCAACTCGTATAATTTAACACAAATTTTCTCTCAATGAGAACACTAAAATCAATCATGAAAATGTACATAAAAATTTGAATCAACCAATCAAAACTAGCAAGCATATCACAAAATTAATGTAAGTATTTTAACGAGTATGCTACATTCCTTATCCTAGTGATGATAACCTATTTTTATTATTGAGTTCACATTTCATATCAAGCATATATGCATTTGGTTTCCATATATTTATCAATTTTTATGCAAATCATGGTTAAAAACATCCTAAAAATAAAAAAATTCTAAAAATTGAAAATACGTACTAAATACTATAGAGAATGAAGTTCCCTCCCCTAAAATTAAAATGCATATTGTCCCTAATGTGCATATATAAATATGAAAAAATAAAAGGAAATAAAACTCTCATAATCTTGGCACACCACATCTATCTTTGAAAGTGCTCATTCCTATTGCGACATTGCTCTACACATTCATTCACCTACAAAAAATAACAATAAAAATATATGTAAAATAACGTTGGGTTGATTTTTAACCAATGTCACATTTAACATCCTTGTTTAGACAGCCGTATCAAGTCCTACGATACATTCTTATGTGTCTATTTACTAGTAAGTTTGCTTGGAAATAGTTTGAGTCTTGATTTGTTCAATAATACTTTATATTCTAGTTTAAAAATACGGCTCTCAATTATCTTACAATGCCATATTTTTGTTTTCCTTTTGTACTTTTTGGCATTCTTATAAGCACTATACCATAGCTAATCTAATTTATGTATTTCTAGCATCTTTTTCATCTCTATATTGGATTTTTATGCTTGCCCATTTGATTAGGGATGGTAGGATAAAGGTGTGAGGTATAAACTCGGTAGCCCTTTAATAGATGGTTTAAGCTTAGATCCTCTCTCAAAAATCTCTATAGCCACATTAGGTAAACACATGGAAGAGTAACCTTCTAATAGTTCACACAATCAGCAATATCAATCATAGATTCCACATTTTCAAATTTAACACAGATTGAGTTGTTTCTGTGTCAGTTTACTTCATTGTTCATAGCATTATATGTAACAGTCTTAAGTGTGGGCAACTCAACATATTCTTTTAAGTTATCTTCTATCTTAATGAATTCACTAGCATTATCAATATTAGGCGGTTTAGATGCTTTAAAAACTTTAAATGTTACTTATTCATCATGCACTCTAATTGTAAGCTTACCTTTTTGTACATCAATGAGTACTCTTACAGTTTCTAAGAATGGATGACAAAGTATGATAGAAATGTTAAGGCCCTCTTACATGTCTAGTATAATGAAATCCATCAGAAATATTAACTTGTCTACTTTTACTAGCACATCTTCCACCATACCCCAAGGTCGCTTAATTGATCTATTTTCCATTTGTAATGCTATCGAAGTGGGTTTGGCTTTGCCAAATCCCAATCTTTCTAAGACCAATAATGGCATAAGGTTAATTATTGAACCTAAATCATATAACACTTTTCCAAAATAGGTGTTCCCAATAGTGCAAGGGATGTTAAAACTACTAAAATCTTTCAATTTTTGGAGTAGTTTTCTAGCAAGGATGGCACTACAACCTTCAGTCAAGGTTACTGTTTCATTATCTCCAAGCCTCATTTTATTATATAGAATGTCTTTTAGAAATTTGGCATAAGAAGGTGTTTGTTCAAGTACATTTACAAATGGTATATTTATGTACAACTTCTTGAAGGCATCCAAAATTTTTGAAAGCTGTGTATCTAACTTTTACTTTTACGGTCTTTGTGGGAAAGGAATAATGGGTTTGTAGAGCTTTCTCTTTTTTGGATGAATTATTTCCTTTCTATTGCTCTCTTTATCCATTGATTCTTGGCTCTCTTTATTCACTAATTCCTTCTCATCCTTGTTAATTTCCCGTTCCTCGGATTTTTGAGTCTCATGTTCCACTTTATCCTTTTGAGTCCCATGTTCCTCTTCTAGAGTTTTACCACTCCTTAAAGATATGCCATTGAAATTCTCTTTATCTTATCTTCTTGGTTTTATAATTGTGTCACTTCAAAGGTTAGATTAAGACCTTTGGCTCATGGCTTGGGTGAGTTACCCCATTTGGGTTTCTAAATTTTGAATTGAAACCTCTTGAGTAGACACTTTTGTATTTTTTCACTAGATGAAGTCTTTCATCATCCCCTTTAAAGCATTGGTATTGTCCCTCTATGTGGTTTCTTATCTAAGGCTTATGATTGTTGCAGTTGTTAAAAAAACTAGGTGATGGAAATGATTGACGTTTGAATTGATTATCACCTTGATTTTTGTTATTCCAAGTGAAATTTGGATGTTGTCTCAATCATGGGTTATTTGTGTTTAAGTATGAATTATTTTTTTAGTTCACATTACTCATCGTGATTGTGATTAAAATAACAAATACGCTTTCTATTTCAATATGCTTTCTGTTTCAATATTGAAAAATCATTTTCATTTTCAAAGTATTAACATAGTTTCAACAAAAAATAACATGTTCTTTTCATGTTTTTTCCCCTGATTTCTAATAAAAAATCAAGTAGAAAATATCATGTGATTTCTAATTTCAGCTAGTATTAACATACATGTTCTTTACTAGCAGAAAATATAATGTGTTATTTAAGCTATAAAATTACATATAATTACGTATGTTTCGATCTGTTTATAATGAAATGGATAATTTTTGTCCTGTTTATATCATAATATGTCCATCTTAATCTAATTAGTATAGATTGGCATGATTTAATTAGTATGCTTTGGGAACTCACAAGACCACATCCAATGTCAAATTTCTATATCTAAGCATGCAAAAATTTGGGATTTGAATTTTAGTATAAATGGACACCCCTACTTCCAACCATATTGTTTATAACTAAGATCATTTAGTTATTTTAGTTTTGAAATGATTTTTGGTTAAGTACAAAAGTTAATATTTTAATATATTAGGAATATGTCCTAATCTATATTCTATATATAGGTGATGATGATTTACATGAGTTTATTGGATATTGAACCTAAAATTCATCCAGAAGAAATGGAAAATCCACCACAGAATTTAAATGACTCATCTTCAAAAAGAGGAATAGAAGTAAGTAATGTTCACTCGGATAACAAATATGATATGAATAAACCAAAAATTTCAGGTCAAAAATATGGATTCATTTTTCATATATTTTACCCTATGATGTGGAAAATCCTAGAGCTACATATCATTTTGTAAAAAAAGTTATGCTGCTCATCCCACAAGGAATGAAACTACTTCAATGATATATCACTTCAAAAATTTATGTAAGAAAATTGCTAAAGAAGTAGTTAAAGGACAAAAGATGTTAAGTTTTCAAACACAAAAAAGGAGAGGATGATACGACAACTCATAAATTAGTTACTATATCATTTGATGCAAAACGTGTTAGAGTTGTTTTGACAAAAATGATTATTATTGATGAATTATCTTTTAGGTTTATTGAGGGTGAGGGATTTAAAGATTTTATATCTAAAAGTTATCCTAAGTTTCATGTGCCATCTTGTCAAACAATTTTTAGGGATGTGTTTCAACTTTATTTAGATGAGAAAAAAGGTTTGAGAAAATTTTTCATAAGTGAAAAGCAAAGAGTTTGTCTTACTAGTGATTGTTGGACTTCAATTCAAAATATTAATTATATTTGTCTAACCACTCATTATATTGACAAAGATTGGAAATTACAAAAGAGAATTATAAAATTTTTTCAAGTTGAGAATCATAAAGGTGATACAATTGGGAGAGTGATAGAACATATTTTGCATGATTGAGGTATATGTAAGGTATTCACCATATCACTTGATAATGCTTCCTCGAATGATATTGTTGTGTCATACTTGAAAAGGAAGCTAAAAAATTGGAATGATGGACTTGTTATGAGTGGTGAGTTCTTTCATGTGCAATGTTGTGCTCACATTTTGAATTTGGTTGTAAGAGAAGGACTTAAAGATCTTCACAATACTATTATGAGTATTCGTTGTGCAGTGAGATATGTTAGATCCTCTTATTTGAGATTAAAAAAATTTAAAATGTGTTATGTTAAGGAAAATATTGAGTCCAAAAGAAGTGTCATGCTAGACGTGTCTACAAGATGGAACTCCACATATCTAATGTTAAAATCTTCTTTAGATTTTCAAAAAGCATTTTATCGTCTCGAAGAAGAAGAAAGAACAAACTTTATTTCTTATTTTCATAAGGAGCGATCGAATGTTGGGCCTCTAACATTAGATGATTGGAAGAATGCTAGTGTTTTTGTCAAGTTTTTGAAGACTTTTTATGACTACATTAGCATTCAGTGTATCTTTATGTACCACATCAAATTTATATTTTACAGAATTACATAACATTCAATCTCAAATACTTACATGGTATGGTTCCGATGATTTGTTGTTGAAAAATTTGGTTGCTAGCATGAAAAACAAATTTGAGAAGTATTAGGGAAATGTAGATAAGACTAATAACATGTTGTATGTTGCATTTGTACTTGATCCAAGGTACAAATTGGAGTATTTAGAATTCCTATTTGAAGAGATTTATGATTTATAAATTATTCAAAAATTGAGAGATAATGTCAAAAATACTTTTATGAATATGTTCAAAGTTTACTATATGTTAGTGCATGGAAAGGATTTTCAATCTAATGTGACTCAATCACAAGATGTAATAGGAAGGATTCCTTCATCTCATGAAGCAAGAAATTGAAATTTCTTAAACGCTTAGAATAGAAAAATAGTTTAGAGTTGAAAATTGAGGTTGAGAAATATTTGAACACCTCATGTGAAAATGTCATGTTGGATAAGTTTGATATATTGAAATGGTAGAAGAAAAATTCTTTTAGTTTTCCTATCATCTCTCTCATTGCACATGATGTGTTAGCAGTTCAAGTTTCAATTGTTGCATCAGAATCAACTTTTAACATATGAGGGCACATTCTTGATCCATTTAGAAGTTCTTTGAATTCTAAAATGGTAGAGGCATTAATTTGTAGTCAGAATTGGTTTCGTTCCTTTATTAATGACTATGTCGCCTTATCAAAATACAATGATGACCTAGAGATTTATGAAGATGTTGATTTAGGTAATTGCAAGAATTAAAAATTATTTCTAATTTTATTTTTTAAATATTATTATCTAATGATATATGATTTTATTTTATTGTAGATTTCATTAAAGATACTACATTGATCATTGATGATTAATATTGGGTAAGAATTCTGTGTAAATGAGATATTAAGACTCCATTTCTTTATGTCTAATATGTTTTACTTTTGGATTTCAATAATAGTTTATGTATTTATTTATGTATTTATGTATTTAACAATAATATCTATATATGTATGATAATTGATGAGCATCACATTTGACTTTATCCCATTAGATTATATCATATTAAACTATATCGTATTTATGTATTATTAACCATTTCAAACCGTTCCAAACCGTTAATCAAACCAGACCAAATTGTTCAATTACAACATTTTGGATAGCCAAACGGTCCGATCCGATTTAAGCATTATGAACGGTTCAGCTTGGTTAATTTTTGTTTACTCAAAATCAGACTGGACTGGACCGCGGACACCCCTACTCACAAGTCAATACTCTTAAAAACTTTGAATCTTATGAGTTCAAACACTCATACTAGTATATATGAGAAAGAGTTTATGTATAGAAATGAACTAATATGTTCGCATATGTATAAAGAAGAAAGACTCAAAGTGTTATTTTAATGTTGATCTCATGAAAGGAATCAAATATATAAATTATAAAGATATCATATATAAAAATTATTTTCATGCATCAATCAAACTTATTAAACAAAAATTTCAAGATATATGCCTTTTAGAAGTGTGAGAAAAATAAATGCAATGACTTCTACGGATTTACTTCCTATAACTTTATTTTGTAATTAGCCTTTACTCACAACTTTGTAGGCTATGTGGGTTATAGTATATAGATTATACTATATATTCTTTATCTTTCTATTTTTTAAGGGATTTTTCAATATTTTTTAGAGAGTGAACTCATGTACAAATTGTACATTTTTGTAGGATTTTGGTGAGTGGTTAATTTTGTGGTTTTTCTGTTTGATTTTGGTTTAGCTAACCCCAGATATGTCTCTTCTTTTTGGTAGCAGTCATGCATGAATGAGATAAAAACATATACTATCAATTTCTACTTAAATCATTTAATATAAGCAAAAATAATAATAAAAATATACGAAACTCTATTAAGATGAAAAAAATTCATACATTCAATGCTAATACCTATAGAGATCATCTAAAAATTTGAAAAAATAAGAAATATATTTGGAGTAGAAAAATTATATTTCACTCATAATGAAGAAAATTATGCTCAAATTATATCTCACAAGGGTAATCTTCACTATTTGATTCCTAAATACCGATTTTAGGTTTAATATAATTTTCACATCTTATCAAAAAATATTAGTTATGATAAAAACTAACTAATTACCAAAAATATACTCCATGATATGTTTTCAAAAATTAATCTAACTGTGTAAAAAACTTAACTATTTTCTTAAATTTGATTTATAGAAATGATAAGTTTTTGTGAGAAAGTTTTTAAAACTAATTCTAAAATTCTAAAAATTACTAAATCACACAAAGAAAATAAAATCAAACACAATGAAACTGAAAATGTAAACATAAATATTTTTATATACATATTTTTTTATTTTTTTAAATTGTTAAATTTTTTGAAATGAATCATTATAACTTCTCACCACTTCCAACCTAGAACTTATATTGTCTGTAATGTAACAATTATAAATTAAAGATAAAGAGAACATAAGAAAAATTACCTATTTTTTAGAATGTGTAAGTAGTGATGAAGAAATACAGGTGTATCCGTCATGTTAATCATTAAAGTTCACACAAACAAATCATTGTGAACTTCTAACATTTCAACAAATATTTTTTGTTTTAACAATTCTAAAATTATTCACATTCCATTAAACTAAAATAAATAAAAGAAAATTACATAAAATGATGGGTTGCCTCCCATCCAGCTTTTAATGTAACGTCTTAGCAAGACGTAAATTATGAGATTTTATTTTAAGTAAACTCAATGTTCCCATATCATTGAGTCATCATTGAGTCAATCAAACCTATAGGTAAGACAATATTGTCTACCTATACTTTTTCAATTATGCCCTATGGATTTTCAAAATTTTCTTTGCTTAAAACTAGGAACATGATTGTAGGTTTTAGATAACCCACGTCTAGGTCCAGGTCAAATAGCTATGGCATCAAAACAAAGTTTTATCTAGATCTAACAAAGCAACTATCTCCTCTTTTTTTCCACATATTATGATTTAAAAACTTTAAAATTTTAGAGATAACTTCAGAATTTTTTATCATAATCTCTAAGTTAAATAATATAATTAGTATTAACTAGGAGTGCTCCCAGAAAAGAACGGTGAGATAAAATCTCCTTAAAAACTATCATCCTAAACAGAGCAACATTCTTAGAAAAGACTAGTGACACACAGATTTTCAAGAATTAGTTTCATGGACAGAGCTCTCTTATATCTTTACTTTTCATAATATTAAAATCTAAATTAATTAAGTTAATAAAGTAAGTTAATAAAGTAAGTTGAAGTTAAAAATCCAAGTTAATTAAGTTTATAAATTATTTTTTTTAATTTTGAAATTTGATTTTTTTTTAATTTGAAATTTGAAATTTGATTTTTTTACTATTCACAAATAGCAACAGTTTTTTTACCTCAAAATAAAAAAAATCACAATTATTTACAACATAATTTTTTTTTAAATTTTGATAAATAATTTAAAAATGGTATTCATTCATTGACAACGGTGCCAAAAACTTGATGAGCAGAACTGGCATCATTGATCGTGCAAATATTTTGATTTTATATTTGTAAAACTCTTGTAACTGCACGAAACATTTTATAGAAAATGATAAGTATATTCCTAAGGTCGATCTAAAGAAGAAATATATGTGTTTTTTAATTTATTATTCAAACTTTTAAAAAATAAATTCAATCCTAAATATTCTGTCAAGATATTTTGGGTTTTTGTGTTTTCCTAATCTAATAACATAAAAATAAACATTTATGCAAATTTTTATCATTTATAATAGTAGAGTATTTATGGATATAATAACTAAGTTAATTATGTTTGCTCATATTATTTAGGTTATTAAAGATATAAATTGATATTTATTGATTCTTTTTTTTATATGAATACCACATTTGATAGGGTTAGATATTCTTTATTAATTAAACAAATCAATTAACACTTATTGGTAGAGTCGATAACCAATTTAGTTAATTAAATTAATTCATTTTTTCTAAGAGATTGAAAATGAACCATTTAAATGCCACCTTTGGTGGGGTTAGACAGTTTAAACTTTATTCAAAGTATTCAAATTAAACCTAAGAATCTAATTATCCGAATACTAACTTTCAAATTTTAAAACCATTACTGAAAATATGTTATCAATATATTTTCGAATAATAGTTCTTATAAAAACTTTTGAAATAGAGTTTTACTTTAACTACCGGACGATTGTACTAACAAATAAAAGAGAACTACTCTAAATTAGACCACTAAACCTTAAAATCTAATTTTTAGATTTAAGTTTGTAATGAAAAATAATATATTTCTCTCTAACATTCTTAATATAAAATCTTGAATAAAAGAAAATCAATCTATTTTATAGAGATTTTTACCTATTTAATATTTTATAAGCATAATAACGTTATTATTATATCATGTTTACAAATAGTCAATCATGTCAAATTTAATCATAAATAAATTAAATATAACATATAAGAATAATACATAAAAATAATTGTAAAGAATAAGAATCCTTACAGAACATTGATGTTAATTCCATTTTTGGAAAACCTCTAAACGGATTTTCATTTTTGTTTATTGAATCAAAAAGTTAGAAATTTACAAAAACATAGCTAGTTCTTCTTAAAAAGAGAAGAACTTTAAAAAATAAAAACTAAGAAACTAAGAAAACTAGAGAAAGAAAGAGTTAAAAAGATGTTTTTGAGTTGTGTTTTGTGTAATGGGAGAGATAGGGTATTTATATGTGAGGAAAAGGGTAAAAAGGTGAGAAAAATGATAAAAATACGTAATGGATGGACGTTGACATAAGTGTTGATGTAGAATGGATGGGCGCTGATGTAAGTGCTGATGCAAGCAAGGGTACATGTGAATTCGGCATGATGCGGCGGGGTTGGGGGTAGATACACACGTGAGTTCGGCGTTGTTCAGGCAGATGCATGCACGAGTTTGACATTGTGTGGGCGGATGTTTGGTGTGGTTTGGCACAACTGTGCGCTTATCTAGGCATTGTGTGGTGCAGATGGGCAACTACGAGCAGGATTTCTGCCTTTTTGACATTTTTGACCATTTTGACACAGTTTGTGCAATTTTTCCATATTTTTGGCTTTTTCTCATTTATTTTCTCAATATATTTGTGATGTATTACCTCTAGTATTTTTCTTAGACTTTTTAAGTTATTATTTTGAAGCGAAAATATCTAAAAAACAATAAAAATACTCGTGATTTTAAAAAGACAAATTTATATGAAAATATGGTAAAATCATATAAATATAAATCTTTTTAATCAATTAAAGTAAATTAAATCATGATAATTTTAGTGATTTTTAAGCACTCATCAATACTCCTAAATCTTAGACCTAATTTATACTCGCTGGCTAGTTTTGAGCCCTCAACAGATTCACCAAAGATGACACTTGGGTTGTAAGTACTATGATATCATTTACCTCATGCATTCCGACTACTCTTCTTATGGCTATCACTCTATCTATTGGCCATTGATAATTATTATCAACCATTTTCTCAAGTAACTTATAAACTTGATTATAATATTTGGCTAGGAATGCTCAATTAGCTGATGCATAATTAATGGTTTTTATTTGAGCATTGAGATCATTGTAGAAAGTCTCCATTTGGATACAATGAGATATCATGGTGTGTGGACACTTCCTTAGCAATTCTTTGAATCTTTTCCATGTTTCATATAAAGATTCCCCTTCATATTGTTGGTAGAAGGTGATGTCATTTTTAGGCTTGATATTCTTTATTGGTGAGAAATATTTCATTAAGAATTTCTCCACCAAATCATTCTAAGTTATAATGGATTTAGATGACAAAGATTTTAGCCAAGCTCGAGCATGATCTTGCAAAAAGTAAGGGAATAATCTAAGCCTAAATGCCTCTTCGCTCACACCACTAAATTTGAATGAATCTCCAACTTCAATAAACAATATGAGTGTAGATGATCCTCAATTGGTAATCCACTGAATTTTCCAACTGTTTGTAGCATTTGAAATATCATTGGCTTTAGTTCAAACTGATTAACTTGAATGTTTGACCTTGTAATACTTGATTTTAGTCTTTCTAACATAGGTATTGTATATTCATTCATATCTATATCCCTATCATTCATTAAAGGGATCTGGTTGTTCAAATTCAGCTAATTATTATTTATTTCTAATCGATTAACCATTTTTTCACTTGGATGACAACTTGTTGTTTTCTTATTGATTTCAAAATATGCTCGATTTTGAAATCTAAAGGCAAAATTTATCCTTTATTGACTTTACTCATGCAATAGACTTAAATGTATTTTTAATAACACTAAAAGGGATATCAAAATTTAAAATAAATAACCAAATAAGTAAATTAAAATTATAAAAATAAATAAAAAATAACTAAAATAAATAAAGAAAAATAAATAAAGAAAAATAATAAAATTAATTTTCAATGTTTATAATTCACGACAACGGTGTTAAAAGCTTGGTCGAACACGAATTATGTACAATGAATATGCAAGTATACATATCATAACAAGTAGTTTAATGATAAGACAAAAAAATTGATTTTTATTAACCTAATCATACTCTTATATCAATTAAATTTTATAATACTCATTAAGTTCATCAATTATGGATCAAATACATAAGAATCATACATCTCTGCCTAGAAACTATGCATGTTATTTAATCACAAACAATTAAATAATTTTCTTAAATCTATATAATTGTCTCTATAGATCAATTATTGGTCAACCAATTTAATAACATAAAAATTAGATTAAATAATATAATTACATTGAAATCATAATTTTGGTAAAATATTAGATCATCATATGTAAAAAGTTGGTTTCATAAGACATCTAGATTAATAAATTAGTTAGACATAATTTTGTTCATAAAGCTTATTTTTCATAAAAAATGACATAATAATTGATAAAGAAAGGAGAAGGAGAAAAAGAAGAAATGCAATCAATCTTTTAAATTATAGCATTAATCTCCTTTTCAATCTCCATCAAAATTGTATCTTAATTCTTTTAAATGTTTTGTATTTTTCTCTCTTCTTGGCTCCAAAATTTGATAGAAAATTGATAATATTTTGCTCATTAGGGTTTATGGAGTAATTAAGGGGTTAATTTAAGCTTAGATGAAATCTAAATCGTCAGATCAGCTTCAAATCAGAAGCTGAGATGAAGAAAAGGAAAAATTGATAGCAATGGCGAATAGAAATGTGCCACATGATAAGTGAAAGATAGATCGAATTAGCTTATGAAGAATGGCATGGTCGAATGGTCGTGGCTAGTGCATGCTGAGTCAGTATCACGTGGTGCGATATAATTCGCGGATGCAAATGGCATGGTGCCCAAGTGGGAAGAATGGACGAATTGTGTGATGACGTGTGGCATACTCGTTGACCGCACGGTAATACTCGGAATGAATGTCATGTTGACACATGGCGTGGCTGTGCGTCAACTTGTACATGCGGCATTGCACAATTGGCCTTTTTTTCTTGCATGGCATCCACGTGACGTGCCTAGTCAACTCCTATGCTTTTTTGTTGTACCTGTTGAGTATTTTTGATTGTTTATAAAGCTTATTTTTAACCCAAAAAATAATACTTATTGAATAAATTAAGCAAATATTATGCAAAAGTACACTGATAATTATATTTTCATAACGTCATTAGGATGCAAAGATGGCATTTGAAGAGGCAACCAACCTCATAGCTTACATTGAATAAAATGTAGGGAACTACACCCTTATCGATCTTTACTCCAATTTGTAATTATTACCAACATTTAGAATTGGGAAGTTAATCTTACAACTCATAGGGCTACGATCAAGAGAGAAATCTTTCTACATGACAAACATATGCAACACATCACTACCATCATCCACAACCACCTTAACAAGAGGAGGAGCCAACCCATATGAATGATTTCAACTTTTGTATGTGTTGGGTTTTCCTCTTGATTTGGAGGAGCCCAAAGGAAGCCCATGTGGCTTAAAAGCCCATGGAGTAAGAAGGGCAATTGTGTCATTTCATTGCTTTAATTAATAAACCCATTTAGGGTTTGTTGTGTGAGTTTTCTGCAGAGAATTGCAGAATTGCAGAATTGTAGCAGCAAAGGCAGAAAAGAGAGCAGTTTTTCCCTCTCCAGCCAGTCTTCATCAAGTGCTCCGATCGAAGGTCGTTTGTGGTCCGATTAAGCTGAAATTTTGCAGGCAGGTTCACGACTCAAGACTCTTTAATCTGTGCGGTGGGATTTGGATTTGGCTCACCGGTTTGAGAAATTCTGAGCAGTGAACAGTGACTACGAATTGGGTTAGATTTCTCCATTTTCTTGAAATAATTGTTAGTTTCCAAGAAGTGTATTCTTGATGATGTTGTTGATTGTTTGCCTCTAGTTTTACCTAGAGAGAAATGTTGTACAATTGTTTCTTGATAGTGGAAGTTTTGGAGAGGAGTGCCGTGGTTGTTTCCTTCCTACACCGGGAAGGTTTTTCCACGTAAATTGGTTGTGTTGATTTTGTGCATGTTTGATTTTAAGCTCTATTTATTTGTTTCCTAAAAGATTCACACAAAGAAGGAGAATAGGTTTAATTCCGCTGTTTAGAGCTTGATTAAGTTCGAATTGAAATTGTGATTCTCCTAACAAAGTGGTATCAGAGCTGTGGTTATTATTGTGGAATTTCTTGTGTTGAATAATGGAAGCAAATTTAAGTAGAATGATTACTTTGAATGGTTCTAATTATCATACTTGGAAAGGAAAAATGGAAGATCTCCTTTATGTCAAACAATTTCATTTACCGGTGTTTGCCTCTGAAAAGCCAGAAAAGTTATCTGAAGAAGAATGGACTTTGTTACATCGACAAGTCTGTGGGTATATAAGGCAGTGGGTAGATGATAATGTTTTGAATCATATTAGTGGAGAAATACATGCACGGTCACTATGGAATAAACTTGAAGAGTTGTATGCTCGGAAAACAGGAAATAATAAAATGTTTCTTATAAAACAGTTGATGGCTTTAAGGTACCAAGATGGAACTCCGTTGACAGATCACTTGAATACGTTCCAAGGAATAATCAATCAGTTAGCTGGAATGGGTATCAAGTTTGATGATGAGATTCAGGGGTTGTGTTTATTGGGTACGTTGCCGGACTCTTGGGAAACATTTAGAATGTCATTAAGTAACTCAGCTCCAAATGGTGTAATCAATATGGATCTGGCTAAGAGTAGTGTTCTGAATGAAGAAATGAGAAGAAAGTCACATGGGTCTTCTCAGCAGTCAGAGATTTTGGTTACAGAAAGAAGAGGGAGGAGTAAAAGCAGAGGTTTCAAGAGCAAAGAAAAAGGAAGAAGCAAGTCCAACAGGTTTTCTAATGTTGAGTGTCATCATTGTGGCATGAAAGGGCACATCAAGAAATATTGTAGACAGTTGAAGCGGGATAACAAGAATAAAGACAAAGAACAAGAGGGTGATGTTGGCAAGGAAAATGATCGAGTTGCCACCGCTAGTTCAGAAGACTTTCTCGTTGTTTATAATGAAGATGTTGTCAATGTTGCATGTCACGAGATCAGTTGGGTTATTGATAGTGGAGCCTCCATTCATGCTACGTCTCGAGAGGACTTCTTTACATCCTATACAGCAGGTGACTTTGGGACAGTGAAGTTGGGTAATGATGGCTTGGTTAAAGTCATTGGTATTGGAGATGTGTGTTTGGAGATGAATAATGGCACGAGACTACTTCTTAGAGGGGTAAAGCATATTCCTGAAATTCGTTTGAACTTGATCTCTGCAGGTAAACTTGATGATGAAGGATATTGCAACACCTTTAGTAATGGTCAATGGAAACTTACTAAGGGTGCTATGGTTGTTGCTCGTGGGAACAAGCATTCCAGTTTGTATATACTGCAGGGGAGACTCTTTAAAGGCGTTATTAATGCTGTGACAGATGAGCTCACATCAGAGTTGTGGCATAAGAGACTTGCTCACATGAGTGAGAAAGGCTTGGCAGTATTGACTAAAAAGAATCTTCTTTCTGGAATGAATGATGTTTGTTTAAGAAGATGTACTCATTGTTTAGCAGGGAAGCAAAATAGAGTTTCTTTCAAGAGTTTCCCTCCTTTAAGAAAACAATACATACTTGATTTGGTACATTCAGATGTATGTGGTCCTATGAAGACAAAAACTTTGGGTGGTGCCAGTTATTTTGTGACCTTCATAGATGATTGTTCAAGAAAGTTATGGGTGTACACTTTGAAGAGCAAAGATCAAGTATTAGATGTGTTTAAACAGTTTCAAGCCTTAGTGGAGAGACAGACTGGGAAGAAATTGCGGTGCATCGTAACGTATAATAGGGGAGAGTATTCAGGTCCTTTTGATGAGTACTGTAGGCATCAGGGCATTCGACATCAAAAGACACCTCCCAAGACTCCTCAGTTAAATGGGTTGGCTGAGAGAATGAACAGGACATTGGTTGAAAGAGTAAGATGTCTTCTTTCGCAGGCTCAGTTGCCAAGATCTTTACGGGGTGAGGCTTTGAATACGCTTGTACATGTTCTTAATCTCACACCATGTGTTCCTCTTGATTGATGTACCAAACGAGTTTGAACCGCAAAGATGTTTCTTATGATCATCTTCGCGTTTTTGGTTGTAAGGCATTTGTGCATATACCAAAAGATGAGAGATCTAAGCTCGATGTGAAGACACGACAGTGTATCTTTGTTGGTTATGGTCTGGATGAATTTGGCTACAGATTTTATGATCCAGTTGAGAAGAAACTGGTAAGGAGTCGTGATGTTGTGTTTATAGAAGATCAAACTATACAAGATGTTGAGAAGATAGAAAAAGGAGTCCATCAGTATAGCGATGATTTGATTGACCTAGATCCGGTTCCTTTATCAGTACAGATGGAACAAAATGTTCAAGATGACCAACAGGGTTTAGATGATGTAGATATGCAAGTTGAAACAGATCACCAGACTACTGATCAGTTGCCAGAACCAGAAATTCCACCCAGGAGGTCTACCAGAGACCGACGTCCTTCCACACGGTATGATACAGATGAGTATGTGTTATTGACAGATGAGGGAGAACCTCAATGTTATGCAGAAGCAATGGAAGATGGAAACAGAGCACATTGGGTTGGTGCTATGGAAGATGAGATGCAGTCACTGTATGACAATCACACGTTTGAGCTGGTAAAGTTGCCTAAGGGTAAGAGAGCTTTGAAGAACAAGTGGGTCTACAGGGTGAAGCAAGAAGAACACAATTCACAACCACGATACAAAGCTAGATTGGTCGTCAAGGGATTTAGTCAGAGAAAAGGTATTGACTTTGATGATATTTTCTCTCCTGTTGTGAAGATGTCTTCCATACGTGTTGTTCTAGGTCTAGCAGAAGCTTGGATTTAGAAATTGAGCAAATGGATGTGAAAACTGCCTTTCTTCATGGTGAGTTGGAGGAAGAGATTTATATGGAGCAGCCAGAGGGTTTTGAGGTTAAAGGAAAAGAGGATTACGTATGTCGGTTAAAGAAAAGCCTATACGGGTTGAAGCAAGCACCTAGACAATGGTATAAGAAGTTTGAGTCAGTTATGGGGGAGCATGGTTACAAGAAGACTACTTCTGATCATTGTGTTTTTGTGCAGAAATTCTCTGATGATGACTTTATCATTTTATTGCTCTATGTTGATGACATGTTGATTGTTGGCAAAAATTCTTCAAGGATTGATAATTTGAAGAAGCAGTTGAGTAAGTCCTTTGCCATGAAGGACTTGGGGCCAGCAAAACAAATTCTTGGTATTCGAATTTGTCGAGACAAGAAAAGAAAGAAGTTGTACATGTCACAGGAACGGTACATCAATAAGGTACTTGAAAGGTTTCATATGGATAAAGCTAAAGTGGTTTCTTCTCCTTTATCTAATCACTTTAAGTTGAGATCGAGTCAAGGCCCTTCAACAGATAAAGAGAAGGAAGATATGGAAAAGGTTCCATATGCCTTAGCAGTAGGAAGCTTAATGTATGCAATGGTGTGTACGAGGCCAGACATAGCTCATGCAGTTGGAGTTGTTAGTCGTTTTCTTTCGAATCCGGGAAGAGAACATTGGGATGCAGTAAAGTGGATTATGAGATATCTTCGAGGTACTTCCAAGTTGACACTTAGCTTTGGAAGTGGAAAACCAGTGTTAGTTGGATACACTGATTCAGATTTGGCAAGAGATGAAGATTCTCGTAAGTCTACTTCAGGTTATCTAATTACTTTCTCTGGTGGAGCAGTTTCTTGGCAGTCAAGATTGCAAAAGTGTGTTGCACTTTCTACAGCAGAGGCGGAGTTTATTGCAGCAACGGAAGCCTGTAAGGAGTTGTTGTGGATGAAACAGTTCTTGAGGGAACTTGGTTTCAAGCAGCAGAAATATGTGTTATTCTGCGATAATCAGAGTTCTATTCACCTAGCGAAGAACTCGGCATTTCACTCAAGATCAAAGCATATTGATGTGAGGTATCATTGGATAAGGGATACTCTTAACAATAAGTTGCTTGAACTTGAGAAAATCCATACTGATGAGAATGGATCTGACATGCTGACAAAAGCAGTGTCAAGAGAAAAACTTGAAGTTTGTTGTTCAATTGCCGGGATGGTGGATCCCTCCATCTAATCGGAAAAGGGGGAGATTTGTTGGGTTTTCCTCTTGATTTGGAGGAGCCCAAAGGAAGCCCATGTGGCTTAAAAGCCCATGGAGTAAGAAGGGCAATTGTGTCATTTCATTGCTTTAATTAATAAACCCATTTAGGGTTTGTTGTGTGAGTTTTCTGCAGAGAATTGCGTAATTGCGATTGTAGCAACAAAGGCAGAAAAGAGAGCAGTTTTTCCCTCTCCAGCCAGTCTTCATCAAGTGCTCCGATCGAAGGTCGTTTGTGGTCCGATTAAGCTGAAATTTTGCAGGCAGGTTCACGACTAAAGACTCTTTAATCTGTGCGGTGGGATTTGGATTTGGCTCACCGGTTTGAGAAATTCTGAGCAGTGAACAGTGACTACGAATTGGGTTAGATTTCTCCATTTTCTTGAAATAATTGTTAGTTTCCAAGAAGTGTATTCTTGATGATGTTGTTGATTGTTTGCCTCTAGTTTTACCTAGAGAGAACTGTTGTACAATTGTTTCTTGATAGTGGAAGTTTTGGAGAGGAGTGCCGTGGTTGTTTCCTTCCTACACCGGGAAGGTTTTTCCACGTAAATTGGTTGTGTTGATTTTGTGCATGTTTGATTTTAAGCTCTATTTATTTGTTTCCTAAAAGATTCACACAAATAAGGAGAATAGGTTTAATTCCGCTGTTTAGAGCTTGATTAAGTTCGAATTGAAATTGTGATTCTCCTAACAGTATGTAGCTTATGCAAACCTCCATAGACAAATGGAAACATAAAGATGCCTATATGGATGACCTTAACTCTTGTGTAGAGCTTACGAAAAGCTTTATAGACAAATGGAAAAATGAAGAACAACAAAACAAGTGGTGAGGATTGATGATAACATGTGTATTATTTTTTCACGTTAAAGTTTTGGTGAATTTACAAAATCTTGTGTTATTTCATTGCAGCCTTACTGTATATATCATTTTATTCCTACGTAAATTTGGTAGTGAGTAATGAATTTTTTTTCCTTCCTAACATTATGCATCATAGTGTAAATGGAAAACACTATACTATGACCAATTCTTTTATTTTGTACTTCCAGTAACGAAGAATAAATATTTCCATATTCAAAACCAAGAAAATCTCTAACAAGAAATAATGGTGACTTAAATAAATCCGAACCTTTTTGCCCTCCTCTTTTTCTCTAAATCCTCTAAGAATTTAATTTATTTTCTACATGGAGGGATCTAATTTTAGGTAGGTTTATTTTTCTTATTTTCCTTTCCTTTTATTAACTATTTTGAATATATATATATGTATGTATATTTTTAAGTAGATTTTACTCTGGGGTGTTTTTATTTAATCTAAGATGCTTATTAGAAACACAAGATATCCAATCAAAAATTTCACAAAATCTCCTGCATTGTCTTGATCCACTTGGCTACATCGTCTCCTAAATATTGAGAGATTTATTGCTTTGAATTGAGATAATGAAAAAATATTTCACTTTTTAGCTGAAATTATAAGGAATTCTTGAATACGAACCACAATGTCAAGGTTTCGAATCCCTCTTTACTCACAACCAACCAAAAAGAGAAGGATCTTTCTCTTTGAGGGTACCTTGGCTTGTAGGTTTTGATACAAGAGACTTCAATTGTTTGAAATAAATTTCTATATCTGCATACTAAGCTCTAAAAAAATACCCTTATTCGTAACATCTTTTTTGATAAAGATGTTGAGGTTTGATTTTACTAAGTACGAATTTCTTATATATTTCGACATAAAAAAAGATAAATGATTCAAAACTTATAGAAAAAGAGAAAAAATATTTTAGAAGATCCAATAACATATGAGTAATAGTAAGTATTGTAAATCATTCTTATGTGTTTTTATTAATCAATATATTCATTTAGATCCGTTCTATCTAATATCATAAAAATTAGAATATAATATAAAAAATTTATTTTTTCCCAAGAACCAATATATTAGATGAAATAACTAAACAATCAGTCGAAACATTAGAATAAAATGAAATGTGAAAGTTCATGCTTTTCGCCGTGTGTTCAAAAAAGCTTTTAATTTTGTTCTAACAATTTTAAATATTAATATATTTATATTAATAATTTTTAATATAAATTATACAGTTTTATCTTTAATTAATAAAATTTTATTTTAAATAAAAAAGTAACTAAGAAACGGAAGAAAAAATTGCTTCAACACAAATAAAAGTGAATCCATCATAATATTGCTAATAATTGACACTATCAACCATGTGCTATGCAAGATTTGTCCTCGTTTGTTCTTATTCAATTACATGTTTGCCTACAGTTTATTCATTAATTTCTTTGTCTCATTCTTTTCAAGCTTTCTTCTTTTCAATAGTACTCCTGTCTTGATAGCTTGCTTTTCTTCTATTAAAAAAAATAATAATAAAGAGGTATTCAAATTTTTGTCAACATATATAATTATATTATATTTTTTTATTTACTAAAAATATCTAAAATTTTATAATATTTACACATGTTTTTTTATTTTTATTATTAAATTTTACCATATAAATTAATTAATGTTAATTAATTGATACGATAAAACTTAATCACAATAAATAAATTATGTATAAATAGAATAAAAATGTGAGTAATTTTGTGTAGAGAAAAAAAAGTTCAATCACGTTTATATAAAATTGATCAAAGTTTGGATATTTTGAAAACTATTTTAGCAAAAAAAGAAAAGGAAAAAAAAACTCAAAGGCTTAAAAGGGTTGAAACAAATTATATTAAAACTTATATACAAATATGAATATATACAAGAGAGTACATAATATATATATATAAATACTCAATATTTGGAGGAATATATGGTTCTACCTTCCTTCATAAATATTGATAGATAAATGTGGCCCTACTAGCAATGTGTTCCTACTAGTACCCGCATGCTCCAATTGGAGTATACCTCATTAGTTATTACCTTTACTTTTACTTGGTAGAAAATTTAAACGCAATTAAAGTTCACCAACCTTTTCTTATCTTGGTGCCTTCGTTTTTTTATATGCTATGTTCTAAAAGTTCTATAATCTGATCATGAGATGTTCACGTACTTAATAAAAGCCAAACGTTACTATGAGTGCTAAGGCATATGAAATAAGGAGAGAATATATACAAGAACTTGTTTTGTAACCATTTTGCTTTTTAATTTTTTATTAAATTTTGAAAAAAAAATTTAATAAAAAGTTTTTAGCTACAAATTTGAAAATTTAGAAATTTTTAGTTACCTCGTTGACCAATCTCAACCAAGACTTGCTAGCCATGCAAAACCTTTACAAGAACGTCGATCAAGCTTTGTAATGCATGTCAGGTAGCCCTCGTTGCCCTAGGCCTTAGCAAGAACATAAAGAAATGCATTTTTAACAAAAGAAAACTCCTCAATTTTCAACTAGATAATATGCCAACATACAAAGCAAACATACAAATGTCTCCTAAGTGTGTGTTGTACTAAGTTATCAATAATTAACCTTACAAAGGGACCGATAAATACATCAAATAAAATACAGACTTCATATTTTGCACATAATATTGCCTACACTAACAACAAGGACTATCATTTCTCCATTTGGCATGCAAAACACTGCATATTTCTAATAAATATATAGCATCTAAACATAGTAAATTCATGCAAGATGTACCTAATGAAGTTTATTTCCTAAAATGAATCCTGGCGCACAACCAAGACACTCCTAATACACTAAGTCCAATATACCTATGTTGTTGTGCTCCATTCATCTTGATGGTCCCCTCTATGCTCCAAGTCTATATCATCTAGTGAACTAAGCTCTAATCACCAAGTATGTATCTACACTTATATACATAAAACAACACATATTCATGAAAAGAAATATTCATATAAATAATGTAGTTTATCATAACCATCAGGTCACCCTAGACATGTAAATTATGATAGGCTAAGTACAACCAATCATGCATCACAAAATCAAACTCCCTCTAAACTCATGCATCACTCCCTATAAGTATACACATATCATAAATATAAAGTGCAAACTACACTCACAAATCCATGCAATATACATTATACACATATAAATATATAAACACAAGTTATGCATACTTCTCTTCTTGTTTGATATGAAAAGTCAAACAATTCACGTAAACAAGTATGCAACAAACATATAATTGATAAGTCATAAAATAATGTAGTCAATCCTAAACAATTATGCACTCACATCATACAATCGGATAGTCATAACATATAAACAAACCATCAATGATAAAAGATGAACAACAAAAACAAAGTAAAAAAATGCAACAACTTAATGAATGCACGAACACTATAAGAAATATGCAAACATAAAAAATCTTCTTAATGCAATACATAGTATGGAGCCCTACATCTCTATGTACTATGGGAGGACATAAAGAACTTTACAATTCACACGAATCATATCAGTAGGATGGGCGATCAAGCACCAACACAACATAAACATGTTAGCAAACTTAGAAGATGAAATTGACTACGAATCCAACTATCTTCAAAGTTGACACATTTTTAGTGACTGAGCTATCTTCCTCTAATGACAATTGAGAGATTCTAACTTGCACCCACACTTCATACTATGCATACATGACATGATAACCACACATGCATATGTCATGCAAGTAATATAGTGTATTTTAAATACAAATATCAATCATATACATAGTTTAATTGCCATATAACTCACTACTAATTTGAATATTACTAGTACTATTTGGATAATGAAAAAATAAATTTCAAAAACTATTGAAGTAATAGCTAAAATTATTAAATTGATAAGTAGACAAATATTAGAGAAAGTTCTAGGAAGTTTAATCTTCCAATTTCCCACACATGGGGAAGACTAAAAATTCCCCACATAATTGTCATAAAAATTATAAGATCAATTGAATCTAAATTAGGAGGCATTCTTGTCTCAAGTAAACTATGTACTATATAGTTATCAATTGGATTACACTCTCATGTCAATCATATTGCATACTATTCATTAAGTTTATAATTATTGATCTCACACATAATAATCATACATCTATGATTAGAGACTATTTTAATTATAAAAAAATAATTAAATAATTCTTTCAAGTATACCTAATTATCATTATAGACTAATTATTGGCCAAACAAATAATAACATGATAATAAAATTAAATAATATGATCTAAATAACAATCATATTGGGTTCAAAAGAATTAATAAATTCACATAATAAAAAATTGGGTTTATAAGACCTTTAGAAAATAAAATATAACCTCTACATATTTTGATCAAGTTCATAATTATTATAATCAATTTTTTGGCTTGTACTAACTCAGTGTTACATCTCCTTTAATCTTCTTACTTAGCATGCTTTGATGTGTTTTTCTTTTCTTTGCTTTGAATATTGTCTTAGCTATGCGTGTGTGAATTGTGGCCTCTCAAATTGGTTTAAGTAGGTTAAAAAAACTTAATTTTGTTCATCAAACACATTTACTTTGATATGACTGTTGAGATTGATAGTTGGATGTAAAAATATAATTGATGTGAAAATATCCGCATTACTTGATCGATCGAGACCCTTGGTTAATCGATCTAAGTATGACATCGTTTCAACTCAAGAGCCCTCAATCGATCAAGCAACCTAGATTGATCGAGACCCTTCTAGATCTATAGACTTTTGATAAATTGTTTTCACCAAGCCTTTTCGATTGAAGATGAAGTTAGATCGATCGAGTAGTACTAAAATGTCCCAAATGACTCATTTTGACTCCGTTTGATGTCAATATACCTACATTAATATATTTAAGCATAATATAGGTCTTTATAACAATACTTATATCAAAATAAGATAAATAATTAGTTTGAAGTGAGTAAATAACCCTATTTTTGTAGAGTTATCAACACACATTAGGAAAGAGAACCTAGTGTACCAAAGAAAATCTGTGTTTTGCATCATAATGGTTTGTTTGGCCATGATACTATAAAATAATTTTTGATTTTTAGAATAGAAAATTAATTTCAAGAATAAAGAATTGGTTGGCCATTATTTCTAGCATTGTTTATAAAAATTGAGTGTTCAAAAAAATAAAAATTTTGTGAGCTGTTTTCAATGTTTTCAAAAATCTTGGAAACATGAGGATAATTTATCGGTGCCTCAACTTCCAAGTGCATCAGTGCATGTAATATTATATAGTTAGTTTGAAAATTTATTTTCCTTTTTTTATTTGTAACTAAAGTAAGTGTTAATTCCTTCATTTGTTTATTTGATATAAGCTAGAGATACACGTTACTTTAAGCTTAGTGTAGGGAGGTCAAGGCTTTTTTTCCCCTTCCCCTTCTCAATTTTACGAACCAATCTTACTAAAGTGGTTTTGAAAAAAATTAAACCTTAATATACCCACGGTCTTCTAAAAAATCAACAGCCAATCAGACCAATGTTGGCTTGAGACAATTAATTTGGTTGTCTTGAACCGATAATCTATTTTCTCAATTTGCTCAAAGTTTGTAACTAATGAAATAGTTAAGCTTAAGGATTGAAAACATAGACAATCATTGATGAATTATCCTTGAGAAATGCTCTAGCAAAGCATAAAAAAAAGGGAGAGAGAGAGAGATAGTTTCTTATGATTGTACAAATTTAAAAGAATAAAATCAATTATTTGGAATGAACAATCAAAGTGTTTAAGTTTGGGGATCATACCATTACTACAATATTGATAAATATCCTCTGTTTTTAATCGTGATCGTAAATCTATGACCACGATTATAAAAATCAAAGCCTAGGTGAGAGAGACCATAAATTGTTACCTAGACCATAGACATATGATCAGCCACACATGAAGTGTGTGCAATGAATGCGCAATTATACGTATCGTAACAAATAATATAATGATAAGAAAATATTATTCCCACGAAGATTATTTTATTAGAAACTAAGTTTTAAAACTAAAAAAATAAAAATCAATTTTTTTGTGTTTTTATATTTTAAAGAAGCAAAATTAAAATAACTAAAAGTAAATAGCAATAATTAATTAAATCACATTTGGTAACTAAGAAGATATATAAGAAAATTTCTAGGAATATTTAATCTCCCAATTTTCTAAACACGTGAATTACTAAAATCTCTCCAATATAATTATCAATTTAATTACATGATTAATTGAATCTAATTTATCATGTATTCCTCTCTCGATTAAACTACACACCATATAGTAATTAATATAATCACATTCTTATGCCAATTAAATTGCATATTGTTCATTAAGTTCATCAATTATGGATCACATGTATAAGAATCATACATATCTGCCTATAAACTATTCATGTTATTTAATCAAGATAAACAATTAAATAATTCTCTCAAATTTATTTACTTGCCTCTATAGATAAATTTATGGCCAAACAATTAATAATATAAAAATCAAATTAAATAATATAATTAAATTATAATTATAATTGGGATAAAATATTAGATCATCACATAATGAAAGTTGGGTTCATAAGATCCCTAGATTAATAAATTAACTACACATAATTTTGTCCATAAAGCTCATATTTTCATAAAGAAAGACATAAAAATTGATAAAGAAAAGAATAGAAGAAGAAATACAATCAATCTCTTGAATTGTATTACTAATTTTTCCTTGAATCTCCACTAAAATTGTATCTCCTTTTAAATTTTTCTATATATTTTTTCTCCTTTTAGCTCCAAAAACTAATCAAAATTATGCTAATGGCGGCTCATTAGAGGCTTAAATATAGCATAGGTGCAATCTAGGCCATTAAATCAACTTCAGATCAAGAGCTAAGATCAAAACAAGTAAAATTAATAGTGCCAACCAATCATAATGTGACACATGACACAAGGAGTTCATTGGGTGAATCATAGCGCGATGCGTGGTAGGAGAGATCATTCCAAGTCAACGCATGCTAAGTCAGCATTATGCGGTGCAACATTATTCATGGTAACGAATGGCATGGCACACGGCTAGAATGGTTGGAATTGTTGGACGAGTAGATTGGCAACATATGGAGTGAAGGTTTGATCGTGCTCTAAACTCGAATTGAACTATGTGCTTACATGTGGCACGTGGTTCGTTGATCCTCACACACGGTGATCTATGATTTCTTGTCCTAGCTTATGTGGAACCCGCTTGGCTTGTCCAGTTAGCTCTTCTACTTGCATGGCAGCTTCTGATTAGTCATGCATTAAAAATCCATAAAAATTTCAAAAATTATATTTTACCCTTTTTCAATAAAAAAATTTATATTTTAATATTTTTAGCCCAAAAATATTATTTATTGAATAAAAGAAGTAAATATTAAGTAAAAAAGTGATCTAATGACTACTTTTATACAATCATCAACATACCATTTAGTCACGGTCTTTAAAAGATCAAGGCTATATACATACCATTTGGTCACGGTCCTTAAAAGAACGAGGCCATAGACATACATTTGTTCTCTGTCTTTAAAAGACTGATGCCATAGACATACAATTTGATCACTGTCTTATTAAAGATCAAGGCCATAGACATATCATTTAGCTTCAATCTTTTTTCATAGACATACATTTGGTCTTGGTCTTTTAGAAGACTAAGGCCAAATGATATGTCTATGGCCTCGATCTTTTATAAGACCGTGACCAAATGATATGTCTATTGTCTCGGGTACACTTAAACTATGACCATATACCTCTCAATTAATCCCATTTTTCAATATAAATTATAATAAAGATATTAATTACAATATTAAAAGTTATATTATATTAAAATTAAGAGTATAATTACATTTGAGAGTTTATACACTAAAACATAATAAAATCCTACTAGATAATTCTAATATTTATAATGATTATGAAGAATAGCCTCTGAATAAGAAGTTAATAATGTCAATAAACATACAACAGAAACTCCTATTCTACGCTAACTCCAAATTTCTCTTCAAGTTCCATCACAATTTTGACCTGAAGCAACATTACATAGTTCAAGTATAAGTAGAAAACCTTGCTCATTAACTTTAAAGCAATTGATCATGAATAGCATAAAGTGGTATGGATGAAGAAAAGGCCAAGAACTTGAAAGTTTCACTTATAGGGATTTGTAGGGATTCTTTCATGTTTTATCTAGAAAATGAAATTAAATTTATAAAATATTCTTTTTCCTATTAGAAAATCCCAATTTCTTTGAATATCATTTATTTCATGTTTGTGCTAACAAAATTTCCAAGTTCAACTCAATTTCATTTCTTTTAGATCGATGCCTAAACTTGAGATCCTTAAAAGCACTCATTAAAGGGGAGAAAAAACAATGTTTAATTTTGAAAACTTCATTAACTAAAAATTATTACATAGGAGACCTGAAGGCGAATTGATCTTAGTCGCACTGCAAATGAAATGGAGTTTCTTCTATTATCAAAAAGTTAAACCAACTTCGTCCTAGTAGCCTTAAATGTTGCCTATTCAACATAGCCAACCATAAAACTTCAGTAAGTCCTTAAATAAAAAGTAATACAAAAAAATATTACTTCAAATTATCAAGATGAATCAATCTTTCCATCAAATAGCTATTTTGAAGCATGTATTTCTTGGCAAGACAAACTACATGGAAAAGTACATAAAATGACTAGTTCTGCTATGAAAGAGATAGCTAGTAAGCAATCAATTATTTCTATAAAAACTTAAAACTTGGTAAATTTGTAATGTCCTACAATACATGAAGATAATACCCAAAAGGTCCTTTTGATCACGGAAACACGAGTATATTGCTACTTGTAATAAACTAAACCACCAATTCCCACGTAGTTTTCATGTTAAAAGTAAATACAACTCTAAAGCTCTATGAAACATTTTATCCATAACTGCAGGCAATAGACAAACTTAGCTAGAAAGTAGATAAATTAAATTTTTGTTTCAAGGGTAAACAAGCGTCAATTGAATAGAAAATGAAAAGGTTTCCTAAACTATCAAAGCTTAGGACAGTTAGAATGTAATTCTTTTTTAGAGGTTTTTAGAGTTAGTTTTCTGTTATGAAGTTTGTTAACAAACTTCCCTCTTTTTCTGTTTTTTTAGTTACTCCTCTGTGTATATAAGAGGAATCTCCTCTTTGTAAATTTGCAATCAATATACAGATCATTTTCTTGCTCTCTTTCATTTCTTGTTTTCTCAACATCTCATAAATCTATCTTGGTATCAGAGCTGCCTGGTTACTCTCTCAAACTTTTCTGGGAGTCTTCTTTTTCTTCATGGAAAAGACAAGCAATCGCAATGCTAACAATGGGGTTGGATCAGATTCCTCTGCACCCAATGGTAGTGCTCACCCGACCAACAATGAAGATCCTATGAGATCTATCATCAACCCCATCAACCAGTTGATCACGATAAAACTTGAAGAAGACAACTTCCTCATATGGAAATTTCAGGTAGAAAACATGATCTTGGGCTATGGTCTTGAGGATTTCATCCATGGAACCTGCAATGTTCCACCTAGAATTCGTGATGGAGAATCAAATCCTACCTTCATTTTCCATCAAAGACAGGACAGATTACTCGTTTCCTGGCTTCTTGCCTCGATCAGCACCAACTATCTTCCTCAACTGATTGGTTGTTCTTCCTCTCAACAAATTTGGGCCACCATAGAACAAATCTTCAGTTCTCAATCCACTGCCAAGGTGATGTTTTACAAAAAGCAGATCCAACTTCTCAAGAAAGACAATTTTTCTATGAGAGATTATATCTTGAAGATGAAATCCTACTTTGACATGCTTGGAGCTGTTAATCATAGTATGATACACACTGATCAGATTCTTGCCCTTCTCAATGGCCTAGGGGATGAGTACGAGTCATAGTTGCCATCATCTGCTCAAGAGAGATCCCTTATACCCTCCAACATGTCAATACGCTTCTTTTGTCTCATGAAGGTCGTATATTACAAAAACACTCCACTGCTAATGATCTTTCTGTGAATCTTGCTAACAATAGGAAAAGCTACAATGGTACTTCATAGAACAACCATCAAGGAGGAAGAGGATACAATGGCTATCGTGGTAGAGGAAAAGGGGGCAGATCAACCATTGGCAGACCTCAATGCCAACTCTGTGGCAAGATTGGACACACAGTCATCAAATGTTACTATCATTTTGATCAAAATTTTCAAAGGAGTGAAGGCAATAACCCCTCAAGTTCTTCCAATCAGAACTACAATTCCACTCAGAACCATGCCAATGTTGCTCACACACAAGAAGAAACCCCTTTTGATCAAGCCCCTACTGAAGCCTTAATTGTTACTACTCGAAACACTATCACTGACAAGAATTGGTATCCTGATTTCGGGGCCACCAATCATGTGACCAATGACATCCAAAACCTGTCATGCGGGATTGACTACAATGGAACTCAGAAAATTCATATGGGAAATGGTAAAGGCCTCTCAATTAAACACATTGGCAAAACTATTATCTCTTCCCCTTTCTACTCTCATTCCTTATCTCTAAATAATATTCTTCATGTACCCTCAATTACTAAAAATATTCTTAGTATCTCTAAGTTCTATCTTGACAATAAAGTTTTCTTTGAATTTCATCCCTTTTTCTATTTTGTCAAAGATCAGGTTACTAAGAAACTTCTACTCAAGGGGACTTTGCATAAAGGACTGTATCGGCTTGACCTCTTGCTGCCTACCAAGACCCCTAGTCCGACCTGCCAACCCTTCTTCCAATCTCTCATATCATAAACCATTCCTTACAAAGAAAAACTCTCTCTTGACCTTTGGCATAGAAGGCTTGGTCATCCTTCTTTTCAAGTTGTTAACAAAATTCTAAATCATTGTAATATCAATTTTTCAGTGAATAAAATGCAACATTACTTCTGTATAGCTTGTCAAATGGGCAAAATCCATAAACTCCCTTTTCCTACTTCTCAAACTACCTATTTTGCACCTTTACAACTTGTGGAAGCTGATATATGGGGCACCTCTTCCATTCTTTCTACCACTAGCCACAAATTCTACATTACCTTTGTAGATGTATTTTCAAGATTCACATGGATTTATTTCCTCAAACGCAAATCTAAAGCTTTAGATTGCTTTATTCATTTCAAAACACAAGTAGAAAATTAGTTGAACACAAAACTCAAGATTTTTCGAAGTGATTAGGGTGGTGAGTTTCGATCTTTTTCAAACTTTCTTGATAAATATGGCATCATTCACAGAGTTTCCTGCCCTCACACCTCTCAACAAAATGGTATTATTGAGAGGAAGCATAGACATGTTGTCGAACTTGGGCTTACCCTCCTTACTCAATCCTTTGTCCCTAAAACTTACTAGCTAGAGGCCCTCTCCACTGCTATTTTTCTTATCAACAGATTGCCATCTACAGTTCTGCAGCAAAAGTCTCCTCTCCAAGTCCTTTTTCAGGTAAAACCCAACTATAAATCACTTTGTGTTTTTGGCTGTCAATGTTTTCCTCATCTAAGACCCTACAATTCCCATAAGTTTGATTTTAGGTCCATTCCCTACACCTTTCTAGGCTATAGCAGTAAACATAAAGGTTGCAAATGTTTAGATAACAATGGAAAAATATATGTTTCAAGACATGTCATCTTCAATGAACATATCTTTCCTTTCCAAAACAATACTTCTTAAACTTCCGAGCCATCCTCTCCTATCATATTTCCTCCACCTATAGTTGCAAGTCATCCACTTCCAACTCTACAGAGTTCTCATTTTTCTGGTCATATATCAGATAATACACCTGAAACAGGTCTTACACCTATTAATCAGGCCTTGTCCTCTCTTTCTATCTCACAAAATAACTTTTCAAACAACTAAAATCAGCCTATTTCTCATTCTAATCCAAACTCAGCCAATGAAGTCTCTAAAACTATCCTTCACAATGTTTTTCCTGAGGTTACTCCCACTAATCACTCTATGGTTACACAATCCAAAAATGGCATATCTAAGAAGAAAGTTTTTTCTGCTAATCTTTCAGATCCTACTTGTATTTCAGTACAGGATGCCCTTCTTCATGACAGGTGGAAGGAAGCCATGCTTGAAGAGTACAATGCACTTCAAAGGAATCGGACCTGGTCTTTGGTTGAACTGCCTCCTAACAAGAAAACCATTGGCTACAGATGGGTATTTAAGGTCAAAGAACACCCAGATGGCTCCATTTCCAAGTACAAGGCAAGACTTGTTGCCAAAGGTTTCCATCAAAAACCTGGTTTTGACTTTGATGAGACATTTTCACCTATTGTTAAGCCAACCACTATCAGAGTTGTCTTCACTATGGCCCTTTCTCATGGTTGGTATTTGAGACAATTAGATGTTAACAACACCTTTCTTAATGGAGATTTGAAGGAAGAGGTCTATATTGCACAACCCCCTGGTTTTGAAACCAAAGAAGCTTCTCACATGGTTTGCAAACTCAGTAAATCCCTTTATTTCTCAAGTTCTCTACCACCTCAACCATTTTTCTTCTTGTCTATGTTGATGACATAATAGTGGTTGGAAGTTAGAAACTTGAACTTGACAACTTCATATCAGTTCTCAATAAACTCTTCTCACTCAAAGATCTTGGAGAATTGAATTACTTCCTTGGTATTGAAGTCCAGTCCACCGATAAAGGTCTCCATTTGTCTCAAAAGAAATACATTTGTGATCTCCTCAAAAGGTCAAAGATGGATCAAGCCAATCCTCTACCTACTCCTATGGTAAGCAGTCTGAAACTCACTGCTATAGATGGTGATCCAGTTCCTAATGTTACTGAATATAGAAGCATTGTTGGAGCTCTTCAGTACATCACCATCACCCGACCTGAGATTGCCTATTGTGTAAATCGTGTGTGCCAATTCATGTAGAAACCTCTTGATCATCACTGGAAAGCAGTAAAGAGGATCCTTAGGTACTTGAAAGGAACTGCTAATGAAGGGATCACCTTGAGGAAAACAAACATTCTATCTCTAATAGGGTACTGTGATGTTGATTGGGGAAATGATTTGGATAATAGAAGATCCACTACTAGTTACTCTATTTTTCTTGGAGATAGTTTAATTTCCTGGTCTTCAAAGAAATAGAATGTAGTTTCCAGGTCAACTACTGAAGTTGAGTATCGCAGCCTAGCCAATGCCACTTCAGAAGTTGTTTGGCTTCAGTCTCTTCTTAGCGAACTCTGAATTGATGTGAAGATTGCTCCTGTTCTTTGGTGTGACAACACAAGCACCATCTCCTTATCTGCTAATCCTATACTACATTCGAGAACCAAACATGTGGAGCTAGACCTTTATTTCGTCAGGGAGAAAGTTATCTCAAAGCAACTTCTTGTTCAGCATGTTCCTTCTGCTGATCAAATTGCAAACATTCTAACCAAACCTTTGTCGTCACAATTCTTCAATAAACTCAAGCTAAAAATGAGTATTTGTTCACCTCTTCAACAGGCAGGGGGAGAAAAGGAAAAAGAAGAGTGCTTGAATTGAGGGAGAAAGTTAGAATGTAATTCTGTTTTAGAGGTTTTTAGAGTTAGTTTTCTCTTATGAAGTTTGTTAACAAACTTCCCTCTTTTTTGTTTTTTTAGTTACTCCTCTGTGTATATAAGAGGACTTTCCTCTTTGTAAATTTGCAATCAATATACATACCATTTTCTTACTCTCTTTCATTTCTTGTTTTCTCAACATCTTAGAAATCTATCTAGGACAAAATTATTTTTACTGCAAATCTTGCAATAAACCATCGTCCTAGCCAAACAAACAAGGCTTCTATAGCTTTCAACACAAATCAATATTAAATTTTTATTGTAAGGGTTTGATAACTGTATTTTATATAGTTATTTTCACCTATTTTATTAATTATAATTGTTATGTTCTTTTTATTTTTAGTTAATTTTAGTTTAATAAATTAGTATTTACTGTTTTTTATATATTTTAAGAAAATTAAATAAATTGTATCGAAAACGTACTTAATTGCAAATTTGTGTCCAAAAATATAATTTCAAATAAATAAGTGCTTAATTACCATTTATAAAAGTCGCAAATATAAATTAAATTAAAATTGGGCTTAATCTTAATAATTAAAAGTTTAAAATTTAATTTAAATTAAAAAAGGGCTTAATTGTAATTATAGAAAGTTTAAAATGTAATTTGAATTAAATTTGTGGGTCAAAATGCAATTAAGGAAAGTTTTAATTTCTACGCAGGTGAGAAGAAGCCACGCGCCCTAATCCAAGTGCGCAACGTGGACCGTCCGATCAAAGAAGAAATGGCCAGATGCGCGCGTTGCAAGCACACCCGACCAAGGAGAGTGGGTGAAGAATTCTATCTATCGCGTGGCTCAGTGTGCAGAGTGGGGCCCACCTGTCGCGCAGGCCGGCGTGTAAGTGGTACCCACCTGTCTGACACCGTGCAGGCCCTGTCCCCCACCTTCGTGCGCCCTTTTTCCCGTGCGATCGATCCACGTGCACCCGTTTCCCGCAACCAATGAAATGCTGCCACGTGTTCGCATTAAATCCTTGCAGCGAATCAGACGCTGACATGTGGCATGCACTTTGAATTTAAAAATCAGAACGGTGCCTCTCTGTCTACGCGTGATTTTAATTAACATTTTAAATATCGAAAATCGATACGCGTGATTTTTATTTTTCGATACAAATTTTTATGCATTTATTTTTAAAAAAAATGTAATATTTTAGATGTATTTTTTTAGCTATAAATAGGAGAGGATGATAGAGTAAAGGAGTTTTTGGAAAGTTTTGAAGAGTTTATAATTTTTGTGTTGTTCGGTTCTGGACTGTGGAACACGTAGAAGCCATTTTTGGCTTCTGTTGTGTTCTATGTGTGCCAAATATTAACGATACGAGATGTTTTAATTTCCTTTCTTCTTCTTCTAATTTTTCTGTATTTGTTGTAATTTTATTTTTAATTAATGTAGTAATTTAATTTTTCTAGGGTTGCATTTGATCTAAATTTATGAAGCTTTGATTTTAATTATTTTTGATAGATTTATAAGACGTTCGATTTGTTCACTCTATTTTGTGCTTAATGTTTTTTGATTATTTACGAATTTTATCAAAACGATCTGTGGCACATAAATAAATTTAGAAGAGGCATTTGTGTGTATATTGCTCGTAGATAGAATGACATGTATGATGAAGGATAGGAATATATCCTAATTGTATGTGTGGTAATTTGAAAACTTAGAATGTAATGAATCTTGGTAAATTTAATTCTCAAAGAGATATAGTGAATTAATTTAACGAAATGTGTCTATACGGAGCTCGGAAGAGATGTATGGATAAAATTAGAAGTTTTTGGTTGACAAATTAAATGTACTAAAAAATATAAATCAAGATAAAATAATATGATAAGAGTGGATTAATTTGGTGAAAAATTGCAATCCTAGATTTCTTTTATTTTGAAAACTCTTTTCTTTAACTTTTTCTAAATCAACGATTGTTTTGGATAAAATTAGAGAGAAATAATTTTAATACTCAACAAATTGTAGTAACAAATCTCCGTGGGAACGATACTTTACTTATCAAATTTTATTACTTGTGACCGTATATACTTGCACGTTTTATGTTCTCCAAAGGAGACAACAAGGTTCATTAAACTAGCAATGGATTCAGGAAAATGCTTTACTATGAATTTTGCAATAAATAAAACATCTTGGTGATCAAATAAAGAATACTAGAACTTTCAAGCTCTAATTATTCACAATTTTAATCTTATTAACAATAATATATCTCATATATCGACGAGACACATTAACATTAGTTTTAGCAAAACAACCATGTTTATAGAACAATTAAGTAAAATAAGTTATGTATGAAAGTAGTCACCTCTAGATGACATAGTCATGCCACTTAAAGCGGAACTAGAATAGAGTGAGGTTGGATTATCAAGATCTAGCAATTCCAAGTAGTCATTTCTAAAAAGACAATTAATATTAGACATATTGTCTACAAGGTTATCTGATACTCTTTCCCTTATTGCTAATTGTGTAGCCTCTATATATGTGCTTACCTGAAAAGGCAAACATTCTAGCCATCAACAAGCAAATTAACTTGGAATACAATTAGGAAGCAAAATTACACTTGTACTCAAACTTAGCATTTTACCTATCGAAGGAGTCAAATGAAGGACACAACAAACTCTGTTAATCTGAGTGAATAAAAAACCAAAATGGGCACATACCTCAGGTTTGATGGTGAAATCTGTTTTCTTATGAATATGAATCTTTTCTATAAAACTCAAATGAAGCAACAATCGAGAAACAAGAAGCAAAAAATAATCAACAATACTAATGGGCAATCACTTTAACAAACACATTGACATTCCAAATGTCTCATTATGTAAAATAACATTTATAATGTTGGTTAAAAAGAAAGTACTTCAGGACACATTTTGGAAAAAAATAATATACCACTCACCCTAGATGTAATGAAATAAGATTCATTTCTCATACCAAACGTTGTTACAATTTGATGCGAGTAATGTTTAATTCCATCAAATATGAGAGATTAAAGTGGGATCAGGTTAGTTCAATCTAACTTGAGCAATAAATAAATAATTAAAAAGATAAAAAGGAAGCTCAATCGGAGAGGAATATTTGATGAAGATGCCTTGCTCACCTTTTGGTCAAGCTCCTAGAGAAAAGTATATCTTGTGTAGTGATTGTAACATTAGCAACCCAAATTAGGTCTCTTCCCATAGGCCACCTTAGAGGAACCTTGTAGTTCAAAGGTGGAAGAGCTAAACAAGTTTACCTCATCTCATGCCCACAATTCCGGACATATTCCTGGCCATTAGAAACATAAAGGGGTATGGTCGGAGATGTGTACTGTTAGAGCTGGCTTGTGAGCGATAACGAAAAAGAAACGGCCAGTGAGGGGAGGTGCATGATAAGGGAAAAGGAAGAAGATAATGGAAAAGAAGAAAAGAGGGGTGGTGTGCGAAATAAAAACCAGTGCGAGCAAGTTGAGGAAAAGGGGAAAAAAGAGAGAGGAAAAAATAGAGAAAAAAGAAAGGGAAAAAGAAAAAAAAATTGATACAAAAATTTGGTACGTGGTGTAAAAGAGAGAAAATACATTAAATTAAATTAATATAGAAATGAAAAATTGTAAGGTAATTTTTATATTTTTTTTAAATGAATAACACGCAATACATTATTTGATTTCAGTTTTAAAAAGATTGAAAAATTTATTGTTTTAATTAAATCACAGTCATTTAATAATCGTGATTATATAAGTTTATTTATATTTAAGTAAATTTTATAGTTTAACTTATGATTACGATTATTGATAAAAATCGAGACTATATGTATACATTATAACCTCAGTTTTTATTAAATTGTGATCACAACCCTATGACTTGGGTTTTTAAAAAGACCGAGACTAAATTTTTGAGGCCAAATATTACTATTTTAATAGTGTACTGAGGGATCAATATGGTGTTGTACAAAATGCACGAGCTGTAAAAATCTTGTAGGTGGCATATGTTGGAAATATGGGGCTTTTAACCTATTGTGAAGTACTATTTTGAGGCATCATTTTTTATATGAACCATTTAGTATAAGTGCATGATCTTCATTGATTTGGGTTCTCCTTTGTGAGGGCCTTGAAATCAATTATTTATATACTCAAAATGATATTAAGATAAATAAAAAATTAAGTCTCAAATGTCACTAGTTGAGAAGGAAAAAGAAAATGTTATGGTTTTAGTTTGTCCCATATGGGAAAACTAATAACACATTAAAGGATTAATTTAGATAGTATTTGCCTTCCTAAGTTATGTAAATTAGTGTAGTAAGATGGCTCTTATGTGTGTGCGCATGAGAATGTAAGTCCTATGAGTTTTTGGAACTTCTATTGCATGCTCACACATCTTACTCACACGAATGTTGCCCAAAATCGATTGGTATAACGCGGTGTAGTTTTTGTTACATGTGATTTTATGCTATTTTTTGCCTCACACAATCCATTTGAATGTTTATAAATTAATTATATAGACGAGGAAAAATGAGAGAAAATATCACCTCTTCTCCCAAATTTTAGTATCAGTAGACTTAATTTATTCCAAAAATATTTACTCTAACCTTAAGTTCTAGTGTCAAAGAGTACATATACGAAATAGTTTTCCATAGTAGCGTGTTGATATTTGTCATTTGTTCTCAAACACATGTGAGAAATATTTTTATCTTTAAGAAAACATTAACCTCGATCTTTTATTTAATTTTTTTCTTTATCATTTTATTATAATTCACAGTTTAATTTTATTTTGTAATTTGAACATTTTAGTTTGTATAGAAAGTTCAATTCATGTTTTTCCACTGCTTTATTTCTTATAGCTTACCCTATCATTGTTGAGCATCTTTCTTTTGAGTGAAGGTTGAAAAATGGCTTTCAAAAATAGTTTTCAACGTGCCAACCTTGGAGTATCTCCCGCAACACGAAGTGCTATTTTATACAAGTATAGTGCAAACGGAGGGGCTCACGCTCTTGCAGTATAGGCAAAATTTTCTTCCCCTATTCCATTTAATATTTTTACAGATTGCCCAGATGAAATCAGCCACATCCTTGGCTTGGATGTTAAACTATGTTCTAATTAATATACATTTCACTGTTGTTCTTTTAAAAAAAATGGGTGTGTAATTATAGAGTTTTTTTTCCTAACAGTCGAACCCATTAATTTAAAAAATATGAAACAATAATGATAAGTTATCAATTTTTAAGGTTTTTTTTCATTTTTTTTTGTCAGATGCAGTAGAAAGAATTAAAAATAATTGTTTTAAAATATAAAATTTGATTATTTGTTTTTATTGTGTCACGTATTTAAAGCTAATGATTAAATTGTTAAATATTTTAATTATAATAATTAATGGACTCTTAGGACTTTTGTTCCAAAATAAAATAAATATCATATATTAATGTCAAGCCAAAAAAAGAAAAGAAAAAAACATATTACATAGAATATATCTTTCAGAGCTTACACTTCTAGCTTTCTTCATTGTGAAGATACTCCTACTTTCTATATGTAATGATTTTAAAAAGAAGAATAGTATTTACTTTAATTTTTGCGGCCATGCACTCTTGTGAAGCTTCTCTTCCTCATGATTCATAAGTAATGAGTCATGATGCATTAGACTACGCTAAAAAGAAGAAATCATTGGTGTTAAATTACACTAATGATCTTCTCTCTCTCTCTCTCCTCTTTATTCTCTGTTTTTTTTACTCTTTACTTCTTTTTTCTTTTTTAATGATTTATCTCCTTATTCGTTAATTTTAACAAACTTAATCCCAATATTAAAATCAACTTAATTAAAATTAAACATTATAAATCAAATTGATCACACATTAATTACGAAGGGTTTAAATTAATCCAACCAAGTTAAATATTTTAATTTTTATATTTTCTAATTTTAAAAACTATTTTTAATTTTATTTTTGATTAAAATAAAACAAAAAATAATAAATATATATCTAAATATATTTAACATGTGTTTAATTTTAGTTAAAAAAAGAAGAAGAAGAGAACTTGTGCTAATTTAACCTAGAATGTAATTTTGACCCATGGTATTTAATTTTAAGTTTATTTATATTTTAAGACTAAATTATTAAAATTGAAGATGAAGAAGTGGATTAAATTATAAGAAAAATTAATAAGTAGATAAAAGTATATAATTATAAAAAAAATACAAGTATTACTAGTATAATTTAACTCATAAAATACAAACTCTTACACTTTAACACTACAACTTTATACAAAAAGTGACACTTCATTTCTAATTTACATTGAAACATTATTGTATTGTATTGGTAGATGTTAATTTTTCCAACTATTATTTTAAAAAAAGAAAAACTTGTACTTTATCTTTGATCAAAAGCGTTAACAGAAATCTCCTTAAATTTATATATTTAGACCAAAAAAAAAAATCATGTTTATATAGCAAAGCTAGATTGTCGATTATTGAAGCATTATCATAAAACTTTATACTCTAGTATATATCACCTCCTCACTTATGATCGAAGTAGAAACACCGTCCTTTTTATTTTATAAAGAATAACCATTTCATTTAAAATTCAAAAAAAAAAATCGAACTTATTTAGATGAAAATTAAGATACGTAGAGAGTGGAAAATAAGTAAGTTAGCAGTTGTTATTTAAGTTCTTTTCAGTTTTTGGTTATAGTGTTGACGGGGAAATAAAAAATAACATGATATTTTTTTTCAAAAGAAAAAATTAATGAGATATGATAAAAAATATACAAAAATCTATTAACTCTTCGTTGAGTCACTACAAGTCTACTAATTAGGAAAAAATATATTAAAAATCTAAAACTTTAAAAAATGTTAGAAATGTTAAAAATGTAGCACATAAACACAAATGTGCGTATTTCTTTTTGAGTTGCTATATACTCCCTAAATCAATTATAACTCATAAAATATGAATTTTGATATACTTGAACACATATCAAGTGATTTAGGAAATATAAGAAATCAAAAAAACAGACATGTATTCACATTCTCCATTTTTAACTTTTTTTGGACTTATGATATTTTTTTTATAATTAGTAGATTTGTAATGATGTGCTCTCATTAAATTGGTCAAAAAATATAGTTAATATACTATGAGTGCTTAATCAATGTAAAATGAATACCTTGGTTTGATTTAAAATGAAGAGATGAGAAATTATCATTGATGTCCCTAGCCTTTAGCATATATTTACATATGCTCTTGTTTTTAATAAAAATAACTCTAATATTCTCAATTTTCGTAGTTAATATCACTAATATTTTTTAATAATTAAAAATGTTAACTTTTCATTCAATAATGTATTTTTTTTCTCTGACTCTAATACCAAATAATTTTATTATTAAGCTCTATTTAATTTTGATATAATATGTTACATCTAAAGATAAAGTTTGATGTAATATGTTACATCTTTATTAAAGCTCTGATGATCATGCTAGAAATAGATATAATATATTACATATAAAGGTAGAGATAGATGTAACTTGTTACATATAAATATAGAGTTGGATTTATAAATTATAGAGTTAAGTTGAATCAACTAACTTGTAGATGTTGACGTAACATGATACATACAAATATGCATATAGATGTAGTAGTCTACAAAGATTCAAATAGATGTACCATGTTGCATATAAAGATATAGATGGATGTAACAGGTTACATCTGATGGGTCGTGGATAATGGTTGTTAGAAATCCTATGGGTTGTTGGAACTCTGGTGGGTTATCGGTGCAAGCAGTTGAAGATTTTGTGAAATCTAATCTTATGTAGTAAGGATATTTTTGTACTTATATGTACGAAAGTATGAGTTTTGAGTTATGTTTTTGCTAATTTGTGAAAAAAAAAACTATTGAAATGTAAAACATATTATATGAATGAAATATTCTTAATAGATTAACCTTTTGAGTTGATACAAGAGGTAAGCTTAATTTATATTGTATGGGTGTAAAAAAAATGAAACCTTAAGATAAAAGTGGACTCGTGTAAGTGATGCATGAGAGCTAATCTTTTAAATATATATATATATATATCGTTTTTTAGAAAATTGTATAACTTAATTACAAATTATAATATTATAGTGTTTTTTTGTTAGCTCTAATAATATTATAGGAATATATAGAGAGTATACTTTTTTATTAAATAAAAATTATATAAATAAGATTTAAACTTAAATACATAATATATTATGAAAATTATGAGCCATACATATAACTAAAGGTACACATACAAGGAAATAATTATATTATTGTTAAAATGTCCGTACGAAGTGTAGCATAGATATCGCCCAAAATTTTTAAACCCTATGACTATTTATTAAATTTTTAAAAGGATTTTAAAACTTTTATAAGGTATATGTATTCCAGTAGAAAGTTAGAACATATATAAAAAAATATTAAAAATTTAAAAATTTAATTAATGTAATATTTTAAAAGATGATAACATATGTAAAAAGTTGCTTAAAGTTTGAAATGAATGAAATTGTTAAAAAGTTCACTTTGAAATGAATGAAACTGTTAAATCTAATAATTAACGTGGAAACCTTTTGAAAAGTTAACAATTCAATTAAAAAGTACACATTAATTCTTACTTTATGAATTCAATTTTATTTCATAATAAAAATGATAAAATAGTCATTTTTTCGTATAAAAAACTATATCTATTATTAATTTAAACTTATTGTATATCTACACGTTACACAAATATTATCTAAAAAATAAATTATTTTATTATTTTTAAGATAATTCTACCTTATATACCACCGTATAAGTAACGTGGTAATAAAAATATATATAAATTTATGTATTATTAATATTTATTATTTTATTAAATAATAATATTTACTATACATTAAATACACTCGAACGTGAAAAGTATATATATATATATATAAAAAATTAAACTTATGTATGTTTTTATAAAGTAAAAAATTTATAATATACTATACCTACAAATAAAAGAATTAGAATGTATCTTTTATAAACAAAGCGACAGCCTTTCAAGAACTTTCCTTGCTCTAAAACAATATATTTTCTTAAGAAATATACCCATGCTTATGCCAACTGCCAAGTAGTCAGATTGTACAAAGTAAACTTTAAACGTCCAAAAAGTAATAAAACCAACTAAAAAGAAGGTACGTAACCACAACAAATAAATATATAATAGTAATGTAAAATAGGAAAAAAAATAATAAAAAAATACGAACAAGAAGAAGAATATACATGAAGATAAGATACCTTTCATATCTTCACTTTTAGCTTTCTTCATTTAGAAGATACTTCTACTTTCTATCACACAAAGAAGAAAAATATAGTCTAAGTGTCATTATTTTAAATAGAAGAATAAAGTAATAACTTCTATATATTAATTTTTACGCCATTAACTTTTATAAGGCTTTTCTTCCTCATTATTCATGAATCATGATGCTTTAGACTATTATGTAGAAAGAAGAAATAATTACATAAATTTGGCAAAATTACGTTAACAATTATTGTTTTTAGTATATAATAAGACCTGAGGACTAATATTATACAATGACTGGTCCTTTAACGTTTTCCTTACTAGAACCTCGAATTCAACTTCTCTCTAAGTACGACATGAAGCAAAGATAAATTTTATTGTCGTGTCCACTTTAGTTGTAGTCTTTTAATAGTTTATCCTTGTGATATTTGTTGACATGTACTTATATGTAATTTGGTATGCTTTGAAATAAATAAATATAGTGATGATTAAATTATATAAATCACGAGTAAATACTCATGAAAATTGTTTAACAATAATTATCATTACTTATTTTAATATAAGTAAGTTAACAAATGGAGATTTTTTGAAAGTAATTTTAAAGGAAAATAATATAAAGCAATAAATAAAATAAATTGAGCATAAATTGAGAAAAATATGTGATCTCAAAAAGCACTAAAAATATCATAATTTTATTCACTTTAATTGATTAAAATATATATATTTATATGATTTTATCATATTTTTATATAAATCTATCTTTTCGGAATCATAGGTATTTTTATTGTTTTCAGGTATTTTTGTTTAAAAAGTAACTTAAAGACTCAAAGAAAAATACCGGAGACAATACATCACAAATATATTCATAAATTAAATGAAAAAAAGTAAAAAAAGATGAAAAAATTGAAGAAAATGGATCAAAAAGGTCAAAAAGGAGGAAATCGCACACGTAGCCGTCGAGCTGTGCCGACCAACGTGCCTAGCCACACGCATTACCCAATCCGCAAACGCTCGTGCCCAATTCCGCGTGCCGCATTGCCCTGTCCGCACGTGCCGTCGCGCCCCACCTACCATGATGTCAATAATGATGTCATCATTCACTATTCTGCATTTCCTTCATTTTTTATCATTTTTTCACCCACTTTTTCTTCCTCTCCTCACCTATAAATACCCTCATTCTCTTCATAACAAAACACACCTAAAACACACATCTTCTTCTCACTTTCTTTCTCTCAATTTCTTAGTTTTTAGTTTTTTCTTAGTTAGTTTTTCTTAGTTTTAGAGTTCTTCTCTTTTTGAGAAGAACTAATTATGTTTTTGTAATTTATTTGTTTTTTTATTGAATAAATGAAAGTATAAATTCCATTTGGAGGTCTTCCAGTAACAGGAATAACATCAAAGTACTGTAAGGATTTTATTTTCTTTACAGTTATTTTTTATGTTTTATTCTTACATGTTATATTTAATTTGTCTGTGATTAAATTTAACTTTACTAGCTGTTTGTAAACATGATATAATAATAATGTTATTATGCTTGTGAAATATTAAATAGGTAAAAATCTCTAAAATGAATTGATTTTATTTTTATTCAAGATTTTATATTAAGCATGTTAGAGAGAAATATATTATTTTTCATTACAAACTTAAATCTAAAAATTAGATTTTAAGGTTTAGTTATCCAGTCTGATTTAGAGTAGTGCTCTTTTATTTGTTGGTACAATCGCACGGTAGTTATAGTGAAGCTCTATTTCAAAAAATTTTATAAGAATTATTATATGAAAATGTATTGACAACATGTTTTCAGTAGTGGTTTTAAAACTTGAAAGTTAGTACTTGGATAACTAAATTCTTAGGTTTAATTTGAACATCTTGAATAAAGTTTAAACTGTCTAACCCCACCAAAGGTGGCATTTAAATGGTTCATTTTCAATCTCTTAAAAAAGGAATTAATTTAATTAACTAAATTAGTTATCAACCCTACCCACAGGTCCACAGGTGTTAATTGATTTGTTTAGTTATTACATTCATAAATACTCCTCCAATATTATAAAAGATAAAATTTGCATAAATGTTTATTGAATCTGTATCTATGTTTATTTTTACGTTATTAGATTAAACACAAAACTCCAAAATATCGTGACATGATGTTTAAGATTTAATTTCGTTTTTAAAAGTTTGAATAATAAATTAAAAACCACATATATTCCTTCCTTAGATCGACCTTGGGAATATACTTATCATTTTCTACGAAATGATTCGTGCACTTGCGAGTGTTTTATAAATATAAAACCAAAGTAATGACAGAATCGACGATGTTGGTTTTACTTATCAAGTTTTTGGCACCGTTGTCGGGGAAGTAATATCGTTTTTAAATTATTTATCAAATTTTTAAAAACTTTTTGTATTGTAAATAATTGTGATTTTTTATTTTATTTAAAAATAAAAAAAATTTACGGTGTGAATAGTGTACATTTGATTTTTATTTTTATTATGAAATTTGAGATTTTAAATTTTTTTACTTCATAGTGTACATTTTCTTACTTTGTAATTAATTTAAAATATCATCATAAAATGAACTAAATCATTAACAACGTAGTCATATAATGGATCTCCACCTTGTTGTTGCCTCTATCTTGCCGTTGCTTCAAATCTTTATTTCTCTAAATTTTTCTATGTAATTTTTTGTGTCTCTTGTGTGCATCTTATGGTAAACCTTAATTACATATTTATAGAATAAGAGTTACACAAAATATAATTTGGGTTAGGGATGTAGAGGTCTAATGCACTTTAAATTCTAATCCTAATAAATCTAACAGTAAGTGTATCATAATGCTAAAAATCTGGAAAATTCTATGCAAATTTGGAGTGTGAGCCATGGTGCACCTATAATTATGTTGAGGTGTAATGTGAATTTCGTACCAAGAAATTATGTCCAAAAGAGTTATGCCATGGTGAACCTGAAATCATGTTGCAGTGTGAAACCAATCCATGTGCTCATAATGAGTGATTTTTTGTGGTACGCTTGGACTCATACAATGGCATGCAATCTTTTTCCATAATTTCATAAGGACCCGAGAGGAGTGTTCAGCAGCACAACTTAATTCATGCCTTAGCACACTCATTTTGCTCTAAAACAAACCTTTTAGCCTTGTTTGCACGTATTTGTTCTTCAATACCTATGTAGCACAAAGAAAACACATAAAATTAATAAGGAATAATAGATCATCAAAAATATGTTGGAAATGATACATAATTATATAAGTAAAATGGTACCAATTAAACTCTTACTCTCTCACACCTATTTTTTGCTAGTCCTTAGGTAAAGGCAAAATAAATCATCCCTAAACATACTTTTTAACATTCTATCTAAAGCATTTAATAACAATTATGTTCCAAATTTTAATAGCCATTACCAAAGGCAAAATAATGTTCCAAATTTTGGCTCTTTTTGTATTGGCTTTAGGGAACCCAAGATATCTTCCTTTTTTGGAAGTCATGCAGAAATGAAGAAGATATACACTTTCAATTTTGATTTAAATCATTGAATTTAAGCAATAAAAACAGGTAAATAACACTTTATTAGATGTTAAAATTCCTAACATTCAATACAAAGCTTATAGAGATTATCTAACAATTTGAAATAATAAGAAAATTGTTTAAAAGAGTAGAAGAAAATTCATTACTCAAAATAAATGACATTGACTCAAAATTACCTCATAAGATAGTCTCCACTATTTGATTTTGAAAGTTTTTTTTTTTAGTTATGAACCGGATTAGTTGGAGGGAGTGAATAGATAATCAATGAAATTAGGGCAAATTAATTTTTTTTGTAAATGATCACACATGTAATCATGTGTAAACAAAATAAAGCAAAAATAAATAAAGACTGAGATATGATATTTTGAGATGGAAACAACTTAGGCTACACTAATGATCAAAAAAGAAAACCATCAGTCCATCGAGCCACCTAACTATCTGCTATGAAAAATAAGATCCAATTACAAGACTAAGACTCAAACTATCCACCAAGATGATGCCCAAGTAATCTACTTACAAGATGTAGCTTTCATCATAGTCTTTACAAGAAAGGTATTCCAATCCAGATCAACATTCTGATGAACTCAAGTTACAAGAGTTAATCGAACCCATAGAGCTGACATCTAAAAAGTTAGCACAATAACATAATTACAAATCGAAATCAACTAGCAACCCTAGAATAATCGGTTTAAAGCACAATGTCACAAATATTGTAGGTTTGTTAATCCATCTAACACAATTACAAATTTTTGATAAATTAACTCAATAAAAAAAGCTTACTTAAAGAATTTTTGCAAAATAAGAGAGAGAGAGAGAGAGAATAAGATAAAGAGAATAATGCTTAATAATGCTCTTATACGTTTAAATAAAGTTGTGTGTTTAGTTTTGTATATATAGTATATTTTGAAGCACTAGACCAAAGTAAATTACTATTTTATCTATAAAATTAGTTAAGATAGTTTTAAATAAAAGGACAATATAGTAAAAAGTCAATTCAGTTTGAGTTAGAAATATGTTTTAAAATCAAAGCCATAACTGCTCGATCAATCTAACATATGCTCGATTGATTGAGTACTTAATTCAATCAATCTAGTTAATTCTTGATCGATCCAATCAATGAAAAAAATTAATTCAAGACTTCTTAAATTGAGTAGATCGATCTACATAGCTAAATCGATCTAGTCATATCTTGATCGATAAAAGTAATCTAATCTTAAAATGTTCCTATATGTTTAATATGAAAACTAATATGCATAAAAATAAATATTTACCTGAGTTATGATTGTTGTAGCTCGATAGTGTCTTTGGCTTGAAAATATTCTTTGAAGGACATATCTAGAAACTAAAATTATATTTATATATTTTGTTCACGAATATAGTCAATAATCACATAAATCCTACAAATTCCTAAACACCAATCCCAAGTTTGTCTCAATTTCAACATTCAATCATGAAACACAAACTATGAATAAAAATAATTATCACATTAATTTATGACATGTTCAAGAAATAGTGCAAAGACTTAATTATTTACGTTAAATTAACTAAAAGTGTGATAATTTTGTATCAGATTTTTCTCAATTTGGTTCTATTTGTACCCCAAAAACCTAAATTAAACATTGTCATCAATCTTTTCAATTTATGCATGTATTCATAAAAGCAATGAAAGGGCCATGATGTAGGTTAGATGAATAGTCATTTTAAACCTTACTTTAAATTGCTTAAAATGTCATAAATTAGTATATAAAAAGTAACGGGTCCTTCACATAGAAAATTTTGGAAACTAACTCTTATTTATTGAAAAAGGGGGAATTTGGGTTTCGTAAACTAAAAATTAAATCTAACGATTAAAGTTTAATAAGTATGAAAATAATATATAAAGATTATGCTAAAGATTAAAATAAAAGAATGATTACAGGATCATTCTCCACCACTAGCATGTATTGCAAATCAACAAAAGTATAACATATTATCCTATTCTTTGATTATACCAACTTAGAGAAATTAACAAATGTAAAAATCTCTACCTCTTCTTACCTATTCGTTGAATTAAATAAGCTCTTAATCTGAACTCTTTTTTTATAGACAACTTAGAATAAGATCTTTAAATTTAATCTTAATAGACAACCTAGAATAAGCACCCTAAATTTAATCTATCAAAAACATTAATTTTTAAAGAAGTAAATTAGATCAAGGTTAAAATCACAAGTTAAGTTTAATTAGCTTGAGTAATATTAACTCCCATTGGAAAGAATTTATCACTAATTATTTAAATTAATTAAGTGATTATGTACCAAATTAACTGAATTTACTAACGATGAATAAATTTGGCTATTTAATTGTACACTTAAATAATCAAATAAATTCATACAATAATTAAAATTGAGAATTAATGCATAATAAAAAAAATAGTTGAATATAATATTACATATCTTATTAAATATTGCAATTCATGTCTAAGGCTTTGAAATCACCCATAATTAATTATAAAATTAGCAATTTATGGCAAACAATAAATTCACAAAACTATTCATGAAAACAATAAAAGAAAGGGGAAGAAATCTTAAGATTTATGTTCCTGAATCTACTCTTTAACTCCTTTAATTATTTCTTGAATTATCTTCTTCTTAATTGTTAACTCTAACTTAATTCTATAATTTATTTTTTTTTTCTAAATTTTCGTGTAATTTTGATACTGCTTATATTTTTTGGGGTTTTATTTTATAATTATGTTGAGAAAACTAATATGTTTTTGAGTTGTATTAGCACTAATAATACATGAAATATGCTAAAAGGATATTCGGGTATACAAAAATCACGCGATCAAGATATATAGGACATGTGTCACGTTGGGAGGTTTAAAGGTGAATAGTAACATAGGTTAGAGGTGGACATCACTTCTATTATGTAAATCCATGAATATTTTTAAATACATCCACATATCAAATAAAATTCATAAAAATTCATAACAAATGTAGAAAAATCAGGAAAAAAATTCTAAAACAATTAATGCAAAATAAATATTTTTAGCTTTATTATAATAATAGAATATATATGAATTTAAAGAAATTGATATAAGAAATTTGTATAAAATATCACTGATGAAACTCTTCCACATGTATTCTTTGTTAATCCTCAAGCAAAGTCAACACCCAAAATTAAGATAATAAATTTTTAGACATTTTATCTTAGGAGCTTAACCATATTGCAAATTAAAATTCTAATAAATGTTAAATATTATCTCTAGTCATCCCTTTTCTACAACTACTATATAATAATCATGCTCAAAGTGTATGTATGATGTAGTGTCAATTGACAATAGTCAAATCGTCTCACATAAATAAGTTGAAACATTGTGCCTCTCTACGAAATATCATCGTTCCTTTTAGAGTTAAATTAGATACCATAAGCTCTTCCTTAAAATTGTATCTTCACTCACTAAAAGTATTCCTTAAAATAAAATAAAAAAGGTCTTTTGTTTTGGTTATAATATGTGGCTATGTTTGTTTCAATCAAATGAAAGAAAAAAAGAGAAACAAAAGTTCATGAATCCATCGAGTAAGAAAAAGATACTTATAAATAAAGATCAATCGTGTCAATAAAATAGCATCAAATTTCATTATTTTGGACCCAAACATCATTATTGACTTCTTTTATTTTATTTTGGCTGCTTCTTTTTAATAACATAAATTTTTTAGTTTATCCCCTTATATATATATATATTTGGATTATATTGTAACAAGGGCTATTTTTTGTATGTTGAGCATTTACTCAATTATATGACAATTGATACTATTAAATCTTATTCTAGCATTTTCATAGAATCTATTATCTTTTTGTGTAACACCACTTATTATGAGTTATAAGATATGTTCACTATGTTTAGTTCAAAGGGGAAGGAATGGGTACATACACATTGCTTATACAAGCTCAAATTGTTTCTCTAAAAAGATTGTTCTTGAAAAAAAACAATAACATTAATTGTAAGACAATTTAGTTAAATAAGTTAATCATATTTCCTTAATCATTTTTCAAGGAATATATTTAACATTTACCTCGATAATTTAACAAAAATTTATAACAACGTATTCTTATTCATTAAAAGTATAACACAGTTTCAAGGGATTCACAAGATTATTCACAAGTTCATGCATATAGATTATTTTATTACCAATTTATCTATTAAGCATGTAAGTTTTGAGCAAAATTATCATAAGGTTACATTCACTTAGGAACAAGGTCAAAATTCTATCAACTAGAGAACATGTGATTGATTCTAAGCCTGTTTATTAATCCTAACTATCTTAAGAAATGCAAAAAATAGATACTAAAAATTAAAAAGCATTATGCTACCTAGGGCATACTAATCTTGAAACATGTACATACTAAACTAATAAAGCATAAAAAAATAATGATAGTGATATGTTAACACTCCCCCACACCTAATTCTTACATTATCCTCAATGTAAGCAGATATATATGTAATGTAAAAATATAAGTGAAAAGAGAGTAGGAAACAAATCTATTGGATTGCCTCCCACAAAGTGTTTGGTTTAATGTCCTTAGCTTGATCTTGCCTCATATTTTTTATTAACTCTCCAAATTTGTTGGTTCCTATAGGGTCACTTCCTATATATAAGTTGGTGCAAAAGGTTTGTAGTATGGCTTCAATCTGTGTCCATTAACTTTGAATTCTTTACCAATACTTGGGCTTTATATTTTAACTACACTATGAGTGAAAAAATTAGTAATAATAAATGGACCGACCCAACGAGAATGTAACTTACCTAGAATTTTTTTATGTGAATGGAATAAGAAGACTTCATTGCCAATGGTGAATTATTTCCTCGATATCATACTGTCATGAAACACCTTTGTTTTATCTTTTTAAACTTCAAAGCTTTCATAGGTATCATTTCTAATTTTTTCTAGCTCATTTATTTGTAATTTTTGGTATCTTCTGGTTTCATTTAAGTTCATGTTATATTGTTTCACAGCCCAAAATGCTCGGTACCCTAACTTAACTGATAGATGACAAGGTCTACTATACACCAACCGAAATGGAAACATCCCAATTGGTGTTTAATATGCAGTTCTATATGCCCATAATGAATCATCTAGTTTCAAGCTCCAATATTTTCTATTAGGTTTGATTTTCATTTCAAGGATGGACTTGATCTCTCTATTAGACACTTCAACTTGTCCACTTATTGTAGGTGATAAGAGGTAAAGACTCTATGGCTGACATTATACTTTTTAAGTAAGGCCCAAAATGTCCTATTGAATAAATGTAGTCCACCATTGCTAATTATAACTCTCAGTGTCCCAAACCTAGCAAAGATGTTAGGCTTCACAAAATCCATAACAATTTTAGGGTCGTTATTTCTAATAGCTTTAGCTTCTACCCATTTAGACACACAATACACAACAAGTAAAATATACATATAATTGTAAGAACATGGAAAAGGTCCCATGAAATCCATACCTCAAATATCAAATATTACAACAATAAGAATTTGAGTTTATGGCATTTGATTTCTAGGGCCTAAGTTACCTATTCGTTGACAACAGTCACATGTTCTACATAAGGTGAAGGTATTCTTGAACAATTTTTGCCAATAAAATAAACTTTTTAAGGCTTTAAGAGTAGATTTTTTACTCCAAAATGTCTCCCCGCATGCATAAGAGTGATAAAAATTTAGAATACAAGTAAACTCAATGTTAGGTACACACCTTCTTATCAGTTGGTTTGGATAATGTTTCCAAAGATATGGGTCATCCCATACATATTGTTTAGAAACCTTTTTCAGTTTAAGTTTACTAGCTTGTGATAAGTCTTTTGGGAACTTTTTAATGACCAAGAAGTTCACTATATTTACAGACCAAGGAGTAAGTACTATAGTCTCAAACAGTTGCTCATATGAAAAGTCCTCTATTATTAGAAGTGATTCCTTTTCTTGAATTAATCTACTGAGGTGATCTACTACTACATTTCACTTCCTTTTTGGTTTTTTTATTTCAAGGTTAAATTCTTGTCGAAGAAGAATCCATCTTATTAGTCTTAGAATGGAATCTTTCTTCATGAATAAGTACCTAAGAGCCACATGATTAGAGAAACAGTTACTTTAGTTCCAACCAGACATGATCAAAATTTCTCTAAAGCAAAAATCATAGCTAAAAGCTCTTTCTTTGTTGTGGAGTAATTGAGTTGGGCATCGTTTAAAGTCTATGATGCATAATATGTAGACTTTGGTAGCTTGCCAACCCATTATCCCAAAATAGCTCCAACTACATAGTCACTTACATTATGATGAGTGCTCAAAAAGCACTAAAATTACCATGACTTTATGAACATTAATTGATTAAAAATATATATTTATATATTTTATCATATATTTATATAAATTTATCTTTTTCGGAATCACGGGTATTTTTATTATTTTTCAAGTATTTTTGCTTAAAAACGTAACTTAAAGACTCAAAGAGGAATATTGGAAGCAATACATCACAAATATATTAATAAATAAATGAGGAAAGGTCAACAAATATGGAAAAATTGGACAAAATGGGTCAAAAATGTCAAAAAGGAAGAAAATGCGCACGGAGCAGCCCAGCCCACGCGCACCGCTGCCATCTCACCCCATTTTCACGCGTAGCCACCCCCACGTCATGCTGACGTCATTAATGACGTCAGCAATCACCACTCCGTGTTTCCACCATTTTTTCACCCACTTTTTCTCTCCATCCTCACCTATAAATACTCCCCCTTCTCTTCACTTCTAAACACACCTCAAAACACATCTTCTCTTCTCTTTCTTTCTCTCATTTCTTAGTTTTTCTAGTTTTTCTAGTTTTTCTTAGTTTTTAGTTTTTCCTTAGTTAGTTTCTCTTAGTTTTAGAGTTCTTCTCTTTTTGAGAAGAACTAATTATATTTTTGTAATTTATTTTCTTTTTGATTCAATAAATGGGAGTGTAAATTCCGTTTGGAGGTTTTCCAACAACGGGAATAACATCAAAGTACTGTAAGGATTTTATTTTCTTTATAGTTATTTTTTATGCTTTATTCTTACATGTTATATTTAATTTGTCTATGATTAAATTTAACTTTCGATTGTTTATAAACATGATGTAATAATAACGTTGTTATGCTTGCGAAATATTAAATAGGTAAAAATATCTAAAATGAATTGATTTTATTTTTATTCAAGATTTTATATTAAGAATGTTAAAGAGAAATATATTATTTTTCATTACAAACTTAAATCTGAAAATTAGATTTTAAGGTTTAGTTATCCGGTCTGATTTAGAGTAGTACTCTTTTATTTGTTGGTACAATCGCCCGGTAGTTAGAGTGAAGCTCTACTTCAAAATTTTTTATAAGAATTATTATCTGAAAATGTATTGACAATATGTTCTCAGTAGTGGTTTTAAAACTTGAAAGTTAGTACTCGGATAACTAAATTCTTAGGTTTAATTTGGACACCTTGAATAAAGTCTAAACTATCTAACCCCACCAAAGGTGGCATTTAAATGATTCATTTTCAATCTCTTAGAAAAAGGAATTAATTTAATTAACCAAATTAGTTATCGACCCCACCCATAGGTGTTAATTGATTTGTTTAGTTAACAAAAAATATCTAACCCCACCAAATGTGGTATTCATATAAAAAAGAGAATAAATAAATATCAATTTATATCTTTAATAATCTAAATAATATGAGCAAGCATAATTACTTAGTTATTATATCCATAAATACTCCACTATTATAAAAGATAAAATTTGCATAAATGTTTTTGAATCTGCATCTATGTTTATTTTTATTTTTAGATTAAAAACACAAAACCCCAAAATATTGTGACAGGATGTTTAGGATTTAATTTCGTTTTTAAAAGTTTGAATAATAAATTAAAAACCACATACATTTCTTCCTTAGATCGACCTTGGAAGTATACTTATCATTTTCTACGAAATGATTCGTGCACTTGCGAGAGTTTTATAAATACATAAAACCAAATTATCGGTAGGATCGGCGATGTCGATTCTGCCCTATCACATCACATATTAGTTCAAATGGTAGACTCTAGTTAGGTGGCTTAATGATAGGTGTTGTGGTTGAAGGTTATTTCAATCTATTAAATGCTTTGAGGCATTCTTCATTGAAAACAAATACGACATTTCTTTAGAGTAACTTGCATTGCTATTTTTGAAAAATCTTGTAAAAATCTTCAATAGAATCCTCTTAACCAATAAAAGAATGAACCTTCCTCACACAAGTGGGAGGTGGTTGATCGGTGTAAAACTACAAGTGCACAATATCATAGTTTTATAATAAAGTGATAAGAAGAGTATCGTCCTCAGAGATTGGTAACTTATTTTTGACAAATACCAAAATTATACTAATCTCAATTTTATTTATAAAAATCACTAAGGTTGTTATAATTGAAATTTAAAATAAAATTAATTTAAAGAAAATATGCAAAAGAAAATAAAGATGTTCGAAAATCAAATTAATGGGAAGAAAACTTCTAGGAAATTAATTTTACCTAATCCCTTACTATGCCTTACTCATCTAGCTAATTGAATTTAATTCTCTTTGTTTGTTTGCAATCTAAAAAAAAATCCAAAAGTCTCTTTCGACAATCAATTGAAAATATTCTTATTCATTAATTTTCATAAAAGTATGCAATTTAATAAAGCAAGAAAGCATTAAGACCATTGATTTTAATACTACACATGTTTATACAAGTCTTTTGATCTCTATATTTACCTATGCCAAAATATTACAGATCTATCTTATAATTCCTTCTTTCGATAGTAAATCACAAGATTAAAATCATCTAATTAATGGCCAATTAGTTAGAAACATTAAACTCAGAATAAATGAGACAAACATGAAGAGAAATAATTCAAATTAACATAGAAAATCAAGCATAATTTGGAATTAAATTACATCTTTTTCCTAAAATAAAGAAAAATTAGTTCATACAAAAATTAAATTTAACATAAATGAATTCATCATAATTTTATGAGAGGAATTGAAAGAAAACTGAATCGCAAAAAGAATCTGCTTTCGCGTTAATATGTTGCGCTCTAATCTGCTTTATCTCAGCCTGCGTTGCTATTCTTTTTTTTCATTCTGGTGGCTCTATTCCTTTTCTTTTATGTTCTTGTTCCTGTGATCTCCCTTTTTTTGTTTTTTTCTCTCATCTCCCTTTCGTGTGTGTGCATATATATATTTAGAGACATTTTAAATTAAATTAAATTTAAATAAATCTTAATTTAAATTTAAGAGTCCTTAGATGATTTGCTTCTAAAATTTTGGATCTTCATTATCTTCAAATCTGTAATAAAATTTAAATAATAACAATGAAGTTTAAATTAAATAAAAAATAAATAAAATTATACTAATGTTTAAAGACTAGAAGTAATAAATTAAGCTAAATTATTCAAGTCATCAATGGTAAAGAACGAATAAGATCTATCTTATATTTATCAACTTCTATTCCTTTAGATGATATCACATGCCCTAAAACTATACCTTGATCTACCATGAAATGACATTTGTTCTAATTAACTACAAGATTAGTTTACATGCATCTCTCTTGAATTAGTGTAAAGTTATTGAGGTAGTTATAAAAAAATCTCCATATATATAAAAATCATCCATAAATACTTTTATAATGCTCTCTATAAAATCAAAAAATATATTTATCATACACCTCTAAATGGTGATCGAAGCATTACAAAGGCCAAATGACATGCATCTATAAGTGAAGGTTCCAAAGGGGCAAGTGAATATTGTCCTTTATTGGTCTTCAAATGCAATAACAATTTGATTATAAACTAAAAAAAATCAAGAAAAAAATAGTGAGTGTGGCCTACTAAACACTCAAGTACTTGATCAATAAAAGGTAAAGGAAAATGATCTTTAGGAGTCATAGAGTTGAGTTTTCAAAAATCAATGCAAATTTTCCACCCGATTTGAATTCAGGTAGGAATCAAATCATTATTCTCATTCTTCACCACTGTAACTTTTGACTTCTTTAAAACCACTTTGATTGGGACGACCAACTTGCTATCTAAAATTGGAAATATTACACCCATTTTCATCATTGGCAGATTCAATCACCTATGTGGTTATCTCATTGGATTGACATCATTTTGAAGTAATATTCTATGTATGCATATAGAGGATATTATTTTGTTAATGTTGACAATTGTCTACCCTATTGCTAATATGTATTCTCTTAACACACGGATTAAGCTCACTTCTTGAATATTTGAATGCTTAGATGCTATAATCAGATTAAGTGTGCCTCTTTCTTCTAAGTATACATATTTGAGATATTTTGGGAGAGGTTTGAGGTGTAAGGTGGATGCTTGCACAATATAAGGCAGAAGTTTCTCAACAGAGAAGGGAAGAGAACTATAGAAAAGATTATACCTTGGGTTTATCTCTGGAGAAGAATTAAGAAAGGAAACAATTTCCTTCAATTATTTTACTCTATCAATATCCCCTACTTCATCACTCAAATATTCAATCATCATACTATATTTTATGGAAACCTCTAATAGGTGTTTACTTTTAACATCAATCATTTGCTACACTAAGGAGTCAAGTACATCAATAGAAAAAAAGCATTATAATCACTAAGGTATCTCATTGCTTCAAATATATTGAAGTGATTAACCTCTCCATTAACTCCATAGTTAGTGTTTTGGTTTGAATATATATCTTTGTTCTGGAAATTCTACTGAATGGTCTACCCAAAAGTAAGGTTGTGGACTGAATACTGGACGCATATCTCATATCAAACACATAAAAATCAACTGGGAAGATAAGCTTATTAACTAGCCCTAAAATATCTTCCAAGACTCCATTTGGATAAGCATTAGATTGATCGGTGAGATGGAAAACCACGTTGGTTTCTTTAAGGGGACAAATATTTAAGTAACATAAATTGAGTAAGGTATAGCATTAAATGAATCTCTTGGATTTAGAATAGCCCTTTCAAATTTAATGTTAATCCTTGCATTTTTAGGGAAATTTCCTTCATAAGACTACTAACATATTCTTTCCTATGTTTACTACTTCAGCCTTTGAGCTTCCTTTTATTTATGCACAATTCCTTTAAAAATTTAGCATAGTATGACACTTACTTGATGGCATCCAACAGTGGAATATTAACTTATACTTTTCGAAAAGTTTTGAAGACTTTTTGCTTATTTACCACTTTCTTGGATTTTGCAAACTTTCTAGGAAAAGGAATAGGGGGTTCATAAGTATAAATTTGAACTTTAGATTATACCTTAGGTGGTTGTTTTACTTCCTTGTTATCGGTTGTCTTATTTTCCACTTTGTCAGAATTGTTTGCTTGTTCTTGAATTAGCTTATCCTTTGTCTCATTTTCTTTGGTTTTTTCCTCGTGAGTTTCTTAAAGATGTTTACCACTTCTCAATGATATATATTGAAATTTTCCCAAGGATTGACTATTGGTTGAGAGGGAAGTTTACCAGATTCTTGTGCTTTTAGTCTTCCAACGTTAGTAACTAATTGACTGCATCCATTTTCAAGGTTCTTGATAACAAATTTTGTGTTTAGTTGAAACTTGAGCGACTCTTGTTGAAACTTAATAGTATCTTGTTGGAATTGAGTAGTGTTAGATACAACTGTATTTATCAAATCCTCTAAATATTTACCTTGAAGAGGAGGAGGATTTTGTGGTCTCACTTGATAAGATTGTTGGCCTCTTGTAAAGGGAAAACCTAATGGATTACCAAGGGAAACTGCTTGATTGCCTCTAGAATAGCTAAAGTTGAGATGATCCTTCCAACTAGTATTGTATGTGTTAGAGTAAGGATCATGTTTTTACCTTTGTTGTCCATGGTATCCTCCTATATAATTTTCTTGTTCAACATTAGGATCTTGAATAGTGGGACACATATATGTTAGGTGTCCAATGTTAGTATGAATTCCATAAGCTTGAACTTGTCTTATTGCTAATTTTACACAATTGAAGTAGGGGTAGTTATTTTTTGCTTGGTATTATTAGGAACTCCTATTTCATTGATTTTTTATGTTGGGTTAAATCGAGTACTATACTATTGAGCATTTACATCCATAGTAGCGATTAAATTCCTTGCAGTTTTAGGAGTCTTATTAACCAAAGTTTCACCACTTGTTGCATCTATCATACTTTTGTCCATGGTATTAATCCCTCATAAAAGTATTGAATTAAGAGTTTATCATTTATTTGATAATGAGGACAACATACACATAATTTCTTGAATCTCTCCTAATACTCATATAAATTCTCCCCATTGTACTACTGAATGCTACACATTTATTTTCTTAATTAGGATGGTACTAGATGGTAAGTAGTACAACCACTCTTTTGTACTATCTACTAAATAAAATGGGAATGCTCTAAGTTTTACTCATTCTTCAGTAGTCCCATTGGGTTTCATGCTAGAACAGACCACATAAAATTCCTATAGATGCTTGTTTGGATCCTTACTAGTTAGACTTTGAAAATTAGGCAAGAGATGAATCATGCTAGGTTTCAATTCAAGAGCATTACTATTGTGATTGCATTGAATACATAATATTTGTTTATCTAAAGTTGGTACTGCCATCTCCCTAAGAGTTTGATCAAGATGATTCATAGTTATTTCTATGTGGACGGAATGATCCAAATCGGCTAATGAGTCACTTGAACTTGGAAGATCTATCTAAATTGTTTACTCAAGAAATTGTGCAATGTGTAAATTTGATCTCGGATTGTAGTATGAGTTCTTTCAATATGACTCAGAAAAGTAGATGAAGATTAGAAACAAATTATGTAAAAATAAAACAAACAAAAATAAAAACAAAGAAATTTTTTATTATTTTTTTAATTTTTTTTTATTATTTTTAATAATTTTTTAATTAATTTTTCATTATTTTATTATTTTATTTTTTAAATATAAAATACTTAAAAATAAATAAGAGTTAATTTAACAAAAATCTCCAGTGATATAACACTAAAATTTTGAAACATTTTAGAATGAACAATCAATTTAGGCTTTAGTTTAAATTATTTAAGATGTTATAAATTAGTATATACTAAGTAAAGGTCTTTCACACAGAGGATTTTGAAAATTAACTCCTATTTATTGAAAATAGGGGTTTTTGTTTTATAAACTAAAAATTTGTTCTAACAAGTGAACATTAATAAAGATAAAAATAAAATATAAAGATTATGCTAAAAATTAAAATAAAAGAATTATTGTAGGATTATTCTCCACTCAACCATGTCTGGTCACACTTATCGAGGCCTCGTTGGCTGTACTAGCTAACCACTTCGTCAGGGGTTCGACAATGAATCTAATGAGCGATTCGTGAAGGGCCTCGTCGAGGTGCCAAAAAGTTTGATTTTTTGTTTCCAAAAATATTGAGTAATTTTTCATAAATACCCTCACATGCAACAAAACAAAAACCACAACTCATAATTTAGCAAACATACTAAGAAAATCAACCTTGTGGTGTGTATATAACATGCTTGCATACAAAATGTAACTAATTATGTGTATGTGTGTATTACTAATCAATAGTAACCAACCTTACATAGAGAAAATTGATCAATAGTAACCAACCTTATATAAAGAAAAATGGAAACACTAAGTAAAATAAATAGACTATGTGTCTTCCACACATATCATGTGGTCAATTTTAACATGTGATGTTTTTTTTAATAGTTATTGGATTTCTAATATTTCATCCAAAAATTAATAAATTTTTGTGACTTTTTGTCAAAATTAGTGGATGACTACCCTTTTTCAATAATATAATTTAGCCGAAACATTTTGAAAATTAGCCTTACACTTTAGTACTACAACTTTTTCAAAATATTATACTTTAATTTTTTTATAAAAAAAACTAAAGTGTTACAAAAAATAATAATTTTAACTCTAATATTTAAATGCATTAAACAATAAGAGAACTCTCTCCTACCTTTTAGTTAGCTACTTAAAAAAATAAAATAAATAAAAGAGTAAAGTGAATTATTATTTTCTAAATTTTAACTAAATTTACATATAAGTCTTTAAATTTTTCAATCATATAATTTTATCTTAAAATTTTTAAAATTTTACACATAAATCTTAAATTTTTGATTCATGAATATGTATTTTAGAAGTCAAGTTATGAACTATGTATAAAATTTTAAAACTTGAAAACTAAATCGTATGATTTAAAAATTTAGAAATATATATATATATATATATATATATATATATATATATATATATGAAATTTTAAAAGTTTGTGATCAAATTGTATGTTTTAAAAGTTTTAAGACTTATATATAAATTTAATTAAAATTTAGAGTTGAATAATACATTTTAATTAAAAATAATTTATAATTATCTCCTTATATTTATATTCCAAAGCTAGATGGTCGATTATTGGAGTATGATGACTTTAGGTTGTTTATATATTCTAGTATGTATCACCTCCCCACATATGTGATATAAAAGTGGAACCACCATCTAATTTAAAATCCAAAAATAATCTGAACTTGTTCGGTTGAAAATTAATGTGTAGATAGAGAAAGGTAACAAAGCAGGCAAACTAGTAGTTGTTATTTAAGTTCTTTCATATTTTGGTATATAGCGTTGGAGGGGAAATAAAGGAACAATTAATTTATTTATTTTTCAATCGAAAGAATAAATGAGATTATATGTATGAAATAAGTGTGAAGGAAATTATAATTAAATGCATTTAATTTTTATTTATTATTTATTATTTATTATTTATAATTAAATAATTAATTTTTTATTTACGATTCTTTTATAAAAAATAAATCAAATATTTTTTGTACGTATTTATACTTAGTGATTTAAAAGTAATAATCAAAAATCACTTACAAATTTAGTTACTGACACTTTATTTTTCTTGCTTTACAAAAAAATTAAAAACTAATTTTTAGTTATTATTTATACATACAAAATTATAAAACTTGCTTTATTCTTTCAAAAAAAATATTTTGTTAAAAATGTAAAAGATGTGAAATGCAAAATTTGATTTAAAAATCTTCATTTTATAAAAATTTTAATTATTCTATATTTTTTAGTAATGATTATCAAGCGCATTCTTAACATAGACTTTAGTGTTGGTCGATGCAAAATATAATTGAAAATTAAAACAAAATAAAAGGAAAATATTTATAAAAAAAAGGCAGATAGAGCCATACTTAAAAAAGACTTTTTTTTCGTTTCTAATAAGTTATAGAGACTTTGTTTCATGGTCAATGGAGCATTGTATTATCTCGTACTATGAACAGAAAAAATAAAATAATAAACTAAATAAAACACGTAGCTCAAGGAGACCGTTGGTTCTTCTTAAATTGTCATATTTTTACTATAATATTAAAGTGTATTAGGTAGTAAAATTATCACCACATATTTTATATATAAATATTATAAAAATATTATCTTATTACATAATAAATCTCATGTAATAAGTTTAAGTTATATGTTTAATTTAATTATAAAAATTTGGTTACCTTTGTATGTCATGTGTTTTGTTTAGAATTTAATTAAATATTAATCCTATTAAAACAATGAATCTAAATTTAAATGATATCATGATTTCTAGAATAACAGTTATACATTTCCCATTCATATATAATATATATATAAACAAGATTCGAATTCCCTTACAATAATACACCAAAAATATATACTATTGCAATATCGATACACAATAACATCTTTGTTACCGACAAGTTTACTCAACAACAATGTCGTTGTAGTGTAACTAACAAAAGTGTCATTATAATCAAATTTAAAATAACTAAAACATGCTTAGAAATATAAAAAAAACAAATTAACTAAAACATACCATAATTCATAAATAATCTCCCAAACAAAAGAAAAGAAAAGAAAAGTATGGCCTAGCACAGCCGTAAATTATTCCATTTTGTTTTAGATAAATAATAAAAAAAAAAGGATAGAAACTCTCCGTCATTTACAGTTCTGTTTTCGGAATCCGAACCTCTGGTTTTCCAAATCATATTCAATTTGAAAATTTTGCTGTTGATAATTGCCCAAAATAATGGCAGGTCCACCGACCAGCGCAGGGCCGACCACACTGTCCGTAACTATTGTCAAACAAACAGTTCCAGAAGTGGTGATTAAAGAGAAGTAATTCTCCACTGGTAATTTCATTTTTGCCCCACCTTTAAAATGGAAAATCAATTCAGGAAAAATCAACCGTTTTTCTCTGGAAATATCGAAACACGGTCCCAAACCAGTTCGGTTTTCAACATTAGTAGCTCTTGTATGATTAACCATTTGTTTTTCAAACTCCTTCGCTACAGCTGCATAAACTGGTCTTTCCATGAATGTAAAAGTCGATCCAGAATCCACTATAGTTCCGCCATTGCCGTTCAATCCAGGTACGAGATATTTGTACGGAATCTTCACTGATTTACCACCTACAATGACCTTTCTGAGAGTTAAGTAATAGTACTCACGAAATGCGGAATTGGAGACATTTGGGTTGTTGTGGAATGGTGTATAGCTGAGACTAGAGATCTTGGAATCTCCATACCCAGAGCCGCCATAAAGAACAAGATTACTGCTCACAGGTTTATCGTCGAACCGATGAGAGACTAAGCAGTATGAGAATTTAGACAGACCCATTTGAGAAGGTAAAGATTGAGGTCCTCTACCAAACCCAGCAATTCCAGATGGTTGACGAACTGATAGAAATGAACAACCCACTAAAAAGTTTGCAACTTTTTTGTCAGAAAAGTCCAGAGTTTCTGAAAGTAAAATCCCAGCAGTAGAGCCTGAACCGTATTGGAGTATATAAGCAGGGCAAGCTTGTGAGCAATTTTGGGAAGTTGGGTTACAGTTTTGACATTTGAGATTCGGACCAAAAATCCAATTGCATTTGGTATTTTTACAGCCAATGATCTTTGAAGAGGTGGACAATTTGGGAATGAAAGTTGAGATCTTATCTGGGTCTACATTAGGAAATGAACATTTGGAACAGAGATAGCGAGAGGTACAAGGAAACCAAACAAGACTACTACCAGTATCCATAACAAAAGGTATGGTTTGTGAGGGTGTACCAAAGCTGAGAAGCACAGAATAGCCTCCATAGCTTCTAGGGAAAAGAGGGCTTTTGGTGATAGAAGAGTTGGATGAGTGAGATTTGGGATATTTGAGATGATGTGCTCTGGAAATTGAAGCAGAGGCAAAGAGATTGAGAGTTTGAATTGGATCTGATGATGGGTGTTTCGGAAATGGAGATAGAGGAAGGATGGTGATGATGTTGTTGTTGTTGTTGTTGTTTTGTTTAGAAGGTGTAATTGGTAAAGATGAAGTTAGGAAGAAGAGAAAGAAGAGTGATATTGGAAAGAAAGGCCAAATGGGAATAGCCATGGAAATGTCTGATGTTTCTTGGTTCTTCACAGAAGGTTGTGATTTGATAAAGTGGGCAAAGAAAGATATATTATAAACACGGGTGTGTTTTTTTCTAAGTTGATTTGCTTTGACGTGGGGTGGGTATACTTTGTCCAGCAGAGGAAGATATAGAACCGCAACGGCATAAAAACAGATAATCACGTTCGATTTAAAGCAAAACAATTGCCCTTGTAATGTATTCATTTTGCAAAAAATGCCATCCTGCCTTTATACGGTGATTGACCTTAGAGAGGTGCATTTCTTTCCTTCTAAAGCACTTTGGATTTTTTTAACAAAAAGATATGTAGTGTTGTTGTATAAAATTAAATAATTATAAGTGCATTAAAATTGAGAAAACAAATAAGGGATATAATTCTTTCACTTGAATATAATTTTATAAGTTTTAGATGAATTCGGATACAAAATATAATAATATATAGATTATTATTTTTAAATCACCTCGTAAAATTAATATAAAATCATTATAATAAGAGATAATATTTAAATTATCAATATCTAAGATTTGACATTCATATCATTATTTTCTTTCGATGTAAACTACACTCAAAATATATATCGCTAAAAATCTTGCTAGAAAAATTAGATAGAATAGCAACTAACAAAGAATACATTATTCTTACGAAAAACTCTAGAGTTTTTCATTAAAACACATTTACATGAAATTTTAGTGGAATAAAACCATAAAAAGAAAAAAGAGCATAACATGTATACAAATGTGCTCCCTTGGTGATGACGACAATCATTAACATAAGGTGTTCTTTTAATTGGTATATTTTATAGTTATTATGATAATCTCTTAAATATTAAATAAAAATTCATAAATCATATAAATCATGAGCATATTTGGTCTTTATCTTACTTCATATCTAATATAATTTCTCTATATTTCATAGCTATATATTAAATATATTTATTTTAATTATGTGTTACATTTAATTATTAACTTCAATATACACGTAGTTGTTCTAAAAAATAACTCTATAAAAATAACTCGTTTCTTAATTATCTTAAAATTAAGTAAAAATTCTACATTTGTAAAACATATTACAATAATGATAACATATAATACAAAAGGTAAAATATTGATTCATATATCTAACTTGTACAATATACCCTAAAATAAAAATCATCATTTTATTATTTTGTAAAATTCAATATGTGAATATATTTTTGATAATATTTATCGATGTCAATAAATAAATTGACCACAAGGCAGGAGCCAGAAATATATATGAAGGGGTTAAGTGTAAACTTTTTTTATACGGAAAAAAATTTTATTTATATATTTAAAAATAAAAAATATATCATGATATAAATTTAATAAGAGGCTAAGAGGTATGACATATTCTTCTTAATTAATGACAACTTTTATGTCATTTTACAAAATGGATATCTTATTAATACATCATACTTATAAAGAAAATTATCTATTTAAATATATATATATATATATATATATAATAAGTATTAATATCATACGTGTATAAACGTTAAAACCTAAACCTAAAAAAATAATAAAATTTTAAAAAGTAAGGTATAATTAATTTAACATTTAATAAGATATGATTTAACATTTTATCCACATATTTACTAAATATTATTGATATATAATAATATATCAAAATATGCACAAAAAAAATTAGACATAATATATTATCATAAATAAAATATTTATATAATTAGTTTTTTGTAAAAAAAAATTTATTGAGTCTACAACTATACTTCCAATGATGCTCCACCTTTGGTTGAACATTTTCTTACTAAATGGTGCTAACTGATTATGAAATAATGAACAATATAAAACATTTTTCATATAGTGAAACTAAATAATAATTAAATTTATAATGTACATATGTTTTATACATGAAAATTATTCGGTATAAGTTTATATCTCTTAAGATAATTACTTATTTTTGTCATATTTTTAGGAACACTTAAAGAACAATTAACATGCTTTATGTATCAATAATATGCCATGAAAAATGTAAAATATTGAATTTTGATGTAAATGTTAATTCAATAGATATCTATTAGAATTCGTGTACACATTGATTTAATAGTAAATTTCTATGAATTATCATAACTATATATTATATTTGAATTTAATGTTTTTTATAAGCAATAATTACTATTAGTTTATTCATATTAGTAACTATATAAAGTAATATATGTGACTACTAAAGTGATCTTATACGTATTTAAGTAAAAAAAAATTATAGCACAACTTTATCATTTTCGAACATAAATTCAAATATTTTCAACACTTTTTATACTTTGAGGCACTTGAACAACTAGTCTTTATAAATATACAGTGAATATCTTAGTTTTTTACGTTATATCCATTTCTTTTTTTATATATATAAATGAATATAATACATGCTTAAAATAATATTTTATATTTAGTCAACATTTTATTTTGTACTTATTTAATAACTTTTAACTAAATGATATTTATTTTCTATTACTTTATTAAGAGATGTTTGAAAGAAAATATGTGTATTTATTAATATTTTCTTTGATCTTTTGTAACCATAATGATATTATTTTATTTACTAGTTACCTATCAATTTATAGGAGTCAATAATTGTTATAATTCTTTTACGTATCATTTATTGAGTGTTAACTCTCTTTATTCCATCAATAATTGCATTAATTTTGTACTAATAATTTTGCACCAATATGATTTTATGAATGTTTGTTGTTATATTATTTCATTGTCCTATATGGTATCAATAACTACTTTAAGTATTTTGTATCTTAATTTGTTACTATCTAAATGGATGGATAATATACACTACTCTATAATTGAGTGATTTTTTTTTCTTTATGTTCTATAAAAATAGATGCATTTGAATTAATTTCTCACCATTGTCTTTTTTCTCCCCTTAACCGAGGAAGTTATCTTTTATTATCAAAATAACTTGATTACCCTTGATAGTTTCAACATGTTCAATATTAAATAAATAATAAAACTCAATCACATATCTTATTGTATTAAACTCGCTCGTGCAGTAAGAATAATGTAATTTAATTTTATCACTAATATAAGTTACGATTTAGAAATTTTAATAATAAATTGAGTTAAAGACTTAAAGTGAATCCAATAAATATCATGTTCATATAATTAGAATATTATTTTCATAATAAATTATTTATCAATAATTTAGAGGCATGAGATTCACTCTAATGTGATCATTTTTCCTTAAAAATAAATAACAAATATAGTTACCGTATAATGAAAAATTTGGAATTTGGTCCACGATCAATTTAACTTTGTATTATAGAATGAATCAATTTGATTTTTTATGACTTAATTTTGATATAATAAATATTTAAACTTTTAGTCTAAATTATATTTGCGATATAAAATAAAATAAACTTTAGACCAAAATATACCATTCGTGTAATTTTTATCATAAGATTGATTATTTGAAAAAAAAAAACTAAATTTAAGCTTCTATCTAAAACTTTACAATTATATTTTACTTATAATTTCCGATACCATTATCTCTAAATATATTCAAAATATTAAATTATTTCTAACTTTAAAGAATTTAATTAATATTATATATAATATAATTCATCCTATTTTAGTTCTTCAAAACCTTCTATCAATTTATACTTGAAACTATGCTGACTCAAAAAACATGTTATTCAAAACCTTCTATCAATTTATACTTGAAACTGTGCTGACTCAAAAAAATGTTATTCAATAATAACGAGTAGTATTGCATTGTCTTTGAGACACATAAATGTTCATCGTTTTGCATTAGTTACAAGCACAATTTACATTCCCTTATCCATAATTTTATGGAGGATCATTATCCTTCGAGATCAAATGGAACCACATGACGGATAATGTTGATATAGTCCATACCTTAATTAACATACTTTTATTCAGCTTCCATGGAAGCTGATGGTCCATTATAAAATTGGAGCTCAAATACATCATGGCATAACAACAATTCTAAAATAAGTTTTATTTGATTATATGGGCTTTCCATTTCCATTTCTAATAATATGATAAATATCATAACTAATACCTTTGTAAATATTAACATAATAGCTTAAGTCATGTACATGATCATTAAATAACATTAACTTTCAAGAATGATATGATAAAAAATCTTTGTTTTTTTTCAATGATCTTTGCAAACAAGTAATAAATACGGTTTCTATATTATTATTTCACGAGCAAACTTTATTTGCAAAGATAGTAAATGAAGGATTCATATAGCAATTTCTCTCCCATTGTTGCTATACAAACACACATGCACAAGGTTTTCATATATATATTTCTTTTAGTTCTCCATAAGATATATGATTCAATAATACTTTTCTCCCAAATGGAAAGTTAAAAATATTAAATATTTTAAAGATGTTGAATGATCACGATTGAATTTTAACCATTTAGTAACTATATTTAAACCATTTAAATAAATAGTAATTATTATTAATTATTTGCAATCCTTTCATACATACTTTGGACATTTATATATTTTTTATTATTATACCCGTTTTAAGATAGAAATAAAATGACATCCATTTCAAGGATAATATGATCAAAATGCTCTTATATCTTTAATCATACGTGGGACATATAATGTTGGTATAGATCCTATTATATTGCTACTTCAATAGCAATTTTTTCTCAAAATAATAGCATGTATGATATTTTATGATATCAATTTTGCTTACGATGTTGCTACTTAATAATTACATATATGAGGCACCGAATATATTTTATCATATATTTCTATTAGTATAGTAGCCTGTGATCTTCAATAAATAACTTGCATGTAATTGTGTAATATAGTGTTTCACACTTTAATAATAATGATGATGATGTAGCAACACAATTAGTATTTATTAATAGTAATCCAGAAATGAATGATAAGGTTACGTCTCTTTAAAAAGTTATCATTTTAGATAGATTATCATTAACAGAAAAGACTAATGACACTAAGAATAATAAAAACTAATCTATTTGATATATCTCATACAACCACACATTTGATAATGTATTATATTTATATATATATATATATATGTGTCGCATATACTTGTAAAAATAGAAATTAAGAATTAATTAAATTTTATTCGTTATGTTAATATATAAGTAACTATTAACTGCTAATAATATTGATAAAATAAAAGTTAACTAACGAAAAAAATGCAATAATATATTTAATATATAATTAGTTTTATAACCAAATGTACGGACATTAATAAATAAATTAATCACAATTATATATTAATTTTCTTGCGAGCATGGTTACATAATGTTTAATTACCAATTATCCGTAAAGTAATTGGTATATTAGTTATATATTTTAATAATTATTTTAGTAATATATTTGTATAGTAGTTAAATAGTATATTATTTCTTATTATAAAGATATAATGATATGAAAGTTTAATATTCAATGAATATATCTAAACAAATGTATATGAATGTAAACTTTCTTAATAAATCTTACATGATAAAATTTTGCATAAGAAAGACGTGATTATATTAATGCAATCAAATAGATAGCTTCAATAACACTAATTTTGAAATTTTATTAATGTTATGTCAATCTTAATGGATCTAATAGAAACGCATATTAATTCAAGCTATTGAAACAAAAAAAATTCTGACAATATATGAATCATTATCACACAAAAAAAAAACTTATATAGAACTAATTAACAATTTAGAAGATGTAGTACTTATTCTTTAATAATATAAATATAAAAATATATTTCATTTACAAAATCTCTTAAAAATAAATTTTGTACAAGACAAACTAGTATTATAATAGATGATATAAATGGTATATAATTATTTGAAAGAAAGATGTGAGAGATAGTTTGATAAAAATATTTGTCAAACGGATAGAAATTTAAGAACTCTTATATTAATAACATATTATAAAATATAACAATTATGAGAGTATAAAGGTAGAGAGAGTTAATAAAAGATATAATTTTGATTATTGATCACTTGAGGACAATGTTATAGATGCTATTTATTCAACTCTTAACATATAATATAAATTTATAATATAATATGATATAAATTAAATATCTATTTGAATATAAAATCATGATAAAAAATAGATTAAATTAATTTTTTAAAACTCTTCGTGATAAGGGATAATATTTTAGTTATTAATATCTAAGATTTTACATAGGTGTCATAATATTTGGATTTTTTTTTATTTTTATAAAAATGTGACACTTTAATATAATTCAAATTTTAACATAATTTTAAGTCAAATGAGAGTATTTATTGTTTTTAACAAATAAAGCCGGAGAAAAAAAGAGAAAGATTGATTACTTTTTTTCCAACAAAAGCTTCAATTTCTATCTTGTTTCCTGGTACCATACCTTAAATCCTTGGTCTTTATTTGATTTGCATTGATATATATATATATATTGTTTTAGATAATATAATGATAGGAAGAAAAATTCACAAATTTAACACGTAAAACAATTAATTAAATATAAGCTATGCACTCCTGCAACATGTATACAAATTAAATGCATAGCAGATAACTTAAGTTTTGGAAATGCAAATATTAGAAAATTGGTAGAATCATTTTGGGAAAATGCTCTCCTTGATTGCATGTACATATAGGTTAGTAACGACACAAGTAGCGTTACATTATATATCATACTTGTGACATGAAAACAACAGTTTGGAAAGTACGTAAAAGTAAGATCTTGATTCCTTCATGTGTGATGACATTGCTGATTGTGCCCAAACTAGATCTGATCTTGCTGTGTACCGACATCCAATGGTAGGTATCAGACTAATGTCCAAACATTGGGTCCTCCTACTTTTTTAGTTTAGTTACATATCCCTAAAGTGAAAGAACACAATTATTTGCATCTGAGCTCCAAGATAGTATGCAGCCACAAATCGCGCCTTAGCCTGCATGGAACACCTAATTCCAATCTAGAGAACATGTTAGAGCAGAGAAACAATTCAAAAAATTCCATAATGAAAGTGTGAAACATTGAACTATTTCAAACGCTATATCGGAGTGATACATGCAATGTTTTGCTCCCAAACTGGGTTATTTCAAGTTTCTCTCTATTGAGGTAGTTACCAACTTAGGATCTCTTCCTTATAACAATTACTTTATTACTAACTTTTCTTCTTTGCTTTCCTTCTAATTTGTAGTTCCAATTGATCTCTATGAAAATGGGACACCGAACAGCAACGACTACGAGAGATCGGATCCCCACTAGAAGGAGAAGTGTCCCATGTCTCATCATCATCCAACACTGGTGAGACAAGCATTAATTCTCATTGGATTCTTGTTCCGAATCTGGGAGAAGAGATTCACCTTCTCACTCTCTTTCTCGACCAAGCTTATCACTTTAGAACACAAACTAGAGTTATTGGTAGTCAATCGTCACCATCCAGCTCATGTGAGACACCCAATGCCCTGGGGACTTCTCAAGAATCATCTCTAGCTCCTTCTCATCCTCATGCTCCTATAAGTATTTATGCACCCCCCCATTTGCCAAGGAAATCTAATAAAAAAGGGAAAAGGATAACCTACTGGTTGCTTCAAAGGTCATCGGTGTCCTCCTTAATCTTGCAATCTGACCGAGGCACATATTGGGAAGATAAGCATTGCATATATGTGGATGTTTAGGACAACCCTCTCCACTATCGCCCCATTTTTCTGAAACACATTTTTGCTGTAAGTCTCACTTTGGTTCAATTAATTTCTAGTAATTCTTCCTATGGCTTTTCCTAAGCTTTACTTCCATCCACAGGCTGTCCACTTGACTATATTGATGAGCTGGAGTGTCAAAAGAGCTTGACCATAGCAGTAGAAGCTAGGGTAAAGGCATTATTACAAAAAAAGGTATTAAATCAATTTAAAGTCTGTTCAACGCGTAAACTGAATTTAAATTTTTAATTTTTTTTACAAAATTTATTCATTTTTTATTATACTTAAATTAAAATCTCTATTCGATCACTAAATAATAGCATGAAAAAAATTTTGTTTAACAAATAGTTTAAATAATACAAATAATTGAAAAATAAAATATTAATTAATAGTAGAAAAATTACCATGGTGTTGTTCTATGTTATTCAAGATCATCATATTCTTTTTCTGATATTATAATACAAACCTACATATATAATACAAAAATTTATACACATAAATAATTACACATAATAACAAAAAAAATATGAATAATAAGTGTGTAGAATTAATAGAAATACTTACAAGAATAAATGAAGTGACAAAATGAAGGAAATGAAGAAAAAATAGTATTTTGTAAGTGAGAAATGAGTATAAATTTTTTAGTATTTTGCTCAAAAAATAGGGGATCTAAAAGATTAGTTAGAGAGGAAGAAAACCGATTAACCGGCGCTAGAATTGGTGGTCGTAGATGGTCGAAAAATGAGAAAGAGTGGAGGAGAAGTGGATGAGGTTTTGAGTTTTTGAGAGTTATGCAACACTTGAAATAGTTTATGTCTAGGGAAGAAAAAAGAGAAAAGAATTTATCCACGTGTGTAGCGTCAGTTCCAGGTGTCAACCGATGCTATCCACGTAGCGTAGCGTTGGTTGACACCTAGAACCGACGTTAGGTACACATGTAGCATCAGTTCGACACAACAATCGATGTTATGTCCTACGTGGATAGCATCAGTTTTACAACGAATTGACTTTTAATTCATTATAAGTTAGTTTTTTTCAAAAACTGACTTTACATATCGACTTAAATACCTCTTTTGTAGTAGTGAGGCCATGGAGGATGCCAACTTAGGTCTCACTAATGTAGTGAACTCCTTAGAGGATTAAATGTCCCAAATGAAGAAAGAGCAGGATAATTATGATGCTTCTATTGAGGAAACTTTGGTGGAAAGCCAAAAGAAAGGTTACTTTAAGGCCATGGTCTTTTTCTAGGATAGAGTTGTGTACCTTAAGTTTGGAAAATAACTGAAGAAGATTATGAAGTTGAAGAGCGGTCTTGAGTCTGGTACTTAGCCAGAATAGGTGGACATTAGTCTTGGTGCATCTAACTAGTCTCAAGAAGCATATGTTAATTCTTAAGAGGAAGAAAGTGACCCCAAGGAGGCTTATTCAGAGGAAACTTGAGGCAAAAGTTGAAGCCTTTTCTTTTGCACTTGTTTTTTAATTGCAGGAACGATACCTCTTGGTCTTATTTGGACCTTTTTGTAAGATATATTTTTAGGCTGGTGTGCCTTTCGTGAGCCGACTTGAATTTGGGACAATGTCTTCATTTCTCATTTCCTTTCTTTTATGATATATATATATGTGTGTGTGTGTGTGTGTATTAGAAACTTAGACCTAAGTCAACCTAATAAGATCTCATTAAGTTAAAGGTTGTTCAGGCTTATAAGCAACATTGTTGCCTTGTTCTTGGTCGATGTTAGACAAAAATACTTAATAGCCCTCATTTACATGACAGACATAGGTGGACATAAGTGCCACAGTGAGACTATGGTAGAGCCCAGGGTCCAAGCACATAGAAACCAAGAGCAGAGCTCTGATACCATGTTAGAAATCTAAGCCTAACGCAACCCAATAAAATCTCATTAAGTTAAGGGTCGCTCAAGCTTATAAGAAACATTGTTGCCTTGCTCCTGGCCAATGTGGGACACAGATACTTAACAATATAAAATAAATTCTTTCATCCAATCAAGTGTGAATTTATGATGACATGCTAAGGGGTGCTATTTTTTAGGCATAGCCAACCTATATGAGTCTTAAGCCCTCTCTTTTTCTTGCATGTTATCTATATAGCACTACTCTGAGTTGTCCTAGAGGCCAAAGCTAAAAATGTTTGGTCATCCATCAAAATAAAAAGGTTGAAGGCTGAGCTTCATCATGAGAGAAACCATTCTACGTTTAGTGAGCATCACACCAAAGAATCTCACTACAAGATGGCAGCCCTAGTGGGTAAAAGGAATCACCAAGCTACTGAATACCTAGATTATTGTAGAAATTTCTTCTTTGAGACGATGGGTCATGTGAAGCAATGTGAAAAGCTACTACTACATAATCATTTTTGTTTGGGTTGTATATCTTCCAAACTTGCAACAAGGGAGTTCAAGGAGTCAATATTCTCCTCATTGGAGAAGATTAAAGCTTCTATATATTCTCTTATTGAGCCCAAGAATGAGGACTGATTAACATGATGCAATTCACAAGTATACAAATCGTGTAAGTAATATAATATATCTAAGTACAGATCTCGATCACATAGGGAGTTGTGTAACTTATAATCAAAAATTATAAAAATTAAAAAAAAATGACAACTAATTTTAAATCACAAGAGTCAACAATCTTTGATTTTCCAATTTCCTAACATAGGAAACACTAAAATTCCCTTCAATATAATCGTCAATCAAATTGTATATGATCAATTGAATATAACCTAATATGCATTCTTCTCTTAAATACACTACACACCATATAGTAATTAATCTAATTACACTTTCATGTAATTTAAATTGTATACTACTCATTAATTTCATTAATTATAGATCACATGCATAAGAATCATACATCTCTACCTAAAAACTATGCATGTTATTTAATCAAACAAACAATTAAATAATTCTTTCAAATCTATTTAATTACCTCTATAGATCAATTGTTGGTCAAATAATTAATAACATAAAAATTAGATTAAATAATATAATTGAATTGCATTAACAATTGAGGTAAAAATATTATATCATCACATGTAGAAAATTATCTTTATAAGACTTCTAAATTAATAAATTAGCTAGACATAATTATGTTCTTAAAGCAAAGATTTTTCATAAAGAAAGACAATAAAATTGATAAATAAAGGAGAAGAATAAGAAATATACTCAATCTCTTAATTTGTAGCACTAATTTTCTCTTGAACCCTTCACAAAATTATATCTCCTTTAATCTCCTCTTGAACTTCTTCTCTTATTTTCTCTTCTTGGAAGTTGCTAGTTTTAGTAATCTCTTAATTATATGTTTATGAACTCCTTATGGTGTTGTAAATAGGCTAAAATTAATCCTCCGTATATTAGTATTCGTATTACTGTGATCCAATGGTTAGGATTGAAAGTTTGGATTAAATTTAGTGCTGACACATTTTAATCCTCATTGCTCGATCAATCAAGCCTATTCTCGATCAATCGAATAATGACCCCTCGATAGATCCACTTCTTTCTTGATCGATCCAATTCCAAGTCAATCAATCGACCTTGTAATTTTGTTTTTGTCCTCATTTTGCCTATTTTTTATTTGTTTGATATCTTTTCACCTACATTATCATATTAAACACAAATTAAGCTTATTCATGACATTTAAATACAAACAAGACAAATAAGTGGTTCAAAAGTAACCCAATAACTCTATTTTGTAGCATTATCACACCTCCAAACTTAATGATTTACTAGCCCTTAAGTAAAGCTAAGCCTATCTAGCTAAAAATATGTGGTTAGTATATTCATAAACACATTCTATTAATACATGTATGTTTAGTGAAAACTATCCCATTCAAAATTTGTAAATTCCATGACAAGGAGGTTTACGTAATCATCAATCAATATTCCATTAATATAAGATATGAAAGGTTTTTGAATAATTAATTCGTGTGTGTGTTGCACATGATGTCATCAAATGCACTTATGAAATCAACTTATATAAGCATGCTTATCAACTAAATCTTAGAACAAGTTCCATAGGTCTATTCTTTAAACCTTTCTCAACTATTGTAAATATGCACTTAGCTAGAGATCAATAAGGTTATACATGCTTGTAGTATAATTCTTAAGTGAGGGTAGATAAATTGATATTTTAGGTTTTTTTCACACTTTAGTTCTCTTTTTATTCATCATGTAATATTTAAATTCAATTTAGCTTTCATTTGATTTTTTGTGCACCCTATCTTAACATTTTTTTATTCCATATCTCTTTTTCACTCTCATTCTTTCTTTCTCTTTTCTTTTTTAAGTCTTATAACACCCCTAAACTTATTTTTAATTTTATTCTTTTTGTTTAGAGGGATAATTATGATTTTTTAATAGATGTGAAGAAGTAGGTATGATGTATTATATTTCACCTCATTCTATAGCATAGCATATGATTGCATTTTTTATACAAGCTAAAGGTGTAAGGGTAAAAGTAATACTTATTGGTTAGGCCAAAAATGTGGTTTAAAGATATGAATAGTTCTTAGTAAGGCTTAAATAAGTGACTAAGGATATCAACAATGGTTAACTTAAAAGACTCGATCGATTCAATAAAGGCCTAAATCATTTCTCAAGCCAAATATTATTTAAGATTTCACCTTAAGCAATGATCAAATATATTCTAAAACATGGTAGACCTTATTGACTAGCATAACTCACCCAAAATTTTCTCCCAATAAGAACACCAAAATCAATCATGTGCATAAAAATCTGAATCAATTCAATTAAAACTAGCAAGCATATCACATGATTAATGTAAGTATCTTACCTAGTATGTTACGTTCCTTATCCTACTCATGATAACCAATTCTATCATTGGGTTCATATGTTTCATATCAAATATGCATGCATTTGTTTCCATGTATTAATCAATTTCTACCCAAATCATGATCATAAACATCTCAAAAAATGAAAAATATCATAAAAAAATGAAAATGCATACTAAAAACTAAAGTATAGAATAAAGTTTCCTTCACTACATTAAATTGCACATTGTCCCCAATGTAAGGAAATAAAATTACCTTAGCCTTGGTACACTACATCTGTCATTGAAACTGCTCAATCTTTGTTGTGTCATTTTCCTCCACATTTATTCACCTACACAACAGAAAACATACAAATAAAATAACATTGGGTTACTTCCTAACAAGAACCACGTTTAATGTCATTGGCTATACATTCATATTAGCTCCTAAGATGCATCCACAAAGGTCATCGTAATCTTTTTATTTGGAAATTGGTCTCCAAGATAGTGATTTAATCTATGCCCATTTACCATGACCTGTTCTTTGCTTTTGTTCTCCAATCCATTGGCTCCATGGTTAGTTACCTTAGTAATGGTGAATGGACTTGACCATTTACTCTTGAGTTTGCTTGGAAACATGTTGAGTCTTAAGTTATTTAGTAACACTTTCTACCTTAGTTCAATAACATGGTGCATAATTTTCTTATCATGTCATCCTTTTGTTTTCTTTTTGTATAGCTTGACATTCTCATAAGCACTCCACCATAACTCATCCAATTTATATATTTGTAGCATCCTTTTTACCTCTCTATTGAACACTTTTGCTTGCCCACTTGATTAGGAATGGTTGGGAAAAGATTTGAGTTCAAACTTTGGTGGTTCCATAATGAATGGTTTGAATTTAGAACCTATCTCATGACACTCCACAACAGTATTAGATACACACATAGGAGGTGTATCCTCTAAATATTTCATATAGTCAACAATATCAACTCGCATCATATATTACATAGTTTCAATCATTAAAATAAGTTGAATTGTTTTCTAATGAATTTATTTCATTGTTCATAGAATCATGTGTCAAAGTCTTGAATATGGGTGGTTTAACAGATTTAGTTAAACGATCATCATAAATGTGTGTGCCTAAGTTATTGTTATGGTGTTCAATATCATGTGTGTTCACATAATTAACAAGTATATATTATAAGGCATCACTATGGCACATGTTATGAAGCACACCAATGGTTAGTTCATCTGTAACATCTATCTTAAAGAAATCACTAGTATTATCAGTATCAGGAAATTTAATTGCTTTAAAAACATTAAATGTTACCTGTTCATCCTACACTCTCATTGTAAGCTCACATTTTTGTACATCAATGAGTGCTATTCTAGTTGCTAAGAATGGATGACCAACTATGATAGGAATGTGATGGTCCTTCTCTATGTCTAGAAAAATGAAATATGTGAGAAAGATGAACTTGTCCACTTTTACTCACACATCTTTTACCACACCCCGAGTTCTTTTGATTGACCTCCCTACCATTTTCTATGTTACTAAAGTGGGTTAAGCTTCACCAATGCCCAATTACTTAAAGACTGATAGTGGCATAAGATTAATGCCTACACCCAAGTCATATAATGCCTTGCCAAAATGTATATTCCCAATTGTGCAAAGGATGTCAAAGCCATCCAGATCTTTAAGCTTTTGTTGTAGTTTTCTCTCAAGGATAGCACTACAACCTTCAGTTAAGGTTATTTTCTCATTATCTCTAAGCATCATTTTCTTAGATTGGATGTCCTTCGTGAATTTGGCATATGAAGGCATTTGTTCAAGTGCATCTACAAATGGTATATTTATATGTAGCTTCTTGAAGACATCCAAGAATTTTGAAAATTGGTTGTCTAATTTTTTTACTTTTTGAGTCTTTGAGAGAAGGAAATAGTGAGTTTGTAGAAATTGCTCTTCTTTGGTTAAATCACTTCCTTTTTAGTACTCTCTTTATCAACTTTTTCCACCTCATGCTTTTTAGTTTCCTCCATCTATTCTAAAGTTTTACCATTCATCAAGGCTATTTCTTTACAATACTCCATACCTTATCTTTTTGGATTAGCTTCTCTATTACTTGGAAGGTTACCTTCAAGCCTTTGACTTATGGTTTAGGTTAGTTGCCCCATTTGAATCTCCAAATTTTGAATAGAAATCCCATGATTGAACTCTATGGTAATTAGTTAGTTTTTGTCATAAGTAGTTAGTTTTATGTATCCATTTTTATATATTTACAATGAATTATTGTTCATGTTATACACATGTCAGGAGATGAAATGAGCAAAAAAATAGCAAAAATGTGTATTTAAAGTAAAAATAGGATACTTGATTGATCAAACTTTGATCAAGATCAACAAGGACCCTTAGATGAAAAAGTATGGACTCATATTCTTGATAGATTGAAACAAGACTTGATGGATCGAGCACCAAGTCGATCGATTGAGGATCAATCAAGCGCTCTCAGGTTGAAAATCACAAGAAAATTATAGCCATTGGATCGAGACATCCATACAACATTCAAATCTAACATTTTTCAGCATTGACTTTTAATCCTAGCCATTGGATTAATCAAATTATAATCCAACTCAAATTAAGCTTGAAAATATACTATATAAACAACCAATAGGATCATCAAAACATAACAATTCCTACAACGAACAAAAGATATTAAATATCACATCAAGGGAAGCTTCAAGAGAAGATTTTGAAGACAAGATTAGAAATTAAAGATTGGGGTCACTTTGCTTCTAGGAATGGGCACGGGTACGGGCGGGGATGGTTATATAAAAAATCATCCCTGAATCAAATTATAAAATCTGTACTCGAAACCGCTCGAAAACCATTATAGTTCAAGGGTAATTTTTTACCCACAGATAACGGTTCGAGATGCTTATTAAAAAATATCTGAAAAAAAAAACTATTTTGAAACTTTTTTAAAAAAATTATATTCAATTGGGCTTCCTTTGGTTTTGTAGCCCAAAGCTCAAAGCAACTAAACTCAATTGATTAGAAAAATAATGGTATTCTCAACCAAATCCATTAGAAACATATAGCTATTTAATCTTATGTTAGCAATATAATTGGGTGAGACAAAGCCTATAATCAATGGGATTCATTGGTGATTGACTTAAATATGCAAAAATTATTGCATAGTACATTCTTAGGCCCCTACGTTAATGGAAGAAAAGAGATCTGATTAGGGTTTCTCTGTTTGGTGAAAATCAGGAAAAGATTTAAACGTGCGCCATTATATATCTAGAACAGAAATTATTAGGGTAAATTATGAACTTAAAAGCACTACATGAGGACTTTACTTTGATATCTTATACTTTCTAGCATTATATATCTATGCTTCATGGTTGAATATCAAACAAAAGTCAATTCTTTGATCAACAAATATTTGATGTAGCTATTTGTTTACATTGATTATTGAGTGACAAAAACCTTGATATTACAGCACACAGTATCTAGGGTTCAAAATTGAATTTAAATTCTAAAATCTTGAAGGGATTTGGGGTTTCATACTTTTGGAAGAATCAAGCAAACTTATCTTGATCAAACACGACCAACTACAAGGTGATGATCTTGCCAAAATTCAGGAAGTGACCTTTTCTGCATATTGTTACATATCATTTGAGTAAGGTAAGATTAATAACTATAGCTCAAATAACAGAGCGAAATGAAAATGAAGAAGATTGTACCATGTCGAAGCTATTCTGCTCAAGAAATAGAATAAAGTCTCTGACTAGGACGATAGATGCAGAGACAAGGACGACAGATGCAGAGACAAGGATGGCAGATGCAGAGACGAGGACGGCAAGCCAAGCTTGAGACAAGCGTAGAGTGACAAAGCTGAGAGCAGTAGAGACCAAATTTCTGAGATTGAGACTCAAATCAACCATAGTTTCTTTTATTTACTGCCCAAAAAATTTGAGGTTAAAAAGTGAAAAACTTAGGTGCAAAATTAATATATAATTTAATTTAATAAATATATTAATTAATTAAATAAATATAATTAATTTTGGGTACAAACGGGTACCGTTTTTGGTATAATTGTACCTATTACTTTATGTTCAATTTTTACCCAAAAATGTACCCGTCACTAAAATTTACTTGATAAAAACTAAACTGTCACCCGTGGTTTTTTTTCCATTCCTATTTGCTTCATCTTTTATCCTTCATAAGCTCTTATTAATTTCTTTCTATTTAGTTTACCTTGAAAATAATGCTTATTCTCTTAGAACAATTGTGTAATAACTTTAATAATGTGATTATGGATAATTTCAATCCCTAGATTATGGTTTAATTAATTTTATTTTTAATTAATGATTTTTGATATATTTAATTCTATGTTTGAATGTTAAAACTATGTATGTATAGATTAGAGTTATCAACTAGTTTGTTATAATGATACATTTATTGCTAGTTTAAAATATTAATCCGTAATTACTAATATTCATATTCAAAGTAATATCTTATAGTTGTTGTTACAAGTAAAATTGAATGCATCAATCAAATCTAATAAGTATATTTTTAGGTTGTTCGAGATTTAGGTTGATTAGTGATCCTATCATTTATTAATTGTACAATAAGAAAATACAAAAAGATCTAAACTTCTGAAGTTAAAATTAAGAATTTAAAAAAAGTTTTAAATTATGAGAATGATTTAAAATTTAAGAAATTATTTTCATTCATGATATGATTAGTTAAATTTAAGAAACTTTTTTCATAAATATTTAAGGGTGTTTTTGATAATATGTGTACAATTTTATATTTCATGTTATTTGGTTAGACTAAAGAATATACGTTTAATTATTCCAAAGGCGAAAATTTCAATTTGACTTGATGGAGTGTAAAGTTTGTCAGAAAAGTTTAATTATTCAAATGGCGAAAATTTCAATTAGACTTGATAGAGTGTAAAGTTTGTCAGACAAGTTAGGAAATTTTAATAAATATTAAATATGATTTAATATTTTAATTAAATATTGTTTTAATGAATGAATAGAGATTTAATTACTATAAGAAAATCTATTTTTGAAACCTAATAGGAATAAGGTTATGTTTTACATAGAGGATTAAGTCAATTTTTAATTGTTAAAAATAGACCAACCTTAGAGTTTTAATCTCTTAAAGTCGACACCCCTGTTGGATAAAGGAAATAATTTTGTTGTACAATTAACCACAACTAGATTTACTTAAGTTTGAATGAAGCAAACCATAATACGCACATTATAAATAGACCAAAATAAAACCTTAAAAAGAGAGACTAATGCTTGATTAACCCTAGTAAAAAGTATAGAGAAAATTGTGCACACTAAAATATGAGTGAAACAATTTTATGAGACAAAATTATTCCAAGCATATGCTAAGAGAAAATTATTCTTCCCGTTCTTTAATATTTTGATTTTTGGAGCTCTATTGGATATTAGGAAATACTTGATTAGTCATATTTGAAATGTTAAAAAATTTCACACTTTTCAGTTCATTAATCGTTGGGATCCAAGCCCATTTCAAATTCAACAAAGGTATGTTCTTTATTTGTCTTTAAGATTATGTTAATAAAATCAAATGTTATTGATTCTTAAAATTTTTTAAACATTATGCTTCTGCTAAATTGATAAAGATCTGATCTTTATCTTGGTTTTTTTGAATCAATGCCAACAATCACTTTAAGCAATCTCACAGTTGAAGATGCGATGGAAGTTCTCCGTCGACACTACAACAAAAATCGAGTTCAAACTCTTTTGATTTGACCCACCAAGGATTCTTTCTTCAAAATTCTACCTTTTCATTTACTTGATGGTTGTTTCATCAACTATTGTCATTGAATGAGGTTCACAACAATTAAGAATAACATCCAATACTTTATCATCTTGTTTAAAGAAGGCTTTCATGCGAACTTTCTAATAAGGATAGTTATATCTATCAAAGAATAAGGACTATGTAGATGATCCACCCTCTTTCATGTAATCTATGTGTGTGTTTCTATTGAACAAGCACTTAGTACAACATGTAGGCTTTGATACCAAATATAAGTTCTAAATTATGGATATAATAATCTAGAATGTGTGAATAGATTTATTAAAAAATTATAAATTATAAATTAATAAATTAATTACCCCAGTTAAACATACAATTGCAAATAAAAATAAATGCAAAAAATAAATAAAGAATATGCGATATTTAGATAGAAATAACTTAGGTTAATATGACCAAAGATGAAAACTATCGATTCTTAGACCACTTAACCTATCCAATATAAAAATAACGGTCAATACAAAATAAGTCTTAGACTATTCTTACATAGATAAAACTCTAATGTACTCTACTAGTGAGCCATCGCTCTTTTTCACAGTCTTCCATGGTAACATATCTGATACGAACTAATATTTTGATAAATTTGAATCATACGAACAATCGAACATATCAACCTTAGAACTTGAAGAGTTAGCATAATTCGCACAATTGCAAGTTGTGTCTAATAACAAATTTAATGATGAATAATTTCTTATTAGAAAATTCAAAACATATATATTAAGGTGATGTTTGGTTTACAAAATAGAATCGAAATCGAAATCAGAATCGGAATTGAATGGAATGGAAAGAAAATAATGTTGTTTGATTTGATCACTAGAATCAAAGAATAAATCATTATTACAGTGTTTGGTTTGCTACTTGAATGGAATAGAATATAAAAAAATTATAAATTATCTTAATATCCCTATATTTAATAAAGTTCAAATAATGTCATTTAATTATTATTTTTTCGTTAGATAAATTAAATAACAATTTTTATTTTTAATTTTTTAAGTAAAAAATATATATTTCTTTTTTTATATCATAAAAAAAACTGTTTTTTATAATTGTTTATAAAATGAAGGTTAACCATATTAATAGTTTATAATTGTTTTTCTTAAACATTCGATAAGTTAGTAAAAAAGTGGAAACTAGTTATTAATATTTATTAGATCAAAATTAATTTAAATGGGTTTAAGACAAAGAAAAAACCACATATATCACCTATAGTACATAGTTTTAAAATATATATATATAATGTTTACATTTTATATAATAATATGTTCACTATGTTTAGCTTTTTTTCTTCTTCTTTTTTCTCTAGTGTGTCCACGTTAAATGTCTTATAGTTTGCTTTCTAACCACAGACAACAAGAGACCTTTCTAAGATCAAGAAATTGCAACTCATATTAAAATTTAAATAATATTTTTCATGCTTACTCTATTAGCATGCCCACAAATATAGTCTAAGAAAAACCAAAAAATTATTCTAGGAGTTTTATATATGATATCAACAGCCAAGAACTTCCTAATGGTATAGACTCTATTAAATATCAAAATATAAATGTTAAAATCTCTATACCAAAATATTGATATTAATCTAATTAAAATAAAACTTAAAAATAAGTTAGATATCAAAACAAGGTTAATATAACAATTACAAACGAATATTCATATACTAATAACACATATCCATAACTTAATATAATGCACCTTCATGTCTAAGAAAGCTTCTAATCCAACCATCTTTGTTGTCATCAGGTATATCGAAAAATATATTCATTCTTGCATGTTTGTCAATAAGAAGAATTGTAGCAACATCAAACTCTTCGTTACTAAGTGATGTGGTCATTTGTAATTCATTATACAACCTTATTTATTTTGCTTGTTCTTCTTCTTTTGTGACGAATCGACTCAAAAAGCTGCCAACGTTCTTCATCTCTTCTGCAAGTATCGAAGCTACCCTCTAAATAGAATTTTCATATTCATTAACTCTAATAGTTCTCTTTCTTTTTTTAGATGTAACATTTGAGTTTTGTTGGTCTGTAATATCTACGTGTTGATATAATGAATCAGTTTCATTTATTGTTTATTGATCCCGTTCATTATCAAGTTCTAAAACAACATCATCTAGAGTCTGCATCTTTTCCTGTGGCTCTGTCTTTACCAAAAACAATAGCCAAGTCCTCATAATGAGGAAATGATCTATGTCTAAAATGGGTAACTTCTTTGTGACTCTAATAAAAATTAAAATATGTCAAATTAAAAATATTAATAATCAAAGGGATTAATTTCTAAACATAAATAATGTATTTGTTCATAACAAATGAAAAACAACAAAAGATTACCTCTACATATGCATCCCAAACGAGTGCCTCAGCAGTTATAAGTTTATTACAGGATCCCACCCAAATTTACTACTAATCTAACTAGTTAGCATGTCATATATAGTAGTAAATTGAGTCTTTAATGTTTTCAATCGAGACTCAATATGTGGTTTAGCTTTCATAGTGCAATCTGGTAGTTTTTAAAGTGTAATTTTTCAATAGCATTTAAATAGCCAAGTTTGAAACCACCATCAACTCTATATGAATCCTCATTGTGTAATTCTACAAGACACTCAATTAATTTTTCATCTAATATTTCTATCCAAGGCCTCGATTTCTTGAGGTAAAACTTTGTAAAGATGACATCCGAAAATTAAAAAGTAAGAACAAAAAAATATACCACTTATTAACAAAATAGAAATAGAAAATATATTAAAGTTGACGAGCCTAGCAACCAATGAAACAACTTTAAAATTGTAAGAATACGATCAATAGCTTAATGTTTTACAAGATTATACATAATTTCAATCAAATAATCTCTTCATTACAACCACAATTAAAATAAATAAGAAAACACAACTTTCATTAACCTAAACAATCACTATCATCTATACCACAACTAAATATATTTTTTCATTTTCCCCATCTCCTTTCCCTCCATTCATTGTACATGTTTGATGTCGTATTTTCTCTAAATATACTTCATTGATGTGTAGAGTCTACAATTCTTATTGTATCTTTATCATCCTAATCTTCTAGATTTTCCCAATTTTCCTCAAATGGATCATATGACATTTCCTTTCTTATATAGTTGTGTAGCAAGCAACAAGCAATAATTATTCGGTTTTGAGTTTTAATGGGATAGAATGATGGACTTTTTAGAATTGTCCATAGATTCTTTAACACACCAAAACATCTCTCAATCACATTCCTAGCCTGTGAGTGCTTCATGTTAAAAAATTCATGTGGATTGCGAGGTTGTGGACCATCTCTCCATTCACTCAAATGATAACATTGACCACGATATGGAGCAAGAAATCTATTGAAATTTGCATATTTAGCATCCACAAGATAATAATGCCTTATATATTAAATATATTTTACAATTCAATTTCATATTCCAAGACTTTAAAAAAATTGATCAATTCACATATTACTTACCAAGTTGGACTTTAAATCCATTCCTTCTACGTATAGCTTCACGTAAGACTCTACTATTAGCTACTAAACCTTCCCAATTGAGTAAAACATAAATAAATTGCATATCAGGAGAGCAAACCCTCAAAAAATTTGTGGTAATCTCACCTTTTCGGTTTCAATACCTAGACTTATCACCTATAGGAACTCTTACCTTAATATGAGTACCATCAAGTACTCCTAAGCAACCTTAGTACCAATAAGTAAAGTAAAATATGAAATTATAAAAAATATTACATGATAATAAGAAAAGGAAAGAAATAAATTAGACATTATATTTACCTTGAAACATTTTCACCTATCGTCGTCACAATCGTCAAGAATAGGCTCAAGTTTTTTCAGTAACTTCTTATGCAACCGTATGATAGAATGCAAGATATTGTTGAAATACTTACTAACTGACTCTCTAGATCTTCTAAATCGATAAGTTATAACTCTATTTTTCACATGGTGTGCAATTACATGAAGAAATATGGCTACCTACTCATCTACTAACAAATGCTTTGATTGTTTTAGCCCCTCTTTAGTTTCAAGCATTGCACACAAATTGGTAAAAACACTCATACTCATCCTAAGTTGATTAATACTAGTAATGTCGCTCTCATAGCACAATCCATGCACAATTTTCCTATTTGAAAAAAAAATCAAGCTCATACAATTATCTCGTTAAAGATATTGTCATCTTTTTATCCACCACCATCTCAAAAAAGAATTTTATAATATACATTATATGCATCAGGTACACAACAATAGCATCCACCTCTTCCACATTGAAGCTATGTTCATCCATTTTACCTTAAATTACAAACAAAAACAATACTTAATCAGGAATAACCACATACTCATAAAATTGATAAAATATACCTATTATATCAAACTATCAAAATTAAGTATTGTAGAAGATGCTTATTATATCACTAATAATAGATAGTTTTTGAATATACATCATTGTAGAAGATTTATCACTAATGGATAATATTGTTTATGAAAGATTAAGTATTACTTTATCTTCGACAATACTTTTGCAAGTATCACTAATGGACATTTTTTTGAATTCATCAGCATATCAATTAGTTTATGCAGCATTAATGGATTGTTTATGCCAAAATTAGAATATCTTTTACAATAAAATTGTCAAAATTAATTATAAAAGCACTGATTGATAGTTTATGTCAATAAGTCAGAAAACTCCAACAAAGAACAAATATTTTTATTGTTTGAAATAATATTAGGATCGTGTTCATGGGACGTAGAAAGAATATTCATATTAATGCTATATTTGGGTTCATGAGACCAACGAATCGATTTAAAGCAAAGAACAAAGAATATTAGATACCAAAATATAAGAACATAGAACAAAAATAAGAATCAATTTAAAATAGAAATAAATTTCGACAAAACAGAAAACAATCTCAAACGAACAAGGCACAATATAAAAAAAATAACAAAATTAGAAATCAATTCAAAATAGAAATAAATATTACAAAACAGAGAACAATTTCAGAGGAAAAAGACACAATATCAGGATATCATTTTATTTATTTTTACTATTTTATTTTAATTTTATTAGAAGAAAATAAATATTATTTATAAAATTGATAGAAAATATATATACATTTTTTAAATATTTTATTTTTCATATCATAAAAAGAATAACATGGTGATATTTTTTTAAAATAAAATTTTATATATAAAAAATTATAGAATTAAAAAATTAAAAAATTATTAAAGTAAAACTTTAATAACTGGACTTAAAAAATTAAGAAAATCATATCTTTAAAATTTATAATAATAAAAATATCATTTTAATAATATTAAATATAATTTAATAAGATAATATTCAATATTAAAAGAATCTAATATCATAATTTAATTTAAAAAATATTTAATTGAATAATATTTAATTTAAAATAATGTTTTAAATTTTTTAGTAAAAGATATATAAATTGGTAAAATATATGTTATTAGAAGTTTGAAGTGTATTTTTTTTATTTGTTTTCTAATAAACTTTTATGTTTTGTTTTTTTTTTTCTTCCAATTCATAAGATCCCTTGCCGCACTGGTCACATTTTATTTTCCTTCGCGAGAGAAAAAGAGATTTCCTTCTCTCTTGTTATGTTAGGCTTATTAGTTTGGTTAGTAGCTCTCAGTCTCTTTTGAGCATAACTGCACAAGCTTAGATAGGTCTAGAAGAACAAAGAAGCAAAAGGCAAAAAGTGAATAGAAAATATGAGCAGCATAGGAACTGGCTACGATCTCTCCGTCACCACATTCTCTCCTGATGGCCGTGTCTTCCAAATTGAATACGCCGCTAAAGCTGTTGACAACAGCGGGTACTCTCTTCTTCTTCTTGTGCGGTTCTCAGAAATTAATTAAACAAATTGAAACTTCTCCAGATTTTTATTATTTGAATCCCTTCAATTTTTCGTTTTTCTGATTTCTTTTTCAGTATAAATAAAACTCTCTTTTTTTTTGTAGAAAAGGAGAAACGATGTAATTTTTTGAATTTTGCAGGACTGTTATTGGAATTAGATGCAAGGATGGTATTGTTCTGGTAAAGTTTCTTGCTCTCTCTCTCTCTATTTATTTTTTATTTAAATACTCTCTCTTTGTTTTTATAATGTTGTTTTGGGCATTGGGAAATCGTTCATTTTTTATTTAGGGTGTGGAGAAACTTATAGCCTCCAAGATGATGTTGCCGGGTTCAAACCGGAGAATTCACTCCATTCATCGCCATTCTGGAATGGTACTTGCTTCATCTTTTCAAAATGTATCCATTCATGAGTTTTTCCTGTTACATTATGGTACGTAGTGTGTTGATTTTGTTATTCACCGGCTTAGTTTGTTTGCCATTGCTCATGTATATAACTTCTATTGATTTTGATCTGAACTACCACTACTTTAGAAAGCCCAATGGAATTTCATACTTGACTAGAGTAATTTTGTAAGGCCCACCACCAATTCATAATATGATATTTCCACTTTGGGTACTTTCACTCAAAATACCTCATATCATTTAGAGTGGAACCAAGCTTACCTTTTCTTGCCTTACTTGATCTTGCCAGTGCTCAAGAGATTGATGATTGACACAATCACCCCCGTTGAAGGCCTGACGTCCTCATTGGTCACATTTCTAGTTAGACATGTCCCACTTTAACACATGATATAATATTATCCACTTTGGGTTTAGATCTACATTGTTTGTACTTGGGCTTTCGCCCAAAAGACATCTTACCATTTGGAATGAAACTCATACTTATAAACCATTACAAAGTGATTTCAGTTTAAGGGATTAATTACTGTCACAAATTTTATGCATCTAATACATTCCTTTTTTGCAAGTTGCTTTGATTATATAACTAAGCAATGCTCAAGATATTCCTTAGGAAAAAAGGAAAATGAGAGACATGTATGCTATTAATGTATTATCATATCGTCACATTGATTACCATCTTTGTTTTTCTCCTTGTCAAGTTATCACAGTACGAAATTTTCACGCTTACTGCTGTGAGAAACAAGAGTCAATGAGAATATCTTCATTGAGAAGAAGCTTTTTTAAGTTCTAAGTTTATTAGCATGCATGTTTTCTGATCTTGGTTGATCATTTATCTAGGATATGTACAATTTTTTTTTTCATTCAACTCAGTTTGATGGTTATATTTGTTTTTTTTTTTGCTATCTATTAGGGGTCAAATGTCTTTAGCATCCTCCCATTTCCATAAAATGTTTTGGTTATCTCATGGAGAATGAAAGATGAGCCATATTTGTAATACCTGAATCAGCCTTTCTCAATCTTTAGTTCATAGACCTTGTCACAATATCACCAATCTTTGTTCTTATGCATTTGCTATTGTTTTTGATTATAGGCTGTGGCTGGCTTAGCTGCTGATGGTAGGCAAATTGTTGCCCGTTCGAAATCTGAAGCTACTAACTATGAGAGGTTTTCTTTGCTCTCCTCTCTGGAATATCTATTATGGGTGAATTTGAGTAAACACTACACAGTTATTTACATGATTTTTCATTGCTGGGGATTTGCAATAGCACATTGTTGCCTGTTTAGCTAAGTTCCTTCGACTTCTATGCAGCGTGTATGGAGAGCCAGTTCCTGTTAGGGAACTTGCTGAACGTGTTGCTAGCTATGTGCATTTATGTACTCTGTATTGGTGGCTCAGGTTTGATGTAAATTTATGACATTTTAATCTTCTTATATTTTACCCATATCTGTTTTATTAAGAGAGTTATTAATTATGCTGCAGGCCTTTCGGCTGTGGGGTAATCCTTGGAGGTTATGACAGAGATGGACCACAATTATATCTGGTTGAACCATCAGGCATTTCTTATGTGAGTTACTCACTTTCTTATGATGTTTGCTTCAAAGAATACCATTTTGCGTATTTCCAAATCCTTTGTTCATAACTTAATCAGTTGATTTGCTTCATGGGATTTGGAATTTGTTCTAGAGATACTTTGGTGCTGCAATTGGGAAGGGCAGACAGGCAGCTAAAACGTAAGTATATATTTTCTAGCTTAAAATACAATTACAAAATAATCTTGCATTTTAATAGATATGTATTCGTTCATTCTTTTGGACAAAACTTTTAAATCATTCATGCTTTTATTCCTAATGTTGCTTAGGTGGGCCTGAATAAGAATTTATTTTTCAGTCTTGCCCTAAATCTAATTGAAGTGAAAGCTCACTGTTTCTCCCCTCAAATTGAAATTTCTAATTATCTTAGATGACTACACTTCTGATTTTCTTTAACTGGATGGACAGGAAGTGAAAGCTCACTGATTGTTTTTCTAAAGATTTTAGAAGTATATCCTTAATGGAATTCAAGTTTATGGGTTCTAAAGAACTCTAATATTTGGAATTGTTGCTTAAATGTCGAAGAACAACTTTTCTTTTCCATGTCTAACTTATGGTCTTACTTATTTATGTGAGTAATGCAGGAGAGTGGATATATGAAAAATGAAAGGGTGTAGCATAAGTGCACAAAATTGAGAGATAGTGGAGAGAAATTGAATTCTTGTTTTATTTTCTCTGATTAATTCAAATGTATATACAACACTATAAATAGGACTAAAAGGTAGATAAATTCCCACTAACTTAAGAATAATACAACTGGTATCAACAACTAAAATCCAGCTTGTTCTACACTAAATTCACAGCCTGTACAACACTATTCTAGCCTAATATTCTCAGAAAATCTACACTCCCCCTCAAGTTGGGTAATAGATATTAATCATTCCCAACTTGCAACTCAGTTCTTCGAAATTTATTCGAGGTAATGCTTTAGTAAGGATATCTGCAATTTGATGATGGGTAGATGTATATAGTAGGTCCACAATTTTCCATCTAATTTCTCTTTAATGAAATGACGATCAATTTCTACATGTTTGGTTCGGTCATGATGAATTGGGTTTTTTGCAATTCTTATTGCAGCTTGATTATCACAATGCATGTTGATAGGTTCAGGAGTTGTGAAGTCTAGTTCATTGAGTAGTCTTCTTAACCACATTCCTTCACAAATCCCATGGGCCATAGCTCTAAATTCAACTTCTGCACTGCTTCGAGCGACTACTGACTGTTTCTTACTTCGCCAAGTTACAAGATTTCCCCATACGAAGGTACAATACTCAGTGGTAGATCTACGATCCATTATAGAGCCTGCCCAGTCAGCATCTGCAAAGACTTTAATTTTTCTGGTGGGATTCTTACTGAAGTATAATCCTTTTCCTGGTGTCATCTTGAGATACCTGAGTATACGATAGACCGCCTTCATGTGTTCTTCAGTAGGAATGTTCATAAATTGACTTACAACACTTACTAAAAAACCAATATCTGGTCTAGTGTGGGGTATGTAAATGAGTTTTCCCACTAATCGTTGGTAACGGCCTTTGTCCACAGGTGTACTATTTTCTTTGATTCCGAGTTTTACTGTAGAGTCTATCAGAGTTTCTGCCAGTTTATACCCGATCATTCCAGTTTTCTTGAGAAGATCAAGTACATATTTCCTTTGAGATATAGATATGCTCCTTTTTGTTCGTGCTACTTCCATTCTTAGGAAATATTTGAGATTGCCCAGGTCTATGATCTCAAATTCCTTGGCAAGGAATTCTTTGAGTTTATTCATCTCAATTGTAGAATTACCTGTTAGAACAATATCATCTACGTACACAATTAGGATAACTATTTTGTCATTGGAGAAGTGTTTGACGAATAGTGTGTGATTTGATTGGCATTGATTGTACCCATATCTCTTCAGAACTTTAGAGAACCTATCGAACCAGGCACGTGGAGACTGTTTCAATCCATATAAGGATTTCTTAAGTTTGCAAACTTTATTGGTTGGAACAGGAGATTCAATTCCAGTAGGAATGTCCATGTAGACTTCTTCTTCGAGATCACCATTGAGGAATGCATTCTTGACATCTAATTGGTAGAGAGGCCAATCCAAGTTAGATGCTAGGGAGAGAAGAACACGAATAGTGTTGAGCTTTGCTACAGGTGCGAAAGTCTCCTGATAGTCAATCCTATATGTCTGAGTGAATCCCTTAGCCACAAGGCGAGCTTTGAATCTTTCTACACTGCCGTCTGCTTTGTGTTTGATTGTAAAGATCCATTTGCACCCAACAACTTGTTTTCCCGGTGGTAGTTCTCCGTGATCTCCCAAGTCTTGTTTTCTCTAAGGCATTGAGTTCTTCAAGAATAGTCTTTTCCATTCGTGCACGAAAGGCTTCATGAACGGAATTTGGAACCTCAGATTCGATCAAGGTTGTTGATAAATGCTTTATAACCTGGTGAGAGATTTTTATAGGAAACAAAGTTGTAGATGGGGTGGTTTGTGCAAGATCTTACACCTTTCCTTATAGCAATTGGCAAATTCAAATCATTAGGAGGTAACTCAATAATAGGAGATTCAGTGATGTTACCTTGTGAATTATCGAAGTGTTCTGTACTCGGGTTGGACTCTTGGACTGGCTCAAGATATGCTTGGTTCTCCGTTCCCTCTTGAGTTCTTCTCCTCCTAGAGTAGACAAAAAAATCATTGTTTGGGACATGGAAGTTTGGATCTGTTGGTAGAGGAGTTGAGGGTTCATTGGGATTATTAGGAGCATTTGTTTGAGATACTGATTCACTTTCTGGAATTTGTGGGATATGATTTGAGACAGAATTTATGGGAGGCTGAGTGGTAATGCTATTCCAAAGTTGGTATTCATTGCCTATGTTCTCCCCCTGAATAACAGGTTTGAAATAGTATGGATTTTGTTCAAAGAATGTGACATCCATTGTATTGTAAAATTGCCTTGTGATAAGAGAGAAGCATTTGTACCCTTTTTGGTTTGATGAATACCCTAAGAATATGCATTTGATAGCTCTGGGATCAAGTTTATCTCTATGATGTACATGGACATAAGCAGAACATCCAAATATTTTAAAAGGAATGTTGGACACGATTCTCGTGTGTGGGTATGACTCAAGAAGAGTACTGATGGGTGTTTTGAAAGTTAGGACACGAGAGGGCATCCTATTGATAAGATAGGTAGCCGTAAGGACAGCTTCCCCCAGAAATGTTTAGGGACATGAGTTGTGAACATGAGAGATCTAGCTACCTCGAGAAGATGTCTATTTTTCCTTTCAGCCACCCCATTTTGTTGAGGTGTGTCAACACAAGAGCTTAGATGGACAATCCCATGACTTGACAGATAATCACTGAGAATTGATGCAAAGTATTCTCTAGCATTGTCAGTTTTCAATACTTGGATCTTTGTTTGAAATTGAGTTTGAATCATGGTATTAAAATTTTTAAATATCTGACATGCTTCAGATTTTTCTTTCATAAGAAATAACCAAGTGGTTCGAGTATGATCATCTACAAATGAAATAAACTATCGTGTCCATGTTATGTTTTTGATTTGAGAAGGTCCCCAAATATCAGAGTGAATTAGAGAGAAAGGATGTGATTTTTTATGTGGAAGAGTAGGATATGAATTTTTAACATGTTTTGAGAATTCACATACTTCACATTTAAGATTCTTTGAATTTTTATTTTTGAATAATGAAGGGAAAAGTTTTTCCAAATATAGGAAATTAGGATGACCAAGACGATAGTGTTTCAACATGATTTCACCATTGTTATTGGAATTAAAATTTAATAAAATTTTATTTTGATACTGAACCTCGGATACAGCTTGAAGGACTTGTCTTTCTGGAAGGTCTTCACTGTTGAGAAGATAGAGTCCCAAGCATTCTTTAGCACTGCCAATCGTTTTCCCCGAATCCAAGTCCTAAAATTCACATAAATTATGAACAAATTTTACCACACAATTTTTATCACGTGTGAGTTTAGTAATTGATAAGAGATTACAATCAAGGGTTGGAACAAGAAGGACAGAATCAAGAATAAAAGAATTTGAAATTTTTGCCGAACCAATCTCTGTTACTTTGGATATTGATCCATCGGCAATTCTGACAGTGTATCCTTCTTGGGAAGTTTTAAGATTTACAAGAAGAGACGCATCATCCGTCATGTGATCTGAAGCACCTGAATCTATAATCCATTGTCTCTTAACCTGTTTCACACTAAAAACGTTGGTGGTGTTACCTGATTGAGCGACAGTGGCAGATTGGGACCATTGAAGATAATTATACCCATTTAATTTGTGACTGGTGATGGGCATAAGATTGTTTTCCGTGGCCATTTATTTCAATTGTAGATTATATGTGGACTGAAATGTGGGATTGTTTTTATTTATTTTTTAGATAATCTGCTGAACCGGGTCGGATCGGGTATGTTGGACCGGGTCGGTAGGGTAGGGTTTTCCGGGTCGGGCCAAGATATATTACAAAAAAAAAAGGCAGCTTATGGGTATTGGAAACAAAAAAAAACAGAATGCAACCGTGGGACTTACTAATTTGTGGGACTGAAGCAGACGACGACGATGTAGAGATGGTCGGCGATGATGATGACTGGTCTGAGATGGCTGAAACTGGACAGATTGGGTCTATTAGGTTAAAACTGGGCAAATTGGGCTGATTTGGTTACAAAATCTTGATGCTGAAACAGAATGCAGAGATGAACCAGATGGCAACGACGATGAACAGAGATGAACGACGATGCACAGCTGAAACAGAGAACTACCAGGATTGATGCCGGAGAACAGCGACTGAGCAATTGGATTTCAGAAAATCTTCCTTGGACAGAATTGGTGAGAAAAAAAATGGATTTCAGAAATGCTCTGATACCATGAAGAAAATATTGAGAGATAGTGGAGAGAAACTGAATTCTTGTTTTATTTTCTCTGATTAATTCAAATGTATATACAGTACTATAAATAGGACTAAAAGGTAGACAAATTCCCACTAACTTAGGAATAATACAGCTGGTATCAACAACTAAAATCCAGCTTGTTCTACACTAAATTCACAGCCTGTACAACACTATTTCAGCCTAATATTCTCATAAAATCTACACTTATTTATGTGAGTAATGCAGGAGAGTGGATATATGAAAAATGAAAGGGTGTAGCATAAGTGCACAAAGAACATGGATGCTAGACATTTAATCTTATTACCTTAACTTTAGTGTTCCTGTCATACAAACTGTATGCAATACCCAAACAAGGTTCCTAGGACAAGAATAGCCTAACTTAATACCAACATGAATTGTGTATGTTATTCATGCCAAAGATTGAAATCTAGAAGTGTTGCATGCTAAAGTGTGAGTGTTTGACATGCAGATAAGAAAAAGTTTCATAGGCAATGTGAGATTTCACCAGAACTTATGTGGTACTTGAATAAGCACTTGATTGTTTCCCAAGCACAATATGTGAGTTTCTTTTTCATAATCAACACTAGAATTTAGTGTCAGCAGCATTCTAGTATTATTGGTAAAGGGTTAGCATTTCCCAAGGAGATTCCTAGTTAAAATGAGCCCACCCTAAATATCGTTTGGTAAAAAAACACTAGATATTAAGTAAATGTTTTTGGTGGTTTCTATTGGAGCAAAATTCCTTATGGCAGCAAGTGATAAGAAACATTTAAAAATTAAGACAATGAGTGGAATGCCTTAGGAGCAATTAGGGTGAATTCTAATTATCCCTAGAAAGTGATTGCCCAAGGTTATCAATACTTCAATTTTCATACTAGACTTATGGTGGAGAATGGCCATAAAATTAGTTTTTTAAAGATCTTTGGTGGAACAATATAGTATTGATGCATACCTTTTCTCATCTTTTTCATTGGTTTGATAATAAATTGTTCTATTAACGAGATTTTCAACTTGTTTGAGGGATATTTAGTTACTTGATATCTTAATTTTTTCCGCAATATCAATGATAGGGGAGGTGGAGGAATTGAACTTTTTACTGAACATCTAAGTTTTCCTCACTCATTTGGAGGAGGATTCTTGCCTCCTTGGCTCCTTTTTCCTGAAAATTTTTCTTCCATCATCTTACTTATGATCCTTTGGAACCATATTCCTTTCCTAAATCCTTCATTTTAAAAGCAATTGTTCCTCATAGAGTGGAATTCTTTGCATGTCTTTGACTCAGACAACATGACACTTATCAATATGACTCAGACAACATAACACTATCAATCCTTCATTTTAAAATGCAATTGTTCCTCATAGAGTCAAATTCTTTGCTTGTCTTTGACTCAGACAACGTAACACTATCAATATGACTCAAAGGACACCAACTAATTTTATCTCCTTAGTGGTGTATCTGGTGTAAAGTAAGGGGATACATCTTTTCATTTATTCATAGAACGCGAGTTAGTTTAGGATTATGGACTAGATTGTTGGCTTTAGCAAAGTGGTTTGGATTGTTCCGAATGCAGTTTCCAGCCTATTTAGAATTTGGAGGCTTTGGGAAACCTAAGAAAGGAAAGTTTTTGTAGAGAAGTGCAATCATTGCTTTGCTGTGGACAATTTGTCTTGTAAGGAATTCAAGGATCTTTGGAGCAAAAGAAGAAGCGGAAGAAATGATTTGGAAGAGAATAATGCATATGGTTGCCCTTTGGGTGTCTACTTCAACAATTTTTTATGGATTTTCAAGAGTCAATATTTTAAATTTAATAAATATTGTTTAAGGTTTTATGATGTATGGTGGTCCAAGTTTATTGTTATACCTATTTTGTTTCTTTTAACCCTTAAGAACTAGCATATTTAGTTGGATCTTTTGTCCACTTTGTACCTTCTCTAGAGATTCAGACAAGATACTGTAATAAAACAAATAGAGGAGGGGATGTGGTTGTCTATTTTCTAAATATCAGGAGTCTTTGTTGTATTTTTACATAAAGAATCAATAGATAATTATTGTTGCATGGTGGTTTGTCTCCTATTCTAGTATGGAGTCATCTTTCCGAACTGAATATATATTGGTCAATCTATCATATAGCTGCTGCTTGTGTTATTGGCTATTTTTATTTATTTATTTATTATTTACTTAATTTTCTACTTCATAATATGTTTTTCAGGAATCAGAACTATGCTTTATTTGTTAATATTTAGAATATGTTAGTAATGTGTTTTCTTATGTATTGGTAGAGAGATTGAAAAATTGAAGCTCTCAGAAATGACTTGCCGGCAAGGAGTTGTCGAAGTAGCTAAGATGTGAGTGGTATCTCTTATGTCTTGATTTCTGTATTATGATGATATTCTAGTTGAAGCTTTATTATGTCAGCTGATGAGAAAATTAGGAATTTTGATCATGTTTATTGATGTTTGCCTATGCATTATTTTTTTGTTCTTTTTAAGTCAATGGGAAGGACTAGATTGAAAGGCTTCATGGGTGGTGAATCTGGTAACATTAACTTTATTCTAACATTAATTGTGTTCTATCTAAAGGAAGGCTCTGTAGAGTTCACCTTCATACTATATGGTCACATGGTTTTATGAAAGATCATTTTGGCTTGTATCCTATATGTAAGACACTGCGTTAACTATGAGGATTATTAATGTTTCTGATAATTTGAGATTTAACCGCTACATACAGTTATCATATGTTGAATAGTGCTGTTATTTTAAATTTTTTGGTCATTGAATGGTGCTATGTGAATGTGATCAGTGTGATGCAGACGCCATGTGAATGTGACTACTTTTTAATTTCTAATTTGTGATCTTGTAGTTTGTCTCTTTTGCTCTTTCTGTCCGGGATGTGATGGCTTTGTAACATTTTGTACTATACCATTTAATTGGATTTTTAGAGCACCATAAACAATAACACATGCATAAAGCTTTCCATATTACAAAAAGAGGAATTGTCGAATAGCAATTCTGGGGTCATTTATATTATGTATGCTTGTCCGATGCTCAAGTTTATTTGTTCAATATTTTGACATTTACTGAAATGTAAAATGCTGCTTTGTAGTGCTCTAATTCTTTATTTGAAGCATTATCTAGAAGATCTATTTCAAATGTTTTGTTTTGGAACGATTTATAGTTTTCTGATTACCTGAGTGCTTTATATTTATATGTATGTTTTTTGTATGCTTTATTAGGTTATTCTCTGTATCTTTAAAACTGAACTACTTGTAAGTTATTTCCCTTTATTTCTTATCTAAACAAAAAATATTGACATTTACAATTAATGATATGCAGCATTTATGGAATACATGATGAGGCAAAAGACAAGGACTTTGAATTGGAAATGAGTTGGGTCTGTGATGAATCAAAGCGGCAGCATCAGAAGGTAACTAATTTTGTTTAAGATGGAGCTCATACTTCATGAATATTCTTAGAAATTCTCCACCTCTGTAATCACTAGCCTTGGAAACCTAGTTTTTCTTGTGTTTCTTTTACATAGACATGTACCTGCATGTTGTGCTTATCCACATGCATTGTAAAGCTATTGTACGGCGAGAAAAGGTTGTCTTGTATAATGAGAAAATGTTAAATTCTAGCTAAAATCTCTCCATTTTTAGGCGGTCAACTAATTTCTCTAAAAAGTTATGGAAAATAAGAAAAAGATCCCTTGACATGGTACCTGTTGGTGAAATTAGAAACCACCTAAGCATGTTTTAAAAGAGACAATTTCACACAGTTATGCTTGACTCAAAATTTCAGATTAGTTTGGCCTTTTTTCTAACTGGAATTGGTTATTGAAACATTTTATAACATTTCAAGTAGTAAATTAAAACAAAAAATAGTAAAAGTACCAAATTTAAAAAATTCATATAATATTAGTCATTGAATGAACATTTGCCCAAACCAAAATAAGTTACCCTAACAAGTAACAATCAGTCCATACTAATTTTTCATATCACTAATTTTGCATATCATTGAGTGTGGCAAGTGTGTTTTTGATCCAAAACTTCTAGGTGATAGAATTATTAATTTCTAATATTTAAGAAAAAAAAGGAGTCGTTACTTCTCTTTAGAATAGATTTTTTAATTGAGAGGAGACTCGTAGTTTTAGAAAGATCGAAAGAAGCTAATGAATTACTTTGAATCCTATTTGAGGTCTTTGAAGGTTGATTGATTTTTATTTATCTCATTCGAGGTTTATATACATTTTTGCTAACCTAAAATAGAGATGTAAAAATAATAAATAAATGAAAACCATAATTCTAACATGTGTAAGCCATGAGACACTTGTGGCTTGAAGACATTTTCCTTCAAAACCATCATACTCTAACAACATTTAAGTAGTAATGATAGTAATTATTATTGTTTAATAATAATATTATTTTTTTAATAAAAATAATTACTTTGAGAAGATCCATTGGATCATGGCTCCCTCATTTAGGTTGCTTGAACTCCTAGTTAAGCTAGAATGTGAAATGGGGAAACCCTACTTCTGCCTTTTCTATATATCACTTTGATTTGCTTGGAAGTTTCCCTTTTCTTCCAATGCAGAAATACTCGTGCTTTTCACGTATTGTTTCACGAACCTTCTATTTCAAGATACAATCTTCCTCTAAAGGGTCTTCTCATTCAATACACAAGTCATAGACCGATGGAATATGAGGGTTTTTTTCAAGGTTGTCATCTAACAGAGATGGCTCAAAGTGTTTCAAATTCTTGGCATTTATGATCGAGTACATGTGCATTTATGGTGGTAATTCGTGCTGAAATGCATTTTCACCAATTTGTTTGAGGATTTTGAACGGGCCATAGCAAATAGGCTTGAATTTCTTTCCTTTTCTATTGGAAGATATAGTCCTAACTTCCCATTGGAAGACTTCAAAGTGTTGCATAGAATACAACTTCATATGTATCATGAAACATCAAGGTGCATCTTTGGTGAAAAGACATAACGATGAAGATTCATTAGTGTTTTCTGTGCTCCAAAATGCCTTGCTAATTTGGAAGTATGAGCTTCATAAATCCATTGCAATCTACTTCCATCTTTAGAAATGGATAGTTGTGTTCCCTTGTACATTAGTCCATCGTTCAATTAGAACTCATTAGTCTTTAGTTGTTGTAGCTTAGCGTGTGTTGAACTAAAATCAATGTCTATATCATACCCTTTTGTGTACTCTTAACGAACTATAGGTTGAATCTGCATAGTCACCAACAATGCCGAACTAATAGGTGTAGGGGTTGAGGTAACATATCTACCAACTTGTTTGTTGCTCCTTTCTTGAACATAAACCACCTAACACCCTCTTAGATCTGGTGCTCTGATGCTACTTGATTAAAAATTTCTAAGTGATAGAACTATTAATTCCTAATATATAAGAAAAAATAAGTAGTTACTTCTCTTTGGATTAGACTTTTTTTTATTGAAAGGACACTTGTAGCTTTAGAAAAACAAAAAGAAGCTAATGAATTACTTTCAATTCTATTTGAGTTGATTTTTTTTTCATTCATTCGAGGTTTATATACAATGTTGCTAATCTAAAATAGAGATGTCAAAATAAAAAATGAATACAAATCATAAGATTTGCAGTGTAGAAATTCTAATGTGTAAATCAAGCGTAGAAATTCTAATATGTGTAAGTCAAAAGAAGTTCGTGGCTTGAAGACATTTTCCTTCAAAACCATCATACTCTAACAACATTTAAGTAGTAATAATAGTAATATTATTATTTATAATAATAATAATAATAATAATTTTTTAAAAATATTTAGAATAATTACTTTGAGAAGATCCACATGTATCAGTTTTACTTATTGATGTTCTTTTTATTTGATCATTGCATCCTTTGTGAATGTGCAGAATGTTAACCAAAATTATTTTCTCAGGTACCAGAAGATCTCTTAGAGGATGCTAAGGCAACAGCTAAGGCAGCTCTAGAAGAAATGGACGCTGATTAGAGAACTATAGTGAGAAACTTGGCCAAAGGATAAGAGTGTTGATTTCATCATGGACTGACATACAGAGCTACATTTTTTGTCGTCATTTAGGTTTATTTGAACTGGAACATGTACAAGCTTTGAATTAGGATTGTCCAAGCTGATTCACATAAGTCATATTTCTTTCATTACTGGTTCAGTTTATTTGTCTTTGTTATTTTTTAGCCAATCTGCGAGGACAGTTCTTAAACACTGCAGATATTATATTTTGGTGAATATACTATAAAATAAGAATGACTGCGACTAATGAGACCTTATAGGAGGGAAAGAAAGATATACTAGGAAAGGAAATGGCTAATGATTGGGATCATTGTTGCCTAGGACTACCCCTCAGATATTATTTGTAGATGGATGTGAAGTATACGTTTCACTATAAAATAGTGACATGTGTGTTCAAGTTAAGAAAAGAGAATGATGCTTGTGCTTGTGTTGGACACCGGGGTAGGTCTGTGGCTTTGGGGGACTCCTTGGTAACAGACCCGTACCTTAGTTGAGTCCTTTACTCTTTATTAGTTTGGCTAAAGCGCCAGAGTGAGTAATAAATGTTTGATTCTTAAGGTTATGCTTTGATTCTGCATTAAATGTTTGATTCTATGTTCAAACCTCCTTTCCAAAGATTTCTAAGAGAATTTTGCTACGTTTGGTTGGAATGGAACCATAATTGATTTCTTTTATTTTTGTGTTTGGTTGGATTGAAAAATATGAATGGAATGAAATCGATTTTTAAGGGAAAAAAAATAAGAATTTATTCTCCTCCTTAAGGAATTATGATTTTATTTTCATCTCAATTTTTTTTCAATTTTATCCAAATCTAAATATAATCATAAATCTAAATCCTAAAACCCTAAATCTTAAATTTTAAAACCCTAAACCTTTAACCCTAAATCTTAAAATCCTAAACCTTAAACTTTAAATCCTAAAACCTTAAAACCCAAATCTCAAATCTCAAATCTTAAAATTCAAAATCTCAAATCCTAAATCCTAAATTTCAAAACCCTAAATACAATTTAAAAAAATAATAATTTTAACTCTAAATCTTAACTCACAAATATAACCCAAAACTTTAAATCATATTTAGAAAAATAATAATTTTAATTATAAACCTTAATCTACAAATATAACCCTAAATCTCAAATCTCAAAACCATAAATTCTAAACTCCAAATCTCAAATCTTATTTAGAAAAATAAAATTTTTAACAATAAACCATAACCCATAAATATAACCTTAAACGTTAAACCCTAAATCTTAAATCCCAAATCCTGAAACCCTAAACCTTATTTAGAAAAATAATAATTTTAACTCTAAACCTTAACCCATAAATATAACCTTAAACTCTAAACACTAAATTCTTAAATCTCAAACCTTAAAATCTTAAACTTTATTTAGAAAAATAATAATTTTAATAATATATTTTCTTTTTAAGTAATAATTATTTAAAAAAATAATGATTTCAATAATGTATTTTGTCTAACGAAAAAATAATAATTAAATGATATTATTTAAATTTTACTGAATATAGGGGTATTAAGGTAATATACAATATTTTTCATTTCATTCCAATTGTAAACCAAATACTATAATACTGATTCCTTCTTTGATTCTAGAGGTCAAACTAAACAAACATGTTTCCTTTCCATTGCATTCTATTCACATTTCGATTTCGATTTCATTATTTGAACCAAACGTCACCTTTATTCATTAGTCTACCCTTGCTTTTATTTTCGTACTAGATTGGTTCCGATATGAGATTCTTTTCCCAACTTTGGTTGATCGCTTTGCTTTTTAGGATGGTCATGTCCGAATATCTCATGTAGCCTTTTTATCAAGTAACTAGTGTTCTTACCTATCTTTTGTGTTTTATTTTATTCACGTACATTTTTCTTTACAATAGAAGGTCCAAGTGATTCCCATTCGTCTAGCTCAAGTGCATCAAGTTCTTTTATGAATATGATGAGCATTCCTGGATGCTCCATGTTGCTCGATTGATATGCGAGCCACTTAGGCTCAAGTTGATGTTGATGGCCCTTCTAATAGTTTGTGCACCACACCTTAGCAATCGAGTCTAGTGAACCCCATACGTCTCACAATCCCTACAAGAAGATATGTTTCTAAGGAGGAAAAAAACCCAAAAGTGGGAAAGGGGACACTCACGATACATACCAAATGGTACACTTGTCAACTTGAGCAATGTAGTTTTTTGTTGGAGGAGAGCCTCCACGTGGAATATGACATGCAAGATTTCATCTTTATTTTTATCCCGAGTTCAAATGTCATTGATTGTAACCCTTCCTTTGAAAGTTAAAAAATGTTTCACATTGTTTAAGAATGGTCTCTTTTCCCGTGCTTGACTAGGGTACACCTTTTTGTGCATTGGGATAAAGTTCAAGAACAAATGTGATTAAAAGGTAATTTAATACGAGTACCTTCTATTAATATATAGGTTTCAATAATTATAATCATAATTAATTAATGTAAGTATAGATCTATCAAATTAATAAAAACAAAACTAATTGATTTAAGAAAGAAGTCAATTTTGGAATAAAAAAACATCACACGGAAAAGAGTTTTATGGAAAATCATTAGCAGAAAATCCCTTCAAATATAATTTGAGTATGGAAAAAGGCACATAAATATATATACTTAATGTGCGTGTGCTAATGATAAAGGCACATAAATATATATACTTAATGTGCATGTGCTAACGATGACTTTTACTTGAAAATAGTGAGCTTTTGGGTTTCTTCGACTTGAAATAACTCGATCAATATATCAACATCAAAAGCGACAAGTCCTCAATTAAGTTAATTGCACAAATATTTTTCCAACGGAAATGCCAGCTAGTGATATTGTATAAATGGAGTGGATTTCATCTTCATTTAATTGAGTCCATGTGAAGTATTTAATTAAAGTGAACTTAATCTAAAATGTAGTTGAGTCCAGAGTCCAAATTAAGATAAGTAGTCTTCATAGTATAAAAATGATTTTATTTTATTGATCATAAGTGAAGTTGTTTTTATTAGATAAAGTTTATTTCATCTAATTGAGTTAAATGAAGAAGGGAGCTTCTCGAATCCAAATGAAGTCATATTCTTCATATAAAATTTGATTTTTTTTTTAAGATAAACATTCTTTTTATTTTTTCAATTTTTGAAAATTTCATCCAAATTGATGGTGAATTTGGGAAAAAAATTCTCATAGAAAGTGAAATAATATTTACCATTATTAGATAGAGTATTCACTCTAATATTACTTATGTGACAAAAGGTAATGATGTTGTTGGTAAAATCTCAACAATATCCTGCAGGTTTCACTTATCTTAACAAATATTCTCAACATATTAAAAATAAGCTATAACACCCTTAAGATTTAAATAATCTTCAAAGGTATTCAAAAGGTAATTGACATTAATTCTTCAATTAGTTGCATATAAAGAATGGTGAATTATTATTTAATATAATAAAGAATTTTAAAATATAATAGCATTAAAAATAATTTAAAATATTACAGAAACTTCTTCTAAAAATTATATAATTTATAACTCTTGGTTGCAATATTTTCTTTCTCATTACCAGTTTATCACTCCTCTTAAAAAACAACACTCCCCTTAATTACAACAAGATAATAGCTAAAACAATATAACAATTATTAAAACATCTAAAAAACTAATAAATGAAACATTGTTATTTCTAAATTATATTGAAATCCATTAGATATTTAAGAAATAAAACACTCTAAGGCTATGAATGTATTCGTCATATTATCAATAAGACGTTATTAAAGGCTGATTAATGGATCTCATTCTGGTTAATTTGTCAAGGAGATCCTCTATTTCCATATCTTTTTCTTATAGTGGCAAAATATCTGTCTCGATAATCTGAGCACAAGAAGCAAATTTCAGGAGTTAAAATAGCTAGACATCTCAACCCATATCCCATCTTTTGTATGCAAATGATGTGGTGATTTTTTTCAAATGCAGATTAAGAGGAAGCACAAGAGAAACTCAAATATTTAGGGCATTGACAGTTTATGCATAGAAGGAAAAAAAATTGAATTTCAAGGAATCCTAAACAAAATAAGGGGAAGAATTTCAAGTTTTCCAGCAAAGTTTTTATCACAAGCTGCTGGTGCTATACTGATTAAATCTGTTCTACAAAATATACATTTTATGGGCACTGTTAGGATCCCTACCATAACTTTTGAAGAGGTTGATGGATAAATTAGAAAATTTTGGTGAGGATAGGGGGAGATCCTTCTAGAGATCATTATTTTAGCCTAGTAAGTTGGGAGAAAATTTGTGTGCCTGGTATCCATGATGGTTTAGAATTCAAGAAATTTGAAGATTTTAATCAAACAATGCTAGCCAAAGCACTCTATGATAAGACTGAGTAGCAAATTGAATCTATATGTTTTTCACCGTTCTAAATCCAATCCAAATCAGTTTTGAAGGTTTTCAATTCAAATTGATAGTAATCAATTCGAACCAATATATAAGCATATCAAATTTTTCGGATCAAATAAGGTCAATATAATGCTAAAATATATTATATGAATTAATATAAAACATGATATATATACATTATTTGAATTTTAAATTGATTAATCTTTAACAAAATTTATTATTTATAATCACAATTTAAAAAAATCAAAAGAATAAAAAATATGTTTGGATAATTATTAAATTATTATAGAGATTTAATATTTATATATTCTTTAAAATTAAAATAGTAATTTATTTTAATTGTGTTATATATAGTATTTAAATGTAACACATTAAAATATAATATATATTTATTTATAATTTTAATAGTAATTCAGTTTAGATCGAATTGTAGTAAATTATAAAAATCTATCGATCTGAATCTGATTCAGATTCAAACAAATTGTATATTTTTCGATCCGAATTCAATTCAATTATAAAATATATCTTTAATTTGAATCTCACAAATGAGATCATGATTTTCTCAATTTAAAAGAATATTCGGATTATTTGCTTACCCTAGCTTAGGATTTGGTTGCCAATAATCAGAAATTATGGGTGAGAATATTTAGCAATAAATGCTAACAATGTGACTCATTTTTAAAAGGGAAGCCAAAAAACTTCATGCTCTTTTGTGTGGAGTTGATGTTTATTCGCATTATTGTATCAAAAAAATAATTTATTTGATAATCATTTTATCTTATTTTAATATGATTTATTAAATATATGTAAAGGCATAAATAAATAATTCTTATGTATTCTAATAATTAAATCGAATGGATTTTTGTGTGATGTACATAATTTGTTTGTTATCTAGCTTTTTGATTTGTGTCACCTCAAAATGAGTCACAAACCACACTTAATATAAGTTAAATAGTTTTTAAATAATAGTGGCTGCACTTTGTTCTTTTACTGGAAGATATAATTGTGTGTAACTTTCTCCACTTTTTCATGTTTTATATTTTAATAAATAATTTCACTTTGGAACTAAGTTACAATTTTTTTTATTTGATACTAAGTAACACTTTTTTCATGTAATTTTCTTAAAGAGAGAATTCCTATAAATGTTAATATTGTTTTGAGGTTTAGTGGAAATCAAATATAACTTATGAAACTTACCATATGCAAGGCACAATCTTCTTATGACATGGTGTCATTTGTGTAAGCTTGTTTTAATGTGTTTTGTGTACCCAAGCTTTATATCTTTAAATCCCCACCATTTATTCTTGTTTTAAGAAATGATATCCTAACCATTCATTTCTCTATAATTAGAAAATATTTCATCTTTTATTTATTATCTTTTAATAACTATTTGTTAGTATTTCTTCTTCTCTCGTTATTGAAATAATTTTATTTAT